>CM073002.1:142722355-143972355 GCA_037038555.1 Rhynchonycteris naso
TTCTTTTTCTACCTTATTTTCCATATTTGATTCTTGAATTCTTAGGCATTGTGCTTAGAAAAAGAATGAAAAAATATCTTCCGTAGTTTATTTAAAATAAACTACAGGTTAGTTAAATGTAAAATCATGCTATGAAAGCGGTTGATATTTGTCGAATATATAGTCTACGCTAAAAAAAATAATTTTGTATGAAGAGTCATTTGCTGCTTTTGGAGGGCAGCTGTGTGATAATGGAAAGGTTCAAGTCTGAAGCCAGGAAGCCTGTAGCCTTCTGTAGCTTTGTTTATTAATTCCTGGTGACCACGGTCTGTCCTTCCTCTTCTCTGAGCTCATTCTTCTTTTTGTACAGTGGAGGCAATACTTTCCCTCTAAGTACATTCCCATCGAAAGTGTGTGAGCATTTCCCTCTCCGCACACCTTCTGTAACAGCCAGACTGATTTTTAAACACACGTTTGCTAGTTTTGAGGTATTAAATAATCAAATATAGCTTTTAAAAATATATACATATAGTTGATTTTGGAATGTCTTTTATCTAGTTATTGACTATTATTTTATATACATTTCTTTTGACCTTTTTAATTTTGGATATACTCTTATTTTTATTGATTTGTTAGAGTTCTTTATATATTAGCTGAAACGCATAAAACTGATTTCATAGTTCAAAAACAGTTGAATATTCTCAACTTTATATGGTTTAGCTTAAATTATGTGTTTTATGTTGGTTGTCAACGTTTTCCCTAGTTTGTCTTGTGTTCTTTAAAATATATATATATATTATTATATATATATATAATATATATATTATTGATTGATTTTAGAGAGAGAGAGAGAGAGAGAGAAAGAAATATCAATTTGTTGTTCACTTATGTATGCATTCATTGGTTGATTCTTGTATGTGCCCTGACCAGGATACATACCCACAACCTTATTGTATCAGGTCAATGCTCTAACCAGCTGAGTTACCCCGCCAGGGCTGTCTTCTGTTCTTTTTACCATGTTCTTTTTTAAAGCATATAACAAGTTTAGATTGTTTTCGCGGTTTGCTTTAGAGGTCGTTTCCTTTGTAGTTTCCTCTATAGATTTCCTGCCGCAAGAGTTCCTTCTATCCCAAGGGCAGATAAATATTTTTGCAGTTTCATATTTTAAATTTAACTTTTAAAATCCATCTGGAATATTGTTTGAATGTATTATTAAGGCAGGGATCTGTTTACTGAGTGATGAAACAATTACTTTCAGATTCCTGAACGAGCTCTATTGTTTAATGTCATGCCCCATTGCTAAAAATCACAGAATTATTATGTGTCCTGTACAGAGAACATCCTTGACCTTGATTCTTTATAAAATACTGGTGCCTTTGGTTAGCCAGTGTGCTTCCAGGATCAGTAATAATCCAGCGACCTTAATCTTGGCAGTCTTAACTCTACTTCAAAGATATAAGATATAAGTAGTGTGGCACACAGTACTTGATTTACTTGATGGCTTCCTCCAGCGTAACATTCTGTCATGCGTAGAACCTACCACATTAGCTCATATGGACAGTGTTGCTAAATAAAGTGTTTCTTTAAGTGGCAAGACTTCAGGAAATCTTGATTGTTTTCCTTTCTCTCTTTATACTTAAATTGGGCTCAACCATAGGAATGATATCTCCATCTTAAAATTTGTCATTTTGCACGAGACACCAGGAGATGGCATGACTTATTTATTAAGCAGTGCTATAGGCCCGAGGTAACGCGCCTGTCCCTTCATAGGTGTTTTAGACAGAAATTCCACTGATGTATTCTAGAGTTTTTAGAGCTTGTCTTGGTGTTACTGTGGAATAAAATGGACAAGGTTAAATAAATTCATCTGTAGTCTAAATTTCTGTTATTTGATTTAAATTACATGCAGTGGTTTTGATGCCATTGATGAGAAGAAAAGTAAATTGCTCAAGTTTTGTAATTTACTGCGAGGATATTCTGTCGACGTCTGGTGAGTTCTTCTGTTAAGGGAAACTCCAGCTCCTCCCTTTTCCATTTGGACACCCCAAATGCCAGCAAAGAATGTGTTTTTGAGATTTGGAAGACATACATGTATGTAATACAATTCAAACTCTTCCTATCTGAACTCAGAAATTTAATAGGTTCAGATAAAGTTTTAGATAAATCTCTTGTGTCTGAATTGTTGCTATTTGCTCTCTAAAACAGTGGGACAAAACTGATTCAGTTATAAGCTACCCAACTCGAGAGACAAAATACATTTTCACAGTGGGGGACACTTGTATTAATTAGGCCACCCTAGGTTGCTTATGTTATGGAGCACTGAAAGAGTGAACATGAAATGGAAAAATCTTTCTAGATTCAAAGGACTGATGTTCCCCACATTCTCTGAGAAGCCAACCAGAGATCTGTCCTTTCTGAGGACTGATCAGGTTGCTGACCTTCGTGGGCTGTGTGGAATGGGCACAGACTGCGGTGACAGCTCAGGGGCAGAGGCTCAGCCCTCTTGAAGTGGGCTTGTCAGAACTGGAGGCTAGCATACCCCTGGCCACTAGGTGGCTTCAGTTGCCCGCAAAGACAGGATCAAGCCCAGAGGTACTGTGGCGTTTGTTCCTTTTCACACTTTAAGAAAATAACTTTATTTTGTGAGTGTTTATTTTCTGAGAGAGAGTGATAGAACAAATTCATAGAACTTAAAGACCTCTGAGGGTCATCTAGCCTCACCTTGTCATGCTGGACAGAGAGAGAGCACTTAAGAAGACTTCTCCGAGTTGACTCAGCTAGATAGTGGCAGAGTCCGAGTTAGGACCCCGGGCCGTCATCCACCTGCTCCTCTAGGTCTGTAGCTGTTGAGTCAGCGATATTACTCTATTCTTCGTCCCTCTGACGTTGCACCGCAGGGTTCTGTGGCACTGGCTGTGCCTAAGCCCTGGAGAAGGTGTGCGCAGCAGTGTTGTGTTGGAGACAGGTGGGGAAGCGGGCGCTGGGCCATCTTACGGGAAGGACCAAGCAGTGGTGTGTCTGCCTTCAATCAAGTCAGGCTATTCAGTGAGTGAGCTGACCACTTGCCATGACTCAATGTTGGGGAGGTTCTAAGAATTCTTATTTGTTCTGAATAAGGCCGGGACTCTTATATACCTTATCCTTTTCTTTAAGTGAATAAAAACATTTCTTTCCAAGTTCTCTTTTTCTTAAGAATTATATGATTTTTGATTAGCTTTTAACCTTTAGAACAGGATTGGTAACTTTTTTTAATGGATGACGTCACAAAAACGTCACAAAAATCAAAGCCAACAAATTCATTATGTACCAGCTGAAAATGACTTATAATGTTGAATTTTCTTTTTTTTTTTTTCTTCTGGGAAAATGATGGAAGAAGCAAACAGTGTTCATTTCAGCAAGTTCAGAGAAACTTACAACTTTTATTTTTATTTTTTTAATGGTAGGCTAAAATTGTAATTTCTGTATTCTGGCTAGCTGTTAGAGTCGAACAGAGATGAGGGAGCCTAAGAGGAGGCAGGGTGAAAGGATGGGGAAGAAAGGTCATCAGGATGAGCAGTGTGATGGAGAAGGAGCTACGGAAGGAGAGAAGGGGACACTTCCATCTGAGAGGGAGGAGAAGGCACCTGCGCAAAGGAAGTCACGGCTGGTGGCCCTGGGAAGACGGCGGGTGAGCGTGAGTCCCGAGGACAAAGAGAACAAAAAGCAGAAGAGCACTGTCACATTGCTTTCCAAGGCCACCAACCTCTTCGTCATTCCCCTGGATTGTCCTGTCTTTGCTCCCGTGCCTCACCCCATGGCTTCAGCCAGCCAGCGGCCCAGCTCCTGGTCTGCAGTAGCTCCACAGGTGCTGTTCTCAGCCTCGTGGGGAGCCGGAGTGAGGATTAGAAGACAGGGCGCTTGCACAGCTGTTAAAGCAGGGTTTGCCATGTCTCCAGGTTCCCCCACATGGCGGCTATTGTAATTGTTGTTAGCATGGGTTTTCTCTTCTTTCCTCCTGTAATAAATCAACATTGGGAGTAGTTCCATGCATATAAATCATGTTAGAAACATTTGAATTGAGCCTTTGATGTAAACCTTCAGAAATAGATATTGTCATTTTCTTAATGGGATATTGAAGCTTATTTGAATAAAAATGTAGTCGGTCAAGCCCATATCCACTGTAAAACTTCAATATGTCTTATTTTTCTCTTCTTTGTTGTAGTGACTTAAAGGGAGCGATAGTCACTCTGAGTGATGACGGTCGCTTGCAGTGTTCCTACCTGGGGACAGATCCTTCTTTGTTCCAAGCTCCGAAAGTGGAAGCTAGGGAACTGAATTATGACGTGCTTGATGCAGAGTTGAAAGAACTTCAGAACATCATCAAAGATGCTAACAAATCACAAGGTATCTATCTCCTTTAAGGGTTTTATTATTTGATTTTACTATTCACTGTACAATTTATATTATTACTTTGTATATGGATGATTTTGTACATTAGTTAATACCCCGCCCAAGCTTAAAAGTCATATTTGTGAAAACTGTGTTGCTCTTTAGCACACAAGCTCTTTGTGCTTCATCTGTGTTTTGGAGCTTCTGCAAAATGTGTCCTATTTAAGGTGCTGCTTTCACTAGTGTCCCTTTCCAGGGACAGTGCCTGTCTAGTCTTTTTCCTTAAGCTCTGAAAAGAAACAAGTCCTTCTTTGGGTAGTGGTTTCAGGCTTTGAGAAGATCATTAATGTTTAGAGTGGTCATTTATTAACTTCTGATACCCCTGAATTACATGTTAGTTGCTTCTTTTAAAAGAAACCAAAGCAGTCCATGAGTTACCACGTTGTTACTAAAAGATGCAGTCATTTGCAGCTTAGTAACATAATTTATGTTTGCAGTTAATTAGCCTTCAAATGGAGTGTAGCCTGCGGTCCGCTGATTTCTAATGACTCAGAGGCGGATGATATTTTCAGTTCCTGAGTTTTGAATAACTCAATATTATCTTACTTTGGGATTCACAGGGGTATAATTTTATTGTAAATTGAAAGGAGAAACAAAAAACACCAGTGCTGCAGTGTGAGTTGGACATGTGAAAAGCATTACTTTGAGTTCCCTTCTCGGGGTCAGGTAGAAGTATTGTTTTAATGAGAAAAAATACGGACTATTTTCGCATAAAGGAGATGTTAAAACAAGTAGGAATAATAAAAGAAGCCGGGCATCAGAAGCCAACCAAAACAACAGGGCCAGTCTTCATCCTAGTCCAGCTGCTTTTATGAGATTTATGTATTCTTGAGTCTCTATTACCAAGAAAGATTCAGAGGGATTTCGAGAATATATTTTAAAATTATGAATATTAAAATAAAATTATTATTCTTTGGCTTTGCACTTTCTCTTAGAAAGTTTTGAAAGTAAACCAGTGAAACTTAGGTCTTTTAAGTGCCTGTAATTAGTTAAAAACCTAACCTACTTGTTATCCGCACTCCTCCCCGCTGGCCCCTCCTAGCCAAACAGAAAACGGTTAAAATTGGATGTGCCGTAGTGCAATAGACAACTTTCTCCCATTTATGATAGTAGTGTTTGGGGATTAATGGAATTAGAAGTCTCATTTCGTTGTTCAAAAACGTAATTGGGGGAGAGTGGCATATATATATATGAAACATGAAATTTCTAGAGTTCAGTAAATGAATTGAATGCGGCTTTTGACTCCAAATTTTGTGTCTTGAGATTTTGATCTTTCCATAAACAATGTGCTAATGATATTTTGATGAACACTTAATTGTGTGAAACGTTACTCAGAAAAATCCCTTACCGCTAGAAGTTATATTTTGGTGACCCTAGCGATGCCCTTGGGTGAGAAGGATTCGGTTGTTTCACTTGTCATTACCTTGATCCTTCTGTGTAATTTGAAATAACTGCTAATTAAGTTAGGGATGTATTCACGGACTTGGGTGCAAAGTTCATTATTTACATAACCTCAAGTTTTAGTTGACATTTGAAGTCCTCTGCCCTTTCTCCACCATCATTTGGTTTTATTTCTGAACAAGAAACACTGGGAATCTTTTTAAAAAGAGAGACTTTTAAAATACTTTATTTCTAGATATGGAAAATAATTAGTATCCTGAACCCTTCTAAAACTGTGTTATACTTCTTCATTAAAACGCCTGTAATTATGTAAAAGCCCCAATCATTTCGGTATAGAAGATTACGAGAAGTTAAGACTCTGAACTTTTTTGATGACCTCATTATTCTTTTAAATGCCACTTATTTCAGTATAGTGACTTGAACTTGCAAAACATTTCACAGGCTTGTGGGTTATGTTCAGTACTCGCAGCTTATTTTTTATTTCTTCAAAGCAATAGTTGCAGCAAAATTTAAAGCCAATTTAAAGAGTACGTTTTGTTGTACACGTGGGGTATATTATCTACTGTAATAAAAGGGTTTTTGAACCTGATTTTATGTGTGTGAGTTATATGAGGAATGTATGTTGTAAGCATGAAGTTATAGTAGTAATTTCTGTATGGCTCATGGATTTTGAAAGTTTTCCTACTCGACTCATTAGCGTGAATCCTGCGAAGCATTTGTTACCAGTAGTCAACAACATCTGTCGGTAGGCTCTTTCAAAGATGGGAGTTTCCTTACGATTTAGATGGCTGGTCATGTCCTCTACTTGGGGTGCATCTGAGGAGGAGGTACGATATTGAGACAGGCTCCCACACTGCGGTGCCTTCAGGAGGGGAAAGAGAGTAGCTCCACAGGGCGTGTAAGTGGAAGTCCGTGGCCTGTGGGAAACATGACCAGGATAGCCAAGCTGCCAGCGCCACCGGGCACGGGAAACATTGGCACTTGGCGACCTTGTCGGCAGATGGGTTGTTTCGGGTGATGTGTGGCAGCATATAACAGAATGCCCAGATAAAGCAGCTTAAATAGGCAGATGTGTCTTTCTTTCCCGTGGAAAAGAAGTCCAGCGGTGGGCTGACCAGGGTTGGTTTGGCAGGTCCGCTGTCATCTGGGACTCTGACTCCTTTTCTCCCAGGGTCGTCTGCTGGTGCAGGGTGGCTTCTGGAGAACTCCTGCCCTCACATCTGCAGCTGAGTCAGAATCCTTCCTGGAAGCCACACCCTGAGCAGCTTCTACCCACATTTCCCTGGACATTCCAGGAGCAAAAGAGCCTGGGAAATTGTGTATTTTAGCTGAGCGCTTCGTTGCTTAGAATAAACTTGGTCTCCTTTTGGTACAAAAGGGCTGAAGAATGGTTTATGGGTGGGCGCTGAGCAGCCTTCTGTACCCTTGCTAAGTAAGTTCTCGAAATTCCTATTCCAAATACTGCATGTATTTGGTGGGAATGCCTGGTGGCACGTGCAGGCAGGTCTTCTCCTTGTGAGACAACTGCTTGTTCACGCGGCTTCATCCAGAGCTTCCCATCTTTTGTGTTGGTTACCCTCAGCATGTGGGGAATGTTTCCTCGCAGAGTTAGGGGTGATTTCTGCAGTCCGGGGCACTATGTGCAGATGTGATTTGCAGGGAAGAAGAGAGCTGTTTCTCCCGAGTCTCCCCTTTTATGAAGGAGGAATAGCTTTCCCAGAAGCATGTGCAGCACCCGCCCCCAACTTTTCTCACTTCATCTCTGCCAGGATTAAGCCCCATGTGCATGCCTAAAACCAGTCAATGGTCAGGGGAGCGAAGTCAGCATGATTGGATTTGACCAACCCAGTGACTGCAGTAAAGGTGACTGTCACAGCAGAATTAGGGCTCTGCCACACAGAGGGAGAATGAAGGTGGATTTAGGGGTGCAGCTGATGGTCTGTCACATATATATGAGCATGTGTGCACACACGCACATACACATTGCATAAGTATTATTTATGTTTCTAATTTAGGGTGTCTGTCACTTGCTCATCATATCTTATTATGCACTATAACCATTTTTTTGTAATTGTGAAATTTTAAGTTGTAAAAATAACATGAATATGGTGAAAAGAATTCAAGCAGTACTAACAGGGTAAACCCGAGATGCTATTCCACTAGATTGTTTAAAGGTAACCTTTATCAAGACTCCTTGTATATTCTTTATGAAAATTGTCATGTTTCTATCATTTTTATACAAATATGTGCATATTAAACACGTTGTGGTACATCTTGCTTTTTTATTAATAAGCATATCTTGGAGTTTTTCCTTATCCGTATATAAAGATGGACAGCAGTCTTATTTATAGCTTCGGGCTCTAGACCAATTGTACAGCATGGAGATACCATAATTTAGTTACCCATTTCCCTTTTAATTGAAACGTAGAGATTTAGGTTGTTTGGATTTTGTTTTTAATAAATGCCAGCCACAGAGACCCTCCTTGGGCATGTCTGTGAGTTGGCTACAGCTATCAAAATGTAAAGTGTACAGATCCTGTGACTTAACAGTCCTGCTCCCACGCAGAATCACTAGCCTTCAGAAGTAATACCTTCAACCCGACCTACCTTGAAAAGGGTTGTACCGATTTGGACTTCCGCCAAGAGTTCAGGGGCAGGCATTGAAATTCCCAATGCTGGTCAGTTAATGGGTCACATCCTAGTTAATATCTTCAGGGAAAGAGACAGTTTTTCTTTAAAATATTGCAGCAGGGGAAGAATTAGTGTCAGTCTTCTAATTCTGAAATGTATTAGTTTCTTCAGCTTATATGTTTATGGAAATGCTTTTTGATACATGGTATAGTATAAAAAGATAACCCTTAAAAATCTATATAGCACATATTACTTTATGATTAAATTTTCTTTCTTTTTTCTTTTCCAAATTACAGGTGTTTGGCCCATGACTGAGAGAGAAGATGACTTGAAAATTTCTGTCATGGTTTCTCCGACCCTCGATTCCATCCCTGTAGGTGTTTTCTGCAGACACAGCAAGGGTTTGTGCTGGTGATAGACTGATGAGTTGTGGTCAAATTGTATTGATTTAAATTATGGGTCTTCAGATAGAAGCTTTAAGGAGGGTAACAACTTTTAATCTTTGTTACTTTCTAGAAATAAACATTTCTATTCTCTTAGTGTAGTAAGGAGTTCCTTAGGAAGACTGTCTAAAAAAAGGGAGGGGGAGCAGTAGAAGGGGTTCTCATCATTATTCTGATCTAACTTTTTTTAAAGTTTAACTTTTTCAGTACCAGAGTATTGAGATCATTTTAATCCAAATGAATAATACATCTTGACCCCACAAAAATATTTTTGATGGATCAATGTGATAATGTTTCTGAAAGGCTTAGTGCAGGGTGGAGTAATTACAGACTTTACTACATTATGTCGCTGTGATGAGGGTGCTGATTTAAGAGTAAACAGTTGGGCCAGGAAGTCTTACCTCCTCTTTCTCCATCTCTGTCTGTGTGACCCAGGACAAGGTATTTAGTTTTCTTAGTCTGAATTTTCTCATCTGGAAAATGAGAGTAATAATAAAATCTCCTTTGTTGAGCTGTTGTGATAATTAACCAGCATTATCATAAAATTACATTTTAATTCTTCCAACATTATAATCACCATCATCACCATCACCATCACTATCACCATCACCATCACTGTCACCACCACCATCACTATCACTACCACCATCATTACCACCACCATCACCACCACCACCACCACCATCACCACCACCACCATCACTATCACCACCACCATCATCACCACCACCATCACCATCGCCACCACCACCACCATCACTATCACCACCACCACCACCACCTGTACCTCCACCACCTGCACATTCACTACCACCACCACCATCACCTGCACCACCACCACCACCACCACCATCATCACTACCACCACCATTACCACCACCACCACCATCACCACCACCACCATCACCACCACCATCATCACCACCACCACCACCATCACCATTGCCACCACCATGACCACCACCATGACCACCACCACCACCACCATCACCATTGCTACCACCGTCATCACCACCGCCACCACCACCATCATCACTATCACCACCAATACCACCACCTGTACCTACACCACCTGCATATTCACTACCACCACCACCACTACCTGCACCACCACCACCGTCACCACCATCGCCACCACCATCATCACTATAACCACCACCATCACTATCACCACCACCACCACCATCACTACCACCATCACCACCACCACCACCATCTACATATCACTACTTGTGTCATTTACTGTCTTAGAACTTGTCACATATAGGTGCTTAGTATATACTTGTTCTATGAATGATTGAACAAAGTTGAGAATCAAGGAGGACAAAAGGGGTCTGTCATTGGTTATATAACCCCATCTCTCTGTTTCATCTTCTGTAGACACTTGTTAGATTATGATTTGTTACGCCTCACTACCTGCTCTTTGGGAAAAATCTATTAATTTTGTCTGTGTCCATAGTAAAAGTTAGCCAGTTTAGACAAGTGATCAAATTCACTGGTTTTACTGTATTTGGAGTTCACATCATACCATTTTGCCTAGGAAGTGACTTTAATATCTGAATATCAGAGCATAATATAGTAAGTAGTTGTCATAAGTTTTCAAAGATTAATTTCAGTATGAATAGCCAACCGAAGTTGTGATAAAAATCACGTTAACATTGCCATCGTATAGCAAGCTGGGTACACTTTAAAAAAAATAGGATCACATATGAAAGAAACATTCAGCCAGCTGGGTCACATAGTAGAGGCACTGTTTTCAGTATTGGCCATTCAGCACACACCATTTCTCACTCTACCTGAAGGGTGTAGTCTGAGCGGAACATTTCTGCTTAGTTAGCTGACAAATGTACACACGTTCTCTGGCCTTGGGAATGATGCCTTTTTTCCTTTGGGCAACTTATATAAATTTTTTTTCTTAGGTTCTCTTAAACATAAGCTCTTCAGAATGAGGAATTCCCTTTCTGTTCTTTAGCAACTTTTGATCCTTGTAGGAAAAGGCCTTATGTAATAGCTCTATATTGTAATGTATAGTTCCCTGTTGGCAGCCTGGAGTGCTATTTCCTTTTAAGTAGGTGTCTCTTTCCAGCTTCGTTTTCCCTGTCTCGCTATTTTTTCCTTCTTAAGAGATTCTTGAGAGTATCGTATTCATTCCATTGGAAAACATTAGTCCAGTGATTTATGTGGCTCCGGTGCCATGGTGTCTTTGTATGGCCATTTCTCTCTGGCTATAATTTTATTTCCCAAAGTACTACTGTCCTCAGAGTACCTAGGTGTTTAGACAATGGATTGGAAAGAGCAGGAAACAGGAGATGTTTGTTTCTTTTCTAGGTCTTTGGACAGGTAAATGTAAAACATTTCCTGGATTTTAAGTAATACCAGAGCAAAAAGCCTGGCTTAATGTTTTATTTTGAATCATTAATATGAAAGCAGGCATCTAAGAAATAATGTAATTTATATTAGAATGGGGTCTTTTATGGAAGGGGCAAGCATGGCTAGCCTATCTTCTTGATGGAGAAGTCGGATCCGTGTTCATATGTGGTTTCCCATGGAGTCGTAAACAGAATCTGAACGTCCCAACTCTTAATTATGTTGATGCCCATTATATCATAGCAATCTCCATTGCTTAGACGTGGCTTAACTTTTTTTAGTTAAAACATTTCAAATAGGTAAAGTTCGAGTACAGTGGATCTATTCATTGGTTGGATGGAGATTTTTAGGGCCTTAATTGTTCCCCAGGAATTCACATGGGCATTACTGGAAAATGTGTTGCCTCTTTGTTTTATTCTGCCACTCTGAAAAATAAGTTATAAATTATAAGAAAATGTTTGCTCTATTATATTATACTCTGAATTCTGTAAGAGGTAGTACCAGGTGACCTGGGCTGATGCTCAAAAAGTGAATGAGTTTATGATATGAGCTAGTGAAGAAAAAAAAAAATCATACTTTTACTTTCACTTTCTCGGTGTAAAACCACTCTTGTCTTTATGTTATCAGTTACGTGTCTGAGATATGTTTTCATATGATTAATCAGAAGAAAACATACCTTCGGCATGTTAGAAATGAAAGGACTTAAAAGAGTGGCATAATGTTCAACTGAGAAGTGAAGAAGGCCTTCTTCCATGTACTATAAAGAATGAGTTAATAGAATTAATTAGTTTCAGCATTTAAATAAATTTGGCAATAGAATAACTTGATAATAGAATATGTTACTTTTTTGGGGGGGAGAGGTGGGTTTATGAATATTAACTCATGACTTTCTAGGCGAAGACTTGGGAGAGAGACATAGGCTCCCTCAGTCTGTCATGAGACTGATAAGCACTTGACAGTCAGCTCCCGATTTGCTCGGGGAGAAGCATCTGTTGCACCCATGTATTCGCTCATTGACGGTGATACTGAGACCATTGTTTTCTTCCTTTCTCCTGTGTGTTCACAGCAAGCTCCTGACGCTGAAGTGGGAGCTGACCCTGTCCCTTCCGTCACAGTGAAGGTATTGTACTGAGCTCTAGACTGTAATGTGCAAACAACCTTACACATTTCATCATACTTGTCACTGTTTTCACTCTGAAAATAGCCTATGGAAATGTCAAATACCTGAAATTTGTATCATTTCCTCAGGATGGTGAATTGATAATCTTCACTGCTTTCTACGAACATAAAACAGATAATTGTATTCATAGCAATATGTACATAATATAAACAGTTTTTACGATGTATTTCTACCATTATTTAAATGTATTGTATGATCCATGCTTTTTTTCTAGAAACAAAGATAACATTTTAAATATGCTAAAGGAATTATGTCATCACCATAGACCAACCATTGTCATAATAGACCAACTGGTTGATTGAAGCATCATATATATGCTTGGGAATTATATGGGTGATAATAATATCTTTCTTCCATGTATGATTATAATGTGTTTGAAAAAAATTCCCAGTCATCTATCTGCCATAATATTAGCTTTAAAAAGGTGTATTTATAGCAAGAAAATATTAAAGGAAGAAGCCACAAAGTAGAGTAGTGACAAATTGATAGTCCTAAAAAAATAGAATATGAAGGATGTGGTTTTGGTTAAAATGTTTAGTCCTGTCATTGTAGAGTTTTAGACTAGAACTCAAATGTAGAACCCTCTTAAGGCCTTTAGATTAAAGTGTGGTAATCAGTCAGCACATTATTAAGTTGAAAACATTTATCACTGCCCGGAGCTTGGAGCCAGGGAAAGTTGTGGATCTTGGCGATTCGCTTAGTCAAAACTTGGACAGGGCTTTATATTTTCTTAGATTATGGGTTGCTGTCCTTGGAGGAGCTTGACAGGGTACCCAGGCTTTACCAATTGTGTTCGCTTACACTGGACCCAGCGGGTGGCCCTAGTGTGGGGATCTTGGGTAGAATTGAAGGGAGCCCAATCTTTTAACAGTTTCCTAAGCTAATTTTTTTGGATTCTTGCCACTGGAAACAAGGGTGGTCTTTCCCCAGTCTCCTTCTCCCCTATTCAATCAAAGGCTCTATCTCATTAATACTTTGGAGTCTGGAAAAGCATTAGTGGCAAGAAATCAAACACTTAAGGAAAAAAAAACCCTGCCGAGTTCCAGGAATGATCTATAGACTATTTTTGTGGGGAAACCCTTTTTATATTTATCTACTGATATTGTTCAGACACATACACATAATCATTCAGGCACACACTGTAAATTGCGAAAATGTCTTGTTCCCAAACCAGATAGCATTGCTCGTGCTAATTTCCCGCCAGCTTCTGCGCACTGCTGTGGGTAAATACACCTTTCTCCCCCGTGCGGAGCCTGGGCTTTCCTGTGTGGTAGCCACCTGAAAATGATGGCGTGACGCGACTGGAAAATCCTCCCTCATTAGTGGAATTTACCATATGCGAGAATGACTTCCCTGTGGTCATTCTAAGAGCATGGCAAAGGAGACAACCCACAAAGGTGGCACACAATCAGCTGGACTCACCCAGCAGGCACAATGACTTCCTGGTTCTGTCTGACAGTTTTGATACAAATTTCTGCTATAAATTGTTCCTTATAGCCCTTTATAACAGCAGCAGCCAAGATATATAACCGTGCGAGTTTCCATCATAATAAATCCTGTTAATTGAGAAAATGTTTCCATAGGTTCCAAGTGAACGAAGATGTGGCTACCTTGAGTATGTGTGCATGACGCATGACCGCCTCTTCCAGGCAGCTCGAGAGAGGAGGTGTTTGTACCTGGCCTTTGGAGTTATGGTTCTAGATCTAGGATAAAAACTTGGTATTATGTTTCCTAGGGATCATATTTCATTTTGTTAGAAGCAGAAAATAGCATGGAAAATTCTTGTATTAATGTTTTATATTTTCCCCTTAATATTCTGTAATTATTTTGCTCCTAAAATACAAGGTTTATGATCTAGCCAAGTCTTTAACTCTTTTTTGGCTCGAACACAACTCTTCTTTGTTACTGTAGTTATTTTCGTCACACATCTCCTTGACTCACTTTTGAAAGTGCCTGGCCCATTGTTGGGGTTCATGAAACCCGTGTGTGAGAGCCGTAACCTCGTGCATCCAGACGGAACGCCAACACTTCTGTGGCGATGCAGACTTGGGTGATCCTTGTCTGATCTGAGTACACACTGATTAGGCCAGGCAGAGTCAAGGTGTCTGTTCTCTCACAAATGGCTTGTTCCCACTCGGAGAGTTTTTCATTTTTACTTTTAAAACTAAATTTTCAACTCTCTTGCACGTATTGGCTGGATAATCTTGGGCAGTGATTTAGCTTTTCTGAATCTCTGGTTTTAAAACTGTAAAGTGGGGCTACTTTTTTATTTGCAGAGTTGTTTTGAGACTTAAGCACGGCTGATTGAGTGTAGGCTCTGGATTTGGGTGGACAGAAGTTCAACTGTGGTTCCTCCACTTATAAACACAGTGGCCCTGGGCAAATCCCCTCTGAGCCACAGTTTTCTTTTCTATAAAATAGTATATAGTAATAGTAGCCGTTTCACCGTGCTGTAAATATTAAGTGAGATAATGCACATAAATAATTTATTAATGTGGTTCTGTGAATATAGAAAGCTGCTAATGGTTATGATTAGTAAGGTTAATTTAATGTAAAATACATGTATAGGCTCTCATTATAATACTATTAATAGAAAAATATTTAAATTGTGTTCTGTTTATTCAGTGGACTATGTGAAAGAATGTTGTCTGTGGTGCATGGAGAGGGTTTTACTAAAAAGGTATTGTGTTTATAATGCTCAGGCATCAGCAAGGAGGCTTTGTTTGTGGGATGCAGAGTCCACGTGTATTGCCTGGGCTTATAAACTAACAATTGAGGATTAATTGTTCATTTGCTGTGCTTTTTGTATTCATTTGCATCAGTAGTTATCTTTTAAAAATTTTACTTTACAAGTCAAAATTTTCATTTTAAAGTTGTACAGAATACCCGTGTTATTTAAAATTAATATAAGACATTTACTGAATGTAATTGCATGTGTATAGTATTTGTGGGTCAGTTCATGCAATATCCAAAGAATATTGCTGTATATGGTTTCTCTCTCTATAATGTGTGTGTGTGTATAAAATTAAGGAATAGGTGATATATGCCTTTAACTTAAAGAGAAAATTCATAACTACTTTTCTTAAAAATTAGTACGCCTTTGCATTATGTCAGTTTGTGATGAATAGTATCTGTATTGTATACTAGAGTCTAGTACAGTGATGGGCAATCTTTTGAGCTTGGCGTGTCAAAATTTGCCAACAAACCGAGCATAACTCGGGTGGTGTGTCACTTCAAGAAAAACGGCCTAACCAGAAGTCCCAGAACTAGACGCTCTGTGCCGGAGTTCTGTTGTTTTGGCCTCCAGACCTCCGGCACAGAGTGTCTACACTACAGCAAATGTTTTATCCTCGGCTAATGCACCTGGCCGTGCAGGAGCTGAGGATGAAATGTCCTTTTCGGCATGCGGCCCCATACTTCTCTGGTATGCGGCCGCGTGTCATCGAAAATGGCTACGTGTGTCAGTGCTGACACACTTGTCATAGGTTCACCATCACGGGTCTAATAACTAGATTGAACTGTTTCACAGCAAAAGTGCCGGGTAGAGAGTGCTTCTCAAGTCTGGTTATCAGACCTGAGGAGCTATAAGAACATTAGCAATACCCAGGCCTACTGTGGTAGGTCTGGCTTACCCCACCAGACATGTGGACTCATCCAAAGGGGACTCTTCAGAGAACCTGGGACATTTAGGAGACAAAACCCAAAGAGAGCATGTCTAATGGAAGCCAGATGGTTAAACTTTTTTTTTGATAGCCTGAAAATGATGCCCCTTGTAACAATGCCTGATGGTTTCTACGGATACTCCTTCACAGGGGACAGAGAGAAGTCCTGGCCTTCCCCCCATCCCCACCCCCAGCCTACTTCCTAGGCAAACCCAAGTTCTTAGCTGATGATTCTCATTGGAGTGGGAAGGTTTTCTTGGCATCAGCAAGCAAGGGCACCAGTTTGGTAATCCAGCCAGCTTAGATATGCAGCAGTGATAGAACATTTTTAAAGATTTTATTTGTTGAATTTACAGAGAGAGGAGGAAGGGAGAGAGCGAGAAGTCTCAACTCAAAATTGCTTCACTTAGTTGTTCAATGATTGCTTGTCATATGTGCCATGACCAGGGAAACCCAGGGATTTGAACCGGTGGCCTCAGCATTCCAGGTCAACGTTTTATCCATCATGCCACCACAGGTCAGGCAGTGATGGAACATTTTAAATAGCTTTATTGAGTTATAATTCTTATATCATACAATTTATTCATTTAAAGTATATAATTCAATGAGTTTTAGCATATTTGCAGAGTTGTGGAATTATCACCACAATTTAATTTTAGAACATTTTCATCCACTGTAAAAACCAGCTTCATACCCATTAGCTGTCACTTCCTGCTCCCTTCCACCACCACCCCCCACTGCCCACGTTAGACCCCCCTCCATCCCTCAGCAACTGCAAGTCTATCTCTGTCCTTTTGGATTTAGGCATTCTGGCCTTTCATGAAAATGGAATTAAACAAAGTGTGTTTCTTTGTAACTAGCTTCTTTCACTTAACACACTACTTTTAAGGTTTGTCCACATTGTAGCATGGACCAGTACTTCGTTTCTTTGTATTACTGAGTAGAATTTCATTGTATGGATTGACTGTATTTTGTTTACTCATTTATCAGTTGGCGGGTGCTGCAGTGGTTTCTACTTTCGGCAGTTATGAGTAATAGTAGTGTGAGCATTTGTGTGCAAGTTTTTGTGTGGAGAGGTTTTCATTTCTCTTGGCAGATTGTATGGTAAATTTACACTTAATTTTTAAAGAACTCTCAAACCTTTTTTGTGTGGCTGTACGATTTTATATCCACCTCAGCAGTATATGAGGGTTCCAGTTTCTCCACGTGCTTTCTAACATTGTCTGTTGTTTTGTTTATAACATTTTGGTAGCTGGGTAGCGGTATCTCATTGCAGTTTTAATTTGTATTCCTCAGTGACTAAAGATACTGAGCATCTTTTCATGTGCTTTTGGACTTTCCTATATCTTCTTTAGAGGAAAATCTGTTTCACTTTTTTGTGCAGGGTAGGACATTTCAATATACATACTCCTTATGTTACATGTTATGTTTTGTGGCTACCGGTTCATTTTTTTTCTCAGATGATGTTTCCTAACTGTGTGGTGATTTTTTTAAAGTAGTTGTGCTATTTTATTAATTTGGATAGAATGTAGTTTTCAACTAATAGCAATTTCTACTTCCTTAGGTCACACTGCAGAACCGAGTGGCATTGCAGAGGGCCAAACTATCAATCTATGTGCAGCCGCCATTAGTGTTGTCAGATGCCCGATTCACTTTTGAGTTGATGGGTAAGTGTTTTGTTGGGTACGTGCTTTGTTTTGGCTTAAAGTCCATGGTGGTGTGAAGATTTCTTTTTTAATTAAAAATCTTATGTGTGTTTATTTCATGAATACATTTCTTTTCTGAATCGAGAGATTGGTATCTTCCTGAGATTCATGCTTGTGTTATTTTGCTCATGGTGTTTTCCCTATAAGCATCAGGCATGGACATTCAATGCATGGTTGTTGAGTCTGAAGTAATTACAGATTTCTAAGTGCTTTCCTTAACTAGGTGGACCTGTAATTGTACTTAAACACTATAATTTGGAAGGCTTTCTTTATTGGTGTTTCTCTTGTGAGCTATTTATTGAATCAGTAATGTTTGAGGAAAGAGTATTGACTTTGGAGTCTGGCCTGAGTTGGAATCCTGGCCCTGACTCGCACTCTATGTGTAACCTTGGGCAGACTACCTTAGTAATTACTGGGAGCCTCAGTATTTTTAATCTGCAGAAAGGGGAGAATGATGTCTTTCTTGTAGGGCTAATTTGAAGATTTGATTAAAATATAAATCTGTGTACGATTTGTGCAATAATGTCGGAAATAGTAGACAGGTCGTAAATGACAGCTCTTATTCTTTGTCTAGGATCTCTTATCCCATGCCACTTACATCTAAGTTGTCATTAGTCGTGTTAAGGTGCTTTCTGAATTATCTTTCAAGTCTTTTTCTTTTTTTTGTTTACTGCTGCTGTTCATCTGGGGAATCTTTGTCTTATTCTGGAAGTCAAGAAAATCTCTTTTTTTCCTTTGTATAACCAGCCCTTCCCTGAGTGCCTGGCAGACAGCGGACACTCAGTATTCATTGAGTGAGTGAGCGAATGGTTGATTGGTTGAAGTAGCCTTGTAGGTGATGTCCAACCATCAGTTTCTCTCTTTATTTCCTAATTTTTCACAATGCTTCCAATTTATCTTTTTAGAACACATTCTGAACAACTTATTTTTCCAGTTACAAACCCCTTGTGGCTCTCTCATGCCGATCGGAGGCCAAATACATGAGTGTAGACAGCTATTCAGTGCGGAGTGTGAGGCTGTAGTGATGATGTCCAGTCCCTTCTGTGGCCTGTGCTCCATCCGCAGAGAGTGCTGGCCCCCCACTCCACAGCTCCATCCGCAGAGAGTGCTGGACCCCCACTCCACAGTTCCATCCGCAGAGAGTGCTGGCCCCCACTCCACAGCTCCATCCGCAGAGAGTGCTGGACCCCCTCCACAGCTCCATCCGCAGAGAGTGCTGGCCCCCGCTCCACAGCTCCATCCGCAGAGAGTGCTGGACCCCCCCACAGTTCCATCCGCAGAGAGTGCTGGACCCCCTCCACAGCTCCATCCGCAGAGAGTGCTGGACCCCCTCCACAGTTCCATCCGCAGAGAGTGCTGGACCCCCTCCACAGCTCCATCCGCGGAGAGTGCTGGCCCCCGCTCCACAGTCTCTTGCCCCTTTGCGTACCTTCCTTGCTGTTCAGGCTGCCTGTTCATCTGAATAAAGAGAGGCTGTGGTATGGCACGCCATGTTTCTAGGGGAGCATTAGCTATCTGACCTGGGGCCAGCCTCATAATCTCCCTGCAGCCAGTTTCTTCCTGCAGAAGAAAGGGGGCTCAATAATACCACCACCTTATGTTTGTTGTGACGGTTAAGTGACTTGATCCATGCAAAGTGCTTACTTAGCTGGCATGCAATATATGTCTAATTTTAATTGTTGTTAACCATTGTCCAAGGTTATTTAATGTACATTTCACATTGCTTACAGAGCCGGAGAGGACTAGAACAGTAGCCTTTTCCGTCTGTCTGAAAGGAAGTTACGCGCCACCGGAACTGGAAGGAAATGCGGTTGTTTCTTACTTCAGACCTACAGGTAAACATCCAGTTGTTCAGGAATTTACAAGACTGGTCACTCCTTCGCACTTGTTGGCGTTATGAGTTAAATGTTTAAGTGTTAAGCTGGGAAAACACATTGTAAAATGTTATTAAGTGAAAAAATATTTTCTAGGGTTAAATAAAATTGTATGTCCAAATTAGATTTGTGTATTATGAATGACGATAAGTTTGTCTAGCTGATTTCTGTACATAGTTTGATTCTATCTTTTCAATTAGTAGTGAATATGATATATTTTTATTCTCCCTAAGAGAATGGTATCTAGTCAGACTTTATCTATTTGAACTAATGAGAAAAGCCTAGTCTGAATTAATGAAAAGGAATGTTATGGATTACTCTAACATTAGGGCAGTATTCAGAGCATTAGATACTGTTTTAGTGACTAATACTCTTTAGTATCTTACATGTTAAAATATCTAAGAACAGATCTACTAAAATTTGACCTGTATTTTTTTTTAAGAAACTCTTTTTAGATTAAAAAAGTTATCTTTAATAAAATGATGGTTGTCAGGGATCAGGGGAGGTGTGTAAAATGGGGTGATGTTTGTCAAAGAGTACACACTTCCAATTCTAGAATGAGTAAGTTATGGGGGTCTAATGTCTAACGTGGTGACAATAATTAACAATACTATATTATATACTTGAAAATTGTTAGGAGACTAGATCTCAAATGTTTTCACCACAAAAAAATATAGTAATTACGTGAGATGAAGATGTTAAGCCTTACTATGGTAATCTGTTTGCAATATATACCTGTATAAATCATCACATTGTATATCTTAAACTTGCATATATGTCAATAATACCTCAATAAAGCTGGGAAAATAGTGGGAAAAGGCTATCTTTAGTCAAACCGTTGAGATTCAGTTATTATAAGTTTCAACTTAATTGGGTTAATTTTATGTTTTTTCCTGTATGGTGTTTTTTTATAGTAACAGTTTGACAATTAGTTGATAGATAGAGTAAGAATAATTCATCATTGCTTTTAAAAAAATGTTTAAATGTAGTGTAATGGACAGTAAGTCATTTCAGCAATGTTGCATTTCTTTTTTAAAAACATTTGCATACAGTTTCCCCCCAATTAGTGCCCACTTTGCTTATTTTAGCAATGTTTTTAATCATTATAATTTTTATTTTGTCTAAGTGAATTTTCGGGCTTATGTGTTAATTCTGTGTGCTGAGATGATTTTATAACTTTGGTACGTTTTCAAAATCTATTTCTTCTGATTTGTAAGTTATTTTGCTTTAAATTGTTGAAAAATATTATTTTTAGTCAGAAGTGACCATTTTAACCATTTATGTATATTTTCAAAACTTGAGGTTACATAATATTTTATGTTTCAATGGCTTTGAGGAAGACAGCTTCAGAAAGAAATACAAAACTTTAAGGGATCAAGCAATGATGGACTTTTTAGTGGGATGTTTCTGAAAGAACATTGAAATATTCAGTGTGACTTTGAGTCATGAACTGAGAGTAAGAAATATTTGGCTACAGTCTCTAGATTATTTATCACTAATTGAGCATCTCAATAATCATAGGCTTTGTTATACTGTTTACTCTGTTACACTTTGAATGTGCAGCTGTAGAGACTGTTGATACCTTCATTCAAGTAGTTATTTCATTCATTTTCAAGGGAAAGTCATAATGCTGTTTGAAAGTAAATTTAAAATAGAGAAATAGGTAACTTAACAAAGTGGACAAAATGCTTAAAAATACGTTACAAAGTTGTAAAATAGTCAGAATTCAAAAGATTGTAAGTTATTCCTGAATTGGTTGAAAGTTAATTAGAAATTACAGTAAAAAACGTCTATACAAGTAAAAGAATGCCAAGACGGGGCCCACTCTTCCCCACTCCTAGCGGTATCTACTGACTGAAATTATAATGTAAGCAAGACTAACTGGAAAAATTATTATTACGTATTTGGCCTTTCACTCAACTTTTTTTCCAGCAACTCATTTAATTTCTTGATGCCGTTGACATACTGAGTTTGGTTTGCTGTCTGGCTGGATCCTATATCTTTACCTCTTTTTTGCCACATTTACCCTGGAATAACACACTCTTGTGGACTTCTGAGAACGGAATTACAGATCTGTTATTAGATTTCATTTATTCATGTTTTACTCTTCAATTGTGGATCGACTGCTCATTTTTATCAGAGAGCCATTGAAACCATCAGTGAAAAGCTTTTAAAGATTTTAATTTACATTTTTAAGCAGAAATGTATTAAATGTATGTTGTAACTTCACCACCAGTAATTTGTCGTGTTCTTTTTCCCCTAACCCTTTCTGCGTCGCCTCTGATGGATAGACCGAAATCCTGAAGGTAAGAAGATAATTTAGAACAAAATGAATACTGAACTGAAATGTGGTCAGCAAATTGAATGGGTATTACGCCATGAGTGAACTCTTTTTATGGAATGCTAGTTTAATTATAGATATCTCTTTGGGTGAGTGAGGTTCTTGATCTGGCTATGGAGCCAGTACTAGATGCTCATTCTCGTAGAGGCTTGCCACCCAGTCTTTATTGTTTCAGAATGACGAGGGTTAGGCTCCGTGACTTTTTTTTAAGTCGTGTGTCATTGACAAGTTATTTCAGTAAGTCACTGGTGATTTACCTGTATGCTCTGTTATCTTATTTTACAGAAATAAAGAAATGGTAAGGAACAAAAGGTGTTTGCCACTGAATTCTACGTTGTCTGTTTTCTATATGCCCCAACAGACCCAGCTCTGTCTCTGATCAGAATGCCACGAGTACTCATTCTGTGGCCCTAGTCCTTGTCCTGTTTAGAATTTATGAGGGAATGTCATCAAAGATCTGACCCCGTGAACTTGCCTGGGTCAGTGTTAATTGTTACCCATTTTGTGTTCCCTGAAACCCTTGTTTATGACTCTTAATTATCAAAATATGAATCTCATTAAGTTTGTTTCTTGGGTTCCACTAGTAGGTTATGAGCTCTTTGAGAGCGGGGCGCAAGCGCTCACACTGGAAGTATGCAATAGTGGGGTAAATGACTCGCACTATAAAAGAACCTTCTGCTTTGATTACTTTTTTCTCCTAGGCACTGACTTTATTTGGTGGTTTGTCTTAGTATTAGATATTTTAGGATAAATATTAGATAATATTGATTACTTAGTATTAAATATATAAAATACTTTTAAATTAACGGCAATATTTGCTTGTATAAGTTTGGGGACCACAACCTGAGTTGCATAGCATTTGGGAGGTGGAAATGTACTAATATGAGAAATATTTTAATAGAAGTGTGTGATTAGCTTACTAACATAAACTTGTCAAGTTAGAATTTGGGTTATTAAAGAACCCGTTATTATTATTATTATTTTTAATAGTAGAAGAATTTTAATAGATCTCAGTTTTCCTAATCCCAAATCCGTATTTCACACACGAAAACCGGCCTAAGGCAATGTCTTTTTTTAAAGCAATGTCTTCAGAACAAATGTAAAGAACCCATTATTAATAATGAATATTTATATTTTACTTTTCAAGATTGCCTATAACTCATAAGATTTGCACTGGCTTTTGTAAAATGCCATATTATTATTACTATTATTTAAATGGTTTGCTTTTAAGTTTAAAAAAAAACAGTAAAAGGTTATTATTGAAAGTAACTTATTCCCTCTTACTGTAAATTCAGTTCCCAACCATTAGGGGAGGAAAAAAATCACAATATATGGAAATTTTAGTATTTCAATACAAAGCTAAAGCTGGTTTTAATAATGTCTTATGATATATTTATAAATTATAATTAAGTTTTAGGGAGTGGAGTTGAAATACTCAGCTTCAGCTAGTAGGCAGGAAAACAATATGTTGCCACTTGACTCTCAGTTTACACACAAGGCTTCACATTTCAAAGACCGGTCCATTTTATTAGCCTGATCTGTTCGGGCTTTGTGGCCGATAAGCAGTCTTGTTTTCACATGTGCAGAGAGAGGTGCTGGCGGGGCTTTATGTTGTCCCGTAAGAGTGGGTCTCCGTTATTTCTGCATTAAGGTTACATGACACGGACAGTGTAAAACATGACTACAGATGGAGCACAGGACGTAGCCAGACATAACAGGAAGGAGTCGAGGAAGTTCTGGCTACCAGACATCGCCACTGCTTTGGGGTTCCTTGTTTTCTGTATGAAATGACTCTAGCAGGCCCCTGGAAAGAGTGCTACAGGCGTTCGATAGAAGTGTGATACATTGATTTAGTCCTTCCACTCTGATATATATGTTCTTTTCTCTCTCTCACTTTTTAAAGCAAATTTTGGCTTCCCTCTTGACAGTGCTGCTGGGCCCTTGGGTATGCCAGGTGTAATTAGAATTCTCTCTCCTGGAAAAACGGTTCTGTCAGGAGTGGTTTCAGTGTGAGTTTTCTCTCTAAGTGTTAAATAATTTTGTGATTAATTGCACCGTAGTGGTTGCCGCAATCCGTTTCCTCTGGAAGGCGAGGAAGGGAAGGGATTGAAGAGGAGGTGATTATGTTTGCTGAACACTGCAGTGCGGAGCCAGTCTGATGAATGAATGAGCAGGCCAATATTTGGATATTATAAACGACCAACCTTTTTCTTTTCTCTCAGCATAACATTCAGAGTTGAATAAGCCTGTTTGCCAACTACACAGAGAAAATATCGCCGATGGTCGGCGGAGTTAGGACCAATTAGGCTCATTCAACTGAGTTGAAAGCTAGTTGGAAAGTTTTTACATGTAATTCTTTTTTACCTTCCTTATTCCAGACACTCACGTGCATGCACCCACACACACCTCCCGTGTCTCTGGCTTCGAGTGCTCGGAAACAGTCGTAGCCTGAAGAGTACTTGGGAGCCAAATTGACAGACTCTCAAGGAAACGTAAATCTCAGTAGAAGTGTGCCTCTGATGAACCCCATGACTAAATACTAACTCATAGTTTGAAATGCTTGGGTTTTAATTTGATGGGAAGTAATATACTGGCATTGTGATTTATCCTTTTCAACATATGGTTTCTTCAAACTGGTTTCTAAAGGATTTCACACTCCTCTTCCCCCCCCACCCCCACAATGGTAAAACTTTTCAAGCTGCCAGCATTTAAAAAATAGCCATCATCATTTTATTAAGTATGAGTGTCATCATTTTTCAAAATAATGTTTTCCAAATGTCTTATGAAACAGGTTTATAATTCCTGGAGAAAAAGAAATTTTGGAGGGGTTGTGCAGACCTTAGCAATTGCACACCATTGCCCCAATATGTGATACTAACTGACCTAACTGAACTGTGATTGGGGTTATAAAGTATTTCCCTTCTTGGGTTTATTAGTGCTTGCAGTCTGTTTATTTCATTTTCTGAAACATACACGCATACGTACATGCACACACACACACACACACACACACACACACCCCAGTGTCCTTAGCTCTAAGTTCTTGAAGACTTAGTAGCAATCTTCAGTTATAGACTCAGTAATGTAAGGCTAATGTTGATCATGCTTTCTTAATTTTTTTATTTTACTGCAAATTCAATCAGTACCCAATTCAAGTGAAATAAAGCCACAGTTTTAGCAGTATAGGTTTAGAAGAACCTTTACAGCCAAATTTTGTTTTGAGCAGTTAGCTCAGACTTTTGTTCAAGGTAAATAAAGATAGCTTGTTTTTGTGCATATACAGAATTCTCAGAAGCGGAACTATTTTTCCCCATTATTCTGTTCATTAAAAATGAAGGAAATAAAATAGTTTACGTTTCTTTGTTCTTTCCAGTCTGCATCCATTACTTGGGGCCATAATTTGTATATTGTAGAGGAGTCATAGGAGTAGATATATTTCTGCAGTTTGGGGGTACACGGAACATATGAGGTTGAAAAAAGTAATCCTTCATAGTATTATTTTTTGTGGGGATATTCATAGTTGCGGTTTGAGCAGTAGCTTAGATCAGACTGCTAAAATATTCTGAGTCAAAATATTTCATCATTGTAAAGTACAAATACACACGCCTTTAAAATCTCACAGACTGTCAGGAAATAATACCCTGGGACTTTGCGGAAGAGCCCCCAGTTATAATTTGCATCTAGGATTCCAGGACAAGTGAACTTAACATCTGTTGGTTATGAGCAAAAAATGAGCTATGTGAAATATGATGGATAATAGATTATGTTGAAGAGAATGACAGATATGCTCCACATGCTCTGAAAATATATTTAATTGACCTCATATATCAACATGTCTCCATTGCTGATGATCTCTCACTATCCCGGTGAGTAAGTAATACTGAAACGTATACTCCCAGCTTGGACATAGAGTAAGCCACTCAACTCCATTTGGCTTTAACAAAATCTGTCGCTAATTCTAGGGAATCCTACTTTGGGCTCATGTCCCCATACTTGACCTGCTCTTGCTTTGCTAATTTTGAGGTGCTCCCTGACTCCACTGTAAAGAAATAATGGAATTAATGTGTGTAACCAAGTAGAGTACAGCAGTATATGGACATGATATGTAGGTTTCTGTATGTTATTTTTATGTCACCCAATAAAAATTAGAATCCTCGACTAAAAGGACAGAAAACTAAAAATGTAGGATTGCTTTTCTAGATTTACAAGTAAGAGCACCTAATTGGCTCTGGTTTCAGTTTCATTCACTGTAAAAATATTGAAAGGAATTGATTTTTAAAACAGTTTTAATTCTGATTAAACTTTTCATTATTATTTATTGTTCAGTTACCTATTTCAATATGCCTGTGTACATAATGAAAAAATTTGACAGTTGAATGACTAAGGAAGCCTTTCAAAATGTCACTTAGAAAAGTTAAATGGATTGAGAAAAATCTAATTCTATGAAAGTAATATTTTTAATATTAATGCGTAAAATCTCATGAGCTTCAATACCACTTCAATAGAGCACATTCTGCTTTCCTGCTCAGAACCGATTGTAAATTATTCATTGTAATTTGAATATAGAGTCTTCCTGATGTTAAAGCTCATATTCATTGCTCATTTTAGCTGATAGTCTTAAATTAGGGCTAGTGCTTTGAAGGTCTTAGTTTAAAGATATCTCAGTAATTGACTATAACTATATAACTATACAGGGTGAAGCAAAAGAAGGTTTACAGTTGTAAGTATGCAAACCCCAGAGCTCATTCTTCCATTATTATTTGTTAACTATTGTATTATTTTCCATACAAACAACTCTAAAGCTACTTTTGTTCCAGTATATTACTTATATATATAAACACTATATATGCTACTGTATATATATATACAGTATATATATATACACTGTATGTATATATACTATATATAGTGTATTGCTATATATATATGTTTGTGGATATATATGTGTGTGTGTGTGTGTGTAGTAGTGTTGAACTGTGATGATATTTAAAATATGATATTACTATTAAAGGCAGACTTCATGCCTGTGTTCCTTTTTAAGATTTTATTTTTGCCTTGCACTTAAAAAATTCTGCAGTACTCTTTATGTTTAAAATTTTTAAATTTCAGTTGGCATTCCAAGTTATATTAGTTTCAGGCGTACCGCCTAGTGGTTAAACATTTCTGTACCTTACAGAGTGATCCCCTGGTTTTGCTTTGCCCTTCTTGATAGTAATGTAAGTGTGTGAATTATGATAACAACGTGCCGTTATTTCACTTACGCTAGCCAAAACAGGCAGGCAGCGCACTTTAAACCTAAGAGATGTTGCTACGCAGACTTTTAGTAGTACAGGTTTTCTTTCTCTTTGCCCAATTACTTGTCAAATCTCTGACTCTACATTTCTCCCTTTTTATTTCAGGCATTCCTCGAGTGATCCAAAGTAAATTTAGACTTCCCCTGAAATTAATCTGCCAACCAGGTCAGCCTTCAAAAATTGCAAGCCACAAACTAACTATTGATACCAACAAACCTCCTGTGAGCCTCCTTAGTCTCTTTCCAGGTAGGACTTTTGAAGTAACATGCCTGTGATATCAGAAATGTTAAGAATTCAGAATGGAATCCTTTACCAGCAGGTAATGATGGGGTAATTATCAGATAATTGTTAAGTCCGAATATAAAAATGCCTCCAGGATTTTCTCCTTGCCTGTTCAAAGGCAAATAGCTTATATCAACAGGGTAATAAGGTGTGCCTTTTAAGTTTGATTAAAATTAGTATAATCATTATTTTGCTTCAGTGTTCAGAAATGAAAACATCAAATGTTTCTTTTTAGACTGTGGAATTTTTTTTTTTTTTGGCTTGGAATGTAAATATTTATTATTCATTTTCATTGCAGGTTTTTGACTATGTACCTTTTTAAAAGTATAGTCCTGTGCCCTGGAAAAGTAATCTCATAAGTGGGTGCTCTTTGTGGCTCGACTGCCGCCAGCAGCCGGAGGGGGCGCGTGTTCAATCTCTGGCTCTGATCCTCTAAGGGGCTTCGTATAGAAAGCTTTCAGTGTCACAGGGACATTGGGGGTCATTTGTGAAGGTGTGACCTTTTCCAGGTATCAGTTTTTCATTCTGAGTAGCTCAGAAAGAAAAGAGAGGCATTGATTGGATGAAGCATCTTTAGTAGCCAGGGTTTCTAATGGGTCCCATCGATTCACATTCTTGGTGATAGGGTGGAATTAAAAAAAACAAATCTGGGAATTAAATCAACCCTTTTAAATCTCTCATTAAAAATGGTCCCTGTTGACTGTTAGACGCACTCTCACCCTTGCCTTAGTGGGTAGGATTTAGAACACAGAGAGTATTTGCCGCAAGGTTTAGCAATTTATGCTAAGTCAACTTTTGTGCTATTAACTACTTAAAGTGTTTAGAACTTATTTTTCATTAATCTGAAGTGTTTAAAAAGCGTTATTTATATATAACTCTATGAAAAGCCTTCAAAATGGAATGCTTTTTATTGCAATCGATCTGTTCTTTGGTTTGAATTGAGTGTGAGTATACGTGTGTGTGCGTGTGTGTCTTCTGCAGATAGTTTGTACCTTTTGTTTTTACCCTTCCTTGTTTTCTTAATCAATTTTCTTAAAACAAATTTGGATTCTAAAAAAGACAGAAAGAGTCACTACCTTTATCACAGCTTGTGTAAATGTATTAATTCTTTGGATCGCCTATACTATCCTGGAAATTTAGTAGGAAATTCTGCATCGCACACCTTATTTATTGGTGCCTTTAAAAACATTTTAAGACCCTGGCTTATGAGTGGTTGATATTTACTGCAGATGGCTGGAACCCAGAGAGATTGAATAAAAATGCATGCTTTTGGTCAGAGGTAATCTTTGTAAGCTAGGGAAACCTTAGATAACTCATCCATTTGTCTCCTGATTTGAGGCTCCATCGTTTTTGAGATCATAGGTATCTTATCAGCATATACAGTGTGTCCGTAAAGTCAAGGCGCACTTTTGACCGGTCAACCGGTTGACCGGTCAAAAGTGCGCCTTGACTTTACGGACACACTGTATTTGATTCTCGCTCACTTTAGGAATGGGACTCAGTGAAATATTTTTAACAGTTTCCCTCAAGATCCAATTATGTGGTAAAAACGTTTTTTTTTTGGAGTTCCCAGACTTATGTTCACGTTGAACATGATAGGAGCCTGTAACTGTTTAAAATAAATAATCTACATACTTTTTCACTTCTCACTGAGTACTTTTCACTCTCCATCTATATAAGTGGCTAAGTTGCTACTGAAAATCTACTTTTTAACAGAAATAAAATTAATGAGCTTCATAGGAAGAAATAAATCTACTTTTAATCTATATCTCTTCCTATTAGTTTACTTCAGTTCTTTTTTTTTGTGAACAAAAACAGGTATAATTTAAATAACTTAATCTTTCTTGTTAGAAAAGAAATGTGAAATTTAGATATGGATAACCAAAAAGAAACAAGGGAAAACCCGGTAAGTTTGACCGAACTTTATTTGACATCAGTATATAAAAGTCTTACGTAAACCAGGAGCGAGAAGTACTTGTGAAAAGGACAAAGTACAAGACCAGTGGATCCTGAGAGAAAACTTGACACATTTGTCACTGCGTGCGGGAGCTCGTGATGCTCCGTGTTTTCAATCCCTCTCCCCTCGCACTGTTGCACTATATTTGGGGTGGTTTCTATTGCTGTCCATTCCAGTTCTTTTCTTGTGCCGTGTGTCATGGGCCCGGAATCCCACCCAGTGTATTTTTCATCTCAGACATCGTAGTGATCATCTCTCAAAGTTTGATATAGGTCATATTCTCCTTTTAAAGATATCTTCCATGTCTCTAATGTAACTTCTTTGAACATGTATGACAATGTAATGACTGTTTACATGCCCTTGCCTACTGATTCTGTCATGTGTCCTTTCTGAGTTAGTTCTGATTGGTTTGCTCCTTGCTATGGGTTGTAATTCCTTCCTTCTCATGTCCTGTCATTTGTGACTGAAGAATAGAACTTTTTTTTTTTTTTTTACAGGGACAGAGAGAGAGTCAGAGAGAGGGATAGATAAAGACAGACAGATAGGAACAGAGAGAGGTGAGAAGCATCAATCATCAGTTTTTCATTGCAACACCTTAGTTGTTCATTGATTGCTTTCTCACATGTGCCTTGACTACGGACCTTCAGCAGACCGAGCAACCTCTTGCTCGAGCCAGCGACCTTGAGTCCAAGCTGGTGAGCTTTTTTTTTTGCTTAAGCCAGATGAGTCTGCCCTCAAGCTGGCGACCTCAGGGTCTCGAACCTGGGTCTTCCGCATCCTAGTCCGACGCTCTAGCCACTGCGCCACCGCCTGGTCAGGTTGAAGAATAGAACTTCTGATTGTTATCTGGGTGTGTGTTGAGTATTTTAGTTTTTCTCTGAATAGTCTTGAGCTTTTTTTTCTGAGACACATCTGAGTCACTTGAAAAAGTTTGATTGTTTCAGGCGTCGCTTTTAAGCTTTGTTAGGTAGGATGCGAGCAACATTTTATTCTAGGGCAAACTTCACCTTCTACGGAGGCCAGACAGACCCTTCTATGGATTCTTCGTGATGCCAGTGAATTAGGCTGGTTTATATTCTGGCAGTGAGCACAGGCATTATTCCTGGCTCTGCATGGAGTCATGAATTCCCTTTACTATAATCTTTTTGGGTGGTTCCCCTCCCCCGCCCCCTACCCCACCCCCACTCAACCTTGCATAGTTCCCTTGCAGGCACGGACTGATTAGCATTCTGATATGTACTCAAGGGGCACTCCGCCCATCTCTGGAGATTTCCTCCCCTAGCTCTCTTTTCTCTGATACCCTGCCCTGTGAACTGCTGCTGCTTTGGCCTTTCGGGACGCCCATCTCTGTCTCCCCCGTTCGGGGAGAATGCGGGCTCGCACCGCGGTCCCCTTCCCTGGGTTGCGGCCCAGAGACTTTTCTCTAGGCAGTAGACTCGGGCAACCATAGGGCTCAGTTTATTCTTGTTTGTCAGGAATCATCGTTGTTCTTGATTTTGAGAAGGCTCATCAATATAAAATGCTTGATTCTCTGTGTTTATTACTGATTTCTAAAAATAATGAGTTGATTCTTTAGGATCCTCCAAGACTGAGCATTTTCGTATCTATATAAACACATGCCTTTAATTATATTTTATAGGTTTTACTCCATTGCAGTTATTATCTTTTTTGATACTTAAATATTTTCATCTTTGGCCAATGGTTGTCTCTTTAAATTGGTTCTGACCTCCTTTTCATACAACTCTGCTAGTCACTAAGTGTCCCTGCTTTTGTTCGGATTTCATCGTGGGCATTTCCTGCCGTAGACCTAGAATGAACCAGTAGGAGAAGGGAAATTAGATGATTTCAGCGTGTTCTTGTGAGGCAGAACTTTTAGCCATTGGAAGCTAGTATGGAAACCAGTTAATATAGTTCACACATGGGCTTCAAACATAACTAGTGACATTAAAAATGCTTGTCATGAACTAAGCTTCCTATTTCAGACATTAAGTGCTTTGCCTTATGGTTCTGCAAGGTGATTTTTTTCTTTTCGTAGGTTTTGCCAGTCCCTCAGAAGACGACCAGGTGAATATAATGGGCTTTCAGCTCTTAGGAGGCTCCCAGGTTACTCTACTGGCTTCCAAAACCTCGCGTAAGTAAGACCACGGTGTTGTGGCTTTGAAATATTCTGTCAGACACACTGCATCATTATCAAAGATTTCTGCAAAGGCTGATGTAGTTCAACTAAATATTGAAAACTAAGAGCCATAGTATTAGGTACATAGGACATAAAAATTATAAAGATAGGATCCTATTTCATTAGAGATAAGTACCTTTGTTTGGGGATGGGGAGAGTTTGGGAGAGGAATTTAAAGAATTGAACAATGTTTTTGAGATAGATACATGTGAACAAGGTTTTGGGGACTACTGGAAACTGCAACTAAGTTTATTTAACTTTCAAAGTTTATTTAGAAAATTAACTTTAATAGGGTGACATTGATCAATAAGAGTACATAGATTTTAGGTGAACATTTCTATAGCATTTGAACTGTTGATTATGTTGTACACCCATTACCCAAAGTCAGATTATTTTCCGTCACCTTATATTTGTCCCTCTTTATACTCTTCACCCCCCCCCTTCCCATTCACTCAATTCCCCTTCCCCCTGCCCACATTCCCGACCCCTGGTCACTACTTCACTTTTATCTAGGTCCATAAGTCATGGAACTAATTTTTTTTGTGTGTGTATATATTCTTACATTTTTTTTTTTGGACATTGGCAGGGATGAAGGTGAGAGTGAATGACTTGTGCTGAGACTAATCTCAGTAGTATGAAAAGTAGTAATTATATACTCAAGTTTGAATTTCAGATTTAAATATACTTTATTTATTTGTTTACTTCATATGAGAATAATAGTTGAAACTACTCAATGAAAAACCCAGAATATTTATAATAATGAGCTACCAAATCTAAGATGATAAGAAGAGAAATAAAGATTAGAGAAAATTGACACATGGTGGAAAATTAATGGAATCAATGTACCACAAGTCTCAATGAGACTTAAGAAGAGAAATAGGAATCATAGAGTGAGTGAATCAGAAGAACATAATAAGGTGGTGGTCAGAGAATGAATGAGATGTTGAAGTCAACAGTTCAGAGGGACTGCAGATTGATGGATGACAAGCTCATCAGGAAAGGTGTGACTTTGGGGGAGAGGCTTGTGAAATGGAGAGAAGAGCAGGGATTCCAAGGAAATGAGCTGTCACACCTGTGGATATTGAAAGGGCCTGTTTGATGTTAGCACAATGAATGAGAAAAATATACTCATCCAGACTGTTGTTGTGAAATCTTAGAGCACTAATGATCAGGAACATATTCTCAAGGTTAAAAAGGAAAAAGCAAGCTATTCAAGAAACAGGAATCAAGAAAACATTTAAGTTTCATTAAAGCAGGGATGGGGTGGGTGATGGGTATTGGGTGAGAGAGGTAGAAGGATAGAGCAACAAAGGAAAAAGAAATCTCATGGACACAGACAAAAGTGTGATGATTGCCGGGGGCAGGACGGGGGAGGAGGAGAAGGGAATAGGGGGAAAAGGTGATGGAAGGAGACTGGACTCAGTGAGGGTAGGCATGCACTACAATGCACAGAGATGTGTTGTAGAATTGGACACCTGAAACCTGTATAATTATGTTAACCAATGTCACCCCAATAAAATTTAGTTAAAAAAAATCAGTGGATGCTAGAAGTCAATGGAAGAATTTTCTACAAGATTTGAGAGAAATGATTTTCAACATAGATTTCTGTACCCTGCTAAACTGGTCATTAGCAGTGAGTGCTGAGTAAATACATATACTCAGTGTCACAAGCAGGGGTAAACAATTCAAACAGAAAATTTGTGTAGTTTCAAATAGACCTTTGAAATGGAGAGATAACTAATATACTGAAAGATTATCCTGAATGACTTGTATATGCTAGAAAGTGATTGAACTGACTGAGGTCGAGTTTAAACATCCTTTGCTTGTCTCTTGAGTATTTTGCTTTCGGGTGTACGCAAAACACTGCAGTCATGTACGTGAATAAGGGATGTGCCATGAGAGGTGGCTTTCTTTTTCTTTTCTTTAATATGTCAAAAGCATATGCTATCTTCTTTTTAAAAACTTATATATTTATTTAAATTAAATTTATTGGGGTGACATTGGTTACATTCCAGGGGTGGGCAGAATGTTTATGGTTGTTCCTATGGAAAAGAATACCATAATTAATAAATAATACAAGACTAACCTGTTTCATGTACTCACAACTGTAAACTTACTTTTGCGAACCCCTGTATATGTTTCAGGTGCACAATTCTATAATTCGTTATCTGTATATTGAGTTGTGGGGGGCCCACCACCCAAAGTCTGGTCTCTTTCTGTCACCATATATTCGACTTTCTTTACCTCCCCCTGCTGTCCTACGCCTCTGGTAACCACCACACTCTTGTCTGTGTCCATGAGTTTGTTTGTTTATTGCTTTCTGTGTTCTGTTCCACAGCATAGGTCATTTTGAGACATGTTAACCAAGTATCTTCAGAACAAAGACTGGGAGAGGCTTGCCTTCCTCTCTGTTTATTTCGCATGTACCTGATATAAAAACCCCTCTGGCTCTTGTGGCACTCCTGGACTGATGGACAGACAGACAAGCCGAGAATTGATAATAGTGCATGGTGCTTACAGAGCCCACTGCAGGTGCTGTTGAAGCCCAGAGGAATGCGGTTCTCAGAGAGGTTTGATTTGTGAAGGATCTTAAAGGGTGACTAGATCATTAGGTGGGGGGCATTCCACAAGGAGGAAAAGGTATCTTCCGATGCTTGGTAGAGCGTGAGGTTTTAGAAATCAGTCAGTTTTCTTCTTTGCTGGGAATTTTATATAGTAGGGGCTTTGTGATGGTTTTTCAGTGCCGCCAAAACACTTAGGGATAAATATAATGATCAAATCCTAAGTCACCTGAAACCCACCTATGGCCCTGTGAACACTTTCATATGTGCAGTGATCCACCAATATATTACTGGTTAGTATTTATCTTAGACTTTCTTAGCTACGTTATCAATAGACAATGGTTAAATTATATAAATCCAGCTTGGAAAAGCCTTTTGAAAAGTAAACTTAGAGAAACCATCTATAGTTTCTCAGGTTGTGTATTTAGAATATTATACTAATATCTACAGAAATTGTTTATAGTATTTTCTCAAACTTTTTGGTTTAAAAAGCATTCATCTTGCCTTTCCATCTCACATTTAAAAATTTCCAAATAGCATAAATTATACTGATGCTTTGTTTATGACATGAATACAAACATTATTTATATTGATGAACTTCAGATGTTCTGACATGAATAGACACTGACGTGATGCATTCTTGTGCCCTGCTTAGTTAAATCCATTATTTTCTCCGTTTGTAGTATAGTGGAATGGCAGTTGACTGGGCTCCAATCATCCAAATTTATTTCATTTGGAGGCTGGAATGGTTATTTCCACTGAGCCGCTATACAAGATGCAAAAGAAAAGAGATAAAAAAGAAAATTCAGTGTTCATTTTGGCAGCTATTTTAATTACCAGTATTGTAAGGGTGTATTTCAAAATACAACTTTCTTCTTTCATGTTATATTATAAATAGATTTTTCTTTCTCCTTTCCATGAAATGTATACTCTGGAAAGTCTCCAGGGCAGTGTTAACCATTTTGGAACACAAATACTGAGAAAATGCTTAATAATCAAAATAATGCCTTATAAATCTTTGACTCATTCATTCTTGTTGATTTGTGGTAATCTGAAAAAAAACCTACTTAAAAATAATTATGTTTCTATTTCTGAATCCCAAGTATAATTATAAACATTTTATTGCAGAAAAAATTAGTTTTATTTTTTTCCCTGCATGCATTGATGAAAATAAGAATAATTGAAGCCAAAGAGTTAAAAAAATATTATATCTATTTAAATGTTTATTATTTTTACAGTTCTATTATTTGGTGACATTCATGCATTAGACTGGGTCATAGTAGTGTATTATCTTAGCCCATTTGGCTGCTATCACAAAATACCATAGACTGGGTGGCTTTTGTTTGAAAGAAGTTTGTTTCTCACAGTTCTGATGGCTGGGAAGTACAAGCTCAAGGCTGGTGCGGTTGGTATCTGGTGAGGGCCTGCTTCAGGTTCAGAGATGTCTGTCTTTTTGCTGTGTTCTCTTCTAGCAAAGGGGCAAGGGAGCTCACTGGGCTCTCTCTTTTATAAGGGCACTAACTTCATTCATGAGGGCTTTACCTGCATGAGCTAATAATCACCTCCCAAAGGCCCCACCTCCAAACACCATCACATTGGACATTAGGGTTTAACATGTGGGAGATATAAATATTCAGTCTATAGCAAGTAGCTGCTGGGTATCTAGAATTTTATTTCTATTTGGATTATTTATTGAGCTTTAGATTTTTTTTGTATCTTTTTTAATTTTTCGACCAATAGTTTTTGAACATCTAATTGTGCTTGATCTAAATTTGATAATTCAAAGGTAAGTTGCACTTGTATACGTCTTTTTTCACAGTTTATGTTTTATCTCCATGCCAACCTTGTAAGCTATGTTTCACTCTCCCCTGTGTAGAGGATGACATGGAGGATGGGACAATTCCTTTGTACTGAAGGCACAGATTTAAAAATTTACTAGATTTTAAGGTCTGCTAAGAGGATAAGACCTGAGAGATGGGATTTTCCCCTGTTGTGCTGCCCTTAACTGCTATATCTACCACCCTCTGTCACCCGGGTCATGGTTATAACGTCCTGGCAGTCTCTGCCTGCCCTTCCCTGTTCATTTTCCACTCAGCAGCTCTTGAAATCAAAATAAAGAAACAAACGATCGTAAATGATGTCATGCCACTCTCCAGCATCAGGATTTTGTGTTTATAATAACATCCCTCTCTTCACCAACCTTTGTGGGTCTCCCCGTGTGTTCCGGCCTCTGCCGAGCATTCAGCACCATCTTAGGGTACTTTCTTCCTCGCTCTGGGCCGTGTCTGACTTTTCTTAGTCCCTGGCGTCCATCTGACCTTTCTCTGCCCTGAGGTCTTGGAGCTCGCCGTTCCTTGTGGTTAGACTGTACTGCCCATTCTTAAGGTCCAAGCATTTTTCTTCATTTCTTTTCTCTCTTAGAACGATACCGCATTCAGAGTGAACAGTTTGAAGACCTCTGGCTCATAACAAATGAGCTTATTCTCCGCCTTCAAGAATATTTTGAGAAGCAGAAAATCAAAGATTTCGCGTGTTCTTTTTCTGGACCCATTCCCCTTCAAGAATATTTTGAGTTGATCGATCATCATTTTGAGGTGGGTATGATGAGAAGCCACACTGTTTGTAATTCTTGAGTACGGGAAAGAGAGTCACTGCAGAGGTGAGAACTGTAAGGTGCATGCTGGTGGTCCACGCGCGTCAGGCGGCTCTTCTCTCGCGGATGGTGGACTTCTTGAACCTGTCTCTGCCCGCTTGCCCAGTGTGTGATCGGTTGCAGACACTGAAGACTGGCTGCCTAGAGCTAAGCATGTGGTCTGGCCTCAGAGCAGAGCTGACTGAGTTCTTCCACATGGGCACTTAACCTCTGACCCCAGTAACCCGGTGTCGAAACTGTTGGAGCTTATCGGCAGCCATTTGGCTAACTAATTCTAGCAAGCCATAAACGAGGTATGATTATAAAGTCAAGTGATTTTTCCTTTTTTCTTTTTTTTTTTTTAATAAGGCTTCCAGAACTTTTGCATCTGAACGAAGGTTAACCACATAAAATATTATCCAGTGTCTGGCACAGTGGGCGCTTATTAAACCTCATTGACCGAATGTCTAAGTAAATGAGATCTGACAGTGACTTTGTTGCCTGAATATTTTTGTATTTTTTCTTTTTGGATTACCTTCAGGGCCTGTTTTAGATTCTCTTGAGTATCTTGACGTTTTCAAATCTTCAACCTCTGAACATTGATTTGATATTTGGGAATAGTCTAAAGCCATGTTTTGTGAATGAATTGAACAATGACACTCTTTTAAAAGTCACATGTATTAAAAAAAAATTCACCAGGCTCTACTTACTTATTTGCCTATAAATAGACTTTATAGGCAATTACAAAGGGGAGAATTTCAAAAGAATTTTGAACATCATTCGAGGATGCATTGATTTCTTAGAATGACTACTTTTTAAGGTCCTGATAGGGTTTTATATTTCCGTTTATAGGCTGTGGTGGGTGAGAGGGAATATGTCATGTAACTTGCCAGTCACATGACTGTTCTACCTAATTTCAGTCTTTTTCAACATTCTAAAGACATTGACTTCAAGCTATAAAGACTTCTTTTAGTGCAGTGCAAACATAAAAGGGAAAATTCAGTGCATATAAGCCAATTAAAAATAACATGTCATTATCAAATATAGTTGAACTTATTTGGGTTTCTTTTATATATGCTGATATGTTATAGGACAGTATTTTGACCAAATTGTGGCACCAAAATCGATCATTTGGGGAATATATTTAGGAATTTTAAGGACTGATCACTTTTGCCATTCTCCAGGATATATTTTAAGAAAGTCCTGCTTCCCTGGGAAAAACTGGCGTCTAGTCGTTTATGGAACAGTGTCTATAGAAGGACTGTACTAATTGTGACTGGGCCACTTCTATGCGGGCGGCTGGCCCTGGCCTGACATGTTCCAGGACCTTTGCTCGTCAGGCGACCTCCAGGTCCTGGACTCACCCAGGAAGGATTTCAAGGATGAATTGGAGTGAAAATAAAGCAAGTTTAATTCGGGTAGAGAAAAGGAAAGAGGCCAGGGTGGCTGTGAAAATAGCGGAAAGTATGCATCTGAGTGGATGTGGGCCAACTCAAGAGAGTTGTATACCTTGCAAGTCTCCAAAGAAGTCAAGAAAGATCCCCAATACAGCCCTGGCTAGTTGGCTCAGTGGTAGAGCATTGCCTCGGCGTGTGGAAGTCCTGGGTTCTACTCCTGGTCAGGGCACACAGGAGAAGTGACCATCTGCTTCTCCATCCTTCCCCCTTCTCTCTCTGTCTGTCTCTCTCCCTCCCTCCCTCCCTCTGCAGCCATGACTCAAATGATTTGAGCAAGTTGGCCCTGAGGGCTGAGGATGGCTCCATGGCCTCACTTCAGGTATTAAAATAGCTCGGTTGCTGAGCAACAGAGCAGGGGTTCCAGATGGGCAGAGCATTGCCCAGTAGGGCACTTGCTGAGTGGATCCAGGTCGGGGCACATGTGAGAGCCTGTCTCTCTTCCTCCCCTCCTTTCACCTAATAAAAAATAAATCATATAGCAGCAAAAACATATATTGAAAAGATAAGGAAGTTTGGTTTGATATCAGAAATATAAAGTATAATATGTTTGATTTCTGAACATTTTGAATATATTCATTTCAGAACTAGTGTATGGCTTTTATAAAGTATACATGATTGCTAGCACATTATACATACTATTCTGTGCTATTGTATATTTTTTTGCTTTGTTTCATTAAGCACATCTTTGGATAGACTGCATATCTACCTAGTAGTCCTGGAAAGTAGTCTTTTTTATTTATTTAACCTGTTCCTCTATTGATGAGTATTTTGATTTTTAAATAATATCTTAGTATGATAACAACAGAATAAACTATACTATAATGAATATTCTTGTATGGACATTAGCTTTTGCAAGCATGCCCATAAGACAAATTCCTTGAAGTAGAATTGTTAGGTCATAGGCTGTGTGTCTGAAAGGTTATTTGTATTAACTTTTCTGTAAATTTTGCCCATTTTTCTATGGATTGTTGTTCTTTTTCTTTCCTTTTTTTTTTTTTTTTACAGGGACAGAGAGAGAGTCAGAGAGAGGGATAGATAGGGATAGACAGACAGGAACTGAGAGAGATGAGAAGAAGCATCAATCATCAGTTTTTCGTTGTGGCACCTTAGTTGTTCATTGATTGCTTTCTCACATGTGCCTTGACCGTGGGCCTTCAGCAGACCGAGCAACCCCTTGCTGGAGCCAGCGACCTTGGGTCCAAGCTGATGAGCTTTAGCTCAAGCCAGATGGGCCCGCGCTCAAGCTGGAGAAACCAGGGTCTCGAACCTGGGTCTTCCGCATCCCAGTCCGATGCTCTAGCCACTGCACCACCGCCTGGTCAGGCTGTTCTTTTTCTTAATGATTTGTATTGAGCTTTTGTTTTTTTCTCATTGATTTGTAGCTGCTCTCTAGATATTAGGGGTGTGACTTTCTGTTGACGTGGTTATTGCTGTTTTTTTGCAGTTTGCTTTTTGTCTTACCACTTTACTCACAATGCTTTTCTTTTATTTAACTATATAGAATTAATTATTTTAGTTATTTATTGTGTGTTTGTGTACGTGCGTGCGTGTGTGTGTGTGTGTGTGGCTTTTGGCTTTCGAGTATACTGATAAGGCTCTTTCTCATGCTGAAATTTTTTTAAAATTCTAATTTTTGTGGTACTTTTAATGTGTCTAAGCTCTTGATTTCCCTGCAACTGATTTTGCTGTAAATACTAGAGAGAAATTCCTTCCCCCCCCCCCACGTGTTTAATTAGTTTCACAAGACATTTATTAACTAATATGTCTTTTCCCCAGTGATAATGGGCATCATTACTAAATTTTCATTTGATCTATTCTACTGTATTGACTATATATTCATGTACCAAATACCACTGTTTTAATTCTTTTACCTCTATGATACGTTTAAAGTTTTTCATTATTTTTTCAGCCTTTTATTGGCATTTTCTGTATTTTTACTCTCAAAATGTTTTGTTTTGCACATTTAACCTGAATTTAAGAAATTCTTCATCGTAGCTGCGAGTCAACGTTGAAAACTTAGAAGAGCTCTTAGCTGAAAGAGCAGTGCAGTTTCGGGCCATCCAGCGCCGGCTCTTAATCAGGTTCAAGGATAAGACTCCTGCCCCCCTGCAGCATCTGGACAGCTTGCTAGACGGGACGCACAAGCAGGCAAGTGTAACATCAGTGAGAGTTTTCCACTGCCACATTCTGTTGATTTTGCAAGGACAAATCAGGTTTCATTTATTTTCAATTTTATCTTTTTTTTGAGTTCACTTCCCTAGAGGAAGAAAAATATCTTAGTATGTAAACATCAATGACTGTATTGATAATACATTTGCTTCTTGACATTTTCATGGTTATTTGGGAAAAAAATCAGCATTTTGAGGGACGGTCTCTAGCTGCCGTAGGGTACTCTGGGAAGATCACTGGACTTGGAGTTCGCAGTCCCCAGTTCTGTCACTTATTAGCTGTGTGGCTTTTGGTAACTCCCTGACCCTCTAAGAGCTTCAGTTTCTTTCCATAAAGTGGGGCAAATATTCACCGTGTTTTTATAAAGATCCTACTCCACGGTGTATATGGGAGTGTTGGTCAGCTGCTCTCTAAGTACAGACAGCTAGGTCTTCAGGCAGGAGCAGTTACGTGACTCCTTCCAGGTACAGTGTGTGTTCCGTCCCGTACTTTTCTGTCCTCCGTAGTTCTTGTTTTTCATCATTTTCTTCTTACTCTTCCGTATCTCTTTGTTGACTAGGATACCTCATTCCCAGACCTCCTGCCATATCTACCCAACCTGGGGCTACAGCTACTCTGAGACTTGCCTTTAACGAGGCTGGAACTCTTTGTGGACACAATGGCAGAGGGTGTTTAAAGGGATTTGATGAGGATGCTTGATTTAATGTTTTCCATATTTTCTATATCATGAGACTTCCTTTGTCTTATACATTTAAAGTGCTGGGGTTTTTATCTTTTCTGTTTAACCTCAGGGTAGCGTTTTTCCCATGAAACATACTATTATAGAAAAGATGATCAAAACTGTGGGTTTCTACCTGAATCTATATTTTAAAGTCTCCATTCTTTTTAGCTTAAAAAAGAGAATGAACAAGTTTTTGAAAGAAAGATATGAATACTATATGAAATTTGACTAAGTTTCAATATGTCACTACTCAATTTTATAATAAATATTCAGATCAAAATTATGGTGAGACATTCCCTTTTTTTAATTCGTTTTAGTAAATTTTTAATGACACTATTAATATCCAAACATAACTTTCCAATGAAAATTACAAGACTATACACAATGCTCAATTCTCCAGCTTGGTTCTGCATAATCTCCTTGGAAATGTAATCACTTTTCTGTGTTTCTGTGTCTTCCCAGACTTCTTTTTTTGCATTTATAAATGAAATACTATTTTGTGAGACTAAAATAATCCCTGTGTAGTATTAAGTTGTATGTATTGGTCTACCTCCTTTTTCCTTTTTCTTCTACCAGAATGCACCGGGGCTGTTTCCATATTAATGTACAGATATCCTTCTCTGTTTGTAATGGCTGCATGATATTCACTAACATAGATATTCTGTAGTATGGACAAATCACAGTTTGTTAAAGGGTAACTCTTAATAATAGTTTTAATGTTGAGTCTAACACGGAGAAAAATCCCTTGTAGGCCACTCTGTTGGGACCCAACAGACATGTGACTTACCTCGCTAACCCATGCCTTCTGTTTAGAGTACATTTTTCTTCCCTGTACACTTTGCGTGGGTAGTGGGCGTGCTTTACTTGGCAGGTTAGCCCAGCCCATGGACCGATGAGCCGTGCCAGAGCCCGACCTTACTCTCCATGACGTCACTCCGTTGCGTGCCTGTCACTAGATTTGGAAAAGTGTTTTCCCAACGTACCAGTTTAAGGTTAGACCTGCCACCTGTACAGAGTCCTTGTTTTCTCAAGTGCAGGAAGCTCTTAACTTTCCTCTTCGTCCTTCTGCGGAGCTCGGTGCCACGTTAGTCCCCCAGGAGTAGTAAGACAAGCACTGTGAGCTGAGCAGTGAGATTGACATCCTGCCCATGTATCAGCGGGCATCTGCCAGAAGCAATAATGTCACCATCTCCTGGAGCAGAGAAAACGGGTTTGTGTGGAAATGGAAGTGGCAGCCAGCACCCTAAAGCTAATGTGTAAACTCTGACGTTAGGGAGCTTTTGTTTTGTCTTCTTCATCACCACGTTCTAAGCACAATATTTCTTGCCCCATTATAGGTACTTAATAAATATTTGTTCTACGAATGAATGCTTTATTGCCACTGATAATTTCTTGCAGTTGATGTCTGTGACAGGGTAGCACTACAGAGCAGGAGAGGTCTTCCAATTCAGGAGGGTTTATTCTAAAACCCTCAAAAGCCACTATAACATGGAAACTCTCTTTTCTTTCCTAAATAATAAGGTAGATGTCATCGCTAGGAAGGTTTATAACTGCAGATTCTTGACTGAGGAAATCTTTCCTGTGTGTGTGAGAATGTGTGTGCCACAGTGAAACTGGATAGAATCATCTGTTGACATACATCTGTACACATAGGACATGGTTGAGGGCGACCCCCTTCATATTTTCAGTGAGATGAGAATTAATTGGGCTTTTCCGGTATTAATACATACCCAGAAGTATGAGAAGTCAGTCTCCTCATTTCCTGTTTACGTAATTGTTGCGTTCTTCATTCTTCCTCGTTGGGAGGCAAATTTTTTTGTCATATCATATACCCGTTTAGCGGCTAGTGTAGGATACAGACGTGTAGAACTGGAGGAAGTTTGGTGGTCTGGTGATTGATGGTCCAGGAACTGCAGTGAAATCCAATAAAGTCCTTGAGACAGACTGAAAGGGAAGCCCAAGGACCTTCATATACGAATGATCGGGCATTGCTGAGTGGGCAGTAATGTGAGATAGTTGTGTGGTCTGCTCATTCATAAAAGAGTTAGCGAAGGTACCCTTGTAGGTAGGGTCTGAGGTCAACGTTGGGCTTCCTACCGCTCCACCCAATGAGAGCAGCTCTCATTCACATTTGGTCTCCCCAGGGGCAGTTTACCAGATACAGAACTGGGTAAGGCCAGGCAGAGTAGGCACTGTGAGTTCTGCGTCTTCGGTGTTTAGGAGAAACTCGGGGTGCTAGTAGCTTATGCAGTGAGCCTCTGGAGTGGGTCTCTGATCCTCCAGTGACCTGGACTGCAGGTGCCTTTGACTAGAGTCCATTAGAAAAAACCATTGCTTCTAAAGTTGCAGTAAGACAACCATTGCTTCTAAAGTTGCAGAAGACATATTACTTCTTTAAATACATGCTAATAAATGCTCCAGGGTTTGAAGTGGCATATCTGATGTGTCCTACTATAGTGACTAAGAACTTTGCATCTGGAGTCAGCTTGCGTGAATTTCAGTCCTGGCTCTGGGATCTGGGGCAAGTTCCTTAAACAAATAGAGAGAACAAAACCTTCCCACCTGTAGCATGGTGTCCCCTTCCTGGGGTGGTTGTGAGGATTAAAATGTGTAAACACATAGATTGCCTGGAATGGTGCTTGGTACAAGATAAGCTCTCAACAAATGTAACTCCAATTCTAGGGACTATTCTTCATGTTTATTTGACTAAATGAGTTCTGCCCGCTAAGAAGTGGTGCTATTCATTGGTCAGACAAAAGAGGTTATCATTTTACATCTTCATTCTGAACCTCTGCTATCCGGTAGCCTCACAAATCTAGACCTCAGCTGAGCATCAAGAAGATCCTGTATCCTCAGAGGGATCCCCAGTCTCCTTTAGCTCACCTGCCTGCCTTGGGCAATGTTTGGTTTTATAGGGGATCCCCAAAAGGGAGGAGTATCATATCATATCTTCCCTGAATCCCTGATTGTTTCATCTGCGTGTATTCCTAATCAGAAACACTGCACACGCATACACATGCACATTGCCTTGCAGAAATGCACCAGAGTTCCAGCAGCAGTATAAGGAGATGTCTTTTTGGGGCGTATTATTGTTTTGATCTTTACAGTTTTTAACCGAAAGATAGCGTGATTGTTCTTTTACTCTCTCTGTTTGCTTACCAGTGAGGTTGAGCATTTAAAACATGTGAATTGGCCATTTGTATTTTTTTTGCATGATTTACATCTGTATGCCCTTTCTATTGGGCAGTTCAGCTTTTTTCTTGTTACTTTGTGTTATTTTATTTTCTTCTTCAGGTGTCTCTGTCTAGGAAAGCCTTCCTGTCCCAAGAGTCCATGAATGTGACCTATAATTTATCCTAACATTTTCTGCTCTCATTCTTTACATACATTTTTAAACCCACATGGAATGCATTATGCAATTTAGTGGGAATCTAATCTCCTCCCCAAAAATGGTGAGCTAGTTGTCTCGGCTCCTGCTTATTGCATAATCCATTCTTTTCCTTCTGGATGAAAAAAATTCCCTGTATCATTGAACAGCTTTACTGTGTAGCAAATCACTCCAAACCCTAGGGGCTTAAAACAATAGCAATTCCTTATTGTTCATGAGTCTCTGGTATCACCTGGGCAGTTCTGTTCATCTGGGCCAAGCTGGGCTGATTGTGACCTGCCTCATGCCTGTCTCTCTGGTCCGCTGGTGGCTCAGCTGGGGACCGGATGGCCGAGGATGTACTTGCTCTTTGGCAATTGGCTGACAGTTAGGTGGGATGATGGGGCCGCTTGTCTCTCCCGGCCCAGCACGCTGGCCTGGCCTTATTCCCACAGGGGCTCCTGGTGCCGATGCCCTGTGTTCTCCCAGCCTCTGTCTTAGCCGTGTCTCCTTATTCCCCACCGGTTTTCACTGGCCTTGATCAGAGTGGAGGGGAGAGAACCGTGCCTCTCTGTTGAGGGAGTGGAGAATTGAGGGCATTTTACAGTCTGGCCTGCTGCTGTTAGTTTGCAAAAATCCAGTTTGCTACTAAATTAGCAAAATGTTTTAAGAGATTATTTTACCACCTTACCTAACCTTTGAACTTAGGTGTTCTGTACTTTTGACTTACAAACCTGACTTTTTGTTGTCATTAAAATCTTAGTCATTTGTCATCAGGTGTGGTCTATGGACTCCATAATTAGTTAGGTTTGTCAAGCGAAGTTTAAAGCGACATCAGAGCGTCATGATGTCTTCCGGCGAATGGGACTGCCTGCATACTTGCTCCTGGCGTAGTCTGACAGCTGTTTCGGAGAGGGAACCTGCTCTCCAGCGCCTGGTAGATCCTCACCTTATCCCTGCGTGGGCTGGCCCGAGAGCCCTGGGTTTGGTTCTGTGCTCTGGGTAGCCATCTGGAAATTCTTTATACTTCTCCACCAAGAGGCCCTATCTTTTCATTTGGCTCCAGACACAGCAAATAATATAGGAGGTCCTCGCTCTGTCAGGATACTGATTTCTGATGAGCAGAACAATATGGTGAAGGGTTTCTACAGAGAACGGAGTGCAGAGACAGAACAGTTTGAAGACAGAATGGCTCTCCTAACCCTGCCCCCACACGGCCTGTAAGTTTCCCCAAAGGAAGGAAAGGGGTGTGGCGGCCACCCGGGAGAGTGCCCTGCCCAGCTGCAGGGCTGCTTTCTGGGAAAGGCATCTCGGTTCACTGACCGTGACTGACAAGGCTTATCTGATTTAGGGACACCATCGGCAGTTAGTAGTCTCTGGGCAGGTTGTGGGGTGCAGCCCCTGTTCAGATTTCCAGCAGGTGGGTGCTTGGCATCAAGACCCACCATCAATCATTATGAGCTTTGGTACACAAGGGGTCAGCCACCTGCATCTCAGGGCAACTCATGTGCTAAATCCTGTATCTTAGATGGGCAGGGACCGACACCCACATCCCACATTGCCGTTTCACTCCTGTGCGCATGTCTGTCAGGTAGCATCCACATGCTGTCACTTCACACTCCCCTGATGGCATCTCCCAAGCACCCCTGACTGGGGTCAGTCAACAGCTGATGCTGGGAGAGGGGACCAGCGCAGTTACTCTGGGAAAAGCTGTTTTTCATGGGGAGGATCTGACCTACAGCGAATGCAGATTTCCTGTTGCTTGCCACAATTTCCATAATTTATGCTATAATTTTGGGAAAAGAAAAGGCTTCCTTTTTGAAAGAACATTCACCTTCTAGTTTTAGAGGCATAATGTGAAAATAAAGTAAGCATGTCAAGAGTTCCTTTTTCCCAGCGGTGTCAAAGCTAAATTCTGTCATTTGTGTAATTGGAGTACTGCCTTGTCAGCCATCCAAATATATTTTTGGAGGACCTGAGAAAGGAAGAAAGGGAAGAGAAGGGAAATTCGTATTTGTTGAGCACCTAGTGAGTCTGAGGTAAATTTTATTTATTACTTGATTTGATACTCACAATCCCTTTGCGAGGGTGGCGCCATCATTCCAATTTTATGGACGAAGACCTCGAGACCTCGAGACTCCACGTAGAGAGAAGAGGCTCACTCAGTGTTACAGATTTGAAGCGATCTCTTCCAGAGTCTATGCCTTCCTGGCTCACAGAGCACTTGTATTTAATCAGCTCCAGGTGGAGCCTCGCCAGCCTAGGTGTTCCCTAGCAAAACCAGCCAGGTTAAAGAAAAACAAGATTCATGCAAAGTCTTTGTATATATGCAAGGTATATATTTATAATCGTCCAATATTTATTGTTTACCCCTATCAGAAAGGTAACCCAATCTTCTGGGGTGTTCCTCCAAGCATGTAAGCATGTATTACATCTAAAACTTGAGTAGCAGAGGAAGAGGCGACTTTGTTAATTTGTTAACTTATACTGAAGTCCAGGTTTTCTTTTCTTTTTCTTTTTTTGCCATCATATGCTAATGCTTATTGCATCTGGCAGAAGAGCTTTGGAAAATAAGTTCTCTTCATGTTGTAAAATTTTCACGTACATTTGTTGGTCAAAGCAGGACTGATTGGGTGAATTGAAATTGGGGAAATTTAGACTTTACCCCACAGTTTGGCTTGTGTTGTGATGCTTTTATGTGTACTGAGATTTTTTTTTTCTTCCCACTTGAACAGTAACCCTCTGTTGTAGGAGAGGAAAAATGTTTACTAATCTGAAAGTTTAGTTGTGTCAGATGACATATGTGTGATGTAATGACTGATAGTCATTAATGTTCTAGAAAGGCACTTGGCTGAAGTTTCCCTTGTGCAAAACAGAGGCTGTATTAGGCATAATTTTAAACAGAGGTTCTGTGGTTTGGACTTGCTATTTGTTACTTTTTCTGTACTTAAAACTTCCTTCCACTCTGTTTATTTGTAAGGAATTGATATATAAAAATCATTTTAAGTCACGCAGAAGTCTGAGAGCTTTTTGGTCCATGACTTTTTAAATGAGCATGATTTTGGCTGATAACACAAAGGAGTATGTGATGAAACCGTTGGGAGGCCTGCCTCTCTCTCTGCCATGGCAGGGGAAACAAGCCGCTAATAGATAGGGAAGGAGGTCGCAGGGCTGCGGGATGTTGGTGCATTTGTTTTTCTTGTACCCACTTAGGAGCTAAAGAGAAGTTCTTTCTCTGAAGGAGAGAATAAACAGGCCAGAAATGGGGAGGGGCTTGGAATTTGCAACCACATGTTTGGTGATGAATGGGAGATGGAAGTTAAAAACAAAGAAGGATGGGATGGCCAAAAAAATAAATAGACAAATAAATAAAAAAGGATGGGTAGGAAAAAAGAAGCGGGTATGCTTTTACCACATAATTCTACTCTTGGATATTTTTCTCAGAAAATAGTTCACAAGGGAAAGAAATACCATCATTGTGTTGTTTATTTATAATATTAATCACCTTTGCAAGAAATTAGAAACCAGCCTCTCATAATTGGAAAATGATTAGGTTATTGTAGTACTGCCATTTGATATAATAGCATTTCATGTCATGATTTAAAAAACTGGAACAATATAAATAAAACATTTCTAATAATTGACAAAAGCAGATAGGTTGTAAGTAACAAATAATGAAGCAGATGCATCTAAAATAGGTAAGTGTGCAAAGATTTGGAAGGAACACAGAAATTGAAAATGGTGTACATTTGGTTTAGATGTATTCCTAAACAGCCTCCTTTAATGTTATTATTATCATTAATGATAAGCACGAAAATAAATTTTTTTACAATACGTAAATGTACTTAGCACTACTGAACTGTACACTTGAAAATACCTAGTTAAGATAGTAAATTTTATAGTTTTTGTGTTTGACTACAATTGAAGGAAATTACAACTTTTTGAAAACGGGGATATGGCCCCAAATGCCAGGTCTTCATTGGTATTTTCCAAAGACAGCACTTTCTCTCCTGAGTAGACCACGGAAGCTCTTTCTCTGCTCTCCAAATGCTTAGAACTTGGGGTTATCATCCCGTATTTGAGTTAGTCTACTTCTGTTCGCTTAAAAGAGAGCAATTAGATAGATACAGTGTGTTCTTGAATGAATCTAAACAGAAGGGCGGGCGTAGTCTTGCTGGCCCTAATCTCACTGGTCCCGTTAGCCAAACGAGAGACGCGTACCAAGTTCTCTAAGATCTCTCTTCATCCAGGTCAGAGTGTAGCCTACACTGTAACTCCAAAGTATGTTTGTTCCACGCATGTCACTGATGGATTCAGCGTCCGTCTGTGTGTGGCCCTACGGTCTGGCCCAGCGGCGGCGTGCGTCCGTGCGTCCGTGCGTGGCCCTACGGTCTGGCCCAGCGGCGGCGTGCATCCGTGCGTCCGTGCGTGGCCCTACGGTGTGGCCCAGCGGCGGCGTGCGTCCGTGCGTGGCCCTACGGTCTGGCCCAGCGGCGGCGTGCGTCCGTGCGTGCTCCCGTGCGTGGCCCTACGGTCTGGCCCAGCGGCGGCGTGCGTCCGTGCGTGCGCCCGTGCGTGGCCCTACGGTCTGGCCCAGCGGCGGCGTGCGTCCGTGCGTGCTCCCGTGCGTGGCCCTACGGTCTGGCCCAGCGGCGGCGTGCGTCCGTGCGTGCTCCCGTGCGTGGCCCTACGGTCTGGCCCAGCGGCGGCGTGCGTCCGTGCGTGCTCCCGTGCGTGGCCCTACGGTCTGGCCCAGCGGCGGCGTGCGTCCGTGCGTGCTCCCGTGCGTGGCCCTACGGTCTGGCCCAGCGGCGGCGTGCGTCCGTGCGTGCGCCCGTGCGTGGCCCTACGGTCTAGGCCAGTGGCGGCGTGCGTCCAGGCGTGCGCCCGTGCGTGGCCCTACGGTCTGGCCCAGCGGTGGCGTGCGTCCGTGCGTGGCCCTACGGTCTAGGCCAGCGGCGGCGTGCGTCCGTGCGTGCGCCCGTGCGTGGCCCTACGGTCTGGCCCAGCGGCGGCGTGCGCCCGTGCGTGGCCCTACGGTCTGGCCCAGCGGCGGCGTGCGTATACTTGAAGCGCAAGTGTGAGCCCTAGATGTCAGTTCTGGTTTTCTAGTTGCCACATTAGAAAAGGAAGATGGAACAGGTTAAATGAACATTATCATTTCATTAGGTAATCAAATAAAGATTATTGTCATATTTTATATTTTTTCATAGGAAGTCTTGACAATGTGATTTATTTTACACTTGCGACACATTTCAGGTGCTAAGTACCCACACGTGGCTCATGACTACCTTAGTGGACATTACAGTTCTAGCTACAGAGCATTGTCAGCTCATATTGTTTCTTGTAACGCCTCTTTTCTTGATTATTTTCTTTATGTTAGTTCTTTTAAATTCTTGGTTATGATAAGACTGTCACTAACCCAATGACTTTCGCTCGCTGGATGTGCGTAGCAAGCAGTGAGAAGCCCTCTTAGACGGTGAGGGGACTCCCAGGAGCCTTTCGTTACAGAATCCGTGTCTTCAGGTATTGTAAAAAAAATAAAAAGAGCATCGAGTTTGTGTGAGCCGACTTGGGTCCTCGGTCCAGCTCCCCCTGGCTCTCTGACTTTGGGCATGTCATTCACCCTCTCTGAGCGTCAGCGTCTCTTCCTCAGTTTCCACCTTTGGACCCCTTAGGACCTGTCTGGGAACCGTCCGACATGGTGCTTGTCTTCTAGTAAAATTCTCCACACGTATTTGTTGGATCTTCCTAAGAGTTAGGGCAAGGGACTTAGAATCTTACATTTCTGGCAGTTCAGAATTTCAGGAGCAAATGGAGCCTTCTTCATTTTAAGTGCACGAGACTGGGGTGTGGTTGTTGACCAGTCAACATTTGTTTGGTGGGCTCTAATGATAGTGATCTACTTTACAGGGCTTTGTGCGACTGAATTACTTTTCAAACAAAATATGTAAGTGCAAAGTATTATTATAACATTGGAGTTATGCTTCCCTGGATTTAAGTAGGTAATGCTAATTGACATTAATGGGTGTTGTACATAAATCAAAGGGAGAACAGACCTATTAGTGTATAAAAAAACATTCTACATTTAATATCCATCTGGTATGCTTTACTTCCCTGGGGCGTATGTGGTTATTTATATATATATTTACTTCCCTGGGGCGTATGTGGTTATTTATATATATATCTATCTATATATCTATATATATATCTATATATATCTATATATATAGATATATATATAGATATATATATAGAATGTATATTTCTTTATCTGCATGTTCCTCAATCAGTATTTAAGTTTTCTGCTTGCTAGTGTTAGTTTGAACAGGTCCCTAGACTGCCAATTCGATGTTAGCATTTTGCTTTGGTGAATTTATCAGCTTCAAAAATTTGATCATCTGGCTGATATAAGGCATTCTAAGCCAGAGTAGTCGGGGGTATACTATTCTGCTAAAATTTCATTCTATTTGTTGTTTGATCCTCTTTTAAAAATTAGTCTTTTGAGATACACTCAGAAACAAGATGTTTCTAATATTACAATAAAGCTATTTATGGGCCCATTATAAGGAAATGAAAATCTTATCTTTTTGTGTCAGTGATGAGAGAAAAATGTATAAGTGGCCTCCAATTATCTGTAATTGTATGAGGTTTTCTTTCATTTACGTTATCTATCTTCCTGCTTAATCCCATCTAGCACAATTATTCCTGTTGTATTAGTTTTCTGTAAATGGAGTTCTGAATGGTTTGAATTGTGAATTAACAATGATCACAATCCTCCCCTCCCTCCTTTCCCCCTTTCTTCCCTCCCCTTTGTTCTTTCTCTTTAAATAAAGGGAAACAGAGCCAGTTTCCTAGAAAGGCCTAGAAAGATGAAAAGAAAAACAAATCGCAAGACTTTCTGTGAGTATCTGTGAGCAGCTGAGCGGTTCTATCAGCCCTGCTCTGTGTTTCTCTGCATATTAATAAACGGCGGCCAGTAGTGTCCTGAGGGTGGTGTGAAAGCACCAAATGTAACCAAGGACAAATCCAGGCGATACCTTTTTAAAAAGATATTTTTTTGTGAGACCCAACCGTATATCCAGCAACAAGGTCATAGTAGGTAAAAAGCAACTTAATTTAATTAAAAGAAATGAACTTTGACCGTTGGACTTTAAATGGACTTAAATACATTGTCACTCTATCTTGGAATAATTAATAGAATGGTGTGCAGTGAAATAAGCAGGTATTTAACTTTGCTGTTTTCCCTAATGGATCACCCTCTATTTTTCAGTTTCTTTTTATGTGATTTCCAAATCTCTTATAGCAGGATATTAGATTTCAGGCAGACACAGCCATCCCTTCCCACCCAAATATTGATTCTCTGCCTCTCTCTCCCCCCATCTAGGACAGGCTTCTGGCCAGTACTTAATATTCTTGTTCAGTTGACTCACCAGTGAGAATGATAGGCGCAGTGGCCATCTGTTCTCGGAGGTGTTTTTCCCATGGAAGTGACAGATGTTCACTGGGTCATGTCCGTCCTCCATCTTTGGTCCTGCCTTTGGGATTCGAGGTGGAGAGGTGTGAGAGGACCGGCCCCTCCTAAACCGAGGCCGTGAACTCACAGAAGCTCACAGGTCCTGGTCCTGAAGATCTAATGTGTCAACTCCTTGCCTGACACATCAGATAAGACTAATCTCAGTGGAATCGTCTGTACTTTGATTTGTGTGTTCTTGTCCTATGCAATCTCAAACCTTCAGGAGTCCCTGTTGTCTATCGGAGTGAGTTGAGACTTTGCATGCTGGCATTCAAAGATTTCTAAAGACTGGATGGAGCCCTCCTCCTTCTAATCTTAACTCTTACTTCTGCAAAACCTACATGCCAGTCACACTAGCCTCTAGCCTATACCCTGCTCCCCCCAAAAGCTTTATTGATGTATAATTTGCATGCTGCAAAATTCACCCACTGTAAATGTACCCTTTAATGATTTTTAGTAAACTTACAGAGCTGTGCAACCACCGCCACAATCGAGTCTTAGAACGTTACCATTTCCCCCAGAGCTCCCTTGTGCCCACTTACACGGAGTCCCCTCTCCCACCCATGACACCAAGAGACTACCACTTCATCCACTTTCTGTCTCTTTAAGTTGGCCTTCTCTGGTATTTTTATAAATAGAATCATACGATAAGTAGCTTTTTGGATCGGGGTCCTTCTACCTAGAGGTTCATCCGTGTTGTAGCGTGTGCCAGGCATACGTTCCTTTTTGTTGCTGCATAGTATCCCACCGTGTGAACACACCACATTTGTTTTCGTCAGCCAGTAGACATTTGGTTTTTTTCCAGTTTTGACTAATAAATGAATGATACTATTATGAATATTCATGTAAATGCCTTTCTGGGGACCTATATTTGTTTTCTCTTGGTAGATTGTTAGGAGCGGAATTGCTGGGTCGGATGGGAGGTTTATTTTTAACTTTTTATGAAGCTGATGGGCTGTTTTTCTCAGTGTGGGCCCGTTTTACATCCCCACCAGCGATGTATGACGAGGGTTCCCATTTCTTCCCATCATCCACGTCACTGGTTCCTTTTTTTAAAATTATAGTCATTCCGGTGGATATCTCGTTATGATTTGAATGCATTTTTCCTAAGGACTAATGATGTTGAGCATCTTGTTATCTGCTTATTAGACTGTTCTTTTTTGATCAAAATTATCCTATGCATTATTTTTTTTTTTTTTTAATTTTTTGCTCCATATAGATCAAAATTTTTTTTCTTTTTATTTATTTATTTTAGAGAGGAGACACAGAGTGAGAGAGAGAGAGAGAGAGAGAGAGAGAGAGAGAGAGAGAAAGGGGGGAGGAGCTAGAAGCATCAACTCCCATATGTGCCTTGACCAGACCAGTGCAGGGTTTTGAACTGGCGACCTCAGTGTTCCCAGGTCGACGCTTTATCCACTGCGCCACCACAGGTCAGGCTCCTATGCATTATTTTTTATTATGCCTTTGCTTATTCCTGTCTCTGCCTGAACCTCACTGTCCCCCAACCCCCAATCTCCCTTTTTGGAAGCTTCCTACAGAGTCCACCCCCCTTTTGAAGCCTTTCCTTATTTCCTGTGCCCGTCCCAGTTATCTGTAATCTCTCTGCTTTCTGCCTCAGGAGCACTGAGGTTAAGCCTCTGGTGTGATGTTTACTTTTGTATTATTCTGCCTGACGTTATCGTTACTTGAGTACTTATCTCTTTTCTCTCCGAGGACAGGCAGCTGGGACTGTTTTTTTGCTCACTCATCAGTGTACAGAGCACTGACAACCGGGGGGTGGGGTGGGAAGACCCCGTGACTGCCAGATATGTGCGGAGAAAGAAGTGTGGTAAAGAAGAGAGGCGTCATTAATGAACAGCAAGGGCAGCCAGGTTAGCCGACTCACTCAGCTCACCTTGGTGGCTGCAGAAAGTGTCCTCTCACTTTGTCAGGGCTGTTCTTCAGGTATATTTTTTATTTTTTAATTTTCTTTATTTTTATTTTTTACAGGGACAGAGAGAGAGTCAGAGAGAGGGATAGATAGGGACAGACAGGAACGGAGAGAGGTGAGAAGCATCAATCATTAGTTTTTCGTTGCCGTTGTGACACCATAGTTGTTCATTGATTGCTTTCTCACGTGTGCCTTGACCGCAGCCTTCAGCAGACCCAGCAACCCCTTGCTGGAGCCAGCGACCTTGGGTCCAATCTGATGAGCTTTTGCTCAAGCCAGATGGGCCCGCGCTCAAGCTGTCGAGCTCGGGGTCTTGAACCCGGGTCTTCCGCATCCCAGTCCGACGCTCTATCCACTGTGCCACCGCCTGGTCAGGCTCTTCAGGTATTTTTATGCTCCTTGCTTCCTTTAGGGCAGTGGTTGTCAAACTTTTTGAAGTTGGGGCACATTTAAAATTCTACAGATAATTGTAAGTGCACTATATACAAATTTCTGAGAAATATGTTATAATAATTAAGTCAAATATTAAAGAAAAAACAGAGCCCAAGCATGCTTTTATGGTAATTAAACAAAATAAATATGACAAAATTAAATTTATTCTGACATTAAAAGACATTTTTTATGTTACATTTTTTGAGTTAATGCATTTTAGAATTTGTAAAAAAGAGGAGTTAAAAAATAAAATAAACCGACAAAAATGTTATCTTTTAATATATACAGATACATTCTTAGTAAGATTTAGTAAATTTGGCAGGTCCCGGAATGAATGTTTTTTTTATTCTTGTGTTTATGAGAAACATGAGCCTGATGTGTCCTAGCGATTTCTTCAATGTTTGGGCATATATTTGAAAGGCAAACTCTCATTTCCTCATCAATACATTGAAGAATTCTTCTCTTTTTACTCTTAATTGTGTTGAGGGTAGAAAATCCTAATTCACATAATAGGATGTTGAAAATTGTAGTAAAGTGTTCAAAACTAATTTAGATATTGCCACATATTCTTCTTTAATAGAAATCCAAAAGGCTTCAAGAGACAATTCCTTATGTTTAATCATCAATCCACGATCAGTGGATATAGCTGCCAGTTCTTCTGCTGCTAATATTAAACCAAAATCACTTGAAGCTTCCATGAGTGGGTTTCTAATCCAATTGTATTGTTCAGTGTTAAGTGATGGAAAATGCTATAAATTAAATTCTGCCCATCAGCTTTCAAGTCCTATTTTATTTTCACTTAACTTTTGCTCACTTCCAGATCGGATTCTTAAATGTCACACTTCTTTTTGAGAAATTTGTCCATTTAATTTGGGTATATTTATCTAAGAATAATGTAATGATGTATTAATAATAAATATAGTAATGATGTGTTAACAAAAAGAGCGGTATTTCCATAATGAAATGGTATAATAGAGTAACTATATTTTTATATCTGGGCACATGCTGTGAATCAGCGCAGCTTGTAATTCCAGGTCCCGAGTGGGAACGGTGCAGAATTAAGAAAATACATGGAATTAAGAAAATACGGGGTTGGGAGGGCCCTGTAATTGCTGCTGGCAAGAACAAAGCGCGCTCTAAAACCCATCTTGCTTTATTTATAGGGCAAAGTGAGGCCATTAGTGTTGGGCAGATAAAATATATTATGCTCACTTTGTTAAAGATGGCGCTGCCCACATGGAAGTTCGTTGATATTAATGTGTGTTCTGGAACAGGCTATGGGCAGGCCGGGTCATTATAGCCTAAGGCTTAGTTTAAGAGTAAGCTCTTCCCTACACCCTTGACTGATTGGATGATGTAGGGTGGTGCACTCTCCTGAGGAATCCCATTATGCCTCAGATGGGTGGCTTTGTATCAGAGATTTTCTTGTCTGTAGATTGGATTAAGGGTTTGGATTCTATGGTATAAAGTGGGAGAGACCAGTAGCTTGACCTCTCTCTCTCTCTTGGTTCCTGAGTTCCTGAGGTTAGTATTAGAGAGGAGAGCAGAGTAAGGCCACGTGAAGGCCAGGAGAAGCAGCCGAGATGGCAGAGTGCTGAGGAAGAAGACAGTTTGTTAAGAGTTTGTGCAGGAGGAGATGGGGAACAGAGGTGAATAAGTCTGGTGAGCTAGAAACCTTTGATTCTAGGAATCTCGGATAAGTCAGTAGCTTTGTGAGCACTGAATGTGTGGGTTTTGGAGCCCAGTGTGTGTTTTTGCTTGCCCGCCGGGTGCAAGCTAGAATTAAAGCTGATGGCTCACCAGTTTTTGGCTCCTGTGTTTTATTACCGACTGTACGAATCTAATGCGAACCTGCACGGGTCAGGCGGCTGTGATTGTGGCCTTGACTACTGGCTTTACAATTAGCAAATCAACATATCACCTTAACTTTACACAAAGGATAAAAGAAACTTGCCTCCAGTCTTTCTGGGGAACATGGGGGGTAGTGTAAACAATCCAGCGCCACAGTTTCACAGCCTTTTGCAACCTAATCAGGCAAGTGAGGTGGGGGGTTGGGCAGACTCTCAGCTTACAGCCAGACCTCTGTCCCCCCAAAATCTAAACTCCAAAAACCCTGTTGGTTTTTTGGTCCCCAACAGGCCCATATTTCTCTGGAATACCATAGGGCGCACCTGGAAATCTTCTAGGGCGCACCGGTGTGCCCTGGCGCACACTTTGAGAACCACTGCTTTAGGGCATGGGCTTTAGTACCAGTCTTTTCAACTGACATAGCCGTGAGGCTCTTGTTCTGGTCTTTCCTTTCCTTTGGGAAGCCCACCTCATGGAAACATGCTTCCAAATCCATTTGCCTGAAAGTCTGGCTTCACCTTGGTCAGTCACCTCTCCTCCTTCTCTGAGCCAGTCAGCAGTCTGCTTGAGTCACTGCCCACCCGGCCTGACTCCCAGGAGTCAACCGGAATCCTATTTTGTCAAAGGTCCCAACCCCCTCCCCCTCCCTCACATCTCTGTCATTGTGTCACCAAGCCTCTCCAGTCTTCTTGCCTCAGAGGATAAAGTTTCCTTCCTCTTTTTTTTTTTTTTTTATATATATATATATTTTTTTATTAATTCTAATGGGGTGACACCAATAAATCAGGGTACATATGTACAATGAAAATATCTCCAGGTTATCTTATCATTCAACCGTGTTGCATACCCGTAACCAAAAGTCAAATTGCCCTCTGTCACCTTCCATCTGGTTTACCCTCCCCTCCTCCCTATCCCACCCTCTCCTCGCTCCCCCCGCCCCGTAACCACCACTCTCTTGTCCTTGTCTCTTATTCTCACTTTTATGTCCCACCTATGTATGAAATCATGCTGTTCTCAGTTTTTCTTTTTTTCTGATTTACTTATTTCACTCCGTATAATGTTATCAAGGTACATCCATTTTGTTATAAATGATCCGATGTCATCGTTTCTTATGGCTGAGTAGTATTCCATAGTATATATGTACCAAAGCTTTTTAATCCACTCGTCTTCTGACGGACACTTGGGCTGGTTCCAAATCTTCGCTATTGTGAACAATGCTGCCACGAACATGGGGGCGCATTTCTTCTTTTCGAACAGTGCTATGGTGTTCTTAGGGTATATTCCTATAAGTGGGATAGCTGGGTCAAAAGGCAGTTCCATTTTTAATTTTCTGAGGAATCTCCAAACTGTTTTCCACAGTGGCTACACCAGTCTGCATTCCCACCAGCAGTGCAGAAGGGTTCCCTTTTCTCCACATCCTCGCCAGCACTTGTTCTGTGTTGTTTTGCTGATGAGTGCCATTCTGACTGGTGTGAGGTGATATCTCATTGTGGTTTTAATTTGCATTTCTCTAATGATTAGTGATGTTGAGCATTTTTTCATATGCCTATTGGCCATCTGTATGTCTTCTTTGGAGAAATTTCTATTCATTTCTTTTGCCCATTTTTTGATTGGGTTGTTTGTCTTCCTGGTGTTGAGTTTTATAAGTTCTTTATAAATTTTAGTTATTAACCCCTTATCAGATGTGCTGTCGAATATGTTCTCCCATTGTGTGGTTTGTCTTTTTATTCTGTTCTTATTGTCTTTAGCTGTGCAAAAACTTTTTAGTTTGATATAGTCCCATTTGTTTATCTTGTCTTTTATTTCATTTGCCCGTGGAGATAAATCGGCAAATGTACTGCTGCTACAGATGTCGGAGAGCTTGCTGCCTATGTTTTCTTCTAAGATGCTTATGGTTTCACGGCTTACATTTAAGTCTTTTATCCATTTTGAGTTTGTTTTTGTGAATGGTGTAAGTTGATGGTCTAGTTTCATTTTTTTGCAGGTAGATGTCCAATTTTCCCAACACCATTTGTTAAAGAGGCTGTCTTTACTCCATTGTATGTTCTTTCCTCCTTTGTCAAATATCAGTTGTCCATAAAGCTGTGGGTTTATTTGTGGGTCCTCTGTTCTGCTCCATTGATCTATGTGCCTGTTCTTATGCCAGTACCAGGCTGTCTTGAGTATAATGGCCTTATAGTATACCTTGATATCTGGAAGAGTGATACCTCCTGCTTTGTTTTGTCTTTTTAGGATTGCTGAGGCTATTCGTGTTCTTTTTTGGTTCCATATAAATTTTTGGAATATGTTTTCTATATCTTTGAAGTATGTCATTGGTATTTTAATTGGTATTGCATTGAATTTATAAATTGCTTTGGGTAATATAGACATTTTAATGATGCTTATTCTTCCTAGCCATGAGCACGGTATATGCTTCCACTTGTTTGTATCTTCCTTGATTTCCTTTATCAATGTTTTATAATTTTCTGAGTACAAGTCCTTAACCTCCTTGGTTAAATTTACTCCTAGGTATTTTATTTTTTTGGCTGCAATAGTGAAGGGGATTGTTTCCTTAATTTCTTTTGCTGACAGTTCATTGTTTGTATATAGAAATGCCTCTGTTTTCTGTGTATTAATTTTATATCCTGCCACCTTGCTGAATTCATTTATAAGGTCCAGTAGTTTTTTGACTGAGACTTTAGGGTTTTCAATATACAATATCATATCATCTGCAAATAGTGACAGTTTTAGTTCTTCTTTTCCAATTTGGATGCCTTTTATTTCTTCTTCTTGTCTGATTGCTATAGCTAGGACTTCCAGAACTATGTTGAATAAGAGTGGTGAAAGTGGGCAACCCTGCCTGGGTCCTGATCTTAAGGGGATTGCTTTTAATTTTTGTCCATTTAGTATGATGTTTGCTGTGGGTTTGTCGTAGATGGCCTTTATCATGTTAAGGAATGTTCCTTGTATTCCCACTTTACTGAGAGTTTTGAGCATGAATGGGTGCTGGATTTTATCAAATGCCTTTTCTGCATCTATTGAAATTATCATGTGATTTTTGTCCTTTTGTTTATGTGGTGAATCACATTGATTGATTTGCGAATATTAAACCAGCCTTGCCTCTCCAGAATAAATCCCACTTGATCATGGTGTATGATTTTTTTCATATATTGCTGGATCCGGTTGGCTAATATTTTGTTGAAAATTTTAGCGTCTAAATTCATCAGGGATATAGGCCTATAATTTTCTTTCTTTGTGTTGTCTTTGCCCGGTTTTGGGATCAGAATTATGCTCGCCTCGTAAAAGGAGTTTGGAAGTCTTCCTTCTTCTTGAATTTTTTGAAATAGCTTGAGGAGGATAGGAGTTAGTTCTTCTTTGAATTTTTGATAGAATTCACTTGTGAAGCCATCAGGCCCAGGACTTTTCTTTTTTGGGAGTTTTTTGATAACTGTTTCGATCTCATTTGTTGTAATTGGTCTGTTTAGGTGTTCTGATTCTTCCAGATTGGTTTTTGGAAGTTTATATGATTCAAGAAATTTGTCCATTTCATCTAGATTGTCTAATTTTTTGGCATAGAGTTCTTCATAATATTTTCTTACAATGCTTTGTATTTCTGTTGTATCAGTTGTTATTTCTCCACTGTCCTTTTTAATTTTATTTATTTGAAACCTCTCTCTTTTTTTCTTGGTGAGTCTAGTTAAAGGTTCATCAATCTTGTTTACCTTTTCAAAGAACCAGCTCCTGGTTTCATTGATCCTCTGTATTGTTTCCTTAGTCTCTATGTCATTTATTTCTGCTCTGATCTTTATTATTTCCTTCCTTCTACTTGTCCTGGGTTTTATTTGTTGTTGTTTTTCTAGTTCTTTTAGCTGCAGGGTCAGGTTGCTTATTTGAGCTTTTTCTAGCTTCCTATGATATGCCTGTAGTGCAATGAACTTCCCTCTCAGTACTGCTTTTGCTGTGTCCCATAAATTTTGAGTTGATGTATGCTCATTATCATTTGTTTCTAGAAACTTTTTTATTTCGTCTTTGATCTCATTGTTAATCCATTCATTATTTAATATCATGCTATTTAGTTTCCAAGTGTTTGAGTATTTTTCAGTTTTTCTTTTGTGGTTAATTTCTAGTTTCATGGCATTGTGATCAGAGAAAATGCTTGATATGATTTCAATCTTCTTGAATTTATTGAGATCATTTTTGTGTCCTAACATGTGGTCTATCCTAGAAAACGTACCGTGAGCGCTTGAGAAGAATGTATATTCTACTGCTTTAGGATGAAAAGTTCTGAAGATATCTATTAAATCAAGTTGATCTAGTGTATCCTTTAAGTCTGCTGTTTCTTTATTGATTTTCTTTCTTGAGGATCTATCCAGTGTTGTTAGTGGGGTATTGAAATCCCCTACTATGATAGTATTGCTGTTAATCTCGCCCTTAATGTCCATCAAAGTCTGCTTTATGTATGTCGGGGCACCTATATTTGGTGCGTAGATATTTATAATAGTTATATCTTCCTGTTGAATTGTTCCCTTTATCATTATGTAGTGTCCTTCTTTATCTCTTACTATAGCCTTTGGTTTAAAGTCCATTTTGTTTCCTTCCTCTTTTTAAGATTAGGTCTTCACTTGACCCTTTTGACCTTCCACTAGTTTGTGGAATACTAATTAATTTGCCATTTATTCTGGGTCTTACATTTTTTAATCTCTTCCTTTTTCTGTTCCTTCCCTACTGTTTATACTGCAGTTTTTCCCAGACCCTCTGTGTTTCCCTTTTATTTTATTTATTTTTATTTATTTATTTTTTTCATTTTTTAGAGAGGAGACACAGAGTGAGAGAGAGAGAGAGAGAGAGAAAGGGGGAGGAGCTGGAAGCATCAACTCCCATATGTGCCTTGACCAGACCAGTGCAGGGTTTTGAACTGGTGACCTCAGTGTTCCCAGGTCGACGCTTTATCCACTGCGCCACCACAGGCCAGGCTATTTTATTTATTATATATATATATATCTATATCTATCTATATCTATCTATCTATATCTATAGATATATATATATCTATAGATATATATATATATCTATAGATATAGATAGATAGATAGATAGATAGATAGATAGATAGATAGATATAGATATATAGTTAGTTATTGTGAGGGGTGTGGAGGCAGAGTCCTGCATGTGCCCTGACAGGGATGCACCCGGCATGCCCACCAGGGGGCGATGCTCTGCCCATCTGGGGCGTTGCTCTGTTGCAGCCGGAGCCATTTTTATTTTTAGCGCTGGAGGCGGAGGCCTCGGAGCCGTCCTCAGCCCCCAGGGCCAAATCGCTCTAATGGAGCCTTGGCTGCAGGCGGTGAGGAGGAGGAGGAGAGAGACAGAGAGAGAGGGAGAGAGAGAGAAAGGGGAGGGTGTAGAAGCCGATGGTCGCTTCCCCTGTGTGCCCCGACAATCAAACCCCGGACATGTGTTCGCCGACGCTCTGCCGCTGAGCCCAGCGCCCAGGCCTGGGTTCCCCTTTTAGATGTGAGCCATCCTTTCTTCTCGGTACACACACTGGTCTCATGAGAACTACTTGTATTTTCTCTACTTTCTCACCTCCCACTTTATTACTCCAGCCACTTAAATAAACAAACTACAAAAGATGAACCCAATTGACAAGATTTTAAGTGTGCCGTATAGGTTTGTTAGCTGCATGCACACTGTTATATAGCAGATCTCTAGAACTTTTTCCTTCCGCAGGACTGAAACTCTATACCCACTGCCTAGCAATTCCCCGTGCATCCACTCCCCTCCCACCTCCCCCCCTCCCCACCCCCCGGCCTGCCCTGCTCCTGGCAAGATAAGGGACCCTTAATCTAGCTCAGAATATCCCGAATTGCTTTTAAACTTCAGGCAAGCTAAAGGTAGTATTTGATGATGAAGCCGTTTCCGTTTGTCTGTAATTTTTGGATACAGTGAAGTGACTCAGGGAGTGACTTCGATATTAGTTCCATTTACGTAGTTTGCAATATCACATTTTTTCTTTAATAAAAACTTGTATTGGCAAATTTTTAACTTAGAAAAGAAGGCAGAATTATATATAAAATTTGGATCGTGCACATGTAGGAGCGGACCACAGGAGAATTGAAAATTTTCCTCTTTTTTTTGCCTTATGTACGTCTAGTATAATGCAGGCCCTATGTATACATAAGGGAATAATTAAATACAGAAATGCAGCCTACTTGTTGGCCAGAAAGGATGCCTGGAACATGTGGATAAGCTTGGATATTTGTCTAATGTTAATTGGAATATTGGTTTTCAGTTGAAGATGCCAAATCTTCAGAAAAGTAATTGGATTTAGCTTCCTATTTAGCAAACTACTTCAAATCCCCAAAGTATCCCACATCCGAAACTAATTTTTCTTGATTGTATCAAGTTTAGTCATGAGCAGAACAAGGGTTGACATCGTTTTTTAATATTTAAAATATTTCTTGACAAGATTTCAACACTGTTGCTGGTCCATAAACCTCATTGTTAGGTTCACTAACGACAGATGAAATCTTGGTTCTGTGAAACTAGCTTTATAACTTTGTAAAACTATTTAAAATAAATCCATTTATTTTTTCCTCAGATTTTGATCAGATTTCAAGAAACAACACAAAAATGAGGTAGTTTTTATTGCTTTTTATATAAACTTATATGTGTGCTTAATTTACCTCCAGTAGGTTTAGTCTAGGAAGTGTATCTTGTGTTCTTGAGTCTTGAAAATGTTAGTCTACAAATGTTTAATGTGAGGTGTCAAAATATTTGGAAATAATTAAGGAAGATTGTTAGAAAGAATACGGTATTTGGTCATTGAAATTCAGAGATTAAGAGATTCAGGTTAAGGGGTCATTCTATCAAATATTTATTGACAACTATGTATAGGTTTTGTGATTGAAAGAGGTACATAAGGGTGTCTGTGACATGGTCTGTAGCCTAAAGAGCATGACTTTCTTATATTGGCGATAATTAGGAGGATAGATGAATATTACCTTTTAGTTTAGTCTTTTGCCTTTGAGGACGATCACTTAAATATTTGAGAATGGAGCTTCCACAGAGAAATATGAGCAGATATATCAGACATAATTTTGAAATGTATTATCAGAAGGAAATCACTTTAATTGATGGTAACAGTGACCGACAGGAGCTACATAGCTCAACAATGGATTATTCTAGTGTAGTTTTTGTATTAGGAGCCACCTTGTTGGCAAAAACTTATAACCATGCTTCCATGTCATTTTTCTTCCAGGACACCTAACTTTTATAGCAGATAAGTAATGTGCATTTTAGCTAACGTGGATTTTCAGTCTGTTTTCAGTCTGTCTCCAGGGTAGAATTAACTGCCAGACCGGACGTTGTTCACCACTGGGCCGAGCAGAAAGCCCGGTGTGGCACAGAGCAGGTGCTCAGTACGTATTTGTTGGGCTCCGTGGTTCTGCCTCAGGGGAGCCGGCATTTTCTAGGGATCCTCTGAAGACATAGTTTCTGTCTCTGCCAACACTTCCCTCTGGAACCAGGATGTTGTTTTGCTAACGAGATTCGCACTGTGCCGCTTGCGTGTTTCGACCCACGTTTCTCGCCCCCACTGCTGGAGGTGAGCAGTCTTTGCCGGGCTCTGGGCAGCGCGGCTGGCCCTCCTCTGCCGGGGTCATGGTGGGACTGTGGAGTGGTCTCGGTACTCTCTGCTTTGTCACTGCGGGGTTTTTATGGTCCCTTTGGGCTTAAAAAGCAGTTACCATCTTGGAGCAAGGATAGGCTTCGTCATCTCTCTGGTGTGAACGGTTTCTGCTGGGTATCATTTGAGGTAACTTAGTTTTGCCGTTCCAGTCAGTTTTACTGCGCTCTCCACGAGCCTGCGTCACAGGTTCAGACGAGGTGCTTCACCTTTCCACATTCTCCTTCCTACTTTGCTGGCCGTCTCCTCGAGTCTGGCTTTCCTTCTTAAAACGAAACTTGTCTTCTATAAAACGTGAGGCTGGCGGCTGCAGTATTTGATGTGGTTTAATAGGAAATGATCGGCAATAACCGGGTCCCCAGGACCCAGGAAAGCGGTCAGCTCACGTCTGCTGTGCGTTAGTTTTCCTGAATTGCTCGTATCGAGCACCAGGGGATGAGTCAGATGGCAGCTCCTCTGGCCTCCCCGCAGGCACTGGTGCAGAGAAAGGACGTTTCAATAGCAACCATGTGGGCAGCGGGGTCCCTCCAGCTCTCAGTGCCTGGGACCCTTCTCCCGCGGCTGTTCTGACTTCTGGCTTTGTCAAGGTGGGGCGCTGTTGGGGCGGCGAATGATGACTTAGCCATTTCCTTAGGGAGACTTCGGTTGAGTTCAATTCTTGTTTTGAACGTCCTTTTTCAGTGTCCCCCTTAAATCACAGATCCTTAAAATAGACTTCCATAATAGTAATTACCAGGGCAATGACGAAGGACATTTTTAAGGCTTTAATCCAAATGACCAGATTACTGCTAATTTTCTGAGTTGCTGATGCCACCCCAGCACAGAAGGTACAAGGGGGACCCTTTAATAACTCCGGACGACATCTTCACTCGTGCAATCCGTCGGCATCCCTGTTTGCAGAGCGCCTCACAGGGAATTGCCCCCAAACTATATCTATACAGTCCTATCTCAGGACCACCCCAGCCCAGTTGGAGGGAGTGAAGATTTGCATGTAAACAAACAGAATACTGGCATGAATAGCTAAAGATGGAGGCTGCCATTGCCCCCCTACTGATGGTGGGTTAAATCCAAACCAAGCAAACACCCACCTCCCCAGAGCGGACTCAGGAGGAGGCCCGGAGTGAGCGGCCCTGCCGTCTTAGCTTGTTTGGAGATTTAGTTTCGTTAGGAGCCATTTCTCTGCCTGCTTCAGGCCTGCAGATGTCTCCGCTTGCTGGGAGACACCGGAGAGGGGAGAGGACCACAGAGGGAGAAGGAATGGCTGACTTTTGGGTTATGTAGCGAAATGCGTTTAACTAATACCCACATGGAAATTTTTTACAAAAACCTCTTTCAAAACAATCATAAATGCTTTTATTTTCTGTAGCTTTTAAAAAAAGTTAAGAATTATATTAAATACTGTTATGGTAGAAAATTTGCATTAAAAATGCAAAACACAAAAGCAAAAAGTACCCATAATCCCCCCTGGGAGTGTTCCTCTTTCTCTTTCTCTCTGAGTGCATTATTTTAAAACTTGGGATCATTATCTAAAAGATGTGTCGTTTAGTCCTCTTTTTCCTCTTAGTTTCATCTCAGGAATGTTTTCTCTGTCATTACAAATATTATCAGAATGGTACAGTGTGACTATGTCAAAGTCAACTTAACCAGTTTCTTCATGTGAAATAAGTTGGGTGCTTTGATGCCCTGATTCCTAAAGTAAATGCTGTAGTGAACATCTTTGAAGGAAGAATTTGGTACGTTCACGACCATTTCCTCAGGATCAGTTGCACGCGTGGAGTTGAGGGGCCGGGGTCCCTGTGTATTGTGAAGGCTCCCGGTCCCCTTTTCCCTGCCGAAAGGCTGTGGTGGCTTCCTCTCCCTCCCGCAGTGCGCGAGAGAGTCCGCTTCTCAGTGTGGGTTTGTAGGGTGTCCTGCTCTCTGTCTGTCACCTTTTGGGGTGAGTCGGTCTCCCTCAGCTCCAACGCTGATGGCAGATACAGAACCCCTGCCTGATTCGCAGTGTCTAAGTGGTTTCATCTAGCTCAGTGGTTCTTAACCTGGGTTCTATCGCACCCTAGGGGTTCGATGAGTCGGTTTCAGGGGTTCGGAGAAGCCTCTGCCATGGAGGCCAGAATAAAGTAATACCGTAATTTGTTGTGAGTTCATGCACTTTGTTGGTTTTGTTCTTTGAGCAAGGTGATGTTCATGCACGGCTCATTCTGTGCACCAGTAGAAAAACATATACCTATGTCTTGAATTTGGAAAAAAAAAATCGTATTTTATTTATCACTGAAGAAGGGTTCGGTGAATGCGCATATGAAACTGCTGGGTTCGGTACCTCAGAGAAGGTTAAGAACCACTGGTCTAGCTTGTCGCTGGGCCTCCTGGTGCTTCCGTCCGCTCTCTGACATGTGCTTTCTGAACGCAGGGAGTCCGGGTAAAGCTGTCGTCTCCGCTTGTATGACTAATAGGTGTCCTCCTGCCTTCGGCTCTGACCCACGGTGCTGGACAGTGGAAACTGGACAAAACGTATTTTTACTTTAGATTATGACTCTGAGTCCATTTCCTTCTGGATTTACCTTAGACATCGTCTCCCTCCCTTTCAGCCCAAGAAGTCCACACCATGGTCATTGGTTTCCAGAGTGGCGGGGGTGCCCTGGGCCTCAGTGGAGTCCCCGGGCTGTGGGAGTGGAAGGAGGGACGTCAGCCTTCCCCCGCTGCGCCCGACGGTATTCTTTCAGGTATTGGGCTTCACTGAAGATTGCAGCTTTTGGAAAGTGTGGGAAGGACTGCCCTAGTTCCTCGCATCAGAGGGGCCTTGGAGGCTGTGTGCCAAGAACCCCTGCTTGCCCGCCCCTGCCCGGCAGCCTAGCCTCGCTCCAGCTCTCAGAAGGAGGCAGCGTGCGGTCCCCGCTCTCTCCCTTTGTCTTGAACAACAGCTACCGTGTTTCCCCGAAAACAAGACAGTGTCTTATATTCACTTTTGCCCCTAAAGACGCACTAGGTCTTATTTTCAGGGGATGTCTTATTTTTCCATGAACAAGAATTCACATTTATTGTTGACCAAAAAATCAACATTTATTAATATACTGGAGTCCTGTCATCACAAGCATCAGCATAACCATCCAAACTCTGAATTCCATCAAGAATTTCTTGTGATTCTGTTTCCATGGGCAACAAACTACCCCGTTTCCCCGAAAATAAGACAGTGTCTTACATTAATTTTTGCTCCTAAAGACACGCTAGGTGTTATTTTCAGGGGAGGCCTTATATTTCTAAGCTTGAAAAAAACTGCACTAGGTCTTATTTTCAGGGGATATCTTATTTTCGGCGAAACAGGCTAGGAATAAATCGTCTTCACCTTTGATCAGACGTCAGAACTGGCTGACATGGTGTTTTTAGAACATTTATTAGTTGCCAAAATTAAAAACCAGGAGACTTGACATTTAAAAATTTGACTTTTGGTTTCTCTTGGGAAAAAGAAAACGATCAGAAGTCCCCAGCCACACCAGACCTGCATGCCCCTGTGGTGTCTGTGGCTGTCCCCTTCCTGTGAACGCTGCCTTCTGCTCGTAGCCTCCGCTGCTGCTGTCTCCTGGCACCATTTGTCATCAAGTTAGTGCTGCCTTTTTGTTCATATTATAACGTTAAAAAGGAAGGGAAGTCTTTTTTCTTTTAATCATTATTATTAGTTTAGAGAGGTAGGAAGAGAGAGAGAGAGGAGGAGAGAGAGAGATATTGGTTTTTTACTCCACTTATTTGGTGTTTTTTACACAGGGACAGAGAGTCAGACAGAGGGATATATAGGGACAGACAGACAGGAATGGAGAGAGGTGAGAAGCATCAATCATTAGTTTTTCATTGCCATTATGACACCTTAGTTGTTCATTGATTGCTTTCTCACATGTGCCTTGACCGCAAGCCTTCAGCAGAAGACCGAGCAACCCCTTGCTGGAGCCAGCGACCTTGGGTCCAAGCTGGCGAGCTTTTGCTCAAGCCAGATGGGCCCGCACTCAAGCTGGTGAGCTCAAGGGGGGGAGGGATCTCGAACCTGGGTCTTCCGCATCCCAGTCCGACGCTCTATCCACTGCGCCACCGCCTGGTCAGGCTTTACTCCACTTATTTATGCATCATTGGTTGATTCTTGTACATTCCCTGACTGGGGATCAATCGAACCCAAAACCTTGGCATTTTGGGTCAACACTCGAACCAACTGAGTTATCCAGCAAGGGCAGGGAAGTGGTTCTTTTACTCACATTTTTAAAAAATTAGAAAAATGAATGATAGCAGAGAAGTTATACTCATCTTAGGGTTCTGAACACAGCATTGACTGGTAAAGATCCCAGGGGGCTTGTGAAAAGCTATTGCTTGATCACTCTAGTCTTTCATTCATTCAACAACTATTGAGTGCCTGCTATGTATCAAGTCACTGAGCAAGTCACCAAGGCCTTGCAGTTCACAAGACAGTCATAGTCCCCATCATTCAAGAGTTTAAACTTGAGTGGGGTTTCTTCCATGTTTATAAAAATAAATTGTAAGCATCTTACAGGCGGAAATGGCCATTCTGAGTTACATGGAGGAGGTAGTCAGTTATCTCCTTTAAGTGAAAAGTAAATGACATGGAGACCCCATGGGCCCCTTTTCCTCTCTCGTGGATCGGAAAGAGTAGGGGCATTTGTTTCCCTGATGCTTCCAGGTTTCCTTCTAGGAAGATCTGTCATTTATCTGTTTTTGTGAAGTGTTACTGAGGGATGCTGGGCGGGGTTGTTGGGAGGGCTACAAAGTGTGTCAGAAATGGTTGCTCTCCCCACGTTGCTTCCGGTCTAGCTGGGGAGATACATGTGCCCCGACAGCTGCAGTAGACACATATTTTAACAGCCTAAGTTGTTAGACCTTGGGTCTAGTCCACTGAGCTGTATTAAACTTCTATTGTAAATAGTGTGCTAACTCCTCATAAGTCAATTATTTTCTACTCGTTTTTCACTTTAAACATATACTGGTTCAGTTCCATTTTGGCATATAATGGGGCTAAAAGAGTCTTTTGAGGACTTTTGTGAAGTAATCACAATTTATAGTATTGTCTCACTGGGGGAATTTCTTCTTGGGGTTTAAATACCCTACAAAGAAACACACTTTTGGATGTTGTAGTTAATTCAGGTTGGATACTTCCCACTTTTAGAATTTCATACTTCTAGGTTTAAGGCATTGCAACCGAGTAGAGTCATCTAGTCCAACCCTCTATTGGGTGTGGAAGCTCTTCTTTTAAAGCAATCTCAGATGGCATCCCCAAGCGGGTCACATCTCCTGGTCCCATCCCTGACACCCGGCTGTGGCTGCCTATCGTGCCGAGCTGAGAAGGACTTGGGGCTTTTATTCGGCCTTGAAGGCAAAGGTGTCCAGAACCATTTAGCGGCTTTCAAGACCACGGGAATTAAGAATGTTTGGGGAAATGCCTCACTGTGAGAAAGGAGGTTTTCTGGCTAATCAGAGTGAGTTTTCACCATCAACCTTTAGAAGTCTTAGCACCATTTTCTCTTTGTAATGGCCAATTGTTCGTTCAGCCAAGTTCTGGGAATTCCACCAAAGGATTAAAGCGCAGAAAAGAGAGCACATAATGAAGAGGGACAGAAACGGTGTTTTCCACTGGCCTGCGGTGTTCAGTTTTTGAGTTTGGGCACTTTCCCCCTTACCGAGGGTGAAGCCTGGTTTGGTTGAGACTACAGGGCCGGGTGCAGCAACCAGGTCCCAGGTCCCAGGTCCCGGGCGGGTCGGACCCTGTCTGTCTTGTTCTGTCTGTCAGGCACATTGCCTGGCATATGGTGGGCGCCTCAAAGTTTACAGAGCTGATGAATGACTTAATACAGCCCCTGGCATCTTTGGAGGAAATTTAAGATTAGCTCGTAGTGTTTTTGAAATTTACACAGTATTGGTTCCTCTGGAGGCTTCAGCAGGATTTTGATTACAGACGGGGTCAGCACCAGGACGAGGAACAAGAACAGACCAAGTCACCGACCCTCCCCCTGGAAGGCAGAGGGCGTGGCCAGTGTGGCACGGTCTTCTTGCCAGGCGATTCTGAAGGTTGGGCTTGTTGTGTTCCATTCCTCTTTTGTCAAGCCCGAGGGCCAGGTCATGGGGGTCTTTTCACAGTGGAAACCATTCTCGCTCAATTAATTGGATGAACACAAAGGCTGGCCCGATGCCCTGTGGTTACTGCTTTACGAGCCCGAGGCCAGGTTGAACTGAAGGCTCCCAGGTTCTGGGCAGGAATGCCATGGCAGCGCTGCTGGGGTTAAAGCGTCCTGCAGCCACCTTTCTGGTTGACTTAATAGGGCAGAAGGCAGCGTCACGGGAGAAGCCGTTCCCAGCCTGGGGAAGTGTTGACAAGGAATTCTGGGAACACACTCACAAAACTCCTGAAAGGGTTTTAATCTTTTCCCCTCTTTTAAAAAGAAACAACAAACAAAACATGCCAATCAGATGGCAGAATCCCGAGTCTTTCATGTCACAAAGTGCCCATTTACTGCAGCATTTAGTAGGCTAATAATGCCTTTAGCTCAAACTAGTTAACAAGCAGGCTTTGCAGTGTTACTTTTATTTTCTGCTCACCACCCCCAGCCCCCAGCACTTAGCAAAATCCCATTATGCAATTGGGTATTATTAAATGTTAAAAAGTTAATTTGTTCTGCATTCCATTAAAATTGCACTGTTGTTTTTCATGTGCACTCGTCCTTACATCTTGTTTAAAACCTATAATTTAAGCTCACACTGTAGTCAAGTCTTAAGTAACCCTTCGCCCCTTGCTGCCTTACTTCTTGATCACACACATTATTTTAGGAGGACGGGGGCACCAGCTTCTCACTGTTTGTTAGTTAATGAAGATATCTGTGACTTAAAATGTTAACCATGGATGCGGGGTTTTAGTGAAAATTGTACATCAACAGTGAAATGAGGTGTACTTTTTATTCAGGAAAATAGATCTTCAAAGTGTTGCTTGCTTGTTGGATGCCCATGCTTTGGTTAAGACTAGACAAGTGAGGGAACAACTGTGGAGATGAGGAGCTTATTTCCGTTTTAAATAGTGAGACGTTTGCCTTTTCTATGTACTCGTTTTCCAGTGAAACGCAGTCTCCTTATGTCAAGGTGCTTAGAGAATACCAGACAGTAATAAAGTGGGAAGCCCGGTCCTTACGTTTGGTGACAGACACATTTTTCGTGATTTGAATTCACATCTGTTAGAGATTTTCTTTTGTTTATTTTTGATCTTTGGCAAACTTGTGGATAAATAATAAATAATATCAGGGATCAAAGTTTTTGTGACCATACTAAATAGTTTCATAGCAATTTGTTCATTATTTGGCCAACTTCTATTTGATAACTGGTATCTACCATTAAACACGACCGGAGTCAGAGAGAATATACTGACACTTGTAGCAAAGAGCATAATGGATTTAGGAGTTGAAGGGAGTCTTAGAAACTTGGTTTCATTCCCTTGCTTTACAGAAGAATGAAGAGAAGCCTCCAAGATTCACTGACCTGCCCAGAGCCCTCCGACTGTGAGGAGCCATGCTGGGGCCCAGACCTGACCGCTCTACGGCAGGTTGCTGGACTTGAAAGAGATTTTGGGGTCAGACAGATATGGGTTTTAGCGCCAACTTCTCTGTTAACAGGGGCACATGATTGAAGCTTTCTAAGCCTCTGTTTCCTCTTCTGTGAAATGAGGATGATTTTCTGTTTAAGGGCATCGAGTGATTGCATGAGATAAGGGGTTTGAAGGGCTGGTTCAGGGCTGGCCCTTCTAAGTGCTTCGTCACTGTGGACTTCATTCCCTTTTTAGGCCCAATGTTCTATTTTCTCACACAATACACAGTTGTCCTATAGCAGGTCATCTGTGGAGACCAGGAGTTCTGGGCTTGCTGCCGACCCAGCGCCAGGTGCGTGGAGGCAGTGGTGTGCGGCTGGACTTCCGATGGTGCTGTTGCAGGGTTCTGGCAGGAGTCCACATGGAGGCCTTCCGCCCTTCTGTCCTGTGGCCGTGGGCCCCCATGTGATAGTGCGGCAGGGAGCCCATTGAGAGGGACACGGTGCTGAGAAGGCCGCCGCCTTTTTTTTTTGGCCAAAGAAATACATTAGATGGAAACTTTCCCTGTGAACCCTCTTCAAGAGATTTACGCAGATTATGAAGTCAAGAGACAGGACCATTCCAGACTTTTCTTTCCAGGCACTGAGGCCAACACATGATTTTAGCAGGTATTAGTAAAAATCAGGAGGTATTTTGGCGATGCCAGGACTCTTGCCAACACCTGTGTGTGCAGCTCCCAGGACGGCGCTGAGGTGGAAGCTGTCCTGGCTGCCCCCGGGAGAGCACTGGAACCCGCGGCCACAGTGCTGTCCCGTCCCGTCTGTGTTACCGAGGCCCCTCTCGACACTGCGTCCTGCAGTCGCCGGCCCGCGCAACCGGATTTACTTTCCACCAAGAGAGCTTCATGCTAAATGCTGACGGCAGGTGTGTTTTGGGGGCGGAGGTGGGGTAAAGGTTAAAACCGGGGCGCTAGTCCTTTTACCAGTGCCCGACAAACCGGAAAACTGCTTTTCATCGGGTAAGGGTTCTTATTTTCATTTTTTAATGTAACTAATGATCCTACAAAATGCGAGTCCCGTTGGGTGCAGCCGGGGAATTTATATGATTAAAGATAGTTCTCTGAATTTGTTTAGCAGAGACGAGAAGAGCTTCTGTCTCTTAGGTGGTACAAAATACACATTTAAAAATATGACCTCCAACTCCCATAATCAGCCATTGTATGTACAGCTAGCTATTTATTACCTCATGGGCACAGTGATCCCTGGAGTGTTTTTCTGTGGAGAGTATCTCTTTCATTAGATAAAGAACATCCTCACGCATCCGTAGGAAAGTGTAAACCTCCATGAGAACATTGTAACCAGACAGAGCAGAGACCTAAGCTCTCTTTATTGATCATTTTGTGCAGAACACCAGAGAATGTTCCAGCAGAGTGCAGCAGAAGCCAGTTGTTGCAAAAGAGACTCTTGTCCTTTCCTGAGTCAGTCTAGAATGTGGAGACACAGAGGAATTTCAGATTCAAAAAATGATGTAAACAAACAATAGGGGGGCCTGGAACTGGGCTTCCGGGTCCTATGGGGATGGGAGGGCTCACGCCAGAAAAGCTTTCTCTCGTTACTCAGCAATACTGACCTTTCTTGAAGAAGGGACGGGTGGTAGCCCAGAATGATATACTGACAGGTTAGCGTGGCATATTTTTACTTTATTTTCATTGAAATAAAACTTTTTTTTTAAAAAAAGTCATAGTACTACATTTCAGAAAGTATAGGTAAGTCAAGAGGAAGAAATAAAAATTAAAATTACCCTAATCCCCACCATCCAGAAAGAAGTCGTATTTTAAATTTAGCATATCTCCTTCCAGATTTGTGAATGTGTTGTATTGTGTGGAAGTATAAATAAGAAATAGAAACATTCTTAAAGGAGGTCGTAAGGTCTGTATTCTTTGGAAAGTTCTTTTTTTCTATGTAAAAAAAAATATCGTGAACGTGTTTCATGTCATTATATGTAGTTGAAGCTACTCTAGCTTTCTATAAATATAGTTCCTTTAGGGGCTTGTAGTCCCAATAACGTGTGCATGCTGAGTTTCTGCCTCTCGGAAAAAAATGGGGCACACTGCTTGGCAGTAACACGTAAGTCATTCATCTCACTCTGTGAATAAATATTATTCCGATGCAGACCACTGTGTATTTGATGTGTACCACAAGGAATAAATATTTACTATTGCAGATTAGCTGATTTTTCTTTCTGTTGGTGATTTACTTTAAGAAGCGTCTCTTTCTAACTTGTAGCCCACTTTTGGAGAGAGTGATATTTCTTTTTACTAGAATGTGATCACACACAGCGATGAAAACTTTCACTTGGTTATTTTGAAAGTATTTGCTTAAGTCGGAAAATAGATACCTAACTCTTCTTGTTTTAGGTCCACCAAAATTCTAATACTTCTGAGTGTCTGACTTAAATTTCTACTTTGAAGGAATAAGAATTCCCTATGCTTACTATATGATAATTTATAAAAAGAAGCATGAAAGGTTATATTTGGCATTCCACAGAGAGAATAGAGCTGATCACCAGAGAAAAGAGCTATCAAGTTTTATTTTTAAAATGTTATTAATAAATATAACTATTCACTTTGTATATGAGCACATCCATTGGAATTAAGCCTGGCGTATGGATATTCCTGAAGGAATCCTGACTGGGAAAGAACTTGGGGTGATCAAATCAAGGACCCTTCCGTCAGAAGCTAGGGCCGCTTGCCCAGAAGGGGAGGGCAGTCGTCTGGATACGGGCCTGAAATCCAGACCTTGTTGATTCAGGAGCAAGGAGATTAGAAGACAGGAAACCACAGCTGGGTTAGAGAGACGAGGGATGCTACCTGCTGAAGAGTTGAGGACGTGGCAGGCCTGGCTGTAGGGTGAGTCCAGCTGCAGAAGAGCAGGCGTAGACCGGGGTCCACAGCCGAGGCATCTGCCACTGGGGCAGGAGCAGCCCTGGGCCTACCGGACGGGACCCAGTTGGGGAGGCACGCAGAATCAGGGCCAATGGTGGGCGTGCCCTGCTTCTGGTGGCTCACGGGAGCTAAGGGGATCTTTTATATGGTGTGTAAAGGATGTACAAACACAGAAAACAAGAAAAGCATAAAAGTCTCTCATTGTTTAAGCAACACGGTTCAAAGTCAGTACATTTCAAAAATTGTAGATGTCCCAGGAACTATAAATTAAAGAGCTGGATCTGTTCGCTGTACAAGAATGAGGACATTGAGAAACCAACTTTAGTTTCTGGTCTTACTTCAAAGATGAAACTTGAAGTCTTGTTCTTTCCACACAATGTAAACCTCCCTTTGGAAAACTTGTAATTGGGGTAAGCAGCCACCAGGGGGCAGCCATGATATGGCTAAAAATACGCGTGGGACCAAAGTATTTTCTTCGGTGAACATTAAAAGTACTTTTATTTCTTTTTGAAATAAAGCAAGTAAAACTAAGAAAGTTCAGTAAAATCAACAAAATGTCTTGATTTGGTTTAACAGATGCATTCTTTAACTTTTCAGCTACTAAGCGGCATTTTTTGTTTCGTTTTGGTTTTGGTTTTTTCTTGAGCCTCCAGCAGCACAGTCCTGGTCTGACTTGACCTGCTCATCACCTTTGTTTTTCTCATCACCTTGTAACTGGAGAAACACACACATATGCCGTGCACATGTATTCTTTCTACTTCTAAATCCGATTTATTTTATGATTCTGTGCCTGAAGAACACGTGGGGACAGAAAGGTACTCTGTGGAGGGGCGGAAGAACACTCATTGCCTCATCGAGTCAGAAGAACAGCGAGAAGACGGCTCCTTATTGTTACAATAGAGAGAGCCGCCCTTTTCCAAAGCACAGTTTTCTGCTGCGGCTCGGCGCTGTTGAAATGTACCGGCAAACACAACCTCCATCCGTCCGCAGTTCTAAACCTTTCCTGGGGTTGTTGCATCTAGAAGGGAGCATTTCAGAATACAGCCGCCCGAGCCGCCCCACCCTAGATCCACTGAACGTCAAGGGTGAAGGGATTTTTTTCTTTTAAAGTTTCCCCGGTGATTCTGATGCAAAGGCCAGGAAACTTCCTGGCAGCTTTCTCCTGTAACTTGGGAGGACCATACTAATAAGACAGCTCCTCCGGGCTCACTTTTAAAAAAGTTTGTATTATTGGAAACAGGTATTTAAAAATATCTACAAATAGTACATGTAATAATGTTTTAAGCAGAGGTTTGAACACAATTTTGTAGGAAATTTCAGTGTGCAGACCACATTTTAAGGAAGTTTCTTATTTGGGGGTTTCTTTCTTCACAGTGATGGCTAAGATTTGTTTTTTTAAACTTTGGAATGGAAATGTACTTTCTTGGTTCGGTGCTATTCAAGAAAGATCTAGAATGCCAGAGTAGTTGAAGTGTTTTTATTTTTATTTACTTATTTACTTTTCCTTTATAGCTTGACTTAGAGATTTGGTCACTCTAAGAGTAACAGATGTGAAGGTGGATATTCATCATTATGTTATAGAAAAAGAAAGCTACATGATTTATTTGGTATAAAGTTAATATTTTATAAGTGTTCATTAATCTCTTTAAACTATGAAATACGGGGTGGGAGGGGATTGCATTCTACTTACAGACAAGAAGCTGAGCGATGAGGGCACAAACGTGTCTAGGGACATTCTAACCCGCTGTAGGCACATGGAAGAACACGAGAGGACGTTGACTTCCGTGTCATTTTCTTGCCCATCCCTCTGGTACAATTGGAGAAGTGTGTCTCTCTTCCCTACCCTGTGCCGAAAGTTAGAGACTGCTTACTGATCCAGCTGTCCAGGCTTTCCTCCTGGACGTCTCTGCATCCAGTGGTTGGTCCTTAGTGAATTGAAAGCATGATGATAACACAAACAGCACGCTCTTGGGAACAGTGTGGCCAAGAGGTGGCTGTCTTGTAGACATGGATGCCAGCCTGCCTGCCAGATCTTTCCCCCTGGGGGGTGGGGGCAAGAGAAGCTGGAAGAAGCAGGGAATTAAGAAACCTCTTCTGGGAACCTACTCAGGCCAACTTGACATTGCCCTTGCTTTGAATTACCAGGAGGACCTCAGATTTTATTTTTGACGTTGACCTTCAGATAATGAAACCAATGTCTCTGAGCACTTGCTCATGAGATCCAGCTTGACCTTCCGGTGGCCACCCTGTTCAGGGAGAAAACAGAAATAAAAAGACTAAACTAAAGAAGAAGGAAACACAAACACAGAGACTTTGAATTAGTTCTTCCAGACAAACGGGGAAGCAGCTTTTTACGTGAAGAGAAAACAAAAAAGAGGACTGGCCCCGAGTAACATTTATTCAATTTAGAGGAAAATAAACCTCGGGGTGTACAAGGTCCAGTTTGTGGAGGAAAATATTGGCACAAGGAGAACGGAAACACCGCCTGTAGGAAAAAGAACGGCAGTAGAATTCGGGAAGGAACACTCACTAGTCATGACCCAATGGTACTGCGGCCACAGCAGCCCGCTCAGGATCAGAATGCAGCGTGCGGCGACGAAGAGCGACCGGTGAACGCCCCGTGTGCGGATGGATAATAGCGGCTGTGTTCGGAGCACTCGCTGTGTGTGCGGGCGGGGCCGAGCTCTTCACCCCCCTTATCACGGTGATTCCTCAGGGTTCTCTTGCACAGAGGGGCCCTGCAATGTTTTTTCTGTTGTTTTATTTTGCTTTCCATAACTGAATACTTAAAAAAAAAAAGGCATTTCTTTATGTAAACAGTTCCCTGTGGATTTGGGATTTTCGGAAACAAACGGGAAAATAGGAGCTAACCTTGTACGAGAGAGAGTGATGAGATTGGGGGCACGCAGTACACCCTCCCCGGACGCCCCAGTCTGTCATGCTAGCAGTATTCTCCTGGGAGAGCTTAACGGGTGTCCTGTGAAACGTGGGTTTAAAACACTGTGTTCAGTGTCCTCCTTTAGTTGGGGATCCACTGAGCCATGCTGGGTTATTAAAGACTCTGAGAAGTTCTTCTCTAAAGAAGCTTTTAAAAACCAAAGCAGCACTGAACTCCGTGTGTGTGCGCAGAGGGGGCACATCCCGCGAGTGCATGGTTGGTGTTGGGAGACAGTTCGGCACAGTGTCGCGTGTTTCTGAGTATCTTGTGAGCGGGTGTTCCTGCCTTTGGTCTGGGCTCTCCTCTCGTTGATTTTTTTTTTTTACAGGTAATGGCCTTGGATGATAGGGATAGTAGCTCCCTCCAGAGCCAAGGGTAGGTTGTTTGTTGCCTAGTACAGTAGACATAATTGTTCCTTCCTTACTGACTGCTGAAAAACATTTAGGTTCCCCGAGCTCTGGGTTCTTCCCCTGTAACCCAGCCCGTTGTGTATGTAGATGCTGTTGTCACTTGGTGCATTTCACGTCACCTGTGGGAATTCGGGCCCAGGGAAGCAGTACCATGCTGGCATTCTGGCTACTCTCTTGCTGTCAGTAATAGAATCCTTTGCCTCTGACCCAGGAGTCTTGAATCTTCTGCAAGCATCTGTGAAACTATGGCAGATTAACGTGTTAAATTTGCAACAGGGTAAAATCCTAGACCCCTTACAATTCTTGACAGTTGGGAAATTCTACAGTGTATCCTTAGAGATAAATGGGGCATGTCTTCAGGTTAGATGTATCTACTTCTGGCTGAGTGGGCTAGGGTGGGAGGGGTAGAATGGCTGGGGGAAGCTATGAGGAATAGGGGCAAAAATAGAGGTTTAAAAACATCTCCAAGGGCAAGCACCTTCTAAACATTCCGAAATACTGAATCTTTTTGCAATTTTGTTCCTCTAAGCCAGGGGTCCCCAAACTTTTTATATAGGGGGCCAGTTCACTGTCCCTCAGACCGTTGGACTATAAAAAATACTATGAACAAATTCCTATGCACACTGCACATATCTTATTTTAAAGTAAAAAAACAAAATGGGAACAAATACCATATTTAAAATAAAGAAGTCAATTTAAATCAACAAACTGGCCAGTATTTCAATGGGAACTATGGGTGCGGATGCATCCTGTGCTCCTCTCACTGACCACCAATGAAAGAGGTGCCCCTTCCGGAAGTGCGGCAGGGGCCCGATAAATGACCTCGGGGTGCGATAAATGGCCTCGGGGCCGCATGTGACTCATGGGTGGGCCATACGTAGTTTGGGGACCCCTGCTCTTAGCCAATTACTCTAGTTCCTGTTGCTTTCCTTTTGGGTTTTATTTTTTAGACATCAGTTCTATTGTGCTACTGTTCTTTTCTGTGCTTCATTTTTCCAAGTGTAGAGTTTCTAGTTACCTAACGACATGCAGGGCGGTGGCGGGCTGGTAGCGCTGCAGCTAGCTGTTGTGGATTTGGGGACTGGAAGGGATGCACTTTTATTGAGTGTGTATTCTGTACCTGGCACTGTGCTAGGCACACTTCATGGGTTTTCTAATGTAATTTTTCATCTCCCTCAGTATTTTGGTATTGTTATTCTCAATTTATATGTGAAGAAACTTGGGACTTTGTGAGACAGTTGTTAAAATAGTCACTTTATCATGATTTATTATAATACTCATATTATACAGTGCTTACTAAACACCAGCTACTGTGCTCAGTGTAGGGTATTTTCTTATTTAATTCTCATAATGACCCTGATGTGGTTACTATTATTATCCTGTTTATGCAGGAGGAAACTGAGGATGAGGGAGGAAGTGACCTCTCCCAGGTCACATAATTAGCAGAGCTATGGTTTGGATGTAGGGGCATATGTGTGGCTTTGGTATCAGTTCTCTTCTCCAAACCTCCCCCTCACCCCCCCCCCCCGAAAAACCCCTTGAGGCTTTATAAAGATAATGGTGCTGTTTGGTATGCACTTAGAGTGACTATGTAGTGATGGTCCAAACGGGACATTTTGGAGAGGAAAGAGGGTGATATTAACAATTGCACCAAGGCAACAGGTACAATCCCAGACTGTCATGGAAAAGCGGGGTGTGCAGACACTCCCATGCGCAAATTAGACACAAATACTGGGCTAGATTTCAGGCATATGCGCATTACTGATTTTTGACACTTGTGGTTCTAGGGTATTATCTCCCACTGCGTCCACATGAACTCAACTGGTTTTAAACATGTTATTGTGCTTTAAAAGTGTTTTCGTGCCGAGGGGGACCCACCCTTGTTGACAGTTCCAGGACAGATAAAACGGGCCGCCACCCGTCCTTTCCTCACACCTCATCCTCTTCTCGCACCTCAGTCTTTTATGGGGTTCCAGAATTCCTTGCAGCCCCAAATAGAGGGAACAGTCCAGACATTTTTTAAAAAGCAAAACAGGAGAGAATTAGCTTCTCTACTCCTCCACCCCCTCCAGTGGAGGAGCATGATTGACTTGGATTTATAGGGTCCGCATTCCTCATGCAAATGAAACCCAGCTGAGGGTGGAAAATTGCAACACTATCTTGTCTTCCAGTGTCAACTGAGGAAGGATGAACTCCTTAAACCTCTGCTTTCCTTGATACCATTCTCAGTGGGAGTGAATACAAAAAAAGAAAAATACTCAGGGTACAGATGTATAGTAACTGTGGTTGTTTTCTTGTTGTGGTTGGTACACAGTTGTTTAGTCTCTACAGGGTCTTATCGTGGTTTTCAATAGATCTTTCTCTGTTGCATTACTTGCTGGATTTTTTAAAATCTTGTCAGACAGCTTTGTAAGTACATTTTGTGCAGTTCTTTTATACTGAAATATTTTTAAAGATTATATTCTTGAAATGATCCCACCATCAAATAATGCTTCTTTTGGAGCATTTAAGACTAGGAGACATGCTGGAAATAACCTATTCACTTTGGTTAGCCCTGCATTTCTCAAATTTAGATACTCACTTTTTTTTTCCTTAGATGTTTTTCATTCCTTTTTTTTCTTCTCTGCAGAGCATTTATTAGCTTTCTGTAGAACTACAGGCAGACTCTGGAAATACATCAGCATCTGTGTAGGTCTCCATTTTTAAAAAATACCACACTTATTTGTTATATCTCTCCGAATTTTGTGTTGCCTTCATTTCTCCACTTTATATTTTAAGAGTAGTTTGACGTGGGACTTAAAAAGAGGAACTCAACCAGAACTATTTTTATTTATTGACTATTCGCTGCTTTATTATCTCTGACTCTGTTGTTCTCCTTTTTCTTGCCTGCTGTGGTTTGCTTTGTTCTTTTTTTCATACATTTTACTTGAATGTTTGCATAACTTATTTTTATTCTTCCAGAACACTGCAAGCACATAAGGCTATGAATTTGTCTTTAAGTACAGCTTTGTCTATATACACACTTAAGTGTTATGATGATGCAGGATGGCTTGATGAAAATAGCATAGGTTTAGGAGGCAACCATGAGACCTTCTATTAAGATCCTGCCACTTATTTTTATGACCTTGAGCCCCAGTTTTTGCTAGTGTAAAATGGGACTATTAATACTTACTTTTCAGGTTAAAAAATGTGATTAAATTTTGTCTGTAGAGTTCATAACAAAGTACAAGGAAGGTAGATTGTTGGTCAATAGGTGCCTGTCTTTATTATTTTTTATAAATTTACAAATACCCGACACTTTCAATTTTGATTCTCCTTTAACATAGTAGGTGTACAGTAGCTGTTTACGAGAGTGATTTTACTTGCCAAATAAAACATTCATTTGAAAGATTTAAAAGCATACAGTTAAAAATATATATAGTTTTTTTTTTAATTTTTATTTATTCATTTTAGAGAGGAGACACGAGAGAGAGAGAGAGAGAGAGAGAGAGAGAGAGAGAGAAAGGGGGGAGGAGCTGGAAGGAAGCATCAACTCCCATATGTGCCTTGACCAGACCAGTGCAGGGTTTTGAACTGGCGACCTCAGGGTTCCCAGGTCGATGCTTTATCCACTGTGCCACCACAGGTCAGGCCAAAAAATATATATAGTTTTAATAATTTTTAGTTAGCTTGTAAGTTGACCAGAACATGTGGTCTTTAAAATTTCACATAGCTACACCTGCGAAGACAAGGGATAGATTTGGATTTTGCTGGAAATCTTTTTGAAGGCTCAGCTCTCTCTGTTTAACATGGCTTTCCTGTTCAAAGTCAGAGCTGCATGTCTGGTGGAAATGACTCCTGACGTGCGGTGGGTAGTTGGTGAATACTCGTATTTTGCACCGCTTTGTAACTGGGCATTGTTTTGCATTCTTTCAAGGGGACTGACATTGAAATGGGAGACAAGACCTAATGTAGCACTGCTTGTTAGCTACTGTGTCAACCAGAGCGCCCCTTGTGTGGTATTTGTTCTTGTAAAAACACCAAAGGTAAAACGGTTTCTGGTGTCCCCCAAGAAACTCCTTCCAGTTTGTCCAATACATGTGTCAGAATTTCCTTTTCTTAAATTCTTCTCAAAATTCTTAATTTTGCTGTGTAATTCCATTGTGCGGTGATTTTATATCTCCTGTTTCTTCTATGATAAACCTGCAGCGTTCCATGGGAAACTAGGTAACGTCCAGTTCAGGGTGTTCATAATGCCAGAGTGCTACACTGTGAAGAGGGCGTTGTTTCTTGTTTTACATGAAAAACATTAGCCGCAAAATGCTCTTGGAGAATCAAAGTTCTATATTCACAATGGAAGATGTTTTGAAATAAAAGTTATATCATTTTGTATTAGGCCCATGGGAGAGTTGTTATGGACACCTCTAAGCAAGTTTTTATGGTGAACATGTTTTTCCATTTCCTCCCCATTTGTAACTTCTGTGGAACGTTTGCCCTAAGCGTTTCCCCTGTAGGATTCTGGCGCTAAGGAGTCACTTACCTGCTTGTATCCTCTCTCTTTACTCCCTCGTAAGGCAAGGCACTGATCTGTTCTGTAATTCAAACCCTCAGCTGAAAAGGAACTGACATGTCTCGAATAAGACAGAGCTCGTGTGTTGCTTGAGGCTGTTTCAGCAGCCACCCAGCCACTTGAGTCAGAGACTGGAAGCTGTGAATCCCTTCCTCCGGGGCCACTCGCTAGAAGACCCCTGATTTAGGAATACAGCTGGTGGGTGCCATGATGAACTCTTCTATATCTGTTTTAGTTCTCCCGGTTTTAATATTCAGCATCTGATTTGATATGAACTGCAGAGACAGGCAATTAAAATTCTGCGTTTCCTGGCCTCGTAGCAAGTCTTTTGTGAAGGGTTATGCATTGCATGTGAAAGTAAATTTGTATTAATCAATAATTTACATTTGGTGACAGTTATCTGTAGAATGCCTTGCTCCGATACATCTTTGGTAGAACACAGTGTGGCAGGGAAAAAGCAACAGTTGTTACTGATTTTTGCCTTTGGGGGGTGGGGCACAGTTGCTATAATTTGCCCAAACCCTGATGCAGTAGAGATATTAGATGGATTGTTGTCCTGTACTTGCATTTGAAATTTCTTTCTCTTTTTTTACTCTGAGTATTTATATTCTATCAGCTTGTAGCACTGTAACATTGATTGGAGCAAGTAATGTATTATTCATGCCATTCTGGTTTCATTCCATTAGTGCTCTGTGCATTAGGGTTCAGCCGAAAGAGGTACAATTATGTCAAGAGCTCTCGGGATCAACTTGCCCTGTTTGACAATTGTTTCGCATTCGTAGAAGAGACTCCTTTTGTATAGTAGATGTTTTTCTCTCATTGCTGCCAACTGTAATGATATAAGAAGCTAATATGAGGCTGATGTAAATGTAGTCTCTTAAATAATATTTTAGTTTACAAGTAATCATTGTTGTATAAAGTTTGGAAACATATAAGGAGGAAAATCAAATCATCCATAATTTTATCCCTCTATTCAAAAGTTGATCCAATGCCTTGCCTTCTAATCGTAAAAAAATTATTAAAAGAAAATAAACTTAAATTCATATTGTATATACAATTTTGAATACTGATTTTTTAGCATTATATGTAATAATAAAACATGATTTTTAATGTATTTATAGTAATTGTTCATACTGTATCATTTTCAAGCATTTTAAATATTTAAACATTTATATTTTTTATGGTTTTATTTTTATCAATAGTAACATATATTCTTATTCATATATCTCTGATCACATCTTTCCTTATTTCCTTAGGATAGATTTCTAGAAGTGAAACTATTGAGCCAAGGAATGTAAACATTTAAAAAGATCTTGATACATATGGCCAAATATGATCCACTATCTCCTGCTTGGTGAAAAAATTGCAATATTCTGACCTTAGCCAGTCAGCTCAGTCGTTTAGAGTGCCGTCCTGAAACAACAAGGTTGCTGGTTCGATCCCTGGTCAGGGCACACACAGGAAGCAACCAATGAATGCCCATCTGAGTGGAACAACAAACGAATGCTTCCCTTCCCCTCCCCCACTCTCTCCCTTCCTCTCTCTGTCTCTCTAAAAGTCAATGAAAATGAAGCCCTGGCTGGATAACTTGGTTGGTTGGAGTGTCATCCCGAAGCACAGAGGTTGCTGGTTTGATCCTTGGTCAGGGCACGTACAGGAACAGCTCGATGTTCCTCTACCTCTCCTTTAAAATATATATATTTTTTAATTGCAATCTTTTTTTTTAAACTTATGGTTTCTGTAGTCATTTTTGGCATATATTTCTGTCTTTTCAGTAATATATTCACTAAGATAGACAAATTAGGATGTTATTGAATTGCTAAAATAATTAGGATACTACTATATTGCTAAAATCATTAGAACAACTTGATGGATAGCTTCCTTGTGCTAAAAGCTACCTGACAGTTTGGTGGGCCATCCTTTCTGAGCATGTAATTTTTATGACTTAAATGACTAGATCCTGTAGCTAAGAGTATGAAACGTGGCGTGGGTCTGAGCTTCCAGACAGATAACAGCCGTTCTGCTAGTCTGCTACGGAGTAAACGAGAGCTGCGTTTTAATGCTTCATGAATAATAACTGAGATGTTATTGTTTTACCTGTGTTTTTATCTAGTTTATAGAACCATCTAGCAACCTAGTTGATTTATTTATCCACTTATAAATATGCCAAAAGCCAGTAGAAAATCCAGGTAATCTAATCAAGCCAGGTTTCATCTGAAATGACACAGCTGTTCATTGACTCATTGGCTCTTAAGTAATGGAGTCTAAAATGTACAGTGATGGTCATGACATAATATTATATGAATTTAAAGTAATATTGTGGGTTTGACCTCATGAAATATGCAGAAAATACTAAGTTCAAAGGAAATGTTTTAATTAGAGTGTGTGGCTCTGTGACTTCCTTTTAGCCACGATCACAAGCCATTTCACGGACTATTAGGAAATGTCACATCCTGTGTAAAGACCATGTGAAACGAATACCCATTTCTCTTTCTCTGTCCACACTGGCGGGTACGCTGTTTTATTGCATTATAAAATAACCCTAAAACTTGGGCGTAATATAAATACTGCATTTTCGGAAGGTCATCATTGGTACTCTTTCTACTTGCATGTCTTTCTTGAGGTCCTTCCGATTGCTGGTGAAGGGAAGGAAGCCTTGGAATTATCAGATGCATGGAGTCATTCAAACATTCTGTCTTTAACATTTACTGGCTATATGACTTGGTCAACTTCTTGATACTTGCTAAGGCCTGGTTTCTCATCCGTTAATGAGGGATGACATTAGTACAAAGATTTAAGGGAATAATGAGTGAAACACCCTGTTTGTAGAAGAGCCTTAATAAGAGTCTGTCCCTTTTCTTGTCCTTTATGTAAAATATGTGGAGGGAAAGGGTTAGATCAAGGACTCTGTTGAAAGGAACCAGACCATTAAGCACGCATCACGCAGCTCTCAAAAGAGTAATACCTTCAAAGACTCTGTGTTCATCCCCTGCAATGCAGATGCTTCAGCATACTGAATTAAAAGCCTAGCTTAGTACATTGACAACATCCTGTGTTTGCAACTGTTGGAGCCAGTCAGCCCAATTTTTAGGACTCATAATCGTAAATACGTCCTTCACAAAATAGCAGTGCATGTTCATTATGGAGTCATATTTTCCATAAAAGTCATTCAGTTGGTTCCAAGAGGCTTTCGTTTGTTCTTTTGTTGCACTGAGCTTTCTGTCCCTTCTGTTTCCGATGTGTGAAAACCCAAGTGCTCAGAACTGTCAGTGTGATTTGGCCATTCGTCACATGGAAGTGAAGGTCCTGTAAAGAGTTATCAGGGCATTCTTTGGGGTCAGAGGTGGTACCAAGTATTCACTTGGGAGAGGTGGCTTTAGACCTCCTATGACCTTCGGCCTCCTTCCTTAATTCCTTGACAGGGAGAGATAGCATATTTTCAGTCTTTTATGGAAGTGCCACACAAGTATCTCTTCAAGATGAGTCAGTCTCCTAACTGCCAAGTAGATTGCAGCTCTGAACCCGGAGCCACTGAAATTTGGGCTATCTGATATAAGCAAGAATTGTTGATTTGCCATCACCTACTATCTTTCTGCTATTTAACTCTTTCCTGTGGCAACCTTGTAACAAAACAATATGGCCACTGCCATCATTATTGCTATGAACCAAGATCATATTTTTGCAGGTGTGGAGTAGTGTACTTAGAGAAAGGTGCGCGTTGGTTAAAATTTTTACTTTGTTGTTATTAATGGCTGATGTAAGGGTCCTTTGGTCAGTGTATCAACTTTGAGCCATCTAACACCTAACTTCAGATGGTCATTGCTCAGAAGGTTAGTTTCTTGAGGATTGTATAATAGGCGCTCACAGTTACATAATTTTATAATGTCAAACTCTCATACTAGAAATAATGAATAAAATCATTTGGTTTTTAGTCTAAACCACAGGCATTAGATCTACTACCATTATTTAAGATGCATTTATGTAAGACTCTCATCCACCCTTACCTCCCAATTTGCCATCACAGAATCTTAGAGTCGCTTTCACTGGAACATTTGTGACACTGTGTTGCAATCATTTGCTTAGACATCTGATTTGTTAACAAAGTGGTGAGCTGTTTAAAGGTACGCAGACTGTCTTCTTCACAAATATCTATGTTAGTAAGTGCCCCATTGTTACAAAGTGGCAGAGAAGTGTTTTCCAGATGACCTGGAAATGACTTAGTCCTGGAAGGCCAGGTAAACACTGAAGTTCTAAGGCATTAGGGGTCCCAGTCCTAGGTCATTTTTGTGTAACTTGACTTATGACTATGACAGAATTCATTGAACACGAATTTGGTGGTGATGTTTGACCATAAGTGAGGAAAGTTTGAATAGGTGATCCAAAAACATCAGGAATCAGATAAAGAACAAAGAAACAGCCTGCGGATTTTAAGTGGTCAATAGGACCAGCCTCATGAGATTCATGTCTGTCCATCACAATCTTGTCTCTGCTTGAGGCCCATCTCAAACATTTGATCCTTTTCTTGAAGGGTAATTAGAAGTCACCTAATTCAAGGCCATTTTTGTTAAGGTGCATTGAATTAGAACTAACTGAAAAATGCCTTGGCATTTCCCTCGGTGGTGTCAGAGTGAGGCTGGCGTGTTGTGAGAGGCCGGCAGCTGACCTCAGCTCCCACACTGCTCTTCCAAACAGTGGCCAAGAGGGCTCCCCGAACAAAGCCAATTGCGGTGTCAGGTTAATTCCAGGGTATTTTAAGTGGATGTACCTGAATGTTTGTCAAACCATTCGTTTTCATTGCTGAATTTCAGAGAAATGCCAGTGTGGTACCTAGAAGACTTACCCTGATTTCTTTTAGGAAAATTATTTTGAATTTCATAGGAATTCTTTAGCTAGAAACACAGATTGGTTTATATGGAGGCTTACTTACACACAGGAGTAAGTGCTTCTTCTACCAGTGTCTGACTGCTCTGCTGAACACCGGAAACTAAACTAAAATTAAGATGCAATGTCAACTGTAATTGAAGAGTGCAAACTATTTTTAAAAAGATAAAAAGAGAAGTGAGCGCTCCTTCGGTAACAGTGCTCGTATATTATTTTCAGAGTCTCTGTAGGAAGAGCTCTTGTACTTTCACAATATATTTAGTATTTTTGCAGAGTGTGGTATTAGGTTCTGAAATGAGAGGTGAAAAAGACACTGGCTCTCTTTAGCTATCCCAATCCACTATAAAAAATGCACACATAAAAAGTACATTGCAATGCCTTGTGAACAGGCCCACAATAAAAGTTTTGTGTTGTTTTATTCTGTTTCATTCTTTAAAGTATCTTAGCACTAAACTGATTGTCTATCCCTATGTAAAAATTACATTTAGTTCTCACTTCACAACATAAACAACAACAACAACAATTAAATTGAATTAAATACCTAAATGTGAAAGGTATAGCGTTTTACAAGAGAGAAACATATCTTTCTAACCTCAGGGTTGGGAAGGATGTCCTTAAAGGAGCTATAAAAATCACTGCTAGTCCTCAAAAGGAAAGGCTGACAAATTTGGCTACATTAAACTATAAAACTTTTGTACAACGAGGGAAACTATGAACAGAAATTAGACAAAATGTTTTTGGTTCATTCTCCCAACAAAGGAGTATGTCAAGAACTGTATATAAATAAGAAAAACAACCCCAGGAGAAAAATGGGGAACAGATATGTTAAGAAAATTCCCAAAGAGGAAGTGTAAGTAGCCAAAAACACATAAAAAGACAGTTGGTAATAAACGTAGTTCATTGGTAACAATGAAAGAAATGTAAATTAAAACCAGAGTGAAATTCTATTTCACACATGTCAAACTGAGAAAAATTAAAAGGTCTGATAGGAAGAAGTATCCAGTCAGCATATGGAGCCGTGAAAACTTCCCATCCGCTGCTTGTAAGAGTAGAAATCAGTATGATATTTGGGGAGCATTTAAAATGAATTAACTAGGATTACATATATCAATACTGAAAACTACCTCCAAAATACAATGTTGAGACTTTCGTGCATGCCATTGGTATGCTCAGAGGGTACTGAGCTTTGGTCGTGCTTTGGTAGGTCGGCACCCAAGGATGAGAACAGGAGGAACTGTTGGTCACCAAAGAGATGGAAAAGCTCTCTGCAATCCCGGAAGCCTGTAGGCGCCAGCGTGCGTGGGACTGTAGCGTAGGACAGCAGGTAGATCTTCAATGAAGTTATGATGGTGTGACGATGCTTCATTGTGCCTGTTTATACACGAGAGTCCCCATACAGCTTCTGGAAATGCAGAAATTAACTTAATGAAATTTTGGATTGTTACCACATACTACGCGGTGTATTTCTTTAGATTGGCTCTTGGTGAGATCTTGAGTATTCTTGTTAATAAAGCCTGACGCTTGAACACTCACTTTTTTTTTTTGCATTTATAGCTCTAGCGTCTGCGCTAAGTGCCAGACGTTAGTATTTCCTGTGTTTATCGTCCCTGTAGCTGGAACTTGTGTGCTTTGGTGACTTCTGTTTTACCTCATTACCTTTCACTTTGTTTTGTGTCCTAAGATCCCATTGTGGGGACTTCGATCCATTTGTTGAGGCGCTCAGAGAGTTTAAGGTGTGTTAAAAGGCATTCCTCTTCAAGGTTGTCTCAACTCAACCCACAAACATTGCCCGGCAGCGTCCCTGATATACACGTCTGAGAAATTTCCACGTTCAGTCACCTTGGCAGTTGAATCTGTGAACTCTTGCTCTAAAAGCTTTTAATACTAATTATTGTATTATGTTCATCAAAGAACAGGAAAGAGATTAAGATAACAGTGGTTTGCATCATCCGAGTTGTAATGTCAAGCGCAGAAGGGGAGCCATGTGGTTTGTGGTGTGTAAGCTGTATGTGGAATATCAGAATGGCCTTTTTAAAATTGAAATGTTCTCAGGAAAGTGTCAGTGCCATGTGTTTGAAGTACTTTGGAAGCCTCATCAAGTTACTGTGTTTGTCGTGGAATTAGAAGCAGTGAACATAGATAATTTTAGAAAGTTTTTTTTTTCTTTTTAATCACAAGCTAACGTATGACAATTGATTAAAATGGAAGCAAGTCCCTTTTTATCTGAAAAATTATTACTTTCTTTTGCTTGGGAAAGAAAAAGTATTTAGCACCTTAAAATCAACAGCAGTGGTGGAAAGCTTTACTGCAAATACACCAAATTTGAGGATTATTGTCCCTAAAAGAAGGTATACATTTAAAGATGACATGATCATGTATATTTGTCTCATTAGCTTGATGTTTGATTTCTATAGTTAACTCAGGTCTGGTTAGAGTGATAGATAGCCTCTTTCACCTGGATTGGTCCTGTTCCGTTTTCATACTATGTTCATATAGGCAGCAATAAAAAAAAGTACTTCTGAGAAATAGCTTCGAAAACTATGGAAGTCTGTTGGAAACATAAAGGGTTTTTAGCATCTAACACAGTGATGGGCAATCTTTTGAGCTTGGTGTGTCAAAATTCGCCAGAAAACTGAGCATAACTCGGGTGGTGTGTCATTCTGAGAAAAACGGCCTAACCGGAAGCCCCAGAACTAGACGCTCTGTGCCGGAGTTCTGTTGTTTTGGCCTACAGACCTCCGGCACAGAGTGTCCACACTACAGCAAATGTTTTATCCTCGGCTACTGCCCCTGGCCGTGCAGGAGCCAAGGATGAAACGTCCTTCTCGGCATGTGGCCCCGTACTTCTCTGGTATGCGGCTGCGTGCGTGTCATCGAAAATGGCTACGCGTGTCAGTGCCATAGGTCCGCCATCACAGATCTAACCTGTCGAGTATGAAACGTTAATGCAGTTGGTCTTCATGACTGGCTTAGGGATCTGGTTTTATTAATCTCCTGTCACACCTTGTATGCAGATCATCTTTTTTGTGAAAAATTGTGACTACTTTGTAGTAGAACTGGCAATATCATCAAGAGTTTATGAATTGGAGGTTGTTTTTGAGGAAAATGGACTTTTTCTTAAGCCACATGCCTTGAAAACGAAATCTTTCGATCTGTAGCTGTTTCCCAGGGTTACTTGATTTGGCTTTGATAAAAAGATGGAGACAGGAAAGGGGCCTCGTCGGTCGTTATGTCTGCTGGTTCATAAAAAGGAAACTGCGTCACTGCGTCTTCTGAAGTCTGGCTTGGGGAGGACTAGTTTTGTCGCTGGGATTCTCTCAAATCCTGGTCTCCTGTCTTCCATTCCCCTTGCTCCTGTTCTGGGAGTTCGTATACAGGGGGTCCTCGGGTTACGACAATCTTGACGTATGATATTTTGAGTTGAAAAAATTGAGAGGTGAGCCTGACCTGTAGTGGCGCAGTGGATAAAGCGTTGACCTGGGAGCATTGAGGTCGCCAGTTCAAAACCCTGCACTGGTCTGGTCAAGGCACATATGGGAGTTGATGCTTCTAGCTCCTCCCCCCTTTCTCTCTCTCTCTCTCACTCACTCTGTGTGTCTCCTCTCTAAAATGAATAAAATAAAAATAAATTTTAAAAAAAAATTGAGAGGTGAGAGTTTCAGCTCACACCATTAGCATCCCACTTCTGGACTATGTGGGTGAAGTAGTTTGGCCGAGCGCAGCGGAAAAACACACTATAATGCAGTGCATGAGCTGGGGGGGGGTGTCCCCCGGAACACCTACCTACCCCATTTTGGAGTGTTAAAAGTGCAAGTGTTCTGTTTGTGTTAGGATAGGGCATGTTTCGACTTACACCAAAATTCAGGTTACGTCACTGTCATAGGAATGGAAGAGGATCCCCTCTATTTTCCTTCCCTGTGGACTCCAGGCTTTAAATATTGTGTGTCTTAAAGGATCTTATATCATTTTGACATGTTTTTATTAATACCACTTAGAGCTACATATAAAGGTTTCTGTTAAGTGTGAAATAATCGATATTGCTACAAAGAGACTTACCATGTGACTTTGGAAGCCATATTATACTTAAACATACCTGTTCCATCATTTAAAACATACTGGCCTGACCAGGCGATGTCGCAGTGCATAGAGCTTCGGACTGTGGTGCAGAAGACCCAGGTTCGAGACCCCAAGCTCGCCAGCTTGAGCGTGGGCCCATCGGGCTTGAGCAAAAGCTCATCAGCTTAGACCCAAGGTCGCTGGCTCCAGCAAGGGGTTGCTTGGTCTGCTGAAGGCCCGCGGTCAGGGCACATGTGAGAAAGCAATCAATGAACAACTAAGGTGTTGCGATGGCAACGAAAAACTAATGATTGATGCTTCTCACCTCTCTCCGTTCCTGTCTGTCTGTCCCTATCTATCCCTTTCTCTGACTCTCTCTGTCCCTGTAAAAAAAAAAAAAAATTAAAAAAAACCATACTGAAAAATAACTTGTTGATTCTCTATTTTGACCTTCAAGGAGTCCATATTAGAGGCATTTTCTTATAGTCCTGTTAGCAAGCATTGACCTATGTGATCAAGCCCAACTGGGGTGTACGACACCAGACCCCTTCCATGTGAACATGGTCTATCACTTTTTTAAAGAGGCTTTACTTGAGACAAGTTTAGGGCAATAAAGTGAATGCCTGAGAAGAGACGTCATCAGCAGGAAGTTCATGAGTTACCAAAATAAAGAGTTCAAACTGTGCTCACCACAAGTAGAAGTAGTTAAAAAATTAGAGAAGGTGTCTGAGTGGATGAGCTGTTTGGATTAGTTCTCTGACCTCTGCAGTGACCTTTCCATTACCTCCACAGGTCTGGAAGATAATTCCTCTCCTCTTCTTTCCCCCTAAGGCAACCCAGGCCAGGACTCCAGCTCCTGCCTTTGAAGGGTGATACCATGCTGCAGTGCACTGGGTCAGGATATGACCTTGCACAGCTGTGTTTCACTAGGACCACAGGAACAGACATGGCTACCCCTGTGGCTGTCTTTGGATTGGGGGTTGGGGAGGCGCCCCCCCCCCCCAGTCCATACCAGCGTGCACCTTGATAGCTCCTTACAGCAGGGGGATCATTCTAGTCTACTCTGAAACGGTTTTTGTTTTTAACTGTCTGTTTTGGAGAACATTAACTCTATTATTCTTTTATTTAAGGAGATAAAAATAAAACAAGTTACTTGAAAGTGGTCTAATATGATGCGGTTATTTTATATTACACGGATTATTTAAGTTTCTGTTTTTCAGCATGTTTAGCTACTGTCTTATCTTCGTGGCACGTTTGGAGTTGCAGTAATGAACAGTTGAATCAGGTCATATAAATTTGTTGCACGCTGCTAAGCACTTTATTCGGAAATCGAATAAATCTTTTAAATAAGAACTAGTCGTTGTAGCAAGCTGATTTGCAAAAGCTAAATGTTCACATTGTACTAAAGTGAGATGTAAACACTCCTTTGTAGCTTGCGTGTCATTATAACACACAGATGCCTTGGCTCTAAGAACACGTGTATCTAATGAGTGCTGGCTTGGATTTATGCCAGGGTCGAGGCTTAGTGATCTTAAGTAAGAGCTCAGAACATCACAGGATGGGAGGTCAAGCCAACTGCCTTCTTATTACGGGAGTTCTAGTCCATGTTTTGGAGTCTGTCACTGGTGGAACATAGGTTCCCAGTACAGCCTCTTCTCCTACAATGTACTTGAAGCTTTCTTCCAGCTGTAGACAAAGCCTTATCAGTACATGAAGCCTTCAAGATATAAGTAGAAAGTCTTGCAGAAGAGTCTTACTTTTAGAGCAAGTAGTGGCCGGTCTAGTTATTCTAAGAACCGTTGCACCCCCACAACATTTAGTTCTCTGGGGAAGCAGTGATTGTACCGTACATCTTTCCCTGCGTTTTAAAAGAATTGTGTGTGTTTTTGAGGGAAGTGAGTGAAGGAGGGAGCGGAGGGAGGAGGCTATATGCTGGGTTGAGTCCCTAGGGCAGATTCTGCATTGCGGTCAACCTGGTCTCTGTTGGAACTGAGTCATTAAGGACCTGCATCCTGTAGGAGACGGATGAGGCTGTAAAGCGTCCACTGACCCATGGCCGGACGACGTAAATGCCATTGGCGATCAAGCTGTGCTGATGTTGCCTTTAGAACGATCATTGGTCGTGATTTCGGGGCTGTCCCCTCCCTGGAGCAGCCTGCATCTTTCCCTCCCCTCTCCTGTTCCTACAGGTGTGCATCTCCCAGACTTAAAGGGTCCCCACCAGACCTGCAACCGGGGGACAATGGACAGTGGTGGCTTGTCCCAGGCTAACCTGTCTCCAAGACCCCCCCTTTCTCTGACTTTCCAGCGAACTGACAGCCCCGCCTGGGCTCTCTCCTGTGGCTTCTTCTGTCCTAAGCCCTTCCTCGTTTCACTGTCCCCAGCTTTAATAAATGTATGTTATTATTTTAGTTAGTGCTCTGATTACTGAGTTCCCTAAGTTTTGAGTGCTTTCCCCATAAACCCAGTTATTTTCAGTAGGCAGCTTTGCAGAATGGGAAGTTTTGTAGAAGCACATATATTGCATTTATATCAGAAATGGTACATATCCACTTAATAAATTACTTGCTTGTTGATGTTTAAAGTTAAAACTTGTGTTATTAGGTGTCTGTGAGCAGACTGAGAAGGTGAGGTGTAAGGTGTTTCTGTGGTTGTCCTGTCATTGGGAGATTCTGTCTATCGAATCGGTCATCATTTTGTTGAAATTATTTTAACTCATCTACATGGTATTAATAAATTTTGAAGCGGATAATGTATAATTGTATCTTCATTCTTTAAATAGTATATGAAGACCCAAAACCTCATCTTTAAATTGTTTTGATATGAAAGTGGGACTTCTAAAATATGGTTGCTTGAGATTAAAGCAGCAAGAACAACATCAACAAAGCAACAGCAAACGCTTTTATAGTGGAGACAGAGTCACAATACTTGTGAGTAAAGGACGCCCAGAAGTGCGGTCCTTGTGAGCAAAGAGTAAGTCACATGAGCCAAAAGTTTGTGTGTTCCTTCCTGTAATACTAGGGGACAATTCTGAGTCTACAGAACTGGTTAATACATTGATATTAAATATTAAACTAATATTAGGTTTTAATATATAACTAAATATTAATAGCAAAGTTAAATGTTGAAGCTATTTTCTTGAAAGAGACAATTCCTTTACAGTGCTAGGTGTCGTAACCACGAGCATGCCTGTAAGCAGGGAAACGTTAGGTCCTGTGTGGGGGCCTGCGCGGCTCCAGTCTCTTGTCTGACAGGCAGCCAGGTTTTCTTGGGAACCTAGTATCTGGCCAGGAAAAGGAAGGAGACGATTAAACGGGAGAGCGGCTCAATCTCTGCCTTCTTGGTTGTCCCTGTGCATTTCTCTGGTCCAGCGGAAAGGCAGCCCCAGCGTTTTCAGGGCCCACCCCTTCCTGTCGTGCTCTTGGGGCGAGCGGTGAGCAGGGCTAGGGAGGAGCCGTGGGCTGCTGGCCTCCCGCTTCCGTGTGTCCCTAGCTTGGATCTGGTGTCGAGCACGCCACGGCCTTCCAGCTGGCGTCTGCACGAGGCCCGCGCATGTGGGGAACACATTTAGTCCGAGCTGACTGGGAGGCTCATGTCACCCTGTATGAGACCAAAGGGGGCGAGCCCTGCCACCAAGGGAAGGTCGCCAGCTAGCTGAGGGAGGAGGGCGGTGGAGGCCCGAGTTTATAAGATAAGCCAGGAAGCGTGTCACGTCATCACAGTGCCCGGCCAAACCTTGGAAGCATCCGTCCAAGAGACCATGCAGATATTTTTAGGGTTGTGTTTCTTACACATTATCAAGGGGGGAGAAACAGGAAAACAAAGCTTGCTAAAGATGTGTAAGAAGAGACAGACCAGAATATTCCACTGTGTTCCTAGCTGGCAGTCCTCTCCCGTCACTTCTAGGCCAGATGGCCACAGACTGATACTGTAATGAGAGGCCCAAGAGCCACCATTCATCACCGAAGGCAGTCAGCAGAGTGGACCCCTCACAGCACAGCTGACCTCCAAGGAAGGACGTCATCTCAGAGCCGGTGTTTCAGAGGACAGACTTCGCTACACTTCGCATTAGCAATACTTGATAAATTAAATCATAATTACAAGTAAAATCTCCATTTTCGGTGGTCATGACTTGAATTGACTTTTAAGTATTGCCCTGAAGTAATAATTTACATACAGGACATTTAGATCTGGTTTGGATGCTTGTTAGGAGGTTAGTCAACTAATCGTTTCCAAAATGACTTCTCCCCTAAATATCTTCCTTAATTTGCTGATAGATATATTTACAGTATTTTTTTTTTTTTTTTTGCAGAAGTTTACCACTGATCTGTTAAATATTTCTTTGATGTCTGTAAAATATTTAGGCTGGCCATCTTAGACGGCTGGTTTGGGTTGGTTGTCTACTAGAGAACTGTGATTTTCAATCCAATGCTTTCAATAGCTTTTGCCCTAGTTACAATAGATACATTACTTTCCGGAGTTTGTAAGAAAGGTTAAAGAGTCTGAGCTGATTGTCATGAGAAGGAAAAGTGGTTACATGTGGTTCCCGGACTTACATTGCCTGCGGGGTCTCCAGCATCTCTTCTCTTACTCGTGGAACTCCCACTTTAAATGTGGTTTGGGGGAAGGAGTGGGCAGCCGAGTGTTTTCTGGTACCTAGTTAAAAACCCTCCTTTTTCTGGGCTGGCTCCCTTTCAGCGCCGAGTGGACGCGTCCCGCAGTCCTGGCCGGCGGGCTGGACGTGGAAGGCCTCCTGCCTTCTTTGATGTTCCATCACTCTGACTCCTGGCTGCCAGATTTCTGGCCTCTGTTGGCCCGATAGCTGCTGTGTTGCCTGCCATATGGGAAAACTGGCCTTGCTCGGACAGGCGTTTGTGCCACAGCCAGACGGTTCCCTTGGCACCCAGATGCCCTGAGCTCAGCTCTGCTCAGACCACCAGCCACTTCCCCAGCCCGGGCCCCTCTCCCTCCGGTGCTGTGTAGCCTTCCTGGTGTCCTGCGCGCTCTCTGCGGCTGGCCGGGCTTATGGGACTGAGACGGAGTCCAAGGGCGCTTGCTGTTCCTCGGCAGGTCCCGCTTCAGGGGCTCCCATGTCATGTCACAGCGGCTGTCCTGGAGGCAGGGTGGGGCCGGGCTTCAGAACAGCGGCTCTAGAATCAGGTCAGAATTTGAATACTGGGAGTTGCTTCCTAACCCCACCCCCCACGCCTCAGTTTCCCAAGCTGTAAAACGGGGATGCTCGTCCCAGGTTCATCGTATTCTCGGGATTCAGTGAGGCAATGCTGGTGAGGCGTTTGGCCTAAAGTCTGGGCCTGTCGCAAGCGCTCAGTCAAGTTGGAATGATTTTGTATGATAACCACGGTTGTTATGGAAAACCAGCAATGAGCACCGAATAGAGTCATTTCTTTGAAGAGTAGGCAGGTGAGGCGGTTTGATCGTGCGTGCAGCGTCAGGACTGGGGCCGGATCCGCACGTCTGAGGGCTGCAGGGGGCGGGGCCGTGTTCGGCTCATCCCCGGCCCCCTCCCTCGCGTATCTGACAGCTGGCCTGGCGTGGCGTCATAAGAAAAACAGCTAACAGTCAGTGAACAAGTAATTTATATCCATCTGTTTGAAGTGCTTTCTGTATATTAATAAATCTCATTTCCTTCCACAGAGCAATGGGGCTGGGATTATTACTGCCCCCATTTTGGAGATAAATTCAAATCTGGAGAATTTAAGTCGTTAGCCCAAGGTCACAGATCTCAGGTGGCCAAGCAGGTGGCCATAGTCTGGTCCCCGAGTCCCACTGCCGTTCAGTAAGCACTTGTGAGATGTGTGAGGGAAGGAAGGAGGAGAAAAGGATGAACTCTTGAACCTCGGCTCCTCTAGTTTCGGGTTGATTGTAGTAATTGGCGCTGTACCACTGGGTTTTGCCACCACTTGAGCAGGAGAGGCCGTCAGCCTTGAATGGTGGCTTTGGGGAGGACTGTGACACACTTTATTCCCTACCCTGGGGCTTCTCTGAGATCAGTAGTAAACGAGGGTGGACATGATTACCACCCATAGCGAAGAGGTCACTAGCAAAGGAGTGCCGTGGGCAGTTTCCAGTATGCAGGCCGCTCGGTTTGCCGAACCGGTAATTTCTGCTTTAAACTCAGCGTGCTTCCCCCATAAATACCTCCGGGGCCCAGCCGAGCAGCTGGGATAGTTGTGGGGCCTCGGGCGCTGGGTGGGCAGCAGGCTCAGTGATGAGAGGCAGCAGGGGGGCATGGAGTGTCTCTGTGTTGGGAGGCAGAGAGGGTTTTCAGGACCTTCATGCAGAATCTGGAAAGAAGCATTTTAGTGAAGGAAGCAGACCCGCCCCACTGCCTGTGTTCCGGAGACTGAGCACTCAAATTGTACTGTTTGGCTGGTAACAGAAGCCCCTCTTTTCTACACACTAGTGTATGGAACTGAGTTTATTTCCAAGTTTCTCCTCCCACAAGAATGCTGTTTTTCTGAATTTAGCTCTTCTGTTCCATCACCCAGACCCACAGTCCTTTGAACAATTCACATAATGCTCACAGAGCCCTTACGGTTCACTCGTAGCAACCTGTGCGCCCTCACTGTGAACTTGGCCCTTACCCGCCGTCTGACGTAGGGAAGGATCCCGGCTCATGGGCGCCCCCAGTGTTCTCATCTCTCCCGCGAGGGCAGTACCTTCCTTATGAGGCTGTTGGACTATTACATGAGATAATGGATTCAATCTGTAGAACATAGTAAGTGCACAGTAAATGGTATCTGTTAAATATTATTAAAATATGTATTTCAAAACAGTAGAATAAATATAGTAATGTATAAAGTAGGACTATTACTATAGGAAGACACTCTAGCAAGAGTGGGAACAAGGGATTGCATAACAGGAAGAGAGAAGACAGAAGCTATGCGGTTAGATACGAAAACAGTTGTGCCGTTGTCACAGCCATGTCGCGTAGGATCAGAACAGCTTTCTCCTCTCCCGAGTACCTCCCAAGCTGATCCTGGGATGGCCTAAGACAGCGCTGAGGCCCGCCACGGGGACTTCTCCGAGTCACTGGGAAAAGGTGTCAGGGATGACGGGAACATTCTCTCCAGAGTCCAACGGGCTGGTTCTCAAGCGTCAGCGCCGCCGTTGCCTAGCTACAGCCCAGCTTAACAGTGTGGGGCTGGAGGGAGGGATACAAATGATGGCCACATACCCTGTGCTGAAAAATTCTGCAAAGTGATACATCAAGCCAGTTTCTCCTACTTGACAAATACACCTTTATAGTGATCTGGAAGGTCATGTTTGGCTTTGAATTCTTGGCCACTTTGGAGTTCTGCCCTAGAGCATGGTTGTTCATGGTTATATACCCCAGGTTCACAGGCTGCTCCATCCCACAATGCCAAGTGTTCATACACCAGCCCATAAGTCCAGGCTGTGTCTTTCCCACCCAGAAAGCCACCCCTTGGCCACACACTGGGCCTAAGTATATGAGTGTGTGATACCTGCTATGTAGTCAGCCCTGGGGAAGGATTTGGGGGTGAGGCCTACAGAAGCCCTAGAGCTGACTTTGGGGCAGGTTAGGCAGGACATTCTGAGCTAATGAGACCATGGCTAGAAGTGGAACTCAGGACTTTTTTTGTGTGTGTGACAGAGACAGAGAGAGTTAGAAGGACAGAAAGGGACAAACAGGAAAAAGAGAGTTGAGAAGCATCAATTCTTCATTAAGGTACCCTAATTGTTCATTGATTGCTTTCTCATATGTTCCCTGACTGGGGGCTACAGCAGACCGAGTGACACCTTGCTCAAGCCAGCGACCTTGGGCTCAAGCTGGTGAGCGTTGCTCAAACCAGATGAGCCTGCGCTCAAGCCGGTGACCTCGGGGTTTCGAACCTGGATCCTCTGCATCCCAGTCCAACGGTCTGTCCACTGCACCACTGCCTGGTCATGTGAAACTCAGGGCTCTTGGTTGATGCAGCCCCTTGGCCTTCTAGACTGTTGTACCCATGGGGACGAGTACACACAGGAGGGAACCCTCTGGCCTTTCACAACTCAGGACCCAGCATGAAGGCTCATCTTCCTGGTGTCAGGGCAAATCTGGTGAGCTGTATAGGACCACAGGCAAGTGACAGTTCCCCCGAGATTCAGTTTTCTTCTGACAGTGAGGACAGTACCGATAATCTCTGGCTCCCCAGGCTCTGAAGGTGAAGTGTGACGAGGCACGCAGGGTGCTCACTCCATGCCAGCTGCCATTGGTGACCCGCAGCACCCGGTGTACAAATGTGGCCTGGCTGCAAGGCTCGTGGTGAGAGGACCTAGGGCAAGTTGCGTCACCCTCTCAAACACCCCCTCCTCCCCTTTAAAATACGCGTGGCAATGCCTAGTCGGAACTGCTGAGGGGTAGGATGGCAGGGCAGGTAAAAGCGCACACGCAGCATGGCAGCCTCGGCGGCGTTGCCGTGGTCGGTAGCCCTGCGTCTCTGACGCCGTGTGGAAGATGTTCTGAACCACAGCTGCCCTCCCTAAGTTTCCCCGTGGAATCGACCAGCTCGTTTGTTCCCACTTCAAATAAAGTCAGAAAGAAAGAAGGAAAAAAAACCCAGAGAGATCATTCTGACACATTATCCTCTTTCCTTCTTTTTTGTGTTTGTTTGTTTTTCTACTTCAGAGTATTGCCTTCATGTTCCACCTCTACGCAAGGTGGTCTGACAAGGTTAGTCTTGTTTTTCCTAGATTTTGTTTCAGCAAAATTATCCCCGTAGGGATAATTAACAGGCTCTCCCCCATGGAGCTATAAAAATTAGACGATATGTGTAAAAAGAGCTGTGAGAGCAGCTTATAAACAGACCTGTAATTAAAATGACATGATACGAAGTTATCAGACACTCAGCAGTAGCTATTATAATGATAACTAATGATGTGTGGTCATTGTTGTTTGGGACCTTATAGAGGGGACATTCATGGGGATAAAGTATTTCAGTAAGTCTATGGGCATAGGGTGTGGTGTTCAGGAAAGGGGCGAGCACTGTGTGAAGAGCAGGAAAATAGATTATAAACCCCACTGATAAGATGCCTCAGCAAACGCATCTTATCGACGTATTACTTACCCAGTCTAGTTATTGCACCTTGAATGGGAGAGTCAGGTCTGCTTCTCAAGTCCTGTTAGAATGTTTTCACAGCTGAGAACCTGACCAACTGTCCAGCCACCTGAGTTGCCAAATTCTTGCATATTTCTGAGGATTTACTGTATCATCCTGTCTTCAAATCTATTTTTGTTAGGCCACTGATATGGGACTGTGAGTCCTTACCTTGACCTAAATTTTATTTAGAAGTAGCTTCCAGGTACGTTACCTCAGTTCACTTTAACTTTTTCTCTGAATTTCATGCATGAAATATAAAAGTCCTGTTTCCAAATGAAGTGTGCAGTGGAAGAAGCAAAGAAAATATGACTTACTTTGTAAAGAAAGAAAGAGAAAAAAGAAAGACAAAGTAAAAAAGAAAGAAAACAATCCGGCTGTTTTCACAGAGCTCTTAGTGATAAGTGGTTGCTTATTTAGTTCAGCATATTTTGTTACAATATTAAGAAAGAGGAAATCATTTATTTAATTAGTACTATTGAGTAAGACAATGTATCTGCTGCCTTTAACATACTTAATAGCAAGCAATTTCAGAACTATTTGGAATATGTGGAGATAATGAAATATTGTGCTGAGAAACAATTCTCCATCAGAGCGGAAGCACGAGGTCAAACACACACACAAACAGCCCATTAATCCAAGACGTGCTGAGTGTTTATGTAATTAATATTCATGTTCTCTGGTAAACAATTTTTGTTTATCATAGAGCTAAGTATTTTGAGTTATTGTACACAGAGGGGAGGGCAGCTTAGTTCAGTTATCTTGGAGCTGATTTAGAGATGGTAAGTTCTTTAAAACTGTTAAGTTCTAAGTTGAAATAGTTCAAACTTAGGTAACTTCAAATTTCCGACTGGCTTTGAGTTCAATCATAGGTACTGGAATGAATTCCATATTAAAGGGAAAAATATGCATTCAATTAAGGAAACATCGTTTTCACAGTGGCGGCTAGATTGCTGTAATTATAAATGGGAAGAAAGTGCATAACAGAAGAAATGAGATGGTGTCTTCGCTCAGAATCTTTCCTTTTTAAACTTGTGCCTGTGCTGATGTACGTTAGTCTGAGAGAGTCATTTCTATGCTGCATTTGGAAGACTCTGTTACTTTGTTGTAGGTGGGTTTAATCATCCTAGGTTTTAGAGTTACAAAAGCAAAGCTTGAGTCGGAACCAGGACTTTGCTTGTTTTTTTTCCCCTCTCTCTTGAAATATTTGTTTTCTGCATCTTAAATATGGGTAAATAGGCGTTTCTTCCAGATAGCATGGAAAGTTCAGGATTGCTGTCGTAGGTAACAGAACCGTGAATGTAGGATCCCACTAAATAATGTCCCTGCACTTTCTACAGTGTCAGATGGTTTGATTAAAAAGTGGCAAGGCGTAATGTCATCCAAACAGTTCAAGTTTTTAAACAAAACTACTAGGACATAAATAGAAGGATTACCGATTATCCTTAAAAGTGATTTGATCATGACGTGATTTTTCTTAATGAAATATGTTGTGGAACGAACAAGTCATCCTGTTAATTAGCAGGATGACTAGTGAGTACAAGGGCTGAGCCTTGGTCTCCATGGTGCCCAGTGGAGAATGTATAGCCAGCCCCTCCAGGGGCGCCCTAGGCGCACTCCAGAAGTATTTTAAAGCTAGTCTTTTGAGAGATAGATTAGGATTTATCCCTACGCCCTCTTCTCTGGCTTCTGTGGGCCTCTTCAAACATTGTTTGCACAGAGGGTCATCTTTTTGGAAAATCCATGGGACACACTGATTAATGAGTCACAGAAGCAATTAGCTTTGTAATACTGAGAGTTATTGGCAAGAGGCCACTCATTCTCCTAAGGTACAAGAGGAATGCCGAGAATGAAATAAATTAGCTTACGCTTGTTCAGAGGAGTTTTACTGCACAAAACTGGTCTCTTATTGATACACTTTGAGAAACGGGCTGGGACAGACTGGAGGGGGCTCTGTCTTCTGCTTGCACCGAGGGCAAGATTTCAAGACTCTTTGGACCAAAGAATCAGGATTCATGAATCTTGGCTAACATTATTGTTTCGATAAGCCTTTGCAGTATAGTTAATTGATGAGAAATGTCACCGTACTAATTTCCATTCATTATGAGATCAGGTGCCTTAAGAAACCTATTTGTTGATGGAATAAGATATAATTTCTGTAATTAAATGTTTCATAGAAAATACGGAGAGCATGCATCTTAGGCTAGTTAGTATTCTGTATTTTCTTTAGCCAGCCCATAATTCTGAACTCAAGATTAATTTGTTTGGAAACATGAAAGATTTACAACATTGTGTCTGAAAATTTAAAGACCCCCAATATCTCTATTTAGAGTTTAAAAATACAATTTAACTTTTATTTGACAACTTTCAGCCAAGGCTTTTAAAGTGTTCCTCACATAAATTACCCTATCATTTGCCAGACACTTGCCATTTATAGATCAATAAAAGTCCAAAGAGGTTAAGTGACTTGTCAAAATAACATAGCAAGTGGCAGAATCAGAGGATGGGAGGCTTTTAATTTCTAGTCTTTCGCTCTTAGACCATTTGCTGATTCTCCTCTGAGCTCAGCCTGAGACAGTTGAAATGGAGATTCCAGGTGCACTTTGTAAAAGGAACAGTTGTCTGGCTTAGATGAATATTTTCTCTCTCTCTTTTGAATAGGACTTGTTATAGAAAATGTCTGGTTTTGGCTTAAACTGTTGATGTCACTCTTTATCTAAGAAGGAATGTAAAACTCAGTTGAAGAAAAGGTGAATGGAACACATCTGTACAGTTGATTTTCAGAATGAGAGAAAAAAATGAACGATGGAACAAGCTTCTTCACCTTTAAAAATACTGCTCTTGGAATGCTGTGCTGTGTACCTGTTTGTTTGTTTGATCCAGGAGTTTCTTCCTCAGGAGCATCTAATGCCAGTATACGATCAAACTCGCGATCAAACTCGCGTTTAGAATTTTAGTTCAGTCGAAGAATTTATAGAATTAGCTTGCCCTTTTTGAGAGGTGTTTATATGAACTGTTCCATATCCATTTCCCTTTGTGAAAAACGCTTCCCTGCTTTTAGGCTGAAATAAGTAACAAGAAACTCAGGATTGTATCTAATTGTCTAGGACGCAGAAACAGAGTTCTGACAGAAACCAGAAGGGGGACACTGAATTTGGCGCAGGGCATAAAGGAACAGGTCTCTGTTAATGACATGGTCCTGTTCACAAACAGGTGTTTGCCCAGGGGGGATAGACTTGCACTTCTTTGCAAACGTTATGGGAGAGGGAGTCCGTGGGATCGGAGGGCACCTCTCGGTTTCACAGCCCGAGCATGAGACGCCAGTTTTCTTCTGTGCTCCGGGTGCAGCGAGCTTTCGCTGGCAGCGGGAGCCAGGCCGGCGGTACCCTGCTTGTCTGGGACTTGGGAGTTTTACTGGAAGGTTGCTGTCCCTGTCCTTAATTCAACTGCTCCTCGGCCCAGTGTCTGGGAAAGGCAGCTTTGGTGAAGAGTGCCAAGTGTCAGGGCTTTCCTCGTTTCTGCAACAGGCTTTTTCTTTCTTTCTTTCTTTCTTTTTTAAAAATTATTTAGAAAATGAAATTCAACAGGCTTTTCAGCAGCAGCGGGAGTGGAGTCGGGGGATCAGGAGTACCGCACTAAAACCGTCATTTCTAAAGCCCGTTGCTGACTGCTGAGGAGGCAAGAAGAGAAAAACGTTCCAGAAAGGGACCAAGCCCCTCCCGGAGACCATCCTGCCCTGGCCCTAGCGGCCCTTCGCCCCGGCCGCAACCCGGCGGCCCTTACCCCCGGCCGCAACCCTGGCGGCCCTTCGCCCCGGCCGCAACCCTGGCGGCCCTTCGCCCCGGCCTCAACCCGGCGGCCCTTCGCCCCGGCCGCAACCCTGGCGGCCCTTCGCCCCGGCCTCAACCCGGCGGCCCTTCGCCCCGGCCGCAACCCGGCGGCCCTTCCCCCCGGCCGCAACCCGGCGGCCCTTCGCCCCGGCCCCAACCCGGGGGCCCTTCCCCCCGGCCGCAACCCGGCGGCATTGTTCCCTCAGTCTGTTCACTCTAGTTTTATCTAGTGCGTCCTTCTGGAAGTTTCTTGAGGGCAGTGGTTCTCCCTGGAGGAGGGGATTTTGGCCTCCAACCCCTCCGCATTTAGTCCTGTCTGGGAACCTTTTGGACCCCTCGTCTCAGCTGGGGAGGAGGATGCTGTTGGCACCTGTGGGTAGAAGCCAGGGATGTCCCGCAGTGACAAGGACAGCCACTACTCAAGCGTCGCCAAAGATGTCAGTAGTGCTGACGTGGAGAAACTCGGCTCTCGATGAAGAAATTAAAAGGCTTTGGAAAGAACTGGCCTGTGGCCAGTCTGTGTAAGCAGATACTCAAACTGTTCTGCTCCAGCGAGTGAAGGCTCTGAGGCGCTTTGGGGTTTGTTCTGCTTTGAGCATTTCGGGTTTCCGCCACAACTGTATCAACTTGTTGATCTATTTATTAGTTGACGGACAGTGGGGTTGTTTCCACCTTTGTGGCGGCTGTGTCTAGTGCTGGTATGAACACGTGTATATGTGAGCTTGTTAGAATACCTGTTTCCAGTTCTTTTGGGGGCATATTCCTAGGAGTGTGGTTTAGTCATGTGCTAATTCTATATTTAACTTTTAAAGGAATCATCGAATAGTTTTCCACAGCAGTGGGGCGATTTTTAAAAATTATTCTTAACTTTATATCTGTTATCTAAATCAAAATACTCAATTTGGAAGCATAGGTCTCTGATGCTTTTTGTAATTTAAAAAAATCCTTTAAAAAAACCTTCAGATAATTTTCATGTTCCTCTCAGGAAGGTCTGTAAAGACTCTCAGAAAAATATTCAAGTCTTATACTTTCTAGTCTTCTGCTCTAAAACAATTAACTACTTCTCCCCTAAGTGAAGCATAAGCCAATTAAAATGTTCCAACACAGAATCTGCTTTCCATATGATTTGATTTAAAAAAAAAGAAAAACAAACAAAAATTACACTAGTTTTTAATAGTCTTTTATATATTTAAGGAGATAATTATTATTTTGTTTCCTCTGAATAGGAAAAAATGAGATCAGTATTGTGACATGTACCCATGAAATGGAATGCTAATTTCTTTTTCTTCTTTGCCATGATGCTGGAGTTTTAAAGATTTTCCTACAAAGCTATTGTTTTGCATTGGACTCTTGTAACTTCATATAGCATATGTTGTTACCAAGAGGATTCAGAAATGGTGTATACATTCTGTGCTATTTATTGTTGGTGAAATAAGTTTGTATTTTCTGAGAACTTCATTGATATGAACTTTTAATTTCCAATCCCACAGAAAGAGAGTCTGGGATCCTATGTTAGCTTTCTTATATCCTTAAATGAATCAACACAGTACCAGTTTATTACAGATGCTTGGTCAATACTTGTTTAAATGAATTAATGGTAAATGCTTCAAACAGGAGACTTCATGAAAGCATATCTGCCTAGTTCATGTGAGCATTGCCAACACCTCACACTGTCTTTTCCATGTGGTAAATGTTTATTGAAAGAATGAACAAATGAACTCTAGTGTTTAACATAAATATTTTCCTTTTTTACTACATTGAGGCATGTTCTTTCTATACCCACTTTTTTGAGAGGATATTTTTATTATAAAGTGTTGATGAATTTTGTCAAATGGTTTTTCTGCATGAATTAAAATAATCACATGACTTTGATCCTTCATTGCATTAATGTGGTCTTTCATGTTGATTCACTTATGAATGTTGAACCATCCTTGCATCCCTGGAATAAATCCCACTTGATCATTATGTATGATCTTTATAATGTATTGTTTGCTAATATTTTGTTGAGAGTTTTTCCATCTATGTTCATCAGGGATAGTGGCCACTAATTTTCTTTCTTTGTGGTGTCTTTGTCTGAATTTTGTTATCAGGGTAATGTTGGCCTCGTAAAATGACTTTGGAAACATTCCTTCTTCTTTGGTTTTTAAAAATAATTTGAGAAACATTAGTATTAACTCTTATTTAAAGGTATAGTAGAACTCACCTATGAAGCCACCTGGTCCTGAACTTTTGTTTTTGGGGAGTTTTCTAATTACTGATTCAATTTTATTACCTGTCACCAGCCTCTCCGGATGTTCTATTTCTTCATGATTTAGTCTTAAAAGGTTGTGTGTTTTGGTAGCTTATCTATTTTTTCTAGGTTTTCTCATTTATTGGTGTATAATAGTTTATAGTACGTCTATTACATTGCTCTGCATGTCTGTGGTGTTGTCACTGGACACAACATGAACTGGGGCAGGTCTGCCTTGGGCCGCCGGTAGAGTGCGGGTTCTTGACTTTGTGCTGGAAAGATTTCACGACATAAGTCCAGGGGATTTTGAGAGTATGTTAAGTAAAGCTGGGTCCGTGCAGGAAGGGAGGGCTCAGGGTAGAAGCAGCAGCAGGAGAGAGCCGGGGCGGGCTGCCTGGCTCCTAGAAACGTTACGGGAAGCAGTGAGCCAGGACGGGCTGCTGTCGGCTCCCTGGAGAGGCAGAGAAAAGGGGGCCCCGGGGACGGGTTCAGGAGGTCAGCCTGGACGAGCTGCCGCTGCCCACCGCTGCCCTGGTTGCTGGTCTCGTGGGGACCCTTGGAGCTTAGGAGAGAAGAGTAGAGATGCCCCTGAGGGGGGAGGATGGTGTGGGCGTGCTCCCGAGAGAGCCCACCGCGTAAATATTTCCTGAGTGCTGGGACAGGGCAGTTTTCTGAAGCAAATTCTTTCTGCAACAAAAGGTCATTGTAATTTCATTTTCACTACGGCATCTTTCTTAAATCCAAACATGAGAATGTGAAGATTTTCCTTAGGGTAGGTACACTACTAGGTTAAGTGTTAAAGAATAAAAGTCAACTTAAATTTAAAACCTTAAACTCTAGTTTGATTACATAACATTTTGTTGGGAAAATACTTGGTTATTTGTTTGTTTCTCCTATTGTGAAATACTTCCATGCTATGAAATATAGAAAATATTCGAAATTTGTATCCATAATCCTGGCTGTCTTTGACAGCCCAGATGTGTTTTGCATTTGCATTTGAAGTCAATCAAAGCTTTCCTTGCAATCATTTCCTTGGTTAAGGAAATATGTAAAGTTTTTTTGGCAAGAAATATAATGTCATTGTAGGAAGTGAAGTCATATAGTTCCCCGTGGGGCTTGGCATTGGAAGATGGCACACAGTAAATTTAACTCGTAAGTTGACGCAATTACGAATACGGAAATATCCTTGTACGGATGGCTAGAGCTACACCCGTCTAAAACTTCCAAGGGCCAAAGCAGAGATTGTGACAGTACATGGACTTAGAAAATCGCCGGAGCTCAGTTTGAACCTGTGAAAGTTGAAGACTTGTTCACATGGTTTCTGGCAGTGACAGAGTGATGATGAGCTCTGTGTCCCTTTCCACTTTAAAAGGAGATCTGTGCTGTGCTCGCTTCGGCAGCACATATACTAAAAGGAGATCTGTGCTTAGATACTACAGATTTATGGGAAGACATTTGAGGATGATGAGTGGGTTCCCTCCATCCCAAGCCATACAAATGAAGACATGACCTGGAACAGGTCAGAATGCGGTTCCCAAGAAAGGCGGAAGGCAGGTCCACGCGGCAGCTTCTCCTGCCCCATGGAATCTCCCTCTGGGTTTGCTTCAGGAAACACCCGTGAAGCCCAGGTTCTGTCCTCTTTTTTTAAAAAATTGTAAAAAATTTATTTTTTATTAGGAAGCATTTAAGGAAAGTCTAAGCCGTTTTAGGATTTAGAACTGCAGGGACAAGCCAGGAGAGCAGGGGTGTTAGAAGGGTACGTGCTGTGTGTGATGGGCAGATGCCAGGCCTGGGCCAACCCCCAGCCTGGGGAACTGCAGGGGCGGCGTGAGGTGGAACGGATTTGCTGTCGGGGGTGCTGAGCTTTCTTAGAGGGAGTGGTTGTGTCTAGGCCCCCCTTGTATTGGTTGTCACTGGCTCGAGGATCGAGCCTACGAACAACCGATCGATTAATTAACGAAACTAAACCAAACTGATTGCTTGGAGCTGTAGAGCCCAAAGCACAGTTGTCCGAGGGGTTAGCGTTGCCCCGTGTAACCCATAGTGCTGGCGCTCTATATTCCAGCGTGAAAGAGCAAAGGGAGTCTCTGTGCCTGTAGACCCAGGTTCAGTTAAGGACCTTGTGAAAGAACAAAACAAAACAAAGCAGTTGTATTGTTTGGAGCAGTGAGCGAAATGGGTTCCAAAGTACTGTATGTCCTTGTTACGGTGATCCCTTCCGCCCCTAAAAACTCTGAGATTCTAGACCGCGAGTTTACACAGCATCTCCGGGAGCCAGGATGTGCTCTCACTGTTGCCTTTAATCTCTTACTTTTGTTTGAAATAAAGTTAATCGAATTTCTCTATACTAGAACAAGCTTCAGCTAGTGAAATAGGGCTGTCGCAACCAGATGTAAACAATGTTACAATAATGGTTTTCAAGAATTTTAGGCTTTAAAGCCAAAGCAGTAGAGCTTCATTTATAGAAGGTGGCACATTAAATGCTGTACAGCTGTAAAGATGGCCACGTCACTTATGGAGAGAGTCAACTGAAAATTTAAAATGTGACCTCCCTATGGACCCTGCCCTCTCTGAAATCCGGAGTTGACATTTATAGTTTATGTGGGTGTACGAAAACTTGTTTTCAAACACGCAATATTTTTCTCCATGTATCTTTTCCTCGTTGTTTTCTTAGTGTGACAAATCTTACGGTATGATATCCTTAAGTACTTTCAGATGTACTGATTTTTAAATATGCTTTATGCTTTTAAGCCACAATTCTTGTTTTGTTGAATTAAAATTATATCTATATAATATTATATTATAATATACCCAAATTTGTATAATGTCTGATAGGACTCCTTTTATAGACTCAGCCACCTGCTTTGGCTAACGGAATTACTTACAAGCCTAAAATACTTGAAAAACACAACTTTTGCTTTGTGTAACTCGAGTGAGACACCATTATGAGGAAAAGGAGGTGAAGACAGGAACAAGCCTCACGAAAACGACGGAGCTCCCTTGGACAGTCGGGGATCACATAGAAGGACTAGAGGTGCAGGTCAGAACGTTCGCTTTCTACTGACTCCCTGACTCAACCTCTTCTATAAAAAAGCAGCAGTAACACATTTCCTTCCTAGGAGATAGAGTGAGAGTACTCTGTCTGTAATGGCTATGGAACTGAAAACTTCTTTGTAATTTGAGGAATAGTTCTCTTAAGCTTTAGTTTCCCACCAGAACTTCTAAAGCGATCCAGCTGAAAATTCGGTAACATCCGTTCGATCATTTGTTCCGCACTGGAACACAGGAGGATAGATGAGTATTTCTCAGATTGTTCTGAGAGGTTATAAATGTGGAGAGCTAGTGATGTCATTCTCAGTTTTTATAGGGTAGATTTCGTTAACATTTACTATGATGAAGCACGTGCACCAGTTCTTGTTTAGTTTTGTTTCATTCTCATAACGAGCCCCTTCTATACTATCATCAGCAGAGGGAACGGGGGTTCAGAAACGCATGTTTTTCTGTCCACGGTTTTCTCTGCCAACCACGAGTGCCATTTTAGCAACGAAGGATAATTCAGTCAATAGTATAAAATACAGGAGATGCTGAAAGTAATCTGCTGAGGATATTAAGCTGGACTTCATTCTGGGGTTTTTTAATTGCATGCCGCATTGTATTATATCAGCCTTAACGTATAGAAATCAAATTGAAAAATAAATCAAATTGAAGAACAGAACCAGCAGTGAATGAATAGCTCGCTGTTTCTTGTGCTGAGAGAATAGCTGTGGTGCCTCTTTCCATGTGCAGAAGCCCCAGCAGGTTCTGAGAAGTCAGGGTCCCCACGCGAAACAGCGGCGAAGAGGAAGTGTCACAGCTCCCATGAATGGGTGGAGGGAGCCAGTGACAGGGACAGCAAACCAGTCCCAAGGCTGAAATCTCCATAAGCAGAGAGACGGCCACCTTGAAAAAGATGTTATCCCTTCCTTTGCTGATAATTGGTCTGACCTCAGACATGATGCTCTGAGGTCTGAATGCTCCAGTGGTTGTGTTACTCACTTTTAGGGGGAAATGTAGTTATGGGATGATATATGTGTTCTTCCCCCGGATATTATGGCAGGTAGTGGAGGAGGGAGAAGAGCAGGGGAAGGTCAGGGAGGCTGGGGGCAGTGTGCACACGGTGAGCCCACTCGGGGTGTGCCACGCCCAGGGATTTGCCAGCGCTTGGTGGAAACCGGGCTAGTCGGTCCCTTTCACTGCGAAGGCCGACCCCAGGAAACCGTCATAGGTGCTGGAATCGTTCCTGATCTGAGTTCAGACGACGCTGGAGGTAGCACTCATAACCACCGGTCCACTAGGATACAGTGATGTGCTTTGGTCAGTCGTATCAGGCTGGTCATCACCCTTGCAGTGGTTTACTGGTGGGAGCTGAGGCAGCAGGGAGGAACCGATGACAACCAGTTGGTGTCAGAATGTCTCAGCGCAGGCCTGTCCTCCCAGCGTGGGGAGGAAAACGCAGTGTGAGTGACAGCTGATGGCAGCCCCAGAGACGGCTGGCCGTGTGAGGTGTGTCCATTTGGTGCAGACGTGGGGTGGTCGCTGGATTCAGTGTGTGTGGAAATCCCTATACATTCTGCATAATAAGACCTTGGGCTTTATTTATTTATTTACATTATTATATACTTTTTAATTGATCTGAGTGAGAGAGGAGGAGGGGAGAGAGAGAGCACGAGAGAGCAAGAGAGACAGGAACATTGATCTGTTCCTGTATGTGCCCTGTGACCAGGGATTGAATCAGCAACCTTTGCATTATTGGAAGGATGCTCTAACCAACCACACTATCTGGCCAGGGCGGGCTTTATTTTAAAATCTGCTTTTCCAATCAACATCAGTTTTATTTGGGTAAATATCTTTGATATTTATTATATTTACCCATGTATAAGAGTCTTCCATGTATAAGATGCACCTTAATTTTGGGGCCCAAAATTTGAAAAAAAAAAGAAAAGGCACTACATAAAGTTATCGAACTCAAGTTTTTATTCATCATAAAATTCATACAACTCCTCATACGCGTGAAAAAGCGGGAAATGCAAGTAAAAAAAACTACAACCACTGTATAAGATGCACCCAGTTTATAAACCCCAAATTTTTTGAAAAAGAGTGCATGTTACACATGGGGAAATAAGATATTTTCCCCACAGTCCTCTCCCTTTACAGACAGAAGGTATGTCGTTACCAAATTAAACGAGCAGCAAGAGAGAAGTGGCTTAGGCGGGAGGGCGTTTCCGCAGCTAGGATGCAGAATGAAATGGCTGACAAACAGGGAAAATATCAGGAGGTTTGCACGAGCCCTACAAATGTCAAGTCTTATCTGAAGCACTGTTTCCTTGTGCAAACCTGAGTGAAGCCCAAGGGGTAGCTTCCTGTTTTGGACCCGGCACCTTCCCGCACAACCTTCCCAGCTGTTAGAAAAGAACAAAGAAAGGAGAAGCCGCTGGACCCTTTGTGGTTCCAGGGGGCCCATCGCCCTGGTTTGTAACCCGGAGCGCCTCAGGCTGCTCTCCTTGTGTCCTTGTACCGACCGGCTGGCTGCGCTGTCTTAATTTTCTTACAAAGGCATCTTCTTTTTCTCCAGGTTTGTGAGAACACTGAAGGGGCCTTCTTTTATTACCGTGATGGGCAGATGTTGGTGTGTTAGATCGTGTTAGTGCTGAGAAGACCTGTGCTGAACCTGGCACTAGAATGTAAGCTGCTCAAGGGCAGCGGCCACCCTCTCCCCTGCCTTCCGACCCGTGCGGTGCCCGGGGGGGCACGGAGGTCCTCGAGAAAGACTTGTCTCACTAACCCGAACGGTGGCATTAGTCTGCTCTTTCATACCAATGTAGGGTTGCGAGATTATTTTCCCCCTAGAATTTCACACTTATTTTAGTAGTAGCTTTCTAGACAGTGAATACCAGCATCCTTTTTCTCACATAAGTGATTTGATACAGGTCATTCAACTGATGGTTTCTATAGTGAAAACAGTTAGAACCTAAGTGTTTTTGGTTTTAAATCATCCCAGACCTTCTAAAAGCGAGGCTTTCCTGTCGCCGTCCGGGCATTCTCCCGATCTCCAAGTGCAAGTTCCCCCTCTCGCCCGTGGCTTTGGACCCCTGCTGTCCGCTGCTGCCCTGTGGACCACGTCCAGTTGTCCACGAGGACATGCTCCCTCCGCCGATGCGTGTGATGTCCACGCTAACTCACGGATTCTCTCCTTTCATAGTTGTTTCTGACTTGTATTTTAGCACAACAGGCCTGGGGGGATGGAAGCCGGGGAGGCTGGAAATAGCGGTGAGTGGGGGCCCACCCTGGGCTGTGGTCAGGTCCTACCCCCGAAGAATTTAAAATCTGCTGGGGAGGAGAAGTCAGGCACCAGCTCGCGAGGCAACGCAGGAAGGCTCCGAGGGAACTGTTGGGTCGGTTGCATTCTGGTGGGGGGCTGGGCAGGGACATATCCTAGGAAACCAGCCCTGGGGGGGCGTGGGGTCAGGGGGTGGGTTCTGCGTAGGCTTTTGAGAAGAGGGGATGAACAGGGGGCAGCTGGGAGGTAGATGAGGACGTTCTTAGAAGAGCCTGTCATGTTGTGCCACACGCCGGGATAGGCTGTTGTCCTGTGTGTTAGCCATTAATCATTTTCCAATGTGACATCTTCCCATGTGGAATCATCTATAACTTTTAGCCGGTATCGCTAAAATATGTTTTTCATTAGCTCCAATTCAAGCCACTCTTTGTTGCTGCAGTGGTTGATCTAATTGACTTTTATCCAAGTTGTTTCTCCTGTTTCAGCCTCTTTTTTACTTGATTTGTCAAGAGACGGTTCTTGTGGGACAAGGGTAGAAAGATGGATGTGACAGTCTTTCATTTATTCTAAAGTTGTTACCTCTTCGCTTGTACGGAAGTTGGTGGAAAAGACGTTTTCAAGGAGTTGGCCAAAATGGGATGTTGGAATTGATTTTGGATTTATCAGCAGCATTTGTTTATTTAGTATAAAAGATGGCAAGTTGGCTATGTATAGAGTTAGAGAATCGTTAGACTGTGAACTCCTGGAGTGTGGGGTCTGTGACCTGCATCCCCTGTGGCTTAGCTGACCCCCAGCAGGTGCTCAGAACTGCTTGGAGCCGCTGACTGACTGGAGCTAGAGGGAAGCTTAGAGAAGTGGAAGTCAGTGTGTAGGAGATTGAAGGGTGTTCTCATTAGTATCAGAAGCAGGAGTGGTCCCTGGTCTCCTGACCTTCCATCCACTGTACTCACCACCAGCCCACACAGCCCGAGGCCAGGCAGTGCTCACTGCGGAAGGCCCCCCAGCTAAGCCGGAGACGGTGCCCAGGGACAGGAACTCGGAGGCAGCTGGGGTGAGAGGGGTTTTCTTGCCAAATTTGCAAAATGTTGGTTTCCAGCAAACCAGAACTACTGAACCGTTTTAGAAAACTTTCAGTTTTTAAGTGGAGTTTTCAAACTCCGCGCGTTGCCATCATATCGGTGACGTTGATTGTATAGGCCGGCGGGACTCTGCGCAGACTGGAGATGGTGATTCCGGCAGAGGGCTTCTGTCTGGATGGCCTCTGACCACAGGTCCCAACATCACCGCTCCTCAGGGCTGTTCTCCGCTTGTTTCTTAGGACAACACCCACTTTCTCCCCAAGGCCTTTTGACTCATTCAGTGACTTCTAGAGAGAGACACATCCCTCTCCTCTCTCTGGGGGCTCCGACTGAGAGTTAGTGAAGAAAGCGAGAAGGTGCAGGAGGGACAGCTCGAAGATAAATAATGGCCGTGCAGAGAAATGATGTTTTCATTTCTTCCGACGCCACAGGCACATCTAAAACACTGCGAAGACGTCCAGGTGAGTTTATTAGGTTTTGAGAGCAAAGAAGTAGACGAGGAGCAGATGAGAATCTTGGATGAAGGCCTAGTCCTTGATCACAGGGAAGTTTTATTTACTTTTTGATACTTAGAGTGGATAATAGTGAAGCAAAATTCATAAGGAGGACCGTTTTCCAGAAAGAAAAAAAAAATGTAGCGCCGATTTCTTACACAATACTCTCAGAGAAGACTCTGGATCTAATTCCAATAAACAGGCCAAGTGCAATAAGTGAGCTTGGAGCTGGGTGACCTCGCACATCTAAGGTGAAGGCATGATGTTCCCTAACGTGGGCTGGCTCGTGTTTGCCGACAGACCTTCCCTCGCCAGTCTGGGATTAGTTAACTGTTTGAGAGGTTCTTGAGTAGAGAGGGTAACTGCAGGCCACGTGGACAAGCAGGGTTTATAGTTGAGGGCCATGGCATAGTTCGTTGTGTGAGCTATTTGGGTCGAATGGCTTCTTGTTAGCCTGGGTCCTACCCTACAGAAGCTTTAGTCCCACCCTCCTGGCCACCCTTACTTTTCTCTTCCGCTGAACATAGAAACTGGACTGCTTGTAGATCTCACCACAGTGTCGGTGACCGTAACCACATAGCAAATGGCTTTTCCAGTTGCTCAAACATGTAATGAAATGATTCATCCCACATCTCTTCCTCATGGGGCCTTACCCGGGTGTTCATATAGTTCTCGATTCTACCGGGTTTTGGACTCTATCTAACCCCAGGCTCTGACCTGGCAGTGTGGCCTCTGTGAGGCCCTGCTGAGCTCTGGCTCTGGGATAGAGTCTTCTTGATACTTGGGAAGACTTCGTCATTCGTGAATCGGGGACCATCCTTGTCAGGCTTAATAGATGATGCCTTCCTCCTAAAGGTGTATGTGGGGAAACTAAACAGGGTAACCCCCAAGTGCAGTGACCTTTGAGGAAGAGCAGTGTTTTGCAAATCAAAAAATTTGCCCCCAGACGAGTGTGCTTTAAATAATTACATTTAAATTAATTTGTGATACAAGCTTCACAGTTTCCTGCAGGCAACACTTAATAATACTAGTTTTCCAAAATCTTCTTGTGTACTAGTTTCCATAATTATTTTCCTCACTCATGACTTTGACAACGATCAGAACATCTGCCCCTCCTCAGTGTTTCTGGAACATTCTGCACACTTCTTTCTATACTACGATTCTTTGTCTTATCATTCCCTGTGTGTCTTTTATCATTTTCGCCACCAGATGGAAAGCTCCTGAAGTCAGGGGATCGTGTCTTACTTGTTTTCGGGTCTCCAGACCCAAGCACAATGCCAGGCACATTATAATACAGGGGGTCCTTGGGTTACGACAGTCTCGACATAAGACACCTTGAATTTACGACGCTCACTCCCATAAAAACTTTAAAAAGCTGAGACATGAGAGTTTCGGCTTACTCTGTTAGCATCATACTTACAGACAACGTGGGCAGACTAGTTTGGCTGTGCACAGTGGAAGAACACACAGTAACGTGGCATGTGAGCGAGGAAGTCGGGTTGGAGTCCCCAGGACACTCACCTACGTACACCCTTTTGGACTGGCAAAAGCACACGTATTCTGTTTGTGTTAGGCTAGGGTGTGTTTCGACTTACACCAATATTCAGGTTAAGTCACTGTCGCAGGAACGGAAGTAGGTGCAGGACTAGTATGTATTGTGCGGAAGATGAGGTTCTTTACACTTTGAAGGTTTTGAATATGCATTTGGATTTGGTGAATCACAGATATGAATTGAATTGATTAAAACCCAAACTGTGGTCTCTCCAGTTGCTGTCGATTTCTTGGGGAAAATGACTTCCAGCGGAATGGGCTGTGTGTGTGCTCTCCGCGGTGAACCTTTGATTATATTTCTGCAAATGTGGCCTGTTAGTTTAAATTGCTCTGGTTGCAGTGGAAAAGGAAACAGTTACTCTTCACTGTTGTTGCAGGGGAAGTTTAATTTGTTTCAAACCAGAATTGTTTTCGCTTTAAAACTTGCATGGATTTGTGGATCCAAACATACATACACTAAAAGATAGACTTAAGGTAATTAAAAACTCCTATGGTTGTTTGAGTTCAGCCTTTTATTTGGGGGAGGGGGCGTTATCCAGTCTTTTTGCCTCTCATTTTTATATTTTTCCTTATTATTCATGTAATGCAGACCCACTGGGGAGGGGGGGGGGGAGAAAATTAACATATGAAACTAGGTTCTTTTCTTCTCTCTCTTCCTCTGTCTTTGGAATATTGTCCCGGCCGTTTGCCTGGCTTTCCTCTTGGTTGCAAGATGGCTGCTGCAGTTCCAGCCATCGTGTCCAGACAATATGATGGAGTAAAAAAGAGGATGTCCCCTTCTGTCTCTCCCCCTTAGGAATATAGAATGCTTTCCCAGTACTCCACCTTCACGTCCAGCAATATTCCTCTCTAATCCTGTAGATCCTAACGATCTCCTACCTCCCTGAGCAGTCAATTCTGAAACTAATAACTGGAATGAATAGTAAAATTACCATGACTGGCTTCAGGGGCTGGCAGACTATTTTGTAAAGCACTGGATATTTTTGGCTTTGTAGCCCATCTGGTCTCTGTCGCAATTATTCAGCTCTGCTGACGTAGCAACAATAGTCGAAGTGTAAATGGTGGCTGTGTTTCAGTAAGACTTAATTTACAGAGACAGGTGGCAGGCCCCTGGGCCAAGATGGCCAACTCCTAGGGCCTTAGAACAGTGACTCTGAAATGATTGCATGTGTCAGGATCATGAGGAGTTTGTTAAATGTGAGGTTCCACACCCAGAGTATCTGATTCAGCGGATTTGGGGTGGAGCCAGAGAATTTGCATTTCTTACAAGTTCCTGCTTGATACTGGGTTCAAGGTCAAGTTGCTGCTGATTCAAAATTACTTTCAGAACAATCCTAGCCCATGGTTTCCAGATACTATATATTGTGTGTGTGGCATGGGAGCTGCCCTGTGCACTGTAGAACTTTTAATGAAAGTATCCCCAGCCTTTACTGTGTGGGTACCAGCAACCTCTGTGCCCCTCTTCTAGCCTGATGACCAGAGAAGTCTGAAGCATTGCCAAATGTTCCCTGGGGGGGGGGCAAAATCTCTGGTTCTCCCTCCTGCTTAGACTTAGAACATTCCGCTCTATCCCTTGGATCTGGGAATAGGTTCATCCTTCTTTGTAACAGCTGGGGAGGCATGTCACTGTTCTGCAAGGAAAGGAGGGACTGGCATGATTGTTGTTTAGGCCACCATCCATGTCTACCGCTGATCACATTGTAACCCCTGAGGAAAAAGAAAGACCTCACTGGCCACAATTTTCCAGAAATTAGAATAAGAATACCCACTCTCTAAGATCTTCTTGAGCACATGGTCTAGTTCTATAACCAAAGGAACTCTCTGGAGAGTCTGACACTGCAGACAGAGAGGTGGGCAATAATAAGCAGAGCATCCTATTAAGGGAAGCCCTAGTTAAGGGTGGCATCTGAGGTGGTTCTTATAGGATGCTTTTCATGCAACGTCTATAAAAGAGTTAATGTTAGGGTTATAAAATTTTGTTGACCTTTCAAAAAGAACATAAACAGCCATTAGTTTGTTTTCTCTTTAATACAGTTAAAATGTGAAAAATCTGTTTTTGATGCGTTGATGTGCCTTTTTGCTCAGGAAGTCTTTACTCTTGGATACTACTTGGACTAGGCTTTGTGTCTGTAGGTGACAGTGGCAACCAGTGTGGTGACCGAGCCACTTTCCTGGCTCTGCTGTGTCAGAGGGTGCAGCCTGCACCTCTCAGCATCCCTGCCAGCTGGGAGGCACTGGGAGGATTGTTGGGGTCAGCATCCCTCCCCTACCTCCCCTGTTTTGGGCAGCATCTCATTAGTGGCTGCATTTCCCCAGGCTCCAGCTCCCTCTGGAAAAGCTTGCGTAGTCCGTAGTCCGTCTGTCTCTTGTCACTTCATCCCTCCAGGCTGGGAGGCAGTGGTGTCTTCCTGTTGTGCCTAATCTCTAGGTTACCTACCACCCACACCCTGCCTCGCTCCTCAGCTCCTCTGTCCCTGAGAGACCCTACGTCAAAATCCCTGACTCGCAATTTCAAAGTGGTTTATGTTTTCTTGATTAAACCCATGCTAATACAAAGCCCAACCCCAAGGGTCTTGTCATTCAGACCTAAACAAGTTATATCTATCTCATCAGGAGATTTTGTTAGTTTTCAAATGAAGTATGACTAGACTATCTACTGGAATTGTCAGTAAAAACTCATATACTGATGTTTAGTCTTGAGAGCTGTTAGTTTTAGATTCTTGTAAACAGAGAGATTAAAAGTTGGCAAGTTATTTTCCATGAGGACCCATCATAGCTTAGAGACAAAGAGCACTGGTTCTAGAGTGGAACTGCCCAGGTTCAAGTGGGCCCTTCCACGGACTGGCACTGTGGCTTTAGGCATATGATCTAACATCTCAGTACCTCAGTTTTCTCCTCCATAAATTGGTGATAATAATAGTATACATTAGGTCTCAAGGGGACTGTTGGAAGAATTAAGTGAGTAATACACCAAAAACACTTTGGGAAGGGCTTGGCATATAAGGAACACCCAATAAATGTTAGCCTTCATCGTCACCACGGGTGTTAGATTGTCCCAGCCAGAGCTGATTGAATCCACCTGTCACTATGGAGAACCGTAGGCCCTAAAAGTACGTTTCTGCTTGGAAAGCGTGTGTCAAAGAAAAGTCCCTTCGAATGTACGCTTCTTAAAATGCCTCCTTATTCTTGCTAGTTTGTGTACTGTGAACTGATTGCTTTGAAATAGGCATAAATTAACACACATACTCACACCGTACTATCTTGTAATAGAGATGACTGCTCTTAAAAAGTTTCCATGAATGGCAGGTCTTCCATTTTGAGAAGAGTAGAAAAGTTTCTCCTGATGGTGGGGTTTAATTGGCCAATGGCAGCTTGCCCGTTGTGTTATTCACAGTGTCCTGCAGCCGTGAATCACCGTGACTAAGCAAGTACAGAGTTAGCTTGTTCACCATAGATTTGCTGCTGACTCGGGGCATTTTAATCATGGCCTGTAAGCAGGGGGCTTCTAGCGAAGCATTCGCTAATTCACTAAAATGTGGTGCTGGCCATGAGTTGTGCAAACACAGGAGCTGCTAGATGGAGCAGACGTCGGGCAGGGGAGGGGGCGGCAGTCCAAACATTCACAGGATGCGTCGTGTCGTGTGTTTCGTTTGCCTGTTTTGGGGAAGAAGAGAGAAGTCTTCTGAGAGATGAAAAAAATCCAGGACATTGGTAAACACGACTGCTACTTGTTAAAATGGTTGCTATAAAACACAAAAGGTCTTCTGTTTAACATTCCCACTGTTCCCTGGGCCGGGCCGTCAGTTCACTCAGCAGCCCTCTATTTCTCAGAAGAGATCGAGAAGTTGGAAACATTTGGTGCGAGATGTGGAAATTTGTTGCTTATATCCTGCTCAGTTCCTAAAAATAGCTCGGGTTCCCTGGGAGATTTCTCAAATAGTGTGCCCCGCGGTCAGATGGAAGTGACAACGAAGGGAGAAAAGCAACATCGTCTTCCTTCGTTTAAGATTGTTCTTATTATTAATGAACTTTGTCATGAGTCACTGATGGGCAAACGGAGGGCATTGTTATTGGGATTCATTTTATTCTTGTACGGGATGAAGATCGTCCTGTCAGAGTTGAGCTGGATGATGACACGGTGTGACAGAAAGGGTGACGGGGGGCCATAAGTCTAACCTGCCTGCAAACACCCAGCTCGAACGCTTGCAGCCTTTTCCCCTAAAGTGACCTGTTTTAGCTGAGTACTTGTCTTGGAAAGTCCTTGTAGCAGGGTTCCCTGGGGAATGTGTCACAGAGAACCCCGGTGGATACATTTGCCCACATTAGGGGGTCAAGGGGACCAGCCCGGTCCTCCTCCAGTTAGCCGTGCCATCTCTCAAGTTGGAGATTGGGAACTTGGATACAATGGGGGGGGGGGGATGGAGTGGGTGAGACCCGTCCAGAGGGAGTGGCCGCGGCGGGACTCTCAAGGCGGGACTCTCAAAGCAAGCTCGGTGAGGGGCCCTTGCGTTTCAAGTGAAGGGGATTGTGCGTCCCTTGCTTCAAGCAGCAAGGTAGGCTTTCTTGAGCCTGCTAGAAATTCCAGCTCTGGGAAATAATTATAGATGCGGGCCGTTAAACCTGAGGGAGGTGGTGAAAGGGGAATGTTTACATCACACTTGTGAACCTTTGCCGAGGTCAGAGACTCCGTGGGACTCTGAAGGCTTCAGGCTCTCTCCTCCAGAAAAATACGAGCAACACCCAAAACGTTGCTTTCAGTTTCAGGGGACTAACTGACCCTGGAAGCCCCAACCGACAGGCTAAAGAAAAAGCAAGGGTTGTCAGCATACCAGTTTTTAAATTTTATTATTCATTCACGAAGCTATGGGGAGCCATTGTTGTTTCCTGATTGGGGCATTGGCGTGGCTGTAGTAATTTTTACATTTCTTATAGAATGCCCACAGAATTCTGTTGCACAGAATATCGCAGCTGATGCAAGGCGCAATAGAGTTAAAACTAGTTAGCTGGAAAAGTTAAGTCTTTCAAATATCCATCAAGGGAAATTAAAAAAAAAAAATACATTAACTGCAGTTTTATCTCACAATAAAAAGTGTTTTTATTGGAAGCTTTGACTTAGGTACAGTCTCGGGAAGATGTTATTTGTATTATTATTATTATTTTTTTGCTTGAGCGACGATCCCGGTTTTTTTGTTTATTTATTTTTTCATTCTGCAGCAATCATTACATGATTCATTAGAGCTAGATGTTGTGCTGCTATGGTTGCAAGCTTTCATTTCAACAGTCCTGACATGCCTGCGGGACAGTCAGCAGAGATTATTCTTCCAAACAGGCGGGAGAAGCAGGAAGTGCAGGGACAGAAAATGATATTTTAGAAGCAAATCATGTGGTGTGATTGCTATTTGTTGTACAGTGTTGCGTAAATTACACAAAGCATCTGAAACGTTGTTCCCATTCACTTAAATGTGCATACATACCTATCTACAGTGTGTCCGTAAACTCATGGTGCACTTTTGACCGTGTGACCCGTCAAAAGTGCACCATGACTTTACAGACACACTGTATATGTAGCTAAGCTGAGGAAGAGTTTCTGATCCTGGCTCTCTCCAGGTGGCAGAATCCGGGTGCTCATACCCTCCCACCTCACCCTCCCACCTCCTGTTCAGTTCAGCTGAAGTCTGCCTCAGTAACCACAGGGTGATTTGCAGAGAATAGAGGAGGTTGGAGTGGAGAGGGAGAAATAACTCGGAGGAGAAATTTCTAAGGCAGAATTGAAAATACTTGGGGCAATTATGAGTTAAATATGATGTCGAGGTTTTGGACCCACTGGCCTGGTTAATGGCAAATATGGGAGGGTAGAGCATCCCACAGGTTAGGGCACTTTTCGTTAAGAGATCGGCTTGTTCGCGTCCCTGTCTTGAAGTATTATGTCATTATCTAAAAGCATCAGCCGGAGCAGGTAAAGCAGAGAAGAACACAGTGAGCAGAGGCTGGTACTAGATCGTGACTAGTTTTCCTATCACATTCCTCAACGTTCTTGAAAAAACAAATGTCTTCTCAGTTCTCATATATTCTGGAAGAGACCGGACAGGGTGGGTTGTTCTCATTTCAGAGACTGAAACGTGAGAGTTGGGGAAATGGAGACACCCCCAGCATGTTCAGGTGCTGGGTGGCAGGAGGGGGGTCTCCCTGCCGGGTCCCTCCCATGTCGCCTTGAACGGGAGCAGCAGCTCATTGGTGATGCTCACATAGCCCCAGCGTGACGCGTCCTTTGGTTATAATTCTCGTTCCTTTTTTTAATCCAGATTTTTATATAAAAAAGGCTCTGTTGCCAAAAGCCGTGGTGGCCTATTTTTTAAGTTTAACTAATAACATAGAGGAGATGCCATGAGGGATGGCTCAAAATAGAAAATCCAGTTGTATAATGAGACAAAAAGGGATATCCTGGAAGTAATATTATGTTTAGTAGTAACTTTTAGAGCTTCTAATTATACCGGTCTTTTCCCTCCCCTAATTACTAATTTTAGAAAATGTTTCTTTCAATTTAGGAGTTTGTTAGCCTTAAATTTGTCTGCGGAAGCTATGTTAGAGACCACATTGTTTCCAGTTTGATTGAAACGCCACAGTATTAAACCCCTATCTGCAGTTGCTGTAGACTTCGGTAGGTACGTCGGGATTGAAGGCCTCATCAGTGCCTCAGTGGCTCGCGGAAGTTAAGACCTCCCTGTTGTTGGGGCCGTGTGCACTTCACCATTAATGTTCTGGAACATTCGGGAATGGAAACGGGGTTTATGTATTTCCTTAGGATAAAAGTGTGTTATTCGTCCCCATTTTAAAGGTAAATTAGTAAACCGAATTCTGTCCCCATTTTGTTTAGTACTTTTTCTGGAGCTTTCTCAAACTCTTCTCCCATTTGGGACCTGTTTCTTTGCCGCCCCATTCTGGCAGCCTCCGTGTGTTTGTTTCTCTGTATTAAGTAGATCTGCTACGTCTCCCAGTCTTGGCAGAATGACCCCCTGTAATAGGTGTCCCATGGGTCCCAGAGGCGCAGTGTCCCTTGTCACCTGAGCTGGGTGTTCTGGGAGTGTCCGTTGTATATGCGCTCCTGCTGTAGTTGAGTCTTGATTGCTGTCAGCATGTCTCGGGTGGGACTGACCCTCAGGGAGGCTAACTGTGAGGACTGACCATGACGACAGCGGAGAGCGGTCGTTTGGGGGCTGACCCCGCAGAGCAGGACTCGCTCCGGCAGGGCTCGGGTGCCCGCCGAGTCTGCCCCGTATCGCTTGTGGAGCTGGCTGGGTGGTGCTCTTGTGTGGTCTGAGGCCGGCCACCAAGTGTGTTGGTTCTGGAGCCGTTTGGGAGGTCCCCAGTGCAGGCCGAGGCCAGCCACTGCCCGTGCCCAGCAGGGGCCCCTGGTAGGAGCTCCACAGCGGTCTGCGGTTGGGAGCTGCCTGTGCTGGGCTTGGAGGTGCCAACCAAGGTTGGCTGCCGCTGCCAGGGGCTGGGGGCTCAGGGTACAGGGCACGCGGAGGCCAGCCACGGCTTTTTGGGGTGTGTGGACCTTGAGAGATTTCAGGAAAGTCCACAGTGTGAATCCATGAAGGCTGCTTGCATGGAAAAGCCCAGGAAGAGCTCAGGCCTGGCACTCCAGGTCAGTGGAGTGGGGTTTCGGAGAATCACCAGGGTGGGGGGAGCAGTGTGAGCCAAGTTAATGGAGACTCAGCAATGGTGCCGGACTGCGCCCGCCGAGTGAGGGGAGGAGTCACAAAGGACCAGTGGCACCTGCCAGCATATCTGCCTGTGATCCCATCTGGGTGGGGGAGGGCTCAACAAGGAACAAAGAATGTCATTCAGCCCCCCCGCCCCCAAGGGAGAGCTGCCCTGACCCCTGCCCTCCTGCCCTCACCTTGCAGCCAGTCAATTCAGTCTCTCCCTGTGGGTCCCTGGCACGTTTTGAGCAGCGTTGGAGTTTGGAGCGTCAGTGAGCGAACGAGTCTGTGCATGGCCCCTGGAGAGCATGTCTGGGACTTCAGCAGCCTCCCTCTCACTCAGCAGTCCCTGCTGCTGTTCACGGCCAGATGCTGTGGGGACCCGTCTTCCCCGCACTGAGGGTGCTTGGTGCAGGGCTTGGACTCCTGGCTCTCCGGGGGAGGAGACCTCTGCAACAGAGATATCTCTCCGGAATCTTCGCCACCCCATGTGGCGGGTGCGGGACCTGGCCCATTCTGCAGCCCTGCCCTTCCTGCCAGTCCCAACGTGGCTTCTTTATACCTTCATTATAGGAGTTCTGTTCAGCTAGCCTTCAGGTGGCTCTCAATGACGGTGGTTCTGCAATTTAGCTGTAATGTTGATGTGGTCCCGGGCTCCGGGAGCGCAGCCTTTCCCTGCCCCACCATCTTGGTAGGAAGCCTTGCCAGATTCTGGAGAGAGATCAAGAAAAGGGGCCGTTTTACATTTCAGTGCTATGGCTTGAGTAAGTCACAAATTCTAAATGAAGAATAAACATCTTTTTTTTGTGGGGGCGGAGGGGAATGGCTTCAACACAGAATGGGATATTTGATAATTGGTGCCCTGGCTTAAAGTCATTTGGCTCTTGACCTTGAGCAGAAAATCCCCACACTGTGTAGAGAGTCATACCCTCTATACTGGCCTGGCCCAGGATAGGAAGGCTGGGCTCCCTTCTTGGGTTTCGGAATCAATAAGCTCAGATCTTTGGTCTGATTCATGATGCCCTTCCATAATTGAATTTTTCAAAACTTTTTATAACTTTTCGCCTTCTCACATGGCTCTCTGTATAGTGTTTTATGAAAACGGGGTGTCGCCGGCCCATGAGAACACAGTCTCAGCTCTGCGTCTCCCCTGGCACATAGACTGTGCCTGGAACCCACTTCAGTCTTTTTGGACAGAACTAACAGAAGTTCTCCAATCTCCAACGAGTCTTTCCGAACAACTCCAGCCTTCATTTATTACGCTCATCAAGGTCATTTATAGGAAACACTCTGAAGTTTACCACCGAGTTCAGTACCAGGTGATATTTTCCTTGGTCTCATAGATGCTAGTTTGATGTCAACTTAACAGGCTTTTACGGAGTGTCACCTTGAAGCTTTCAAAGACAGGAACCTTCTTTTTGAGTCAAAGTGTCAGGCACATAGTAATGATCAACAGGTCGTTGGCGTTCACATTATGGTTATATGGAGAGAAAGTTATGAAATGAGACTTACTGGACTGAGGCCTAAATACCTGCTGATATTAATTGAGCTGAATCAAGACTCTTTTTATTTTACCCAACCTGGCATGAGCTGCTTAAATCAAATTCAGCCAGGAATCGTACGTTCTAATCAGTAGAGTCAGCTTAGTAGTACCCAGGCAGTCTAGAGAAAAGTAGGTTAAATCAAAGCAGATTTCTCAACAAGCCTCAAGGAGTCTGGATAGAAATACATAAAAAGTCCTCTGTCGCTAGGCATGGCCAACACATCTGACTTCTCTCTGATCAATGCACAGTTGGAATCACAGCCATTGAAAAGATTCTTAATGTTTTAAAGAAACAGGGGATACTTTTCGTCTTGTTTTAGTGTGCTTTGTTTTTTGTTTGCTGGGGTTTTGTTGTTGTGGTAGTGAGGTTTATTCAATAGAAGATCGGCTTCACTAACACTGAGGCCCGAGGGGAGTTTTTCTCCTGGGTCTTTATAAGGTGGACGTGCTATGATGTCAAGAGGAACAACTTCCACAGGAGTGGGAAGACCTGGTTAAATGAGTCGATACATTTAAACTGAAAGCTCGGTGGCCGATTAGGGTGTGAACTGCAAGAAGGCGACGGGCTCACCCGGTGCAGCTTGTTGGTCTTTGCAGGTTCTTTGCTGCAGGGGCGAGGGGCACTGGGAGGGGAGGGATTCGCTTGCTGATTGAAACCAGTGCTCTATGACTCACGAGCAGCGGGGTGTAATTCTTATGACCGCATAAGGGTGGGTTGAAGCCTGATTTCCAAACTCTGGAAATTCATCTGTTTTATGCTCTTTCTGGGCGGGAGGTGCTGAGGGCGGACAACCGAAGTGGTCTCTGTCCTCTCCACAATTCAGGGACATAATTTAGCCTCGCCATCCGAGACTGCCTGCCGGAGCTGAGGCAGGGGCAGGGTTTCCTCCCTCCGTCTGAATCAGGATAAGACTAACTCGCTGGTCAGTTTATGATCAGGAGCAATCTTGGAATGAAAGGGCTGTCATGGCACCTTACGTTCATAATATTCCCGTGGGCGGTCAGCGGTGTCCTTGTGGATGCGTGGGCAAGGGGCAGCCCCAGAGCTCATCCCTGGGGAGGAAGGTTGGAGTCGGGGACAGGCCAGCAGGCGGGGATGCTCCTGTGCAGCTGCACAGGCGTGCTCCTGAGAGTAACGCTCTAAAGAAATGAAATTGGTTCAAATCAAGCGCTATTTTTAGTGCACTTAGGGAGTCGCTGACCACAAAAGGGATTCTGTTAAAAATCACTCTTTAAAGCTAGACTAAACTCCTCCGATGTTGTGTCATCTTGTATTGTTCATACGAGATGACACGGCTCCTTGGCCGGCTCTTGGATGCGAGGACTGTGAGGTGTCGGTTTGTTTCAGAACCGTGAGCTTTGGGAGACAGTGTGAAGGTCCCCCCAAGCAGAAGCCCGCTTCTTGTTGTTCCTGTTATTTTCCGAGATGCCAAAGAAGAGCCCTAAGTTCCCTTCCAGTAACTTCTCATTCCGTTCAGCAAGCCTGCTGCCTGTTCAGAGGTAGTCCCTGGAGCTGTTTAAATGAAAAAGGGAATTCTCATGAGAAGCCTTTTTTTCCCCCTAATTCTCTCCAGTTGCTTAAGACCAGAGCCAACACTCACAGTTGCTCTCACCAGCCAAGAAAGCATGCTTCATTGTCTGACCCAGTCAGTAATGGCTTGTGTTGAGAACAAGCTGAGTTTGTGATTTGGTGGGTAGTGGCTTTGCCCCATGTCTCCATTGTGTGCGTGTCCAAAGCCAGTGACTGTGCATTATTTTAGAAATTGAAATTCAACACCAGTGTGACAGACAGCAACGTTCTTTCTATAAAATTATTTAATATTGATAATCTTTTGATTCTCACCTTGTGACTACTGACTGAATGTCCCCTCTACTCCTGTATAATCTAGCAAATCTTTACTCTTAAATAGGACTCCTTGTATAAGGACGTAGGCCAATGTCATAGTACATTGGTATCCCCATTTTTCAAACAGTAATTTGTTTCTGATGTTATTCCCCCCCCCAGAGAAGCTATTGATTTTATATTCTTTCCTTGTAAATTAATTGAATAGCGGGCCTCAGTTTGGAGCATTAAGGCTGTTTGGAGATGTTCTTTATTCCTGCAGAATAACGACGGCTAACATTTATATTGCATCTCACAGTTTACTAAAACCTATTACACCCGTTCTTTTTATTGGCCCCTGTAATAACTCCGTGAGGCAAGCTAGTATTACTTTGTTTCTTTTTAATGTCAGATCAACAAGAGTCGCCCAGAAAAGTGGAATGACTTGCTGAGCTACGCAGCCAGACTGCGGTTCAGCCTGCTAAGCCCAAGGCCTGCGTCCTAAAGCCGCAACTGATTTTTAGGCCCGTTTTTGCTGGTGGAGCAAGTGGCCCGGGCACTTCTTCCCTTTCCCCTTTCATCCCATGCCCACATTTTTGTCCCTCTCATCCCAGTAACTCTGGGCCTCTCCGCTCTGTGAATTGTGTCGTTCTCAACCGCCAGGGAGCCCCCGGCGCCCACCCCGCGAAAGGGTCTGGGTGGGGGCTCAGGGCTCTCCTTTCACTTGCCTCCGCTTGCCCTTTTAACATAAGGAAACCATCTCAACGTAACGTTCAGTAGCATAGCCCAGTGACCACAGGAAAGGAAACATCAGTGTCAGAGATGTGATCGTCTACAAACGGTACATGAGATCACCTGGACCGAGCCCAGAACTCCCAACAGTGAAGAAAACTACCAAGTGTCTCAGAAAACTGAAAATCGGAACAAAGCCAGACAGTGAGCCCATCTTGTGAGAGACTCACCATCAGCAGGTGCACCTCCTCCCTCCAGCCACCCACGCCTGTGCCCCCATGCCAGCTACTTTCCACGCCTCCTCTGTTCCCCTTTCCTCCACGCCTTCCCGTCTCCCGGAGCACACGCACCGCTTCACTTCCTGCTGGCCAGCTCTTGCCCCACGTCCCCTGTGCTGCCACGACCAAGGCTCAGGCCTGGAGTTCCGAACTGAACACCCTTTCAAACCCGCTCTGTGACCTGGAGAATGTGCGTTGTTTTCTTCATAAAATGAGATCATAGGTGCCTGCCCCACGTGATTCACAAGGTGGTTTTGGAGTAGTTAGTGAGGCAGTGTAGGCAAATTCTTCAAGCCAGATGTGTGTGTGCTGGGTGATTTTAGTCAACTCGCTGAACTTCCCTGGGCCTTAGACAAATGATTTTGAAGGTCTTCTCAAACCTGACTAGTTGAATTCACATGAATGTACTGACTGTTCAGTGTGAACTGTAAATAAGGTCATGGTCCTTGTTTTCAGAGGGTGTGTAATCGAGGGAATGGAGGCGGATGTAAGTAAATCACTATTGTGTGATGGGGTGTCTTCGGATCTTGTCCTGGAGTTCTGATTCTATGTTTGCTCAAGTCTTTTCCCTCTCAGTCTCATTGATTTTAGAGTTTCTTTCTCTGTGGAGGAAAGGAATTTGTCAGACCTGCAGAGACTAGTTTTCATATTAGGGCATGAAGTTTGCTTGATTTTTTAGTGGAACATACTACTGGGTGATAGTATATATGAGTGATGAACGTATCTGGGATACCATATAGCATTCGGGATAGACTCCTTTACGTCAAATAACCACCTGACATTCCCGTAATGACAAACTACTGAAAAACTCTTGGTCTAGAGAACATTTGGGAAAACTTTGTTGGTGGATATTCCTAGTTAAAATTTATCTTCTTGAAAGAAATTAAATTTGTTTGAGTGAAGGGTCAACTGATAGAAGATTGGTCTAGAGATTTGTATCCTTCCACCCCCTTTTGAATGAATCTGATGCTGAGTCTTTGCTGCTGAAACGAACTCTTGTTTTCTTCAGTAAGTGGAAGGAAAACTTGGATATTTAACACCTTATCAAAGTAGTGTTGATGACTAAGACCTTCCTGTTGCTCTAGTCAGTCAATGGCTGTTACTGAACCAGAGAAACGATCTAGCTGTCGTGAGTGTGGGGAAACTATGTGTGACTGCTCAGTCTCTCATTCTCAGATTCCCCTCCAGAAAGGATTTCTGATGTCCTAGAAGTTTTATGCTTAGCAGGTCCCCAATAATGTGTATAAACTTCCAGAATATTGTGTTTTAACCATCCAATCATAATTTATCTAAAGATGGCTACAGCCTACTTTTTTACCGTGTTCCTGGGAGGATGAACCTGATGATGAGCATAATACTTGGGAGCTGAGACAATGAACGGTTTCCCCAGGGTTCACAAGCTAAACTGAAGTCTTTCCCGTCACTCACCCACGCCCGCAGGTGCCAAGATGACATTCTGTCCCCAGATTTAAAGTGTCTTCTCTGGATGGTTGGTGTGATACCTGTCATTTTATCCAAATTCGGCTCGTTACCACATTTTTTTATATCAATACCGAGAACTTAAACAGAAAGTGGCTGTGTGAATCAGTTATTGGTGTCATGATCATCTTTTTTTTTTTTTTTTTCCTCTTGGTTGTTGTTATTTTCTGAAAATGGACTCAGGTTTCTGGTAAATGGACTCTATGGGAGGATTGTGGTTTAAACGGTGCCACCTCTTTAATTTAGTTAAGTAAACTGGAAAGAGTTATTTTTAAAACTAGCTTATAAGTCATACCTCTGTCATCAGATACTATCTTCTTTGTATAATCTGTTTCAGTCACTTAGAACGAAGGAAAAAAGTACGTGTTGGGTTCAGAGGGACCCCTCATCCAATGAAATCCAAAATTGGACATTTCAAGAAAAGATCTCATTTTAATATATACCACATTGGCTTGCTTCTGCTTGTAGTTTTTTTTATTCTTTTTTTTTGCTAAGGCAAAACTTAATTTTTTCTCTTCTGTTTTTCTTTCTGTTGTTTTTGTTTTTATTTGTATGTTTTGTTTTAACAGAGAAACTTTAAATTAAAATATTGATTCCAGGACTAAAACCATCATTTTTTTCCTTTTTATTTAATTCTAGTGTATATTAGAAATGTACATAGATATTTAATCTTTTGGCTAGTTTTATAGCTCAAGATCACTTTGAAAATAGTCATTAAAATTACTTTTATAATTATGAAAAATGTCACTACCTCACAAATGTTTATTAACTTGCCCCCCTCCCCCCCTCAGACCCCCCATGAGACACACTTTTTCCTGCATTGAAGTCTGTATGGCTCCTACCACCTAGTGGGTGCTCAACTGACGTTTGTTAAAAAATTGAATAAAAATATTTTTTATTTGTATTAGGGTAATTCAATCTTAGCCTTCTATTCATAAGAAAAATATTTTATTACCTTTCCAGAATGCATTTTTTCACTGAAATAATATAAAAAGGCAGAATTAAATTTTAAAAAAAAGAAGTGAAAAATTTGCAGAAGTGAATTTTCTCGCTGCAGAGAGCCATGGCTTTATAGAAACCGTGCGTGCAGCACAGGGACAAGCTCTGTGGCCAGCAGGGCCTGCGTTTGAATCTGGCTGCATGTTTGTTTGTTTTAATTTTTACTGAATATATTCGGGTGACATTGGTTAATAAAATTACATAGGTTCCAGGCGCACAATTCTATACTACATCATCTCTGTGTTATATATTACATTGTGTGTTCTCCACCCAAAGTCATCTCCTGCCTTTGCCATTAATGCCCTGTTTTCTAATAGACATCCTGCGAAAGGGCTCAGGATGGTGCCCACGAGCAAGTACTGGCAAGGGTGAGGGCACCTTCGTGAACTATGAGAGCGTGTCCCACAAGGGACAGTCAGGGCGTGCAGCCTAAGTGCTTGTGAGCCTGTGGGCTTTGTTTCTGATTAGACGGATAGCTGTTTCGAGCCCAGACTCGGACTGTAGAGCAGTGATTTTCAACCAGAGTGATTTTGCCCCCAAGGAGACAGTTGGCAATGTCTGGAGGCATTTTTGGGTGTCACAACTGTGGGGAGGGGAAGCTCCCCAACTCCCAACAGCACCCATGACATGTTTCTTCCCCCCACCCCTGCCCCCAACAAAAAAATTGTCTGGTCCCAAATGCCATTAACCAAGAGGTTGAGAAACTGCTTTAGAGGGAAGCTTAAGACGAACGACTCACACGCTCACATCATATGACCTTGTCTATGATAATGTGTTTTAATGTTAAACTACAGACTTTAAAACGCTCACCACATAAACTTAGCGATAAAGACTTGAATGAATGTAGGAATTCATTGTAATGTAATATATACAAAAGGTATGAATTTAGATCCTAGTTATTTACTACCTATGGTAGACCCAATAAATGACATAGCCTAGCAGTACTTTTTCAAAATGGTGGCCCTTGGTCTTGTTCACCTGGAAGGTAAGGACGGACTTTCGTTGCCCAAGTAAGTTCTCCTCTGAATTGCCATCGTAATGGACACTCTGGGCTGCTGACCTATCAGGCTTTTCCATTGGCTTCAGTACAACAAACAGTCCTTGGACATGTGAGACTCTGGGAAGGGCAGAACAAGCAATGACACAGGCCCTGGCCTGGAGACACTGACCACACTGTCTCATCAGCAAGGCCACTCCCAATGATAATAATGTCCCAATAGCCTGTGACTATAGAAACACCCACCATTTACCCTACTTTCACTCCATAGGAAACCAGACAGTCTATTCTTTGATTTTTGTGTTCTTTCTATCTGTTCTGAGCCACATTGGCCTGTAGATGTCTTGTCAAAGTACTACCAGAGAGCCATGGTGTAACTCTATATTTTATCTAAAAAAAAAAAAAAGCAAAATTAGTAAAACCCACAGGTGTTCAAGAGAAACAGACTCTCTGAAAAAGAAGATTCATAGAAAGAAAAACTCTACCGATTGACAAATTGACTTTACTGTGAGAAGGTCACATCCACCTCTTAAAGTCTGGAACTGAGGCAACGATCAATAGCATCGTCAGCGCTGTTGGGATCTCCGGTCTCTCTTTGCGCCTTTTTTTTTTTTTTTTTTTGCATGGGTCATAGCATGCCTGAGCCAATCACGTGTGACCATGTGTCTTAGCTAAAGGAAGGCTCTCAGAACACCCACCCTTTCCCTCCACTGGACACGGCGCTCAAGGCTGTGTGGGTGGCTGCGTAATCACTGCCATGTCTTCATGCAGGAATGTGGCCTGAAACAGTCTAAACTTAGCAACTGTGCAGATCAGACCTATGGATGTTGTTTTTGGATGGTGATAACCGTGGCATTCTCCAGGGTTGGTAAAACGAGCTCCGCCATTGCCAGCCGTAGATTACAGCTCGAACAGAGATCTGTTCAGTGAGTAACCGTGGCCCAGAGAACGTTCGTTCTTTTTTTACAGCCTGATTCCATTAATTATTATTTTTTAAATTGGGGTTTCACTTGGCTATAGGTAGATCATTTTATGGGAAGGGGTAAAAATTTGGTCAGCGAGGGTGGGGGGGGTGTAAAAACAGTAATCAGGTTTGCGATCAGATGTGTTTTTCATGTTCTGTTAGCCAAGCAGTGGGGTTTGTTTTCTTCCAGCTGATTAAGTTACATGTCTATTTGGTGAATAAACTTTGCAGAAATAGCAAAATTTGTCTCTGTGTCACTTGTAAATGATTTATTGTCTTTCTCATTTAACATTTTTATGTATCAATGGTATATGTATATTTAAAAGTCCCAGCCAAAGTCTATATTCCAGCCCTGCCTACCTTTTATATTCTTCTGGGCAGAACATGAAAAAAGGAGGGGGGAAAAATGGTCCTGCAGTATATAGTATAAAGAAATTTCTCAGGAATAATTTGTTTTCCTAAATCCAGTTTTATATGAATTCTCAAGGCGTTCAGCAAGCGTAGATTGGTGTCAAGGAAAATTATAATCCTAGGCCAGGAAAGCCATTACGACTTCTAAGAGTCACAATGATCATACCCTGGTGTTCCACCAAAGCATCAGGTGGTTCAGCCAATTGGCAGGTCTCGTTTTATGAAGACAAATAACTTGTGTGACTGATTTTTTTTTTTTTTTTTTACTGAATGGGTACACTTTTCCTGTTGTTTTAATAGCTACCCAAAATGGTAACGTGGTTTAAAATGTATTCTAATCCTGGGCTGGGTTTAGGAATGTCAGCTAAGTGCAGGTTACAGGGGGAACCTTAGGTTTTTACTTCATGTGAGTTGCAGTAGAACAGCAACCCAGTCCTCCATCCTATTTATACAAAATAACATAGTAGCAAAAGTAGTTAAGAATCAGATTCTCATTATGCCTTTGAAGTAAAAACTCCGGGTTCCCTTTTATCTCTCTCTGGGTTCGCATAGATAATGAAACACTTCTCCGGCACTCATCTGGTGTTTTAATCATCCCCGTGCCCTTTCTTCATTTTGAAGCCCACTTCATTGTAGTTGGATAAAAGAACGATTCTTTTGGATAAAAGTTGCATCTTTTCAGCCAAAGTCAAAGTTGAGACCCAGGAAATTTTTTCTTCTCCCTCATTGCACGGCTCTTGCCATGTTGGAGTCTGCAGCAGATGCCTTCACAAATAACATCCTTGAATGGGAAGCATGCCCTCTTTCTTGCCTGCTTCCAAATCTCTCCTAGGCTAGAAGTGTGTCTTTCTAGCCAGAGGGCAGTCATGTGAAGAACACATTCACTGCGGTCGCCATTAGAGCTGTGTGTAGCTTGGTGTTAGGCAGCTGCGGCTAAAGGTGAAGTGGAGAGATTTCTTTTTTTTAAGTAGATGACAGATATATTGAGGTAGGTCTGTTGTTTCCATGTGACATCACTTGGGTTCCATTCAAATTGGGAGCCTGACAGTGCCTGATTAAGTGTGTCTAGGATTTAAGAGACAGTTTACTATGTCTCCTAGTTGGGCTGGATTTTTAGGTGGACTGATCTTGAGGTTCACCAGTTCAGCCAGCATTTATGGGGTACCCACTGTGTCCTGAGTCCTGGAAAACATTGGGGACTTATCAGTTGCTGTTCTTACACTGGAATTTTGTGGGCTCAGTATGAGTTTTAATTTTCTTTCTTCTCATTGTGTACTTTATAAACTTTTTATTCAGATCACCAAGTTTTCTAGTATTTTCAATAAGGTACAAAAGAAAATTAAACAACGTCCAGCTCCCTGAATGACAAGCCTGAGAGGGTTTCTAGAGAACAGGTCAGACCAGGCCAAATTGTGTGTCTGTGTTGCGCTTTTATTTTTTTTAACAGGGTCAGAGAGAGAGAGTCAGAGAGAGGGAAAAACAGATAGGAACGGAGAGAGATGAGAAGCATCAATCATCAGTTTTTTGTTGCAACTCCTTAGTTCATTGATTGCTTTCTCACATGTGCCTTGACCGCGGGCCTTCAGCAGAACAAGCAGCCCCTTGCTGGAGCCAGCGACCTTGGGTCCAAGCTGGTGAGCTTTTGCTCAAACCAGATGGGCCCGCGCTCAAGCTGGTAACCTCGGGGTCTCGAACCTGGGTCTTCCGCATCCCAGTCCGACGCTTTATCCACTGCGCCACCGCCTGGTCAGGCTGTGTTGCGCATGTTTAAATAGAATTTACAAAGCAAAATAGGGAACCGGATACATAACTTACATAGCTCTTAGTAATAATATCTTTGGTACAGGGTCCCATGATGTTTTACCTTGCTACCTGGTTATCCCTGGCTACTCAGTGAGCACTGTCCCATTAGGCGATGCTACAGAGAGGGCAGGAGACCACTGCGGAGTAACCAGCGTCCCCTGCAGAGGAGGCTGTTGGTTGTGAGCCTCAAGGACCCGGAGGAAGGTCCTCCTTTGTCAGTGTCGTGGCTAATGTAACAGGGAACGTAGAATTTATCTGAAACAAACCCTCCACTAGAGGCCGCCTTAAGGACCAAGGAGCCAGGCAAATAGAAATGAACGGAAGGGGTTGTTCACAAGCCTCTGCTGAGTATTCGCTTCAAGGTGAGAGGTCTCCAGAGCCTGTGTAGCTAGCAAGTAGCGTTACCCCTGTTCATACTCGGATCTAGGTGACTCCAAAGTGACATGAATATTTTATCATTCAAAATGGTGCCAGCCCCGTGTGCTATCATAAGGTATAGCCGTTCAGGTATCAAAACTGTCGCGTAAGTGCCGGTGCCTCTTATTTGTATTTACTTATCTACCTGACATGAGTTATACTTTCACGGTAGTTTGACTTCTTTTATTATTTTTAACAGCTTTGTTGTGATACAGTTTCCGTAGATACCATTGACTGATGTAAAGTGCACGACTGGCTGATGTTCAGTATCCTCACAGGGTTGCGCAACAATCGCCATAGCCTACCTCCAGACCGTCTTCTATCCCCCTTAAAGGAAACTCCACAGGTATCCGCAGCTACTTCCTGTTTCCACTTCTCCACCACGCGGCCCCAGCCCTAAGCAACCGCCCGTCCACCTACTGCGTTTATAGATTGGCTTGTTCCCGACATTTCATATAAATAAGTAACACAAGATGCAGTCCTTTGTGACTGGCTTCTTTAGCATAGTTTTTAAAGGTTCATCCACAGAGTAGCATGGACAAGTACTTCCTTTGTTTTTACGGCTGAATAATATTCCATTATATGCCACATTTAATTAATCTGTTTGCCAGATGATGGACATTTTGAATTATTTCTACTTTCAGGCTATATAAATAATGCTACTCGAAACATTTGTGAACACGTTTTTGAGTGAACGTACTTTTTCATTTCTTCTGGGCATAAACCTTGAAGTAGAATCGGTGACTCGGTGCTTAACCTTCTGAGGAGCTGCCAGACTGTTTTCCTGGCACCCGCACCATGCTGCATTCCAGCCAGCAGAGGGCGAGGGTTCCGATTTCTCCACGTTCTTGTCAGCACTTGGTATTGTCCATCTTTCTGCCTCTCTCGTTTGTTTCGTGTAAGTCTCGGTATTAGCCACAGAAAACTGTCCCTACTGTCATTGTTTGGGTTGAAAACCTCAAATCAGCAAACATTCAATAAGAAGCCCACTGTGTGTGTAAATAGAGCCAAGAAGTGTCACGCATAGTAGGAAACAGCCAGTCATCCGAAAGCAGCAGCAAAGTCTTTGCGTGTGGCTTCTTATAATGGATGTCAGAGATCGCATTTCCCACCTCGACATTAGAAAGCTGATAAAACTAGAGCCCAGGAAAGGGCAGTGAATTGAAGCTACCTGGGAGGGAAGCCGGGTCCAGAGGCTCCATCTCCTCGACCCACACACCATCGCCCATCCCAGCGAAGCCGATGGCACTCGCCCCCCCCCCCTCGGGGGGTGGCGGTTGTAAGCTTATCCTCCTCACAGGGGCTCCCTTTTCTTAACTCATTCACCCGTGCCGACCTTTTATAAAATAAACTTATCTTCACGTGGGGTATCGGAAAGTCAGCAAAGCTGAGACCTCCCGTTGGGAAGCTCCTGGTGGCATTTTTTCCTCATGTTGCCAGTGTTGAAACCGATGTGCGCGCTGAAGATTAATGACGGCCACGTGACATGGCGATGTGTCTTAGGTCGGGTCGCTTGGGGATGAACCAGCTCTGCCGCTTACTAACTGCGTGACCCTTCTTGCAACTGCTTCCTTATTTTCAAAGCGGGGACAATGATGGTGTCTACCCCATGAAATTGTTTTGAGAACGGAAGGAGATAATCCCCGTCGAGGGGTTAGCACAGCGCTGGGGTCCTAGAAAGCCCTCGGTAACTGCTGACAAGTTATTATTAGAGAACAGCCACCCGCTCGGACGGCTAGGAAACACTGTAACCTGAGAGTTACAGAAAATAAACGGATTGTCCCTTAAATAAAAGCAGTCTCCTGAAAGGAGCAGGCCAAGAAAATGGCTGTTTCCTAGAGACATCATGGTTCTGAGCTGTCTGGAACATAAAATCCCCATTGTTAAGAGAAATAAAACTTACTACATTAATTTCCCATCCTTTACAAATGACGAACTGATGTCCTTTATGTTGTAACTTCGGACAGAAGCCAACCTGGAGTTTCCAGCTCGAGTTGACCTCGCATTAGAAGCCCCCGCCATGGGAACTCTGAACTGGTGCCCACATGCCTGTGACGGATGGGATGCATTAGTGGTACATTTCCTTAATATCTTTGATTATCCTGGTAAAATCCGACTGGATTCTTTCAGGGCCACCTCTGTACATTGGCACGTCATTGCAGAAGAAAGGGTACCCAGCGGGGAATCAGAAGACAGGAATGGAGTCCACGCCCCTGTCCCTGGTTCCTGACCACCGACGGTGTGTTGATGAGCGGCAAGCTCATCCGAGATGTCAGCTTGCGGTTTCTCATCAGGCTGTTGCGGCCGGCCGAGGGAGGGGGTCAACAGCTCCTATCTCCGAGGGTGGTCACGAGGGCCCGGTGCGCATCTGGGCGGGACGTAGCCGCAGGAGCTCAGCGCGCAGCAGCCGGCGAGCAGAGTGGCGACTGGGTGTGCCACGCGGGAGAGTGGGAGGCAGGCTTGCTGGTGAGTTTAGGTGAAGAAATTGGACATGTCCGTGTTCACATAGCATGATTCATGTCTACTGTGCCGTTGCTGCTGCTGCTTTCCTGTAACCAATTTCAGAGCCTATCTTGGCAGCTGGAAGTATTTGGGATTAATTTCACACTCACTTTATGAGCTGGGCCTTTTCCTGCAAGCAGCTCCCTGGGCCTTGGCCTCATTATTTTGGCATCAACTGATATGGCAGTGGGACAGGGATGTCCTTCGGGGTCTCCATTTTACTTGGATACCTTCAATTTGAAAAAGTAAAGCAAAGGCCATCAACACGTTGTGCTTGACGTCGTTAGCATGTATCATTTCCCCCACCCTTCCCTCGCTGTGTTCCGTCTTGCTCTCAGCCAGCGATGAGCTCCAAACGGTCACCTTCCCTCAGACTCAGGTCCCACAGCTGGTTGGCCTCCTTTCCTCCGTTCCGGGTGAGCAGCGAAAGCCTCTAGGCCTCGGTCAGGTCTGAGCCCTTCTGCGTGGTTTCCCCGGCCCTCTTGACTGTGTTCATTCTGCTGCGTTCACTTGGCTCGTGTGCAGGACAGAGTAAACTTGGCTGTTACGTGGAAAACCAAATTGAGAACGTGGAGATCTGTTTAGTATTTCATGCTGGCCAGTGGGTCAGGAAGATTTTCCTTGGGGGTAATTTACATAAGGAATTGTTTATCCCTCTCCTTTCCAGTTTCTGTGACCGTGTGGGGATAGCAGACTCCTCCCACCACAGCCCTGACCTACGTGCAGGGAGAGAACAAGGCTTGGAGAAATGGTGCTTCTCCCGGATTGATGTGTTCTGGGCCCTGCTTAGGAAAGATCTGGTGGCTTGGGCTGCTGTCTCTCTGAGAAGTTGTTCTTGCACTGCAGCTGTGTTTAGCAAGCTGGGCGGGTCCATGGACCGACATGCTGTTACACTGAGGAAGAATTTGCCTTTTATAGCGAGAAGCGTGCAGAAGAGCCTCTCTTAAGTCCCAGACCATGCCTCAAATGTCTACTATGATCCAGCAGTTGCTTAGAGTGTCACCTCCATCAGGTAATACCCACACTCAGAATACTGCGTGGCTCCCTGGTACCTACGGCATGAAGTGGCTGTTCTTCCTCTTGACACTGAGTTTCTTCGACAATAGTTCCCACGTTACCTTCTTTTTTTTTTTTTGTCTCATGGAATGCTCTTTCCACACAGCAATGTGTGTTCTTCTCTGAACAAGCAGCCTCTACTTTTCTGCTCTAATGCATTTGGTGAACTTGTTGCCATCACTTTTAAAGCCCCACTCTCAGTATCTATGCTTGAGGACAAATTCCAGGCACCGCTTCTAAGCGGCATGCTGGTAAGTAATGGATAGCTGGGTCCGTGGGGAGGACAGGTGGGTGGGGAGGCTGGCTCTGTTGCGTTTGTTGACCTCCATGTTGTAAATTCTTGCACTGTGGCTGGTTTCAGGAGACCAGCATGAGGTCACAGAGTGAGGGCTTGGGAAGAAATGGGCAGTAGCCGTTTCCAACTTGCAGGGACAATAGTCATAAATAACATCAGGGGCCTAGACAATGGTAAAATCATCAGGAGGCAATCTGGAGGGTATATTATCTCTCTTTTAATGTAACTTATTTAATTTCAAGTTTATGTAATTTATTATTATTATTATTATTATTATTATTCATAATGTTATGTGTGACAGCTGGCTCACAACATTTCCGAAATTTGAAGAGTTGGTTCTTTGTCCTGAGCCAGCTGCTCCTGCCCCCACTCCCTTCCAAAGGCCCACGCACGCCACCGTAGCCGGGCCCCTGGGCCCTTCCCTGAACCTGTGAGGACCTTGGGGCTCCCACGGGCTCTGGAGTGAGAGCCTCCAAGGCCCAAGCCCTGGCTTCTCGTTCACCAGCTCATGCTCAAGCTGCCTCTACGTAACCTGCCATTCCTAGTGTAGGATGAACATTGAGGGCCCTTGTGAAGAGGCAGGAAGAAATTGCTGTTGAAACAGCTACTAAAATATAAAGCTTTTCCCTTTCTTCAGTGGTCTCCCTTTCACACCTTCCGACGCTAGCTTTTATTTTCTAGCTGATGTCATTCCAAGTAAAATTTTAAATTGTTAGTATGAATTTGACCATTATTCTCTATGTTACGTGATGAGCATTTCAAATGCGAATCTTAGAGCGGGCCACTCTGCGCTTCAATGAACACGTCCCCTCTGCTCGTGCGCATGCTCCAGTATCCCACGTACAGCACACAGATTCAAAAACAAAATTGTCAGGAATTTCAGGGAGGAGACAGCAGGGCACTAACATAGGCAGGGAGGCCCTCTCTGCGGGGGCATGGTTTGCACACCCAGTGTGTAGTGCTGGGCGGATTCCTCACACCTGCCGAGCCTCCGAGGCCTCACTTGTCAAGTCGAGATCACGCCAACCACGTCACAGTGGGGCTGTGACGACCGAGGCCCTGGCACGTGCAGGGCACGGAGCGGGGTGCATGGCATGCAGTCTCCGCTCAATTCATTATTATTCATAATAATCCATCCAGTGAATAGTAATCCTGTGAACATATGATTAATAACCCTATGATTATAGAATCATGAATAACCCTAATCCTAATGTTGATGGCATTCTTTTTTCGAGTCCACAGGGTCTTCCCTGCATGGTCAGCATTTGCCTCCTTGGCTGATTTTCCTTTCTCCATTATAAACTCTTGGAAGGTAGAGACGAGCTCTGTCACCACAGAATTCCCTGTCGTAGCCCTTCGTGCAGGTGTTGCACATACCTGGCCCTCAGGAGCTGCGGATGACCTTGCTCTCTGTATGATTCGGACTTAGTGACAAGAAGCATCTGTGCCGTAATATCATGACCCCCACGCTGAGGCTTAATTGGTAACATTCACAGGAAGAAAAAAATATATAAATTGAGACTTCACCAGGAGTCAGTTGTAATCAGGGTGCGGTTGGGGGAACAGACGGTGCCAGGTGTTTTGGTTTAAAGAAAGTGGCCTCTTTCCGTCTCTTCGAGGGGACTGCTTGAAGTGATGGGGGAGGGATGAGTTCCAAGCCTCATTCGAGCAGAAAAGGCCCCAGGGACATGAGCTCTGGCCCACAACCATTTGTCCCTTCTGTAACTCCTTTCACACTTACTCTTTGTTCTGCACAATTAGGAGACTATTACAGTAACGTTCCTTTCCGCTGATCGGTTGTGTACGCAGGTTGTCTGTCCAGCGAATTATGAGGTCCTCGCGGGCTGTAAGATACATGCCCGTCTTTTGAACACTGCAGCAAGAAGCACAGTACTAGGCACATAGTAAGCAAGGCACTTGATTGGACGGCTGCCCTCGGTCCGTCCTCCCAGGGAGAGCTGAGTGAGTGTGAACCGCGATCACCTTGTACAACTCCCGAGGGCCCTGAACCGGCGGCAGAGTCCCGGTCTGCCCGGCGTGGTCAGGCAAGGCTCTCCCGTTGCTTTGTCTGTCTCGAGCCGACATCTCTGTCCCAGTGTCTCCCGGACATTTCGAGAACTGTCTCCCTTACAGCACCTTTCACTCCATGGAATTTTGGAGACCACACAGCTATAGAGTTTTCTTGTTGATTTTATTTATTTTTTAACAAGCCCTTTGGGCTAGTGTCAATAGTCCATGAAATAGCACCGAATGGACCCTCTGCTGTAGACTTCTGAAACTCTTCCTAGCTCCAGTTCCTCCTCAGCTTGTAGAAAGGAGCTCACAGCGGCTTTTGCTATTCCCGTTCTGGGGCTGTCAGACGCTGTGAGTCTTTGGGCCAGTCAGTTCATTACTTTTAATGAGCACAAAATCCACCAAGACATTAAAATAAAATAAAACACCAACGGGCAGCCTTGGATGTTCCATGTAATTGTTGCTTTAGTTCTTTTTTCCACCGGATTATTCAAGAGGATTAAAAAAAAAGAGCCAATTCTACTCACTCCTGCCAATTTTATCCTAAGTAGGTTTGGCATTGTAAAACTAACACACCCCGAACATTTTTTTTTTCTTTCAGGTCCCTATGGGCGGGTGCCTGATATTTGTATTAAAAACTACAGACACATTACTTGACTGGCTAGATGTTTGAACATTATCTACCTTTTGACTATAATAAAGAAATATTGATATTCCAACCATGAAACATAGAATAATAATCAGGGGATGATAGTTATTTTCTGAAAAGGGCATAATGAAGTTACTATTTTAAAATATAAGGAAAATGCAGTTATTTTGATAAGAATTTTTAAAAGCGATCCATCTCTGTGGCTAGTGTTAAAGACTGTAATAACTGTGTTAGAGGTTACTTATATTATCACACATTGTAGAAGGTCACCTGATGGTGAAGCAGACGCTGAACAACGTCCCCAGTCAGCCGATTTCATGGGTATCTTTATCTCCCAGCCATATGGAGTTGGAGTTACTGTGGGCATTTTTCTTTTTAAGAAGGCAGTGGAGAGATGTATGATAACTCTTTTATTATTGACATTAGCTTGTGTTTGGGGAGACAAAGCTCATCAGGTTGTGTGAAAGGAAAACAAGAGTGTGCCAAATGTAATTTGTGGAGGGCCCAAGAATGGTGAAATGAGCCCTAACCGAAGTCTGTGCTTTCCGCAGGTAATCGCTCTGGCAGACGCCATGGAGGAGACTCAGGGCAGCCTGCGCCAGGCATTCACCCGGCTGCAGAGCGCCTCCCGCCTGGTGGTTCTGCTGCTGGGGCTCTGGCAGAAGCTCAGCGCCGACCAGACGGCCGTGCTGGAGGCGGCCTTTCTGCCTCTGCAGCAGGACACGCAGGAATTGGTAAGGACCCGCGAGTGGGCAGCGGTGACAGCATGGTGACCTAAAGATCTTGGTGTTAGGAAGATAGCACACAGCCATCATGTTTTGTCAGGAGTCAAATGATGGTTTTATTTTAACCCAAATTCTGTTTCCTATTTATTTATTTATTTGTTTGTTTGTTTTCATTGATGGAGAGAGAGTGGGGGAGGGGGAAAGAGAAAGTGGGGGAGGGGGAGAGAGAGAAAATGGGGGAAGGGGGAAGAGAGAGAGAAAGAAAGAAAGAAAGAAGCAAGCAAGCATCAACTCACTGTTCCACTTTGTTGTTCTATGTAGTTGTACGCTCACTGGTTGCTTCTCATACATACCCTGACCAGGGATTGAACCCATCTCCTTGGTGTGTTGGGATGACACTTTATCCACTGAGCCACCCAGCCAGGGCTCTTTTTTTTTTTTTTTAATCATTATTAAAATATTAAATACCATAAAAGCCTTTTATTTTTCTAGAGCTATTTTAAAAGTAGGTCTAGCATCCATTTTTTATGTGCTGTCCAGTCTCCTTTTCACGTGCTTTTCAATCGCTGAGAACTGGGGAACAGTTTCCGGACTGCCAGGGTGATAGCAGCAAAGCTTCAGGTTGGCTGACCCCAGCCTTTTCCGCCAGTGACAACAGTTCAGCCATTTTAATTTGCTCAGCGTTCTTAAATGAAAGCCTCACTTCAAGGTTTAGAGACTACTGAGATTGCCATGTTCAATGACAGGAATATTTCATTACCACTGTATAATTCTTTATATATAGTTTATAAACTCTTTCACCCTTGACCCTTTGAATAGGCAGTTTACAATGAAAAGGGGAAAATGGGAATTAATATTTGAAGTATTTTGGTAAAAGATTATTTATGTAAAAACATCTCACGTCCGTTGAAGGGTAGCAATATCTATGACTGTCAGCTGCCATTTGGGAGAAACCCTTTGCATGATTTTATTGGAAACAAATAATATACCTCTTGGAAACTAGAAAACTTTGAACTTACTGTATTGGAGGAAACCATTTCAAGAAAAAAGCCATTTCAAATCTATTTTAAACATAGGTATGAGAACATGGTACTAAAAATAATCATATTAAAAACAACATTTTAAAATGCTTACTAGGCACCAGGTATTATTTTAAATGTTTCAGAAGGATTATCTGATTTAAATTTATATACACATGGCTCCATAAGGTAGTTAAGTTACTATTTTCATCCCCATTTTACGTATGGGAAAATTTGGTGGCTTTGAGAATTAAGTTCTTTTTGAAACCAGTGGGGTAGAGCCAGGATTTGGACCCAGTTCTATCTGCTTCCAAAGTCTTTAACCAGCTTTTAACCAGTAATACTGTCTTTTAGCAAACAATCATAAATATGATTTTGAAAATAACAAGCTTTGTCAGTTGAATCTAATTTTCTACATCTGGGTCAAAAGACTGTCATAATTTTTTTTAAAACCAAGCTATATTTTATATCCTAAACAAAATACTAATAAGTAATTTGAGAAAAAAAATTAAGAGTATACTTTTCCTTTGATAGATAAAATTACAGCTAGAATGGACCTCTGAGAAGGGGGAATGTAGACCGTGTAGCAAAAAAGAATAAAGAAGACCGCGGTTAGGATGATGTTAACAAGAATGATAACTATCACTCGTGAGCTTAGATGTAGTCGTCAGAAAGTGGTGGCCTCAGTGCCTGGCTCCAGCACTCCGTGACAAAGCCCCTTAGGATCAGTTTCTCAACTGACCTAAATCCCTGCTTCTGAAGCTGTAAGATGCAAACATTAATAGGACCTACCCAGTAAGTGATAAGACCTAATGACATCATTGAATAGAGTGCTAGTCATTGTTGGAAGTGGTTCGTACAGTTTACGTGTGTATATTATAGTTCACACTAAAGTCATGCACGGAAGGCATTACTACCTTTCCATGGCCATTTCTCCCCTCAGCTGCACTTGAGGGTAGGGATGCTATCTCACTCATTTTTGTATTTTCAGTGTCTGGCACGATGCCTCACCCCAGTGCAGTCAGTATTTGTTGGGTGAATGAATGGAGAAAAGGGGGGAAGCCACCGACCGATGTGACTGGCAGGTGGATGCAGTGGATGTTACAGAGCATTAGAAGCAGGGCAGGGCCAGCGACGTAGTTTCAGGGCCCTGTGCAAAATGGAAATGCAGCTCCCTTGTCGAAAAAATGCAGGAAAAGGGTTAAACAGGCACTAGAAAACAGAGCTTTTTACTTTGTGTGTGTCTCTCTCATCATGGTGTTATTTGCCATTTTATGTTGTTCTAAATATAGAAAGATGAAAACTTTAAACTGTTAGCATGCATCTACCATTAATCTTTATAATGGGCAATGCCAGTTTTAATACAGGTAGAAGAACATTAAACTCATATGCGGAATCATCACAATTACGCAATTCCTATTTTATAGCCCACGCGTGCGTGTGTCTTTCGTTCTCACGGAGCTGTGGGATCTGCACAAAGCCTTGCTGTCGATATTTCACTTTCTGCGACATGCATGTCCGGCCCACACTGTCTCCCTTCCGATTACTGGTGAGTGCGGAGAGGCTGAGGGGCTCCGCGTCACCCTGTCCCTTGCCTGTGGCGGGACCTCTTCCAGTGGAGTGGCTGGACAACACAGGGAAGGAAGAGGAGTGTCATGGGCTTCCGTAGCCACTTCTGTTTCTTTGTTCCCTCCTGTCTTCATTCAAAACAAGTTCTGGTTCGAAGCCCCTGCTTCGCCAGTCCAGATGCGGCATGCCTTCCTCATACTTGCTTTGAGTTTCCCGTCCATCACGAGACCCTGGGAACCCGGAGCATGTGGGGCTGTGTGGGCCCCGGGCAGGAAGGAGGAGGATGCAGGCAGTGCATGCATTCCTTTTCTTCCCACACACGCTTTGCTTTCCGGTCGGGTTCCACATACAAAGCTCAAGTTCAAAGAGGAAATTGTCAGGAATTTCAAGATGGTGACAACAAGCATTAAAGCAAGTGCAGGGTCCTTCTGAGCAGGAGTCCCCCGAGTGACTGGACAGTTCACATGCTCCTGAAGCATGGTAGACCCAGAGGAAGACTCTCCTAGAAGTAAACATTCTCAAATACAGTGGTACCTTGAGATACGAATTTAATTTGTTCTGTAACCGAGCTCGCAAGTCAGTCAACTCGTATATCAAACTGCCGATACTGGACCCGTGCGCCAACGTGCCAACTAGCGGCAGCTTCCCGAATCATGACTCGTATCTCGGAATTTCGCTCGGATCTCGAACAAAAATACAGACCGAGTCACAGCTCGTATCTTAAAAATCCGTATGTTGGTCTGTTCGTATCTCAAGGTAGCACTGTATAGGAATTGCATCCCGAGAGAGACTTCCTACATCAGAGATCTTTGAAAATAGCCTCATTTTTCTGGGAACATATAAATACATCCATCCCTGTAGGCAGGTGAATGGAATTAGCATCTTCTCAAAACCCCTGTCTATTCTGCCTCTGTGTTCCTGCTGTCATACCTCCCAAAACACGTAGGGGGAATTCTTGCAACTCTCTTCTGAATGTGGTGGGATTAGAAGGTGTGTGTACTCATTATGTCTACTGAAGTCATTAATGAGACAGGGCGTTTGATAAAAACATAACCTGGAGAAGAATGAATCAAAAAGGACGTTTTAATACCGCTTGTTACGCTCTTCATCTTTAATTAGGTTGCGGTATTCACGTTGGACTTAGACTGTTGAGACAGCTTATATATCTCGAGAAAAAAGGAATCCTTTTTCATTCTTGGAGACATACGCTTGCAGTATGTGGTTTTGACATGCTTTAGGATTGCTAGTTCACAATCCTCCACATTATGCCTGTAGACCTCACAAATAAATGTTATGTGATGGGTATCCCACCGAGATGTGAAAATGAAATATGCAAGCCTGAAATAACTTGGAAGGGAGGGTTAGGCAGGGAAGAAAGGAGTCTCTGACCAGAATGTTGAAAATATATCCCATATTGAAGTTATTATGATACCACAAAAATCTGAATGTAATTTAGACGGTTTGGTTGAGGGTGGATGGCAGAGAGCATGTGGGAGGGGAGGACTTCTGACATGTGGACAACATTTTTAGCAGAGACTCTTCGTTCAACGTCAGATGTCCCCAAAAGTGTGGAGGGGTAGAAGTGCTCAGATGTTTAATTTACGTTTTAAATGACACCACGTGATCATTTGGTGTATCTTATTGTGGCAGTCAATTCTGGAGAATTTTCTTCTTAATGATGGTAGGTTCACAAAACAAAAATATATAGACCTTATCATTGCTAATGAAAGTCATGTTCTTTGCACTATATTATCAGTATTTATTTTACTTTATTTTATTTATTAATTTTTTGTTTTTAAAATATTTTACTTTTTTTTTTTTTTGCCGGTGATTTGAGAGAGGGGAAGAGGGAGGCAGGGAAGGAGCAGTAACTTGCTGACCTAGTTGTTCCATTTCATTGTGCACTCATTGCTTTCCATATGTGCCCTGACTGGGAATTGAACCTGGGACCTCACTGCGCCGGGACAACACCTCATCCCCTGAGCCACCTGGCTATCAAATATTTTAAGTACCATGCCAGTGGAACAGGATATACCATTGTTTTCTTTGATCTGTATCTTTAGTAATGCTTCTCCATTTTTGCCACTTCTTAATACTATTTTGGGAGCAAATAAATGTTGGTGCTGCAAACTATTATATGTGATTCTTTTAAGGTGCTGAAAGTTATATATGCCAAGTGTGTTTTAGTAGGCATACTCCATTTTGCATTAAGAAAAACATTAAATGTTTTATTTGGCATCTCAAAAAGAGCTCTGAACCTCTCAGTTCCATAGTGGATTCGATAATATGATCTTGTCCGTACCGTCTTCCCGTGATGAAGAAGTTTTGCCCAAAATAATGTTCTCTCAGAGTACCTGATAGGGCAATTCTAAAACAACTTATTTTCTTACTTTCAGGACGGGGACTATAGGTATTTCAGAGTATTTGAATTCTCAAGGCAGAGTTGAAACTATCTTTTCCTGACACACTGGTTACAGAAGCTCTCCAGAAAACACTGTCTTCTTAGATCAGTGAGGGCTATGTTAGTGGTTTGAGTCGGAGAGAGTATTTAATTGAGATTATTATCTACCTCCTCTACTCTGATGCTATACAGAAGCCAAAAGCTGTAAGACTATACCTCAGGACTGACCTTATTAATGCGACAGGTCTTTTATCCAGTCACTTATGCGTTCAACAAATATACATTACCTACCATGGTTCAGACACTGTTCTAGGCACTTAGTCTCCTCAGTACACAAAACACACCCCAGCCCATGCGGGTTTACTCCAACATTGCAAGCAAACAGCTCCTATTCACACTCAGCTGTCAACATACAGCACTTGCCCTCTAAATGGTAGCCACTTGACACATGTGACTATTTAAGTTGAAATTTAAATAAATTAAAATAGGATAAAATTTCAGCTCCTAGCTCTCACAAGCTATTTTTGAATTACTCAACGGCCACATGCAGTGAGTGGCTGCCACATTGAGCAAGGCAGATATAGAACTTTTTCATCATTGTAGAAAATTCTATTGCATACTCTCAATCGTTAAGAGGGAAAGGGTTTGGTCAGTTGGGTGAACACCTCCGGCCCGTTTTAACAAGTTACTGAAGTAGGGCAGGAACTGGCGTCACGTGACACCGTGGTGTTTGGATCAGAAGCCCTTACTTCTGGTGTTCTGGGGTCAGCCTGGTCCTATGCACAATAACCAGACATTCTCCCAGAAGCAAGAAGCTTCTCTAGGGGGAGGCATGCATCTATGTAAAGGGGAGGCAAGAAGCTGGGAAGAGTGCTGCTACCCCTTCTTCATACGGCCTCGGTGGGCCCTGCAGTCATCATGAATTCTTTCCTGTTGAGCCTGCGCATGGCCTCCTAATCCTTCGGAATACAGCCTTGGAGGAAGTCGCTATCCCTTGGCGTTGGTATGTGGATGACTCCTCTTTGCCCTTCCTGGTTTCTGTGTGGATCTGCTTCTCATTTTCCTAGTAAACAGCTTAGATGACTAAGATTCTTTGACATGAAGTCCAGCAGATGGGAAGACAGCAAGGAGGAGCAGTGTTGGTATTTCCAAATGGACTATTTCAGACTTCTCCGAATGTTCATTTGTGTTCCGCGTGTCTCCAGAGGACTCTCTAATGACAAGGGCAACAGTGCACTGGTCTGGGGACCCGATGACATACAGTCCTAGAGTTGGAAGGAACATCGGCACGTTGCACAGCATTTTGCCTGATTTGGTCTTTTCTCTCAACATGCATGTAATATCTTCAGTAGATATTATGTACTATTTAAAGCAGAAAAGACATATTGCATTCTTAAGGGTTTAATAGCCGCTTTCTCTAGTACTGAATGTTAAAATCCCCCTGGGAAAGTAAAGATGGAGATTTGAACCTTCAGCCTTACTTTCTGATTGATTATTTCTTTTGCAAACTGACAGGGAAAGGGAAACTTATTTTTACCGTGTTCAACATGGTTCATGTGAGAAAACAGATGTTTATAATAGGAAGTCCTATTGTGTGGAGAGACTTATCAAGGCTCACTTACAAGGTTTAAGGGCTTCTACGTCACAGGTCAGATTTGATGTAAGGGCCATTGTACCTCCTGTCTGGATTGAGTGATGACGGAGATGGCTAATCATTACTGTTATTAATGACCTCTTCTTAAAAGGCAAACAAAAGGAGGAAGCCTGGTGTCAGTATGAAGCCTGCCTTTTCTGGGTGCTAAAGTACCATCACAGTTGTAACTGTCTGTGGGAACATAGTGCAGAAAGTGAATATTTTGGTAATTCCCATGATCTTAGCCAGCAAAATAAACAAAGAAAGAATGAGGTTTATGTTCATAATGGCAACACTCCCCATATGGTTGCTGGTTAGGGGCAACCCTTTTACTTCGTCAGACTTTGTATAACAGATCTCAGAGCCTGCCTGATGACTTGCTTGCTACTTTAAAATTGAAATAGTCGAAGTCCATCAGAACTGGAACCAAGTAGGATCCAGTGTATAAGTGATGATGTGTAAGTTTTTAAACCTTGCTCATGTAGATCAAATACGGGCACATTCAATATCCTTTATGTGTTAAAGAATATTAGACTGAAGAAATGAACATTAGAATCTATGTAAACACAATAAATTAAAATAAATAAATAAAAATGAACAAACAGTTGATTAATTGGAGCGTCATTCCCCTGTATGCTAGCTCAAATCCTTTTTGAAATAAGGTGTGATTTAAAGATGAATAAATGAGTAAAATTGATACAACCAGAGTGAAGAAAACAGTGACCCTCATCACTCTCCTACTGCTTATCGATTGGATTCCTCACTGCAACTGTATTTATATCAGTTCAGTTTCCTTAAAATACCTTTTCACAACCTAGTTTGAGACTCTTAATCATGAAGAGCAGGTTTTGACATTTCTGGGACCTTGCATTCTTTTAGAAATGCACCCACAGGTACTGGTGACTTGGTCCCCTGTAACCAGCGCTCTGCCTGCCAGCCACAGCACGTGGTCTCCTCGGTCGCTGGGGCTGTTCTTATGCATTTGGAAATGTTTCTGTGAAACCCCCTTGGCTCAGGTCCGTGCTACTCGGCCTGGCTTTCTGTGGCCTTTGAGTTAGCATTTCTGCGCATGTCTCTCCCTTGGCACGCCCCGCTCCTCTCTGCTGGACCCCGCCCACTGGTCTCTGGGCACACATGTGCTCACACTTTTTCTGTGGCTCCCTGACCCTGGTTCAGCTTGGACTCCAGTGCCAGGCTGTCAGGACTTCCAGTCACTTGGCTCCACCAGATTTTCCTTCTAAAAGTGATTTTCTGTAACTCCGCAGCTCCCCCACGTTGTTCTGGGAAAGCCGACTTTCCACGGGCACACAACTTTCCATGAGGCCGGGGCTAAGAGCGCTTTCTTCTTCGCCTCGAACAGTGTCCTCTGTTTACCCCTCCACCCACCCTCTTTAAGAGGCAGATCAGCTTTCACTTCCTCCCTATTTATTCTGGCTCTCGTGCTCTTGTGAATTTCACTTGTGCGTATGACATAATCTAACCCTCACTCTATACTCTGAAATTGTCCCTGTCCTCGCCTTGTATGCTAATGAGCATAAGGCTAGATCCTCCCATCTCCCCACGAAATTAAAGCTTAAATTGAGCAGAGAGTCTGATAAAAGTCTCTGGGGATTGCTTGATACCCCTTTTATTTTTATAACGTTTCATATAATTACAGACTCTCCTTCAACAACTTATATTTTCTTAATCATTTTTAAAGGAAGCATTCTACTTTGATTTTGCACTGCTCTTTGTGAGCAACCTCAAATATTCTGGGTTCTCTAAGAGCAAAACCTGATCTGTCCCGTGGGGACGACGGACGCTACAGATGGACAGCCAGAGCCCCGCACGCACGTATTCATACATAAGTTCGCTCACACCCTGTAATTCAAGTCGGTAAACACAAACATTTCCAGTCCTATTGGTGATGAATATACTAAAGTGAAAGTGGCTATTAGGTATACTTCACCTGAATGGATTTAGCCAACTTCGGTAATAGTGCTGCTGCTGACCGCTACGTAGTGAAGTAGGCATGCCTGCCCGTTTCTGATATACACTTTCCCGACGGTCCTCTGGGAAAATGTGGGTCACAGAACTAACCCAACACTTGCCTCTAGTAATCTAAGTCAATGCTCTCAAAATAGTTCAGTCAAGCCCATTTGGTACCATGATGTTTACGTCTGTAATTAGGAACTGCTGAAAGCAACCTAAAATGCTAATACTTGGAAAATGCAAATTGTGGCGTGTCAGTTGAATAGAATATTATGTCAGGCTGGCGGTGGAATAACCCCTTTTCTGAGCAAATACTTTTCTGAGCTCTGTATCCATAGGCAGATTATGGAACTCTCTAAGCCAGTGGTTCTTCACCTTTTTTGAGGTACCGAACCCACCAGTTTCATGTGCGCATTCAGCGAACCCTTCTTTAGTGATAAATAAAATATGATTTTTTTTTTCCAAATTCAAGACATAGGTATATGTTTTTTTGCTGGTGCACAGAATGAGCCGTGCATGAGCATCACCTTGCTCAAAGAACAAAACCAACAAAGTGCATGAACTCACAACAAATGACGGTATTACTTTATTCTGGCCTCCGCGGCAGAGGCTTCTCCGGACCCCTGAGACCGACTCATGGAACCCCTAGGGTTCCATAGAACCCAGGTTGAGAACCACTGCTCTAAGCATTGGATCCTCTTTGAAGAGAAGTGAGAGTGGCCGTTCAGTTTTGCTTTCGGCTTGTGTTCGCTTTCTGTTCCTACTGAACCAGTGGACACGTGCTGCGGAGGAAGAGCAGGAGATTAGGACAGTGAGTGGACTTGGCTCTCCAGGCCTTGCTCGTGAAGGCGTGCCCGGAATCTGCTGGAAACACGGTTTGTGCACTGAGGAATCTGACAGCTCAGAGGACTCAGAACCAGGGGCCCCTGCCTCCCACACGTGTTAGGCTGAGAGAAGGGCCGTGTCTGCATCTGAGCAGCTGTGACGCATGGAATTTCTTTTTACTTCTCAGGTGTGTCTTTCACTCTATTTTTTCTTACTACATAACCTGGACTTCATGAGGTAGCTATGGTTTGCTGCAAATGATTTACTGAAGCATCATAAACTGGAATGAAAAATAATATTTAATAAGGTATATCCTGAGGTTTTTCTTCTTCAATAAGACATATCCAAATTCTACTTCTTACCCAGAGTAACTGAAAATTACATTGCTTATTCGGTCTCAGTAAGCCAGACCACTTACGGAGCCTCTCCTGGGCGCCCGCGCTGTCATTTTTAGACTCGGGGTTTTGAGGTTTGGTTACCTTTGCCATCTGCAAGGTCAGAACACTGCTGTAAGTACCGCTAGGACCCCATCCCCAGAGGGGCTAAACCACACCTGAAGGAGTTGCCCGGTGCGGGTGGCGACTCGTCACAGGTGTGCAGCTGTGAGGAGGAGACCTGGCGTACCTTCCGGTTCTCGTGGCGACTGATTGTACATAGAGTGCCGATGGGGCGCTGGGCGCACGCACGAGTCAGCTAGAACTCGGGGCTCTTCCTGTGTCACTACTGTATTTCAACAGCAAGAGGCCATCTCCCGTGAGTGACAGCACTAGTTTATGGACCACTAAGGAAAAAGAAAACACGACCAATTCAGCTACGATATAGTGTTGTTGTTGTTTTTTTATCACTTAAAGTTTTTAGCAATGATTGAAAGTGCTCTTTTAGACTTGCTTAGTCATAGAGTTCATAAGTTACTCTCGTGCCTGAATAAGCAGACAGATAAGAACCACATACATTAAAGTGTTCCTGACACTTCTTCACATTCAAGGTTTGGTTCTTTCGAGGCCAATCCACCACTGTCCGTGTTTGTCCACGCGGCACCGCCTGTGTGCCGTGAAGGGCGTTGCTGGCACAGCATTTAGGAGCACGCCACTGCTGCTTTCGTGAATTTTCTTCCTAAAAATACCGATTCTAAAAATGTCCCTTTTTGAGTAATGGGAAGCTTCATTCTGTCCCCCACAGCTCCCCACTGCCGCTGCCCCTAGCCGAATCACATGTTGTAAGTTCTGCAGCTTCTGTTCAGAGTTAGCAGAAAACTTTAGGCTAATTGATGTTTACTGCTCTGCTAATAGTCCCGTGTGATACATTAATTAATCAACCAAATCTATTCCAGGGATTTGGCAATTTTTCCTGCTTCAGTTGTATTGCTTGGCATAGGGTAGTAATCTGTGTGCTTGTATCTCAGTAACAAAACATATCACACTTCTTCTATCTGTAGCTTCTTGTCTTACATCCTGAAAAGCCTTTAGCTTTTTTGCTTTGCAAGAAACTATGGTCTTGCTGTCATTTTCTCATCGTGAATATCTTCTTTACAATTTCACTTAAATCCATGAATTCTTGTATTGGTAGACATCTTTTCCTGAGTTCATTTTTTGATCTTCGAGATTGTTAAGAACACAGTGTTGTCTTAATCTTGACCTAGTAATGACTATCTTGTTAGCTTTCCTGTACCCTCCAAAGAAATGATTTTTATAAATTTTCCTAGTTAATCACAGTGGGATAACTGGTGCAAATTATCCAATTTACCATCCCCAGCTTTCATCTGGAATCTTTATGATCAATCTGATTTTTCAGTCTTGATTTTTTTGTAAGTTGCTACTGAATCGTGTGCATGCCTGAAGCCAGCTGTACTGCTCAGTCAAGGGGATTGGCTGTGTGGGACATCACTAATGTTTTGTTTTGTTTTAAAACTGAATATGGCTCCTCTAGATCAAGTTTCATGATAATTCAGGCCATTTACCTTGTGTTCTCCAGTCTAAGGCATCAAGGTCAGAGCAGGAGTCCAGGTCAAATGCAGAGCATTTGCTTAGAGGGAGAGGATCAGAGTCCGCTGGGTTGAAGCACCCTTGTGCCAGCTGCTGGCGTTGCCGCTGTGCTCTGTCAGAGGCGTGGGGTGGTTACAGTACCTCACCTTCCAGGTGCTTTTCACCCTTGAGATTCTACATTTCCACAGTTTGGTTTCACATTTCATCAGGTAGTATGCTATGTGCTTCATCAGTGAATCATCACGTTGCGTAAATTTTATGTAATGAAACTGTTACTACAAAAGCTCTTTTTTTGTCTCGTAAACATTTGTTTTCATTATCATATTTGAGTTTATGTAGCAGTTCAGGCCCTCCAAATAAGAACCCTGTATTTTAGTAGCAACCTTTCTGAAGTATTGCCATCATGCCTCCTTAGTGTAAAGAAATATCTGTGCCAAGTCCCTGAACAGGACACGGTTTTCTACTTGATCTGCAAGTTGGCAGTAGGGAAGGAAACTCTGTAGCACCTCTATATTAACTAAATACTGTATCTACTTAAATTATCTAATAGGCTACTGTGACCTACTTTTGAAAACAGTAGTTTGCTTAGATGAATAGTCTACAAAATAGTAGGAACTGTTTTAATGTTGAAATGACCACAGAGCACACAAATGCCAAATTGTACATAAAGGATCATTCATATTTATACTCCAGAGGTCTTTGTCAGTCGCTTCGAAGTCAAGTCGAAAATATGTCCTCTCTCATGACATCAGGGTTGCCATTTTGTCTTAATTTATATCTTCCCATTGTTACTGAAATGCAAATTCAATTGTAGGTATTTATCTAGTTTAGGTTTTGATAGTTGCATAGAGATGTCTTTGTAGTAACTAGTGGTTTATTGTTCTCTAAAGGTTTGGGGTAGCAAGCTATTTTTACGGTCTTCAACACCTCTTGAAAAAATTTTCAAGACCAATCTAAAATAATTAATTTGTTTCTTAATTTGCCCAGTAGCACCTGTCACGAAACCACAGAGTAAAAAAAAATCTTGATTTTAGAAAGTAGTTGGAAGTTCTTGAGTAGATACATAGAGTACACTTGGGTCTAAAAAACTAACTGCATACCAGACCAGGCGGTGGCACAGTGGATGGAGCGTCGGACTGGGATGTGGAAGACCCAGGTTCGAGACCCCGAGCTCGCAAGCTTGAGCGGGGGCCCATCTGGCTTGAGCAAAAAGCTCGCCAGCTTGGACCCAAGGTCGCTGGCTCCAGCAAGTGGTGGCTCGGTCTGCTGAAGGTCCGCGGTCAAGGCACATGTGAGAAAGCAATCAATGAAGAACTATGGTGTCGCCACGGCAACGAAAAACTAATGAGTGATGCTTCTCACCTCTCTCCGTTCCTGTCTGTCTGTCCCTGTCTATCCCTCTCTCTGACTCCCTCTAAAAAAAAAAAAACAAAAACTAACTGCGTAAGCCCAGAAGGAAGCAGTGTGGCGAGAGAGGCTTGGCCCGGGGTCAGTGATCTGTTCGTTCATTGTTGATCGATAGTGTGCGGTGCGGGTGCCCAGAAAGCTGAGGCGACCAAAAGCCAGGCTGGCTGGGAGAATTCCCGGAGAACAAGAGGGACAGCCGTGTCCCTCCCTCTCTGCATGCAGTTCCATCGCCAGCCTGGTATCTTGGGGTCAGTTTGGGATTCTCTAGTTAGCTGTATAAATTTTTAAGTGTTTGAAATTGGCACTCACTCAGAGGCGAGTGGTTAGGACAGAGAGAAGAGTTGAAGCCATGTTTATATATAAGGGAGAGCTGAGGAACTGGGGGTGTTTATTCTGGAAGAGAGGGTACCGGGTTGCTGTCTTCACAGATATAGAGGGCTGTCATGCAGAAAGGTTAGATTTATTCTGTGTGGCTCTGGAGGGTAGAGTAAGGGCCAGAGTGAGGCTGGTCTTGGCTCAGGGTAGGGATAGTTTTTTGCTAGTTGCCCACGTCCTGTAAGTAATGAACTGCCTCCCAAAGTAGTAACTTTGAAGGCAGCCCCGCCTGGGCGGATGGTTGTTGCTATCGTTGTATACGGGAGCCTGGTCAAATCCCACACGCTTTGACTGGAGATCTTCAAGGTCCTCCCAAGTGTAAGATCCTGGCTCTACGCCTCACCGTCTCGGTCCCGCAAACATGTGTCTTGACCACCCTCTGTTCACTCAGCACAGCGCCAGGGTGCAGGGAACTGTGGGCACTGTTGGGGAAGCAGACATGTAGGTCGTGGCCACAGCCCGGGGAAGGAGCGCTGTGATGGATCGGGGTGGATGGGGGCTCAGAGCCCCGAAGGGGTCCATGCACGTGACCGTGGGAGGCGGTGCCCGAGCTGGGCTGTCAGCAGGAGTCGGCCAGGTACAGCGTGGGGCAGTGTTGCCGTGGGAGAACCGGTGCAGGGGCCTGGTGGGGTGCGGGTGGGGTGCAGGGGGAGGAGGAGAACTGAATGAGCAGGTGCAGGCGCAGAAGGTGCTGCGTGTGCTCCACCGACACCTGGCTTAGGAGTTGAAGTGTAGGAATAATCTGTGTTCAAAAGCAGCTGGTGGCTCCGCTGATGGGGTTGAGGGTGAAGTGGGAAGAATAGCGAAGTCCCTGGGGGCTCCCTCTTTCTGAGTCGCAGGCTCCTCAGCTCTGTAGGAGGGGCTAGAACGATTCTGCACTGCTCTGTGAGAACCCATTCATCCAGTTCTCCTTTACATTTCTACTTTGATTGTCAGGTGCATGGAGCTCTGGGTCTTGCCAGACCCTGGGTACAGACGGAGTCACGTGGTGACAATACTCATATTGCCCTCATGCTTCCCTCTTGTGCTGATTGGGACCTCCAGATCCTCATACAGTTTTACCCAGTTGTCCCTGGGAACCCCCGGTGGTGTCCAGTGAGAGCCCTTGAGCAGGCCCCTCCTCCTCCTTGCTGTGTTGTCCCCTGAGGATGGTGCCTCCTAGAGCAGGTGCTGAGGGTGCTGGCCTCCCTAACAACGCTGAGGTCCCTGCCCAACAGCCACTCTCTTTCCAGCAAAAGTGGGAACAATGGACACTTCTTTCTTTGCATCACATTTTGTCCCAGTGAAGTAAGACTGGACAGGCTTGTGTCTCATAAAAACCATCTTGAAACAAAGTCCTCTGGCCTCTGCCTGTGACCCCGAGGCCGTGGGACCAAGAGCTGAGGGCAACATCAGGGTTTCCCCTTCGTTCCACTTTCTCCCGTGATATCCAGAGGTCCTCCCTGCGCCGACTAGTTCCGGACCCTTCAGCAGGAAGATCAGGCAAAATGCCCTGTAACCCTGACAGCTCCAACCTCCAGGTCACCCGACACACCTGCACTTGAGATGGTCGTTGTTGTTACCGGTTGCTCATGCCTGGCACAGGGCTAAAGCTTCTCATATACCATCTCATCAAGTCACCCCGACCCTTGGAGGCGCAGACTGTTAATATTCTCGTTTGTAGATCAGGACGAGGCTAAGAAGAACTTAGTAGCCTGCTCGAGGCCAAACAGCGTGCAGCGCTAGACTTCAAAACCAGACTGGTCTGGAGTATTCCAGACAGCCGTCATCTCACAACCCAGTTAACCGTTAAGTGCCTACTTGGCTCCCTTACCATCTTTGCGTGTATTCAAAACTGGCTTTTGCCTCCAGGGCTGGGAAGAAACGGTGGACGCTGCTGTCTCGCATCTCTTGAAGACCTGCCTATCGAAGAGTTCAAAGGAGCAGGCTCTGAACCTCAGCTGCCAGCTGAGCAAGCCCAAAGACACAAGCCGACTGAAGAAACACATCGCCGTGCTGTGTGACAGGCTAGCCAAGGGGGGTCGCCTCTGCCTTAGCGCCGACGCGGCGGCCCCGCCCACCATGGTCATGCCAGGTAAGAGCCCTGCCCGTGCGCCCGAGGACCACCGCGCTCGCCCCAGATTAAAGGAATGTGTCTGCAGTTGTATCTGGGGGTCTGCAGTTCGTATCAGGTGATGACAGCAAAGAAAATCTCATGTCTCCTCTCAGGTATCCCAGGGTAACCAATTTTGGAATATTTGTGTGTTAGACATTTCTAGAGTAGCATGCTTTTTCTCCCCCTTCTTTTCTCTGATTTTAAATAGATGATCCATCTTGTTTTGCTTCTAACCAATAAAAAGTGGATTAGAGAATAAAACTGAATGTGATCTCGCGATACCCTATTTCTTAGATGAAAATAGCATGATGCAAGCCACGGATGTTATCCAGATGAGTCCCATCCCCTCGGCTTGGCCTGTGATCATCAGAATAAGGGAGAAGAGACGAAGAAAATAACCAGGGGTCAGGATGCGAGGCGCCAGGGGGCCCGGGGGAGAGGGACCGGCTGTGCCCTCTGCGGGCAGTCAGTGATGGCCACGGGCAGCAAGGACAGGGGGCCCCTTAGAGGCAGCAGCCCCGCCCTCTCTCCTTACCGTGTGTTGCAATTTAGGTCTTTCTCATCCTGCCCTTGTTGATACCCTCCGACTGGTCCTTCAGCCTTTGCCCGCTTTCGCAGGATCATTTTCCTAAGAAAGAAATGTTTAGGCCCAGTGAGGCTGTAAATGAGAAATATCTGCTGTAATCAGCACTCAGTCTGTGGCTCCCCCTCCTTCCTTGCCAATCGGGAAAACACAGGCTTGAGGGAGAAGACATATATAGAAGGGAGAACTTAACAAGAGACGGACTCGGCCCCTGGTTGGCTGGTGCGCCTGCCTTCTCTTCCCCGTGTCCCTGTCTGAGCTTCCCTGGGAGCTGCCAGTGGGGCCCAGCAGCAGCGCCGTGGGCAGAGGCCAGGTTGCCCAGGGAGAGCAGTGCCCCTCACTCAGTCACGTGCACTGATTACCGAGCGGCAGCCACTTGTTCACGGATCTAGATCTGCAAGCCTCCGTGCAGAACTGTGACAGTGTGGAAGGGAGGGGTCGAGGAGAGGAGGTCGGGGGGCGGGGTGGTGGTGTGGAAGGCAGGAAGGGAGAAACGAAGGAAGAGAGATATATTTGTTCACAAGCCGGGAGTCTGCGCATCAGTCCTGGGCCTTCCATGCCCAGGCCGACCTTGTTCCTGCCCCTGGGGAGACCACGGCCGTGCCCACGGGCGCCTCGCTGTCACGGTTCCAGCCTCTCACGTTTACTTGATGATGACCTGCTCTGCTCTTGGACTCCAAGCGACTCTCCCGCGCGCCCTGATCTGATCACGACAGGGAGGGTTCTTACTGTTCGGTGACCCGTCCTTGCCATGTGCCATCCACCCATTCAGCCTTTCCGCCCTAGAACCCACCGTTTTCACACACTGATTTCTGTACTTCTCACATTTTTTTTGAGGTAGGAGAAACACATAGAAATTCTGCTGTTTTACAAACAGAAAACAGAGTTAGGAAATGCTAAAAATCTTGCCCAGGCCTCCGTGGTCACCGGAAGGGCTGGGTCTGGAATCCAAGCCTTCAGCAGCCCTCCCCCCACCACCCCCCGCCCCCCGCCCCGTGCTTCCCTGACCACACGGACCGTGACACAGGACACGTGCATTTCCAGCCCCGGCTTCCTCCTGGGAGAGCTATTCCTGGTGTGGCCTCCTGTCCCCTCAAACTGTCCTCGCAGCGGGGAGAAGAGGGGCCGAAATAGTTTCACACTGTCTCTTTCCTTTGCTAGAAGGAATATATTAAAGAGATGTCTTTGTTTCGTGCCTGATTTTTATTTTCTCCACGGGGGACATGATACCATCACCATGGAGATAACAAGAAATACAATGAATTATCTCTGCTTCAAGCCAGGCGTTGTGCAACTTGCAGTGTTAGTTTAGCTACCAGAGTTATCTCAGAACACGTGCAGGGAAGCAGTGTGTTAGAAAGTGCTGGATTCCTGGACACCTAAGTGTATAAGTAGTTTTCACAGACACGAACTTGTTTAATAGCTGGGCGGGAGCTCAGAAGTCATCTTGTTCACCTCCCTCACCTAGCCGCTGAGGTCACCGAGGCCCAGGAAGGTGCAGTGACCTCGTGGTTGGTAAGAAAGGGCAGGAGTGTGTGTAATTTTACCGCGTTTCCTTATTAAATTGCAGATAGGCAAACATGTCAGAGAGTCACCGTGGATGTGACTTTCTTTGTAAAGGCCATGATGTCAGCGTCCTCCCTGGCATCCTGAGTTTGAAAACCTTCCCTACTCGGGATTACCTTATGGGCTTCTCAGCCTGTTTCTCCCGCCAGCCTTGACCGGCCTTCAGGGTCCCTCTCCAGATGTAGCCTCACCTTTTCTGGGTGAGTTCTTCTTACTGCATGGCTCTCATCTGCAGCTCAGGTGCTGCATCTCTGCTGGGAATGTCACACTTTCACTCCTGTCTCTCTCCTCATCTCAGCAGGATGCGGTCTCCCCTTAGACCAGTGGCTCTTAACCTTCTCTGAGGTGCCGAACCCACCAGTTTCATATGCGCGTTCACCGAACCCTTCTTTAGTGATAAATAAATTATGATTTTTTTTCCAAATTCAAGACATAGGTATATGTTTTTTTACTGGTGCACAAAATGAGCCGTGCATGAGCATCACCTTGCTCAAAGAACAAAACCAACAAAGTGCATGAACTCACAACAAATTACGGTACTACTTTATTCTGGCCTCCGCAGCAGAGGCTTCTCCGAACCCCTGAGACCGACTCATCGAACCCCTAGGGTTCGATAGAACCCAGGTTAAAAACCACTGCCTTAGAGCAAGAATCTCAGAGGGCCGTAGGGTCACATTTTTAAAAATCTGCATGTGAGTGCCTTTGGCAGTGGCCTGGCCGGCCTTCTTGTATATATGTGCTTTCCTGCTTTGTCCATGCAGGTGTTGGGGCTGAGACTTCCTTTTGTGACCTCAGTGTCTAGGACAGTATTGCAGTGGCCCTAATTACAGCAAAGACCTGAAGCTCTCAAGGACATAAGCAAGACTTCCCGCGTGTCCGGGTGGCCTGACTCATGATAGCTGGAGACTAACATGCTAACCTCGTGAACACTGGAGCTTCTGCCGCCTCTGTACGGGTTTTATACTTTACACGGTCTAGGTGGTGCTTTGCTCACCAAGAGCTGGTGTGGATTAGTGATGGCCCGTCGGATGGAAGCTTGGAGAGCAAATGGTGTGGGCCCCACAGCAGGGTGGGCAGAGCAGGCTGGGCAAGGAGAAAGGTTCAAAGACAACCCAGGCTCACACATCTCAAGTGGACATTTCCTTAGTGATCAAATGAGCCGGAAGTCATATTGGGCCATAGCTTCCCCTGTATTTTCTTTGGTGCTGCCGGATTCCTGGGCCGAGAAGGGGGAAAGGGGAGCAAAGAAGGTTTAATAAGTAAGGTGAGCTTTTCTGTGGACATGGATTAGAAGACTTATTTTGAGATGTAGTGTGGACCACTGAAGAATTAGTGTTTTGTGCATCTCTACTGTCTTGAGTAGGTAGGAGAACAAAAGAGTATGAATCTGAATAAGGTATCTATTCTGTCCTTTTGGGAGATGTATTTAAATTTTCCGCTGTCTAATGTTTTAAAATGAATCAATGACCTGTTGCTTCAAGGGTTGGATGCTATTTTGAGGCTACTTCCAAATGACTCATTTCAACAAAATTTAAATTTAGTTCTTTGATGCTGGATAATACATTTGGTGTTGTCAGTATGGTTTAGCGTTTGGGTTTATACTTTATTTGAATTATTTTGTGTGTGGTGTGACAGAGACAGAGAGAGACACACAGAGAGGGACAGATAGTGACAGACAGACAGGACAGGAGAGAGATGAGAAGCACCTTATTTGTTCATTGATTACTTTCTCATATGTCAAAGCCCCCTTGACGTAGGGGCTACAGCAGAGTGAGTGACCACTCGCTCAAGCCAGCAACCTTGGGCTTCAAGCCAGTGACCCCTTGCTCAAGCCAGTGAGACCATGCCCAAACCAGCGACCTTGGGGTTTCAAAACTGAGTCCTCTGTGTCCCAGTCTGACGCTCTGTCCACTGTGCCACCACCTAGTCAGGCTTTATTTGAATTTTTATAAGTTTGAAATATTTTGTTAAGAAAATTTAGATAAATTTAGGAAAAACCACAGGAAAAATTACTAAGTGGCTTTTGAATCGGGTTTCTTCTACAGAGAATATAATACTGTGTCCATTTTTTTTTAAAAGGAGCCAGCTTCAAAATGGGCAAGTACTGTTCTGACGTGGACTTTGACATAAGAAGTCCGTGGGTTCCGGAGCTGGCTTGGCTCTTTACAAATTGTATGGGATAGGATGAGTTCTGTAGCTCGTCTGCGTCATGGTTTTCTTAGCTACAAAGAGGAATAATAATTATGGCACTTTACCATTGAGTTGTAGGCCAAATTAAATATAATAGCACTTGGAAAATGCTGAATAGGTGCCTGACATACAGCAAGTTCTCACTACATATGAGCCCCTGTTCATAATAATTATAAATACAGCCCTAATGCAGAATCTCAAAGGTACCTCTGGGGACTTGACAGAGGTATTCTAGAGTTCGAAGACTAAAAATGTAAGATGGGACAGGAAATTTTCAAAAAGAAGAGTGTTAAATTTGCCTTTTCAGAATATTTGTTATATAGTAACAGTAAATGACAACGTTGCAAGTATTTAAAAAAGAGAAAGCTTAACATGCCAATTAAAAAGTACAGAATTGATTAAAGGATGGCAAGTTTGAGACTAATTGGTGTCAGAAAAAGCCTAACTGAACTGGAGGCCAACATTTCATTGTTTTCATTGGTAAAACAAAAGATTTGTTTGAAAAGTAAGTAAAGTTAAAATGAACAGGAAGTGCATGCACTTTATCATATATTTGCCAAAACTCGTTATGCCTAAAATCATGTGCTAATTCTTAGACACCGCCAGGAGAGAGTCGTGTGGGGCTTCTGCTTTGCTTTGTTTTAGGCATGATCGTTCGTGCTCAGATTTGACCAGACGGGCGCCCTTACACAGAGTGTCCGTTTTAGGAAAAAGTGTTTCAATGCACCAACCGTTTTCCTAGGGGTCTTTCTGAGTCATTTGCTTTGCAAATCATTTTCTTCAGAAACATCTATCATGTCAGTATCCTTGTCAGTTTTCTTCCCTTCACTGTTAACTGGACTGAGTGCCGGGCAGTCACTGGGCGCTGTCCTTGCACGTGACCAGAGCAGTCTCCAGCACCACTGTAATTGCATTAAATCTTGCATCATTCACAAGATCTGCAGTTTCCCTTTGCAGTCAGTTGGTGTGTATTTGCAACAATCCCAAACAGTCAATGAGAGATGAACAAAATGTGTCGTAGGGGCAATTCATCTACTGTTAATTATGAAGCACATTTGAGTGGAGACAGTTGTGTAAGAGCCCAGTTCATCTTCAAGTGAATGTCTTTGTGCTAGGCTTTGGCTTTTCTATGACTGCAGTTGGGATGATTAAACTTCTCTAAGTAGGATGGACCCATACCTTCCCCAATTATATGTGTAAACAGTTGGAATGTGCTAACCTGAACTCAGACCTCTTGTGCTAATGTGGCGTTTCGAAGCAGTGGGGAGAGGCAGGATGGATTAGTTACAAAATGGTACTGGGAACTGGCCAGCCATTTTGCAGGGAAAACAAAACAAAACAGATTTTCTGGCCTCTATACCTTGTGTCACAATACATTTCAGACGAAGAAGAAATTTTAATATAAAACAATGAAATCACAAAAACACAGGAGATACGAGATGGGTACGTAGCTACGGGGCCAGGCCGGGCCATTCTAAGTCAGTTGACCAGAAGCATAGAAACCACGTGTGTGTTGGTGGTAATGATCCTGGGGGCAGAATTTCAGGTGGTATGGGAGCATCTTCTTCCTCTTCCTCTTCCTCTCCCATCTGTTCTGCATACTTTCCTACAAATAACGTATGTAAGTTATCAAAAGGGACTGGGATGGAAAATGCCGATACATAAACAAGTATAACTGTATCAGAGATGCTGGTCAGGCAAACACAAGGGCAATTCTATATGTCAGGAAAATTAATGGCTCCTCATCCCCCACGGGAAGCCAGTTATTCAAGGGCAATGACCATGTGTTTATGTACGGGGCTTGTTTGCATTTCAGTTCCGATAGATGAACACTCAAGTCCTTCACAGGATTCTTTGCATACATGTGTGCAGCTAGTTTATGGACCCCGCCTCCTGTCCGCGTCTCAGCGTCTCCTCTCTGAAAGTCGGCCACACCATGCAAGTTACTGATCTCTGAGTCATTTTCTCTCCTTTTCATGAGTGACTTTATAATTACTAAATCTGGTGACCCCTTTACCAACAGCCTACTAGGCTGCTCTGCAGAGTTTGACAATGACACCATTTCCTCCTTAGAGCCTTCTCAGTCTTTGGCTTCTCTTCTGCTATTGGAAACTAACTGTTCCTGTCCCCTCAGACCTGTCTTTTCCACTCTGCCTTGTGGCTTCTTGTTCCTTTTTCTGTCTCTTGGCTGTTGGTGTTCTGACTTCATGCTTTCCTGGACAGTCTCATCAAACTACCACCTGACTTCCATGTCCTTCTAAGTTTGTACCTTTCTGTCTGGTCTCTCTTCCGGGGTTCACATGTCTCGCTCAGCACCCTACAGGCCTCCCCAGTTTCATACACATGAGTGAAAGCCATCTGGTCTCAGGGGAGGATATTCCCCAGTGCCCAGACCAGGGGCCTCAGAGACAACCTTGGCTCTCTGTTACCTTTACTCACCATGTTCAGTTCATCATCAAGACCTGATGATAGCACTTTCCAAATATATCTCTTTCACTACCCACACTGCCTGTACCTGCTTACCTCCCTTATTTCCTGTTCAGGCCATTAAAACGACCTGCCAATAGTCTCCTTGTATTAACATTCCTCTTTTATTTTTAGTACTATTATTAAAAACAAACAAGTTATAAATGTTCATAGCAAAGTTATAGCAAAAAAGTGAGAAAAAGTCCAAATATTCATCGGTGATGGATGGATAAATAAACGTGGCATATCCTTACAGTGGAAGGAATATTCTTTAGCAATCCAAAGAACCACAACACGGGTGAACCTGAAAACATTATGCTAAGTGAAAGAAAGCAGCCCAGAGGGCCATATGTCATGTGATTCTATTCCTATGAAGTGTCCAGAATAGGTAAATCTGTGGGGGCAGATTGTATTAGTGTTTGCCTAGGGCTGGGGGTGAGATGGGTAGTGTGGGGAGGTGGATATATTTGTTAGGATACATATTATATTCTTATGCCTGGCATGTACACAGTTGATGACCACCGTATCGGCTCACAGGAAGATGCAGAAACACTCCAAAGACTTCCACGTACCCTTCAGCCAGCTTTCACCAATGGTGACATTTTCTATAACTGTCATACAGTATCAAACCTAGGAAATCAGCATTGGTCTGCCTTCTATTTTTATTTTTTCTTTTTCTTTTTCTTTAGTGAGAGAGAGAGACAGAGAGGGACACACAGACAGGAAGGGAGAGAGACGAGAAGCATCAACTCGTAGCTGTGGCACCTTAGTTCTTTATTGATTGCTTTTTCATATGTGCCTTGACCAGGGGGCTCTGACCAAGCCAGTAACCCCTTGCTCAAGCCAATGACCTTGGGCTGAAGCCAGTGACCTTGGACTTCAAGCCAGTGACCTTTGTGCTCAAGCCAGTGACCTTGGGTTTTGAACCTGGGTCCTTAGCATCCCAGGCTGATGCTCTATCCATTGCGCCAACACCTGGTCAGGCTACTTGTCTTCTATTTTTAGGATGAATCAGTGGATCTTTTGATTAAGAGGGTAAGTCTTGACAGTTTGAACTTTTAGAAACGGTCATGGCAGATATTATAAACAGAGTTAGGGATATGACAGGGAGATGTGGGTAAGTAAACTGGTTAAGTTTCAGGTTAGATATTCAGGTGGCCAGATCAGCGAGCTCTAGCCCATCTGGGAACTCGGAAGCTGCATAGAGGAGGTTGAGCAGATGAGAATGAAATGGGAGCTGTTACAGGTTCTTAAGCTGCGCACGACTTACAAAAAGCAGTGTTTGAGGAATACTCATCTCACGTTTGTACGCTGGATAGAGGGAGGGGAGAAGTAGGGAAGAATATGGTACTCCATCAAGGGGGCTGAGTCTAGTCTGTGATGGAGAGCGTGTTTCCTTTGTAACACGGCGAGCTTGAGATGACGAAGGGGCATCCAGGGAGAGATCAGGGTCAACGGCCGGATCTGAGGAATCTCAGCTGAAGGGAAGGGTGGAAGCCTGAACGGTGGGTTTGGTACCCTCCATTTAGAGTCAGTGTTTTGCAGTCGGAGGAAAGCGCTGAGGGAGTGAAGGCACAGGGAGGGGAACACTGGGTTGGAGGCTTCGCTGCAGAACCACGAGCCCAGGACAGGTGGGTTCTGTGGGAGGAGTGACGTTCAAGGAGTTCCCAGAAGAGGCTTTCTCAGTACTATCGGAGACAGAAGGACAAGAAGAAAGCCTTTGGTACCTGGGAGGAACAAGACAGGGAGGCAGGTGGAAGAAGGAGTAGGCTATGGTCAGGGTTGTATGTCTTTTCGTTCTCTTTAAAAAGGATGCACAGAGAGGTTTGAGGGTAGGGGGTGGTGCCAAGGTGATAATCTTAAATCCCACATTCATGGTCAATGGGGAGCTTTGAGAAGGTGGAGGAATAATCCAGACTATAAGTAAGCTGAGTAGATGGAGTATTTGAGAAGAGAAATAATTACAGCCTGAATATAAGTTGGGAATATATGGAGATTTTGTTAAAAAGGAACATTTAATGAAGCCCAGCGACATGAGTTTTGCAGTCGTTTCCTAACGATCTGTGGGGGGTCCAGAAGGGGTGATGGGTGAGGTGGTCAGTCGAGGTGGACTTGTAGTGGCCACCGCAGCAAGGACAACTCAGCCATCATTTTCTAGCTGGAAATACTGCGGCAATACCTCCTTGCTTTGAAACAACAGACTGTTTCAAAACATCAGACTAGATTGCATAAGAAAGTAGTCAGTTACTAATAGGTTCTTGCCCGTTGTAATAGGGGCCCATAATGGGCTGAATGGAAGGCTAGTGGAAGAGTATTGGAATCCAGGATTAGAGCTGCATTTGACAGGAGAAGCAATTAGGAGTAACTCTGGGGGAAGGTCGGCCATCAAAGACCTAATAGAAGAACATTCTCCCTGTGTATACTTAGCAAATACTCGTTGATGGACAGGCTGCTGGTAACTAATTACAATGCAATGACCAAAGCCCGTTTCTTGGAAGGAGGGTTGTTAATACAGGAAGAGAAGAGCAGGGGAGTTTGAGGAATTTCCTTCCCTGCAGATGTTGAAGCTAATGTGGACACTCAGCAGTGAGAAGATAATCTGGGAAAAACCCGTGCCCAAAAGCGGGGGAATAAATTAGATAACTTGAAAGGACATCACTATTTCTGTTTCTTTCATCGTATTGTATGGACAGATCTGTACCATGCTCCTTTTTCACCCTCACCCGGCTGTGAGGTGAGCTGTCTTTTCTTTGGACTAGCGTCACGTGAAACATTGCAGTGGGACCATGAGCTGTGTAATTTTTTTCAGTACCCCTAAAAATTGAGTAAGTCAGCCAAAGGAGGGCTCTCTCAGTACCCTGGAGCAGCCAGCGGAAGGGAGGGTCTCTGAGGCTTTGTAGTCTTAAAAACAACTTTTCTCACATACTGTAAACATTTGGGCTTTGTGATCATCAAACATGAGGACGAACAAAAAAGGTATTTATTCCCAGTGGTTGCTGGTCCGAAGTGATTTCGACAGAGTCACTATACCCTTGTCACAGCTTTCTTCCTGGTTTCCTTCCCCACGGCTCAACCCTACCCCTCTTTCTGCCACTGCGGGGGCTCTGTGTGCAACGCAGGTGTGACCCACTCTCAGGACTGTGATGAACACGCCGCCCGTCTCCTCCCTCAGCTGTCACACCGGGGCCCGTTACCTAACGAATTTCACCTCTAACAGCAGGAAGTTTGTCAGCTGTTAGTCTAAGTTCATGAATATTGTCTAAGTTGTACTTACTGTTTTTGTTTTCCTGGAGATTTTAGCCTGGGTAAAGCACTTTGGGTGCTAAAAAGCAATTCATCGATCAGTTACCTACAGGAGAGTCATTAAGACTTATTTTATATTACACTGTTTTCATTGAAAGCACTGAAAAGCTATCTATAATGAGAATATTGACCCGGAGAGGGGGCAGACCCAACCATTGGCCTGCGCCCATGGCTCAGTCATTTTTAATTCTTCTGACCAGTGGATTTGGCCTGAAATGGGACCAACTCGCTGCCTGTGCCACAGCCCAGCCCCAACCAGTGAAGACCAGGTCCCTCCATTCTGAACCATCAGGGTGAGTGAAGCTGGGCCCATGCTGCCAACCTTTAAAACAGTGTTTTCATACCGAAATTTCAAAAAAGCAAAACAAAAAAAAAAACCCACACCATTTTTAGTGTGTTTACTCAAGTGAGTTGTTGGAATAGTCTACCCCTTCTGATTTATGTATAATATAGGTAGTTCTTTTCTTCTTCTCCTTCTCCTTCTTCCTCTTCCTGCTCCTTCCTCCACTTCCTCTTCTCCTCCTCCTTCTCTTCTCCTCTTCCTCCTTCTTCTTCTCCTCCTTCCTCCTCCTTCTCTTCCTTCTTCTCGAAATGAGAGGAGGGGAGTTAGACAGATTCCTGCATGCCCCCTGACCAGGATCCACCCAGCAACCTCCATCTGGGGCTATGCTCACAACTGAGCTATTTTTAGCACCTGAGGTGGAGGCTCCAGGAAGCCATCCTTAGTGCCTTGATGCATTCAAATCAATCGAGCCATGGCTGCAGGAGAAAAAGAGGGAGAGAGAGAGAGAGAAGAGGAGGGGTAGGGGTGGAGAAGCAGATGGTCATCTCTCCTGTGTGCCCCGACTGGGAATCGAACCCAGGACATCCACATGCCAGGCTGATGCTCTACCACTGAGCCAACTGGCCAGGGCCAGTATTTCTTAAACAATTAAAAATTACAGTGAAACACTATCCTTTTGATCCAGGTTGCTCTCAGAGTAATGAATATCCAATTCTAAGAAAACCCTTTTAGCTGTGTTCCTCTGTGCCCTGTCTCTACTGTGTATGCTTTTTTTTTTAAATTGAGCTTTTTGTTTTTAAAATGTTTAATTTCTTACTTAAAGATAAATGTCTTGGTAGCTAGAATTTTTGTGTTTCTCTCATGACTGCTTTCTGAGCCCTACTGCAGGGTCATATGGAAAATGTTACCCACAAATAAACTGATGTCACCCTCTAGCTTTCAGAAGCCTTGATTTATGCTAATACCGATAGGATGATTTTTATTTAGTACAGGTGTTTGCATGTCAGTTGCTTTAAGATTTTTTTTTTTTGGCATTTGTTAAAAATAGACTTGGAAATGACGGCAACCATAAAACAAGAGTAAATGTACCGCACTGGTGAGCCCACAGCAGGGGCTCAAAGCTCCAGCTTGCTGGCACCCGCGTTCGGAGCAGATACAATGGCAGATGTTAAAGGCTCGGGTGTCGGAGTCGGGTGGACTTCAGTGAAAGAAATGAAGTATGATGCAGCATCCCGCGTCAGTGGGACATTCAGACAGTCCGTGTGTATGTGCGTCACTTTTGCAAATAAGCGGCCGAATGTGACATTTTGATTTTTTAAAAGGTAAAAATATCTTTTCTTTTAAAATTAGATTAAACGTCGGACCATGGTAATTTTCTAAATCTAACATGTTCAACTCTCGGGAAAATCATTAATGATGCATGCACTTTATACATTTATAAATTACACACTTTGTGCACTCTTTCTATCGAAAAAATGCACCACGTACCAAGCCAAGGTGAGATTTGCTGAGTACTTACCAAGTTCCAGGCACTGTTCTAGGTCCTAGGGGCAGCGTGGTAACCGAGAGAAACACAGCCCTGCCCTCGCGAGGCAGACGTTCTGGTGGGGGGCAGTCACAGGAATATAAGCCAGGGGACAGGGAAAGAATGCCAGTGACAAACCGTCTGTGCCTGTGCTTTCATTGCGACTAAAACCTCTGTTTTCCATATAGTGAAATGGGAAGATAGTATGTTTTATTACTTGAGACAGATTCCTTGTTTGAGTAGGTAAAATAATTGTTTGGTTATATAATATAGTTTAGGTGATTACTATTACTATTATTTAGGTGTTACAGTTTTCAAATGAAGGAGCATGTTTCAGTTTTTAGGAAAAAAAAGCCAAGTAACTTTTGAGAAGTTTTCCCAATAAATAAAGTTGATGACACTTTATAGTGATCATTAAAAACATTTTATACCATAAGAACAGTTTCTGTATTATTTTCAGTGTATCGTTGAGTTGATTCTTATTTTTGTGTTACATCATCAGCCATTCTTAGATGTCTGCTCTCTTGAATAGACCCTCCTCTCTGTCTTACTAGCCTGTGACATCTCTGAGAGCTGAGACTTGTCACTCACTTCAGCACCCCGAGAATCTAAGAGAATTGGAACACGGAGATGTTCGAACACATCGCTGTGACATTGATTTGAATCAATGCAAACATCTCTTCCTGTTCCCAGTTTCCTGTCCCTCAGTTCCCTGCCTCTCTGCTCCCCCACTTCCGTATACCCACTCCACCTGGATCTGCCCCCCACTAGCCCGTTCGCTCCCCCATTTGCAGCCCTGTGGGCTCCCACCCTCAGCCCCTCGTCAGTTTCCAGCCCTGAGTAAGTCTCAGGCTTTTCATGGATCCACTCCAGAACTAGACAAAATTAGTCATCAAACTGTCCCGACTCCGTTTCTCCTCTCATGCCGTCGTGGGGCCTCACCTGGTCCTTCCTCTTCTCATCCAGGTTGTATTTACTTGCTGTTGGTTGATTTCCTAACTCGTTCCCAACAGCTAGTCCTTTCGATTTCACTCAAGTCCCCACCTCTTCTCCCCCCAAACTGGGCTGAAGGCGGCGCTCCTGCCGGGCCACGCAGGTCAGCACGGCCCCGCTCCTGCCGGGCCGCGCAGGTCAGCACGGCCCCGCTCCTGCCGGGCCGCGCAGGTCAGCACGGCCCCGCTCCTGCCGGGCCGCGCAGGTCAGCACGGCCCCCCGCCCGCCGGGCCGCGCAGGTCAGCACGGTCCCCCGCTCCTGCCGGGCCACGCAGGTCAGCACGGCCCCGCTCCTGCCGGGCCACGCAGGTCAGCACGGTCCCCCGCTCCTGCCGGGCCACGCAGGTCAGCACGGTCCCCCGCTCCTGCCGGGCCACGCAGGTCAGCACGGCCCCGCTCCTGCCGGGCCACGCAGGTCAGCACGGTCCCGCGCCTGCCGGGCCGCGCAGGTCAGCACGGTCCCCCGCTCCTGCCGGGCCACGCAGGTCAGCACGGTCCCCCGCTCCTGCCGGGCCACGCAGGTCAGCACGGCCCCGCTCCTGCCGGGCCACGCAGGTCAGCACGGTCCCCGCTGCTGCCGGGCCACGCAGGTCAGCACGGTCCCGCTCCTGCCGGGCCACGCAGGTCAGCACGGTCCAGAGCAACCTCTGCTCCTCCCCACCCCGCCCGGTTTAGTTAAAATATCCTTTTTATTTTTACTCATTGTTTATCTTTCTGCTCTTTCTCAGAAGAAGACACACCTGCTTTTAGGACAAACTCAGACTTGCGACCTTGACCTCCAGGACTCTGCTGCTTCTCCTCCTGCCTCCTCCCTTTCTCTCTGGCGGTTCTGCACGGTCCCCTTTGCCCTCTCGGCCTCTGCCACCCGGGTCCCCTCCTCGGGCGCTTCCCGCCTCTGGTCTGTGTGTCTGAGTCCCTTTGCTGTGGCCACTGTGCTCCATCCACCCCAGACGTCCCCCTGCCACTGGTACGTGTGCTCACCAGCTAGTTGACGTCCGTCCTCAGGCCTCAATTTAGAGGTCACTGTCCTGTAAGAAGTCTTCTGTGACCCTTATTATCCCTGCTTCTGGCCTCTTTGACTTTTCTGCGTAGCACGAAGCGTAGTGCACAATGACATCTTCATTGTGGGTGTCTTCCGTGTTTCTCCGACCGTGCTGGAAGTCTTGTGGGAGGGACCGTGTCTGTGATCCCCATGCCCATACGCTTGGCTTCGTGCCTGCTGTGTGACAGGTGTCCCAAAGACAACAACAGATGGGTGGATTGCACCTTCTCTTGCTCCCCTCTTTCCTGAGGGACCCAGTAGCCTCAGAATCATCTCAACCGCACCATTTACTTTTTGGGTGGTTGCTATCGTCACCTACCCATCGTTCAACTTTGCCCGGTTCTCCTTTGTTTCATTATATTAGACCATCTTGTTTTCCTTCCCCTCCAGACTTATAAATGCCACTGATGGCACTGTGGTCTCTTAGCTACAATCTGGGGTGAAGCTGAACAGTGGCATCTGTAGACAACTCATCTTTTGGCCCCAGGAACCATGCTGGGAGCTTAATGAACCCATGCGAAGTTCTTAAAAAAGGGGGTAGAGGAGTTTTATCCGTGATATAGCACTGTTTTTGTTGTTCATTTGACAGATACTTTTTAAAAAATAGCACCATACTCCTGGCACCGTACTGGGCATCAGGCTATGCCGATTAAGAGGGGGACAGCGGCCCTGTCCTTGAGCCTACATGCTGGAGGCAGAGCCAGATGACAAACAGGTGCAGAGCTCAGCAGGGGGTCTCAGGTTTAGTGCGTGCCGTGCTGTGAACCAAGCAGGAGCTTGCGAGTCGGGTGGGGCTACTGCAGGTGTGCTGACCGAGGAAGGCTTCTGGGAGGCGGGGGCCAGGACTCTGGGAAGGCCTCTGCTGGAGGAGTGGGGTTTTAGGGCCAGGACTTGCTCAGAGAGTAGAACTCGCATATTCACACACACACAAAGGGAAACTAGGGATGACGTACCCACTAACTCACTGGATGGGGGAACCCTTTCACAGTGTATTCACATGTCAGCTCCTCAGGTTGCAAACCTGAAGTATCCAAGAATTTTACTTGTCGCTTACACCTTAATAAAGCCGGGGTGGCTGGGTCAAGGTCCGGAGGGGCCAAGGGGCTTGGTGTCCCTGGCTGGATGTGACTGAGCAGGCGTGGCGGCAGGGAGGGCCACCTCGTGCAGTGCTCCCTGCGTGCCGTGCGGGGGTGAGGGGGTCAGAGGGTGCTGGGAGTGGCGGGAAACCGTCCAATGGCTTCAAACAGGGAAACGGTGTGACGTCAGGTGGCTTTTGAAGAATTGCTGTGGCCACGGTGGCAGGTGGGCGGCGATCTGGAAAACGGCTGGACTAGGCACAGGGGGACAGGAAGAGGGACTACGGTCGAAGTGTAGGCGGAAGACGGCAGTGACAAGGACGGGCTATGGCAATGGGTGGAATTAGAAGGTGTAAGGCACCGGTGACGGGGTGCGTGTCGGGGCCTCGGGGACGGCCCCTGGAATGCTGGCTTTAGTAACAAGTAGGAAGGTAGCACCACAGGTGAGGGGGGCCAGCGGAGGGGGAGCGGTGTGCATGCGGGTGGGGGAGGGGACCCAGTTCAGATCTGTTTCACCTGAGAGGCCGAGGGGGCACCCACCTGTCCACGAGGAGTGGCCTTGGGCTGGGAGGTGGGGGGCCCTGCACTGCAGAGAGACTGTCGGCATCTGAAGCGGGATGGGCTCACTTCGATGGAGAGAGGAAAGAGGGGGCTCATCTAAACCTTGAGGCCTTCCAGCATCCAGAGGTCAGGAAGCACCGACGCAGGAAACTGAGGGGAAGAAGCCAGGGGAAGAGTGAAAGGAAAACTGGGGAAGCAGCCCCGTGGCTGCTGGAAGAGGGGTAGGTTTCCAAGGTCAGCGAGGGCATGCACCGCTGGGGGAGCACGTGAGGACGGAGGGGGGAGCCAACGTCTTTCTGAGGGTCTTATACATTACGTAACGTTTCTTCTTTCACGTATTTATTCCTCATCATTGATGGAAATAAAGCATTATGGGTTTTTCAACCTTCTTCTTCCATCTTTAGAAATAGCACATATTAGCACTGTCTCAAACAAATCATTACTTTCTGCCCACCCTGTTATTTATTTAGAACAGTGGTTCTCAAACATTTTGAAGTTGGGGTGCATTTAAAATCCTACAAATAATTGTAGGCGTACTAGATACAAATTTCTGAAAAATGTGTTATAATAATTAAGTCAAATATTAAAGAAAAAATATAAAGTCCAAGCATACTTTTATGGTAATTAAAATAAATACAACAAAATTAAATTTATTCTGACATTAAAAAACACTTTTATGTTACATTTTTTGAGTTATGCTTTTTAGAATTCGTAAAAAAGAAGGGTTAAAAAATAAAAAACCAACAAAAATTATCTTTTTATATATATAGATCCATTCTTATAGTAAGGCTTAGTAAATTTGGCAGGTCCCGGCATGAATGTGTTAAGTTCTTACATTCTTGTGTTTATGAGAAACATGAGCCTGATGTGTCCTAGCGATTTCTTCAATGTTTGGGCATATATTTGAAAGGCAAACTCTCATTTCCTCGTCAATACATTGAAGAATTCCTCTCTTTTTACTCTTAATTGTGTTGAGTGCAGAAAACCCTCACCATACATATCATCTTAACTTTATACCAAACAAAGGATAAAAGAAACTTGCCTCCAGTCTTTCCGGGGAACATGGGGGGTAGTGTAAACAATCCAGCACCACAGCTTTACAGCCTTTTGCAACCTAATCAGGCAAGTGAGGTGAGGGGTTGGGCACACTGTCATTTTTCAGCCAATTCCCCACACCTCTGTCCCCTAAAAATCTAAACTCCAAAAACCCTGTTGGTTTTTTGGTCCCCAACAGGCACATGTTTCTCTGGAATACCATAGGCCGCACCTGGAAATCTTCTAGGGTGCACCAGTGTGCCCTGGAGCACACTTTGAGAACCACTGCTTTAGAGCAGGGGTCCCCAAACATTTTACACAGGGGGCCAGTTCACTGTCCCTCAGACCGTTGGAGGGCCGCCACATACAATACTCCATACACTGACCACCAATGAAAGAGGTGCCCCTTCTGGAAGTGCAGCGGGAGCCGGATAAATGGCCTTAGGTGGCCGCAATTTGGCCTGCGGACCATAGTTTGGGGACCCCTGCTTTAGAGGATCACACTCCTCTATTTAGAACAACGCCAAGCTTCCTGTTCTGGGTCCAGTCCCTTCATAATCTGGCTGAATCCTTCCTTCTTCCCCCACTTCTCTTGTCTTGAACCCTTACCTCCATTTAGGTCAGTTTCTTCCCTTATTCCTCCTTACATTCCTGGTACGTTGCAGGCAAAACAGACATGGTCTGTACCATAAGGGAGCCTATTTTCTCAATTAGGGCAGTCATACAGATACATTGTTTCAAAACAAGGCCAATACTATGGAGGCAAGAGATGATAGAGGTTCCCGCTTGGGAAGGTGCAGTGGAGACCGGAGGAGCTGAGAGAAAGGAGGCCTTCTTTAGGAGAGGAAATCGGCAGGATTTGGGGATGGGCTGGAGATACGGGTGGAGTGGGAGTGAGAGGTATTGCGGAGGGCTTCTGGGATGCTCTCTGGCCTTGGCCGCTGGACCATTCATCGAGAAGACACCCTTGGAGAAAGTAAGGCTTGAGGGAGGCATGTGTCAGTTCTGCCCATGTGGAATTTGAATGTTTATCTCATGTCTGCTTTTCCTGCAGGAAGCCTTCTCTGAATATTCTACCCTTTGCTAATTATTCTGACTCACATGGATTAAATATTAGCAATTTCTTATGCTTCATCCTAATACTGTCAGTAACTTCCATTGACACTTCATGTTACTCTCTCTGGTTCTCATTGCTGTGTGTGCGTCCTAAGTTAGAACATAAACCTATGTGGACACAAAATGTGTGATCACTATTTTGGTTTATACACTATTTTGGTTATACAACTGGTAACACATGGCCCAGGATGATGTTATATCATAGCACACATTTGGATTCTCAGTGTCACTAGGAATTCTTTTTTGAGACACAACCTAGTTTCTTCTGAGTTCATTAATAATCTACAGAGACTCAATAGGTAACAAGTGTCTTCCAGGGTAACAGAGATGAATCAGTTAATTAACATAATGTGGATTAATATGTTGCCTATCTGAAACTCCTTTCTAATCAAAGTCATGAAACCCCTACTGTGTACTGTACTGAATAATATTTAACTGGACTTCAAGTGAAACATGAGACAACGAACCCTTAAGAATTTTCCTAGTCTTAAATTTGGCTTCTTGTGAGTTTATTTCTTTAAAACATTACAAAATATCATTTAAATTTGCATCTGTAATAGAACTTGATAGCTCCCTACATACTTCCAATTGGCCTCAGCGATTTCGGCATTGGAAAGTTGGGGTTTTATTTTCCCAGCTGTTTCAATGTAATATATTTGAAGACAGAGGCACTGTCCTGTAAGTTTATAGCCTAAATAAATCTATTTTAAAGGTGTGCTGGTCCAAGGCCAGGTGGCATAATGGGATGACATATGAGCTATTCACATTCAAAAAACTGGCACTAACTTCATGTTGGGGTGCCAGGAAAGTGACTTTCGAGGTGTCAATTTGCCGGAGTCCTTAGCAGGCATCCGAGAACATCACAGAACTGTTGTAAGGGCTAACATAATGTATCCTCTGTAAATTATCCTGCCACGTTAGCCACCTAAGGTACAAAAGGGCAGTTTGAGTGACTTCACTAGGCATTCCAGAATCTTGTTTTAATAACTAATGAGAAGTACAAGCCTTTCTAAGAGAAGACCAGCCTCGTCTAACAGCTTGTAATGGGACTGGGAGTTGAAATTTAAGCTTTTCTGTCCTCTGGTCTTTTTCCTGCTCATCAGTTATTTCGCAGATATTTACTTAAGACCCTCTTTCTGACTTGGTATCATTTTAGGCGTGAATTTTATACTAAGACTAGTTCCCTTACCTCTTTCTGGCTCCAAGTCTTATAAATCCCAGTAAGAGTATTCCAAAACACTATTATGAAATCCATATTAGTACTCAAAAAACAAAACAAAACAAACAAAAAGCCATGATAACCCTGTCTGGAGTACTTGCAAAATCATCTCACAAGACTCCCAATGTGCCTAATTGGACCGCCTATCTGAAGATCTTTCACTTTTTCTCATTTGCATTTGCCAAGAATGTATAATCATTATGCACTCAGTTTCCACATGAGTAGTTTTCTGAATTACTTAAAAGGCCATCAGCATTAATTCACATTAAATACCCGAACCTAGGTTTTCCTGTGGTAGGAACACAAGTTAGGCTAGTCAGATACCTCACTTAATCTGAGAAAGCAAAAATGCCCAGAGGTACCAGTCAGACTTTGATTTTCATTGTGAAAGTTTATTTCAGTAACTCACAGACTTGCCCTCTGTTGCTCTGGCCTGTTCAGCTCCTTTCCTGTTGCATTTAGCACCTGTCCTTTGCACAGAGTGATCTGGTTACCGATTTGTTCTGAGGAGACTGGAGCCAGGAGGGCAGTGACGGTGGGTGATCCTGGGCAGTGTGCCCTCTTGCTCCACCCTAGAGGAGGGGCCAGTCTGTGTCCTTCCTAAGGACTCCCTGTAGGGTGCCTTGCTCTGGGCTGCTACTGAGCTCTCTTCTTCCCGAAGATGCCGCGGTTGGCGGGGCGTCCTCTGTGCACTGCAGGGTGCTGACAGGCTAACCAGCCTCTCTGAACCCCAGTTTCCTCTTCTTTACCTCTAACTGTCAGGGCCTCAGGATCCTTCTCTCCGTCAGAGTCTGTGGTGGAGCCTTGTCCCCACAGTAGACCCCGGTTCCAGGCTACGGCCTGTGGCCCTGCCGACTGCCTGCGTACACACCACCTTTTGATGGCTCATGAAGTCAGCTGGTGATGAGATAGGAGGCAATCTAGGGACGGACTGGGCTTCTTGAACTGAGGAGGCGATTTCAAGTTCAAGATACTTTCATTATCTCTTGGTATTAAAAATTCATTATCAGGTCTTTATGACGTACCTACCATATGCCTCTTACCGTGCTGGAGTGTGGGTGTGCTGTGGTGACCGGCAAAGAAGACAGTGCCATAATAAAGCATGTGTCCTCGTGGGGAGGACAGGGCACACACCCCAACAGCCAGGAGTGCAGACTGTGGTCGGTAGCGGGAACGCCCAAACAGGGGGGCCGGTGAGGGGGAGGGAACTCCGGCTAGAAAACCTTTCTGAAGCGGGGTCATCCGAGGTCAGCCTGGGAGCTGCTCCAGGCAGGCGCAGGTGCGGTTGGCAGGCAGAGCAGCGGGGCTGTTGTCCCCGAGACAGGGGACAGGAAATGCAGAGGGCTCACAGGGACTTGGGGGACGACAGGAGATAGGGTTGGTTGAGTGGGCAGATCACAGAGGAGCCCTTGTTTCAAAGTTCAGGTTTTATTCAAAATGGCAATTCTTGAAGTAGGGACATTTTTTTACGAGCTCGTTATCTCTTAGACCAAATGAAAGATGGCAGCCCCAACCTTGACCAGCCAACCTGCATTCGTCATCCAGCGTCGCGGCGAGCAGAAGCCAGCAGCGTGTTGAAAAAGCACTTTATTGTGTTCAGAGGCCCGAGACTGCTCAGCTCCCAGCCATTTATCATTTGAAAGCAGAGGAGTGGAAAAGTTTAAAAGGCTGCAGCAATAACATTTGAGAAAATGAATAATTTAAAACTAATGCAATCATGAATTATGAATTGTAAAAAAAAAAAAATCCTCACTTGTGATTAGAGATTCGTAATTTTCATTTTATAGCAAAATACAGTTGGCGGGCCAGCCTTCCTGACTCACTTCATCTAAGCACAATTAGGCCCGACACATTAGTGCCTTGATGTGCTGACTTACGACTGGCTTCTTGCGTCAAAACCATTAAATTTTAATGTATGCAGCTTAAGTGTAAGTGGTCACAGATGATTCATAACCCGGCTCCTTGCTTTTGGTGAAAATTATCGTCAGCCAGAGAATTGTCCCCAATGGCCACACTTATCTTCGTAGTTGATTTCCTAAACATTTCTGTGTCCATGGGAGAGCAGCCATAAACGCTGTGCAGCTGATGGGTAAAGCACAATGATAATTGCTCTGAAACCGCAAGACGTTTGATGATGACAAAGTAGAGCGCTCTACCTCTTGACATTTTCTTTCTTCCTCCCTGGTGCCAGGAGGGTACAAGTGATATGAGCTGCTCTTTAAGAATGGAGTTAGCCAACCCTGATATTTTTTTTTTCCTTTAAGGAGTGTATGCCAAGAATTGCCCACAGTATTATGACCTCATCACTTAGCTGTCGGGCATAGAGGCAGGATGAGCCAGCCGGCTTGCCTGCCTGAAGCTGTAGACAACAGCTCAACCCAATAAAAACAGGATTGTGGCTTTGGAGTACAAGTCTCACCAGCCTGGTAATTACTTGAATGCTCAGCTGACCCAAACACCCTCCAGATACTGAGACTCCATGGCCCTACGTGCCACCAGCAAAGTGTCCTTGTGTCATGGTGCAGTCCATACAGACACGTGGTCTGGTTCTGTCCCTCCAGAGCTTGAAGTTCCAATTGCCTTCAGAATAAATTCCTGGTTGGTTACCTGTCACGGCTCATGAGTTCCTTCATTACCTGGCTTCCGTGTGTCCAGCCCTTTTACTGTCACCTGTCACCGGTGACTTAAGCTTCTACCATTCTGACCTAGTTGCAGCTCCTAGAAGAAGGAGGCATGCTTCTCCTTGTCCTCATGCCTACCTGTCCTCAGTCCTCGTCCCTTGGCCTATAGCTGGCTCCTCTGCCTAGGATCCCCATTGCCCGTCCCGGCTGAGTGACCCCTGTGGTCCTTTGCGACTCGGATATGGTCTGAGGCCTTTCCTGCCTCTCTCCCTGAGTCGCCCCCCTTGTGTCCGTCACACCCTGTATGGGTTGCATTGTGTTACAGAGATCAGCGTTTGCTAACTCATTGCGCTGCGGGCTCCTTGAGGAGTATAGTCTGTGTTCGGCACCCTGGCCGTGAGCATGGAGTCTGCACGCGGCACCTGCTCAGTGCCGCCTGGATTGATGGGTGCGTGTCTCTCTTGGCTCTGAGATGACACAGAGGAGTTGATTGTTTCCACAGCAACCCAGCTGTGAGACTGGATTACTTTCAGTGCTAACACTATAACACACCGATTCTAGTCTCCTCATCACATCGCAGTCTGACGGCTGCCTTTCTGGAACGAAGGCATTTTTTACAATCTCTTTACTGCCTTAACGAAGGAGCATGGTCCAAACTTGTAACTCTGCGAAGTCCTCACAAGACTCATCCGTGACCTATTATGAAAGGAGACACACCCGGGGGAGGCTTGGTTCAGGCGCTCGGAGAACTGCGTTCATCCGACTTGGGCGGGACGGCTGCTTCGCTCTCCCGCCCCCCTTCACGGTCGCCTTGGATCAGTCTGCTGCGTTAAATCAAGCGCTAGTATTTTAGGACTGGGAGATAAATCTGATACTCCCGGCCCTTCTGTACCGGAGAGATAGATGTGTCTATTCTTCAGCCTCTCTCGGGGGAGGCTCCCACCATCCTCAATTACGCGTTCCATTATCTCACCAGCCTGCTCCTCAGGAAGGCCTTCTCCCTTAATGTCTAACTTGAATCTCTCCTGTTGCAATTTAAGCACATTTCCGTTGGCCCCGGCCTCAGTGGGAATAAAAAGCAGATAACTCGCCAGCACCCGCCCATCACTGCTCCACACGGGAGGTGGAGGTGTCTGACGTCCCCCGGGGGTCTTTTTCTTTCTTGTGCTAAATGGACCCCATTTGGCTTTTTTCTCCTGGTGCCTTTTTCTGGGAACTCTTCCTGGAAGACTTTTATTGCAGCAAATATCAGGCAACATACATTTCAGTTCTGTCCTTTAATCCTGCGTCTTATTTTTTCAGTCTCTCCAGTCTGTGTGGCCTTAGTGAGCCCCTGAGCACACTGAGGAGGAACCGATGGACACCCCTGTAAGTGCTTCATGGTTGTGGGACTCTTTACCCCCACCCCCCACCCTGCATCACGTGCAGGCTCCCTCGTCCTGTGCCCGTGCTGATGGGTGGAATGTCTCTCCTGTCTTATTTCTTGCTTCTTCATGCATGAGTCTCACATGGTTACAAGGGCAGCATTTCTGAGTCCTACGTCTGCTCACTGTGCCACCCAGATGGCTTAGGGCAGGGGTGCTCAATATGTCGATCACGAGCTACTGGTCAACCGCCAAGGAAGTGTGGGTAGACCGCATGACATTAAAAAGACATTTGTCTTTTGATTGGCATACAGGGTAGCCAATCTGACGTCTGAACTTTTGACACCCTACGCATGCGCGTTAAACTGCGCTAACTTGTTTAGTTACATTGCTGCGTAGTTAGCCTTCAATTTATTTAAACTAAATACAACAAAGGGTATAAAAATGAGTGCCGTGGCTGGTCCGAGTAAGAAGCCTAAAACCTACCACTTTCATACAGAATGGGAGGGGATGTTTTTCACTATGTCATATTCTAAGTGCGTTTGCCTCATCTGTCTGTGTGCCATTGCTATTCCAAAGAAGGGAAATGTGGAGCGGCTTTTTCGGACTGTTCATAAAAACTATGACATTGACTTTCCTCCGAAAAGAGAGCTGAGAAGGAGAAAGGTGAAAGAAGAATACACAATATTAAATAGTAATAATAGTAACTTAAATAATGATAATATAGAAGAAATAAATTTATGTTTTGCATTTTTATTGTAGGTAGATCATTCTGACTTGGTCATAAGTAGCTCGCAAGCTGAAAAAGTGTGGGCACCCCTGGCTTAGGGGATGGAGGTAAAAGGAAATGGGGCAGTAGTCACTGTTCCCTTTGCCTTTTCCAGACCCCTGGGGCAAGGGCCACGGAGTAAGCGGAAGCCACACGCTCTCAGATCACAGAACGCTGATCGTTTGGGGAATCTGAGAGAAGAACTTGGGCATAATGTAACAGAAAGATGAGCTGGAGAATAAAAATACAACCTGAAGATAGAAACTAAAGATAGAAACTTCTCCCTAAAAACTAGAAAGGCGATAGGGTAGGTGTGAGCAAGGACGAAGCTACGACAAAGAGGCAGAGGGACACCAGATGTGATCAAGTGTGAAGAAGTAGAAAAAAAAAATGCTTTAGTTTGTGATCCCCATGCAGGAAAATATCACAGGACGATCTTTCAGTAAAGGTAAGAAATAAGCAAGCATAACATTCTAGGGTAAGAACAGTGACTCAAACTGATAATACAAACACGACAGGATTTTCTGTTGATGGCTGTGTGGCCTGTTCAGTGACTCCTCGTAGCCATGTTACCAGGAGCTGCCTCTGTTCTGTTGAAGGGTGGACGCTATTAATTTGACCCCTTGGCAATTCTATACAGTCTGACCCTTCAGGGGTAACCCCTTGACTATAAAGAAAGTTGCCATCAAAATTCGTGTTACTTCAAAGTAACTTCAAATTCCAACTAGGACTATATAGCTAGTGTTACGTTTTCTTCTACTAACTGGAGATTAGACTAAGGAGGCTGTAATTCTGATAGAGCACAACCTGGAGTTAGTGGCAGGCAGTCCATTCCATTTGGGGGAAGACGGCGTTCTGTCCTGTGTGCAGACTGAGCCTTTGGTCAAATGATACCTCTTCGGAGAAAGAAAAGAAAGGGATGTTTAATTTCCTTTCGAGTAGCTCATTAATTACGAGTCGCTCTAGGTAACAGACATGCATTTTGGAAAGAACTCTCTCCTGAAGGAATCCTCCCAGAAGTTATGACTAATAATTGTCATCCTGTTGGATGGTATAGATTGACTTCTACACTAATCTGGAAGCATCAAAAACCTTGAAAGCCTGACATCTTGGAAACTTAGCGATGGGAGCCATAGAAAAGGGAAAGGAGACATTCTTAATATTTTTTACACAACCAAAAAAACAAAAAAGTTAAGTGCCTTTTGATGACATAATGTTGATGCAGTACAGAGCACGAGCAAAGTGTAATTACCATTATCGGGTGTATTGATTGATATCGCGAAGGCCTGGGCCGTTGTATCGGGTCTGAGGTGTGTAAATCAGGAACCCTGTCACAACCATCCTCCGGTGTGTCATGTCATCTCTGGTGTCAAATTGGCAAGTTCAGAGAAATAAAAAAACCGTGTAAGACTATAATATATGTAGGTAGGCACTTACCTAGATGTAGGCTCCCAGGTTTTAAGACATTTCTATATTTCACTTCAACTTTCAACCAAGGTCAAGACCTTGGAAATCTGAGATCTAAAAATGGATTATTCTTAGGATTAGTAACAATCGTTTCATGTTAATTTATTGTCACCCTTTGGGCATCATCCTCAGAAACCACTTTTAAAAGAATCGACCATCCCCACGAGCACCGGAGTTAACGCGTGCGTGGGGAAAAAATCATTCTATTTTGAGCCACTTCTGATATCATTCCCATCAGAAATCAAGATACTGATTACAAAATTGCATTTTGATCACTTTTTTTCTCTCTCTCTCTCTCTCTCTCTCTCTCTTTTTTTCTTACGGCGCATATTATACCTACCCTCTGCCTGAAAGAGGAGACGGCGTGGCGCTTTTGCCGCCAAACAAACGGTGTGTATATGTGGCCTGTTAGCCTGCACAAAAGCAACTTTTTATGTTAGCCTAGTGTAAGCATGGGCTCTTCTCTGAAGAACTCCCTCCTCCGCACTACCGAGCGTGCGCCCGTGGACGGCGGCTTAGCTGCGGCGTGGACTGGGCGTGCGGAGAAGGGCAGGGATGTGTGGTGGTGGCGCGATGCGGCCTCTGTGCCGGCTGCGCTCCGCTCCGCTGCGCCGCCGGGAGGCCGAGCCAGGAGGTGCGCACGCACGGAGAGCCTCTTTGAACAGTGTCGATGGCCCGCCCTGTCGCGGGGCGGAGTGTCTGACCGGGAAGCCAGCTTCACACCTCACATCTCCGGCGGCTGCTGTCGGTAAGACCGAATACTTACTGGAACTGACGCTGTGTTCATTTTAGCTTTGAAAGGTTTAAAAAGAAATCGTGCCTGGAATTCATCAATTTAAAAACTATATATTTCATTATGTTATCAGGTCTTGCTGTAAAGATAAAGATTCTCTCCTTTTATGCTGCTCCTCCCCTCTTTGTTCAACTGCCAAAGGAGAGAGAGAGAGAGAAAGAGAGAGAGAAGTCTCTTTATTTGATTTACATTTTGGTTACAGTATAACCTTTTCTTTTTCAATTACAGCTGATACTTATTTTATATTCATTTTAGGTATATAGCATACTGATTAGATGTTGATATAATTTATTGGCATTTAGACATTTATGTAATATATAATTCCCCCGGTAAGTTCAGTACCCACCTGGCACTATACACAGTTATTACAATTTGCATCCCCATAACTGTTTTGTAACTGCCAGTTTGTACTTACTCACGTCACCTTTGTCACCCAGTCCCCCCAACCCCCTCCCCTCTGGCCACCATCAGTTTGTTCCCTGTACCTATGAGTCTGCTTCTGTTTTGTGTTCAGTTATATTGTTTTGTTAAATCCCCAGTATAAGTAAAGTCATATGGCATTCATTTTTCTCTGTGCATCTCATTTCACTTAACACCCTCAAAGGGTAAGATTGCACTCTTTTTTATGGCTGAGTAGTATTCCATTGCATATACTCAGCACATCTTTTCTATCCAGTTGTCGACTTAGGGAGCTTCCGTACGTTGGCCGTTGTAAATAGTGCTGCAGTGAACATAGGGGTGCATCTATCTTTCTGAGTTCATGTTTTGGGTTTCTTTGGATAAATAACCCAGAAGTAGATTTGCTAAATCGTAAGGTAGTTCTATTTTTAACTTTTCGAGGGACCTCCATACTGTTTTCCATAGTGGCTGCACCAATTCACAATCCCACTACCAATGCACAGGGTTTCTTTTTCTTCACAGCCTTGCCAATACTTATTGTTTGTTGGTTTACTGGTGATAGCCATTCTGACAGGTGTGAAGTGATATCTTACTGTGGTTTTAATTTGCATCTCTCTGATGATTAGTGATGTTGAGTATCTTTTCACACGTCTATTGGCCATACGTGTGTCCTCTTTGGGGAAATGACTATTCAGATCCACTGCCCATTTTTGATCAGATTGTTTGTTTTTTTGGTGTTAAGATGTTCTTTATATGTTTTGGATATTAACCCCTTATTGGATGTATCATTGGCAAATATCTTCTTCTAATCAATGTGTTGTCATTTCATTTTGTTGATGGTTTTCTTTGCTGTACAAAAACTGTATAGTTTGATGTCCCATTTGTTTATTTTTTCATATGTTTCCCTGGCCTAAGGAGGTATATCAGAAAACAATATTACTAAGCTCAGTGTCAGAGAGTTTACTGCCCATACTTTTTTCTAGTAGTTTTATGATTTTGGGTCTTACATTTAAGCTATTGAATCTATTCTTACACTATTCACCCTGTACCCCTCTATTATCATATTTGTAAGTCTTACCTGTAATACCTCTTGCATTTTAATATCAGAAGGCATTTTAGTATAAGGCAAGCAACATTAATTATTTAGAAGTTATGTGTTGTGGTTTTGGAGCATGACACATCAAGGCAGGTGACAAGGATTTGCATTCTAATCTACCACTTACTTGACATGTGATTTTGAGCAAGTAACTTAACCCATCTGAGCCTCTGTCTCCTCGGCTGGTACAATAGTAGCATTGTGAGAGCCGTTTGATATAATGCATGGAAAGGAGCACAGGACCTGGCCTGTGGGAAACGCTCAATTCATGATGACTTTTCTAAAATAAGTTATTGTGACTGAGAACGATTTATTCCTTTTTACGTCAGATGTTCTAAAACTGCCATGGAAGATTACACAAAGAAATTCTTGGCTGTTACTTTGAAACCCTGATCAATTTCTTCTGGAAAGGAGGTGGAATGTAATGTGTGCTAATTACATGATCAGAACAGCAAACTCACAAGTATTTCTATGTTGCCTTATCAGGCATTTGAGATGGAAAGCAGATCTGGTCTGTTTCTCCAAACTGAACACATTGCTGGGAGATAATCCTTCTTTTTGATGTAAAAAAAAAAAAAAAAGATCTGTACTAGTTTTTTTGGAGCTGACACTTAAGAACCTCTGGTTGTAGAACTGCAGTGTAGATATAACACCAGAAGGAAATATTTGCCTAGTATGATGGCTGAGGCTATATGGGGAAATAGAAATACTTAAGTTTGGTATTGGGTGAACCTGTTTAAACCCAGACTCTACCTGGCATTTGCATATCATTTGTTCCAGTGTCATTTCTAAAAGTCTGGTTATAAATCTAATTCACAAGGCTAGGGAAATACCAAGAAAGATAACATACACAAAGTCCCTTACCCCAGTGTTTGGCTTACAGTAGATGCTGAGTGAATGTTCTTGTCCTCTGGTCTTCCTGTCACACAGGAGGTGTTTCCATGTGGAACTGCCTCTTTCCTACCAACTAACCCTGCTTTTCAGGCTCTCTGACTTTGAGCTTTCATTTCTGACCCATGAGCACGTTCGCCTACTTGATATGAGGAAGCCTGGTCCTGTCACACAACTTGCTTTGTAGGGTTTTGGGAAACTGGAACTGAGAGAGAAATGAGATAGAACCTCTTTACCAACTAAAGCATTTGAGCTGGCGGAAGGTGTGTTGGTGCCAACCAGCGACTTCCTCCACACTGTTCATCACAGTCCACAAAATAATGTTATTCTGTGGTTTCTTCTTCTTCCATTCTTTCTCTTAACCCTCTCTCTTTTTTCCTCACAATACATGAAGATAGCAGGGATGGTTTTAAATTCTATATTGAGTTCAGAGCTGCCAGGCTGTGGGTATTCTCTGGCAGTGAGGGCAAATGACACGCATGTCACACTTGATTTTCCGCAGCCCATCTTCAGGGCTGACTGGTAGATGCGTGTAGCAGCCAGAATCCGAGCAGAGTTGGAGGCAGAGTGAGGTCAATACGAAACAGTAAGGCTCTCAGCTCCTTGGATGAAGTGTCTGTTGTAAAGGTGACTTTAACATATAGCCAGAGGGAAATCAGAGCACTTCCTAGACGGCAGTTACGAGTATCTGTTTATATAAGTACCAGGTGGGAAGTGGAAGGGGCTGTGTCCCAAGATCTGATGATTCATCATTGGGAAAAAAAAGCACAGGGAGTGTGGTCTGCAGATAACATCTAGACCAGTTTTATCTCCAAATATCTACTTAGATTTGTTTCCTTTAGACATAGATTCTGCTCATTTCTGCCTTGTGAGCGACAGACGGCACTTTATGCGTCCCACGTTCTTGTATATACATGGAGGGCACATTGTTATTGCCAGTGAGAAAGTTTGGTTCTCATCGTTGTTAAGATGTTGGCATAATGTTAGGTTGGTGATCAAGAAATGCTACAGATTAGCAGCAGGGTTGTTTTGAAAAAGATGTCTGCACTTTTGTGAATTTTGAAGATCTTATGTTGCTATATATATATATACATATATGTATGTGTTTGTCTCCATATACATATTCTATATTTATGATATATACATGTATATATGTTTTAATTCTGAAAGAGAGAAATTTTGAGAGTAACGTCAGCCTTGAAGTTTCCATTTAATGAAGAGAACCAAACATTACTAATAAGGACCTTCTGAACTAACAATTAAAGAGAAGTTCCTCTATTGTTTTCTTTGGTATTTCAAAGTAGTATCTGTGATTTGGAAGGTAGAGAGAAAAGATTAAGAGTTTTTCAAATTCAAACACTTGTTTGCTATTTTTATAGCTCTGGTTATTATCGAAGTACTATCCTTTTTTTTTTTTGACAAGGTGAATTAGTGAGTCATTACTATATGTGTACAGTACATTTTGCCAGATAGTTATAAAATACATGTGTTATTAATATAAAGACAAAACTTTCAAATGAAATATTCTAAATTGGCTTAAAATTTCATTGAAGAAGAATGTACATTTGACAAATTAGAGACACATTTTTCCAAAGAAAATTATAAAAACAAATATTAAATCCTTGATGTCAAGAGTATAAAAACCTGCAATTTAAGAACATAAGAAAAATAACCATATGAGGAACTAAATTTCTCCAGGTTGTAAGTTCCTTCCAGGTGGTGATTCAATAGGAAAGTGAGGACTAGAACAGCGAAGGAGACAGGAATGATACTACTGCTCTGCTCCCCTTCGAAAGGGCAGCTTGATGTTCTGCTGGAATAGATTTAATTAGATGTTTGTTACTTAAGGGGTCCCTCGGTCAGAGTTGGTCTGTTCTCTGTTAAATACGTAGGTGAACCTACCTGAGATGTTGTCTTTCTGGTTTTTCTTTCCATCTGATGATACAGTGCTCTTTAGGTGGCCTGAAAATATATAAACTCATTCATTCTCCAGCAGCATCCACCCTCAGCTGAGTCTTTCTCTTCTTCATTACAAGTATGGACGTTTAATATCACGTGTATGTCCCTGGATCCCAAGACTCTTGGTAACTGTTGCCATTTTTTTCTCCTTTCAAAGTCCTCTGAAAGCATGCCTTGCCATCTTTATGGGCCTTGAGCACAACGTTTGGTGCTGCCGGCCCTTCCTCCCACGTTGACACAGTCTTCTTATCCTGGTCCATGAGGCCCCTCTCCCCTGGTTCTCTTGTTGGCTGCCCCCTCTCAGCTCCCTTTGTGGGTCTCTGTGCCTGCTGAGCCTAAGCAGTTGATATTTCTCAGGTTCAGTCGTTGGCTCTCTTCTCACTTACTGGCTGGTTTTAATTGCCATTAGTGACTTTCTGTATGCTGATGACTTCCAGATTTATATCCTCACCACAGATCTCTCCCAAGCCCTAGGTCCGCATGTCCAACCACAAATTGGCCTTGTCACTTCTCAATGAAATGTGACATATGTACCTTAAGTTCAATGTTTTCAGAAACCGAAGTCATCATCCACATCCCGCCCCAGAGCAAGCCTACTTCTCTTTGTATGTCCTGTCTCAGGACTGGAACTTCCTGCCAACTACTGGATGGATGCCTCAGGCTCTTGTCTCGAACCATCTCTATCCCCACCGCGGACTCCAGGCCACCCCAGTGGCCAGCTTTGCCTGTTGTAGCCGCCTGTTCTCTTTTCCCTGGTCTTTCTCCTTCAATACACTTTTCTGCATTTTAGAAAACTCTTACTTTAGTGGCTCCCGTTGTCTATAAGATCACATCTGAATTCATTGCCACGGTCACGGCCCTTCATGACCTCCCGTCTCATCACTGCCTTCTCCGCTAGCCTTGCCTCTCGCTGCTCCCTGCTGGCCTCTCACGCCACGACACGAACCAGCTGAGTTTCCTTGTGCTCGAACAATTTGAGCATGGCTCCCTCTTTGGGCCACCTGCCTCTTCCTACCTTACCCAGAAGGCACTGACTTGGCCACTCCCTCACCCCCCTTTGTATTTGCGTTTGTATGGTGTCACCTCCAGAAGCACATGCTGAGGTCCCCACGTGCACCCTCCCACTCAGCAGCCATGGTCTTTGTCTGTCCTTGTAGCCCCGCCCCTATCACACCACTTACCCCGTGCGTTCCTCGCCTTCCTGCTCTCCACTCTCCACTCTAGGCTGTACGTTCCTTCAGGTGCCTTAAGGTTAACTATGTTGAGACTTGGTCATAGTCCCTGGAATACAGTGTATGCTGGAGAGGCATTTCATGAGCTTGTGAGGGAATCCCTGCGACTGTTTCCTCACGGGTCCGCGGCCGTGTCGCCATTGTCATCACATATCCCGTCTTCCCTCAGTTTCAGAATCTCCATCCTGATTTCATATGAGAGCTTAACTCTAAAACACATGGAACAGTAGGTACTGTTAGGTGAAAAAGCAAAATACTGTACTGACAGTACTGTGGTAATCATCGCTTCAAGGAAGGAGGAAGGAATATAAGAAGATACACACACGTCTGCTCACTTGTGCAAAAGACGCACAGGCAGGAGAAAGCAGAGACTGGAAGGGGGTAAAGAGGTGGAGCAGGTGAGCAGGGGCAGGAGGGAACCATTCTTTCCCAAGCACCCCTGCGGGCATGGCTTCTTTCCTGGAACCATAGCAACCCATTACCTTTCCCTCCCCCCACTCTGAAGCAGACAAATAAGACCAGGATGGGGGGTGGGGACTCAAAATGTAATGTCAGGTGTAACAGGTGAGCCTCACTCTATTGTACATTAATAACATGCCCCCACTGAAGGGAGTGGAAGGAAAAACACCAACCTGAGTACTTTTGGCAAGCAGTGTTTTCACTGGATATTGTGAGGTCAAGGGCAGAAAGAACTGCAGACAGACCCTGTGCTCAAGTTGATGAGCTTCTTTCTCGTGGACGTATGGCTTGTCAATTCTGAAACTGCTTTATGTGTATACTAATATTCAATGAAGACGTTAGAATGATGAAAGGGGAACCATACAGCATTGGACTAAAATACCAGACAGTAGCATAAACTCATGGATCCTAATATAAATGTCTGTATATACAGATATGTAGATACAAAAGTAAAATAGATGTGTGTGTGCATGGGCCATGGTCAGTATATGTAATAATCCCTTGGTCTGTCTGATGAGAAGACCTAGAGTCAAGAACATACCAGCAGGACTGAGCATTCCTGGTGCCCGGATTTTGGTTTCTAAATATCATCTTTAATGAAAGAAATAAGGCTAATCATATAGCCAATACATTCTTACCTTAAAACATAGTTTTATATTCTGCTTTTTAAAAAGTTTTTTACTTTCTCTACCATAAGTATCGCCGTGTGTGAAAAAAACATTTCTCAAGATTAAAAGCATATGTGAATGCAAGAGATTTTTGCATTAAAAGTCAACAGTAACTCCTTTTATAGGTAAGACAAAAAAACCACAAAATTTTAAAACTTGAACAACAGCAGAGGAAGCAGCTGAGAATCCTTGGAGAAGGGGCTGATTCCAGAGCAGAGGAGGCTAGGCACACAACCGGCCAGCAGTGTGTCTAGTGCCGGGAAGTCCGGGCACGTGCTCAGAAGGCGTGGAAAGTCTGGACGCGTGCTCCGAGGGCGCGGGAAGATCGGGCGCATGCTCAGAGGGCGCGGGAAGTCCAGGCGCTTGCTCGGAGGGCGCATGCCCAGAGGACATGGGAGCCTCAAGTCGCTCTCAGCAGCTGGAACAATTTTGGCAAAATAAATAATAATGCCACTGGAGTATAACCCAGAGAATAAAATAAAAACCCAGGAACCCATGCTGACAGCGACAAACAATTAGATAAGTAACTGGGGGGAAAGTGACAGCTCTTCCCACAATAAAATTCCATTTAATAGAGAGAGAAGGAGCGAGGGAAATGCAAAACCAGCGTCAGGCACACACCACGGTGACCATTTATTGCAGGTGAGATCCACCAGTGGATGCTAACACAGGTGGGGGAAAGAGTTTGAGGGGAAACAGGATATTTGCCTAGTCTCAAGGTATCCCCCCCAATGTACTTATCAATCAGAAAGGGAAAACATTGAAGCAGAGAAAACTTGTAAACGCCGTCTTAAGCAAATGATTACGGTTAGCATCACTGGTAGTAAGACATGTCCACATTGTATACCACTGATGCGTTCACTAAGGAGCACACAGACATTGCTTCTGGGATATTCTTGACAAGAACACAAATCATCAATGTAATCACGAGGAAGCATCAGACAGGCACGCACTGAAAAACATTCCAGAAAAGAACGCATCAGTACGCTTCAAAAGTGTCAAGGTCATGAGAGACTAACGCACTCTCACCGATTAGAGGAGATCAGAGGCTCTCATGAGTAAATGCAATGTGGACTTTTGGATTAGATCCTGGAGCAGAAAAGGGGCATTAGTGGAAAAACTGGTGGAATCTGAATAGTGTCTGTAGGCTACCTGGTTAATAGTATAGTACGCCCATGTCTATGCCCTAGTTTTGATCATTGTGCTATGGTTATATAAGCAGTTACCCAGGTGAAGGGTGTGCAGGGACTTCTCTAGCTTCTCCTGTTTGGTAATCTTATCTAACTTGAACAGGGCAGGCAGTAGGATGATCGATTACTCTGAACTCCAGGCCTTCAGGCTGGTAAATATTTTCTTTTTAAAAAATGAAATGGATAAAAAGATAAGTATCCCCACCTCTCCCGAGTAGAGAAGGCCAGAGAAGAACTGAAGGTACATGCTCTCTGTCGGCTCAGGGTTTCCTGCAGTTTTTGCGAATGTGAATAAGAGCGATACTTGGCGTGGACTCCATCACTGTGCAAGAAATGTTTCCTCAGGGCGTCAAAAGCCTTGGAGAAATGTCCCCTTTTCCATGTCCCAGTCCAGTGCTCTATCCACTGCGCCATGGCCTGGTCAGGCTAATCCCCTTTTCAAGAAGGCTAAAAACTTCATTCTGATGTATTGTTAGCCTATGGCTCTGTTTATTTGTAATAATCTTGTGCTGTTACACTAATTTCACATAAGTTGCCATGTTTGATTTTTACATCAATCCTAAAATACGGAGGGAAGATGTTACCACCAATGGATAGAGAAAACAGGCTTAGAGATTTTAAGCAATTTGCCCAAGGTGGCAGAGCCAGTGCTGGGTGGAGGCGAAGAGGCTGGCCTCTGGCTCTGGTGCTCACTCTACCCCACCGTGCAGGACAGCTCCCAAACAGGACACCTGCTGGACTCCTGACATAGCAATAATTGTTCAGCTGTGGCCTGGGATGGAGCAAGATGGCATCAGGATTGCTTCAGCCTTTCAAAGCAGTCATTTGTGTGTGCTCGCCCTTTAAGATCATCTTTACTCTTCTCTGCATGTTTCTGCTAAGAAATCGAAGCCTAGTCTTGGCAAGTCCTGGAGGACGAACCGGAAATCACATAGGAAGTAGAGTGTGTTGCCACTTACCCTGCACATGGTCTTGTGCACAGCCTGCCACAAAATACTAACAGGGTTGCAGGTAGAAATTTCTGTTCTTTACGTTACATTGCCTTTTAGGAAGGATTCACCTCAGCCATGTTCTGAGATTCATGAGCTGTTAAAACCTGTCCCGTATCAGAATATAAGCTTTCATATTTCCTACCTCTGGGACAAAGGGCAATGGCATACAGTCTTCCATCTGGATTCAGAATACACTTATGGAAGAAAAAGCAAAAAACTAGTATGAAGCACTGGATTAAAGCCCCAAGGAAGTCTGCATTAAAAGCACCAGAACGTGAAAATCCTCAGTGTTCAAAGGAGGGACTTCAGCCCGGCTTGCAGCGGCTGACTTTTGCGAGCTCCGTTGTTTTCCTGCCAGTCCGCAGGGCTGTCTGTTCTCTCTGTTCAGAAGGCCCTAAAGCTCGCTCCTTTTTGCCTTACATCTTAACAGCTTGAAAATCTTAGTGTTGGGTATTCCTATTTGAAATCCCTAATAAAAGTGGGAAACTTTTGAAGGGGCTGTCCTTTTCAGTGTTTTGTTTGGAACTCATCCTACCCTTCAGGGGCCTCCAAAGACTAACCACTTCGTCCTCTGAAATACTTCGTTAGGGGCTGTCAAAGGGCCAGGGCACGAGACGGTAGATGACAGCATGTTTGTTCGTCTGGTTCCCAAGACTGCCAGGTCTCAAGGTCACCGGGCTGTTCCCCATCTCAAGTTGGTCTTATTTATTTGTGTCACGGAAGGGAAATTTGTTTTCTAAAATGTTAAGAGTTTGAATATACTTACTATCACTCCTTGGAATGTTTGGGCCCAGCCTTGTCCTGAGGTTTGTTTTTCATCAATGTGAGCCTCAAATATAAAAGAGTTTGAACAGTGGCTGGGAGATTAACTGTCATTTTAATGATCAGATGAAGAGAAGTTACATTACGAGACAGGCTGGACAACAACCAGTCTTCGGAAGCCGTTCCAAGAGAGTGTGACTGAGCTGCCCAATACCCTTGATGGTGGTTTAAAAAGAAAAAAACAAGTAAATAAAATGTCAGCCAAGTTTCTCAAGACAGATTAGAGAATTACCCAATTCCCTGAGCCTCTTCACTCAAAGTCTAAGGCAAATGTTTGTTGAAAAATTTTAAAAACTAAGCAGTTTATGTTCAACTGGATGAATTTCATTCATCTGGGACAGAATAGCAACCAGAAACGTTCGGCTGTAGTGTTTGTTTTATAGCTGCTATGTTCTTAATGAAGAACAGTGTTTGGTGTGTTGGTACTTGCCATTGGGTCGTTAATGCAACAAAAAGGTTTATTCAGTTGTCATCTGTTTTGTAACTAATTTATTCATGACGAGAAGAACGGTTGCTAACGATTTACTGTCCATTCTTGTAACATATTTGTATCCCTGGCATATTCTTAGGTAGATTGTCTCCTTCAATCTCTTCAAAAGCCCATAAGCAAGGTCCTGTTACTCCCCCGCTCTAAAGATGGCTGAACAGGCTTCCACGGCTTTGCCTGGAACGGAGGCCCTGCGAGTCCAACTGCAGTGTGTGCTCCATCAGCACGCAGACGGCTTTCTGTTACTAAACTCGGTTCACCCAGGTCATGTGGTCAGTTCATGACAGGTCTACCAGGTGGTCACTTATGAACAGAAAGCTAATCATGTAGCATTGCATTGCTTAGCAGGGACAGTAGAAGGAACTGACAGTTTTTAAATGTGTATTGTTGAGCCTCCACATGACGTAACTGTAGACACTTGAAAAGTCAGCCCGTGGAAGTCAGGTAGGAAAGAAGTTGGGTAGTGATCAGGAAGTAACATTGCTTATTTTATTATGTATGCAAAATGATTGCTGCTCACTATGTCCCCAGATGAGTCTGTTTTTCTTTAAGTGGTGGATACCTATATGCTGCTCATAAGACCAGAGGACACATCAAAGACTCCTGCAAGAGGCTGAACCAGAGTGTCCTGGGAGGTTGTGAAAGGATAATTTTACCAAGAGGAACATATTTTACAGATAAAACTGGCAGATAGGGTTCAGTCATTTGCATCTTCTAGAAAGAGATGGGGTGTAACAGAAATCATGCCAGTTCAGACATTTACAGGGAGACACATCCAGCCAAGACGCTAAGATAATTTGGGACTTTTTAAGTTTTATAAGCTGAGGGTTTCCATGAAAATCCCTGCGCCATGTGATTCAGTAACTCCGAGGGTTGGAGGCTTCACCCCCTGCGTCGCGAACCATGCCACTCAGAGCAGAAGCTTTGGGGAAAGGGAAGATTGTTTGTAACCCTGGCAAGTGGCCATTCCAAATTGTCTCCCACAAACGGGCGCTGGCCACAGCCTTCCCAGAAAACGTCTGCCGGCCAGTTGCTGAAAGTTGTGTGTGTGAGAGGGAACGTCTCTTCAGTTCTACAAGGACCACTTGGGGCCAGGATATTTTGTACTCGTTTTGGGGGAAAGACTCTGGTAGATTGATATGATAGTGGAGTAAGTTCTCACTGGCAAAATGGAAGGTCCCTCCATGTCCCGAGTCTTTAATTTATTTCTATAAACATCATGGCCCTGGTACATTAAGCCCATTTTCATGTACATAAAAAGCCACTTTACCTCAGCCTTCCCTTCTGTAAAAACAGAGGTTTATTTTATGGCCTGTCTAGTTGTATCTCTGCTTGACAAACAGATATCAAATAAAGAACCAATTGTTCCAGCTGACTCTGAGACTTTGGCTAGGTCTCCTTACCCAGCAGCCCTCGGGGGTAACAAACGGGCCGGCTGAGAAATGACTGGTTTTGTTGTCATGAAAGTCAGAAGTGTCACCTGGCAGGAGGGCTTATCTTGGCTTTTTGGGGGGAAGCCTTTACTGGTTCTAGAATGATGACAGTCACTTACATTTATATGATATTCTTCTAACCTTTCCAGAATCATTGATATGATCTCATTCTATCCTTTTATGGCTTTTATTTTTTTCAAAATAAAAGCCATAAAATGCATAGCATATAGTGTTTCACTTTGAATTTAAACACACACACACACACACACACACACACACACACACACACACACAGACACGTCCGATTTCTAGAAATACCCCCTATCACTTTCTTAACAGATTAATATACTCTTCTTTTCCCTTTCACATTTTTTCTGTGTTGTTATTCTCTGGGCAGTTTGCCTTCTAATATTTTACACAATATTTACAGTGAGCCTCCCAGAGAGCCTTTGGGGCACATTGTGATTCTTTGTTCTTGTGCTTCTCTTCTTCAGGAGATTTGATGTAAAACTGTGACTTACCCTTTTGTGTCCTTGGTTTTCCCGCCCATCTCCCACCTCTTTTTTACCGCACCAAACAGGGACCCAAAGTCTTTGAGTGGAGCATAGTGAGGGTCAGGGGTCCAAGGAGACGCCTCCAACACTTGAGCAGGTTGGAGGAAAACAAGTAGGAGTGTAGGCCAGGGTGGAGGGAGAGATGTTCCCATCACAAGGGCACGGAGGTGCAGGATGGCGGGATGAGTTTCAGGAACCTGCGTGGACCAGTGGGGCTTTAGAGGGCGGTGGTGCCCGGGTGGGGAGGCTGGCACGGAGGCCAGACTGGGCCAGATTGTGAGGATTTCAGACTTCACCCTGGAAAGCTAAGTGGAGCTGTTGCAGATTTCTTTTTTTCACGAGTCTGATGATTATAAGGTCAAGCTTATGTGGCCAGCGCTTCTGGGCACCTCTGTCCCTATAGGTTGTATCTCTCCTTACCTGACATGCGGCTTGTTTCAGTTTAATTCAGTTTGGCAGATGTGCAATACGGGCCATCAGGAGGCCTTCAAGGGCTGAAATGGACATTATATATGTATTTACAGGGACTTGAAGAGAATGTGGGGCTTTGGTTGTCAAAGATGTTGCTAAAAGGAAACGTAGTAAGCATCATTCCATTCCCAGTTCTTGCATTGCCTTGTAGAAGGTTCCTGATGTGACCCCAGGGTGCTATCTGTCTTGTTGGTGGGAGCTCCGCCCCTCACCTGCTCCTGCCTGCTGCTGTACGGGCCGCCTCTGGGACAAGACCCTGGGACCAAGGCTTAGTAATAATACGTTGGCCTGCCCCTTCTACCTCCTTATTTATATGATTTTAGGTTATCTTAGGTATACTTTCTTGTATCATTATGCCAGTTCTACAGTTTGGCTCTTCATGTTCTTGAAAGAGAAATCTGTTTTTCCACAGACTAGCATCACCGGCTTTGTAGGACTCAAAGGGAACTTTTCAACCCACCAATATGGCAATATCCTCATTGGCTACTTAAGTGGCATATTATATATGAAAGTATTTAACACAGTGTCTCACAAGTGCTAGAGTCCAGTGACTTCTTTTTCTCTTCCTCACTTCTGTTTTTATTTTTGTTTTGATTTTGGTCTTTTACCCATCCACCCACCCATCCATCCATCTATCCATCCATCCATCCTTGGTCCTTGACTCCCTTTCTATATGAGTTATTTGATCTTTGATAATCGGTTTCTTTAATTTTCTTATGCATATATTTTATGTATATTTATTTATTGGGTAGAACATGTACTGAAAACCCTTGCCGTTCTGCTGATTGTGCTTAATCGTGGGAGACATAAGCCAGGGTAAGATAAAATCCTCAGCGTCTGGTACAGGAGATGCACACATAAAGGTGCCAAACTGTGCGTGAAGAGCTCTCAAAGGGAACAGACTGGGGACAGTTAGGGGGTTGAGAGCTAGAGCCTGGCTCTGGTTTTGGGGCAAGAGGAAATTTTATAAAAAGAGATGTCTTGGGGAGGCTGAATACTAAGAACTTGGACTTAGCCATATCTTTGCTTGGGTTTGTATTATGTCTTAAGCACTACCTGGCTGTGTGACCGTGGATAAGTGATTTCACCTCTGTGTGCCTCTGTGAAATAGAAATAATAAAAGCACAACCATTACCTGTATTAAATGTTATCATATGTAACTTAGAATAACACATGCCTCCTACAAGTTCTTGATAAATGTTAGCTATTGCTATAGGTATTATTTCTATACTTATAGATACTATATCTTTAAACTAATTCTTTTTCATCGTCGATATCAAAAGTGGAAACAGGAATTTTAATCTTGAATCTGTGGTTACTATTAAGGTTGTCTTTAAAAATATTTTTGTGATTTGTCATGGTGGTTTCTGAAATTTTGTAATGTACATTCTTAGTATTTACTGGCCTTTTATGCTTTTCCTTCTGTGAATTACTTCTTCACGCTTTTCCATGTGTGTGCCAGAATATCACCTTTTATTATTGCGTCCAAGAGCACTTTGTTTCTAAAGGAAATTAACTCATTATCTTTGGCCATTACAAATATTGTTTCTGAAGTTTGGTTTTGTTTTTAATTTTGCTTAAGGTAATTTGTCTGTTTGGATTTATTTTTTAAATGACTTCCTTTTGGTAGTCAAATATATTCATCTTTTCCTCTATTGATTACAGGTATTTGTTTCTTCTGACTTTATTTTCTTATAGTTTTACATTTCAGTAGTCATCTGAAGTTTATTTGATATACCTAACTTTGGTTATTTTGAAATATTTTACTCAAAATTCCAGCACAGTCTTTTGGATAATACTTCATTTCTCATTAATTTGAAATACACTTACAAAATATACTAAATATTTTTTATATAAATGGGACCGTCTCCAGTATTTCTGTGCTGGGCCATTTTTCTCTCCACCTATTCTGACACTGATGGTGATGCTGTTATAATTGTCATAACTGTATAATAGACTTTAAAACTGACAGAACAAATGCCCTCGTTGTTTCTTTTACTATTTCTTGGTTCTGCTCAGCCATTTATTCTTTGTGATGAACGGTAGTGTCATACTCTCAAATTAAAAACTCATTAAAGCCTGACCAGGTGGTGGCGCAGTGGACAGATCGTCGGACTGGGATGCGGAAGACCCAGGTTCGAGACCCCGAGCTCGCCAGCTTGAGCGCGGGTCCATCTGGCTTGAGCAAAAGCTCGCCAGCTTGGACCCAAGGTCGCTGGCTCCAGCAAGGGGTTTGCTCGGTCTGCTGAAGGCCCGCGGTCAAGGCACATGTGAGAAAGCAATCAATGAACAACTAAGGTGTTGCAAGGGCAACGAAAAACTAATGATTGATGCTTCTCACCTCTCTCTGTTCCTGTCTGTCTGTCCCTATCTATCCCTCTCTCTGACTCTTTCTCTGTCCCTGGAAAAAAAAAACCCCAAAAACCTCGTTAGAGACTTGGAGCAGAATTGCATTAAGGTTTGCAGACAGTTGATTTATTCTTCTATTGAATTGTACTACATCTTTGTCCATGTGGTCAAATCTTTTATGTTCGTCCATAAACATTTAGTTCTCTGCCTGTGGGCCTTGGCATTTCCTTTTTAGTTATTTTTACTGCTTTTACCATAAAATTTAGTTGGTATCCTTTTGGATATAATAATTCTTCCATTATATATTCTAACTGGATATTGTTAATATAGAGGGAAATCATCAACTTTTTATATTTATATTACATATTTTAATATCCCATCTACTTGAATAGTTTATTTCATATTCTTAATTTTTTTAGGTATATAATTATATTACCTGGAAATTATGGTCATTTAATCTTTTTCTAATGCATAAATTTCTTTCTTTTTCCTACTACATTGCTTTTAATTTCTAGAACAACATGAAATAATAGTAGTGATAGATGGTTAAGATCTTCATAAATTTGATGTTGCCTATTAACTCCAGACAGTTATTCCTAGTTCACTAAGTTTGGTTTTGTTTCTTTTTAAAAATCAGAGTAGGTATTGAATGTTATGCAATGCTGAGACTCAAGGAATTGCACTAATTGAATCATTTTGCATTTCTGGAATAATTTTTCTTTATTTTACTTTTTAAAATATTATCCTATTAAGGCCCTGGCCAGTTGGCCTGGTGGTAGAGCAAGTCCCAGCTTTGATTCCCGGTCAGGGCACACAGGAGAAACGACCATCTGCTTCTCCACCCTTCCCGTCCCCTTTCTCTCTTTATCTTTCTTTCTCTTTCTCTCTCTCTTCCCCTCCTGCAGCCATGGCTCAAATGGTTTGAACAAGTTGGCCCTGGGCACTGAGGATGGCTTCATGGCCTCACCTCAAGCGCTAAAATAGCTCAGTTGCTGAGTAATGGCTCGGCAGATGGGCAGAGCACTGTGTGGTAGGGGTTTGCTGGGTAAATCCCAGTCAGGGCACATGCGGGAGTCTCTCTCTCTGCTTCCCTGACTCTTACCCTCTCACTTAATACCAACATATATATATATATATATATATATATATATATATATATATATATATATATATATATATATATATTATTCTACTGAGTTTGATTTCTTAATGTCTTAATTTGGAGTTTTGCATCCATATGCATGTATGAGAATGCCCTTAAGTTCTTTGCTGAGGTTTTCTTATCGCAGTTCTGCTCACTGTGGGAAGCAGATCTTTGTGTCAGTGTTCAGTGCTCTACCACTGGGTCCAGCATCTTGAGAGGTTCTTAGTTTCCTTCTTGTGTCTGCACTTCTTTTGAGCCCCTCAGTCCCCCCTCCCCTGCCACAATGTGCTTTGGTACAGGAAACCCAGGTTCTATTCCAGACAGGGTCTTTGGCTCCTTGCCTGACTTTGGGTCAACCTTCTTTTTATTATAATAACCACCAAATATTGACCATGACTCTGTCTCTGGTGCTTTAAATAATATCTCATTGACTCCTCACAAATGTTTGTGAAGAAGATAGTTATTTCCATTTTGCACATGAGGACATAAAAATTCAAAAATACTCAGTAGCTTCCCAGGAGCTGGGTGGGTGGCTTTCCTGGGGAGTAGGGGTGCGGATTTGACCCGCCTTACCACCCAGAGTTGTTGTGAGGACCCAGGTCAAGTGGGACTGTTAAACTGTGGAGCAGGATGCAAGCGGAATGGCTCCATCAGCCTCGTCTTTCCACCTCCCGCCATTCCTAAGCCTTCCGTCACGTGGGTTGCACTGTGGGCTGGCTGTCCTCGTGCCCTCTCGTGTTTTCATGCCTTTTGCTCTCGTCCGTGCCCTCCCTTTGTTCCTTTCTTTCTCTGTGGCGTTCCCGCAGAGCCGCCTGTCCTGGCGGGGTCTTAGCTGGGACCCTCCTCGTCCGCCGAGCTCTCCTCCCCCACGTCTTCTTGTCTCACCAGCTATTTCCGCTTACCTTGTTTGTGTGTTTGACACCATTTCAGCATTGCTTTTGTAGCTTCATTGTATGCAGGTCCCTTCAGGTTTCCCCGCTGTGTTTATCAAGTCTTGGACTGGACAAGGGGCAGCTGGGGATGTCCAGGAGGGAAGAGGAAAGAGACCGGTCCGGGGGATTTGCTGGGCTCCGCCTCCAAAGTGGGCAGCGGGCGGCCCAAGCGGTTTCGCAGCCCGAAGGGAGTCAGAGCACCAGAGCTTGGATGAAACCTGGCTTTTTCTTGCCAAAAAAAAGCATAAGATGGAAATGGAGGTAAATGGGAATAATTCCGAGTAATGTTAAACTTTGAGGATAGTTGGCCTTCTCTGGAATTAGAGATTTATACTGTTAAAGAGTGAGGGAGGAATTTGAAATGTTTATGTTACCAGAGTGTAAAAAACATTGTCCAGTTGTTTATCTAATCTTTCATTGGGCCTGCTTTTAAAAACACGTCTAGATTTGAAGAAGCCTGGGAAAAAGAAGCCGTTCCAGGCTGTAACTTGATGCCCCGGTGGAAATAAGGTGGATCCTTTTTCACTCATTTTGAGACGTTTCCCAAGGGGACAGATGTCTTTGTGGGTCCCTTGCAGTTCCCTCCTCCACAAATAACTTTTATCAAGCACTAGGATTACACGTGCTCTGTGAGTTCTTTTCAGCTTCAGCCCCTACAGAAACCACTGCTGAGATCTGATTTCTTCCCTGGGCGGGCCCTGTCACGGCTGCCCCTATCCGGTCTCGCAGATTCTCAGCGCGCGTGTTATCACCCAGTAGCATTCATTTCTTAAAGATGCCTATCGGCTCAGGCAGGGGACTTTCCAGAAACCCTGTTCGGTTCCCAGAGCAGCCGGCCCAGCTGGGCGGGTAGGACCAAGAGATTCTCTACCACGTTCTGCTGTAATGGCTTTCCAACCTCCTGTGGAAAAGCCCATGGAAGGGTGTGAGGAATCTAAGGGAATTTGGTTCCCATTGCCGCCCCCTCATCTCGTAGCCTCAATTCATTCATTCAAGTCAGCATGGGATTACTGCGCACCCGGCACTATTTGAGGGCTTGGGATACCGCGGTGAATTTGGAGCTCTTATTTTAGCAGGGGGGGGGGGGGAGATAGAAGGCAAGAGCATGATAGATAGCAAAGCGACATAGAATGTTAGAAAATAATACGTAAGTGTTTGTGTTAAAAGGTGATAAATACTATGGGAAAATAAAGGACTGTTGGAAAAGGGGCAGTAACCAATTGAAAATTTAAAATTGGGTTGTTGAAAGGCAACTTCTGAGCAAAGACTTGAAGGAAGTGAGGTGTTTATCAGTGCAGAGATGGGAAGCATGAGTGTACCAGCAGAGGATGGCCCCGTGTGTCCGGGGCACAGCAAGGAGGCCAGTGAGGCAGAGAGGGCAGCAGGGGTCAGATCCTGTACAGTCTTCTGCCAGATGGGTGTTGATTCTCCCAGCAATGTGGGGAGGGCCATTTTGAACAGAGGAATGAGATGCTCTTGCATTTCAAAAGGATCCTTGGCTACTGTTTTGAAAAGAGTCTTGGTGGGGAGGGAGGTCAAAGGTACAAGTGGGAAGCTGTAGGTTACTCAGGTGAGTAATTTAGCAACAATTCAGGTAAGAGGTGATGGCGGATTGTACCAGAGTGGTAGTGTGGTGAGCTTGGTGAGAAGTGGGCCGGCTCTGGGTATATTTCAAATGTAGAAACAGTGGACTTTTCTAACTCAGTGGCCTTGATATGTGAGAGGAAGAAGAAGGGAGGCTGGAACAACCTGAAGAGTGTTGGGTCAGATTCATGGAGGGATGGAGCTGATGTGACAAGGGCCGGGAGTGAAGCAGGTGGGGAAGGTCAGAGGTGTGGGTTGGGACGTGCTGAGTTTGAGGTGCTGTGGGATGTCCGAGTGGAGATACTGAGTAAGTATGTGGTTGGATACGTGAGTCTGAAGTGCAGGACAGGAAGCTGGGCTAGAGCTGAGGAATTAGGGGTTGTCAGCCTAAAAATGTTATTCAAGCCCTGAGGCCAGATAAGGTCACCAAGGGATTGTTAAGAAAAGTGATGAGGGTCCTGGCCTGTTGGTTCAGTGGTATGAGCATCTCCCTGGCATGTGGAAGTCCCAGGTTCGATTTGCCAACCAGGGCACACAGCAGAAGCGCCCATCTGCTTTTCCACCTTTCCGCCCTCCTTTCTCTCTCTATCTCTCTCTTTCCCTACCACAGTCAAGGCTCCATTGGAGCAAAATTGGCCCAAGCGCTGAGGATGGCTCCATGGCCTCCACCTCAGGTGCTAGAATGGCTCCAGTTGCAGTGGAGCAACACCCCAGATGGGCAGAATATCGCCCTGCAGTGGGCATGCCAGGTGGATCCCAGTCCGGCACATGCAGGAGTCTATCTGCCTCCCTCCCCTCCCTCGGCTTCTCACTTTGGAAAAATACAAAAATAAAAATATAAAAAAGAAGAAGAAAAGAAAAGCGGTGAGGGTCAAGACTGAGAGCAGGCCATCTGAACTTGTGAACTTGTAGGTTGTTTGGGGACATGAGGAACTAGCAAAGGGTGCCAGGAAGGGGAATGCGGGGAGGTAAGAGACATCAGTAGCTGTGTCTCCCAGAAGTCCGTGAAGACATGGGTTTCAAAGAAGGTGATGATCGGCCTTGTCATGCTGCAACTGGGTGGGCTGAGTTGAGGGTTGAGAACAGCTAGTTGCTGTAGCCACGTGGAGGTCATTAGTGACCTTGACCAAAGCAAATTCCTCCGAGTGGTCGAGGTGAAGGCTGCCCTGGGGGATGGACGAGAGAGGAAAAGTAAAGGGTTTATAACATTAAATACAGACAACACTTGGGAGAGATTTTGCTGTCCATGAGGAGCAAGGAAATGAAGGGAGACGTAGGAAGATGGAGTGGAGAGATAGTAGATTGTTCCTGATTGGATGCTGATTGTTTTCCTTTGTTATTTATATAAACTACAGTCTTTGTTCTTTTCTATTTTTTTTTTGCAGTTTCCCAATTTATTTGTTTATTTTAATTTATTGTGTTTACATAGATTTGTGTCCCACCGAGTACATCCTCCCCACCCCCATGTTCCCTCAACATCCCCCTTGTCCCCCTCCCCCCCACACCCTCCCCCTTCCCTCCAGGATTTGTTGTCCTGCTCTCTATAACGCTGTGTTATATGTATATAATTTCACCAATCTCTTTCCCTTCTCTGGTCTCATCTCCTCCCCTTTCCCTCTGACCGCTTTCCTTCTGGTCCCTTTGATCCCACCTCTGCCTCTGTTCCATTGCTCAGTTCAAATTCTTCATTGGATTCCTCAAATGAGTGAGGTCATATGATATTTTTCTTTCTCTGCCTGGCTTATTTCACTTAACATAATAATTTCCAGGTTCATCCTTGTTGTCGCGAAAGGTAAGATCTCCTTCTTTCTCACGGCCACGTAGTATTCCATTGTGTATATGTACCACAGCTTTTTAATCCACTCGTCCACTGATGGACACTGGGCTGTTTCCAGATCTTGACTGATTCTTTGTTCTTTCTTTACCAGGCCTGTATTGCCTTCAGGGCCCTGTGTTTTGCCAGACCGGAGAACTAAGTGAGGTGTTCCTTACCTCACATGTAGCTTCTTTTCTTGGAGGTCAGGTGGCTTTAGCTGCTGTGCTCTGTGCTCTTGACAGCCACCATTATCCTTTCCTTCAGCCTCTGTGAGGGTGATGACGATGATAGTAATACTTAGCATTCTGACACATGTACCTCCTACTACAGGCACTATTAGAAATGCTTCGCATAGATTAACCCACTTAGTCTTTATAATTAATTCCCTGCAAGCTAAGTGCGATTATTATCTGCATTTTACAAATAATTAAATTGAGGCAGAAAAGCATTAAGTAATTAGTTTTTTTTAAAAAAAAAAAAAGACTAATAATGGCGGGGCTGGGATTCTAGCTCCAGAGCGCACGTTCTAGAAGTCCCTGGAAGATTTTAAGAGCAAGATGTTAGCCAGAGAGATTTCATTTCGCACAGTACGAGAATTTGCTGGGGTGGAGGAGGCGTGTTCTCTGAGAAGCAGGGTGGTATACAGGGACTGCCCGGGCACTGCCCGGTTTACCCACCGGGACTTGAGCAGGCCATACCCCCACAGTCCTGGAATACTGTGGTAGAACATTCTTCAAGACTACATTTTTAAAGGCTGTATTTCCTCAAGTTGCATGAATTCCTTTTCTAGTCAACAAGTATATATTAAGCGCCTACTCTTTGTGTAAGGGGAAAATATTAACTGCTTCCCTGTTTGAGTTTATTTTGCTGTGGGAAGCTTACTTGTTTACTGTGCAGGCTGTCGGACCATCTGGAAACTAACATAGAAAGGACTGTATACGTGACCATCATGCTTGAGTATTTCTAAAGGATCCTTAACATTTCCCTATCGTTAGAGATGAGGTCCAAACTCAAGGACTCTTTGTTAAGTGTTCATTCTCAGAGCGCTGGTGAGTGGTGCCACCGACTCCTTCCTGCGCTAATAACCCCTTCCTTTTCCAGAAGGACTTGCCAACACCCATAAAGTGTTCACTGGGTGAATTAAAGTCATATAAAAATAATTGGTGTTTGCTTCATCCAAGGCATACATCTAAATACATTGCTCCAGCCCCCTACCCCCACTCCCTGGCTGCCTCCTATGTTTAGTAACACTGGGCCAGCACACTTCCTCTTTAAGGTTCATCTGCTGGCCGCTCCAGTTTCCCACGAGAAAGCAGAGCTACCCTGTTCTTGCCCTTTTATCTTAATGCCCTGTCCGTTTATGTCATAATGTTGTGTGGGCTGGCCCTTCTCAGTAGGAGCGGCCCTGCTGGTAAATAGCACACGTTGCGTGTGATGCGCAGCCCTGCTCACCATCACCACCATTGTGGCCCTTACAAAAATTCTCACAGGGATCTCAGAAGACCAGTTATCAATGATAGTAGATCATCAGTGATTGCATTTTTTTTTTTTTTGTATTTTTCTGAAATGAGAAGCAGGGAGGCAGAGAGACAGACTCCCACAAGCACCCAACTGGGATCCACCCACCAGGGGGCGATGCTCTGCCCATCTAGGTGTTGCTCCGTTGCAACCGGAGCCATTCTAGCGCCTGAGGTGGAGGCCATGGAGCCATCCTCAGCACCCGGGCCAACTTTGCTCCAATGGAGCCTTGGCTGCAGGAGGGGAAGAGAGACACAGAGAGAAAGGAGAGGGGGAAGGGTAGAGAAGCAGATGGGTGCTTCTTCTGTGTGCCCTGACCGGGAATCAAACCTGGGACTTCCACACGCTGGCCAACGCTCTACCGCTGAGCCAACCGGCCAGGGTAGAGGTAGATTGCATCTTAAAATGAATGTGTGCACTATTTGCAAGTGAATTGTTTTAACGCCCCGTGGACAGCTTTGGCTTCAGCCACTGGGCCAGCTGGAAGCATTCTCCCACTGGTCCTCAGTTTTCACCCGAGCATTTTTTAGGGTGTCAAAGGTAAATTTATTCTGACCTCGTGGCTTGCAGTTCCATGTGTAATTGGCTGTAAGTGTAATGACTACCGCGTGTTGGGGGTCAGTACTGAAAATAATAGCTAAAATTTATTGGGGGCTTTGCCGGTGCCAGGCTCTGTGATAACCAATTGTTACCATTCACTAGTTTCACCTTCATCTCTCATAAAGTAAATGCTACATTTTCTGCATCGCAGAGGAAAGGAAACTAAGGCCCAAACTTTTGCGGCTTTGCTTAAGACAGTGTTACTTGTGACACCCCCTACCTTTCAGGATGTCCCCGTGGTCAATGGGTTAGTTTATCACCTTGCGTACAGCTCCCTTTTCTGCAAAACATGACATTGTTTGATGGGCTATTCTAGAAATATCTCATTAGATAATCCAAGAGTCGCTTTAAAATGAGTCCTGGGTATCTTTTTAGGTCCCTCATCACATGCAAGAGAAGTTATGTTCTCTCTTTTCCCCCAATGTGTGTGTGAGCAGGGTTACCCAGCTGAGCTCTCAGGGTAACAGTCACCACCTAGACCCTGTCCTTACTAAAAGCAGCACAGTTAGGTTAAGATGATGGCTTCTAATTGGGTCGTGGAAAGGAACTCAAGCGGAAGAAATGTTGCTGGGATCACTGGGGACATACTAGTCACTTGACGCACGAGGAATGCTGTGACAAACGCTGGCTCTTTTTCCAGTGTCCAGGCGAGGAGGAGTTATGTATGCTCTTACTATTTCTTTTTTTTTTGAGAAAATATTATTGCAGAGCAATTGGCCTCTTTCTCAACTGTAGCTATAATGTTTTATTTATATGTTTGTACTTTTGAGAGAGAGTTGGCCTCTGAAGAGGGAGTTAGGAAAGTATTTGAAATGGAAATGTCTTAAAATTATATCTCTTTCCAGTTGTACAGTGGGTTTCCTTAAGATTTAGAAACAAAATGGAAATTAAAAACCACCCCACCTTCTTTCTGAACAAGAAAACTCTGTGCTTATCGGTCCAGGCCTCGCTGAAAGGCAGTAGATCTTGCATTTTGTTGTAGGGTGCTCCAGATGTTGACCAGTTGGCAAGGAAAAGCAAATCCTAGCTTTCTCTGCTTCCCAACCTTCTCACAATGGCTGGCAATACTTTTGTGTTTCTGTCTGGAGGATGTCACGGTCTTGTTAACATATGGGAACATTGTGATAGGAGACTTGAACAAAATATTGAGTAGTATTGTTTTTTACTTTTCTTTTTTAAGTTCTGTGTTTCTATTCTTACTGGGTGTGTGTCTTTCCAAGTGCTCCAGGTTAAGAACTGAATGTGTTAGAGAAACAGATGGAATGCAAATAAATAAGATAGCTCTTGTTTCCTTCGGTGAGCAAATCTCCAAGTTCCGAGCAGTAATTTTAGGGGACCTTCTCTCCATATCAGAAGAAGCGGTGCTGACCCCAGCTTCCCTCCCCCCAGTTCCGTTGTATCAGAAGAGATTAACGTTCTTAGGGCCAGACAACAGTTCACCTACATCTGGCCGGGGGTCACAATGCACTAGCATCGTGTAGAGATCACTCTCGCCAACAATTAATTGGGGAATTCGCTTTATGAAGCCCTGTTTACAGACTGACATCTGGAGAGATTCTTACCCTGGACCCATTCCAATCTGTTGGATTTATGGACTACACTCGCTTTTTTTTTTTTTGTAAATAGGGGTCTTTTTCTGTTTGGTACATTGTGTTTACATAATTATCATTGGATGAAAACAGCTACATTCCTGTATTTCTTAATCCTCTGAACCAAGTGGCCCTAAATTCGAAGCAGTGGTCCAGTTAAAAGAATACTTGGACACCTACCATTATTCGAGTGGCGGAAACATCTTCATGCCAGGGGCATCCTGCTCTTAAATCCAGACTCTGACTGGAGCCCGCACACCCCAAGGGACTTAGTATTCAGCCTTTATGGGGATTTTAAAACTTGTTGAGACACATGCTAGACCTCTTAAAATATATTAGACTCCCTTTTATTTACACACTTGGTCTCTGCTGCGAGGTGTGAAATGGAAATATTTTTAAACATAGGTACATGCATAGTCTTGGACACATTTTCAGTTCTCACCGTGTGTGGGGGGGATCAGAGTTTGTTATTAAGCGGCGGAACTGAAGTCTCACGCACTCCGCAGGGCGCCGCGTTGGGCACTCGTTGTGGTGACTTTTGCCAGCCTCTCGGTGGCTGAGCAGTGTTGTCTCTGTCACTGGTGGACGAGGGGTCCTGCCAGTGTGGTCAGCGTCGCCTCTGCAAATGCAGGAAGAAAGCAAGGCTGCAGACTGGATCTAAAGAGGATGTGGAGAAAACCAGTATGGTACATCGGCACTGGAAACTGTAGACACGCGGAGAGGCGTTTCCGTGGCCCTTGCTGACACCGGGGCTATGAAACGGGCGGGGTCGAGGGCGGCGCGCTCCACGTCGCCGCGAAGCAGAGGACAGAGTGGACGTGGGGAGAAGGAGGTCTGGACACGCGCCCTCCAGTGCTGTCGTTATATGATATCAGCCTGATTTGGCGTGCTGTGGTGAGAACACAGTCCACCACACGTTATATTCCCGAGGGCTTGACTTCCTTTGATGAGGTCTGTGCCTGGTATATTTATTAACAATCTTGTGTATATGTTTTTTTCTGAAAAGCGTTTGTTCAGTCAGCACCTCTGTAAACCCAATTTCACAGAAGTGTTGGCTCTCCAAAATGGCCCTTAAGGTCAACACACACACACACACACACACACACACACACACACACACACACATCTTTCATTAAAAAAGTTCCAACAAGCATAGCTTTCCAAATTCTGGCATGCCCTTAAGGAAACATTCCTTCTGAGTTTCGGGGCGGACGGGGCCCTCTGGTCTGAGGTCCCATTTGGAAGGAGAGGTCAATGCAGGACTGACCCGGGAGCACAGCCCACTCTTCCTCCCGCCCTTTGGCATTTTAAGTCCCTATCTGTGTTTTAACGGCGGTTCTTCCTGGCTGTCCCTCCTGATCTGCAGTAGTAGGTACAAATATACTGGAACATGTCAGTATTTTTCAAACCGCTAGCATTTTTATACTTTAATATTTTATCATCTGCACCTGCAGTCACCCCAAATATTTTACATAGGAGCGTGTGCACAGAAAGTAAAGTGTGTCGATGACTCATCATTGCCCCCCTTCTTCATCTTCTGTCTTCCCCTGACTGCTGCCCACCACCGTTCCTTCCATTCTTCCATTTTGCCAGATGCTTGGCTTTTCAGAGCTTATCTCTCCTTGAGCTAAAAAATATATATCTATTAAAAGAAAAAGCTAGAAAAATGAACAGACTAGAGGAGAACTATCAGGAGAAATTCTGTACAGGTCTATATACCTCTGTGTGTGTGTGTGTGTGTGCGTGTGTGTGCGCATGTGTACCCAGTCACGGGGGGCGGGGATATTAAAAATAAAACTTTTCAAATGAATTATGTACAGCGAATTTTTAAACTACTTGTAGTCTCTCAAAATTTCTTCGTATTTAAGATAGCAAAATATTCTTTTCAAAGCTCCCCATCCCCACACTTGCCGTGAATTAGAAACCTTTGAAATGAAATCTGAAAGCTAATCTCAAAAAACGCTTTATCCGTCAAGTAAATCTTGATTAAGAGAAAAATGTCGCTGGTGAATATTTTGAGGTTTCTGCTGTTTTCAGTTCTTCGTGGCATTCAGGCATGCGAGCAGGAGATTCTCGGACTCTGCCGTGGTGTCTCCGTGTTCATTCCTCTTAAATAGACGAAGAAAAGGAAATAACAGACTTCCTCCTCCCTGAATGCGCCCGATTAATTACAGGGGTCACTTATTGCAAGACAGTAAGTCAGCAAAGTTCTAAAACCTACCCAAAGAATGGCTGGTGAACCCTCTAGATCTCCTGTATCATCGAAAGAAGGGTCAGCCAGTACAAGCACAAGTACATCTATGGAGATTTTTCTGGAAAAAGAGGTGCTGAGAAAGCTGTAATGGTCCGGGGTGCAGGAGAACCAGGACCTAGCTCAAGGGTAATAGGGGCATCAGCTGCCCTGTCTGAGCCTCTATTCTGGTAGCTGCTGAATGAAGGTCGTTACACTTGAAGCTCCAGTTCTCGGGTTCCACAGAAATGGTGTAGGAAGCGCGGCTGTGCCGAGGAACTTAATACAGTGTGTCCGTAAAGTCATGGTGCACTTTTGACCAGTCACCAGTCAAAAGTGCACCATGACTTTACGGACACACTGTACAAGGCAGAGCTGACCCAACGTGCTGTGTGCTATAAGCACTGTGCCGGGTGTCCATGGTCTCGTCATCCCCAAAGCCTCGGAGTAAGGCCCTCCTTTTACAGACGGGGTGGCTGATAACCTGCCCTGGGTCCTACAGTTAGATCTAGATCCAGCCTGGTCCACTCCGGGGAGCGTCACAGCCCAGCGGAGTCTCTCTGTGTCCTCCTTCCCCTTCAGTGGCCTCTCTACTTGGCTTTCCCTTTGGATGGAGGAAGAAGAACACCTGGAGACTGTCCTAAGATACTGGAAACCCTAAGCGTTTATGAAAAGAAACCTTATACACTTTCCCCCAGTCTAAGCAGGAGAAAAATCATCAAATTTTAGTAGAAGAGCATTCTGCAGAATACCTGACCCAGATTCAAAACTGCCCAGGCCGTCAGAAGTAAGGGAAGTCTGAGACACTGTCACAACCAAGAAGAGCCGAGGAAGACTTGTCAACTAATGTCACATGGTATTCCAGATGGAGTCCTGGGACAGAAACGGATTTAGGTAAAACTCAGGAAATCTGAATAGATTATGGACTTTAGTTAATACTAATGTATCCGTATTGTTTCGTTGATCATAACAAAGGCACCACACTAATGGGAGATGCTAACAATAGGGCGCCTGTGTAGAGGATGTATGGGAATTCTGTGTACTATCTGCTACATTTCCCTGTGCATCTAAAACTGTTCTCAAAGGTAAAATCTATTTTAAAAAGTTTATCACTATCCGAACAGAAAGAGCATTTGTAGCATGAGGGCAAACAGCCCACTTTTAAACAAGCTCTATTCTTCCTCCCCTTCCTCCTCCTCCTCCTCATTCCACTACAACAGGGGTCCCCAAACTCTTTTACACAGGGGGCCAGTTCACTGTCCCTCAGACCGTTGGAGGGCCAGACTATAAAAAAACTATGAACAAATCCCTATGGACACTGCACATATCTTATTTTAAAGTAAAAAAACAAAACAGGAACAAATACAATATTTAAAATAAATACAAGTCAATTTAAGTCAACAAACTGACCAGTATTTCAATGGGAACTATGGGTGCGATGCATCCTGTGCTCCTCTCACTGACCACCAATGAAAGAGATGCCCCTTCCGGAAGTGCGGCGGGGGCCGGATAAATGGCCTCAGGGGGCCGCATGCAGCCAGTGGGCTGTAGTTTGGGGACCCCTGCACTAGAAGATGATCTGGCAGTGTTAAATGCCTCTAGGGCCTTTAGAATCAGGATACTGTGTGAAGAGTAGCTTTCTGTGAACCTTGAGTTAGGCCAGGGAACTAACTACTTGTCAACTCACTGTTTTAGTAAATAAAATTTTATTGGAACACAGCTAATGCTCTTTTGTGTTCGCATGTTGTTTATGGCTGCTTTTGCACCACAGTGGCAGAAATGAGTAGTTGCCCCAGAGACCAGGTGGTCCGCAGAACATAAAAAAATATTTCCCATCTGGCCCACCCTGGGTTACACCGTAGATGGTGAGGCAAGTAAGCTGGACCACCAGGATTCACCTGGAGTGGAGTAAATTATGAGAATTCCGCAGATCACGTAGCAGGAAGGCTAAGGTGCAGGGCATGAGTCGCCTAGAGTAGTCAGTTTCAGAGGCGCCGCGTGTTTCCGGTTTCCAGGCACTTCCTGTTTTTTCTGCAGAGCTGTGTCTGTGGCCCCATGGGAATTACCTGCTTGTGTGAACCCTTGCCTGTCAGAGTCCCACCTTTAGGGACTTCTGTCTTGACCTACTTCCTCTCTTCTTCTTTCAGTGTTCCTACCTTTGACCAGAGAATAGTCAGAACTTGGCGAGTTTTTCAGTGTGATGGGCATTTATAGACACTCATAAATTTCTCCCTTATAAAGTAGGGCTGCCACACCCTCTATTTTGTGGATAAGAAATGTGGGTCTCACTTAAGTGAAATAACTTGCTCCAGAGGGTCACTTGCCTTGTAAACGCTGAGCCACAGTTTAAATTGAGGCCTCGAAACATGACGTTAAGCCCCTACACCACGCCCACCGTCAGAGCTGGAGCTGGCTCACGCTAGCTCATGAATTTTAGGAATTCTGTGAGCCAGTTGATAAATTCAGCCGTGATTAAATATTAAATTATGTAAACTTATAACCACAAAAGCAGGTTAATACACCTCAAAACTCTTTGCTAATTATTTTACTACATTTTCCTCTTATTTATGTTTATAGAATGCACCTGATAGGGTGTTCCTGAACATCTCCTTTGGGTAGTCACAGTGGTTGCTTGAAATTGACAAGGATGGGAGTATTTACACCACAGAAATGGGCATACACTACAGATTAGCACTTCGCCTTTTCTTTTTTTTTTCCTTGAAAACCATCTGGTTCCACATCTGCTAGCATACAGGTGCTTCCTAGCTCCCAGAGATAGTTCTCTTCTTCAGGGAGCTCAAGGCTACAAATGCCAGGGGCCAGAAAGGAAAGAGTTTTCAGGCTACTTTTGATTTGGGCCCATTGCAGATTTCTGAGGCAAGGAAGCACAAAATGGCCCAGGGAAACTTTGGGGCAAGAGGGCACAAGGGAGGGACAGCAGAAGAAAAAGTCACAAATTAACATCAATACCTTTACTATCACAAAATGGGACCAATGAACCCTTCCTTACAGGGCTGTGTGAGGACTGGGTGAGGTAACCCATTAAGAATTCAAAGGCGAGTGCCCAGCACACAGTAGGCCCACATTCTACGATTTCCAGGTCAGGAGGTACGCAGTTCTCGCTCGTTGTTGCCAGTTGGCTCGTGTGGTGTGTGTTCGAATGATATTACACGGCTCTGGTTTTCTGCACGCTTTCCGTATGTTGGCTGACGATACTCCTTCCCCATGCCGCAAGTTTCCTTGTGTGCAGAGGTAGCTGTGTGAGCACAATGTTCCTGGCCTCTCCTCGCTTCCTCCCTTTCTCCACCTCGGGAATAGAGAAGTGACTTCATCCAAAGTGTGAGTTTGAAATGAGAAACCAAGCTGTTCTTTGACTTTTTCTCTTGGGATCAGGGCTCTGTTCTGCAGGGAGCACCTTCTTTCTGTTTCTCTCGGCCGTTAGTCTCACAGACATACCTTTCCCCCACCCCCATGTGCCCTATTTCATCGATTGGGTGAGGGTCCCGGAGGAGATGGGTGCTATTTCTTGGCTTGTGCAAAGGCCCTGGACCCTCGGAGACTGCCTGGGCCTTCACAGTACTTGAAGCAGTGCCCCTGGCAGCCGTCCTCAATGGTCCCCAGGTGAGCACAGCCTGCTACCACCCGAGGCCTCTTTGGCTAACGTGGCAGCCTGAAGCCATGTAGTAAGTGGTTAGACAGCATGGGCGTTAGGCACTGTCGGGCTCAAGTGCAAGTCCTGTCTCAGTCCGCAGCAATGTGTGACCTCAGCCACTTCCCAAATCCTGTAAGCACTTAGTTCTATTCTCTGTAAACTGAGAATAACAGTATCTATTTTGTGCTGTGGTGTGTAGGAACTAAATCAGATAATATGGGCAGAGTTTCTAGCATTTAGAAAGTTCTTGATAATGACAGTTACTGTTACCCTGGTCTGCAGGCTTGGGAAAGAGATTAAAAAATAAGCCTGGTAGAACCTGTATGGCTTTTGTGAACAAATGTCACCCCAATAAATTCAATGAAAAAAATCAGCCTGGTTCTTCAGGATGAGGCCCTGGCCACTTTCAGATAGAGCCGGGCTGGTTCCATTGCACTGATGGATAATTCTAACATTTCCTGTCAAGGAACCTCTGGGGCTACCACTAATACCTCTTTTATGAGTGTGGGAATGCTTTTCTTTCCCGTGTTCCTCGGGGTCAGTTTCTATTTCAGAGTTGATGCAGAGGGTGAATGGCGAGGGGTGCTTTCCTCTGGCCTCACTTCCCTCCCATTTGGGTGACATGGTTTACAGACCCGTGCCGCCGGTGCCCTCTCTCTTTAAAAACCCCTCACCCATAAAGCCCAACTTGAGTATGGAGGCTTGGGATTCAATCTGTGAGAAATCTCAGGAAAATAGGTGGGGGGGAATCACACTTGATTAACAAGAAGGATGGCATTGAAAATAAGAAGTATATATATATGTATATACATATATACATATATGTATATACATATATATACACACACACACAGTATACAGTATGTTAGGATGCATCCAGGAAATGATGGCAAATTGGTCAAGTCATCGATGTAGTCAGGAAATCTGCACATGAGTGTCCCACATAAGAGTTTGGGGCATCGAGTCTGGTTACTTTTTACCCAATATTTCAAAAGAGTCGCGGTGTCCTCTCATCCTCAAGTCACCTTGGAGCTGACTCGGTGTTGAAAGCATCCCCAATACAGTTTGCGGCTGTGCCGTGGAATTGCGAGGTGTTCGTATCCGTGCTGTAAAATGTTGGGATTCAGGGACAGAATCGAATTCCAGAAAAATACCACCATGCTCCCTGTCTCAGGACACCAGCGGCTTCCTCTCTGCTCAGGGAAGGTTTATTTCCCTCGCAATCAATGCACTTTGTTTTCTTTCTTTTTCATAGTTTCTGATGCCCCTGCATTAAAAAGGATAGGCTTATAGACAGTGCCACTGCTGCTGTTGCTAAGTGATCGATCGTCGGTGTAATATGTCGTTGGGGGCAGTAACTCACTCCCTGTATTTTCACCAAAGACAGACATTGAAGATTATTCTTTTCAGGCTGCTCCTGAGGACTGTCGTCACATCATTTATTATCTTTAGGATTGGAACTCTTTTTTTTAAAGCTGTGACTGCCGTGTGAAGAGGCAGATTTGCCGACACATTGCCTCAAATATTGTCATCGTTTTTGTTTGTTTGTTTGTTTGTTTTGACCAGGTGGCTGCACTCCGATCCCAGAGTCAGACCTAGAGGAAAGATCAGTAGAACAAGAGTCCGCCGAACTGTTTACCAGCCAAAAGCACCTCACTGTGGAGACGCCCATGCCTGGTAAGAGAACAGGTGGCTTTCACAGAGAACACGTCAGGTACAGTGATGATGGTCGGTCTTGTTATGCCAGAGAATGTTTTGCAAAGCTGCTTGGTTTCCCAGCTTCTTCCTACTTCCCCTCAGCCTTGGTGCAGCTCAATTTGATCATTTGTATATTCCTTTCAGTATTCAGACCTTTTCCTCTCTCTCACTCTCTTTTTTCTAGAAGTCTCACCCCTCCAAGGAGTCTCGGAATAGTCCAAGTAGAGTTGTCCATTGAGGGGAAGATGGCTTTCGCAGGGCTGATCCTGTTTGGACCTCGTGCCGGGCACAGACGTAGGGCTGGCCAGGGTGCTTCATCTAGCTCACCTGTCTGGAGATGACACTATGTAGAGACGGGGACTGGGACTTTTTATTTTGCTAGGAGGACTTGTCCTACTATGGGCAAGTCCGTCGAAACTAATCTTACCAGGAGAGCATGTCGCTGCTTTTTGGTCATCCAAATGTTTGTGGCCACATCATACAGTGAGATGACATCTTTCTGGGACAGATTTTATAATGCAGAGACCTAGATGCAAAATAATTTGGTACCCATTATTTTTCACAGAATCCTTATATTGCACATGTTTCAAGTTTAATAAAACATCTCATTGTCAAACGATATCTTGGATTTGATTTATAATCAGAGGTTTATATAGGTGATTTCTCAGCATAACTTCTTCAAAGGAAAGAAACAAGAAGGAACTGAAGTCTTTGCTACTCCACAGTAAGACTCAAATGGGATGGTTTTATAAGTAAAAGAAAGCACAGAGTTCTCATAGGGTTTACTCTCTCAGGCCAAAAGTGGAAGAAGGTAAGTTTTCTGGTGTTCTATGTTAAAATGTTTTCAGGGAAGCTAGTCTGTGGAGAGCCTCTTCATTACCTCATGGTGACACCTTTTCAAAATCCAGGTTAAAAAGGGATTTTCCCTTTATTACAATGAAAATGTAAGGTTGTTGTATGCAGTAAATAAAAGAAATTGTGCCAGTTTCAGTTAAAATCACAGTTGCAAGGCTGATGTATTTAAAGAGAAATATGTGCAGGCCAGTTATAGAATGCCTGTCAGTCAGGACAAGGGGAATAGGCACATAGTTTTTCTTTTGTGAAATGTCGTAAACTACAGAGGGTGTCTTCTTCTTTTTGTATTTTTTTTTTTTATAACAGGGACAGAGAGAGAGTCAGAGAGAGGGATAGATAGGGACAGACAGACAGGAACGGAGAGAGGTGAGAGGCATCAATCATTAGTTTTTCGTTGCCATTGCGACACCATAGTTCATTGATTGCTTTCTCACATGTGCCTTGACCGCGGGCCTTCAGCAGACCGAGCAACCCCCTGCTGGAGCCAGCGACCTTGGGTCCAAGCTGACAAGCTTTTGCTCAAGCCAGATGAACCCGCGCTCAAGCTAGCGAGGTCATGGTCTCGAACCTGGGTCTTCTGCATCCCAGTCCAACGCTCTATCCATTGCGCCACCACCTGGTCAGGCGAGGGTGTCTTATTTATTATTTTTAGCCTTTTTTAGGATGGGAAGCCGAATATGTAATATTTTTAATTGTCACATGTGGGAGCAGACAACTTCTAGACCTTCATCCAGAATCCACCACTGGGTTAGTACTGTGCAGCCTGTGGGGACCAGTAAGAGCTGTCATGGCTACCTGTCTGCCTGTAGTTGCAGACACACAACACTTCTGATCATTTGTAGCAGTTTCATTGAAGAAAGGGGACTGTCCAAGAAGCTCAATGAACACCCCCCAAAAAATAAGTAAGATCATACCAGGATATATCATAATCAGCTTGCTGAAAAACAGTGATAAAGAGAAAAGAGAGTTGACTCCTCACTAGGAACAGTGCAAGCCCGGCCAGTGGTGGCACAATGGATAAAATGTTGATCTGGAACCCTGAGGTCGCTGGTCAGAAACCCTGGGTTTTCCCGGTCAAGGAACATATGGGAGTTGATGCTTCCTGCTCCTCCCCCCCTTTTCCTCTCTCTCTTTCTCTCCCCCCACCTGTCTAAAATGAACAAATAAATTGAAATAATGCAAGCAGAAAGACAGTAGAACATCATTCTTTTATGTGCTAAGAAATAAACTGTTAACTGAGAATTTTACATCCAGGGAAAATATGGCTCAAAAATCAAGTCAAGATAAAACCATTTTCAGACCAACAAGCCTAGAGTTCCTAGTTCCTTGTCAGCAGGTTGGTATTACAGTAACTATATTTAAAGTTCTTCAGGCTGAGAGAAAATCCCAGACAGAAACTCAGATCTACACAAAGAAATGAAGATTGCCAGGGTGGATAAATATTAAAAAAAAAACTCTTTTTCATTTTTTATTTAAAAGAAAAGTGGATATTTTTAGCAAAAATCACAACATATTTTAGTATCAAGGACAGAAAAAAAATTGAAAATATATGGTTGTAAACTTCTTACATTATAAAGTGATACAATATTTGAAGGTGGATTGTAATGTGTTTAAGATATATATATGAAACCCAAGAGCAAGCACTAAGAAACACCGACTAGGTATACAAGGCAACACAGGACATAAACTAGAGGACTAAGAAATACTCAACTAATTCAAAAGGAAAGAAATATTAAAGAATCAAAGAAAATATAGGATAAATAGAGAGTTGGTAGATTTACACCCAATCATATTGATAATTATATTCATTGTGATATTTTTTCAGATTGAATAATAAAGCAAGTTCTAATGAAATACTATCTACAAGATACAAAATTTTAATATAAAGCCACACTTAAGTTAAAATGTAAAGGAAGAAAAAGGTATACTGTATAAGCATTAATAATATATAAGCTGGAAAGGCTATATTAATGTCAGGCAAAGTAGGCTTCAAAACAAAGAATATTAGCTGAAATAAAGATGGATATTTAATAATAACAAAAGGATAATACATTAAGAAGACATAACCTTCTCAAATGTCTATGAATCTAGTAATGAAACTTCAAAACTAATGAGGCAAAACCGGAAAGAACTGAAAGAAAAATAGACATCTACAATTAAAATGTAGAAATTTTAACAATCCTCTCAATAACTGACCTAAGAACAAACAGAAAATTAATAAGAAGATAGAAGATATGAACAACTTTGCCATCAGCCCAATTAACATCCAGAGAACACCAACATCTAACAATTACAGAGCATACATTATTTTAACCACCCATGGAATAATCACCTAGTTAGAACATATACTTGGCCATAAAACAAGTTTCAGCAAATTTAAAAGTATTGAACTCATTCAGAATGTGTTCTCTGATGACAACAGAGTTAAATAGGAAATATAAAAAGATCGTTGGAAAATTCTATATATTTAAGATTTGTATTAAACAACAGATTTCTAAGTAACCCATGAGTCCAAGAAGAAATCACAAGAGAACTTAGAAAATGATTTGCGTTCAATGATAATATATGACATATCAAAATTTGTGGGATGACTCATACCTAAAAATAAAACTTTTTACAGACAATATAATCTTCAAAAGATGCTACTAGGCAAGGGAACGGAACAGTTTCAGGATACAAGGTGAATGTAAAGAATCAGTACTACTACTAACATTACTATACCCAAGCAGCCAACAGCAGAACATGAGATGAGAAGCAAGTCCTCTTGCCTGCCCTCAGAACGGGGGGAAGCAGGTGGCCAAGTAGAATGCGCTGTCACACATGTTTGTAGGTGTGCCCAGAGCACCTGGCAGGCAGGCGGGGTCTCCCCTCCACCAGGGCTGGAGGTGGGGCTGGGGTCCAGGACAGAGAGTTGGTGGGCTCCAGTTGAACCGGGTGATTGTTCTCAATCAAGTCCTTGCTTTTGTGCAACCTGTCGAACACAGTCTGTGCCCAACCAGCAGCATAAACGCCAACCTCTAGGACTTACTTGTATTAAAGCGACAGAAACACCTACCAGGAGACTGCACATTTTGCGTGAGGCAGGGCGTTTGCTTCCAAAGTCGGAGAACATCGTTTCCACAATGACCCTTCAATCCTGCGTATGGAACCCCGTTGGCTTGTGCTATAAGATCTTCACACATAAGCTCTCATTCAGGGAATGATTCCAGAACTGATCTTCGTTTTCTTTGTTGTTTTTTCCTGGCTCTGCGGCTGGCTTCTGTGAGACCTGAGCCAGTGGGCTACTCTGCCTGACCCTCGGCCCCCAGCATGTGCAGAAAGAGTGAGAAGCCCCTGGGGCAGGCAGTTGTGCTGGCTGGGCGGAGCCCACGGACAGAAGGCCACCGTAGGGTGCTGGCCACGCCCGGGGAGCCCCGGCAGTCCTGTTCTGCTCCTTTCCCTTTCAAACTTTATCAGAAACAAGATACTTAAGCCTCACAGGTGACATATCACGGTGACCATCCTTAGTTAATGTTAAAGTTACATTTCTGTGAAGCCATGTCTTCAACCGAATCTCCCTTAAATAAATAACTTACTTTTCTTCCATTATCAGCAAATTACATTTCAACAATTACACTTGCTACTGTGCTTACCTCTGAGTTCCTCCAAACCCCCTCTGTACTTTATTGCTGTGTAAATATTTAGAAGACTTTAAAAGCCCAGTTTCAGATTTGGGCCTTCTCCGTTCAACAGTTTATATTTCCGGACCTTTTACCCAGTGCGTGTTCTCTTTTGTGAAACCCAGCAGTTCTCACATTGATACTATTTACATTTTATTTTATTTTTGTCATGTGCCACAGGTTTAGAAAACTTTCCATTTAAATTTTTGGTGTGATTAGCTGCTTTTAATTACATCTGAAAAATCCCTTGCCAAACAGTGATTAAAACCCACAGAAACGGAATGGTGGAGTCGTAGGCAAAGCAAAACAGACGTATGTGAGAACCGCTCCAAGCCGCTTAATGAAAGTAAATAAATCCATTTAATGTGTACATGTGTGGGGGATTTAATTCAAATAGAAAGAGGACAAAAGACAAATAAGGTGAGAAAGGTAGGTGAAGGGAACTTCAAAGTGTGAGTCAAATGCTGTTTTTGCTTTTGTTTGTTTGCTTGTTTTTTTGTTTTAAATCAGAGCATAATTTATTTTTATCGGGAGAAATCTGGAGTAAAAAATAAAACTCATATATAATTATGGTTCACAGCAAATTGTATTTACTGCCTGTTGAGCAAAGTCGATTGGGTTTACTAAACCACAATACTTCCCATCCCCTTGTCAGTGAGGAATTGGACTCTGCTCGCTGGTCCCCTACGGCCCCAAACGCGCACGCGCACTGGAGGTCTCATATGGATCATGTTTTCAGGCAGCTAGCTACTCCCCGCCTGTTTCTCATGGACCCCGCAGCTTTCAGTATCAAATTCAAGTTCACATCCTTGGTGGATCCAAGTGTCTTCATGACGTTCTCTAGCTTCAGTGCCAACATCTCCTCCTCCCCAACAGACACATTTATTCATTCAATTATGTAGTTATTCATTCATTCATCCCACAAATATGATGGGCACTCTGCTTAGTGGTAGGAATACATCAGAAAGAAACCCTGCCCCCCCCTGCCCTCAAGGGGTTACAGTCGCGGGGCCGGGGGTCGGGGGGACGGGATAGGCTTTGGGTGAAGAATCTCACCAGCAACTATGGAATGATGACTGATGGGTGGCACTAGGTGAAACGCATGGTGACAGAGCCCCTGTTAATAAGTACAAGGACGTGACCTGGGTGGAAAGTTGGGAACGCTCCCTGGAGGAAGTCACTGTGCCAGAACCCCATTCCTGGGCGAAGACGGAACACCAGGAGCAGGAGCGAGAGTAGCAGGGTCGGAGGGTTAGAAGACAGGAGAGAAGGTGGGTGTCGCTGGTCCGCAGCGAGGAGGAACGCAGTGAGGCGAGCTAGACTCATCAGACGGAGACAGCCCGCCGGGGCTCCCACTCCCATAAGGACTGCAAATTGGGTCGTTCAGTGGGCTCCACCTTCCGTCTGGACTCTCCTCCCACACACTTCTTCCATCTTGGGGCTCGGCTTGAGTGTCCGTTCTCGGGGAAGCTCCTGGTGGCCCCGCTCTGTCCGAAGGGCCAGGCGTCCTCCCTGGGGAGCTGTGAACTGTTGGTAGCACATGCTTCTCTCACAGCTCGGACACAGGAGGCGTAATGGGTGCGGTGGAGGATTGGCCAATGGGGAGCAGCGCTCTGCGTGAGTGGGCAGCTGTGTTCGCGCTTTGAGCATGCAGACCCGCAACTTGGCTTTGGAGTCCAGTTTCTCCCAGAGGGTGGGCTTGACTCCTGACTCTTCCAGCACCGGTTCAGAAGTCCCTTCCCTCTAAGTCTTAGAGTCTAAGAGCCCCCTTCCTTCTAATTCAAACCAAAGCCCAGCTTGATGTAATTTCAGACAGTAAGGAAACGCCGGGTAGGAGGTGGAAGCGTGTGATTTGCAGAGAAGAACTCAACCATGACTCTCTCCATACCACGGGTGCCATCCTGATTCTCGTCAGTGTGCCCGGCCTGCTGCTCCGATGACGGGGATTATGAGAGAGCTCAGGAGGAGAGGGGCTGTTCCCGCGTGGGGATGTTCCAGCGAGCAACGGGGGGACCAGGGTAGGGAATCACAGCTGCTAACTGGGGCAGAGATGGAACAAATTGCCCTCATCACAGAGAAGTATTATATTTCATGTTGGGGGAAAGGAGAGATTTGCCTACAAATTAGGCTGCAAACTGTAGAGAAGAAATCGTTTGCCGGCCAGACTGGTGTGCCGAGACGCTAACGAGATGCGACAGGGGGACGAGGGGCGTGTGCTCAAACAGGAAAGTGGTTTTGCTCAGTGTTTTCTGTGCCCTCCTCTGGAAGGTTGAGTCCCTCCTTCCTGTCGTCGCTGTCCCTTGCTACTTCCCAGATTTCCTCGCCCGAGTGACGTTAAGCCCTCTGCTCAGCGGTTGCACCCAGAAAGCAGCAGCAAGTGCCCTGAGAAATGTTACTGAGCAATGTCCCAATTCATGGCGATGCCAACCGCATGGCACAGAGAGGGGAAGCTGCTCTCCATGTATTCAGAATCGGAACGCGAATGGCTGTGTTGAGTGAGCGTTATTTTATGCTTGTAGATGAGCAGCGTGGTCAAATCCCGAGGCCCAGGCTCCGGCGCTGCCCGCCGGGCACAGGTCTTGGTTCCCGCAAGCCCATGGTCCCCTGCACCCTGCGTCCTCTCCACCCTGCCCTGTAGCCCCCCTACCCCAGAGTAACCGCTCCCACCCCTGGGTGCCTCCATGGCTTGTCATTTGTTCTGGCTTGACGTGCCTCTCTGCCTTGTCCTCTCTCCGGATCTGCCAATGCTTGGTTATTCTATCACCGAATGACCCGTTTGAGCTTAAGCATTGGGCTTCAGAACAGCCACCACCCTTCCCCAGACTCCAGGCCACCATGCTTCTTCTCCCGTCGCTCCCATCTGTCTGCAACGAGAAAGGAGCATAATTACTAGGGTCCCTTATGTGTTGGCTTTAACATATACAGTTTATAACAAGGCCACACCTTCCATACACACGTAGTCCTTATTTAAAAACAAAACACAGTGCAAATGCAGACAGATGTGTCTGTCAGTGAACGAACGCGTTGAACTGAATCGTAGTTTCTTTTGGGGTGAATTCGAGCAAGTGGGAACCCCCGGTTGCTGTGGCGGCAGTGTTTTCATTTTCTTTAGGAAGGATTTCTTTGGTTTGTGATAAGGGATCAGGGGAGCCCTTCAGCTGGGGGCGCGATGGGCTGTCTAAGCCCTCCTAAAGCACTCGTGCGACCCAGGCGGGCACAAAAGTGCCCTCTGGTATAGTCAGTGACGATGACTGTGGACTGCCCCCTGGGAAAACAGGCCAGTCACATCGCAGTGACAGGTGATGACAGTGGGGTTGCGCGAGGCCCACGCCTCCGTGGGGGCGGGGCGCAGTACTCTGACAAGGGGCCTCCCTCCGCCACCTTAATCCTCAGGCCTTGTTTAGTTGGGTTAATCCCACTCTGAGCCGCCCGCCTGGGTCGCACGAGTGCTTTAGGAGGGCTTAGACAGCCCATCGCGCCCCCAGCTGAAGGGCTCCCCTGATCCCTTATCACAAACCAAAGAAATCCTTCCTAAATGAAAATGAAAACACTGCCAGATATCTACCGCTCACAGAAATGAGGGGGTCAGGGAATGTGCAGATACTCCCATACTTCCAGCCTTTTCTATGGTGCATTTTCACCAATGAAATAAAGTTGGTTTTGCATCTCATTTGCATAATCCAATAACTTTCTTTGATTTGTCGTTTGCTTTTCTGATGTTCTTGTTTAATTAAAAAGAAATGCTTTTTTCTTTTAATCACTTCATATTCATTTTGAAATATCTCCTAATTTTTCTGAGCAGTATATTTTAGGGAATGCATTTTGGAAATGTTTCTTAGGGAAAACCGTATTGCTCAGCCAACAGATTTCATGAACCATGGAAACGATTGTTTTGCATGGTAGAGCTGGTAAGTGAACTTCGCTTTTTTTTTCAGGTTTGAAAAATATTGAGATGGGGCTAAACGGGGAGCTCTTTACCAGGTAAAAACCAACTATATTTATCTTGCCATTTTTATGGGTTTTCCTAGTGCCTTCCCCAGGTCGCTGGTGTAGCTTCCTTGTCAGGTAATAAAGGAGTACTGTGCTGTTCCCCGGTGTGGACCCTCCAAGGTTAACTGCTGTGCTAAGGGAAAATGATTTCTTTTCCTCTAGTAAAAACTGTCTTCATATCATCATCTTGGAAAATGCGGTTTTGCGGTCAGGAGAAGGGAGACTCTTGCCCAGAGGCCACCTTTTCCCCGTGTGAAGCAGACTTTGTGATTCAGGTGTCAGAGCTGGTCCCTGCCCGGCCCTTGCCACCCTCTGCTCCCCGTCTCCGCGGCCTTCCTGAACCCTCCTGCGCCCGGCCCGCTCCTCATGGCCCAGGGTCCCATCCAGAGGACCAGCTGGGAGTCAACACAGACACAGGCAGTACACAGCTTCCTCTGGTCCCCAGGTGCCCAGCCATCCCACCTGGGACACTGCCCCACCAGACCCCAGGCCCCAGGTTCACTAAGGAAGGCCGGTGGGCCCCTGCTGTCCCCAGTCCCCCCCTGCCCAGAGACATACCAGGCTGTCAGTCAGGAGGTGGCAGTGGGGCTCAGGCTTCAGTCACGTCATGAGTGAGGAGGGGAGGCGGTGGGGGGATGGGAGGGCGACTTCGCTTGGGCTCTGCAGCGGGGCAGCCTGGGGTCTGGATTCCAGCTCGCCGGTCACTCTGTTCATCTCCGTGAGCCTTGCTTTCCTTATCTGTGAAGCGAGGATCACATGGTGGCTGTGAGGGCTGAATTGCATCATGGCTATAAAATATTTTGCATACTTCCCGACCTGTTAGGTTTCACAAAAGAGAACTTCCAGGCTTTTCCACTGACACCTGTCAGTTGACCACACTGGCCGCCATAGCTCATGTGCAGTGACCCCAGCTGTGTGTGTCTGTCCAACCCAAAGTGGCATCAGGTAAAACAGATTCAGTGCATGTTCACAGGCGACAGCTCAGAAGCATTCTGCAAGCACCGTCGGAGAGGCTCAGGGTTGACACCGATGTGTAAGCGCCCAGTAGGTATGCTTCCAGGACAGGCTGCGAATAAAAGCTCAGAATTCCAAGCCTGTCGGGTGAAGGCAGGGTGATCGGGCCGTATGGTCTGGTTAAAGGGTGGCGTCAAGGGAAGCCCTACAGCTACAGGCGTGGTCCTGAGCACTGGCTTAGAGGTGGCACAGTGACCACTCATTGATCGTGCCAGAGACAGGTACAGATGCGTGCTGTTCTTCTCCACTGATGGCTTTGGGGGCAGAGCTGACTGGGGAAAAGTGGCGAGTGGGTGACGTTCAACGTTCTCCCTGGTCGAGGCCCCCAAGGCCCCAGAACTAGCCTGACCCGTGCACCTGTGGCTTTTCCTGTCTGTGAGCTCCCCCAGTGCCTTCCCTGTGACCTTCTTGTTTGGCTTTAATCAGTTTGCATTGTACCTGTCTCTTCTCTGGAAAAAATCCAGTGTGCTGTATTTTTACTTTTTTTTTTTGATGGGGGAGGGGGGGAGAGGGGGAGAGAAAGAAAGAAATTATTTTGTTGTGCTACTTATTTGTGCATTCATTGATTGGTTGATTCTTGCATGTGCCCTGACCAGGGACCGAAGCCACAAGCTTGGCGTATTGGGATGATGCTCTCTGACCAGGGCCCAAATCCCACGTGCTTTGATTGACAACGAGGTCTTCCTTCACACGGTGGATTTCTTAATGTCACTATTAAGTACCCAAATATAGGAGAGAGTCTGTAAGGCGTTGTTTGAACTATCTACTTTAACAAACGACATTGAGGAAATACATAGGAAATTAATTCATTGTCAGACTATTGTTCTATATATTGTTTTTTTGGTCTAAAACGCTCAAAGTGTAGGTAGCGGAATAGAAAGCTATGATAAAGACTTTTTTTTAAAAGAGCAAAGACAATGCGATTTAATTTAAGATCAATCCAGACTGAGTTGGAGTCGACAGGTAGATGCCTGAAAACCCGCCCTAAATGAAAGGGCTACTGTTGGGTCCCAGCTCTCGGTCATGACCCACCCAAGTTAGGGGCACTGAGGGCATCCAAACGGGCTGCAAGAGCATTAAAACAAAACTAGACAACACTTAGTGTTATCTTACCTCTGAGCTACATCTCTATTGGGTTGGTGGAAAGGCCGCTTTCTCAAGGGGAGGGGCCATGGCGAGGAAAGTCAGCGGGAAGGGAGCCGGGTCCAAGGTGGCAGTGGCCGGGCTCTGGTCGAGGCAGGAAGAGCAGAGTGCTTATACGAGGGACAGGAGTTTGCAGATGCCCCACAGGTGTGCAGCAGGTGTTATCATCTCACATGACAATTCTTGACAGAAAATGAAGACGGCTTGGAGAACTGGAATCAGAAAGAGTTGGCTGTGATTATTGGACGGTTAAAGTGACTATCCAGGTGCTACAATAAAGATTTATTAAAAGGTTTCTACCATTGTCGTGTCTAATATTTTCATTCGAGTTCTGTTTTTTAAGTTCACCGATGAGTTTTTCTAATTTCTTTGTTGCTTTTTCTCAGACCCCCTATTTTCCTCTTGTCGTAGATTTGTGTTTTACTTTTCTAGAAGATATCCTCTAATAATTCTTCCAGAAAGTGCTCTTGACCGATACATTTTCATGGAATAACATTTTCCCCACCAGTAGAATTGCAGTTCAATACTGATTCCCTCTGAATTTTGGAGTTACTGTATTTGTCCGTTTGTCTTTGTCTTCTGTTATAGGCAAAGAGATTTTCTTTTTTATTTTTTTGGAGTGTCCAATAATTTATTTATAAGCGAAGTTGTTTGCAACATAATAAAGCAACAGAGAGATGTTTTCCAGTAGCTAGAGCTCAGAAATTTATGGTACATCTATATCTGCTTTTAATACATATTTACTGGAAGACGAACATGAGCCACCTGGACAGGAATTAATGGACAATTCAAGTTATTCATGACCTATCCCCTCCTCCCTCACTGAGTCCGACACCCCCTAAGTTAGGCCTCTGTATGGATTATCTGTCCTTAGATTCTGCCCTGGCAGGGCGTCCCTGGTCCCATGGTGTCTCAAGCAAAACATTTTCCTTCTACTTTGTTCTTTTTTTTCACGTGTGAGGATGTGTTTTTCAAGCTCTTGAAATTCACCCTTGAAATTCAAAAGACATTTCTTTTTTTTCTTGATGATCACTTAAAGCAGGGGTCCCCAAACATTTTACACAGGGGGCCAGTTCACTGTCCCTCAGACCGTTGGAGGGCCGGACTATAAAAAAAACTATGAACAAATCCCTATGCACACTGCATATATCTTATTTTAAAGTAAAAAACAAAACGGGAACAAATACAATATTTAAAATAAAGAACAAGTCAATTTAAATCAACAAACTGACCAGTATTTCAATGGGAACTATGGGTGCGGATGCATCCTGTGCTCTTCTCACTGATCACCAATGAAAGAGGTGCCCCTTCCGGAAGTGCGGCGGGGGCCGGATAAATGGCCTCAGGGGGCCGCATGCGGCCCGTGGGCCGTAGTTTGGGGGCCCCTGACTTAAAGCAATAACTGCCTTCTGTTTGAGCGTTTGCTAACTCTGGCTAAACGTTTTGCCGAGAGAGATGGAAAGAGGCAAAAGCCCATGCCATTAACTCCTCCCGTCAGAATCCCCCTCTTCCTACTCGATGTTTCAGAGGGGCTGCGTTATTTCCCCTGCTCCCCTAGAGTCTAGTTTGAAGTAACTTTATGCCTCCCTCTGCCGCACTGTTCGTGAGGAATCGGTTGTCTTCTCAGCTGACCAAAGCTAATAATGATTGGAGAACAACAGAAGGGTTAAAGTTACATTTTCAGTGTCGAGAATGCGAATAATTGAAAGAGAAACACCAGCTGGATTTTGTTTTTTAATGAGATAGATACAGTTTCTACTTCCTCCCCTGGTAGAATCCCAAGCGGAGACGGGGCTGAGAGCCTCAGAGGATGGCCTCGCGCCGAGAAGAAGGACGATTGTGTTACGCTGTCCGCTCCGTCCTTGGCTGTGCCCCGTCCAGGATCCATTCTGCTATTTTCATAACACTTCAAATGATTTCACATCTGCAAGTAATTAGTTGCAAAATAATCTATCTTGGGACTGTGGGCTAGAGAAAGGTTGGGCAATAGGAGTTCTAACTGTGGTATAACAACGTGTAAATCATGTGTTCCTTCTGTCTCTGTCCACATGTACAGCTGTAAATAGATTTCATGGGCATACTGGTCTCACGGAGTTGCAAGCATAGCCCTTTGGGAAACCCATCATCCATGAGCTCAGCACCAAGAACAATACTCTCACGTCTATAGATTATGTCACGCTTTACAAAGCCCCCTCCTAATACCGTCTTCATTCTTTTTCACAACAACCCTGAGAGACAGGAGAGAGCGTGAGATGTGGGTCTGAGACATGAGGAACTCATGGTGGTTAACCTGCTTGTCAGTTGGCGACATGATTTGTTTCGTTGGTTTTTTGCAAACATTTTGTCAACATTTTATTACTGTGGTAACACACACATAGAAAAGTGCAAAAAATAAAAAATAAATCCAAAATAAACCCCCACACCAAAACCATGACATCATGGCGCGGTGAATAGTTACACAGAGAATACACTCGTGTCACTGGTTCCCAGGTCAAGAAGCCCGTGTCAGCATCTTCGACTCTGCCAGCCACCTACCCTCAAGCGTAACTATCATTCCCACTCCTAAATTGGTGACATGTTTATGTAAAAGAATTCTGTGAGGGTTGTGAGCTGGGACTTTGCAATGCATGGATGCTTTGTACATTGAGAAACACATCTTCACATGATGGAATGCAGAATGCATGAGGAAATGACGACGGAGTGAAGATGGTCCATCCCGAAGATGGTTCGTCTGAGCAGGGACTTAACAGCTCTAATGTATGCAGGATGAATGTTCAGAACATTATAAGAAGCTTCCTCCATTTCTATTAAGAACTGACAAAAACTCAGTTTGCTTTGAAAGAAACAAATACCTTTCTTTCATTCTTAGAACTTTGTGGACAAGGAGAAACTCATCTTCTACAGACTACGTTTTAAGCTTGAACTATACGTGCTCACTTTGAGATGTCCAGTTTGATCTTCACCAGAGGCAAAGAATGAACAAAGTGATTTTTCAAGAGGGTTTTCCTCCATTTCGACATTTGGCTGAGCATTTCTGTCCATTTCCAGGGAGGGCATCCGGACTGTGTTTGTTTTAAGGCAACTAACTGATCCTTGGCTGGAAGAGGGAGGTAGTGTCTAATATGCCTCCCTCCCTGGGTATAAGAGTGTCCCCAGGGATGGAGTCATTGCCTGCTTCCTCTCCCTCACAAGGGCAAAGCCAAAGACTAGCGGTACTTGTTCTAGCCAGTATCCTTCATCAGATGCGTTCTGGAAGCTTCTCCTCCCATGTCCTCACCACTGTTTTTCTCCGCCGTCTGCAGAACCAGAACCAGAAGCCAACAGGAAACCAGTGCCTTGTTCGGAATGGTTTGGGGCTCGTGCACGCAGGGGAATGCAAGGCCTTCTCCCAGTTCGGAGCTGCCTCGCGATGGAACCCTAGGCTTTGGCAAGAGCCACATTGGTGTGGCCGCCCTCCCTGTGGAGTCTGAGTGTCCCCCGGCTTCACCCCCAGACCCGCTGAGCTCAGAGCCGAGGAATGTTTACATGGGAAGGGCTTGCCAAGGTTTCAAGTTGCATCCATTAGGAAACGAATTATCCTCTTAATCGTCCTTTGTTTCATTCCTCAAGAGATTAAAATGCTTTTAATTTAACAAAGTTTTAAAAAATAGGGAAGTTTACAAGTTTATGAAAATGTGTTCAGAGGCATAAGAACGCCCAGGGAACTCATGAGGATGACCTGTCTGGGTCTGCCCATCTCTTATCTCTGCAGTCCAAGGACATGGCCCAATTCTGACTCTTTATTCTCCATTATAAGCAACTGAGCCATTTTCCCCTTATCAGATGTTAAGTCAGTGTGTAGGTTCGGACCTTTAAAAATAAATGAATAAAGTTGGCATTTCTTTCCTTCAAAATATTGACACTGTAGACAGACATACCTGCTTAGATATAGTTTTTAATTCACTTGCTCACCTAATTTGTCCTGCAGATATATGAAAAGGTAGATCACAAACAAAACCCGCAGTGTGGAATTACAAGGTCAGTTCTGGAATGGATGAACATAGGATACAGACATCTCATTACAAATAAATATTGCAAGTAATTTTGCCCCAAGTTTGGAAGAAAGAGCAGCAGGTCCTGGCACTAACGCTGGCCCAGCTGCCCCTTGACCACAGATTCCTGGGCCTGTCAGGGCTTTACTAACCTGAGACATGACAGACAGCTGGTGGAAAAGCACTCACATGCCCTGATTGCTTCGGCCAAATATTCAAAATGATTTTTCAGTAAGTTGTTTAATCACAAATATTTAGAACACAAACCAGTCTTGTTGTCGCGACGTGCTATGGATCGAATGTTTGTGTCCCCCTGAATTCATATGTTGAAATCCTAATCCCCAAAGTGGGGCTTGATGGTCATAGGAGGTAGGTCCTTCGGGAGGTGACTAGGTCGTGAGGCCAAAGCCCCACGAATGGGATTAGTGCCCGAGAAAGCTCCCTTGCCCCTTCGTTATGTGAGGCCACAGCCTGAAGGCGCCATCCAGGAACCAGGAGGCAGGAACCTCCCCGGACACGAAATTGGCTGGCGTGGCCTTGGACTTCTGGCCTTCAGAATGATGAGAAGTAAGTAGTTGTGGCTTTAATGCTGCCCACACAGGGATTCTGTTCCAGCACCCTAATGGACTAATGGACAAAGGGTGCACATAAGTGGCATGACTTTCCATGTGAGAAGTGCCTACATTGACCCCTCCCCGAATGACAAGAATTAGTACCTGGGTACCTTGTCATGCCTTAGATTATTCATACTCTTCTGCCGCCCTAAAGAAAAAAAAGGAAGAGGTAAATTTTAAAATTTTATTTATAAGCATTAGAAGATTAATCATTTAACTAAAATATTGGGAAAAAAAGGAAATAAAATAACCAAAGAAAACACACAAAAATAAAACAAAATCTCCTTAGCATGATGACTATAACCTTTAACAAAATACTTTTTATAGACACATCAGTTAAGAGTCAGATGTCAGTCTGTCAACTTACTGAGGGTGCTAAATCGGATGACTTGGTTGAGGTGTCTGCCAGATTGCTTCATCACAAAGACATTCTTGCCCCTGCATAATTCATGTAGATCCTCTGGGTGATATTTTGGGGCAGTGTGAATGTCCTTGTTCCCCTTGAAATTTTTACTTAATGGGTTTAGCACTGATGATCTTGGCCTCAATAAATTATTACATTACTGGTTGCAAATGGCAATATTTATAATCCTGTTCCTCCTTCTACATTGACTAGCTAGCATTCTTCTGTAAAGAACTTTTCCATTCCTCTGTCTTCACCTCTTCTTAATTTCACCATGGACTCTTTCATTCTTTTTTCCTTTTCAGTGTTTTAGACTTGTCACCACTATTTGTTTTGACGCCCCCAAATTTGGCAAGTGACAGTCCCTTCCCATGAGCCCAGGAATTCTTTTGAGGTCCCAGCAGGAATACCTTTCTGGCACGAGGCATCTTCCCATTTATTCAAGATTATTTTTGCATATTCTAAGAGTGTTTTAGCAAGTTTTTCTCATGTAGCTTTTGCACGTTTCTTTTTAACTTTATTCCAAAGGATACTATTTTTTGCTGTTGCTATTGTACAGCCAAAAGGTTTTGATATTTATGTTCTATAGTCTTCATAGAGGACATATGTACGGGTATTGTGATGTTGACTCTTCATTTTGAGTTATTTTTTCTTGAACTAACAATAACTGTCACAGGTAGACAGAGAAGAAGGTTTCGGTGAATTCCAGAGCTTCCTCTTCTGTTTGTTTATGAAGTACAGTTTCTTAAAAAGTCCCCCCCTTTGGGGGGATGGTGGTGATGTATCTTCTGATGTCATGATTTTTTTTGTTTTTGAAGTATTCTTAATTTGCAGTTCTTTTCCTGTTTTTCTTCAAGACTAAATCTGAAGGCTGTCTTTTGTAAGTGGTCTCTTCTCCTCCACAGCCGGGACTTTCACAAGATTCCCTCCTCCGTTTTGCAGACTTCCAAACTCCTTTTTTTCAATCGGTCAGTCACAGTGCTTTATCTACCACAGCTTCTACCTGTGTTCAGTATTTTCCTATTTGGGGAGACATTCTCCTGGGGGGTTGTTGTATCTATTTTCCCACCCCTAGGCCTCTGGTTTCCTTCCCTCCTTTCTTTTTTTTTTTTAAAAAAATTATTTTTATTTTATTCATTTTAGAGAGGAGACACAGAGTGAGAGAGAGAGAGAGAGAGAGAGAGAGAGAGAGAGAGAAAGGGGGAAGGAGCTGGAAGCATCAACTCCCATATGTGCCTTGACCAGACCAGTGCAGGGTTTTGAACTGGCGACCTCAGTGTTCCCAGGTCGACGCTTTATCCACTGCGCCACCACAGGTCAGGCTCCTTCCCTCCTTTCTTACCCAGCTCTTCCAAGCTGGGCCGTGTATGTACGTACGTGGACATAGTGTGAAGTGTGTACCGTTCTCCGTCTCATAGTTGAGCTACGGGCATGGATTCATGTGGTTTTGGTCGCTCATCTTGTTGATCTGTGTGGTTTTCTGCAATATTTATGGAGATACACAGAATATAGAATATTTCTTCTTTCCTTTTGATTTTTTCCCCCTTCTCCATCTTCCGTCCATACGTAATTTTACAGAGTTGTCATCGCAGGTCTAGTCAGTTTTGCTTCTTTTTAACAATATTAAGTTCCCCAATCTCTTTCATAACCCTCTAGGTGCTACCGTCGTTTGTGAAGAGGCCTGTCATGTTTTGCCCTGTGGAGAGGTCATGCTCTGTTTGAGGACTTTGCTACTGTTGGATATTTACATTGCAAAGGAAGATCAGAAGTGTGTTTGGCCTCAATAAATTCAGCCCAGTCGGCCCAGTAAGCCTGTGCTACATGACTGTGGAATCGGGGATTCGAGAGGAAACTAGAAGTGCGCAAAAACGGCCCAAACGGGAACAAAACTGAAGTGCCCTTTAAAACGTGCAGTTCAAGTACGGGAGTTTCATGAGCTGGTTCAGACTTCCCTTGGGGCACACCAGAATCAAATGCTCTGGGAATGTCAGATCCAATAAGCTGGATAATTAAGTTTGGTTTTTGGTGGCGTCAAAAGCAACAGCTGTGCCTTACTTAGAGTGAAGGTCGTGAAAAAAGGCTTCACGGCTTCACTCCAGGGTAACTTTTATTCCGGTGACTCCTGGGGACCAGTAACCGTGTGACCTTGCCATTTTGTCCCCTCCCTTCGCAGGGGTGGCGATGGTCGAGCTGGGGCGATGGAGCAAGCTCGCGGCGCTGGCTGCGGTCAGTCTCCATAAATCATTCCTTCTGTTGTCTGAATTCATTTGGGCATCCACGGTAGTTTCTTTCCGAAGGGTATAAAGAAACGGAGGCCAAGGGTGTAATCTTGGAGCTATTTAAATAGAGCGGTTCCAGTCAAGACAAGCAGCTGTTCCCAATTATTAGTCCATATATTCTAGGTGCCAGGGAAAGCCCACAAGGGTGTCACTAAATTGAGTTTTAAAGTGACCTCCTGGTCAGATGAAAATCTCCTCGCTGTGGTATTTTCCCCCACAGACGGGTCTCTTATTGAGCCAGTCCGCCCCACTCTTGTGATGAATGAATCATTGCTACTGCCCAGGGAGGAAATCTGGATGGTCCCATAGGGCTTCCGAGGAACGTGAATTTACCTGCCAGGGGCTCTTTTGTAAATGCTGCGAGCCTGGAAGGCTGAGCGAGGACTAGTCAGAGGATTGGAGAAAGAGCAAACTCGAAGTTACGAGGGTCACTGTCATATTTTAAACTCGTGCGAGTCATGTCAACGCGTGACTTCAAGGGGTGCCTGGTTCCTGACACGCATCTTGACTGTCCCTGTGGGAACACAGGACTTGTGACCCATGTGTCATTAAGGACACGGGTCTTCCTCCTGCTGGAGTTTATGGCGGGCGACAGGAGTAACTTCTGCCAGGGTGGTCCCCGGGACACTCCAGCCACCATGGAGTGACAAGGCACTTTCCTGGCACGAAGTTTTACCCTGGATGCTGTCATGTCCCCTCCACCGAATGCCCTCGGCTTCAGTGTGAGAGAGGACGGGCTCTGGAGTCACATTGCTTGGGCTTGAGTCTCATCACTCGTCACCCCGTGTCACCTTGGGCAAGTTAATCAACTGCTTTTTTTTTTTAAATCTCTATTTTTGTATCTGTAAAGTGGAGATAATTAATTACCCACTTAATAGGATTGTTGTGAGAATTTAATCGGGTTATCCATTAACAGTGTTTGCCAAGTGGTCAGTTTCCTCCTCCTTTCTGTCATCACTAACTACTGCCATCTCTGTCAAGGGACACACACACACCGTATACACATAGACACACATGAACACATATACTGCTTTCATTTCCTTGTGTGGAACATGGATTGTTTAAATTATGCAAGGCCAGCAATTTTCCTCCCCGGACCCAGCCACATGTACGGAGATTGCAGGGAGATACCTGAGCAGCTGTGTGACAACTCACCAAGCTGAAGGTGTCCTTTGTTAGGCTGATGGAAATTTCTCCTGCGGTCACCGGCCAGCCCAGAACGTCACCCACGCCGGTTTCCCAAGTGACCTCGGGTCAGTGCAAAACTCCTCACTGCACACATTCTTACTGAAGCAAGAGGAAGACACACTTGGCGAGTGTCTACGTGAAAGCAATGCATATAATTGTATCCGCCTCGGAGAGGCGGGGCAATAGGATATTTATTTCCCAAATAAGAAAAAGGCCCCTTTAATGAGTTGTCAGGGCCAGCAAGTTTATATCTCCAAGCACATATGAAAGCGCTTTGGATGGCAGAACAGGAAGTGTAGTTAGTTGTGTCGTTTTACTGCAGGGAGGTGCCACGCTGACTACCTAGCAACCTGGTCCCGAGTGCCCGGGAGTCTCAGTCCTAAATCGAGGACCGGGGCTGCCCCTGTCCTTCCTGCGTCAGGAGTCAGAAAGCAGCCTTGGGAGCAGCGGGCCTTTTATTTCACACAAATGAATTCTTCCCAGTGGATGTTTATGATTCTTTTTACATACAGTTTTATGACTTATTTTATGTCGACAAGGTTGCTAGATTATATATGTCCCTGAGTTCAATATTTCCCCTTTCTTCTCTCAGGCCTAACCGCGTTTGATAGGCTGCATTGGATATGCTATCTTTTATTATGCAGGAGTCCTTTGATCTCTGCTGAGCAAAGGCGCCACATAAATGCAGAAATTCGTTATAATCACCCAGAGAGTGGCTTTATGGGTGCTGCCCAGCTTAGTCATGCTGCTGGCCCGGAGAGCGCACGGGGCTGCGGCGGGCAGTGCCGAAGGACTATTCAGATCAGCGAGCCGGTTTAAGAAATTTATTTTTTAAGTAGGCCTTTTACTGAAGTAAACATACACCCAGAAAAGTGCACAAAAAGGCTCAGCTTGGGAATTTCAGCACAGTGAATGTACCCACGTAATAGAATGTTCTAGTGGCCCCAGGCCGCTTTTCATGCCCTACACCCCTCCAAAGTCACTGGGATTCTTATCACAGTTCAGTTTCACTTGGTTTTGAACTTCATACGGATCAGTCCGCACAGAGTGCACTCTGTAGGATGTGGCTTCTTGTCAGCTTGGTTCATCCGGGCGGCGCTTCTTCTGTTCTTTTTGCCGCACAGATTTTACTATGCGGCTGTTATGGTGTGAATATAGTGCCATTTACCCGTCTGCTACTGGGGGGAACTTGAATTGTTTCCAAGTTTTGGCTCTCCACGTGTAGAGGTACTAAACATCCTTTCAGATGCCTTTTGATGACCATATGCACAGGTATGTATAGGGTGTATTCTTAGGAGTGGAATTACAGGGTCATACAACTTGGCTTTGGGAAATATTGCCTAATAGTTTTCCAAAGTAGTCTTACCAATTTTTACACCCAGAAGTCATGTGTAAGTGCTCTGGTTTCTCCACAGCCTGTCCGTCACAAATGGTCAGTTTTTAAAAAATTTTAGCCATTCTGTTGTCTGCATCTCTCATTGTGGTTTTGACTTTCACTTCCCTGATAACCAACAGTGTCGGACACTCTTCCATATCTTTATTCCCTTTGGTGAGGTGCCTGTGTAAGTCTTTTGTCTGTCTCATTGTCACGTTCCTTTTCTATGGGTTGATGGGAGTTCTTCTTTCTGGCTATAAATTTCTTTGTCAGATGTATGTATTGCAAATATTTTTATCTATTCTGTGACTTTCTTACGAGTGTGTGTTGATAACATCAGTTCTGAATTTTTATGCATTTCATTTTATATATTTTTCCTTAAAGGAAAAATTCTTTAATGCTTTCTATGACCTGTTAGGAAATCTTTTCCTATTCTAAGTCATGATGCTATTCTATTGTGAGTGTGCGTGTTTTTCAGAAGAGAAATTGTTTGATGTTTTATATTTAGTTCTATAAGCCATTTGGAATTGATATTATGATTTAAAGTAGTGGTTAAGATACATATTTTTTTTTCTATACAGATTTGCAATTTCTCCAACATAATTTTTGGAAAAGTCACACGTTCTTCACTAAAATTCACGTGTGTGTGTGTGTGTGTGTGTGTGTGTGTGTGTGTGTGTGTGAAGTGAGAAGCAGGGAGGCAGAAAGACAGACTCCCGCGTATGCCCAACTGGGATCCACCCCGCATGCCCACCAGGGGGCGATGCTCTGCCCATCTGGGGCATTTCTGCGTTGCAACTGGAACCATTCTAACTCCTGAGGTGGAGGCCATGGTTCCATCCTCAGTGCCTGGGCCAACTTTGCTCTAGTGGAACCTTGGCTGCAGGAGGAGAAGAGAGAGATAGAGAGGAAGGAGAGGTGGAAGGGTGGAGAAGCAGATGGGCGCTCTTCCTGTGTGCCCTGGCCGGGAATCAAACCCAGGATTTCCACACACTGGGCTGATGCTATACCATTGAGCCAATAAAATTTACCTTTGAAACAAGTTCAAGGTTGAAATTCACAGCAGGGAAATCAGTCTCTTCTCATGCATAGGACTCACCATGGAATGTGCTGGAAATGGAGATTCCTAGGCACTACCAGACATTCTGAGTCTCGAGCCTGGGGTGTTGCACCCACACCACCCTGAGCTAAGCAGACCTGTCTCTCTGCCTCATTTATCCAACGATAGGCATTTGTCCCTTGTACAAGTTTCTGTGGTCAGGAAGAGCTAACAAGTCAGTTTGGAGAGATCTTAAATTTATCTTACCAACCCCAATGTTCTGATTGATTAATATTCTCCTCCTTCATTAGTTATTCAGCACTATATATCAGTTAATGACCATTGATTTACATTTTACGAGGACATTCCCCTCTCTCCCTGGCCACCTATGCTGGTCCTCAACCAAGCTCATGGCAAAGCAAATCCTTTGAGACAACTTGCTTGTTCCCTAATACCGCTTAATCCAGTTGTCTTCTCTTCTGGTTACAGTCACAATCGATGAGCCTTTATTGAACACCTACTAGTTGCCAAGCCTTGTCTTAGAATCTACCTCTTGTCCTCTAGGTTCTCATGGCTCCTAGTTGGGCTGAGGACACTGACCAACTTCTTAACAAATGAGTGCAACGAAGAATGATACACACCACAATTAGGGGCTGTGTGAGCCATCCCTCCCTGTGGGAGGTCAGAGGAGCCTTCGGCGGTGGTGCTTGGGCTGGGTCTTGAAGAACGTGTAGGAGTTTGCTGGGGGATAAGTGAATGAGGTAACTTCAGCCAAGGAGAAATACAGGAAACAATGTGGCATGGTTGAGGGGCTACATATTGTCTCATGTATGCGACCCCTCAGTAACTTGAAAGCCTGCGTAAGTTGGGGGGCAGGAGCACTGTGCCACTGACTTTCAAACAAAAACCAACCCAACCTGCCAGACAAGACCCAAATTAAATCAATGAAATTTGGGGTAAGGTGGCATGCGAACCACAGGTGCCCATGAACCAGGAGGTCAAAATCCATTTCCCTCAGTGGGTAGCCTTGTTGACCAACACGGAGGGGGAGACCTTGACAGAGAATGTATTACTCATTGCTCAGGGCTTGCTGTGGGTTTTCCTGGCGCGTCAGATGACACCCCCCATACTGGGCGGGCTGCTGTCCACACTCATCCTCCTCTGCTGAAGAGGATCGATTTTCCGGGAGGGGAGCACCCTCCCTGATGCTCACTGCGAGTGGACGGACAAAGGGGGCATCTGATGACAGCCGTCCTTCCCAGTGTGGTCATGAGGACCTCAGTACTACACGGTGGGGAAGGACATGGCTGCTTTTGTATTATAGGTAATAAACAGGGGGAAGCCCTGCTAATTCAGTGTAAAAATAATTCAGAGTCATAAATACCCCAAACTGAAAGTGAACTCCAGAAAGGCTAGTTTTGAAATTGGAGGTAATTAATTCCTTATGCAATGTGCTGAAATTCAACCCAGACATGCCTTTCTGTGTGTTTCTTTCAGACAGTTTACAGTCCGGTGGAAAGTAAAACCATGCGATCCCTTGGTGTGGTACAGTTTTACTGTGTGTCTCTTTTTATTATTTTGCTCATTTTGCTTGTTATTTACATGGACATGCATATAATGAATTCAGCTCCTCTTGTCTGTAAGATTTATTTTACCCAAGGAAGGACCTTCCTTCCCTCCACTGGTAGGTAGTTGAATTGTTAGAACATTTTTGGTTTAAAAAAAAAAACCAAAAGTTAAATATAGAGCAATGAAGGTAAATTTGAAATTTTTATTTTATTTTTTTCTAATTTAGAAATAAAGCCGCTGCTTAGAGAAATCAGACTTAAGTTCAAGGTCAGCAAAACATGTTTTAAACTTCATATCCAGGGAATTGTAAGCTTCCATACTACCCTAACCAATCAGAAGCCTCCATACTACCCTAATCAGTCAGAAGCCTCCATACTACCCTAACCAATCAGAAGCCTCCATACTACCCTAACCAATCAGAAGAAGACTTAATTTAAGTCTTCTTCTATAGTCAAGTTGAAAGTCTTCTAAATCCCTTAATGTGTTGCTGAAATTCCCAACTGTTTCTTCCTTCATTCTCTGGGTCTGGGGTACTCTCACTGCCCCTTCCTGCACCAGGTGCAAGTCAGATGCACAAGAGAAAACATTGCTTCTTTCTCTGGAACTTCTTTTTTTTTTTTTACAGGGACAGAGAGAGAGTCAGAGAGAGGGATAGATAGGGACAGACAGACAGAAACAGAGAGAGGTGAGAAGCACCAATCATTAGATTTTTGTTGCCGTTGCAACACCTTAGTTGTTCATTGATTGCTTTCTCACGTGTGCCTTGACTGTGGGCCTTCAGCAGACCTAGCCACCCCTTGCTGGAGCCAGCGACCTTGGGTCCAAGCTGGTGAGCTTTTGCTTAAGCCAGATGGGCCCACGTTCAAGCTGGCGAGCTCGGGGTCTCGAACCTGGGTCTTCCACATCCCAGTCCAATGCTCTGTCCACTGCGCCACTGCCTGGTCAGGCTCTCTGGAACTTTCTTGTACTTGGTAGGACCCTCACCCTTTGAGGTAAGAAGGAAATAATTAAATGCACAGTCCACTTGAAACCTTAGACCTAATCAATAACTTGAAGAGTGTCTCTAGATAAAGCTGTCTTTGGGATGATTGCTCTAATTTCCTTTTTAATCATTTCTGTCCCGAGTCCCCTGCTGTGTGTGGAGTGGAGGCTGCATTTGTCCTCACGGGCAGGTCCCGGGGTCTATATCAGGATTGCACCTGGGTGGATGTGAGGGGCTCTGGCCCCTCCCCGGCCCCAGCTGCACGGGGGCCACTAGCATCCCTAGGCTGCCTGCCGCTGGGTGTTTAGCTGGCCCTGGCCAAGGCTGGGTGGCCCCACTCTGCCGAGGAGAGCTCCCTGTGGTCCTGCCCCACACCCTGACTCAGGTGCTTGGCATTGGCTGTGCCAGGCGCTCCCAGGGACGGGCCTGCTGGCTTCAGCAGAGTCTGTTCCACTTGGTTCTGCGGCATCCTACAGAGCAGACACCAGCCTGCGTGCTCCGCCCGTTCCCTTCTGCTCCGGTGCCCCATGTCCATGTGGGACCCTGCATGGCGTTCTGCCCCCGAATCCCAAACAGGGAGGAAGGCAAGAGCCACCTCCCCTGGGGGTTCCCCACGACTACTGAACAGCCTCTGACACATTCTCACCTGGAGCAAGTCCGACGTAATGTGGCTTCCCCCAAGGAGTTTCAGAGCTTGGCCATTGCTACATTTGGAGGCATAAGGAAAAATCACTGGTGTTAAGGAAGTCTGGTGAAGGAGGTAGTCAGTCTTCCAGAAGGCATGCGTTTGTGCATCTCCTCCGGACATGCTCACTCAGTCTGACTCCCCGCAGCCTGGCCGAGTCTGCCTGACGCCCCTGCCCATGAAGACGCTTTTGGAAGTGGGCTGCATCGTGAATTCCTTTTGGTGAGCCTATGCTTGGGCTGCCAAATAGATGCCAACAACCATTATCTTCTCATCCTTTGAAGTTTATTCCTGACAGTCCAGGAGATAGTGGGCGCTTCTGGTCTCGAAAGCCTGGCCCTGGTGTCATTTTAACCCTCTAAGCTCCCAATAACTAATGCCTGCCCCCCAGACTGAAATGCTGGAACATATGCCTTCCTGGCGTACTGATACCCATGTTTTAATTCAGAAGGTGCCGGAGGGGGTTGGTTTTGTTTGCATGTATTTGGTAGCAGAGAGAAATGAAACTTCATTTATGATTTTCTTCCTTCCTGGTTTCTTCTCCCTTGTGATGGTTTCACCTGAGCACTTGCAGAAAAAGTTCCCAAGAGCACTGCTCTGTGGAGAAACACCCAGTTTGAAAGGCAAGCCAAGGAGGCCTCTTAAGTCTGTTCGAGCAGAAAGTTAACTTTCTCCTCTGGGTTGTCAGGCTGAATGGAAGAGACACCATGGAGATACGGTGCACATGCTGGCTAATGAATGAGCTCACAGATATTGACCAAGTGTCTTGGGTGTGTTTGCTACTGTTTTAGGTTCTCAGGGAGAATTGTCTTCAGGGAGAAAGATTCTTGGAGGCACGGCATGGTGACAAAGGAAGTTGTCATGGTGGGAAGCATGGGAACAGCTCCTCTGTGTTTGCTAAGAGGTCCCCACTTTGAACTTGGACCTCTGTCAAGGTGTCATCATGTGACAAATACAGCAAGAGACAAAGTGCATTGGTAACACCGTGTATGGGTTAGCTAAATGTTTATTTTTACAGATATTTCCTTTAGAAGCTTCCTTCTCTGGCTGTGCGTGCGTGTGCGTGTGTGTGCGTGTGCGTGTGTGTGTGTGTCAAGAGTATGTGCTCATTTTATCCATTAGTTTCTTTCTGACTTGAGGTTGTGGATGGTTTGTTTTAGCAGTCTGAAGTTCTACCCTAGATAGAAAAACCAATATTGAAATTGGAAACGGATCTAGAAGAATCCTTTTGAGTCGTCATATGCGCTTTGTCAATTTTAAATTTGTGTTAGTTTCTGGTCAGGGAGGCGAAGCATGATTTATCATCATCAGTGGGATTCCAGACTGGGCTGGGATATTCCAGATCATGTTCAAAATTAATGAAGTCCTCACATAACAACAATGTCTTCCTGACTCTGTTTATTTTAAGGGTATTTGATTTTTAAGAATGATATTCTTTCCTGACTTTATAGCGGGTTAAGTGGCTTTAAATATGAACACTTTTATTCTTTTTCAGCACAGTATTTCAAAGTTTATAGGACGCTGAGGTTTATTTTTTTTTAACTTCCAATTTTTGTACGCTTAAGCTTTGTATAACCACGGCGAAGAAAGAAAACATAAACATTTGTGTTCAGTTTTCTTCCTGCATATTATCATTAGCATAGGTTGTCACATCATTTCCCTTCGGAGTTCTAGTTCTGATTAGAAGCTCGTGTGTATAGACCTGTGCTCACAGGAGCACTCTGTGCAGAGGGAATAGAAACAGGGCGGGCGGACGGCGCGGGCGAAAGGACAGGCTCTCTTCCATGGGGGAAGGACGTAGGTGGTCTCATTTGCTTCCCTGCTTGTTGGTGCACTGATAAAAAGGAGTTGCTATTTATGAAATAGTGGATCTTTTTAAAAAAATATTTATTTATTTATTTATTCAATATTTTTTAGAGAAAGAGGAGAGAGAGATAAAGAAAGAAAAAAGAGAGAGAGAAGGGGGGAGGAGCAGGAAGCATCAACTCCCAAAGGTGCCTTGACCAGGCAAGCCCTGAAATAGTGGATCTTTTGTATCCATTTCATCTTTATTATTCCAATTATCTACAAGTATGAGGCAAACGACACTGATTCATGGGCTTGGTGTGAGCAGGAGTTCCAAAGCCTCATCAGCCAAGGACCTGGGGATTGAGCCAGCATCCCTCCCAATCCCCCCCCCCCACTGTGATAAATTCGCTTCATCCAGTCCCACTTCATAATGTTTATGGGAGAAATTGGAGGCCTCAGTTCACACCGTTACCTTGCTCCTTCCACGCTCACTCTAAAGCAGGGCAAGCCCAGGGATGGGCTGGCAGGGACAGAATTTGGTGCCAGTCGAAGAGCTGATATTGAAGGCAGGTGGGGTTTCAGTGGAACGCGTCAGTGACGATCACGTTAAGGGTTAGGGAGTAGCATTGGTTGATTTCAGGGTGGAATGCCATGGGAAGGCTCTGTGGGCACGGAGAGGGCCCCGAGCTCCATTCCTGCCCTGCCACGGGTCTGCACGCTGGTCTTGCCTTCCCTGGGCGTCAGCGGATGGGGTTTGGTTCGCTGGCTAGTTATCTGTTCCCAGCACAGGAATGCCGTGTTAGCAGTGGACGTGTTCCGTGACGGGGCGGTATAGCCGAGTCAACCTCAGGTTATTTCCTCTTCTGTCTCCCCTGACCTTGGGGAACTTCACGGGGGTCCCACGTGCTGTGGCTTCTGCACTGGGCGCCAAAGCTGTGTGTGGATTGGAGTGTGGCAGTCAGGTATTAGGCCCTCTCCTAACTTGGGCTTCCTGTCCTTTGGGCCTGTTGCCATTCAGAAGAGGGGTCCACGGTTATGGAGTCCACGGGTCAGAGTCCATCCAGTACACCGAGCTCACTGCAAACTGCACGAAATGACCGAGCCATCGGTTGGCGTCATCTCGCCCGTGGAGGCAGCAGGGCAGCGTAGCGGCACGAGTCGCAGCATCGTTCCATTGCCTGTCTTCTAACAAATGTTAAAGTCTTCTGGGGGAATTTTCTTAAACAAAAAATATTAATATGACTTTATTAGCAAGATTTTTTAAATCAGTGGTTCTTAACCTTTTTTGAGGTACCGAACCCACCAGTTTCATATGCGCATTCACCGAACCCTTCTTTAGTGATAAATAAAATATGATTTTTTTCCCCAAATTCAAGACATAGGTATATGTTTTTTTGCTGGTGCACAAAATGAGCCATGCATGAACATCCCCTTGCTCAAAGAACAAAACCAACAAAGTGCATGAACTCACGACAAATTACAGTATTACTTTATTCTGGCCTCCGCGGCAGAGGCTTCTCCGAACCCTGAGACCGACTCATCGAAACCCCTAGGGTTCCATAGAACCCAGGTTAAGAACCACTGAGTTAGATATTACCTTTTCTAATGATCTATTCAAACAAATTTTCTTCTGCTCTCAGGATTTTTCTCCATTTAATTTTATTTGTAGAATTTTGACTTAATGTATTGTCACTGTATCTTACATCATTTGAAGTTTTTAAGAACCTTGGGAATGATCTAGCCTGAACGGTCATCCATGGACAGGGTCCTGCATACAGCCCTGATGTGACGTCCTCCATCCTGTTTGCACACCTCCTGTGAAAGGAGTAGATTCACTCCCCAGGAGAAGCACTGCTTTTTAAAAATATGACTTTACATTTTAGAGCAGTCTAGGTTCAACGCTGATTGGAGGAGAGGCACAGAGAGCCCTCATGTACCCGGCCCCGCTAATGCATCACCCCCCCCCCAGTGTTGTGCATTTATTACAATGGATGACTCGACGCCGACACGTCGTCATCACCCCAGATCCGCAGTTCACGTCGGGGTTCGCTCTTGGTGCTGCACATTCCATGTGTTTGGACAAATATGTAATGACATGATTCCACCACTGTGGTATCACGCAGGGTATTTTCCCTCTCCTGAAGACTCTCTGCGCCCCCCCCCTGCACGTCCTAACCCACTGGCCTCTGCCCGACCCCTGCAACTGCTGACCTTTTCACTCACTGTCAATGTTACCCTTTCCTGGATGTCACATCTCTGGAATCACACCACTGTACGTAGCTCTCTCAGACGGTCTCCTCTCACTTTAATACCCTGCCTGTGTGTTTCCACCTTGTCTTCTCATGGCTTGATAGCTCATTCCCTTTCAGCGCCGAATAATCAATAGTCCATTATCTGGATGGATAGACCACAGTGTACTTACCTGTTCACCTACTGAAGGGCGTCTTGCTTGCGCCCAAGTTTAGGCAATTATAAATAAAGCAGCTGTAAATGCCCATGTGCAGGTAGCTGGAGGAAACCTGCACATGGGCGTTTGTATTCCAGACCGTTTTTATTATTATTATTATTATTTTTCCTATTATTTTAAAACACACAAAGCAGTAAACCATAGTCTGAAGCCTTGCTAGAAACGTTTGGCATCCTGAGTTTGTTTTTCTCCATAGAGTTATGAGCTGTTCTTTGCCAAAGCAGACACTGGGTTTTGTGTGTGTGTGTGTGTGTGTGTGTGTGTGTGTGTGTGTGTGTGTGTGATCATCGTTAAAACAGAATGGAAGCCTATTGCTATTTTGAGTTCCTTGGGATTGTTTTGTATTATGTTCCCCCTCAGGGCTCTGGTTACGAATTTAATTAACTTGGAGAACTAGGTTGCCGTCACCTAGGTGATCTTGAAAAGTACATTTGAAAGAAGTAATATTCTCCATATCCTATACGAATAGACCACAAAATGGGGTTAGTAATTTGATAATTTAATAGGAAAATCATTCTGTTTCAAGCGACAGTTAATTTACTACGGCTGATCACTGGTCAGCAGACAGGAAGGAATATAAAGGACCAGAAGGGGAAAGTTATCCCCTGAGCCTTGGCCAATGCCGAAGACGAAGCTTAAACAGGAAACGTAGCATGGTCACCTCATACTACCTCCTTTGAAAGTGAGACAAGGATGACCATGTAAACAAAACTCTATCAAAAGCAAAAGCAAGAGAATATAGGAATGTTGTATATTGATTCAGGTCTAACAAATACAAAAACCAGTCATTGGTGAGGAAAGGATTTTGGAATACTCTTTAGAATTCTTTTTAATATATGTTTTCATTAATGTTGGCTGTAGAAGACTTTTTCCTGTGGAATATGGTGTTAGAGGTGTACATTTTCAAAAGAGAAGGAAGGAAATGGCCCGGCTGTGTAATGAAAATCAGTGCTGAGAGAAAATCAGTGCTGAGATCGGAGCAACTTTTCTAAATCACACGGTACAGGAGATACATAATATACTTCCCTGGCTAAATAGTCCCTAGCAGTCAGCTATGTGGAAATGCAGGCGTGGAAACCGAAATTGTTTTACAATCAATTACATCCTCTGGGAGGCTAAGTCTTTGGATTGCCTAATCCTTGGTATTAGAAAGAATTTTGCTAAATTCAGTCTTTTTTTTTTCCAGATTAATAGCTTTTTCCCCCCCATAACTGAGGAATATTCTTTTTTTATTTTATTTTATTTTATTTTTTTATATATATATTTTATTATTATTAATTCTAATGGGGTGACACCAATAAATCAGGGTACATATGTACAATGAAAACATCTCCAGGTTATCTTATCATTCAATTGTGTTGCATACCCATCACCAAAAGTCAAATTGTCCTCTGTCACCTTCAATCTGGTTTTCCCTGTGCTAAATTCAGTCTTTAAGATAATTAAATAGCCCCCTGTGAGGATGTCAAGCATCTAGCTGCCTCTTGATTCTCACAGGATTCATCTTGAACTCTGTGGGCGCTGTTAAGATGTGTCTTCATTAGCCATTAGAACCCATCCCTGCTTCCTTTAAAAGACTCCACTCATTTCTGTGATCTGAAGACCAGGTCTCTCCTCTTAAGCAGGGTCACTGCACAAGGGAGAAGGTTTCTCACGTTTACTCCTATCCTTCCTTCCGTCACCTCTAGGAAATGGGAGGAGTGGGCGCATCTCATTCATTCCACAGTTATTTGTTGAATGCAAATATTTGCCAGATAGTGTGCTAGGTACTATCACGCAGTCTGGCACTCGTGGAACTTTCTTTAAAACGTTGACACACCTCTCCTAAATGGCCCACAAGGCTCAAAGTCTTCCTTCTCAAACAACCAAAACAAATGTTATTGGGGCAGATGGCCTAAAATGACAAATAGTAACGTATCCTCAGTTGGTCCCTGCTTTGCGCTCTGCCCCGATAAACTAAGTGTATTTACTTTGCCCCCCGTCCACTGTGTAATGCAGCTCGCATACCTTTGCTATTTTAAAAACAGAAGGCAATTTGATGGAGCGGCTCAGTTCGTAGCTGGTGGCACAGGCGCTCCGGCATGTAGGCGGCTGAGCAGAGAGCCTGTGTCCACGGCAGGTAGTGAGGGGCGTGGCTCTGTTCTCTGCTCTCAGAGTCACTGACGCGTGTGGGCGGGCCTGTAAACACCGAGCGGTCTCTAACTGAATCATGGCCTGCTGAGACAGGAGGTACCCCGAGGTCACCTTCAGTATCACCGCCTTCCCATGGGGTCTCTCACTGAGTTCTCAGAGGCCCGCTTCAGGGGGTGGGGGGCTTCCTGGCTGGGGTGCTGGTAGCACTTCTCATAGGGTCCTTCACCCGAGGTTTCCTGTGTCGGAACCCACAGTAGCTCTTTAAAGTAGCACCTTTCACCTTGTGATGGTAAAGCAACCCCTGTGCGTGGAAGGCCACTTAGAAAAGTACAGAAGATATAAAGAAACTGAACGATTTGGAAAACCACTGTGACTGATCAGTTTTCTGATGTTTCTTTCCAGTCACTTCCTGTGGTGCGCGTGCACACGTGTGTGTGTGTGTGTGTGTGTGTGTGTGTGTAATTGATCAATTGTATAGTTTTCAGTCTGTCCTCATTCTGTTTTTATTTAACTTATTTTTATTTATTTCATTTATCATGATACCTTTTTCTTCTATTAAATATTTTGTGAAAATATGTTTTTTTTCATGACTGGTATTCTACCCTATGACTACCATAATCTCTAGAGTATTTTTTTCTTGTTGCACATTGTGTTTAAATGCGTCCCCCAGCAAGGGGAACCAAGGCCTTCGCATGTAAATCTTTGACGATATCTTGATTTAGTCTTCAAAACAGATTCCCAGAATTGGATCACTGGACGAATAAATAAAATGAACATGTAAGGAACTTCCATTCAAAGTATCAAATTACTTTCCAGGCCATGGTGCAATTTAAATTCTATTCCTGATGTCATCTGGATGGTTAAGGAGGAAGAATCTAAACCTTCTACTCTCTAGTTTAATGAGATGATCAGATCGCAATTGAAGTAGCCATTATTATGTGCAACGTATTCGACTCCCCTGCCCAGCACAGGTAACGTTGGATCTGAAGGTGGCGCTGGGCACTGTTTCACCTCACGCGGATCTGGGCGGAGGCTGCCCACCTGAGGGTGCACAGGGAGCTGGTGTGGAGGGGAGGAGGGAGCCAGCGGTGCTGATGTCAACACTGAGCATCTGCAACACCATGCGCGTTATGCGGTTTCCAATTCCAGTGATTTGAACTTGACGAACCTGTAAGACAGGCAGGGCAAGGGGGAGGATGGCTGTTTTCCCAGGGAGGAAACATGGCCCTGAGATGTGAAGTGCCATGTGCACGGCCCTATGGCTTCTGCAGTTCGCTTTGCCCGCTCTGTTTTATGTGGCCAGTGGCCTCGGTCTTGGCAGTGGGCCTGAGTCACTGCAGGAATACTGACGCCCGGACTCTGTCTCAAGCCCACTGACCGGAACCCGGGGGTTGGGGGTGGAGACTCAGCACCATGCATTTTTAAGGTTCTACCCAGGGTTCCAGTGTGTACCCATGGCTGAGCAAACGGCTCTGCATCCGGGGTAGCATAGACGTCACCTCTCCTGCCACCTCTGGTCTTTTGATTGCCTTGCCCGGGGCCTAGTGTTAAGAAGGATTCTGCTGCCCTCTTGTCTTGTGAACATCGTTATCACGTCTGCCGTGAGCTGGGGCTGGGGAGTGACGTCACAGCTGTCCTTGCTACCTGTCCTCTCTACTGTATTGCCTGTCCACTCATGGCATCTAAAACGCATATCTCGTTAAAGACATATAAAGACAAGGGCACAACTTAATGTCAGGATGGAAATGGTAAGTAGTAAAGGTCTAAAGTGCAATGGCGCGGTAAATAGAAGTATTTTTCTAGCAATGGCTATCCCCTGACCCGTGAAAAGACAAATGGAATATAAACAGCCATGAGGAAGCCTTGTGTTTCATTAGGCCTGGGATTGATTCCAAACCCTTCCCGAGTACATTCTGAACAAAATGGGAAAGCAGAGGCCGAGAGCTCAGTGTGGCTTGGTAGCATTTGTATTAACTCACTGGGGCAGCCGTAACAAAGTACCCCAGCGTGGTACAGCGGCGTAAACAACCGAGATGTATTGTCTCAGTTCTGGGGGCCTCACGTCTGAGGGCAAGGTGTGGGCAGGATGGACTCCTCCCAAGTCCCCTCCTTGGTCCGTAGACGGCCGCCTTCTTGCCGTGTCCTCCCATGGTCTGTCCTCTGTGCACACGGCCGCCTTCTTGCTGTGTCCTCCCATGGTCTGTCCTCTGCGCACACGGCCGCCTTCTTGCTGTGTCCTCCCATGGTCTGTCCTCTGCGCACACGGCCGCCTTTTGCTGTGTCCTCCCATGGTCTGTCCTCTGCGTACACATGCCTGGTGTCTCTTTGTGTGTCCGAATTTCCCCTTCTTCTAAGAACCCCCGTTAATGGGTCAGTGCTCGCCCTTGTGGCCTCGGGTTAACTTAATCATCTCTTTTAGGCTATTCTCTTCGAATAGGCATATGTCTTTGATAGGCACATCCAACATACGAATTCTGGGGGCACACAGTTTAGCCCATAACAGGGCTGATCCTTTGAAAGGGTTGAAGATGATGCCCATCCTTGTTTATCAGACACTCAGGTCCGGGGCTGAACCTGAGTCTGAACCCCGGGCAGTTTTGCCCCTGAGGGCCATTTGGCAATGTGTGGAGAGATTTTTGGTTGTCATCACCAGAATGAGAGGTTGCCAGTGACATCCACTGGGTGGAGACCAGGAACGCTGTAAAACATTGTACAATGCACAGTACAGCCCACCGACAACAAAGAATGATCTGGTCCCAAGCGTCAACGGTGCTGAGGTTGAGCACCCCTGAGATACAGAGACCTCGATCTGAATCCCCGTTAAGCCACCTACCTAGTGAAATGCGTGACCTTGCAACAGCCTCCCTCTCTGTGAAGATCTCCATCTGCAGAGCCCTCGGAGCGGGCTCACTGAGATAAGCTATTACTGTGTTGAGCACATGGCCCGGCTCCTGGGAGGCTCTCAACAGCCTTTGAGTGCTTTATGGATTTCTCACCCACAGATGCCGCACTTGAGAGCCCGAGTAGGAATTGAAATTGGGAGGTGTCCAGCATGAGGTAAGGCGAGAGGCCATGCCAGGCACAGGTAGGTAATCGGGCCACCAGAAGGCAAAGGCCAGGGCTCACAGAAATATATTGAATTCCATATTTCCTTTGGCGGTTTTCCAGTTTCAAATCCGTCTGCTTCGTTGGGTGAAGCATGGCTTGAATTAGGGATGAGCCCTTTCTCCGAACGCGGAGGTTACGTCATGCATTTCCAGTATCTGTGCGGCCTGCAGCTTCTTCCTTGAAATCATTTAGAAAGAGGGCTGTCAGGCACGTCAGATTTCCTGCCCCGCATCAGGTCCAGGGGGCCCGGAGGAGGGGGTCGGGGGGGGCAGAAGGCACCCCTGCAGAGGGGGAGGGCAGTGTGACGCATACCACCACGATCCCTAGAGGTTTCTGCTAATTAAAAAGTTATTAGAGCGCATTGCTACATTAGGACCTACGCTGCATTTTACAGAGGGGTCTACCTGAGCGATAAAATAGTAGTTTTGTGCTTTTTCCTTTGCTTCCCCCAACCTGGCTGCAGAGAGTAGTCCGTGCGTGCGTGCGTGCGTGGGCCAACAGCCTTGCTTGGTGGCTCCCCAGGGGAGCTTGTTAGACCTGCAGAGTCTTTTCCCAGGACGTGGGGAAGCAGACCCATGCTGGAGTAAAACCCCCTCCCTCCCAGGGGACTTCCTGAGCGGCTCTGCCCCTGCCTGAGTTCCAGCTCCCTCCTCTTACTGGAACCTTGTCTGTCACCTTTTTTTAATGGCTCCAGAGATCTCCTGTGCTTTGGTCTTGTCAGCCATCTCAGTCCTCACTGAGGTATATAGGTGCTCAGTAAAGTGTCCTCTGTTCTCTGCCTCGGGGTTCAGTGCAGAACGTTCCTGTTACTCCAGATGTTAGGAGTCCAAACTCTTTGGTGGGTAGTGGAGAAGGTATTTTTGGAACAGCTCTTGTGAAGGGGGAAAAGCGGTCGTGGGTAATCTGAATCCAAGCCAGTGTGAGCAAGTAACGACCATTAGTCAGCATTCTCTGGGGTTAGCCCCGTGCATATGAATTTGCCGAGTTTTGGTCCCCATCTGATGCCTTGCAGATGGAGGTCAGAAAGCTTACAGACGTGGAATAAGGAAGGCAGTGCTAATCGGTGACTCCAAGGGCCAATCTGGACGAGTTCCGTGTACAATAGTTAAATGCTTTCTGGTCAGTCTCCCTGGTCGATGTCATTTCTCCATGTTTCATCAGCTTGTGTGGTCAGAGCATCTTACTCAGGAAGCTTCGGGGTGGGCTCTTGCAAGAACAACCCTACGAGCATATCGGTATCATCTGAATAGTGATTCTTTCCCCGTCATGTCTGACCCAGGAAGAGAAGTAAGATCTTCTCAATGATGGTTTCATATGGTCTCTTTTTGCTCCTGTGGCTTATTACCCATCTGACATCATGAGCGTTTTTTTTTTGGCGGGGGGGAGAACGTATTGTCATTTTCTTTAATGCCTACTGCTTAAGGACAAAGCATTCTGATCGGAGGTCCTCATCAGAAACAAGTGAACTCTGAAGCAAGCAACATCCTGCTTTTCTGAAAATAGGCAATAAGAAACAAGAAAAAGAGAATGCAGAAAATATGGTCCGTTATCTCAGATAGTTCCTAAGACAAACTGCTTTCCAAAAGTAAAGATAATGTTTGTTCTCTACCAGTGATTGTGCTCACCTGCACGAAGCCAGTGGCCATTCCAGCTGGACTGGGTCGGCAGAACATTCCCAGGAGCGTGCATGTTACAAGAAATATACTCTTTTTGTTTCTTGTTGGCATAAAGGCCATTCATGCTTTGATTTGTGAACTGATTCAATCACTTAGTTAATATCTATTGAGCTCCTCTCGCCCGGAAATGAATGAGTCATGGATCCCGCGTTAAGGAGCCCACGCTTCCCGGGACCACAGACACGTGAGCACGTCCACTGTCAGCAACGTGGGGATTATGCTCAGATTCCCAATACTGAGCTGGACCTGCCCCCAGTTTGGGATTCCCGAGAAAACATTCCAAGAAGTGAGAATCTAATTGACGTTGTGGGGACAGAAGGAGAATAATCAATTAATTTTTTGTGAAATAACTGAAAAAAGAAGGGGGTTTCAGGGGCAGGGGAAGCACATGGGAAGCCACAGAGGCAGGAAGCACGTGAGTTCATGGGGCAGGAAGGGGAAGCAAAGCTATTCTGTGTATGTGGGGGTGGGGGGTGCAGTGCCACTAACTGTCACTAACTCAATGGCATTTAGCGCTAAGAGAGGAGAGACAAGAACGCAGCCTAATCTTCACAGACCCGTGCTCCCACAAATCTCAAGACATGCTTTCGTTATGCGTTTAATCCCAGGTTGAGAAAGGTCTGTTGTTCTCTGTTCCCCAGGAAATGCCCCCTAGTCAAAACATCACTCGACATTCCATCCTCTCGCCACAAGCAGGATGGCGGAAGCTGTCCTTTGTCCTGCAATCGTGATCCACGACAATTACATTGCCGAGAATCACAGTCTTCAGAGCCAGATCCACTGATGTATCCCTGATGCTTAAATCAACGCCCGGTCGCTTAAATAAATATCCACGTTGCTAAATCGCTTCCTCTGTCAGTGTCAGGGAGAAAGGGAGTGCCCGGGAGCTTTTGTTTGACGTGAGATGTGAAGACGCACAGAGGAGGGATGGGCGAATTAAAAAATAAATTTCTCAAATAGTTAAAATATCAACGCGCTGAAGTCAGTGGCATATTTCTGAACGCCTGAGCCAAAGTATTTGGCTGCAGGGTGTGAACGAGGGTCCTGGTTTCCTGGAGGCAGAAATCAGAAAGGGAAAATATCTGAAAAACACAAAACCCATTTAACAGCCACCTGTTTGGAGAGTAGGGAGCATTGTGAATGCCTCGCCAGGTGGCCTTTTAAGCTCCCCCTAATCTCTGATGCGTGGTCTACTTTCTTCCCCCACAGCTGGGGCAGCTGCCACTGCTGCTCAGAGTTGGCGGAGGGAGTTGTTGGTGAGGAAAACCGACCAGGCTGAAAGGTCTTATGAGTGGCCCTTTTTCCTGCATCTGCCTTTGAATAATAGCCAACATGATGTGGAGACGGACGGGCCACTGTACAGAGAGCGATTACGTTCCATTCTACCTCAATGCTGTGAGATACACATCCCCGTCCCCATTTTCATAGGAGGAAACTTCAGCTCAGAGTAATTTAACTAAATTGTTCAAGTCAGCTAGCTAGCAAGTTGCAGCGCTGGGTTTGAACCCAGGTAGTCTGATACCCAAACTGGAGCACACTTGAATACACCATCTCCCTGTGGTACCTGGTCGTGTAACGTAGGGGTTGTGTCCCAACCTCTCAAATTCCTACAGCAAGTTACTTACAGCACACTCTTGCCCTTGGAAACAAGAGCTGTCTATACACAGAGGGATGTAGACAAGGGGGAGAGAGAGAGAGAACCTTCAGACGTATGCCGAAGATGCCATGGCTGTAACAGTAAGCACCCATGAATCTTCCATTATAGACAGAGGTCTTGAGCAAGTCAGTTAACCTCTCTGGTTGTACATCTGTTGAGGTCAAATGATCTCTGTGGCTCATCCGGGCTTCACATCTATACAGCAGATTTACTCAGCACACAGAGAGGGGAGGGTGGGCATTTGGGGTTGGCTTCACAAGCAGTGTCTAGTTTAGCTTTGGGTTTATATTATAGGAATGTGTTACTTGGGGCTCTTTAGGCTGCAATTCTAGAAATGCAACCTGAACTAAACAGCTCATGTTCAAACTGGGGTATCATATTGATTATATGATTGGGGCACATCAGGAACCCCAAAGACTGGGAGGCAGCCAGACATCAGGAAGGGGTTCAGCATCTGGGACACTGGGAACCCTCCATTCCTGCCCTCTTGGCCTCTCCTCTTTGCCTCTCCTGGGCTCTTGCCTCTTCTTTTGTACAGAGTGCTCTTCTCTGTTCAGCTGTCCCGGTGGCAAAAATGATGCTCTTGGATCTGATCCAAATTTTGCAGGGACTGACTCCCTGGCTCGAGTCCCATGGGGCCAATGAACAGCAGCCAGAGGGTGGAGTCCATAGTAGGGACAAGCAGCTCCCACTCACCTTGGAAGGGAGAGAGGAGCCAGAAGGTGATGTGGGCCAGATTGAATCCTTCTCGAGGATGAGGACCCCGAGCTCCCCTTTATCCAAGGTGGTGGCTAAGATGAACAGATGGTGAAAGATGCAGGTGTACACATATAGCAAATGACCGTGTGGATTAAGGGTAGAACCCAGATGTTAGGTTTTAGTTCTCTCTGGCTACTCGAACGTATTTCATTAGCTCTCTTTAGGGACTCTACTCACTTACTTGAGTAGACTCTGCAACCACTTGAAGGGGTAATTCTAAGTACTCAAAGAAGGAATCGAAAAGAATGACGTCTCTTCTCCTCCCCCAAACATATGTCTTTTCCAATGCACATTCAATTGGCCCAGAGTAAAATTAGGTTGAAATTTTCCCCTTCCCTACTAAGCTTTCATCCAAACCCTAAGTTTAAAAGATTGTCGGAAAAGATTTTATCAAACCGTTTTGGAGGTGAGCAGTAAACAGATCCCACATTGCTTGTAAACCTTGAACCTCACACCTCTCCGCCCTAGGACAAGGGCTGCAGCGTATCGGCTCCAGCATGTTGTCATGGTTTTCTTGAAGGGCCTCCTGTCCCTACCAGTAGGATGTGATCTTGTGGGAGGGACCCAGGCACTTGGAACTATGGAAGAATTTCCTTTGTGTGAAACTTAGCTCAAACATGCGCTGTCACGCTTGATAGAGTTGTTTATGGGCTACTTCCTTTCAACCCTGACCAGCAGGCCCACGGCTGCATCTCACAAGCTATTAAAAACACGAGCGCTCCCTTTTTTTGAGCGTGTGGCATCTAACCATTTATTTTGAATATTACATATTTGGAAAAACATTCAAAATAGAAAATGATGGCTTTGGGGGATTCTGACTGTGCCCTGAGTAAACCAGATCTATAATCTGAAACATGCTCACATTATGCAGGAATGAGGACCACAGTCTGTTGCCACAATTTTTTTTCAACACTTGAAAGCTTCATTTTTCTGTTTTTGGGGAATTATGTTTTGATTTCTGTTTTCCATAGACAGTAGCAGACACTCACCTCCCTTGATCATTCGTGACCTTCCCTCCCTGTTTTCATTTTGGCTCCAGGGAGTGTCTCCTTCTCCAGAAATACCCTCCAGAGCATTCAACATCTTTTTTTTCTCAGGATCACTTAAACCAGTACCATCTTTTGTTAAATTGCATTCCTACAGTTTATGAAACACTTTGGGGAACATTTTATCATTTGATCCTCTCTTAAACCCTGTGCAATAGTTAGTGTTCTCTTCTCCATATTATAGATGAGCAAACTGGACTTCAGAGGGTTCCCAAAGGACACCCAAGGTGGGGACTTGCCATCAGGGCCCCGGGTGTGCAGATCCTGTGCTACTTGATCTTTCCATTATTCACCCATTCATTCACCCATTCATTCATTCCAGTGCAGTTGTAGTAATACGACAGAGATAAAAGAGGCATCTCCCTGTCTCTGGATGCTCTAGGAATTCAGTGGACAGTGACAGCCCCCCCCCCCCCCGCAGGGTAGGGACACTGCGTTGGGTTTGCTTGAGGAGGGGCTAGTTAACTGTGGCTGTGCCGGCTGTTGGAGCTGTCCTGACTACTGCTCCTGTGTTCCCATCATTTGTTTCTTTTTTCCAACGAAGGTTAAAACCAAACTGACGGCTGCGGAGCCAGGAGGGAGGGGACTTGTTAGCCCTGCCGTTGATTTTTATAAGTAACAATGACATATGGTTTTCTGGAAGACTGAGCGTGATAAAGCAAACTAGGTGCTGTGGGCAAACATTTGCATAATCATAATTCATTTGGGGGAAGAAAAGCTAAGCGTTCTTCGATCCCAGAATACCACATTCAGTAGCTCCTTCTTGTCTAAATTCACTGTGTGTGAGCCATGTTTCAGAGTTAAAGCTGATAGATTTTACTAAAGGGGCCAGCACATAAACATGCACTTTTAATACCTATAGGGGACTCTTTATTCTACAAAATGTAACAGCGTTACAGTCAAGCCCAGTGGAGGAGAAAGCCCCAAGGTTAAGAGGACATGGTAGACTCACCCAAAGAGCGCCGTTGAGTTCTTACTGGGGGTCCATCCCAGAGTAACAGACCAGGGAGAGAAATAGGGTTACTGGAGGGGGCGCAGGGAGACAGTCTCCTGTGCGCTCTGGCCAGCGAGAGACAGTGGTACAAGAACGCTCATCGTTACTAAGAAGTGAAAAAGAGAAGAGGGCGCGAGCGCTCACCTCTAACCCCCTGACAGATTCTGTCATCCTTCATCACACCTCTGTGACCTGAAAATGAAACCCGTGCTGTCTTGTGATGTGCCACCACCGCCCCTGTGTCCCGGCCTCTCTGTCTGCCCCTTAGCTCTGCTGTTGGAGTAAACGTCCCCTTTGAGTGCTTTGTGCTCATCCTAAGACTGACTTCCACAACTTGCCCAAAGGTGAAAGGAGAAACTCCTTTCTCTTCAAGCCAGTTCTTGGGCACAGACTGTGAATCGACATGTGCTCTGCTCCTCCTGCCTGTCCCCAAATGCACAGCAACAAGGAAGCAGAAGCAACCGGCAATCCCGACATCCAGCCACGACCCCCAGCCAGAGGCACTGCCCTTCCTGAGGATCGGCGCTAGTAAGAACAGAGGCCGTCTGAATCAGGCAGAGTGAAGCTGCAAGACTGTCTACACTCCAAGTATTGCCTTCTGCATGGTTTGCAGGAACTGACCGTGTTTGTTTAACATGTAAGAGGCTGACCAAGGGTGATGCAGTCTCCCAGCAGCGCTCTCGAGACGGGTTTCCAGGCGGCGGAAGTAGCCTGCTTCCTCCACTACCTCGTGCTGCGTGGGGCCGTCTCGGGAGAAGAAGGAGGCATTTGCTGAGACTGCCGCGTTTACAGAGGTAGGTGCCCTTAGTCTTCGTTCATGGCTTTGAACATCAGCGCCCTCAAGCTAATATTTTTTCATACACCTTAGCCAGGTGTTTGAGCATCTCTCCTTTGGCAGGCGGTGCCGTCTGCAGGGCAGAACGGGGCTTTGGAGCCGCAGGCCCCGCCTCCACGTTTATTCAGACATTATCCGTGTGACTGCGAGCAAACTACTTAATTGCTCTGAGCCTCTATTTTCCCATCTCGTGTGAAAAATGGGTAGAATACTGTCCTTTTCACAAGATTGTTGTAAGGATTGAAAAAAAGAAGAAAAGATGATTTGACTAACGAAGCGAATAATAGTGAATTTTCAAGTGAGGTTTGTTTACTAGCATTTCAAACAATTTTATATTTTAAAAAGGGACTATTTCACATTTTAATACTGATATTTAATATTAGTTAATGTTAATTATATATAGTATGTTATATGTCACACAATATTATATATTGTATATAATAAGTATATGCTAATATATTGAAATCATAATTTAATATGTAAGAAATTAATATATAATATATTAATATTATGTTAATTAACATTTACTATTATAGTAATATTTAATATTTTAAAAGAAGGATAAAAATATAAATTAAGCCAAGAACTTGCTTACTTTGTTTAAAAATAGTTCCCTTGTTATTTATCCACCTCTGTTTTACTATATTAGACTAGGCCTTCTTCTGGCAAGCATGTGCCAGTGTGTGGACTGTCCACTGTTTTGCATTCACATCCTTTAGATTGCTAGGCCATTGGAGATGTGAGCTGCCTCTGATTGGAAGTCATTGCCTGTTTCTACACATTTTCTTTCTGATTGGTAAGTCAAGGACTCCCAGAAACCTGGGTATGGCCTGGGGGTTTTTGGCAAAGAAACCCCTATTCTGGTACGGCACCAGGTAGACACAGAGAAGACACTGTCGCAGAGGCCGCCTCTCTTTGGGCCTGGTCTTTGCTGCCAGCAGAAGCATTGTTCAGAAGCCAGAGTTTCCGGGGTCCCATTTGCCAGAAATGTCAAACTTGACGACTCCGGGTCAGGAACACACGTGTGCAGTGTATCTGGAATCTCAGTCTCCTCTTTTCACTGCCGAGTCCAATTTCCCTTCACATCAAGCTATTTTCAAAACTCAAAGGAGGGTGGAAGACCTGGGCATGAGATTTTCCCCTTTACTTTTGCATGACGAGCCCTGTGGAATCGGGTAGTAAGAGTATCGACCGAGCGGGAGAAAACGGGGCCAGCGAGGGAGGGCTGTACCAACGAGAGTCGGCAGGCTGGACTTCTGTCCAGGCTGTGACCCAGGCATGACAGCTGACAAGTTACGTTATCTCCTCCGTCAGTTTCCTCGTTGGTAACCTGACAACAAGGAAAGCAAGACAAATTGACGATGTTCTTTTTTTTAAAATTTATTTTATTTTATTCGTTTTAGAGAGAAGACACAGAGTGAGAGAGAGAGAGAGAGAGAGAGAGAGAGAGAAAGGGGGGAGGAGCTGGAAGCATCAACTCCCATATGTGCCTTGACCAGACCAGTGCAGGGTTTTGAACTGGCGACCTCAGTGTTCCCAGGTCGACACTTTATCCACTGCGCCACCACAGGTCAGGCGATGTTCTTGCCATTTAACAGTCAAAATGACTAACTGGTTGAATATCGGTATTTTCTACCTCTACTAGTTCAAGTATTTTATCTGCAACTTTTAATGCCCTTAAAAAGCATATTAAAAAGAACATTTGCTTGAAAATCTGTTTTGTGACTTCTGTATAGTATAGCAACTTATAATGGACTCTAATGCTTTCTCTGTTTGCTTTTGAGATTAATTATATTTCTAATTTATTTTCAGTCATTTATGAAAATGAACAAAGTTAGAAATAAAAGAAAATAAATATAAAAGAACAATAGAGACAAAACTAATAAAAGTAAAAGATAAATATAATGTCCATTTTTGTCTCTTTAGCCAGTATTTCCACAAATTTTGTTGCAAAATATTTTTATCTTATTGTATTTTTAGGAAAAATTTCTTGATAGATATTATTGAGAAGGGCACTAATATGTTATTTTAACAATGGATAAAAACTGTGGCATATTTGTCTAGACTTGTTATTTGAACATTAGACTAGGCCTTGTAGTACCTTCTTCTCAAGGTCATGACTGCACATCTGGATGGTGCAGGTTCATTTATTTCAGATACAAAAGAGGGAAAGGAGACAGAATGGCCAAAAAAACGTGTTTAATATTTTTTCAAAAGTGAAGTACCTAGAAAGCGTGGAAATATCTAAAGAAAATTAATTGAAATAAAAAACTTCTAAATGAATGAAACTCAGGAAATCATTTTAGGATAATAGACATCATCAATATGTGATTCACTGATGAGAAACAAGAATTTCTCAACTCTTTTATTTTCAATCAGTTCACTTACAACTGGATGTCAAAATTGAAAGCTCACAGAAAATATTGCCAGAGTAGGCAGAATAGGCTAACAGGAAATATAATATCTGAAAACCAACAATCTGGAAAATGGACAAAAATACAAAAACACACATAAAATTTTGGGTTGCTCTCCAAATGGAAAGAAATCTGTGAAATGCTTCAAAACTCATAAAGCAGGCCAGCTTTGAGGATTGTTGGAGGATAGTTTCTACAAATGATCTTATGTCTGATGTATTTATACTTAATGAAACTGTTCTCTTTGGCAGAAAGAGAAATACATATGTAGTTGGTTCAGTCCTACGACTCACTGTTTTATTTGTCGATTTATACCACGAAGAGTTGGTAAGCCTTGTTAAAGGACATATCACCAGAAGCTCACCAACTTCAGCCTGCTCCCCGAATTCTCTCCCTGGTCATCCGTCATTGGTTTGCGGTGAGCAGCACTTGAACTACGAACCATACAGCACCTGGGATTATGTACAATAAAACCAGAATTTGGGGTTATATTCCTCTTTAGTGGTATACACACACACACACACACACACACACACACACACACACACACACACTAGCTGAGCCAAGTTATATCTCATGATAATTTTTCCTGTTTTTTATAACTTTTTGCTTTTCCTATAGTTAATAATTATCTCATTTCCTGCTCTGGAGAGAGCTGTCTTTGGGCCAGCTGCCCAGTAGTCATCCTGGGAATTCCCTCTTGCCTGTTGCATTATCTGCTTTACGGATCCCACTTCTCTCTGTCTTTTAGGTTTTACTTCCTCATTTTGGTGAAATGTATCCTCTGGTAGAGGAGAAAAGAGTTCGTGGGTATGTTGGAGACGTTGCATGTCATAAGCTGTTTTTATTTTATTCCTTGCGCTTGATTTATGGTTTGCCAAGATAGGATTCTCGAAAATTTTTTTTTCACTCAGCATTTTCAGGCCTCGTATGGCCTCTAATATTGTTATGAGAAGTCTGATGTCATTTCTGTTTCCCAGTCCTTTGTGTATAACTTTTCTTTTTCTCTTCTGGAAGCTTTTAAGATATTTTCTTTATTGTTACTGTTCCAGTAAATTCATGATAAAATGCTTTGCCGGGGCCTTAAAAAAATTATTTTTTCTTATGCTGGGCATGTGGTAGACCCAGAGCCTGGGAATCTTCTGATAGGTTTTTTCTTTGGTAATTTTCTCTCTGCCTGACTTCCTGGTCATTTTTGTGTGTGTGGTGGCGGGAGGGTAGGGAGGAGAAAATTGGCCTTCCTGGATAAATTCTCTATTGTATGTTATCTTTTCTCTTGTATTATATAGCCTTTCAAGTTTTTGTTCTACTTTTGGGGATCTTTGGTTGACTTGACATTTTAACTCCTTGCTGACTAAAAATACTTAGCTATTATTCTTATTTACTATCCAACTATCCAAGAACCTTTTCTTCTCTGATGATTCCCCTTACATAGAGACCTGTTCTTGTTTCATGGTTTCTCTGAAATTCTCTGCTGCTTCCTGCACTATGGCTGATCTCTCCGAGTTTGCTTTTGGTTGTTTATTTGTTTTAGTCTTCCATGTTCATCTTGGAAGCTTTCCTCAAATGTCAGGCACGGCCTGGCTGTCTTTTCGCAGGAAAGAAACGGGCTACTGCCTGACCAGGCGGTGACGCAGTGGATAGAGTGTCGGACTGGGATGCGGAAGACTCAGGTTCGAGACCCCGAGCTCACCAGCTTGAGCGCGGGCCCATCTGGCTTGAGCAAAAGCTCGCCAGCTTGGACCCAAGGTCGCTGGCTCCAGCAAGGGGTGGCTCGGTCTGCTGAAGGCCCGCGGTCAAGGCACATGTGAGAAAGCAATCAATGAACAACTAAGGTGTTGTGACGGCAATGAAAAACTAATGATTGATGCTTCTCACCTCTCTCCGTTCCTGTCTGTCCATGTCTATCCCTCTCTCTGACTCTCTCTCTGTCCCTGTAAAAAAAAAAAAAAGAAGAAGTGGACTACTGAAAAGCTGGTTGGATGCGGGGACGAGTGACGCCTCGCTGTGGTATGTGTTGGTTGCTAACTGGCTCTTTCATTGGTCAAATGTCAGTATCTAATAGGTCGTTCCAATGAGATGGTACTTCATAGAAGGATGCTCCAGTTTCCTTTCTAGTGAGTTTTCAACCTGGCTGCTGGTGTTCAGAGGTGAGTGGGAAAGGGAGTGTGTGTGGGGGGAGGTCGCTGTTCTGTATGCAGGCGTTCACATTAAGTTTTTAGTCTGATATTTTCCTGAACACCTGGGTCCTTGTTTCAGGAACCTGTCTAGTTCGTTTCGCCAGAGCCATGCCACCTATCTCTGGCGGGGAAGAGTTTCAGTCAGTAAGGAAGAAACCTGGAGTTCTATGACTGACTCTTGGTGTTCCTAATGTCTGAACACCACCAGAGTTTCAGAGTGACTCAGCTTGCTTCTCATCCAGAGCGCCATCTAGAGGCACTTGTGTTAGCCCCCCCTGCACTCTTTAGGGCACCCTCTTCCTGTATATATTACAGTCTGTGGTTATAAATGTCTCCTATTGAAGCTCGAGTCTGTGTTTCTGTTTCTCATTCTCCCTACTGTTTGGGGGTGATTTTTGAAAGAATAAGGAGATAGAAGTGTCTTTGCTATACTATAACATCTTGGAATGTGAAACTCGGGTGCTGACTTTCATGTCAGAATATACCGTGGGTGGAACCCGGCTCTCGGCGCCTGTATACGTGAGTGCCTGGACACTCAAGAAACTGAGCATGCCTTCTCTCTTCTTTTTACAGTAATTGGGTTTGGTTTTCATGGACTTTTGAACTTGTGCTGACTACTGACCCTCTGTTCAGTTGCCTTAGACCAGGGGTCCCCAAACATTTTACACAGGGGGCCAGTTCACTGTCCCTCAGACCGTTGGAGGGCCGCCCCATACAGTACTCCATACACTGACCATCAGTGAAAGAGGTGCCCCTTCCGGAAGTGAGGTGGGGGCCGGATAAATGGCCTCAGGGGGCCGCAGTTTGGCCCGTGGGCCGTAGTTTGGGGATCCCTGCCTTAGACCGTTGCCATCCAGTTAGCCAATGACACCAAGTGCTTCTGGGAGGACACAGGTGGTGAGTACAGAGCCTGCCGCTCAGCGGGCCCCTCTCTATGTGGGTCCCCCTCTGTAAGATCAGTGTTGTGCTGCTTGCGAGCATGTGCAAGAACTAGTCCTCTTCATCCCTGCTTTCATTCTTTTAATCTGGGGCAAAGGAAAAATAATTGGCTTCATAATTAATTCAGACTGTGCGTCCTGATGGTTCCTTAGATGTGAACTTGGACAAGTTAAACAATTTTGCAGACTCAGTCTTTTCTCTCATCCGCTAAGGCAACTGATGCCAGAGCTATTGATCATCTTAAATGAGTTAAGAAGTTAATTCATTTGTTTATTTAATAAACGTGTCTCAAGCTCCCTGTACGTGCCAGGCATTATGCCTGGCGAGGCAGAGATGAATAAGCCCAAGTCCCCGATAGCGGCTCAGCAGACAGGGAAGGCTGGCGTGATCAGGAGGGTACGAGGTGGTGAGTGCTGGGACAGAGGGCTGATTACGTAAGTGCCGATGAGGAAACCAGCCCAGCCCTGGGGTGTGGGAGCATGTCAGGGATTGCTCTGCAGAGGGTGACGCCTGAAACTCAAGAGGCACATCTCAAAAGGAGGGGAAAAGCTACCTAGGCAAAGGGGAAGCACAAGAAGTGTCCGCATCAAGGAGACGGCGTCAGCAGAATCACAGCGGTGAGAATCAGCATGGTCCGTACAAGAGAGAGAAAATGATTTTGTGTTAATGAACTGCCTAGCCAGGACTCACACCCCAGAGCTGTTAGTCACCTTCATCCCCTCAGCCCCTCGATGTAGCCTTATTAAAAATTCAAGGGGTCCTCCATTCTTGGAGCCAAATGTAGAGGTATCTGTCACGAGTCAGGTATACCACAGAAGGAGGTGTGTGTGCGCGTGTGTGAGTGAGCCTGTGCTTTGTCGACTGTAGATGGTTTCACATAGTCTCTGTTAGGAAGCCAGTTTCTTCCTCTTAGCAGTTCAGTTTGACCTCTGCCATTGGTATATTAGATTAGCATATAATCTAATATGCATGTATATATTATACACACAAATATACATTAACGTGGTCTGTTAGGTTATACTTTGCTGTTCTGCTCTATGAACTCTGTGTCATTCTCCATGCAAATAGCTGTCATGTTCTATGGAAATCCTTGTGCTTAGACTGGTACCACAAAGGGAACTATTTCGTAGCCCCGAGCTAGAGTGGCCTATTCTTGAATTCCCCAGAAAGGGTCTCCTGCCAAGGGCGGTGATGGGATTGAGACCTGTTCCCCTCATTTGAGACATTTAGGGGATTCTAGCTATCTATGAAAACTCTGCTGTTGAGATGAATATAGATTTTTCCAATTAGATCATTCACAAAATGGGATGGATTAATTACCTATAAGATTTTTTTTTTCTTTGTAGTTTGGAATTTAATATTTTTCAGGTGCTATGTTTTTGTGTAAAGTTATTCGATTCAGCAATCGCAATAAACACATTTAATCCAATCAATTGATGGCCCTCCTGTATACTGAAGGTGACAGCCAGTCTTGATGTGGCTTCTTATTTATATCCTGAGTTATAAGAGTTCTGTTCTGCTGGTTTACAGGTAGTTCTCCATGGTGGTTGTCTGGTCATTTAGCTGTGATTGTGATGTGGTCATTGGAGGAGGTGAACACAGCTTTTATCTACTCCGCCCCCTTGACAGGAATTCATGCATAAGTTCTTCCTTTTCTCTTATATCAAAGAGGGGTCACCATGGACATCATATAAGTTGCTCTCTGAATGTTTGTGGCTTTGCTTATATTTTTTTACAGAGAGCTTAGAGTACTTTCCTTACTGCTGAACTTAGCTCATTTCAGAATAGTGGCAGACATTTTCTTTCATGGCATGTATCTATAAAGTGATGATTAAAAATCATAGAGATATATCAGGTCTCTGCCATAGTTATTCTCTTGGGAAAGTAATTCTAGTGCCAATGCTGCCTTCCATCCTGAAGCATGGTCTGCTAGACAGTCTGGGTGAATTTCATCCTTTCTGTTTCTTTCTGTACAACTTTCTTGTGCAAAGATAAATGTCATCTTAACCTCCAGATATATGTAACAAAATGTATAATTTATGCATTGATCATAATGTTTTGGAAGCAAAATATTGCCTTCTAGCCAACACCAGCATTGGTTGCAGCTTGTGTTAGATCCTGAAGGCAAGGCAGAAAGACATAAGATCTAGGTCAGGGGTCGGGAACCTTTTTGGCTGAGAGAACCATGAACGCCACATATTTTAAAATGTAATTCCATGAGAGCCATACAATATGTTTAATACTAAATACAAGTAAATGTGTGCATTTTATGTAAGACCAACACTTTTAGAGTACAATAAGTTTCTGAATTCTTTTTAATAATGTTGTTATGCTGTTGCTAACCAATGATGAATAAAGTAGTTCTTACCATTAATGTGACTTCTGTTGCTGCATGGTTTTGCTGATGGCTTTGTAGTCTGGTTGAGAAGTGGTGAGGTTAAGCTTCATGCAGGCGTTGAGACTGCCATCTGTTAAATGTGATCGTAGGTTGGTCTTAACATTCTTTAGATGTGAGATAGACTGCTCACATGCATACGTAGAGTCAAACATTGTCAGTACAGCAATACTCACACTCTGCAGTGTGTGGTATGTGAAGGGAAGCCGTTCCAAGTTTTGACAATCAGCTGGTCTGTGGGTTGAAGTTTTTTCATTTCTCCCCACTTGTGTTTGCTCACCAACTCTGCTTGCTGTTGTGCAAGTCTTTCCAAATCTTCATTCAGTGACTTGAACTTATTCACCCACATGTCTGAGGCCTTCAGGTCAGCAGCTTGTAGCTCCAAATCTCTGACAGAGACACCGGGGATGTAACTCAGGTTGGCGCTGCCCACTGCACACTCGTGTGGATGGGTGATGAACTTAAAAAGACGAGTGCACTCACAAAATTATCCAAAGCACGCTTTGAATGACTGCAGGAGATTAGATGTGAAGCCCGCTAGCTGCTGGAGATCAAGATGTTGAGCAGGGTCACTTGCTCTGCATGCATCTTTAAACTCTCCTAGTTTTTCAAAGTGTAGTAAACGACCTATTTCAATGTCGGTGATGAAGAGTTCCAGCTTGTTTTAAGACCGTATTTCCAATGCCTTGCATTTTCACATTGAGCTGGGTCAGATGTTCAGTCATGTCCACGAGATAGTAGAACTTCAGGAGCCACTCAGTGTTAGCTAACTCAGGATGCTCGACGTTTTTCATTTTAAGAAAAGTCCGGATTTTGGTCAGACAAGCCGCGAAACAGCTGAGCACCTTCCCTCTTGACAACCAATGCACATCGCTGTGCAGAAGCAGACCAGGATAATTATTCCCAACTTTATCCAGCAGTGTTTTAAACTGGCGATCTTTTAAAGCTCGGGCAACAATAAAGTTGACCACCGAATGACCAGCAACATCACCTCACCAAGCTGCTCGCCACACATCTGAGCATAAAGCGCCTCCTGATGTAGGATTTAGTGAAAACTTAGGATGGGTCTCTTTTCATGTTCACGAAGAAGCGTTACGAATCCTCTGTTTTTCCCCACCATGCGCGGAGCACCATCAGTACACACCGAAGTAAGTTTATCCATTGGTTTTCTTTAGTGAACTCGGTAAAAGACTTGAATAAATCATCCCCTCTTGTTGTCCTTTCATAGGCAAAACAGCAAGACTTTCCTCACGTAGTGTGTCATTGGCAGCATACCTTGCAGTCACGCTGAACTGGGATAAATGGCTTATGTCTGTTGACTCATCCAAAGCGAGAGAAAAGAATGGTGCTGCATTTATGTCCTTCACTTGTGTTGCCTCAGTTTGATTTGCCATCATGATGGTACGATCGTGAACAGTTCTTGCCAACAGAGGCATGTCTTTTATTCATTTGATTATATTGTCTTTATCCGAAAAGTCATCAAAAAGTTCATTGGCAACATCAAGCATGAATGTTTTGGCATACTCCCCATCTGTGAATGGCTTTCCATTTCTCACAATTGCTAAAGCACCAGCAAAGCTAGCCGAATTCCAGTCACCTTGTTGGGTCCAAACACGGAGTTGCTGGTGACTAGCTTGCACTCTGCACAGTAACTCTTGTCATGCTTTCTTCCTGATGTCCCCCGCTGGATATTTCAATGCAAATGTAGTATGGTGTGTGCTGAAGTGCCACTTTATATTTGACCGTTTCATCGATGCAATTTTATCATTTCATATTAGACACACTGCAGAATCTGTTCTCCCCACAAAGGCAAATTCCTCTGTCCATTCCTACTGAAAAGTACGATACTCCTCATCGTTTTTTCTTTTAGCCATCCTCTTTGTCAAAAGGGTTTCTGCAATTAGCTAGCTGACTGCTTGATTAAAAGGAGGGAAGTTTACTTCCTGACTTCACAACGACCCATGTACATTACACATTATGCAATAAAAATTTGGTGTTGTCCCGGAGGGCAGCTGTGATTGGCTCCAGCCACCCCCAAACATGAACATGAGCGGTAGGAAATGAATGGATTGTAATACATGAGAATGTTTTATATTTTTAACATTATTATTGTTTTTATTAAAGATTTGTATGCGAGCCAGATGCAGCCATCAAAAGAGCCACATCTGGCTCGCGAGCCATAGTTTCCCGGCCCCTGATTTATATCCTTCCTTGAAGAATGGCCGTCTAACGAGAGTCTCAATAATTAGGTGACACTGTTAACAGTTCATGTTGAAAGCTTGTAGCATACCTGTGGCTCTCACAGGCATAAGCTCTTAGAATACTGAAACCCTGAGAAAACCTCTAAGGGCAAGTTACATTAGTATGATAAATTCATTTATTAACTACTAAGTGCAGAGCTAACATTTGCCAGGGACTAGGTTTCCCTAGGCATGGCTTGTGCTTCTTCTTGATGTGGCAACATGCACGGAAAATTCAGTTTAGCCTTGGCCGAATAGTTAGAATGTTGGTTGGTTAGAGTATTGTTCCGAAGCACAGAGGTTGCCAGTTCGATCCCCAGTCAGGCCACATTCAGAAACAGATTGATGTTCCTGTCTCTGTCTTCCTCTCTCTCTCTCTAAAATCAATAAAATAAACATAAAAAAAAAATAAAAGAGGAAAATTTATTTTCAAAAGATCTTCAGGTTTTGAAAAGCATGTGGTGCAGAAGACCTGAAACTCTAGAAGCAGACCCAGCTCCTGCCGACGACTGGCTTGAATGTGGAGACCCCCCACATGAATGTGAAGGTCTCCAGCATGGGACCGCGCTGGGTCCGCACGGGGCAGGCGTGGGACCGCAGCTCGGCGGCCTCTCCTGACACCTTCCTGGGTTTCAGGGCCTGAACTCCGGCCTCAGGAATGTTTATAGTGACATGTTTTCACACATGTTTTCCTGACTGCTGTGTATTTTGGCCATTATTTATACATGTAGCGCACAGCAGTAAAAGTATGCCTGACAGGAGCAGGAACTGAAAGATTCCGATGTTACAAGTGACAGACTGGGGGCCTGAAATCTCGTGAGAGGCGTGGGTCGTGAAGGGTTAACCACGCCGGTCTTTAACAGGAAGGAGGAAAATATGTCCTCACACGTGTCCTTAGGTCCGGAGGCTTGTTCTCCCACAAGCCCAGCGCGCACACAAGTGTGTGTTTGGTCAGGAGGAGGCCTGTTTGGGACCAGGCTGGCCTGCAGCCACCCTCTGCCAGCTCAGGCCCGTGACTGACACGTACAGATCATTCCTCCAGTGGCAGCGACAGTGGAACGAGGGGTCGTGTCTGCTGTGTGCGCGGTGCCCACGGCCGCGGGCCAAGTGAGGCCTTCGGAAGGCGGGGTATTGGCGAGGCTGGCGTTCGGGGTGTCCCCTCTTCTGTGCCGTGAACACCCTTCGTCCCAGAAGCTGTCAGGAAGACAAGCTCTGTGTGTGGGGAGATTAGGCTGAACCCCCGCAGCAAGCGACAAGGGGGAAAAGCCACACTCTTGCCACATGCTTTGGACTTGGCTCCTCGCTGAGCGAGCCTTGGTCAGTATCAAGGGACCAAAGGAGTCCAGAATGCTCCCCACCGCAGCCTGTAACCCGACTCTGCTTGTTGCAGTCCTCAACCAAAAGCCCAGAGCTGTTAAATTGTTTTCCTCATGCCAAACGCCCCTCAGAAGTTAGAGGTGGAAAAGTGGACACAGGATTTTGGGCAGTGAAGCCCGGGGGGGTGGTGAACCTTTAGAGCATGTGCCCGGGCCACGCCAGGGCAGCAATGACAAAACACAGTTCAGTTCCTGCTCTTGCTTTATTTTCCCTTGAATGGCAGATCCAAAACCAGAATTCCCCCTTAGCTGCCTATGTCACCCTGGCCCCGCCTTGTCCAGAACCTTCTCTTGTGGTCAGAGATTAATGTCAAGGGGAAAGCGCTGATCCTGGTGACTTTACCTTAGAGTTTGTCCGCATTCGCGACAGGTTGGGCCTCTGACACAATTACCTTTTCCAGTGTAGTAAACATATGGAATTACTTTTTCCAAACATGACCGAGGGGTCAGAGTTTATGTTTCCTTTACTAAGATTACAAAGCTTCTTAATGTTGAGAGAGAGTTTTCCTTATGTGATAAAAAATTCCTGAGAGATTCTCGAGTTATTGTTTTTTGAAGCAGAGACTTGAGCACAGTGTTTTAATTCTCATTCAATAACCTGTGTATAGTTTTAACTAGTCTTCATTTTATAGTTTATTTTCATAGGCCACATTATGTCCTGTGCTGGTCCCAGATCCCCGATTTTAAAGGTGGAGAACTTAATTTATACATTCTGTGGCCATGGGTTTTTAGATTCTATTTTACCTGAAATATCCAAAGAGAAGGGTATAGAATACATGTAAAAATGCAAAATAAAACCAGCACCTCAAATTAATTTTATAAGAATAGCATATAAGCCTCAAATATATGTATAGAAATAAAAAAATTGTCATCACAGCTGATTCTTTTTTAATTTTTATTTTTTTGCAGTGGAATGGAATTCTTCTCTTTATAAAATAACTTTACACAGAGTTGACTTAAGTAGCATTCCTACCCGGTTTGTTTAACAGAGGATTATGAATATGAAAAATTCCTAAGCACTATGAGGTATACTTAACTTCTTGAGAACATGTCTAAGAAGTGAAATAAGGCATTTATGTGCTTGTCTCTGATTCAGCAGATATTTTGGGGGGTACTTTCTCTGGGCTGAATGCTGGCCTCCATGCTGAGCACGCTGTGAGGGCACCCCCTTGTGTGGGGTCGGGGGTGGGTGGACTGTGGTGTGCACTCACCCCTCCACGTGAAAGGGCTGCGGCACACCGGGCAGCGGGTGTTCCAGGAGCACAGAGAGGAGCCTCTGTATCCGACTAGAAGTCAAAGGTGGGCTTCTTACAAGTGGGGACATTTGACCTTAGTTTTGAAGGATGAGACGTGGTTAACCCACTGAGGAAGTAGAAAGCATTTCATTTACAGGGAACGGAATGTAAGAAGCCTTGAGACATGAGATGTCCCGACACTGGCCAGGACCTCCCTGTGTGATCAAGGAAGTGAGTGTGAGAGATGGCTCTTGGTTTTATTCCCACCCGCTGCTTACTCCTTTTCTACCTCCTTGGCTGGTTCCCGTTTTTCTCCCTTAGGCCCTTTCTTTTAAAAAACAGTTCTTTATTTTTCACTTACGGTTGGCTCAGTGGTACAAGATAGTGACTAGACATTTATGCTCCTTACGAAGCGACCACCCTGATAGGTCTAGTGCCCGTCTGACACCATACCTAGCTATTAAGATATCACTGACTATATCTTCCTTAGTTCTTAACCTGAGAGAGCCTGAGAGCTCGATCCTTGGTCCTTCCTAGCTACACTCACACCTGTCCTGATTCCTTACATCTCACGCTTTCCAATGCTATCTCTGTGCCAATATTCTCAAATGTAGACATTCTGCCCGAAATGCTTTACCTAACTAAGAACTTACATACCAAACTATCTTTTCAGCTTTGCTATTTGGGTACTCACTAGACCTTTTAGACTCGAAATGTCCAAAACTAAACTGTCCATCTACCCTGCTAGCCTGGCCCACCCACAGCCTTCCACCCACAATGGCGCCTTCCTCAACTTGTCCGTGGCCACTTGATCCTCCGGTTCCTCAAGCCAATGTACTGCGTTGAACTGAGGTAAAATTCACAGAAACTAAAATTCATCATTTTAACCACTTTAAAGGGTACGATTTGGTGGCTTTTTTTCAGCAATGTGAAAGCATCACTATAATCTAATTCCAGAGTATTTTCATTGCCCTAATAAGTCATTCCTCCCCATTAGCCATCATTCCCCGATCTCTCCAGCCCCTGGTTCCGGGCAGCCTCTAACCCACTTTCTGCAGCTATGGGTTTGGCTATTTTGGATATTTCATAGAAATGGTATTATATAATATGTGGCCCTTTGTGTCTCTGGCTTCTTTTACTTATGCATAATGTTTTCAAAGCTCATCCATATCATAGATTAAGAGTATGTTTTATTTCTCTGTTTCTTTCACTCTTCACATTCACTCCATCCAGAAATTCTGTTGGCTGTGTCTTCGGGATATATCTGAAATCTGAGTACTGCTCAACTCCTCCCTGCTGCCCTGGGGGTGGGGAGGAGACTACTGTCTCCCTGCCCTTGTCCCCACCCAGTGGTCCGAGGGTCGCACAGAACCCATGTCAGCCAGGGGCATATTCTCCATCAGTTGTGGTCTTAGCAGTAGCAGCAAACAAATGAACTAAATGCTTCAATGATAATAGCTGCTATTCAGTTGTAATTGCAAGCTACCTTATTCTGTGCAAGTATTCAAGGAAAAAGCAAATATTTCATCGAATCAATAGTTAATTTTCCCCTTGATACATTAATGCAAATAGCATGCATCTGTGTCACGAACCAAACAGGTGATGACAGGAAAAGAATTAATCCTCACACTTCAAGTTTAAAGGAAGAGTCTATTACTTAATGGCTGCAATTTCTCATCTATAAATTCTTTGTTTCTGAGAAAATAATTTTTAATAGATGAGTAATTATCATGTAAGCCAATGAAATGCATGTTTTGGAAAGAGTTTTCCCCTGTTCAAAACCTTTCAGTTAATAGTTTTAATTTTCCAGGTAGTATATCAGCCGGAAATCAGGAGTTATAAATTAGGCTCTGTGTATGAATCATCAGGTAAGATTTCTCAAGCTTTGGAACCTGCAATGTCTATTGTTTCCATTTTTCTCGGCTTTTCTAAATATCCTGCTGTTTTCTGGGAGGAATACACCAAATAGTAGGGGGAGGGTACACTACATTTAATATCTTTTTTTTGTAAAATTTGTTTTAAAAAATAAAGCACATAAATATGAACCAATTTGATGTGGCTCGAGCTAGAAGTTACGTACAAATGTGTTTATAGAGTAACACTAAACTTCAACTTCCAGCAATATGGCAAACATATGACAGAAATGTGAGAAAAAATAAAAATTTTAAACAAACACCGCAACAACCAAACCATAAAAACAAAAGCAAAGCAAACTACCTCTGAAACCAAGATCCCACATCAGGCCACTTCACTCCTCTGCTCAAACCGGGCAGTTGTCCCCCTTCCACTCACTGTAAAAGCCGAGGTCCACGCCATGTCTTACCAGGCCCTTGGGATTCTCATGACTTTCCAAAGAGTTGGTCCAAGTAGCATTCTCCATCCAATCGGCCGGCCTCCCCCCCTCTCACTGAGCCACACGGCCTTCTTGCTGCCGCTCTCTCTAACGGCACTTTGTCCTACCGATACTCTTCTCTCTGCCTAGAACGTGGCCCGCTCACTTCCTTCCGACCCTTGCTGGTGGGTCACCGTCTCACTGAGGCTTCCGCTGGCCCCACTGCTCCCCCTCCGACACCCAGTTTTCCTTACTTTGCTCCTGTCTTTCTAGAACATGTATCACCCTCTCCTTACCCTGTTCTTTCTTTCTTTATTCATTCCTTGTGTGTGTGTGTGTGTGTCCCTCCCATGAGAATGTGAACCCTACAAGGGTGGAAATCTCTGATTTGTTCATTGATATACCCTAAGTGGCTAAAATAGTGCTTGGCAAATTGTAGTTACTTAATAAAGAGTCCTTTATTTGAATAAGTTAATAATAGTAATCACAATAAATAATATTTGGGGGGCTAACTACCACTTATTTATTGGTCTTCTAACGTGCCAGGAGCCAAGAGCTCAAGTAAAGGCTATACTTTATTTATTTACACTTTATTTTCTGTACTTCTTGCTAATGACTCTCTGGGATAGAAGATCATTTTTCCTACTTCTAGATGAGAAACGAAAAACTTAGGACAAATAAATTGCTTTAGATTTCATAGCTCACAAAAGCTCAGATTGCTAGACTTAGAATCTGTATTCGTAACATGAACTTTGAACTGCTAGAGAAGTAGGCAGGATGGGGTCCCCCAGGGCGCTAGGAGTTCTTGAACTTCCTCCTGAAGTGCACGGAGGGAGGAGAAACTGTCGGGGGTGTGTGTGATAGAATAAGCATGTTTTACATGCAGTATGGTGGGCTGAAGAATGGCACCCCACAGATAGTCCCACCTGAGTCCCCTGAACCTGTGAATATGTTACCTCGGGTGGTAAGAGGGACCTTGCAGATGTGGTCAAGTGAAGGGTAGAGAGATGAGATGATCCTAGGTGATCCAGGTGGGCCCAAGGTGAGCACAAGAGAACCGACCAGAGAGAAGCAGGGAGGTAAAGAGTCAGGGAGACGGAAAGATGGAAGCTGAGGGTAGAGTGATATGCTTTGAGGGTGGAGGAGGGGGTCATGGGCCAGGAAATGGGACCAGCCTCTAGGATCTGGGGGAGGCCAGGGAATAGATCCCCCCCTAGAACTTCTAGCAGGAAGACAGCCCTGCTGACACCAGTGAAACTGACTGAGAATTCTGACCTCCAAAGTCGGAAGATAATAAACCCAGTTATCTTAAGCCCTTACGTTTGTGGCAATTTGTCACAACAACAGTGGGGAACTTATACGTGGAATTCCCCCTTAGTTCTGGAAATTAGTAGAGAATTGGGAAAGACCGGGTTTGTCCTAAAACCAGGGATTACAGGACTTATTATTTTCAACCACAGAGGCAGATCCTCAGGCAGTTTCTCTCTGTGGCTGTATACTGAGTCTCTTCTATACAAAAACGGGTAAGACATATTTCCTGTCCTCTGAGGGGTCCAGAAGAGTTCTAGATGCTTTTGTCTTGCTTAAGATATATTACTGAATGCATTCTAGAAATTGCGTTATTTAGAAATGTGTTGCATGAAGACCGTGATGGCTAACCTATGACACGAGTGCCAGCACTGACATGAGTAGCCATTTTCGATGACATGCGGCCGCATACCAGAGAAGTATGGGGTCACATGCCAAGAAGGACGTTTCATCCTCGGCTCCTACATGGCCAGGTGCAGTAGCCGAGGATAAAACATTTGCTGTAGTGTAGACACTCTGTGCCGGAGGTCTGTAGGCCAAAACAACAGACACTGGCACAGAGCGTCTAGTTCTGGGACTTCTGGTTAGGCCGTTTTTCTCGAAGTGACACAACACCCAAGTTACGCTCGGTTTCTTGGTGAATTATTTTATTTTATTTTTATTTTTTATACAGGGACAGAGAGAGAGAGTCAGAGTCAGAGAGAGGGATAGATAGGGACAGACAGACAGGAACGGAGAGAGATGAGAAGCATCAATCATCAGTTTTTTGTTGCCGTCGCTACACCTTAGTTGTTCATTGATTGCTTTCTCACATGTGCCTTGACCGCGGGCCTTCACCAGACCGAGCCACCCCTTGCTGGAGCCAGTGACCTTGGGTCCAAGCTGTTAAGCTTTTGCTCAAGCCACATGCGCCCACACTCAAGCTGGCGACCTCAGGGTTTTGAACCTGGGTCTTCCACATCCCAGTACGACGCTCTATCCACTGCACCACAGCCTGATCAGGCATTTTTTGGCAAAATTTGACACACCAAGCTCCAAAGATTGCCTATCACTGCATTAGGAGGTACTAAGTTTACTCTGGCCCATATTCTGGAGATAGCACGTTCCACCTTGTGGTTCTCAGCCCGCCTTCCAAGGTCGCCCCACACCAAGTTCACAGCTAAGCACACAGACAGAGCGTGGCTCCATGTGCCACCTCTTACCCAGGAGGCGGAGAAGGTCTGGTAATGCCACTTGCTGACATTAGACTCAGTGCATTTTCAGCTGCTCACACGAGCTTTGAAAGTTTAGGACAGATTTAGAAAAACAAACAAAATACAAAGCCCCCACCACCACCACCACCACCACCAAAAAAAAAAAAAAAAAAAAAAAAAACCCAGAAATTTAAAGCTGAGCATTGGCAGAGAAAAAAGTCTTAGAAGAGGTAACCCATGAATACATTCAACACCACTGGCTTCCGCTGTAACGTTTCAAAGGAGAGTGATTGTGATAAGGTCTCTTGGTTCGACGTGTAATGTTAAAAAGAAAAGAAAAAGAAGGTGAGTGTCTTTTCAGGATGAAAAAGGTTAAAAAAAAAAAAAGAGGGGGCGGGGAGAGTGGGAGAGGGTGGCTTTGACAAACCCCGGGGTCCCAATTCTTCAGGCCTCCGAAGGCAATCGCAGAGAGGGTGGACTGCTGGAAGGGAGCGCAGACCCGCGGGCAAGCAGGGGCTATGAGGCCCGATGGCGAGGACCCAGGAACAGGAAAGCACGGAGCTCGGGGCAATGCGCGCTGGGAGCGTGGCTGCTGGGATCCTGCGCGCTGGGAGCGTGGCTGCTGGGATCCTGCGCGCTGGGAGCGTGCGCTGGGAGCATTCGAGCCGGGATCGTGCGCGCTGGGAGCGACCGTGCGCGCTGGGAGCGAAGGTGGAGGGACGGACAAGACGCTAGAAGGCCGAAGCACGGGGGCTGGGGCTTCAATATTCCGCAGGCACGGAAAGCCCGTGAAAGACTGTGAAGTTTTTGTTCACTCCATGGCAGATGGCTTAGTGCACATCCCTAACTTCATCGCGCATGCCGGCTCCGTGGGTCAGCCTGACCTTCGTCCACCCCACCTGTAAATGTGTGAAGAAACATGAGGGGTCTTCCTTGGGGCCCGTGAAGGGGGCATGTTTCGAACTGCGACCTCAACCCCACAGACGTCCCCCTCAAACAGGAACTCATTTCTTCCTAAAGGAGACAAGAGAACAGCTCTCCTCCCCCAAGGACGAGGACCGAACCTGGCTCAGAAAGAGTGGCTTGTGGGGTCACTGCCCTGTGGGTGAGGGCGGCCTGGGCCACCAGGGCTCAGCGGGAGGGGCGGCCCTGTGAAGGGTCGCTTCTCTATCTGAAGTTTCTCGTCCTTTCCTGACCCTGTCCTCCTTGGAGCAAGGTAGGCGTTTGTCTGCCCTGCGTTCAACAACGAAACCTGTCTTTTCTTCTTCCAGGATGAAGGCCAGACGGCGGAACCCCAGAACAACGCACATGTAGAACCAAGTTCCTGAACGGTCAAGGGAATCCTTTTTATTTCCCACTTAAGCGCTTGGAGTTCTTTGGATGAAAATGCCACTGGATGAGAAAGTAAGTTTTCCTTTCTTTTGTGGCCTGAAGGATGTCGTCACACTAAAACCGACTTGTACTCCTTAGCCAGAGACGTCACCCAGGGGTCCTGGGACACCTCTCTGCACTTCTTTCCGTGGGAGGCTTGAATTCCAAGGCAGAGGCCGTGCAAGAAGGCAGCGAATTCAGGTCTGCCAAAAGCTTGGCCCCACGCAGAGCTAGCTCAGAGATAGAAACCAAAACGGAGTCAATGTTTCTTTTCCTGGCATCCATAGGGGGCTAACTGAAGTTTGCTTGTTGCCTCCCCGCTCAACCCCAAGTTGCGAGAGAACTTAGTTCCACAAAAGCAGAGCGGGGGAAACGGAGCTGCATTAGTAACATAACAGCCCCTTCAGAACTGGGTCATCTTGGAGGTTTGAGTTCAAGAGTGTTTCCGCGTCAGCACATTTCTAAGGTTTCCTAGTGCCCGCCGACAGCCCTCTAGGGAGGGAGAAGCCAAGGGTGCCCAAATAAGACAGGGGTCAATGCCACAGAGAAATCCTCGTGACAGATAAACTGTTGCAAAAAAGATACAGATCTGTTTTCACTGTCAGCTTTGGCTAGGGATTCAGGAAAGATAGCTCAAGGAAAAGGAGAGGCAAAGACTAACCCATTCAGCCAGGCTCAAAATTATTTGAAATAATCTGTCCATCTTCTCAAGGGAGTCACGATGGCCTGTGTTCTCCGATGTCACTCATCTGCCAGCTCGTCCCAGAAGAACAGGAGTAAAGAGCCAGCACCAGTCCCGGGAGGAGTGACAGTATCAATGTAGCTCTAGGTCTGTGATGGCGAACCTATGACACGCGTGTCAGCACTGACACGCGTAGCCATTTTCGATGACACGCGGTCGCATACCAGAGAAGTATGGGGCCACATGCCGAGAAGGACGTCTCATCCTTGGCTCCTGCACGGCCAGGTGCAGTAGCCGAGGATAAAACATTTGCTGTAGTGTAGACGCTCTGTGCCGGAGGTCTGTAGGCCAAAACATTTTTGTTATTTAAACTATAAATATCGCGAAATTATGGTTTTTTTATTCTCGAAGTGACACACCACCTGAGTTATGCTCGGTTTTTTGGCAAATTTTGACACACCAAGCTCAAAAGATTGCCCATCACTGTCCTAGGCCCTTCCTGCCTGCTTCGTCTGCGCTGGCTGCAGAACCAAGAAGGGGTGGCGGTTCCTCTCTGTTCAGGAGGGACAGTCAGGTGTTCACGGGCTCTGCGCAGAGATGAGCCTGTGTTTATCCGATGTTAATTTGGCAAGCACTTAACTGACCTCCATTTGTTTAGGAGGGTTTACTGTGCTCTTCTTTGCATGTGGCTACAGAGATTAACCACGTCTCTTTCCAAAAGGATTTCAGTGTCTTGAAGAAGGCACAGAATGACCATGCCTAAGTTACGGGCCATTGGGGAGGTGTGGGCAGGCAGGTAATTCATCTTGGTCGGGGGCAGGGGAGCAGAGGGAGGCTTCTGAGAGAAGTATCCAGCAAGGCCACACTGGAGCTGACTCCTGCACTCTGAATCCTAAATGGAATGAACCCCAACCCCAGTGCCCACTGGGACACGGTTGTCTGTTTTTCTAAGTGACGGATGTGACTCAATGACATGTCTGGATATGGTTTTACTGGTTTCCATCCCAGCCTGCTTCTTCCCCCTTTCGGTTCAGGGTGTTAGAGACTCACTCAAACGAGTTAGAAAACTCGTGTCAGGGTGCCGTTTTAGACCTCATGACGACACTAATGGAGAGTCTATTTGCTTAGGGGAATACGTCGCAAGGAGGTTAGAGAGACGGTACCACCTATGCTTGTACAGTGCTCTCAGGAAGTCTGCTGGTGGCCGTGATCTTATTTAGCTAATACTCAACTCATCCTTTCAGTGACCAGCGCCAACCTTTGTCAGGCAAAACTTCAGAGCCATAACCCACTGTCACGGGTTGAATTGTGTCTCGCCCAAATGCCTGTGCTGAGTGTGATTCTATTTGGGACGATGGTCATTGCAGAGGTAACCAGTTAGAATGAGGCCACCCTAGAGTAGGCTGGCTTCCCAATCCAGTGCGGCTGCTCTCCTTGTAAACAGATGGAATTTGAACACAGACCCTCATAGAGGGAAGGCGATGTGAAGAGACACAGGGAGGGGACAGCCATCCACAAACCAGGGACAGAGGTCTGGAGCTCATCCTTCCCACACAGCCCTCGGAAGGGACCGACCTTGCCACAACGCTGACTTGGACGCCCGGCCTCCAGAACTGAGGCAACACATTTTGGTTATGTAAGCCTCCCAGTTTGTGGCTCTTTGTTTGAACAGCGCTAGTAAACCAATCTACCCACCAAACTGGCATCGTGGCCTCTAGTAGAGGGACAGGGTCTCCTGAGGGGTCACCTCCTCTGTCCCAGCTGCTCCCTTGCCTCAGCGTTGCCGGGGGGACTTGAGTCTCTTCTCAGAGATGCCAAGTGTGGATTGTGAATTCAGTGTGGCCCAGCCTGGGGACCTTTGTCTTTTAGAAACAGTATTAGAGGAGAGTAAGAGCTCACAGATAGCGTTCTTTTACTTTCTGGAATGTTGGACGGGGAAGAAAAAGAGGAACGGCCCTCAGGGCACTTTAATAATGCTTACTTTTAACTCGCAGTGAAAAGAATTCACAAGTTATTTGATGGAATACATTTAAGGAGAGAAGGCATTTTTATGGATTTTCCTTGAAATGACCAAAAAGAAACCCAAACCCAATAACCACTTCACTTTATTTTCTAGAAGATTAGTAGCACTCTGTGATCTAGCTCAACTCCATGGCTTAGTTTTCAGTTTTTCTCTGAATTTCCAACCTTACCAGTTGGTGGCTTTAATTCCACGCTTCATTGTTGCTGGTTGCCCAGGGAGCCCTGGTTGGCAAAGGCAAGCATCTGTGTCGAAGGGGCAGGTTATAATATGGTTCCACGTTTTATTTTATAAGGTGACAAGCTGTTAGCATTAATAAAGTCCATGCATACAATAATTTGAATTTTGAACATGATCAAGCAGGAAGCAAGTTGAAGAGACATATGGTGTCTAAAAAGAGAACTGAAGTAGGAATAAGACAATCTGATTTTAAATGCAGGCTGTGACACATCCCACCACTGTAACTGTGAACTGATCACATAACCTCACTGAACATTTGTGGGTCAAATAAGTTTGTAAATATGATATATATGTTTGCTCACTTAGAGTTTGCATTGGGTGTGGGAGACAGGCTGTAAGCAGGCAGGGTCCTTATAGCTTAAGGCTTAGTTTTAAGACTAAGCCTTTCCCACCCTTGACTGTTACATGATGTGGGGTGGTGCACTCTCATGAGGAATCCCATTATGCCTCAGATAAGTGACTTTGTACCAGAGACTTCCTTGTTTGTATATTGGATTAAAGGTTTTGATTTATACAGTATAAAATGGGGCAGAGGAGCCCATGCTGAAAGAGAGCAGAGAAAAGCCACGTGGAGGAGAGGAGAAGCAGCAAAGATGGCAAAGTGCTGAAGGAGAAGCCAGTTTGTGCAGAGAAGGAGATGGGGAACAGAGGTGAATAAGGCTGGTGAGGTAGAAACATTTGATTCTCGGAAACTCAGATAAGTCAGTGGCTTTGGGAACCCTGAATGGAAAGAGAAGTGTTTTCTCACTGTGTGTTTCTTGCCCACCAGGTGCAAGCTAGGATTAAAGGTAATGGCCCACCAGTTTATGGCTCCGTTGTTTCATTATCGTCTGTCCGAATCAACTGTGAACCTGCACGGGGCACACAGCTGTGACGGTGGCCATGGCTACTGGCTTTGCAACATTGTTCAAGGTCACGAGAGAGCGATCACCTATATTTATTCTGAGAATTGAAATTAGATAAGGCACATCAAGTTAGCAGGCGCGATGCCCACACGTAGGTACATCCTAAAGACTAGCTATTTGGAAGTCATTAAATTGAAAGCTCTGTGAGCGTAATAAATGGATATACTATATGGGTAATAAGTGAGTACTAATAAATGGAAATTCCAGTTCTGTTTTTTAAAGAGGACGTTTCTTCTCAAATTTAAAATCCTTTTAAAATTGAGTAAAAGGACTGAATCTGTCATCTATTTTCCAAGGCACCTAGGTTTAGGACGTCATTTACTATTTTTTTGAGAGTTTATTGTGTGCCCAAAAGTGTTTCTTATCTGTTATCTCAGCTAGTCCTTCCAGAAAGCTGAGCAGGGAGATACTGTCATTACTCCCAAGAGGAGACTGAGAATAAAGTTAGAGAATAACTTTGAGGGCCAAGTCCCCAGCGAAGAAGGGGAAGAACTGCCTAGAAAGAGGATTCAAGCCAGGGTGGCTTGAGGGTCAGGACTAACCTCTTAACCTCCCTCCGTCCCCGGCTGTCTCCCAGCAGTAGAAAATGACACCCCCACCCCACCCCACCCCACTTCCAGCACTAACCAGATAGCTCATGGACAACGTTTTTATTTTATTTATTTTATTGTATTTTTTATTGAGAGAGAGAACTAGCGAAAGGAATCAGATTTATTATTACCGCACCATAAAGGAAGAGCTCTCAGAGATCACGGCTGTCTTTAATCTCTTCTTGAAAGAGAAATCTTAGGAGAGGATGTAGGAAAGCGAATGATGTTTTCAGCCTTGGGAGAGCGCTGGTTTCCCACATCTGAGATGACTCACATCTTAAACTTGTTTGCTCTGATTCCTCTCTTTGTACCGAGCCCGTGATTTACTCTCTGGGCGATGGCTCCGGAGCAAACTCCCGGCCAACGCACGCGCGCCCCATCCGTTTCCGAAGAGACGTGCGCATCCTGCTCTTGTGGGGTTGCTATACCCACAGCTTCCCGTATTCTTTTTCCCCGGGAAGACACATCGCCGGCCACAACACGGGTCAGGGAGCCGACCCGCAGCACGCAATCAAAATGGCAGGTTGACTTGGTAGAGGTTTGCTATGTTGGTTACAGCCAGCTGCTCCCAGGTGTAGGATGCTCGCATGGGCCTAGGGTCATGCTCATGGGACGCTGGTTCTGTAACGTGGTGACCACAGGGCCGATCATCGCCCAATAATGAGGGGTTTCCTCCCTAGATTTCCTCTTGTCGATCTGTCTCATCTCACCTCAGACACATTTTTCTCCTTAAGATGACCGCTGCACACCCCAGTGCTAAGAAGAATGAATTCCAATAAAACCCAGTACATCCGACATGGGTTGTGGGAGCGACACAGACCACAAGGACTGTCACATTAAAGGTTCCCGGGGATTTTTAAATTTTTTTATTTTTATGACTTTCCCCTCTTCCCTCTAATGCTTGGTCTCTTGCTTTCAAAAATTGTGCAGGCTGGCTCTTCGTTAACTCCGAGCGCTGAAATAATTCTTCGTAAAAAATTCTTTGGTCACACATGATTCAAAAGTTTATAAAGATCAAAGCCACCGGCTCTGCGGCGGGCCGACACCGTGCAGTTCACGTAAGTGACGTGGTCGGCTGCCTTCTCGGCTGGGCTTGTTCCAATGTCACATCCCTTCTGCACACGATGGGACCCTCTGGTACTGTCCCCAGCACAAGGGGCTGCTCTGTGCCTGATGTCATCACCCTCAGGAGCCCGTGCTGACGCTGGTCGTATGGGCCAGGGGAGGCATTGTGATGGCCCTCCCCCCTCAGTATTTTTTGCCATTCCATGAAGCACGGGAGGCATTCTTGGCCCTGGGGGTCTGGGCTAGTGGGGTGGGGAGTGGGGGGAGCGCAGCAGAGAAGTACCTCATTGTTCCGGCCTCCTCCGTCTCTCTCCTTCTCCCGTTAGGAGCGTGGGATGTATTAACAAGCCCCAAAGGTGAGATAAAAATAAACCAAGAGTGACAAGAACAGACGGTCTTCCTTCTCAGAGATACTGCTCTCTTGTTCTTAGCCTGTCGTACTGTCCTTGCATTTGTCATCTAAAATATACGGGCCAAGGAGGAAATGATGTGTGAGGGACATGGGAGAGAGAGCGTGGCAGCTGGGCTGTAACAATAACAGCCCTGGGATAATAGAGCACCTTTCAGGGGGCTGGCCACTTCCCCGCGTCCCCCCATCGTGGGCAGAGGCTCCCGGAGCCATTAAGGACAGGCCACACACACACTGACACAGGGACAGAGAAACAATGCAGGGGAGAGGGAGAAGCGGGCTCGGCAGGGGAACGGCAGCGGCTCCTGTGTGCCTGCTGGCTACTGTTCTGATGAACCGACAGCCACCTGAGGCAGCTTCTGGAAGAGTCCACGGAATACATGAGCATTCGGTCCCATGCTTGGCCTGCAGTGGCTGTGACGGGCACTTCCAGGGGTGGGAAGGAGGCCTGGAGATAAGGGACAGAGGGGAAATGATGGAGCGGTTACGGATGTTCCTGGTACCGTGGAGGGAGCCCTAAAGGTGGAGAGGCGGAAAGTCAGAGGGGACATGCACACCACACCCAGCCCGTGACTGCGCGCTGTGGTGAAGCCTGCAGTCCTGCTTGTCCTCGGTAGTCCCGGCTACCTGGGGGGGGGGGCTCTAGAGTCCAGGTGCACGCCCTTTGCATTATACCACAAAACTGGGACCCTGCCAGAGTCAGCTCCTGGTTCATCCCTTGCCATGGCTTGCATGCCTGGGGACAGTCGCATCCCCTACCACTGCCTCCCACAGCTCCATTGCAGGATTATAGTGACTGATAGTGGCTAAGCCTTAGCTTATCCCCTCAGGACGCGAATGAATACAGCGCTTTAGGGAGCAATTCCAGCCTGCGGAAATGCCGTTGACCAACACGATGGAAATACGGAGGGTGCAGCCGGTGGTCCGTCACTCCCAACAATAGCTCTTCCATCACAGAAGTTGCAAGTCAGCCTCCCCTCCTCCCTCCATAGGAGCCACATATATTTTCAAAAATGGAAGCACCTGGCTAAATATTAAAGAGGAGAGTCATTCTCCCGAGGTCCCGCATCCCAGCACTTAGGGAGCAGCTGAGGAAAGATGGCTGCTGGCTCTGACAGCCGTGCGTTGACGACGCCGTATAAATAACAACTGACAGCATGCCCACCGCGGCCTCCCGCCAGTCTCGCCTCTCCTTGCCGTTCGTTTCTTGAGTGGTTTATACACTCACACGCACGCACACCGCCCATCACAATCGCTATTGTCTCTCCCCTTCCCCCTTTCCTTCAACAGATGTGTCCATTTTTAGTTAATGCAAAGGGAATGGCAGCTTTGAAAGGTGGCCTCTTGCAGCGGGAAAGAGCTGCATTAACTGGAAAAACCTTTTAGTCGCGCAGCTTTTACACACAGACTGTCCTCCCCCCCCCCCACCCTGAGGTTGCCCTCCTGGGTCCGCCTTCTGCACGCAGCTGATAGGAGACAGGGTGACTGACGGCGGGCGGTGGGCGGGGAGGAGTCGCTCCCAGCGACCAGAGCAGCCACAGCTGGGAAACTTCAGCTCTAGTCCCGGGCCGCGAGCAGCGGCACGAGAAAGCCTCTGGCAAAGTCACGTATTTGCGTGCTCGAGAAAGGTTTTGTGGATGTTTGTTGTGCCAGCCTGGGCAGCCAAAGATAAACAGATTCACACATCTGAAGTGGGAAGGTGTTCGAAATAATACCTTTTTCCAAATTGTCTCAAAACGTGGTTAGCACGTGTTCTCACGGGACTGTGACTTCCACAGGGCCACTCTGGGGAGAAGCTCCAGCCATAAAGTGACCTCAGGGACATCCACGAAGGAGAGAGACTTGCACGGGTGTGGTGTGGGAAAACCTCCTGTTAGAATTTTCAACTAGAGTCACCGTGAGAGAATCCCCACAGGGGAAGTCTCGGGGTGGGGTGCACAGAATGTGGGAAAAGCTTCCCAATCAATGGAGAAAACCAGCTCAATGTACCATCTCTGGAATAGGAGAGAAGACCCCAGGATACATCCATGTGGGGAAGGTTCTGGAAGGCGAGCACACGGAACCCATCTGGTATCTAAGGCCTCACACTTTAGCCAGTGCACGCACCCTGTAGGTCCTGGTCACCAGAAAGGCACACCTGCCTGTCTTTCACCTTGACTGGATGCAAAAGTTTTAAGCATGCGCGAAATAATGCGAGGGCTCTAAAGCACTTTGGAAATGTATGGATGCAGGAACACCAGCCATTATTAGCTCAAGTTGTACAATTGTGAATTCCATCATGGCTCAAACCCTGTTACTCACTGGACAGAAATCTTCTAGAAGGATTACTTTTGTGTTGGTGTCCGTACTTCGGACTTAAGGAAAGGTTGGGGACACTCCATCCTCCTCCTCATTTCTGAGAAAGCCCTTCCTCGCCCTCCTGAAGGCTGCCCCCAGCACAGGAGCGCACAGGGCCTGTTTCCTTTGTGAATGCGTGCAGCTCTTCCGTTAGGAAACTCTGCAGCGTTTCCCCACGCCTCTAAGTGGAACTGAGACTCGCTTGAAGAATAGGGTTATTCACAGACATTCCGAGAATATCTACGGGAGCTGAGTTCTGGGAGATAGGAAAGTTTTCACGACAATGTCTGCACTTTCTCGGTGGAATGGCCTACGTCAACAATGTGGAGACATCCCATCAGCACAACCTACCAACGCCCAAATGTAAGTTTTATGTAAGTTTTTGCCCCTGAGTGTTTTTTTTTTTTTTTTTTTTTTTAACGTGGACAGAGAGAGGGATAGAAAGGGATAGACAGACAGGAATGGAGAGAGGTGAGAAGCATCAATCATTAGTTTTTCGTTGCCGTTGCGACACCATAGTTGTTCATTTATTCCTTTCTCACATGTGCCTTGACCGCAGGCCTTCAGCAGACTGAGCAACCCCTTGCTGGAGCCAGCGAGCTTGGGTCCAAGCTGGTGAGCTTTTGCTCAAGCCAGATGGGCCCCGCACTCAGGCTGGCGAGCTCCGGGTCTCGAACCTGGGTCTTCCGCATCCCAGTCCGACGCTCCATTCACTGCACCACCGCCTGGTCAGGCATCCCTGAGTGTTTTCAGTGAGTTCTACCAGCAGGTGAAATCTTCCCCACACCAGTCAAAGTTTCTTCTTCCCTTAGATTGCAGTCGTTCCCAAGCTTGGCTTTCATTGAATTCACCTGGGGATTCCTGGCTATCCATGGTGTTCACCTGCCTGAGGTCTTGATGTCACTGGTTTTAGGCGCAAGTTGGGAAAGGGGATTTTAAAAAGCACCCCAAGTTATCCTAACAAGCAGCCAAGGCTGAGCACCACAACTAGACTCACACTCTTTCCCCGTGGCTGTTATTGGTTCTAAATAACAGGCTGTCCCTGGTCTAGCTGCTGGGAACGTCTTCCCTACTCCTGCCTGCCCTGTGCCCTCTCTTCTGCCCAGCGTGTGGGTCTCCATATATTTGCCCAATGACCTTGACAGAAACAGGCCTTCTAAATGCTAAGAATAGCTTGTTTCTCTTCCAGGCTGACATTTTCAGAAAACCATTGTCGGCAGCTGGATCAGGTTTCTATAGCTACTATACCAAATCACCATCCATTTAGTGGCTTCGAATTTATTTATTTCAAATTCAAATGTAGCTATAGCAACCCTTTTATTATCATCTCACAGTTCCGCAGGTGGTAGTTGTATGGAAGTCTCACACGGCTCTCGGCAGGCCCACGTCAAGGGGTTAGAGGAGAGCCTGGGAGAGGGTCTGCTTCCAGACTCATTCACATTGCTGGCAGGTATCGCTTCCACGTGGCCGCAGGTCAGCCATGGTCATTATCAGCTTCTAGAGGCCACCTATATTCCTTGGCTTGTGGTCCCTTCCTCTGACATTAAAGCCAGCAGTGGTGGGTTGCGTCCTTCTCATGGCTCAAGTCCCTCTGATCTCCCCTCTGGCCCATCGGTCCTTGGCCTCCCCATCCCTCACACCTCTCTGACTCACTCTTTGGCCTTCCTCTCGGCTTTCCAGGGCACCCGTGGTAAGGTCAGGCTCACCTGGATAACCCAGGGCAATCTCCCTGTTTCCAGGTTAGCTGATGGGTGACTTGATTCCCTCTATAGAGTCCTTCCACGGGAGTGCCTAGGGCAGTGTTGAGTTCGGCTCAGCCCAGGGCTGGGAATCTCGGAGGCTGTGGGAGAATTCTGCCGACCACCGCGGTGATGACTGGAATAGGGAACCCCTTCGTGGACAGTAAGCTGCTAGAGAGGTCAGAGCCAGCATGCGCCAGGAGCAGAATGTTTTGAAGTGATTATTATTTTAGCGGTGACCATAGATGTCTACAGATGACGGCCCCTGTAACTGATAGAGCAAACTGGGGGAGATAGGCTCATGTTTACCCCAGGCTTGACAGGTCGCAAAGACCTTTCTAGAACCAACTTAGGTGTTTGACTCCTGAGCTCGGTGCAGAGGCAGGCGCAGGTCTCAGCGGTGCCTGGGGCGTGCTGACAGCTGTGGCGGGTTTGCGAACCCGAGCTTAAACGGGTCGGGCTCTGCGTTCCTCGGTGGCCCTCCCAGTGGGGCGGCTCTGCTTTGATGCATGGGGGGGTACTGGACTGGAACACACCCCCTCCTGGAGCCATCTTCAGAGTACCTGTGAGGCTGTCGGTCCAGCTGATGGTTTCCCTGTCTCATGGGGAGGGAACCAGTTCCCTGAGCCTCCACGGGGGGTCCTGGCATCCATGTAGCCAGGGGCGCTTCTTTCTGCTCAGAACCTGGGGCTGTTGCTGAGCCCACCTACAAGCTGTGTGATAAAAATCAACTATTTTCGCTCTGGGGCAAGCTCATTGTGACCCTCACATATTATGCTCTGGCTTTGATTATGTTTTTTAAAGATATCAGACAGGGCACTTAGCATCCAGGACTTGTCCTGCAATCATAGTCTGCAACCACAGGGGACATGTAAAATGACGTGCTAAGTGCTGAATGCAATTGGGAAAGATTTTCTCACACACAGATACATGATTGTGTGTGTGTGTGTGTGTGCGCGTGTGCGTGCGCACGCGTGTGCATGCATGTGATGGGGAAGGAAGGGGAGAGGCTCCAATGTAATAAATCCAGTTCCCAAACGGATCTATTTTGAGAGAGGGTGAGACTTATTTGGGTTTATATACTTTTCTACCGTATTTTTTAGAAAAAAAGAAATGTCCCTCCTTTTACCATATTTAGGTTTTGATACATTTAATATAAAGGCCTTTGAAATGACTGGAGAAAGGACACAGAAGAAATGGAAAATACTCCGGGTCCATGGCACCTTATCAACCAAAATATTAAGGCTGCGCGTTGCTAAGCTCTTAGACTTTTCTCTCGTGCTTGGGAAGGGACGGGTCTCCCTCCTGGCTGCAGGGGTTTCCCAGTGTCATGGAGGCTGGCGGGCTGTTGTCACCGGAGAGGTCTACTCTCCATACCGCAGGAACTGGCTGGGGAAATAAGGCAAGCAGCTGGTGTGCAGGGAATTTTCTAGAGAGGAAAGCACACTTCTGCAACCCTTCTTCCTTTGAAGTGTCCCTCATGAGGTCTCCAGGTGGGGGGCTTCCAGAGGGAAAGGGGTGGCTGGGGGCAGGGAGGGAAGTCAGCCCAGGGTAGCATGTATCTGGGAAGACCAGCCCGACCCCTGACCCCCGATCTCGGTCCCCGGCACTGACCCCTGGTCCCCTTGCTGCACACACAGACACAGGCATGGGGGTGGTCAGTATGGAAGCAGCCTCCCCAGGGCACTTGCTGGGCCCCGAATGACCACCGGATGCAGCGAGAGATGGCGTTGGCGGGGACTTGCACGGGGAGGCCTGGTGCCCTGGTCTTCCGCCCTCACACATCATCAGGTCCCATTCTGAAACGGTTTGGATTAATGACGCTTATTCATACAGTCAGAGTAGGTAAATGGAAATATTAGACAGGGCTTTTCACCTACTTCGCTCAGCATTTCCCGTTACCTTGGGCGCTGGAAGCGGTCCACGGTCTTGCTCAGCCTGCGAGGGAGCTCCTGGCGCATGAGCTCACAGCCCCACGGCCTGCCGCGGGACGTGCGCTTGCTCATGTGCGGGGTTCTGGCGGAGGAGGGCCACTCTGCCGAGCGGGCGGGCCAGCCCCAGGGACGTGCTCCAGGACATGAGTCTCCGGCCTCCAGCGTCAGGACTACCCCGCACGGGCACCGTACATCTCAGAGGGTTTTACTGTATAACGGTTGTGACAATTTTCTGGCAGTTGGCAGTAAAGCATCCTGAGCAAGATGCCCTTTGACAGATTCACACAAAGTGGCCTTTGAGGCTGGTGGCAGGACTGCCAAGCGTCACCTCGCAAACAAAGCAGGGGCTTTGAAGTGAGAGCCCAGGTCCATTTCTTGCCTGTGCAGTGCCGGGCGCGCCACTTAAACACTGAGCCTCGGTTTCATCGCCCGTGATCACGGATTTTATGTGAGGCTCCAGGGAGGGGGGCTGGGAAGAATCTCACCCCTGTAAGAACTGCCTGGGCTCACTGTCGGTCGGCGCTTACGATCGCTGGGGCTTTGCCCTCCCATCCTGCTCTCTTCCTTACCGGGTAACCTGGAGCCAAGATCATGTGACCTCCAGGGATTCCCAAAGCACGGAAGCCTGACCAGGCGGGGCTCCCATCCGACAGCCTGCAAAGCCGTCCTTTAGCCAGGCCCAAGAATTCGTTCCCAGGGAAGCAGTCAGCTTCCTTCCCCGATAGAATGTTTCAAGTCATCCCACAGCCCCCTTCTCATCACAGACGGGGGGCAGTGGGTGCCCAGTCTAAGCCGCTCCAGGGTGGACGGGGCGTGGGGGTGTGATGGGGGGGGAGCCTACAGAGAGGATGTGACTCTTGCTGTGTCTGCCCCTCAGACTTGCTTTGGGTTTCTGCTGCCCCCCCCCCCCGCCTCTTTTATGTACATAGAGAAGCAGGGTTAGAGCATGATCTGGACTCAAACTTCATGGATCTCAACCGGGCTCTGGGTACTTAGGGGCTGGGTGACCTTAGGCAAGTTACTCCTCCACTCTGTGCTTCTGTTTCCACATCTGTTGCATAGGGGTCGTAATAAGACCCCCACCTTAAGGAGCGGTTGTAATGGCTTCATAAGACAGACTTAGGATCCAGGACAGGCTAACATCCTCTATCTGCTATTCATCTGTAACATAACGTCACCTTCTTATATTTTTAATCTGTGTGATTTTAAAATACATTCAATGACTTTTATGTGCAAACTGATGTTTTTATGATAGCAACAGATTATGAATTTGTTCCTGGCACCCACTGTTGGGACAGTGGTTAAGCCGATCTGCGTGGCCTGGGGTCTCCAAGACCCCCTCTGTTCCCATATCAGTAGGACCTTTGGCTGACTTTCCCGAGGCTCAGCTATAAAACTCCTTTTACAGATTGAAGGATTTTTATTCTGAAAATATTATTTTCACTTTCCTTTCCAGTGGGGGTTTACTCTTCTCTAATGGGACAGTCGAGTTCTCCTCCAGCTATGTTTGAAGTGTAAATGCCCTCAGGGGAACAGTATATGATTTGGTGGGAGCTCCGTGGGAGCTCCGTGGGAGTTGCTGGAGGTTTGCAAGAGCAAAGGCTTGATCTAGATAGGTGGTTCCGTTTACTTACGTGTTCCTATATAGTAGAAATGTTCACTTGAACTGAACCATTTCACACACTTAATCCGAGGCAGATGGACTGGTCAGCGAACTACTTTTGCAAACTGCCACTTCTGGGGGCGTGCAGAGCCCCCTTTTGTATCGACTCCGCACTGGCTGACCACTCGAGCTCTCCCCAGAGCGAGCTGGTGCCAGACCCCACTTCAAATGCCATGTGTGTTGGTTCCCCTGAAGTACAGCACAGCTGCAAATCTCTTCAGCCCACAGAGCCGCTTTGCAACTAATTAGACCAGACAGGGTGCTGGGATGGGAGAAACCCCGGACACAGCTTTGTGTCCTGATAGATATTCACACGGGCCAGACCCTTCACAAAGTGAACAATTGCCCAAATAATTATTTCCTGCTGTGGACTACCCCACGCCCCTTTATAATGCTTTGTTTGTTCCAGCCCATTTTCCTCCCTACTTTCCTGTTGACTGCAGCTAAATTGAATTTGGTGCAACCCATCTCACACGAGGTCAGCAAAAAACGCATCACTCTGAGTGCCGCCTCTCCCGCAAGGCCAGGACCCACCGTCTGGTTCTCTCCTCTCCCAACGGAGCAGAGCAAGAGGAGAGGCCAGGCTGCCCTGGTCTGGGGGGACATGAGATAGAAGCGGAATGTGTTCTATTAGGATCGTGACTCTTTGGGGTGAAGCAAGTCTGTGCCACTTTTCCTATTGCCCACGCAGAAGACAGAATGATGGACAGGCAGAGAAGACAGTGCATATAGCTTAGTGTCAGGCAAGAGGGCCCTTTCCCCTAAAGGGCTTTTCTAGAAACACAGCATCAATCTGGAGTAAAGGGCAGGCTGTGAAACAGAACATAGAAACATTGGGGTATGGGCTCCTGGGTAACCGGAGGAAGAGAGGGGTCCATGGTGGGAGTGCTTGTCTCTCTGGTGGTTTCCTGCTGCCGGATGGCTTTGAGGTCAGATACCGGGGTCTGCTGCGGGGCGTGAGGGCCCCGGGAAAGAGAACCAGCTGTGAGACATATTCTCAATGTGACCAGGTGTGATTTTGTCAGCGCTCCGTGGCTCCTGTCCTCTGCGGTGTGAAGGCCATCCCGCTCCGGGGACAGCTTGTGGAGCTTGCCGGAAGCAGGGACAGAGTCAGGCTGGAAATATAGCTTCTGCTTCTGCAGGTGGAATGTCTGGGTCAAAGCATTTCCTGTGCGAAGGAGAGTCTTAGATGTCCCGCCTTAGACACTTTGTGAAATTTTACGTCCCCCCGGAGTATATGAGACAGCCTGTTCCCCCAGTCCACCCCCAGAGAGCATGTAATCAAACTTTTATATTGTGCCAATACATGTTTAAGCAAAGGGATTGCTTTTGAGTGAGGGAGCATCTGTCCGTATTTTCAAGAGGATTATACGTAATGTTTTTCCTGAATGGTATGATCATACCCTTTGGTAAATTTTCTATTGATTTGCTGGTCTTTTTACTATGTATTTACAAAAGTTTTTAAAAATATACATATATAAGGATATTAACTGTTGATTTATTATATAAGTTGAAGATATTTTTCCCATTTTGTTGTCAAACTTTTGACTTTGCTTATAGTATTTTTTTGGTTTTTATGTAAAAATAATGTTATATGACAAAACTTATCAATTTTTTTTTATGGCTCCTGGACATAAAGTCATAGTTAGAAAAACTTTCATTTTTTTTAATTCTGAAGTTAAATGTAAGAATTTATTTTTTTTTACAAAAATGTGAAATGATGAAGATAAGAAAAATAAAGGCAATAATTAGAATCATAAAAGACTGTTTTGTTCAATTGCGTGTAAATAATTTTAACACTTGGATGACATGAAATATTTTCCAAGAAAATATAATTTTCTAAAATTTACTCCAGAAGAAAAAGAAAATCCAAACCAATTGATATGCATCAAAGATATAGAGAAAGTTGTGGAAGAGTAATCTCCACAAAAAGCACCAGGTCCAGCTGGTTTCACAGGGCAGTTCTACCATATCCCTAAAATAATAATTTCATAGCATTGAAAAGTATAGAGCGTAGAGGAAGAAGGAAAATTTCCAATTTTGTTTAACAAAACTCATTACATTGATTTTTTTAAAAAGGAATTTTTTAAAAATTCATTTTAGAGAGGAGACAGAGAGAGAGAGAGAGAGAGAGAGAGAGAGAGAGAAAGGGGGAAGGAGCTGGAAGCATCAACTCCCATATGTGCCTTGACCAAACCAGTGCAGGGTTTTGAACTGGCGACCTCAGTGTTCCCAGGTCGCCGCTTTATCCACTGCGCCACCACAGGTCAGGCTTACATTGATTTTTAAAAAAGCCTAAATATATTTCAAAATAAAAATAATCTTTCTTATCAATATTGATTTTAAAATCTTAAATGAAATATTAAGAAACATAATTTAATAATTTAATAGCACATTAAAACAATGTCGCATGTGTATGTCAGTATTCTAGGAATGCAAGGTTGGTTCAGTATTAAGACATCTACGAATTAATTTATCATATTAAGAAAATTTGTTTATAAAAATTATTCATAGAGATGCTAAAAATTCACTTGCTATAACCCCATGTTCATTCCTTTTTTAAAGGAAAGTTATTAATTGATCCAAAGAGGAAGGGAGAGAGAGATAAAAACAGGAACATCAATCTATTCCTGTATGTGCTCTAACCAGGGACTGAAATGGCAACTTTTGAGCTTCTGGACAGTGCTCTAACAAGCCAAGCTATCTGGCCAGGATCCCATGTTCATTCTCGATAAGACACAATAAGTTAATAACAATCTGATACATTATTGACATGTATCTCAAGCCCCAAAGCCAGTGTCATATCTAATGCTAAGAATATACCCACCAAAGTCAGAAATGTTATATAGATACCACAATTGTTTATTATTGCATTGAGGTATAGACTCAGAATAAGACAAGAGAAAAAAATTATAGGTACAAAACTTAGAAAGGAGGAAATGCAACTATCTCTATGTGTAGAGGTTGTTATCATACATCTGAAGAACCCAAAAGCATCACCTGAAAAACAGTTAAAAATGAGAAAATTCAGTGATATAGCAGGGTACAAAGTTAACACAGAGAAATAAATAGCTTTCATGTAAAACAATAATCAGTTAGAAAGTATAATCGAAAATTATTCCATGTTTAATATTAACAAAAGAGGAAATAAACTTCATAAGGATAACAAAAACTGTATGAAGGAAACTCTGAAGAGCCTACATGAGTGTGTTCACTCACTCACATGTACACACACACTCACTCACATGCACACACACACACACACACACACACACATACTTGAACAAATGGGGGACATACCAATTCTTGGATACGAAGACAATACCATAAATTGTCAATTTTCACTACTTATAAATTTAACATGATCACACACACAAAAAATCGCCTACAGAGCTTTAAAAAATTGATTGAGAAAATTCTAAATCAAGAAGAGCAGGAAAGTTTTGGAAGGATAGAGCAAAGGGGGAGGGTGTCCTGTCAGGTATCATGTTAACTACGCCGTGCTAGCAACCATGAGGTACTAATGCATGAATAAGCAGAGCAATTGAACAGGTTGAGGAAGTCTGTACCAATGAATGATATTGCAACAAGTCATAAAATCTTAACCCAGGGGTTGGAGATAAGTTTATAGTGACACCTCACGCCATATACCAGAATAGATTCCAAATGGGTCAAATTTCCAATCTAACTAATAATTAGTACATACCTGGTTTTTTGTTTGGTTGGTTGTTTGGTTTATTTTACTTAATGGTAAGGTTGCTATGAACATAGTGCCATGTCAGTAGATATACTTCTGCCATTTTATTTTTCACAGTTGCATAGTACTCCATTTAATAAAATATCAAAGTTTCCTTGACTAAATTGATGTTTATGGACATTTAAGCTGTTTCCAATTTTTGGCTTCTATAAGCAAAGCTGAAATGGCCATTTAACAGTGTGACGGGGATTATTTGGCAGAATAGCAAAGCAAAACTCACACAATTGAAGCTCAGTCACTGCCTTAGCTTCCTACAGCTGCTGTAACAAATAGCACAGATCCAGTGGCTTAAAGGAACAGGAGTTTATCCTTTTACAGCTCCGGGGCCCAGAAGTTTGAAACTAGTATCCCCAGACAGAAGTCAACGTGGCATCAGCGCTGCATTCCCATGGAGGCTCTTGCTTTTTCCTTCCGCTTCTGCTTCTAGCGGCTCCTGGCATTCCTCGGCTGGGGGCTGCACCATTTTAATCTCTTCCCCTGGAGCCATACTGTCCTCTCTTCTGTGGTTACGTCCCCCTCCACCCCCTCTTATATAGGAAATGTGCAACTCTATTTGGGGACTGCCGATCCCCCAGGGTAATGTCCCCCTGGAGAAACTTTTAACAGCGTTAATTTCTCTGAGGATCCTAAACTCTTCTTAAATCCCTGGGCTCCTTCTGGCACCTTTATCCTCCCTCCCCCTGCTCCCAGCATCACTGCCCCAGACCTCCCCAGGCCCTGCCCATCCAGCCGCGGGGCTGCTGAAGGCTCCTTGGTTTCACTCCGAGGCCATCCGCTTACTCCTGAGCCGGATTTTCCCAAGGGCTCTTCAGAATGTCTCCTTCCTCTCTTCCCCAAGAGGATTTCTTTTTAGTGTTGGACGACTTATTCATTTTATAATCACCGCCTTGCTAAATGCTCTGTTCTCATCCAGTTTCTAGCTGAACAACTGTATTATCTATGAAAACAGTAACACAGGGCTCTCTCAGCACTGATACTTCAGGTCTTGGCCATTTGCATAGAAAGGAAAGGAAACTAAGAACTTCTTGCAAATCATGTGTGTCCCCCCCCCCCCCCGCGACCCCGCGCCACCCCACAAGAAGTCCCAAGTCCCTGGCTTTGTTTTTCGGGACAGGTGGCCCTTATTACACAACTTGTTACTTGTGCTCTTTTTTGGCCTCTGCAAAGGGAGAAACCTGGGAGGCCCCCCCGGATCCCTGGGACACAGCACTCTGCTGGGAATCCCGCTGATTATGCCAGCCAGCTTCCTTCTTGCTCCTAATCCCTTATCCCTCCTCATCCCATCTCGGCAGCCTGGAGGTTTGTCAGCAGGGCAGTTTGTTTAATGGGTCAGTGACCCAGTCCCCAGCCGGGGGTGAGCTTCTGAGAATAAACCAGCAGGAAATTTGAGGGCCAACCCGTTCCCAGGTATTATGGGTTAAGTAAGAGCTACTAGAATAGGACCCACGTCTCCCTGCCTTTCCTCGAAAACCTGTCCAGCACCTCTGCGCAAACTTCCTTTTGGTCCTCTCTTCTGGATTCAGTGTCTCCGTTGTAAAGAAGATGGGATGTGTAGGAAGTCTGATCCTGGATCTTCCCCCGGCAGAGAGATGATTTTGTCCACATTGCATACGTAACTGGTTCGACCTGTTACCTAGTTAGTAAAACGGCACCCCATGAAATCACATCCAAGGCTGTTGTGAGGGCTCAATGAAGCGATGGATGTCCTGCCCCAGTAGGACCCCTGGCATGCCGACGCTGTCTTCGTATATACCCCCTTTTACTCATGCTCAAACACGAGCCTGTGTTTTCTGCTCTGTATTTCCCCTCGTGAAGCCCCCCTTCAGACTACACTTAGATGGCCTTAACACATGGTTAAGATAATTGATATTTTTATTTTAAGCCAAATACGACGCTAAGCGCCTTACGCACATCTTATTTAGTCCAACCTTAAGGAAAACATCATAGAAACAGCTGAGGCCTCATTTGTATTCCTGCCCAATCTCAGCGCCCGCCCTGAAACCCACGTGGGAAGTTGATGAGGATCTCGTCTGGTCCTTTCTTGTGCCTTTGCTCCATTTCTATGGACAATATGTAGTGAACAAAGTCGTGTTGTTTTCTGTGTTTTTAAAATGTACACAGATGGTATTATTTTGTTCGTTTCCTTCTCCAGCCTGCTCTTGGGAATCAATAGTGTATTTTAGAGATTTATCCAGGTAGCACTAGGCCAGTGGTTGGCAAACTCATTAGTCACCAGAGCCAAATATCAACGGTACAACAATTGACATTTCTTCTGAGAGCCAAATCTTTTAAACTTAAACTATATAGGTAGGTACACCATTATTAACTTAATTAGGGTGCTCCTAAGCTGGCCTTTGCGCCCACACTCAAGGGGCCAAAGAGCCGCATGTGGCTCGTGAGCCGCGGTTTGCCTACCACTGCCGAGTCTAATCCATTCATTTTAATTAGTCTAATAGCTCATTAAATGAAATCTGCTGTGTATTATGCATTCCTCTATTAATGGACAATTAGTTTGTTTTTAGATTTACAAGCAATTCCGCAATTCTGTAATCAAAAATAATTGTTCCCAAATTAAGACTTTCAAAGACAAATCTCTAACAGATGAACTAGTTGGCACGTCTGGAATATTTTTGTTATCTGCTGCCCAATGCTCTGCTGTCTATCACCATCGTTGAGGGTTTCGCCCGCAGGGGGATGAGAATGCCCGTTTCTCCAGGGCATCCCTAACAATATATATTCTGATTCATTTACATTTTTGCTGACCTGACAAAAACGAAAGCCACCATCTCATAGTTTGAATGTTCGTGTCTTTTATTAGACGTGAGGCTGAATCCCTTCCCATGTGCTTACTGGTTTTGTGGATTGCTTCTTCTTGTCTGGCCTCGTCTCTTTATGTTTCAAATATTTTGCTATGAGGACTCAGTGAGGACTCAAATATGTTGTCCAATTTGCCATTAGTCTTTTGACTGTGTGGCGATTTTTACTCCATAAAAATTTTTAACTTTTGATGTAGCCAAGTGGTCAAATCTATCAACATTTGCAACTGAATCCTTTTAATTTTCTTTCTTTCTTTTTTTTTTTTTTTTTTGTAGTTAGGTTCCATTAAATTATACAATGATACCTTCTAGGCGAAAGACACCACGGGTTATAAATAATCGTCTGTTATGGTTTCGGGGGCAGCTTATAATTTAGTTGTGGGACAAGATACTCAAATAAAACTAGAGTCAGTAATACAAACTGTCGATGACGAGTGTCAGATACTTGGCACAGGAACGAGGTGAATTCACTTTGGCTGCCAAGAAGCTGGGAGTAGGGAGCCCAGTGAATGCTGAGTCACAGGGACCAGGTTAGCTTAGGTGACTCATGGAAATGCAGAATGTTGGGGCCAGAATAGGCCTGAGAAACAACGAGCCCAATCCTCCACTTAAAAGAAAAACAGACTGTATATCTTTCCGAGTTGACTGAGTTCTCACCAAGATGTCCTTTCAGCAAAGTGTCAGCGACCAGGCTCTCTCCAGGCTCTTTCTGCTGTGATGCCAGCTCTCAGAGCGGCTGCCACCTGAACTTCCACAATCCCCCTAGTTCCCACCAAGGCCAGGACCAGCCCCCCGACTGCTGATAGTAACAGCCCTCGGCTCTGGCCCTATGAACCGCAGAGGGGCGGCATCGAAGAGGTCAGCCTCAGGCCCTGGACAGCTATGGAAGTTGTTGCTGGTGTTAATAATTTGCTCCCTTTTTGTTGCTGCATCGTATTTCTTGGAAGGATGATTTGTATTACCATTCACCTGTGGAAAGACATTGGCTTGTTCCCAGGTTTGGGATATTCTAAATAAAGCTGTTCATGTCGTGCAACTGGTTGAGTCAGTCAAATGCACACAGCTATTTTAGAAATGAGCTCTCAGTCTTTGCTAATAGAAAAATAAACACATTGCTAGGAAAGTTCTTTACTACCTGCATACTTTAGGGATTTTTTTATTATTCTTTTCCAAGTGAGAGAGAGGAGGGGAGATAGAGAGACAGATTCCCTCATGCGCCCCAATCCGGATGCACCCTGTAACCCCTGTCTTGGGCCGATGCTCTGCCCATATGGGGCCATGCTTGCAACTGAACTATTTTTAGCACCTGAGGTAGAGACTCCACAGAGCCATCCTTAGTGCCTAGGGCCAATGTGCTCAAACCAATCAAGCCATGGCTGCAGGAGGAGAAGAGAGAGAGAGAAGGGGGAGGGGGAGGGAGTAAAGAGGCAGATGATCACTTCTTCAGGGGTTGCTTAAAGAGGCGTTTGGGCAAAGGACCATTCCAAGCAACTCTTCTGATATCTATTCCTGATTTTCAGACTTATGTTTGGTCCTCTGCCTTTAGAGTTCATCTTCCTGAAAATTCTAGCTATGAAAACTTGTGTCCTCTGCACATTCTCACTGTGGGGCCATGATACATTTTTTCACCTTGTGTCATTGCCCCCCAGCCACTTAGGACTCTGATTTCATGATCCTCAGTGATTTGTTCCCTTGTTTGTTGACTTCCCTTTCCATGGGAGCTGGGCTTTGCTCTGTTCTCGCTCCTCTGGTTTATAGCTTGGGGCCATGCATAGAGCAGGCGTGTAATGTTTTTGAATGAATGCATGAATAAATTATAACTTCAATATGTAAAATAGACTTAAAAAAAAAATCCAAGACTGGATTTAGGTAAATATAGGTGAAGCCCACCAGATAAGTAACGTGAAGGAAAACCATTCTGGGGCTTGGATGCAGGGAGCCTGCGCCCAGATCTCAGCGCTGCCCCTTGCGGGCTCTCAATCTGTGGGCGAATGAGTTGACTTCTTTGCGAGCGTCTTCTCATTTGCATCAGCACACCGCCATCTTCACAGGGTCATTGTGAAGCTCACGTAAACTAATCTGTGTGGATGCGCTTTGTAAAAACATGGAAGTGCTGTACATCGAAGGGCTTCTCCCCGTCCTCACGGCCATTGTCCCCTCCTTCCTTCTCTTTTCCTCCTTCCTGTCCGCCTCCTCCATCATCATCTTCATCATCTCCACCATCCTGACCCTCCGCACCCTGAACAGGATGAAAAGCACTCAGGCAACTGCAGGTTTGAAATCGTGGCGTTCTTGTGACATTCCACCCAGCAGAGGGCAACAGTTTCTACCAACTAAGCCCAATGCCTATAACTGTCAAGTTCTAGGATGATCATGGAAACTTACAGACATTAATATTTATTTACTGTTAAAGAAAACACATGTGTCCACCCTACTAATTCTTTCGTTCAGCAATCTCCAGATAGTCTGGTTTGGTTCATTGCCTTGTAGCCCAAGGTTCTTTGGAAATGTCTGGCTGCCATGAAAATTATCTTTAAGAAAAGAATTTGCACCCTTCCTTCCTTCCTGGTCAGCTGGGTAATAGGCGGAGCAAATTGTGCGTCAGGAATGATGACACAGAGGTGCTTCTCTTTTGAATATCTATATCCTTGGCATTGGTATCGTGAGGTAGGGTCATGGCTTTGTTTGATCAGGTTATCTGAGAATTCTCCCACTTCTTATTCCCACCTGTGTTCTCTGTGGGATGAACCACGTTTATGTGGATTTCATATTAGGATTGTTGGAGAGGGCTCTTTACTAAGAAATTGATGTCCTGAGTCTACCTTGCAGGGTCTAGGAACTCACTCCTACGGTGCCATTTGGTGCAAGGACAGACAGGCTAGGAAGTCACTGAGGGGCTTGGCTGTTGAGAGTGAATGCAGGTGGGTCTCTGAGGTCCTGCGTTCACCTGCTGCCAGGAAACCACCCTAGAGTAAGCCAGTGCAGCCTCGTCCGCATAAGGAGAGCGAGAGGGATAGCCCAGCCCAGTTCTCTCCAGTTCACGAGGACCAGTTGGGGATAATGAAGCAGTAGCTGTGCTCGCTCAGTGTGGGAGGGCCATGTGTGTCCTATTACCGGGTGCAGAAAGGGGCTCTGGGTATTCCTGAGAGACCTCTTCGGTTTTATGGAACTCTGTTGACCTTTGCATCACACCCCAGCTCCTTTCAGTAAGAAAGCCACCAAGATATTTAAACAAGATGGTTTAGACATGTAAGTATCACTTATTCATTCATTCATTCATCAGTCTAATATCAGTGGAAGGCCAACTATATGCTAGGAATTGGAAAGTCAAAATGAAATAAGGCCCAGGTCCTTCCCTTGAGTAGTTCCCAGGGTCTGGGGGGTGTGGGGACGATGTAAACCATTAACGACCCCACTGCCGGGAAAGGGCTATAACTGGACTTGGGGTCAGGGCCATGAGAACACAGTGGCGATGGTGATCAGCTCTGTCTGCAGGCGGCACTGGAGCTGTTTGTGTTCCTGGGAGACCCTTCAGGAGGTGAGGTTTCCATCTCGTTTCACCCCCTACACAAGCCTTGGTCCATATCAACAGCAAAGCTGGACGAGAGAGATGCAGTCAACATGTATGGTTACCGTTCCGCCTCTGAGTCCCCCAGCCCCGCCTGGTTTGAGCTGAGCTGAGATTTGCCAGTAGGGGATTCGTGGGGTGTGCTGGCACAGGCCTCCTGGGAGCTGAGGATGGGAAGCCAGGTCTTGAGCGCTGGGCGCCCAGAGGAAAATGCCAGCTTCTTCCATTTTCCCTGTCGGTTGGCTGAAGGGAAGGGACCACACTGACTTTTCCCCGAGACGGGGAATGCCAGTCAATATGCTGCCAGGATTGCTTTTGGGACACTGGAATAAAGGACTGGCTCGGGGAGAGGACTCAGCTTTCCATGGTGCAGGAGGCCCTGTCCCAGGAGATAGATTCTTTCAGGAAGCCTATGGGACCCCGGGTAACTCTATCTCTCTTCTTTGGAACCCTATCTCCCTCTCTATAATCTTGGTCATCCAGCTGAGTGTGGCCCTCCATGCTGGCGCTGCTGGGAGCATATGCTCAAGGGCAGAAGCTTGGCCCTGAAGCACCTTGGATTCTCGGGGGCTCTGAACCCAGTCCTCGGAGTCATGGGCACTGAGCGGCTGCCCCTTGGCAGGGCGAGTGAATGGCCCTCACACACCAGCAGCATGCCCAGAGGCAGGGCCCAGCCGCAGGGAGCGCCCAGCCCACACTCCAGGCTGGGAACATGTCAGGCGCCTGCTGGCCCAGCCCCGGGGCTGGCCGCTGCCAGCTGGGATGCCCAGCCCTCTGCTGGTTCCCCCGGCAGCCCCGGAGCGCTGGGGGCCTTCCCCTGCGGGTGAAGTCTAAATTTAGCCCAGAGAGGTGGCCTTCCCATGTTGCTGGAGAAAAGCTCTTTTCACTGGAGTGGACCTCGGCCTTGATGAAGGGGGAGGGCCCACACCTGGGAATATATAAACTTTATTGTCCTTGGATGACAGAATGGTCTCCCTGCCTACTGGTTTTCCACCGTTTTCGCCTGTAGTGTGACCGTCTCTGCTTATGACTGCACTGGCCAGAGCAAGCCATTTCCTTGTGGACTGGGCTCCCGGGGCCCTGCCTCCAGGCCGGCGTTGACTCCTGGGGACCTTGTCTCATCTCCACTTGGCCTGGTGAGGCCGAGCTCTGTGCACACAGAGACAACAGGGAATAGGCGGCCGGGTCTCTTGCACGGTCTTGGGGGGAATGTGAGGCCCAGCACTGTGCTCTCTCGGACCAGCCCCCAGGATGCCGAGAGGCATGAAACACTGCAGGGCTTCCCCTTGGAGGGCCCAGGGCCCGAGGCCTCAGATGCCACCCTGGCCCATATTGCAGTGAACATGAGACTCCCATCTCGGGAAGACATGGGTCCTAAGGGTGCTCCGGCCCGAGAAAGGTTTTTAGGGCCTCTCCTGGCCCGGGGCAGGCTCCTTTGGGGGTTCCGCCCTAGAACTCCTCTGCCGTTTGAGTCTTGTATGAATCGTTTGGGGAACCGACAGGTGAACATTCCTTTAAAAGTCAACTCCTAGTTCATGGTCATGTCCCTTTTGATAAGTGTTCCCTCTGGTGTCTAACGGTACAAGTTCTGGTTAACTCATCTAACGCAGGAGCTCTGAAATATGGGGCAGAGAGCAGAGGACTTGGACGCTGAGGAGCTGGGTTGCTGGGTGGTCGGGTTTTACTGCCTATTAGCCGTAGGATGCCGGGCAGGGTACCTGCTCCAACTTCTGTTTCCTTGTCGGGAAAACGGCACTAATAAGACAGCATTCACAGCTCGGGTGCTGGCAACAGCGAGAAGATGTTACCTGTTTCTCAAAAGCGCTTTTTGTAAAACGAAGATTGCCTTCCCCACGGAATGACCTGGGCTGGAAGCCAGTGTTTGTTGGGATTTGATTGGTTCCCAAACTTCTCCCTCCCTCCATCCCATGGAAACCTCCTGTCTCTCACAGAGCCCCCCGAAAGGACACCAGTAGATCATGGGGACCACTCAAAAGGGGAAACAGTCACCATGTCAGCGCTGCGGTCACCACCCAAGCCTGGCGTGTTTTCTGATCGGCACCCAGCATTTTGTCATTTCCCCAGGCTACCCTGCACAGCATTCGACATCAGGTCTGGGACAAGCTTTCCCACTTAACGACAACCGATAGAAAGACATCAGACTGAGTCTGAAAGAAATCGGGCTTGGGCGAGGAGGGGTTGCTGTAATTTTCCAGGATGCCCTGGACAGCCCCCAGAAACTGTCAGTATGGAAAGAGCTCAGGAACATTTTACAAGCCAGTAAAACATTGTTAGACGGGTGATAGATTCTTTGGAATTTATCTGCATGGTTGACGTCACTCGCTCAGCGCCGGGAGCCAAACCGTCTCCATGTCTGTGGCCCCTTTCTGGAACTGTTTCCCTGTAGTTCATCCCAAGTGACCCGTTAGGCCACTTCCCTGTCAGACATTGTTGGTTTGCATCGAGTGGTGGCCCTTTCTGGGCCCCTGCAGTTGGCAGGGAAGCTCTTCCTTCAATCTGAAACGAAGAGGAGATTGATGGCTTCCCTGGGCTGAGGCCCGCCCTCCTGCAGACACATGTGTGGGCGGTCCCAGCCTCATGTTTTATATCTTGGTCTCTACAAGTTGTGATGACTGGTATCCTCCCCAGCTCAACCCCGTCCATAGAGGCTCCGCCCAGTGTTCTGCCCCCTGCCCGGAGGACTCTAGACTGGGCAGCGTCCTGTGATCATACCGAGTCCCTATCTTTGTCACGGTTGACAGTGTCACGTCATCTTTCCTAAGCTTTAGTTATGGCAACATGACATTCATTTCAATGTGGACATCTGGAAGACGTGGCCAGGGAAGGGAGGGGCAAGGGAGACGGTGACAAAGGCACAGTTATCGAGCACCTGCTACGAGGCCGGCGCCGTACTTAAATATCTTAATACACATAATCACATTTCGCTCTCACAACAGCTCCCTGGACGAGGACCGTCTAATTCTCATGTTACAGAACTGGGATGGAAGGTTTGGAGCACTAAACATAAAATAAAAAGTTATACGTCTTCTTCTTGATTTTCTTGGGGGTTGGCTTCTCGGCTGAGGAGGTGACATCTTGGGTTGGGAGGAGTGGAACAATGGCCCACATGTCACAGCGGCAGGGACCTGCTGAAACCCTGTTGAATGAAGGAGCTGAATAGCACTGTGGGATTTTCTAAGCAGACCACTCTCTTCTTCCCCAACAGGAGACGTGGGGACAACCAAACCTTGCCCTTCCTGTCCTCTGGGACGGAGTGACCCCTCGGAGATCAGCTGCTCTCGAGAAGGCTCTCCAGATCCCCAGTGCTGGGTGCCAGCAGCGTCCCACAGCCGTGATGCTGCCCAGACCAGCCCTGGGAAACAGCCCTCACTGGCCAGCTGGCGAGACCCTGGGGTGACTCATCTGGCCACCGGAGCCTGAGCATCAGCACGCTCCCCTGCCCGCTGCTGCTGCCTCTGCTGTGACCACAGTGGCCACATGGCACGCTGGGGGCTGGTCCCCAACCCTGAGTGCTGCTGGCCGCCCAGCGTTGGGGGTGTTCTGGCGCCAGCGAGCTGGGCCGGCATGGCCCCTGCTTTCCACAGACACTCTCTCTGCCTGCTGCTCTATCCCCCGTCTTAGGGTGTGGGAAATGATTCCTCTCCCCGGGGGCCCCGGGGCTCAGCTTCCAGCACCAGGGGGACTTGCTGGCCTCCTTCAGTCAGAGACAGCAAAGGCAGTTACCCCCGGGAGACAGGCGTCTCCCGGGTGTGAGGTGGGGACCCTGGGGTGCAGCCACCCTCTGACCTGGTGCTGACCTCGGCTCGAGGGGCGGCCACACCCCTGCCATTTGCTCCTGCAGTCAGAGCGTGGGACACATGACGCCATGGCACTTTCGGGTGTGCTGGAGTTGTGACAGATTCCAAGGAACATCAAAGCGCAGAACAACGGCCAATACATCACAGTCTGTCACCAGGGCCCCCGCCCCTGATTATCACATTAAAGCAGCAATGGGCACATTTCAGCCAAAGCTTAGCAGACGCCTGTCTGCTGGAACTCACAGTTCCTCCCTCCCGAGTTCCACAGATACGGCAAGGGTTCCATTTAAAAATCTGTGCTCTCTCGTCCATGCCCAGAGCTGAGGCATTCCTTACCCACACGCATGCGCACATGCACCCACGTGCACAAGGACGCCCCCTTGTTGGGGGTTAGGTAGGTCGCCCCGTAGACTGGAAGGCAGAGTTGCATTCTGATTCGAGCTCTGCCATGGAGTACCTTGAGAATGTCACGTGATTAGTCGACACCTCTGGGCGTCGATTTCCTCAGCGTAAGGTAAGGATGGAACCATCTGGCACATTTCTGAGTTCAGTGGGTAGAGACCACGGACAGCGTCTGCCAGGCATCCTGTTGTGTGTGCGTGTTTCTTGATGTGTTTATTGTGTGTAACCCCCGGGATAGAGAGAGAAGTTGCTCTTCCACGGGAACTTTGCTGAGAAGGACTTGTGCGAGAAGGTGAGGGAGGCCGCTCACGGGTTGAGTTTCAGGTTATGAAGGAAACACTTGCTGGGCTGGTATTTCTGTGGGTGGATCCTCACTGGGGACGGGAGTGGAGGGTAACTCCAGAAAGAGCCGTTTTTGATCTTTAGAACTGTTTCCCCCAAACTCCAGAGCATCCAAAGAAAGCAGAGTTATCTGCCAGAATGTCCCAGAAAGAACAACAGGCATGCGAATTCGACGTCACATGATCAAGCATGTGAAATGTCACACTTCTTTTATTACTTTAAATTAAACTTGATGTGCTATTGTAGCCAACCTGCCAGGGTGGTGGGAAATGTAGCCTCAGACCTCCCTGGGACACCCCCCCCCAGTTCCTGTGAGCATCCCTCCCCCCAAAGCACTTCCGGTAGGGCCCTCTGGTCCTCGGTCCACGCGGGTGACTGCTGATGTGTTCATCTGCCGGGTCCTCATTGTCCTCAAAGGCTGGTGGCTCTCCCATCTCTTGGCAAAGCTTTACCATGACTGTGAGTTCTCCCCTGAGCCCCCGCCCTCTCCCCGGAGGGCTGACAGGGAGGTAAAAACCTCTGTACCTGGGAAGGCAGGTCTCTGTCCCCTTCCAGTCCTGGAGGGGGCCGAGGATCCTTTTCAGGCTTCCTTCTCTGATGAGACTGTCTCCCTCATCTTCTGGAGAAGATAACCAGTAATCTTTCTGAAAACAAGGATGGCTTCTGCTTCACAGGGTGGGGGAAAGATAGGTTATCTGGGTTAACTAGGAGTCACCAATGCCTGACTGAGATGAAGGTCATAGGCGTGGAGAATTTGTTCAGAGACTTCAGAAGAGAGATTTAGAGAATCGTGTGGGACACTGGGATAAGGTCCTGGTCCCTCTGACACACTGTCTCTTGTCTCCTCCCCTGAGTACTTCCACAAAGTAGCCAGGCTTGAGGAAGAAAGCTGCCTGGTGGAGCCCCAGCACCAGCAGAAGGCACTGCCTGCCACCACCATGGCATTGACCTCTTCGTCACTTTAGAAGGAATCCAACTGGACTGTCACACCAGCCACTCTTGCGGGGTGGAGGGGGGACAGTCGTTCATCCCATTTTCCAGATGAGGAAACTGAGGTGCAGATGGTTGAAAAGACTTGTCCAAAGTTGGTGTCAGGGTGGGAGGAAGCATCCACGTCTCTTCCATTTTTCCTCAGATGTCCCGGTGTTGCTCACGGTGTTCCGATTTGGCTCCGGCTGCGCCCGTCAGTGACCTGCCTTCTGCGAGCGCCCGGCATCCTGGGAGCTTGTCGATCCATTGTGTCTAATTCTCCCTCCTGTGCCGTTCTCTGCTCCTTTCGGGAGAGAAGCTAGGAGTGGGGCACATGTCTCATAAGCGAGTGTGCTCTGGACGTTGACTCATCTCTGGTGGGTTCCCAGCGACCGGGCTATGGCCAGGGTGAGCGCATGTGGCCAGTTCTGCATGCTTTCACTTGGTGACGGGAGTGATCTGTATAAAATCATTAATTCGAGTCTCAAAGAAGAATGGCAGGAAATGTATTTCTGACTATTTAGAAGTGACTCATTCTGGGACTATTTGAAAAATATATATTATTTTTATCAGTGAGTAGAATTGTCTGTCGTCAATGTTATCTCATCACACCCAGGGATCCTAAGGTCCGATTACCCGTTTCCCTGAAAACAGTCCCCGGCCACGCTGGGGGGAGACGGAACCCACCACAGTCTCCACAGGGCTCACCCGCCCCACGCCGCAGTGCCCGCCGCACCGATAACGCCCCCCTCCCCTGCAAAGGCACGAGGGGCAGATAAGGAGGAAGTGTGCATGCTGGTTCCCAGGCATTTCCACAGCCCATGAGCTACTAGGATCAGAAGAGGTCCCATCACCCAGAAAGCTTGGCTGGCGTTCTTTGAAAGCAAGAAAGGAAAATGAAGGAGCGCCTCAGACAGAACCTTTCTTAGGGGGCTTTGCCCAGACAGGGGACTTCTGAATATTTGAATGGAAACAAAGGATGGCTAAGAGTTCCTGCTGTGCAGTCATTCCCCAATTAACGATCAGACTGGGCAGCACGTTTTTTTACAGAAAGCACCTAATCCAGTTTTCATTAGCAGGGATTTGATCTCGCCCATTGGAAGCAGGAAAATTCACCTCTGCTCTCGACCAGATTCTGCCAGACACACAGGTATTCACTGCGCGGGGCCCTCTGCTCCCTGAACAGTCCAGCGAGCTTTGCGGCCTCCAGAGTGACCTGCCCAGAGCAGGGCTTCCGGTCGGAGAGCGATGGGCCACCCCGCCAGCATTCTGCCCTTGTTCCATGCGGAGGGAGGGGGTCCAGATCTTTTTCTCCCACACAATCTCTGGGTTTGACACTTCCTGAGAAAGCTGGGTTTGTTCCCTTATGTGCCACCAGTCTGGAATGCAGCTCTTCCTGTTGGAAAGACAATGGTCTTTATGGGAAAACAAGGACTTTTCAAGGATACAGGGGACATGGCAGGCACTGAGCCCCCGGCTGGGTGAGGAGGGCATCCCTGGGGCTCGATCACGTCTGCCTGGGGCAGAGCAGAGCTGGGGAGGAGGAGGATGTCACGGGGAGATAAAGGCAGTATGGGGGAGCAGCCCAGAGTTTCCAACACAGGCTTAGGAGTCGGGGACATGGCCTATTGGCCTTCGCCATGCAAAGTGTGGACTAAGGACCAGCGGTACCCATGGTGCCGAGAGATGGCTAGAAATGCAGAACCCCAGGCCCGTCCAGAACCACCGAACCGCAATCTACATTTTCACAAGAACCCCAGAATATTTGTATCTTCATTCAAACACTGCTCTGGGCTAAGAGGAAGCAAGAAAGGTTTTGGAGCTGGGGGGTTAGTTATGAGCCGCTGGGGTGGGGAGAGGAGCCCGTGGCAGCCAACCAGGTGTGAGCAGGAGAGTCAGATGAGACAGGGCTGGCTGCCTCCCCGCAGGTGTGAGGCATCTCGTTAGACACCAGCCAGCATCAGGAAGTGTGTGTCTGGGCGGTGGGCATCTTCGGACCTGTGTTTTTGCAGTCAGGTGTCACGGCCATGGCTGAGTCTAGGCCCAAGCCCGGGGAGACGGGCCAGCATGCAGGGTTGCCGCTGCTCCTGCTGCAGCCCAGGCTTCTGGGAAAGACATTTCGGAAGTTTCCTGCGGCTGCAACAAACTGTCGGGGTCGGCCTCACCGTGAGCGGCTCTCCCCAGTCCCAGGGCAGCCAGCTGCTGAAACCGGAGCTCCTGGGCCAGCCGTCCACGCTTCACACAAGGTACGAGGCGGGCCACCCCCACGCCCCCACCCCTCTGTTCAACCAGGGCAGCCCTGCACACAGGACGGGGGCCCAGACTGCGTCCCGAGCCTCTCGCCCCGGGGAGGGGGGGAGGGTTAAGAACAACGGAGCATGACCTCTTTCGAGGGGGGTGGGTGAAGTCTGCATCTGCAGGAAGAAGGGGGCTGGGTGATATGAGAGAACTCTTTCAGTGGGAAGGTTCTGGCTCCCAGTTTTGAGAAAGAAAAGGGTATGAACGTTGCTGTCAGTTAATTCCCGCCTTTTCGATTGCTGCTGTGTGTTTTCGGCCAAGTTAATGTACCTCTCTGAGTCATGGTCTTCTCTCTAAAAGTAGAGGAGAATAGCTTCCCGAAGGTTCTGAGACCCTGGGCGTACTCCTGGCACGTGGATGGCCAACATTAGTTTTTTCTACCCTTCCGTTCTCTGGCGTTGCTACGTCTCTCTTGCTGTTTCTTGCAAATAAACATCTGAATTAAATAGTTCCTGTCTGGTAATTCAGATCAACCAGAGGGAAGACAAGTCTTAAATACATGGCTTTTTAAATCTGAAGGCTACAGTTTAGAATAAATGTAACCATTTGCTAAAACCCAAACCATTTCCCGGAATGTGGTCTTCAGGGGGGCGGGGGCTGCTTCGTGAGCAGGCTAGCGTGTTATTAACAGGTTAGTTAATTGATAGCAAGTGGGTTCTCTTAGGACACATATGTAATAAAAAGCAGTCTGTTCCAGTGTCCACTGTTTAAATGTTGCCCACCACGTTCTTTTTTTCTACCCCATGCCCAAGTCGGTCCATACTTGGTGAGTTCAAAAGCTAACACATCGGATGAGTCCTCCTCATTCTAAATACGGTCGCAGGAAACGGCTCCCACACTGAAGGCGTTTTCTGTTCTCTGCTCCCTGGAGCCCGAGAGGTTATCAATGTTGTGGAAAACCTCCCATGAAGTTCTCCTCTAGTGGACACTTTGGGAGCACAGAAGCCTCCTTGAGAATGGTCTGACTTTACCTTTTCCCAGGACCGTAAAAATATATATTTTTGTTTCCTGCTCCAAACACAGCATAACTCACTTTCCGTTTTTCCTGGGAGATGGTGGTCATGGAGGGAGGCCTGGGGGTTCTCTGGGATAAATCAGCTTGTAAAACAACTGTGGGGGACTCCAGGTCTGACTTAACCAACATTTCTCAGGATCCGCAGACCAATAAAAGCGCATTCTCGCTGCAGCTCAGCCGGCTGATTTATTCCTGTCCCCCTGCTGCGGCCGGTCCTGCGCAGGGCCGGCCATTTGTCAGGCCGGGAGAATTACACTATGCAGGACCCTCACCGGTGCTATCTCAGTGTATAAATTGCAAGAATTACAATGTATTACGACGTACCCCGCAGAGTCTCATATTAATAAACTGTGTCTCATCTGCAAAAAGTGTGTGTATATGGCCCCCTTGGACCGAGGCTTACAGCCCTAGAGCACACAGCCACCACGCCAACCTGGCTGTTCCCTCTCACGGAGCCCCGGTCCTGTCCTCCTGCCTCCGTCTGACTTTCCCTTTCCTTGTGACGACCGTCGGCAGGCCCTGACCCCTCGTGTTTAACTCCACGGAAAGGCTATGCAGAGGGGAACAGACACCATCTGTGTGCATTTGTGTTGTGGGGGGTGGGTGAGTCCACAGGAAGAACTCAGTTCCTTCCAAAATACGCAGCTTTTACCTTATAGATTTCATTGACCTGTGGGCACACACAGGATTGTGTTCATAATGCAAAACTTCCTTTTGCCAACTCCCTCCTTAACCAGTGACGAGGCCCTAGGCTCCGGCTTCCTGGGAGGGTTTCTCACGTGCTTTTAGCAACTGGTCCAGTCGCCCATCTGGTCAGCTCCTACGAGGTATCTTCCACTTCCTTCCCTTGCCCCTGCTCTGGCCTCTTCGGCTGGGCAGGGCTGCTGGCTCCTTCCATCACCTGACAGTGTCTACCAGGTACCCTCGAGGCCACCGGGTGCCTTTCTTTCTTACTGAACACTTGCTGGTGACATCTGATTTTCCCTCTCTCTTCATCTGCTATGGACCCTAAGTCCCTGTAATAGACTGGCTTAAGTTCCACCCTGTAAGGCCGGTGGCCGAGGCCATGCAGGTTCACATGGGATTCAGGCAGACGTTAAAGGAACTGTGGAGCCGGAACACGGTGGGCCATGCCATTTATTAGTCCCGAAACGGCGGACGAGCAAGCAGGCAGGGAAAACCTCTTCCCACTCACTCAGGAGTGACAAGCAAACAGGTCAGGGGAGGTGGGGGAAGCCCCTTCTCCGAGAAACAATAGCAAAAAAAATGGCCCCTCCCCATGGCAGCAGGCAGTCCACAATCTACAATCTGCCGCCCTGAGGACAAGCACCTGTAGCCTTACACAGACTGTACACAGGTGGTGCTGCCCTGCGCTCGTGCACCAATTAGGCAAAGGACAGGCGAGCAAGCCCGACATCCCCCTAGTGTGTATATGGAAGTCCCACCCCAAGTACTTCAGAATGTGGCCCTATTTGGAGATGGAGGCTTTAAAGAAATAATTCAGGTAAAATAAGGTCATTAAAATGGGGGTCTAATCTAATCTGAATGGCGCCCTTATAAGAAGGGTCGTTGGGACTCGGGTACAGAGGGAAGACCACCATAGACAGGCCAGGGAAAGAGGCCTCAGGAGAAACCAACCCCGCTGATACCTCATCTCTGACTCCCTGCTTCCGGGACTGTGAGAAAATGTCTGTTGTTGAAGCCACCAGTCAGTCTGTAGTGCTTTGTTATGGCAACCCTTGCAGACTAATAAGTCCGCTGCCAAGAAAGCTCTCGGGCCTTCGTGCTGAGTTAGCCGGGTACCAGTGGACAGTGACCTGGGGGCAGGGGCTGGGGGGTGGGGGTTGGGACTTGGGTTGAGGTTTGGCTTTGGAGAGGAGCCCTGGAGCCCTGCTGTGGGGGCCCTGCTGGCTTCCCGTGTCTGCAGACTAGTCCGGCCTGATCTGGGGTCAGTCCCCTGCTTGGCTCTCCTGCCTCCCCACCCCCTATATGCCCCTTGTTCTAATTATCCTGGGCTCATTTCTAGAAAGAATTGTGACCTGTAGTGAGAGCAGTGGGCTGAGACCTCCCGGGATAACTGGAACCACTGGGATCCTAAATTGGGTGGGAGTGGGAACCATGGGGAAGACAGGCTGGGGAGGCCATTGGAAGCCAGAGGAGGCGGGGAGAAATGCTCTGACTCCTCCCTCCCTCCTTCCAAGCTCTTCCGCCAAATGCCTCCCATTGGCTGAGCCCAGAAACCACAGGGTCTGGGAAACACAGCCCGCAGGGCTCAGCCCCCACCACAGGCAGCCCAGCAGGAAAAGGGAGCGAACCAGACCATTGTGGGGCAGGCAGCCCAGGACTGGGGTTCCTTTCCCACCTCTATGCTGGTCTCCTGTGCCCGCTGCAGCATAGCGCCACCGACAGGGCGGCTTCCAACAACACAGGTTTATTCTCTTACAGCTCTGGACGCCAGAAGTTCAAAATCAAAGTGTCAAAGAGGCTCTACCCCCTTTAGAGAGAGGCCCTAGGAGAGACTTCCTCTCCCGGTGGACTCAGGTGTTCCTGGGTTGTGGCCGCCTCACTGCCATCTCCGCCTCTGTCTTCACAGGCCGGCCGTCTGTGTGTGTCCCCTCTGCGTGATGGGATGCTCGTCAATGGATTTATGACCTGCCCAGTTTTGCTGGGATGATCTCATCTAGAGATCTTAACTCAATCGTATCTTTTCCAAATAAGGCCACTTTCACAGGTGCCAGGGGCTTGGACGTGGGGACAGATATATATGGGGGGGGGGAGTTACTATTCAACCCACATAATCTTTCTAACTGCTCAAGCTATTCCCCCACCTTCTCTATCTGGAAAAATCCCTCAAGTCTCCGCTCTACTGCCACCTCAGTATGGGACCTCGCCTGAACTGTGCTATCAGATAGACTCGCTCACTACCCTCGTGGGCTCACAGTTCTTTGTTCGCAAGCATGGGCTTATCACTTTGATAGTCAGTTCCTTTAGTCCAGGAATGCCTCAAGGGCATAGCAGGGCCTGGTCCTCTGCTCCAAGGGCCAATGTCACCTCTCAGCTTTGCTCTTGCATGAGCGTCAAGGTCTTTCTGCCAGCACCCCAGTTCTCTCCTCCTGCTTGGAGTTAGAACAGCTTTCCTGAGCCGCATGTGACTCTGTTTTCCATCTGACACATGCTTGCTGAGTGCCTCTTATGTCTGGAATTTGTTCCCATAGTTTGCCTGGACCCCCTCTTTCCTGGACCTAAATCACACTGGCTTCCCAGCACAATTCTAGTTAAGGAAGTGCTGCTGATAACCAGGTCTCGTTAGAACCAAACAGGGCTGGGACTGGAGGTGGGGGAAAGCATTTTGTCATCAGTGCATTTCCGGTAGAAGAATTTGATCTGGAATTTGGGGTAAAGAGAGGGCACCTAGCTCTTAAAAACTTATTTGAAACTGTAAAGCCAATAGTCGTGGCCATTATCACAGCCGCCTGGCCAGTGCAGGTTCGCATTAGATTTGGAGAGACAGTAATGAAACAACGGAGCCAAAAACTGGTGAGCTTTCAGCTTTAATTCTAACTTCACCTGGCGGGCAAGCAAAAACACACACTGGGCTCCAAAAACCATTCATTCAGTGCTCACAAAGCTACTGACTTATCCGAATTTCCTAAAATCAAAAGCTTTCTAGCTCACCAGTCTTATTCACCTCTGTTCCCCATCTCCTTCTCTGATACAAACTCTGCACAAACTGGCTTCTCCCTCAGCACTCCGCCATCTTGGCTGCTTCTCCTGGCCTCCACATGGCCTGTATCTGCTCTCCTCTCTAATGCTAACCTCAGTTACCGAGAGAGAGCAAGCTCCTGGTCTGCCCCACTTTATAGTGTAGAAATCCAAACCTTTAAGCCAATCTACAAACAAGGAAGTTTCTGATACAAAGTCACTTATCTGAGGCATAATGGGAGGATTCCTCACGAGAGTGCACCACCCCACATCATCCAATCAGTCAAGGGTGTGGGGAAAAGCTTACTCTTAAAACTTGCACGTGGGCAGCGCCATCTTTAACAAAATGAGCATAATATATTTTATCTGCCCAACAATCCACCCCTATGCTCACTTTACTACCCACAATCTACACCACCGGCATCCCTGTACAAGGAAATTAGGTACATTACATTTTCTTGCCATTTGAAAGGCTTCCCAGGGCAGGGGGAGGGCCTCCAGCAAAGCCACTCCCGACCCCCATCAGGGTATTTCACATTGTCCAAAATCCTTAAGTCCATTCAACAAAGGAGCCAGTGCTCACTCTGGTCGTAGTCCAGGAAATCAGTGCACACACATAGGGCTTTAGCCTCCCCCCTCATTCCTGCCATCATTGCAGGTCTCACACTGTCCTAAAGAGAAGCATGTGGCAATGGCAGTCAGCATTTCCATCTCTGCTCTGGGGAGCATGATGGCATCCACCCCTATGTCCCCAAATCGCAGACCTATCAGCAGCTTAGCAGGCACTCCCTGCCGTCCCAGTGGCCACTCGGCAATGCATGCCTGGCTCCCGGGATGTCTGTTCATCCTCCCGCCGCAGCTGCCACCGTTTACCTTCTGGAGTCTGCAGATTGCAACTCCAGCCCAATTTTCCTCATCTTCTGGATAAGAGCTGGAAACGCCAGCTCCCACTGCTGGGCTTGAGCCCCGGGCTGCCACTGCCATGGGTCTTGCCACCCCAGCCCCAGCCTCAGCCCCAGCCTCAGCCCCGGCCTCCTGCTGGGGCTGGCTCTCAGAAATCTCCACAATGTCCAGGGCAATCTGCAACTTGCAAACCTGTGATTCCTTCTCTAGTGTCTGCTCCATTTCCAGGCGAGTCTCTCAAACCTGGTCGGCCTCCTCCTCCAGCTCCAGGGTCAGCATCTCTTTCTCCCACGTTTCCTCCAGCTCCTTCCACTGCTCGGCCTGCAGGTCCTGAGCAGCCTCTTCCATAGAGCTCTCGGTTTCCTTGCACATGGCTGTAAAAGTCAACCAGCCTACAGTCCCCAGGAGGACAGCCACAGAGAACCATAACAGCAGCCAGTCCTCTACCATGCACCTCAAGGGTGCCAGCTCCATACCGATCTGTATCGATTCCTGCCACAGACTATGCCAAATGTAAAGCCTGGGGCCAAGGCCACCATCATAGCCGTCTGGCCAGTGCGGGTTCACATTAGATTCGAACAGTCGGTAATGAAACAACGAAGCCAAAAACTAGTGGGTCATCAGCTTTAATTCTAGCTAGCACCCGGTGGGCAAGTAAAAACACACACTGGGCTCTAAAACCCACTCATTCAGTGCTCACAAAGCTACTGTCTTATCCGAGTTTCCTAGAATCAAAGGTTTCTAGCTCACCAGACTTATTCACCTCTGTTCCCCATCTCCTTCTCTGATACAAACTCTGCACAAACTGGCTTCTCCCTCAGCACTCTGCCATCTTGGCTGCTTCTCCTGGCCTCCTCCACGTGGCCCTTATCTGCTCTCCGCTCTAATGCTAACCTCAGGAACCGAGAGAGAGCAAGCTCCCGGTCTGCCCCACTTTATAGTGTAGAAATCCAAACCTTTAAGCCAATCTACAAACAAGGAAGTCTCTGATACAAAGTCACTTATCTGAGGCATAATGGGAGGATTCCTCATGAGAGTGCACCACCCCACATCATCCAATCAGTCAAGGCTGTGGGGAAAAGCTTACTCTTAAAACTTGCACGTGGATAGCGCCATCTTTAACAAAGTGAGCATAATATATTTCATCTGCCCAACAGAAACTAATAGGCAGGTGCTTTTCTGTAGTGAGCAGTTGTTGCATTTTGTTCTGTGCAGTATTTGAAAAGCCTCCTAAGGTTCTATAGAAAAATACCTTGATTATCTAGAACACCTGGGAAATGGGGAGGTTTGTTCTTTTAATTTGTCATAAGGAAAATTCCCTTTAGTTTCTAAGTCCTGTTGCTCTTTTGCCTAAACTGCACCCTTTTTCCAGTGTTAGCGGGAGAGGGGTGGCAAAGGATGCTCAGCCCCTGCTCACAGGCTAGAGGACCGAGCATGTCAGTCTGGGACATGAGCCGAGGAATGCGGGGCATCACCTTCATGAAGCCCTGTTTATCTGCTTGTTTTCTGGGGAGTTTATGTTTTTCTCCAGAAACAGAGGGCAGAAAATAGTCACTCAGGTGAAGGTTTCTTTGGCTGACTTCTGGTTATCTTTAGATTCCCTTCCGGACTGCTGAGGATATTTTCTTAGCCGTCATCAAGTGCCTCTGCGCAGAGGATAAAGCATATCATTAATGTTGCGGTAGACAGAGACTGTGACCCCTTTCGGAGGGTTCTCTTGCTTGAGCCCTTGCAGTTGTGTGTGTGTGTGTGACTGAGTGAGGGTACCCTGGGTTAACCTAAGTGGAGAAAGCTACCAGAGCATGAATGACAAAAGCTGTGATTAAAAACCTCAGAAACCTGTGTATTTTAATCCCCTTTCCATCTTAACAGTGCGGTGACCTTCAGCAAGTACATTTCCTGTCTCTATGTCCTCATGAAGAATGAGAGAGATCTCTGCCTGCCTTATAGGATCCTTACGTGAATGCAATAGGGTGTTTTGAAAACGCTCGCTTTGTGAAACACGGCACAGACCTCCCTTGGTATTTCCAGGGCACCAAGCCCTGTGCAGAAGCATCAGATGTTTCTGTGACGGCTGCTGTCCGTTGGCACTTCCGCGGTCTTCTTGACTAGAGCGATTCTGCGTTCTCCCAGCAGAGCTGGGCCCTTGGGGGCTCATCACAGACCGGTGGGGTCAGAGCCACGCCCCCGGCCTTGGTCGTCTGTCCTCTCTACTGCCTTTCCTTCCTATAGCTGGTCTTGCACCCCCAGCCTGTCCCTCCCTGGTACACAGCCACTTGCTATGCTCCTGGGAGAAGCTAGACTCTTGCTATTTTACTCAACATAAAACCTCATGTCTCCCTTGTGTCAAAAAAAAAAAAAAAAAAAAGAGGATTAGACGCCAGAGAGACACGATATATAGTTTTTCTTTGACCGCTGGAAAAGATAAGTGGCTGAAAGAGACGGGAATTGTTTGCCTATAAATTGAGTGCCAGCAGGGTTATCGCCGGGCAGATTGTATGGAGGGGAGCGATGGGGGGTAGCGCGGGAGGCTACAATAACACGGAGATAGCGGATCCTCACCGCACTCAGACCCTCCCGGACGCGCACCCCGGGGGGGAAGTGCTTATGTTACAACGTAGCGAGCGCGAGGTCCTGGCCCCGAGATACCTCTGCGTCTCCCGGGTGGTGAGGCGGCTGTCCACGGTTACATTGGTATGCTCCTTGGCTGGGACCGGTGTCACTTGAGAGGCCTGGAGGGGACAGTGGGGATGGCAGGCGCTTCCTCCCACAGGGCATGGTGGTGCCCCAGAGCCGGAACCCAGAGGGCTGCCCAGAAGGGCAGTCAATGCCAGACGCAGAATAATATTTGGGCAGGGTGTTTCGTGACCCATAGGACAGTTGGAGTTGTCTAGGTCCCCCTCCTTCTGCATCCCTGTAAGTGGCAGGTGATAAATACTTCAGTCCTAGTGGCGCCCGATGTCTCGGTGGAGCACTGGGGTTGGCCGCCGCGAGGTTTGCAAATCACATCATTGGAGCCTGCGCGGTGGGGTTGGGGGTTGGGGCACTTGCGACAACTTCCGTGGACCCTGAAGCCTTTCTGCTTGGCTGACGCTGTGTGTGGGGGGCCGTGGTCTGAAAGGTGAGGTTCCGCTTTCAAACAGCCCTGAGCGGTGGTGGAGAGGCACTCAGGTGGCCAGGGGGCAGCGACCTGCTCCAACGTGAAACCCAATGACACTCATGCGCGGCTGGCCAGTGTAAATCAACTGAAGCAGCCATCCCTCCCTTATCTTGGCAGCGGGTTTGCTTTCTTGATAAACCACCCCCCTGACCAAATGGATCTGGCCCAGATTAAGTGTCTCTCGAGCATGTAATTTACTCATGTTGTTTCTCCTTTGTGACTGCAGTAGGCTCACAGAAGGGCAGACTTGGTCCCCAATAAAACGGAGACTCCGCATTCCTCCTCCCGGAGCCCGCTGTGTGAGTGCCCCCCACTCTGTAAGACAAGATGCGTGGTCAGAAAGAGGGGCCCAGGGCGGGCACCCCTTCCAGAGTCTAATGGGACCGTAAGGTTCACAGGCACCCCCGACACTCCCCGCTGCCTGAGCCCTCCAGGGAGGAACATCAAGTCTCAGCCTTCCTTTCCAAACTCAGCCCTTGCCACTCTTTGCTTGTGCCGCCCGCCCCCCCCTGTCCCCCCCACCCCCCGTCCCTCTGGCAGCACCAAGATACCTGAAATGTCCCAAATAGTTTATGTATTTGTGTCCCCGGGTGGCGTTCATGCTAACCCCCTTTGGCTCAAATGTCTGTCTGTCCCGTGAGCCTTCAAAACCTAACTCAAATGTGCCCCCACTGTAGCTACGGGGGCCATGCACCCCCTTTCCGCTCCCCCCGACTGAAATGCATGTCTGTGCTCCTCCGTGCAAGCGTGTTAGCGCCATGGTAGAGCTTGTCATCGGGGATGGTCGATGTTTGCTCAGGGTCCGACTATCCCACTGAATACTTGATTGCTTGAGGCTGGGAGCCGGCTTATTCATGTTTGTATGCCCAATGACCCAAACATGCTAGACTTTCCATTTCTCCTAAATTAGGGTCATGTACTTGTAACACCTGTGATGAAACCAAATGATGATTTCTTCTTGCTCTGCAGGCGGTCGTGAGGATGAAATGAGATCCCACCTAGCAAGGTCTGTCCGTCCTCTCTTAGCGACCTTACGGCACAGGACGAATCAGAGTGAGGGACAGAAGTCGGTGGACCCAAGGCTTGTGGATTGGAAGAGGGGGAGGGAAGACCGAAGGTCATTCTGTGGGAACGAGGCGTTGCTCATTTTGATGATTCATTTTATCTTTCATTGATGTTTCCCAACTCCCCTTTCATCCCTGAAAGGAGGTGACAGGGCAAGTGCCCGGCCATGTGTTGCTGACGAGTAGAGTAGCATCAGCCTGATCATTGAGATGCCCGGCGTCAAATCCTAACTCGGCTGTAAATCATACATCATCTCCATTTTGGTCACCCCCTGCCCCGACCCCGGGGAAGTGGATAGCTCAGCCCAATCCTTGTCACTCAACAAACGGCTGTGCGGGTGGGACGAGGTCAGCAACAGACGCGTATTAGGTGCACCCACCATGTGCGGGCGGTGTTGCGGGGACCCTGCCCTCCCTTGTTCCTGCAGCTCACGCACGGCTGTGCAGCAGGCGCCATTATCATCCTCACTCTGCGGGCAAGCGCCCCGAGGCTCTGGGGGTTGCCCGCAGGGCGGTGTCACCTGAGTGGCCTGCCGGGGTCTAAGTCCAGAACCCTTGCCGGTACCCCCTGCCCGCGTTCCACCCCTCGTAGTTTGGTTACAAGGATGCTAATCACTCTGTTGTTTTACGGCCTCACAAAAATAGTCCATGACTTCTGCAAAACTTGAGGTACCGACCAGCCATGTGGTTGCCAAATGTCCTGCAGCTGATTGCACAAACAGAAAGCTGCTTTTCAGCGTTCTAGGCAGCTTGGGTCTAGTTTGCGTTCCTCGGTACTGCCGGGGTGATCTTTGTTCGATATAATCCGACTGTGACCATCCCTTCCTAAAAACCTTCAGTAGCTTTCTGTGGCCTGCAAGACAAAACCAGGGTTCCTCAGGGGAATTTCAGGACCAGATCTGCTCTTCATCTTGCTTGTATCTCCTGCTTCTTGCCTGCCCCTCTCCCCAGCAACCCCCCGCCCCCATGCCACCAATAGATGGAAAGCAGAGGAAAGTGACAGTTCTGCCCCAAGCCCCCTTCCCACAGGGCATTGGCTCAGCGAGCCGAGTTGTGGGTGCATTCTCTTTGGGGGGAAGGGGGAAGCTCCCCGCCCCATTTCCTTCTCAGCCTCATAAACTATTTATCCCCACACACCTTACTAAGGCATCACTTCCTCTGCAAAGGTTTGTCTGCACCGTACACCTGAGAGTTAATCATTCCCTCTTGGTGGTAGGCGCAACGCGGTGCCCAGTTCATGCGGAAGCACCTCTTCTTATTTTCCAGTGCTCGTAACAAATCGCCCCCAAGTTCCCGTAAAATGAGTCATCCCCTCTGCTCCCGCACGGGGGTTCTGAGCAGTAGGGATTTCGGTGTGACTGAGCCGCGTGGGTCTGAGCCGGACACTGCCAGATCCTCCCTAGGACACCAATTCTAGCCAAAGAGCTATAAATGTCAGTCTACTGGGTGGAGCTCCCAGGAAAGCTCTTGTTTTCCTGGTTAAAAGAGAGTGGTCTCACCTGGCATGTGCCTTTTCATCTTGACTCTTACCTGTTTTTTATTTGTTTGTTTGTTTTGCCCCAAACTCATATTTGGAGTTGGGGTATCTAAGAGGTCATCTTGTAAGTGTGGAGACGAACGTCACAAATGATAACGGCAGAGAGAAATGACCGGAGGAGTTTGGTCCCTGACAGCTTCATGGAGCTTCTGTACCGGCCCGGGACTGCCTGTCTCTGCTCTTCTTGTTACTTGAGAAAAAAGATCCCTGTTTGGCCACGTGGCTATTGTCAGTCCCGAGTTTCGTGCACCTGGACGCAATGCTGACCAGGACACTTCTTCGTCATCTTCTGAGCTTGAACAATGCCTACTACGACATATACCCCTCTGAATTTCTATCACTTACGTCCATGGGCCTCTTCTCCACTCTTCAGTAAGCCGCTCAACGGCACACATTCGCTCGTACTTAGCCCTGGGCAGTGCATTTTTATTCAACCGATGAGTTTATATTTAAAACCTTTAATGAACGCTTTGAGCTTTGGCCTCAGAGAATAAGCTCAATCATTCTATTAGTGATCAGCAAACCTGGTCTCATCCTGACTTACTTTCCCACCAGTGCCAAGCCCTGGGTCAGGAAAGGGAGACATCAAAGGCAGAGGGGGGTGCGGTGGGGAGAGGAAGACCTGTTTGATGTGAGCAGAGAGGGAGGGATCTCTGCTAGGTGGACTACAAAGAAGCACTTCTGTGCAAATGGCTGCTGGCTTGCCAGGTCATTATGCCTGCCATCCACCTTGCATGGGTCAGAGGACTTGAAGACAGATTCCTGTAGCCAGAGAGTCTAAGCTCATCGCGAACATGACTCCAACCTGTCACTGGGTGCCCTCCCCTCCCTCCTCTTAAAGTGTCTGCCTCAAAGGATAAGGAGGGAAGAGTCAAAGTTGACTCCAGGGTGACGAGGTGACCAGGAGGATGATGGCTTGTCATTAAGAGAAATAGGTGGTCAGGGCTGGGGGTGGAGTGCACAATGGGCTTGTTTCTGGTGTCTGGGTGGATGTGTGCAAGAATGTAACGGGGAGAGTTGTCTACGTGGCCACGGCCCCTGAAAATGTGAGGATGGAAATGACTCCCTAAGAGAGAGAATAGAGCAAGAAGAGGAAGGGCTCAGGATCGGGACTTTGGGGAACTCTCTCAGCTTCGCTGCAGAAAGAGCGACAGTGGATTTTTAGGGCAGTGAGGCCATCCTGCATGACTCGGCAATGGGACATGCAGGTCATCACACATTTTTCAAAACGCACGGGATGTACGAGACCGAGAGCAAACTCCAATGTGACTGTGGACGTCAGTGAATAGTATTGTATCGATATTAGCTCGTCAATGACAACAAATCTACCACGTTATCGGAAATGTTAATAACAGTAGGAGAAATGGGGTATGTGGGCAATCTCTGTACCTTCTGCTCAATTCTTCTGTAAATCTAAAACTTCTCTAAAAAGCTCATCTAGTCATTTAACAAAATATATCGCCAAAAACGGAAAGAAACAGGGTAAGCGGAGAACAAGGAAAGTCCAGTGTCTTGGATACTGAAGCAGAAGGTGGGTGGCAAGGGGCATTCTGGGTCCGTGGGACTCAGACTCACTTGGGAATCACAGTCATCTGTGTCAAACCGTTAAGTATGTGGGACCTTGTTTTTAAAGAACGGGGGTGCTCCGAGGTTCTCACAGGTGGAGGGGCTGGGAGGGGCTCTCACTTGGTGGCCCCTGTGGGTTTGGGGACACGTGCCGGAGCGCTATCCTGGCTAAGGCAGGACCGGTGGGTTCGGGCAAGAGTGGTAGGTACGAGTGTCCTCAGAGGCGAGGGCTTGCCGGCTGGGTGAGGGTGCGGGGACCAGTGTTGGGGGGCCGCCTGGTGCTCTCGGGGAAGCAGGAGGTGAGATGGGGTAGACTTGCGATTCATTCCTGATGGGGGAAGATGCCAGGAGTGGAAACCCCAGAGCAGCCTGTGTCAGGCTCCACGTGCAGAAGCATCTTGTGGGCTGAGTTTTCAGAATGCAGATTCCTGGGTTCTCCCCTCCAAAATGTTGAATGAGGGGCTTGGGGTTGGCTTTTAAAAAGTGCCAAGGGGGTCATGATTTGAGAAAAGGATTAAACACAAGGAGATATAGTGAAGAAGGGAAGAAGGGGAAAAGCAAACAGAAGAGACTATTGGCGACTTGGTGAGTGTTCGAGGTCGTAGGTGTGTTACTGTGTGTATTCCGTCCCGTTCCGTCTGTTTGACAGCTACCCCGCGAGCTCCAGTGCATGCGGGACTGCAGGAGTCACACAGGGAGATGCCATTCTCTGTCTGTCTGGGGGGGGAGGGGGGGCACCAAGTGAGTGCCCCCCCCCCAGGGGTAGCTGTCAAACCGACGGAACGGGACGGAATACACACAGTATTCTCTTCTCTTCTCTTCTCCTGGCTCAGCCTCCGTGGGCCCTCGGCACAGGTCTGGGCTGCGACCGAGAGGCAGTTTGGCTCTGAGGAGTGTGACCGCCTGGGCATAGGTGTCAGCAAAGGGGACGGACACTTTCAGCCTTCTGGACATTCAGTTCCCCTGCGGTGCTTAGGCTCAGGAAAGGTGCCGAGTCTGCTCAGGGGAGGGGCGAGTTCAGCGCCCTCCTACGCCACCGCCATCAGATGTGGCGTCTGGGTAACAGAGCCACAAGATCAGAGCTAGGAACAGACGAACAAGGACGCGAGTCCTTGGAAAGAAGCCAGCCAGGACCCCAGGTCTGCGTGACTTTTGTTATAGCCAGTGGTGTCTGTCACTTGATGAATGTACTCAGATGTCAGGGTTGTTAGTGAGCACCACTAGCATAAAGGCCTGTGCCCAGGCCTTATTTCTTCTCTGTTCTTATTTCTCTTCTCTTCTTTTTTCTTCTCTTTTTTCTCTTTTCTCCTCTTCTCTTCTCTTCTCTTGGGAAGAGATTGGTTCCCCCTGGTCTGGCTGATAGAGATCTCTCCTGGTGTTGGTGCTGGCAATGTTCCAAATGAGGTTACAAACTAAAACGCACGTGCCATGTGTTTTAAAAGTATCTCACGAGCCATCTGGTTTGCCAGGACCTGTGCCCTGCGATCCTCCTCGGGACGGGAATCCCGGGGTGTCAGGCAGAGGCAAGAGGTACAGCCGCACACTGGTGTTGAGGCTTGAAGACTGTGGTGTGACAGCCTTCCGCTGGCTGTGATTCCGAGCAAGTTCAGACAGCCTCCCCTTCAGAAATCCATGCAAAGCTGGGCTGCATTTGCCAGGAGACTCGGCAGTTGGCTGCTAATGTGCTCGTGTGGGATATTTGGATACGTTTTGCCCCCTCGGTCTATCGTGAGGCGCACCCTCCAAATGTGTGCCCCGCTGGGTTGGCTTTCTCCATTCTTTGGTCCTCCCTCACTCTTTCTCTTCTTGCAACACGTGGTGTGCCCCTCGCCACCCTCCTCTTCAACTGTACCGGATCGACTATTCAACTGGCATAGCTGTTAGGAGATTAACTAGTCTCTGCTGTAGGCAGAGACTGTCTCTTCTACTGTCTTCCCAGAAAGAGGCTGTCCTTGTTTCAAGTAGCAGCAGGGGCTCAGAAGTGGGAGGGGGCTCCACTTTCCCTGGGGGATGGTTTGATGTATCGTGATGAGGCAGATGATGGCATGTCGGCTCTGGACTGGTTCCTCTTCTTGGGGAGAAGGAGTCTTTTGAAGGTCAGTTTGGGGAGAAACTCTAGACCAGAGCGGAGTTCCAGTGGAGTAGGATTTCTTCATCTAAAGGTACTCAGAAGTACGAATCTCACAGCTGAGAGGAGCCAGGTTTTGTTCTGTTCAGATCTTTAATTTTTCAGGCCGAGATAGATCTGTCCAGCAGAACCCCCTTTGGACATTCACAATGTACAGCTTCATAGTAAAGGCTCTGAGAAGTCCTGTACCAAGGAAGCCTGTTTCTTTTCATTTGGCACCCCCTAATTTGTACTTCCTGGGAAACTAGTGCTCTACAAACTACTCTTTGGGGGTGGCACTGTCCTAAGAAGTTGATGATTTCAGAACTTCTCTGCCTTACAAAAAAAAATAATAATAATCTGTGTTCCCCTAGTGATTAGTAATAAGAAGCTTTGAAAATGTTAGAAAGACCTATTTTTTCTTTCTTTAGAAACAAACAAACAAAAAAAGATTAATCAGCCTATACTAACTGCTCTAACAAACAACTCTCTAAATATCAGTGATCTTAAACTATAAAGGTTGATTTCTCCACTGTGCTATAGTGTAAGGCAGTTAGTGGGGTGTTCTGCTCCATGCAGTCATTCAGGGATCCACATTCCTCCCATTTTGTGGCTTTGCCATCTCAGAATGGGACTTTGAGGTCCCCTGGTGTGATACAGCTGTAGATGAGGGAAGAGAGGAAAAAAGAAGACACATGCTATTCACTCCCTGGGCAGAGAAGTGACATCATCAAACTAACATTGTCATTTTCAACATTTGGCATGAGGTCAACAATTCTGGGATGTACCACATCAGCTCAACATCAATGGAAGGCACTGGGTGGCACCAGCCATAATGAACCACAGTCAATCCATGAATTACCATGTTTTATTTATTGCCACCCGGGATTGCATAGATGACCCCAACCCTTCAGATTATTTTTACAGTCAATACAAACATGAGCACTGTGGGACTTTCCTTCATAGTGTTGGCCAGTGTCCGTTCAGAGCAACTTCCCGCAGTGCAGGCTGGGAAATCAGTTTGGGATAGAGGGCTGTGGAGCAGCCTATGGGGCAGCCTATGGGGCACCCTGTTCCCTCTGCCTCTTGGCCTCCATGCACTTCAGTCCCTCTGGCTGGAACACTGTTCTTCCCTGCTGCTGCCTGGCTAGGTTTCGCCTATCGTAAACACCAGCCCTGGAGTCATTTCCCCTGAGAAGCCTTTCCTGAATCTCATCTCAAGGCCTTCCTACCCCCAGTTTGGTTTTCTTTTCTTTATTGTGCCACACTGCATAACAATCATATAATAACCGTTGATTTGCTTATTGCCTTTCCCTGTGAGACTCACGGGCGGGGACTGCTGACTACTCATGAGAAAACTAATAGTCATAACACACTAACCACCGACTTTCTCATCAAAGCCTCAATCACCCTGCAAGATAAGCCCTGGCAGCTGTATTTTACAGATGAGAAAATGAAAACTTGGTCATTTGTTTTTTTTTTTTTACCAATCTTCATTGACCTCCTACTACATGCCAGACTTAGAGCAGTCAAATAACTTATTTAGAAAATTGTAAAAACCATTTATTGAACTCAGGCCCATCAGATTGCAAACCTGTGGTCTCTCAGTACTATTTTTTTCCTCCCCAGCACATAGTAGGTGCTCAACAAACGTTAAAGAAAACGAGTGAATGGACATAAGCCCCGCATGCAATATACAAATGAGAGTAAAGGCCTTGACAATCTAAACCTTCCTCTGAGGGCCTCCTCTGCCATCAGTTACAGTATCACTTCTCGGAGGTGCTTGTGTTTATCTGCTGGTCTGCCCTGTAACCTTCAGAATCATGTGCTACTGAGTGCGTGGAGCCCGTTAGCGAGATGCCGAGGGTAGACGCACAGTTTGCGACGGAGCTTCCCTGGGAACGTCCCTCTGAGAAGGCAGACAGGACACAGTCTGCAGTTCTCAAGTCTGAGATTTCTAGGATTCATTTTTATGGTTTGGGAGTGGAATGTATGGTTTAAGCAAACACAATTAAATGCAAATTACCCGTGGCGGACCGCTACTTGCTGTCTCTCAGTGTGGGGAAATGTAGGGCTTTTTAGGACTAAAGCATAACTTAAAAAAAAAAAAAGGGCGGGGGGGGGGGGTGGTGGTATGAAATGGTTTATCCTTTTCCTTTTTGTAATTATTCATTTAAAACACACCAAATTCCTGAGGTGCTTGCTGTGTTTTATTTGTTTTTTTGATCGGTTAGTGTCGTGGAGCATGAAATCTCATTTCAAAGGCATTGCTCTTGTTTTTTATTTTTGAGAAGGATGGCCAGGATTTGCATTCCCAGAGACTACACATAGAAACCAAATACAGCTTTTTTGCCTCTTAGGGCGCACCTTTGCATTTCTTAAAACACGCCGATTCTTTTCCTGCTCAAGAAGAGTCTTCAGAGCCCAAGCGCACAGACCATCGGGCCTGGCCGTGACTCACAGTGAGCTGATTTATATGGAGATTGTTTTGAAACTAGTGCATCCCTCGGTGCATAATACATGTGCTCCAGTGTCGTCTCCATATGGCTGGGCGGGCCATCTGAATAAAGCACCAGATGGAAATCATCATGCAAATGATTCCTTTCCCATCACCTCGATGCGAACAACAAAATGGGAAGCCATTTTCCACAGCTTCCAAAATAATAATAACAATAATAATAATAATAATAATAATCACGGCATTCAAGACCCTGGCGGATACCTTCAGATTGTCTGGTATTATAATGACCGTAACTGCCATAATGGGACCCTTTCACAGATGGCGGCCGAGGGAGATCAAACCCTTCCTTAGTCCTTCTAAAAACTGTCATCTACTTTCTCTTCTTTATGGTTCAAAAACACAGAAGGCCCTTTGTGCCTTTAGGAACTTAGCTGCAGTTTCCACTAAAAAGAGAAGCACATTAGCTGCTATTATGCATGAGCCATATCATCAGCATAAAAATGAATTTGTACTATTTTGCCACATGTGATGTATTATTGCCGGGCTATGTAAACAATACCGGGTCTGAAATTGAGCCTTGGGGACTCCCTTTACAACTGACAAATTGAGAAACAAGGCCATCAACTCTCACACGTTGCATCCGGTGAGTAAATAACTCAGCCAAGATCCATTTCCAGCCCAGTCTGAGATAATCTCTGTCCTGTAATAATAAATCATCGTCAAGGGCGTCGGATGCCCCAGGCAGATCTATAAACCTGTAAACACTGCTCCGCTACAGTTTTGATCTCTGGCAAAAGCTTAAGCCAGATCATTTCTGGGTTTCATCTCTGCGTCGGGCATAATTGCATTCGCAGCTCCTGTCTGCCCATCGGAAACAGCGGGGTTGCTCTTTGGAAGTGGAAGGAGGTAGTAACCTTCTCTCTTTGTTCATTCTTTGGTTTTCCCCTCCACGATTCGGAGATTCAGCAGGAGCTCATGCCTGCACTGACACTCGGGTCCCAGAGACCCGGGACCCTCTCTGTTTATTCCAGAGGAAGGAAGCTGGGAAAGATTGGTAAAGCTGAATTGCTGAGGCAGACAGTTCTCTGTCGCAGGACCTGGAACAAAGGTCTGGGCCAGACCCGGCCTGGGAAATGGCAAATCTCTGCCCTCTTCCTCTTGATTGGTCTTCTTCCCTTTGGCCAGTGGCATATGTGCATGTTCACAGATTTAACTGTCTATTTGGTGCCCACCTTGGGCACCACGAGATGAACACTTGTTGGTTATATAGGGTCAAAGCCGATACGTGAAACTTAACATTCGGCCTTTCTCAGTCTGTCTGTAGTTCTTTCATGTACCTTAAAATTCAGAAGAGGGTTTGCGCGTTTCTCCTCTTGGACCTGACTCATTTCCTGAATCCGGTACACTCACAGGCTGAAGAATCTAAGCTGGCGAGACTGCCAGGGGGTACTGAGAGAGAATTAGGGGGTTGAGGCAAAGGCAGAACTCCATGTATGATGAATACTGGCAGGAGAGGGACCCAGCATTTGTTAAGCATCAAATTCTAGGCTTTGAATTTGCCTGGCTTCGAAATGTTCTGTCACTTAATACCTCCCAGTGATCCTGCTGGTGGATGACACGACCCCTGTTTAAGAAAGAACAAAACCAAGACCCAGCTGAATTCACATGGCAACAGTTCAGTCTGGCCGTGGGCTCCTGCTCTTTGTCCTGTACCTCCCTCCCTCGCTCCCAAGAGTGGGTTATCTTAAATTTATGTGACCTCTCTGTCTTAAGGCTGTGTAAGCCAATGGGATTTATGCCAACTTCAGTCAGTTAGTAGTAGTGCCTGGAATGCTTTGTTGAGAAAGATTCTTCTTGGGAAAGGTTTGGTGTTTGATTAACAATGTCTGGCCTGTGTGCGGTGGGGAGAACAGCAGGGTGCACAATCTGAGCACATGCTGGCCTTGGTTACAATGAAACACAGTCCATCTTTTGGCAGAATTGTGCCTGTGTGAACTCTTTGTTGTCGAGCAGTAATGCATACCCACAAATAGCCAGATGCTTCAAAGTTGATGGCAATGAATTGTTCATGTCCCGTTGGAAAGAAACTTCCACAAAAAGAATGTCTCCCAGCTGCCACCGTGGAGAGTCTCAAGTTGTGGTTAATGAGCATTTCGGGGGCTGATGTTTTGGGGAGTAAAGCACACCTGAAGGCACCCTGGGATTACCTAGGGTGTCACACCCTGAAAGCATTCTGTTCAGAGAACAATCGCTTTCCATCTTCTAGTTGAGTGGAAGGAAAAGTAGTAAGTGGCTGAAGCCCAAATAAATGATCACAACACAAACTCCTCCCACCATGAGGTGGTGCCATAATAAATTACCCTTAATTTAGAAGAGCTTTGTGAGTTGCTTGCTGGCTACTCTATCTTTTCACACTCATTTTTGTTCTTTGACCCACTTCTTCAACCTTCCTCAAAACAAATCAACCACCAAGATCCAACAAACTAGCATCTGAACCAAGGACCCCTTTAGAAATTTTTTTCTACCTCATAGACCTCATATTTTAAATGCTTTGCTCTGTCAAACTTCAGTTAGTAAAAAAATTTCACTTTCGAATTTTCATTAATTAAAGACTGTCTATCAGAGCTTCTGCTAAGAATATGGCAACAAGCATTATCAGATGAGTTGTGCTTCCCCACCTAAAAATGAAAGGGATTTATTGTTTTAGATAGTATGCCTATGTAGTCATATCAAGGATAAACACACAGATTCTACTGGGCTTTTTGCGGTGGTGGAAATTCACCAGTATTAATTATTGCCTTTGAAGACTTCTGGCAGGGGGTGGCTTGGAACCCAGTTTGAGAATCATATTATTAATTCCTGGGTGCTGGTAGAAATTTTGTAAATACAGGATGGTGATACTGTCTCCCTATAAGCAATTCCTACTGATTCTCTTTGCTGGCCAAATTTGATCATAAACTCAAGCTCCTTGCCCAGGATTAAATTCTTCGTTTCAGATGCTTACTTGCACATTAATAACATCCTGTGTGTGTGTGTGTGTGTGTGTGTGTGTGTGTGTGTTTCCAAGATGCAAAGTTTATCCTGGGTAGGGTCCATAATTCTGGATTACATCTGAGATTTTCAAGTCAAGAAAAAAGAATAACATCTTTAATTGTACGGTCTTAGGATTCACCAGGAAAACTAGGTCACGTTTAGTTTAAATGGAATCACCCAAGGTCTTATGTGATTAGTTGCTAATAGTCAAAGGCACTAGAACTCAGGTCATTCGAGATCACTCATAGTTTTAACAATTTAACCACACTTCCTCCCAGATACAATTTTTAAGACATTCAAGCAAAAATAAACAGGTTTTCTGGTTGTAAGGTTTCAGGTTTTGTTTCAGTCTCACTTACCCAGAACCAGCTGTCCAGGAGTGTCCCTGGAAGGGACAATTGTTGGTGAGACTAAGGGCCACTCAAAACCTTGGAGATAGGTTCAGTTCCAGCATGAACTGCAGCTGTGCTCGATTAGGGATTCGTACAGGCCACGTCCTTCGGTTCCTCTATATTATTTCCCGCTGTCTAGTGGGCACTGGGACTCAAGGGCCAGTGGTATAGATGCCTTAGAACTAAAACTTTATAAACACAATCGCAAAGTATGCTTATATGTGGTGTATTTCACTGACGGGAAGAATTTTCTACTGGACTAAGGTTAGAAGAAGTGAACGTCTTATGGAAAAAGGGATTCCTCGCCAGTCTTTGCAGTCAGTAAGGAAATCCTGAAAGTCACCTAATCACCTCCACCCCCACTCCATCCTTGAATAAACATCTTCCTAATGATCCACCCCAAATGGTTCTAGGTGGATTACACCAGAATAGATGAAAGAGGTCATTTTTATTTTTATCTTATTTTATTTTATTCTTTTCTGGAAAAAAAAAGGAGTTGGAAGGGACTTAGTGTAGACATCGTCAAGACAATTAAAAGAGGCCTTTAAAATTCATTATTTGCCATTTAATCTGGGCAATGAGATTCCCAGTCTAACAAGATTCTTTCAATAAGACTTAATGGGATGGTTACAGGGAGCCCTGGGGCGGGGCGAGCCCAGGGAGAGATATTTTCAGAGGTTGGTTCATTGCATTCTCAAAGTCTAGAAATAAAATTTGGGAGGAGAGCAAAGTATGACCGTGTGTGTCTGAAGAACCACCCGGAAAGTCTAGAGGTTGGTGATGGCTCAGACAATGCAGACCCAAAACGAAAGGGCAGATTTCCGAGGTGTCGGATTCATGATCAGCTGGGATTCAGAGAATGAAGAGCGAGCACGTGGGGAAAATACGGACTCCTTCAAGAGGGAAAGGAGAACCCCACCTCCACAGATGGTGTGGGATACCGCTGGGCTGTAGCCTGGTGCCTGCCAGCTGCCATTCAGGCGCAGTCCGGGCTGGGAGCCCCATCCTGGTGCACACACAAATTAGGAACACAAAACTACAGCTCGGTGACTTGTTCTCCCTGGGGCTATGTCTGGCCCGAATAGAAAGACGTTTGGAGGAGACCATAAATCCAGCCCCTGACCCTGGCTTCAGGCCAGTTCCTCTCACCTCCCTAAATCAGGTTTCAGAGTAACTTGAGCCCAGAGGAAGATAATTCTTCTGACTGTGGAAAATATTAGACGACAGAATAGATGACAAAGATTGGTTATAAAATCCCTCTAAGAATTTGGAAGAGAGTTATTTAGGCCAGGTCTCTGTCTGCCTAGCAGGGTATAGATATAAATAGCCCTATAAACTTTGGGGTTTTTTTCCATCTATAAATAGGGACTATAGTAGAATCTACGTCCCAATCGGTGATTGTGAGGATGAAGGGGGAGGCACATCGTTGTAAGTGATCCCTAAGTGACATTGTGGAAAAAGGTTTTTCCTTCCTGTCCTTTTAGGTGAGAAATTCTAGCTGGTTGGTGTTGAAGACTCTCTCTCTTTACACACACACACACACACACACACACACACACACACACACACACACACACACGCACGTACACACATGTGCACATGCCTGGGGATGTTAAGGAAAGTGTTCATTAAAGCCGATTTTGCTTCATCTTTTGAAACTTGGTGAAAACTACAGGCTCCCTTGCTTGGACGGCCCCTCGGTCAGAATCATCTTCAAAGGGCTGAGGGACGGCGAGTGAAACGCGGCACCAGTTTCTCCTCGCCCTGAGATGCGTCACTTTTGTGATCGTTGTTAGGAGACAGTGTTTCCAGTTCTAGCAGGCGGGCTTGTCCTGAGCCTAGCCAAATGTGGTGACATCACAGAGACCCAATGCCATGATGTTATGGTAACTTGCAGGCACTGGCTAAGCGCTGTGTGCACAGGAGCACACGCCTCCTTTTGCTAAGACCCTAACGAGTGGCTACTATTTCTCTCCGTGTTATAATGATAAGAAATTCGAGGCTCAGAAAGCGTAAGTAAATTTGGTCACGCTCAGAGAACCCGGATATGCAGACCTAGGATTTGAACTCAGGTCTAAAGCTGAGGAAACCAGAGCTCAGACAGGTTGTGTCAGCTGGGAGATGGACTTTATTGGAGGTCTGATTGAATAGGACGATCTTGCTTTTTGCTTATGCCACATCCCGACACTGTAATGCAGAGATCCTTGACCAGTGGCAACTGAGCCCTGCTGGGGACACATGGCAACATCTGGAGACATTTTCGGTTGTCACAACTGGGGGCACCACTCGGTAGCCATCCATGGAGGGTGCATCTCATCCCCCCCCTCTCTGCAGGGGAGCTCTGATGACCTCCAGGTCACACCTGGGGAAACCAGAGGCTCAGAAAAGCTGAGCAACCTGCCCAAGACCACAGCGTTAGCAGTCACTGTGGTTGGACTTCACACGAAGGCCTCCTGATCAAACCCAGAGGGTCTCTCCTTTCTCATCGTGGAACTTCCCTGGATTCTTGCTTTTCTCCTTGAATTTGGACTTTGAGTCTGCCTAAATACTGTTGCGCGGTGTCTGTGGATGTCTAACTCTGCCAGGCCGATCTGGCGGGCCCAGGGACACCTGCCTGTCTGACAGGCTGCGGGGTGCTGTTGCTGGTGGAGGCGGGGCACACTCTGAGAACCGCTGTTCAGATCCTGAGGCTATTTTCCTTCCTTCTGTTCTTTGGATCTGTCCTCCACCCCCTCTTCGCCTCTCCCTCCCCCAGTGTCCAGGAACATGGGAGGGCTGGACGTACATCCCACGTACATCCCGGCTCCCGCGGACAAGCCGAGGCTGACAGCCAGTGAAACACCAGGGGAACATGGGAGACCCACAGCCTCACCGGGGGCTTGCTGCACAGCTCGGCCAGATGACGTGTGGAACTGGTCCAAGTATTCCTGACCATCTCCCAGGCGTTCCTGACCATCTCCCAGGCGGTGAATTCCAATCAATTTCTGGTGACGTAGGCAGCTGAGCTGGGTCAGGGTCAGGTCTCAGATGAGCTAAAACGCTGCAGCCTGTCCTCGGTGTCTCCTGGGGGACCGTGGCTGCCCTGTGCACAAGGAGGCCAGAGGGTGGAGATGCACAGGAAGGCCCGTCGCCGTCTATGTGTGGCAGCTGCTCTTTACATGGGATGGCTGCTTCAGGCAGCCGTAGGTGGTCTGCCTAACGGGCTGGGAAGCCAGGCTTCCCGCAGCCCTGGGGGCTCCCTCCAATTTATGACCTCTGAGTGCCTGGGACATCTGATGTGCTGGAGGTCCAGGAATCTGTGATGAATGTGCAGTCCAGACATGTGCTGTGTTCAGACTAGCACTGCGTAGGCCAGGGAGTGGGGAGCTGGAAACTAGTATTCGTAGAGCCTGAGTATGGGCCAGGCTTTGTGCTTGAAGCTTTGCAACTGTCTCATTGAATACTCGTAACAGTTTGCAAATTAGGTGCTCTTCTTAGCCCAAAGAAACAGGGGCTTCGAGAAGACAGAGTTACCCAAGCCCATAAACCTGGCAAATGAGGGAGCCAGGATTTGAACCCAGGGTAATTTGACTCCAACAGCTGTTATCTTCCCACATGATGAGAGAGAGAAAGAGAGAGAGAGGGAGGGAGAGAGGAGGAGAGGGAGAGAAAGAGAGAAAGAGAGAGAGAGAGAGAGAGAGAGAGAGAGAGAGATCTTGAAAGCTTGAGGTTCTGAGGAGGTGGATGCCTTATGCCTAGTGATTTACTTCTTTGGCTCGGTGCAGAGAAACAGAGAATGATGGGAAACCGTGCACTAGCATATACTGTGGAGGGGTGTGTTTCCGTCACTGGGTAAGCGACCTGGGCAGTGAATGAACATTCCCTGCAGAGCTTTGAGGGAGGCACCGCTGATACTTGGTCAGGGTAGAAATGCAGTTTGTTTTTCTCTGCACCGAACCTTGCCGTCTTCTCTTGGATATAGACTGAATGCCCCTGCCTTTTTTTCTTCTTCTTTTATGAACAGGAAAAGTCGATCAGCTCCCTCCCTACAATTTCCCTGACTCGTGAGAGTAACATCGCAATATACCTTTGTAGTTTTACCCTCGCCCAGAAGAAGACGAAAGAACCTTGAGCCTGAGGGATTTGCCACCCTACTCTCTCTGGGGTCCCCGATGCCTGGGTCTTAACTGCAAATAGGAAGGGCACTTGAATTCTTGCACTGGGATGGCTTTCTTAGTAGTCGCTCATCCGGAGCAAATCGTGACACCCATGGAGTGGGAAGAACCAAACATTCAAACCACTGTTGTGGATGATTGGCCTTGAGCCTCCTAATCCCATAATATGCTCAGTGGTGTCTGCAGTAGGCCTGACTTCCAGCGCTGGCCATTTGAAACTAGACCCAATTCACAACATCAGTAACAATACCTTACATTACTTAATGCCTTTTACAGTCCTGCAGACCTTTTATTTTTTATTTACTTATTTTTTTGGTCATGTTATCTCATATAAGCCTCAGAAAAAAATATGTGAAGGAGCTGTTTTTATCTTTAATTTATAGACAAGGACACCAAGTCTTGAAAAGATCACACAGTTAGACAGGGGAAAAGCCCTAACTCAAATTCAAACCGTTATGCCCTATGAGAGGGCTTGTTTACTGTGTTTCTATCTGCCTTTTGTGATGTGATTTCGACGTTGCCCTTTCAATTTAGGGATTAGATTTTGTTTAAAAGCACTTTCCCTGATACAAGATAAATACATATGCTGATTAAAAATATAGAAAAATCATTGAAAGAGCTCTTATCACCTAGATCAGGTCGACCCCTGTCAATATACTCCTGTACTTTTTTCTGCACCTACTGGATCCGCACCTCCTTGTGATAGAGCTTGAATTGCAGACACAGCTTCCAGTTCTCTCTCCCCAGGAGAACCAGCACCACTTCCAGAGCCTTAAAGTTGCCCTCAGGAGGTCTGCTGAGCAAACAGAGGGCGAGAAGGATGATTAGCTGTGATCATGGGCATATGTGAGACACAGAAGCATGGGAAGACATTGTCCCTGCCCTTGAAATGCTTGCCATCTAAATATGACAAGACCAGACATTTACTCATGTTGCAAATTTTTGGAACTAACAAAACCATAAGGCAGCCCCTAACCCTGAATCTAATAATGTGGTATGATGCCTGACCTGTGGTGGCGCAGTGGATAAAGCATCGACCTGGGAACACTGAGGTTGCCAGTTCAAAACCCTGCACTGGTCTGGTCAAGGCACATATGGGAGTTGATGCTTCCAGCTCCTCCCCCCTTTCTCTCTTTCTCTCTCTCTCTCTCTCTCTCTCTCTCTCTCTCTCTCTCTTACTCACTCTGTGTCTCCTCTCTAAAATGAATAAAATAAAAATAAAATAAATTAAAAAAAATAATGTGGTATGAGTGTTCTATGTCAATGCTGAGAGTGGGGTTGAGCAGGACACATCAGGACTCGCCCAAGGGAGAGTCCCTGGGGACACAATCATTAGTTAACCCTTGACAGAACTGATGCTTGTGGTTGGCAGAGAAGTACACGGTTCTCTAGTCTCTCGTTAAATGATGGGACAAAGAGGAACCATGGTGACCATTGGAAGTTATATACAGGGTGGGGCAAAAGTAGGCTTACCATTCTGAGTATGCAGAACACAGAGTTATTTTTGTATTAGAATTACTACTTATTAATTATCATGCTATTTTCCATGTGAACAACTGTAAACCTACTTCTGCCCACCCTGTTTATTCTGACAATCTTCCATTGGCGTTTGGATCCCTTGGATGAGAATACAGTGCATCGAGTGGGCCAAGGAAACCTATTTTTTAGTCCATTTATAAAAAATATAAATTTGGCTCACGTTTCTGGAGATTGCTGCTTTCTAATCACTTGGGGGAAGTGCAAAAGGAAATGAAAATGGCTGCTTTGCTAGTTAAGCTTTGAGGGGGAAGAAATGATATAAGCGAAATAATTTGCAGATTAAATATCTGAGTGTGAAGGCAGAGGTCAGCTTTGTTGCTTTTAGAAGAATGATTTACAGGTCTCCTTAGCTTTTAAAGTCCTGCTGTGACATTTCTGGAACATGCTTTTCCATTGATAAGTAATACTGTACTCTGATAGATGAGGGAACAATAGCCTGAGTTTGGCCAAATAGTTATTCTTCATGTTTGTGTAGCAGATAAAGAAGTCAGGTGATATTTTCCATCAGTGTAACACTTGTACAACACTGTAAAGCTAACATAGAAAGTTAGCATAGAAAATAAGAGAATTCCCAGAGAAAGTCTAGTTTGAAGAGGCCGTCCCACACTGGTCAGATTCCTTCAATAGCTTTTCCCATGGTCTTCACAATTCAGAGGAAAGTGGGCAGGCTTTGAAGTCAGATCTGAGCTCAAATCCAATTCTCCCACTCTCTAGATGGGAGCCTGCCTTAACCTCCCTAAGCCTCACCTACCGAACGATGCTGCTAACAGCTATGTCGCAGGGCTGTTGAGTGAACGAGAATAGTTACATATGTAGATCGGCTTACATAACACTTGGTGCCCAGTGGACACAATACAACCACTTGTTCAACAAACATTTGACACTGTGCTAGCGGCTGGGGATAGAAGAATGATGAAGACGGATAGTCTCTGGCCTCGTAACACTAACATTTCAGAAGTGAAGACAGACCGAAAATAAAAGTAAACACATCAATAATATATACAACCACTACAAATGTAGCCAAATGTTATAAAGACTCCAGAAGCTGAGACCGAGAACATTTGACGTAAGTATTAAACTGCTTCCTGTCAGGTAGGAGAGGGAATGCCATCTTGAGCAGGTGACTTTAATGAAGTAGAGAGCTGAAAGGTGAGGAAGAGCCAGCCCTGAGCAGAGTGGGAGGAGGGGGGGGGACATTCAAAGCAGAAGGAATAGCAGACGAGCCCCATGGTTCCACCCGGAAAGCAAAGCAATGAGGTGAACCACGGAGGGATAGCCGAGGCGGGAGGAGGCAATAAGGATGGTTCACGCATGATCTGGGTAGAAGATTTGGATTCCATTCAAGGTACAGTGTCATCATTAGTTTTATTCCCTTCACACTGTGATTTCCTCCATTACTTAGCACCAAGAGCCTGCCAACTCTTGTTCAACTTTGCAGGAATTTCTAGGACTAGGAGCTCCAAGAATTAGGGAGTAAGTTCTGGGGTTGTTGTTGAGAAATCATATATGTCCCTTTGTGAAGTTAAGCTTCTGGAACCCGCAATGAGGGGCTCCTGGTCCAGGATTTGCTTCTCTTAACTCACAACGTGTCAGCGCTGTAATGGGCTCAACCTGCCCCCTCTTTTCATAGACAGAAAGGAGGTCTGAACAGGGCATGGTTTTAAAGTAATTGGGAGAAAGATTTAAGTCCTAATTGCTTGATAGTCCTCTGTTTTCTGGAAAGCCTGCTGGGTACTTTCCTGTTTAACTTCTTTAATCCCCACAGGTACCTGCAAGGTAGTCATCTTAACCACATTTCCCATATGAGAAAACTCAGTAAGTGGGCCTAGAAAATGACCCATTGCCGCAACTACTTTGGAAAATAATTTGGTTTTATTTTGTTAAACTGAATTTTCACATATTCTGACAATTCCAAATTTTCCCTTTCTTAGCATATTTCCAGGGGAAACTTCTACACGTAAGCACCAAGAGACACATATAAGGATATTTTTAGAAGTATTGCTCTTAGTAGCAAAGAACTGGGAATAATCAAGTGCCCATCTTCAAGGAAAAGGATGAGTAATTTATGGTATAATCACACAATGGAATATTACACAGCATGACATTGGAGTGACCTACAATCACTTACAGCAATGTGGATTTCATGCAATATAATGGTAAATTTAAAAAGAAGTCCCAAATGACTTCTTAGATTATTAGACTATTTTTATAAAGTTCATGAACAAGCCAAACTAAAAGATACGTGATAAAAGAAAAATTGAAAACAAAGGAATTATAACCATAAAATTCTGGATACTGGTTACATCTGTGTGAGGAGCCGGGAGATAAATAAAGGAAAACATACTTCAGGTTCTAAGGAGCGTCGTGGGCTCATGAGTATCATATCCATGGCACAGTAGTGAATGAATGAATGAATAAAATAAAAGTTGGCCTTCCTTAGACCCATGGTGACAGTGTGCTTGACTCAAGATGCCCTGAGTCCATGAAAAGGAGAAAAAAAGTTACTTTCATGGCCTTTCCATTATGTTGGGATGCTCGAAGATTAAAGACAAATATTTGACAATTTATTAGCAAGCTCTGAGCTACTCACTTGTAGCTTCACGATGTATCTTCAGGCACCGCTGCCCATAAGCACACAGCAGTGCCACAGAATTTTGGATTTAGATGGCTTATTATATATGTAGACGTGTGGTTCAAACTTTTCTGATCATGCACCTGATCAGTAAAACTTGGGGGTCATCCAACCCTACTATCTGTGAATGTATTGATAAGCTATGTCCCTCTGCTATTATTAACATGGCTATAGACTTTCCCTTGTTTTAAGGTAAAATGGAACACAAATAGAAGTCTGAAGAATGAATTTCTTTCCGCACTCACATGGATTACCCTGTGCATCTCACTCTGGGGAGTGCTGTCAATCACTAAACTGTAAGATGCAAACAGCTTACCTTTGCATTGCGAAGTCTCTTCTGTCCCTGCTATATGTTTTCCTCGTGGTCTATCTGAGGAGCAGGCGGGGTTATTCCCATGGCTCCAGTGGGGAAAGTGAAGCCTCGTGAAGTCTTGGCCCTCTCGCCACATTACTAAGAGAGCGAGCCACAGAGTCCGGACCAGGAGCAGAACAGCCTGGCCCCCGCCGACGGCTCTTCCTGTTATAGTGGGAGCTTGTAGTCTAACACTGACAGTGTTATGTGATTCTCTTTCTCTTTTTAATGTTTAATATACTATGTTTTTACTTTTTGGTTAATTACATATATTGTTGTGTTTTTTTTCAATTACAATTGGCATTCAGTATTATATTAGTTTCAGGTGTAATGGTTAGACATTTATATAACTTATGATGGGAGTCCCAATAAGTCTAGCGGTGTGTGATTCTTTTTGTTTTTTTTTTTACTATTTATTTTTATTTATTTATTTATTTTTTTATAGGGACAGAGAGAGAGTCAGAGAGAGGGATAGATAGGGACAGACAGACAGGAACAGAGAGAGGTGAGAAGCATCAATCATCAGTTTTTCTTTGCCATTGTGACACCATAGTTATTCATCAACCGCTTTCTCACATGTGCCTTGACCGCGGGCCTTCAGCAGACTGAGCCACCCCTTGCTGGAGCCAGTGACCCTGGGTCCAAGCTGGCGAGCTTTTTGCTCAAGCCAGATGGGCCTGTGCTCAAGCTGGCAAGCTCGGGGTCTCGAACCGGGGTCCTCCTCATCCCAGTCCCATGCTCTATCCACTGCGCCACCGCCTGGTCAGGCGCGGTGTGTGATTCTTAAAGTCAGATCACCCTGGCTTTAATTTCCAGAACCAGTACTTGGTCTAGATGGGTGATCGGACGGGTTATTCAGTCGCTTTGGGCCTCAGTTTTCTCATCTGTAAAGTGGAGATAATTACATCTGCCTTGCATGGTGGCTATAAGAAATAAACATAAGAGCAGATTAAAACTTAGGACAAGACAGTCAATAAATGTTGTTTTTCTTTTCCTTCTTATTCCTGCTTCCCTCTTTTGTTATATGGATGGATGTGATTTAGCAATTTTTGGAAGGCAGGGGAGGAAGTTGGAACTGTAAACAGCATATAAATGATAAGTTTATGTATTTAATTTTAAATGCAGAAAGTCCTAGGAACAGTATTAATCTTGTCCTCAAACCTGTCTCATATTTGGAGAGGATTTTGGCCCCTAGGTGGGCAGGGAAATCACCGTGAAAGCAGAACAGGCCAAGGCTACTTTGAAACTGTGTGGTCCACACAGACCTTATGTCTCTTCTACGTTTTTGGTATCAAACATGATGCCCCATTGAAATCTTTTCTAAGTGCACCCATTATTTAACCAAGCTCTAGGTCTTTAAGTTGTAATGTGATATTTTTGTTCTTCCTTATCTCTATCTGAAGGAATGGAAGAGTATTTTTCTGTCTGAACAACTGCCAGCCAAGCCGGGTACCGGAGAGTCAGACAATCCATTCGCAGCTTTGTCTGTGAATCAAATTCCTACGCACATAAGATATAATACCACACTTTCCGGAGCTGACCTATGGAATGCCTGCACGTGTTTCCAATCTCTGTGGCGTTTCTCTCTCAGGAGATTCCGTGCTCCCTTAAAAAACACACATGTACAAACACGAAACTTGATTTAAATGAAACAGACACCTTAAGAATCTTAACAAGTAGAGTTGACCTTTGAACATAATTCTACAAAACTGTACTGGGCTCCCCAAGTGTTGCCAGGAGGCCACGGACAGATCAATGCCTGACGCCCCCCCCCCCCCCGCCCCCGAACTTCCGTAAGCCCGTGAGTGGATTCGGAAGGGAACGGATTCCATGAGACCCCTGGGCACGGGTGACCAGGCCGAAATCAGGTGCTGTTGTTCCCACTGAGCCAGGCTGTAATCAGAGCCCCTTTTCCTCCCTGGAAACCAGCACCAGGTACTTCCACATGTTTGACCATAGCCAGACCTTGGGGTACAGAGACCATGAACGTTGCCTTTCTGTGTAAACAACATATATGCACAGCGACATACACAGACATACTTAGACACAGGTGCCCGCCCATGTATGCATGCCCTGCCTGATGAAGAGCCCAGGCTTCTTGCAAGCTCACATACAGACTTTAGGGAATGAGATAACAGGTCAAAATACAGTACACTAAATTTACCCTGAGGGTGACTTACCCTTTTGCTGAGGATAGTTGATACCTTAAAAAGGCTTAGGCCATCCTTTTTTTTTTAATGTTTATTTAAAAAATTTTAGAGGGAGAGGGAAGGAGACACAGAGACAGAGACAGGAACATTGATCTGTTCATATAGGTGCCCTGACAGGGAATCGAACTGGCCACATCTGTGCTTTGGGACGACGCTCTAACCAACTGAGCTATCCAGCCAGAGCAACTCAGGCCATCTTTTGATCTCCATGTCTCATGATTTTGGCCAAGGGCAAAAGTGCTGCTTACAGGAGTGTCCCTTGTCCAGAATAGGCAGATCCACAGGGACAGAAGCAGAGGAGGGGTCGGTTGCCAGGGGCTGGGGGCCGGCAGGTGAGGGGGATGTAACGGGGAATGTGAAGTGACTTTGGGGGTAATGAGAATGTTCTGGAATTAGATAGTGGTGATGGTTACAAAACATCATGAGTTTACTAAAGGCCCCTGAATTATAAATTTTAAAATGGTTAAAATGGTGAATTTTATATTAAGGGACATTTTTTAATCTGAGAAAGTCTTTTAATTTATTTATTCATTTTTTTTTTAGAGAGGAGACACAGAATGAGAGAGAGAGAGAGAGAGAGAGAGAGAGAGAGAGAGAGAGAGAGAGAGAAGAGGGGAGGAGCTAGAAGCATCAACTCCCATATGTGCCTTGACCAGACCAGTGCAGGGTTTTGAACTGGCGACCTCAGTGTTCCCAGGTCGACGCTTATCCACTGCGCCACCACAGGTCAGGCTAAGGGACTTTTTTTTACCTCTGTTGGAAGAAAAGGAAAGAGGAGTCACAAAACAACGGTGTTAGGCCACAGAGCAAGTGTGACCCCCCCCCCCCCCATCTGCTAAGGGACAGAGTGCTGGCTGCATCCTGGGCGGTGCTACGAGGGGCTCCCCATCCCCGCCACCAGGGGCAGGAGCAGGGGTGAAGGTGCTTTAACGCCCACACTGGAGAGAGGCAGGTGAAGAACCCCATGAGGACTCACCGAGGCAGTGCCCCGGGGCACCCAGGACACACCCGTCACCCCTCCCTGGGCACCTCCGATTCTACTGGTTTTGCTGATCCTGGATTACCCTCTGGGGGGGGACTAAAAGCGGGGAGCGCTCCCTGAAATGTGTAGGTCCGATGGGCCACAGTGCAGCTTCTGCTCACATTTGCCTAGGACGGAGTCCAGCCGAGGGCTCCCCGTCCTGAAGCCATGTGATAGCTATCGCTGGAGCGTCAGTCTGTCCTGAGACCGCCCGGAGTTGCCCGGGGCAGTCCCAGCCAACGGGCAGAGCGGGCATCGACGTCCCGGTCTCCGCAGCCGGAGCCTGACCCACACGTGCGGGCCTTTGTGCGTTTATTTCTGCCTGACACGGGAGCCCAGCATCCCTTCTGAGTTCAGCTCAAGAGGAAAGCAGTTTATTTCTAAGCTAAATCAAGTTTTTTTTATGTTGGGAAACAAGAAAGTTGGGGCTGAGCCGCTCAATGTAGATTTTTAAAATTTTATTTTAAAATCAGCTTTCTTACAAATCACTGAGGTCGGGCCTGAATTGGGAGGTATCGCGGAGATGATGTCGCATTTTGCTCACGCGGCAGGGCTGAAGTGGTCCCCCTCTGGCACACGCTCGTTTGTCTTGAAAAACACCAGTAATGTATCGGAAAATCTGAATCACCCCGGGATGCACATGAGGTCCTTGATGAAAATGTGAAATTAATTTTGTACTAAATAAAACTTGAAAATGGTTTCAATTATGTGGGGGGCAGAGGGTGGAGGGAAATGTGAACTGAAGACAGCCATTCCGCTGTATTATAATCTTGTTTCATGATTCTGAAAAACTTTTTTTTTTTTTTTTTAATTTTAAATCATCATTTCTAGTTCCCGCTCAATTTCCTAAAGATGTTGTGATTGTGAACATGGGAGGTGGGGGAGGTGGTCCCTGACACAGACCTGTCGCCTGACAAAGAGAGTCTGGGATGCTTTGGCGTTGGCAGAGGAGGAAGGAAGAAGCAGATATGGATGTAGCACCCACTGTGCGTCACGTTCAGGGCTCAGAAGTCTCACATGTGTTCTCTCATTGAATACTCGGGGCGATGGCTGTCTGAGATGAGTATTATCTCCGTTTCTCTCCAATGCAAAAGGGAGGCTCAGAGGGATCGCATACAGTGGCACAGTGACAGCTTTGTGACTGGCAGAACGGGATTTTCAGCCCAGGTGTTCCTCTGTGATCCTAAAGGCCAGCCCTGTGACCTCCCCTTGAGGGAATCCGGACGACAGCCTCTTCCCCCGCCACATGGAGAACGCCTTTCTCCAGACCTTCACGATCCCCCGCCTGGGCTCATTCACCAACACCTTCAGTTTGGCCTGGGTTTCTAATCGTAGTCATCACCCCTACACCCGCCCAGTGCTGAACCTTTCTGGGAGAGTCCCCGCGGTGTGTCAGGAGCTATGATCTGTGTGCAAAAGCGGACAAAACACAGTTCCACTGTCTGAGGGATGGTGACTTTTATAATATTTGACCTCGGTGTCTGCAATTTAAAATGGCGATAATGCCACATGACCTTAAGGGCTACTCATTGCATAGGTTAAAGTAGTGTTGAGTGCCTAGCACTGAGCCTGGCTGGCTTAACAGAGGAAATCAGCATATATTAGTTCTCTTCAACCCACCACCTCCGGTTTCTTTTTGTTTGTTTGTTTTACAGGGACAGAGAGAGAGTCAGAGAGAGGGATAGATAGGGACAGACAGGAATGGAGAGAAATCAGAAGCATCAATCATCAGTTTTTCGCTGCAACACCTTAGTTGTTCATTGATAGCTTTCTCACATGTGCCTTGACCACGGGCCTTCAGCAGACTGAGTAACCCCTTGCTCGAGCAGCGACCTTGGGTCCAAGCTGGTGAGCTTTTTTTTGCTCAAGCCAGATGAGCCCGTGCTCAAGCTGGCGAGCTCAGGGTCTCGAACCTGGGTCTTCCGCATCCCAGTCCGCCGCTCTATCCACTGCGCCACCGCCTGGTCAGGCCCACCTCCGGTTTTTGACATAAAGCACATGAGAAAATTTCTTAGAAATGTTATGAAGCAAGATGGAGTTGGAGGGCAGACCAAGTTGTTTTTTTTTTTTTTTTTTGTCCACCAGATGCTATCAAAATCTTGGTGTACTCCCATAAGCATGTACACACACACACACACACACACACACACACACACATAAACACGAGTACACACTGCACAGACTGTTTAAAACTGAGATCTGAATGCGCTATAGCTCCTAACCATTGGAGTAGTCCAGAGATAGCCTTGTGGAGGGATGTCACAGCAGGAGGAGGCCTGCGTGGAAGGGGTTCTGAGGCCCACTGGGAACGGGATCCCACATGAGGTGGCGGTCTCCACCAAACACAGGTCCGGCTCAGAGCAGGAACGGGGAAATGGTTTCTTTTCTTCAACATTCATCTCTGCTGTTGGTCTGACGAAACTCTTGAAGGAGAAGCCAGCTTTCTCAGGTTGACACGGAAGCCTCCGGGGTGAGAGGCAGAACAAAGGTGCTCCCTTTGTGTGGGAGGTGTCCTCTCACAGCCCGGACAAGTGGGTCAAAGCCAAACCAACCAACCAAAGAAAGAGGGGGTGCTGTGCGGAAGCAGCCTCAGCATCCGGCTCAGAGGGCTCGACAGAGGCCCGATCGAAGCTTTACCAAAGGGTGGAGCCCATGAGCGCTGAGTTTCCTAAGTTATCTGGAGCACTTTTATCTGTGTCCTGTCATGTTGCCTGTAAGGCGTGCAGAAGGAAGAATCGAGGAAAAAGGATGCCTGAAGTGGAATTTCAGGGGTACGGTGGGCTTTGCTGCGCAAAGTTCTTCTGTGACCTTATCTCCTTTGGTCCCAGGGCTACTCTAGAAACACGGGGGAGTATTCTTCCCATTTTGCTGGCAAGGAAACTATGTTTTCGGTAAATATGGGTTTTTTGTCTTTTTGGGTCTTTTTTGGGGGGGTCTGCTTGTGAATGCTTATAGGACTTTGAGGGAGTTAGACATAAGAGAGGTCAGGGAAGACTGTTCAGTTTGAGAGCGCGTGCAGCTGCTAGAGGCAGATCACGAGCTTAGAATACATAGGGAAGTAACTTGGCGTTGCGGGTTACATTGAGGGGCTCCTTGCTGTTTGTGCCTGAGCACCCCGCTGCAAAGAATGTGCCTCTTCATCCGGTCCCTAAGTCTGAATTGCCGCTTGTGGGTCAGGTGACCTCAGGTCACATGGGCATTGCCAGTAGAATGGAACCATTACTTTGTGACTCAGAGAATGCTGGTGAGCTATTGTCACAGTCCAAGTCTACTTAGGGGCTGGCACATCCACAAGCTTTTCAAGCTCATTGAAAACAAATCCACAGAAAACGCGAGGGGCTTGACAAGGAGCAGTACCATGTGGGAATGGAGGGGAGGCTTTACATAGACTCATCACAAGTACCCAGGGTCCTGAATTCACATTGTCTTTAGCTTTCTTATCTTGTTGCCACTCTAGTGGTTTTCAAACTGTGTTCCTCGGAACCCAGGGTTCCTTGGAAGAATCCTGTATGGGAATCCCGGAGGGGAATGGCTGTGGTAAACCTGGGGGGGGGGGCGCTCTTGGCTGTCTCCCCCTCCTACACCTCTTCCCTGCATTGGCCCCGCCTCAACTTTAATCAGAACAACTCTGCTTTTGTTGATTTCATGTCTTGTCCTTTCCCCATTTGGTTTGTTTAGAAAAGCTGCAGGGAAACTAGCAACAATGTTAAAATCAAAGCTTTGGGAATGGTAGCTCTTGGCATCTAATACAAAAGGCCCTCCTCAGACCCCCCTCAGAGGAGACTTACCTTAAGGTTAATGACTTGGAGAGTTTCACCTGAGGGAGTAACAGGCCAGCAGTTAGGGAAGCACGTTTCACTTTCCAGAATCATGTCAGCTTTCAGGACTAAAAAAAGAACAAAAGCATTGTGGAAACAGAACCTATCAGGAAAAGAACAAAGTGTGGCAACACCACCAGTGAGATCAGACTCCCTCTAGCCCACAGACTCACTGATTGGAGTGTTCTGATGAGGCGGACAGACTCGGGGAAGGCTGCCAGGGAATTCTGGACATCAAATTGCTTTTGCTAAGCCAGCCCAGTGGTGTAGTAAAGAGCTAAGGAGTCCCAGGAGAGGAGTGGGGAAGGCTTGGTCTGTTTCCCTACCCCTGATGTGGGCCTTTTTCGATTAGGAAGTGGAGTGTGAAGGAAGTTATCGGGGGTGAAATCAACTCAGCAAGAAACCCTTTTAGACCAAGGCCCAACGAAAACTAATAAAACCAGTTGGACTGCTTCATGCTTATCATATGTTGTGCGTGTAGGTCAGCTCGCTTTACAGCAAAGGCTGACACCCCAAAACAAAACACCGAGTTCTACAAAAGGATTTCCGAGTCCCCCAGGGATGGCTTGGTTCTTTCCAGGGGCATTGGATACATGAAACTCTGGTACAGGCAAATTTCTGATACATTGTTTCTAAATTAGTGATTGAAATGAAATGTTGCCAAAAAAAGCAAGCAAGCAAGCAAGAAAGAAGTGAAATGTTGCCTATTATATGGATCAGGGATTATATTCAACTGGAAGAAATAAAGCCTCTTACCCCTAGTCCCCCACCCCCCACCCCAAAACAGGGCCTGAAACAAATGACTGGTTCTATTTTTCTTAGACAATGAGCTGTCTGGAGGCACACAGCTGCCCATGGTAGAACCCAGCTCAGCATGGAGGCATCCAGGCTCTTGGCAACCTCCTGGTTTCTCCACGGCAAACCCGTGGCTGCTGCCTCTTTGCCCCTGGCACCTCCTACGTGTTCTAGGCAGGGTGAATGGGGCAGACACCAGGTGCATCGGCAGGAGACGGGTGAGTCTGAGCTCCGCCTTCTCCCGTGGCTCCCATCCCCAGCACTGATAAGGAGTTGTCCTGAACTGTTCAACAACTGCACCTGATACCATTCGAACTGACACACGGCATCCCATCTGCTAAGAGAGATTGGAAATACGGTCTTTGATCTGGGCATATTGTTGTCCCCAACCATATTGGGGCTCATTTCTGAGGAAGAAGGGGTAGAGGTATACCATTCTAACAATGAGCAGTGTCCACTAGACCTATTAGAAGATTTTTTTCACTTCTCTTGTCGGGATGCAACCGTAACACCTCCTGGTCTGCTCTTCCTTTTTTAAGAACTTGGTCCTCACTGTGGTTTAATTTTTTTCTTTTTTCATTTTGTAATGGGTCCTCCTTTTTCTTGATGACCTCAGGTTCCTCATGGAAATATCACATCGTGTGAGTTTAGGTAGTCAGCACGTCTTTGCTCTGTCAAACGGCGGTCACAAGTGTGGCCAAGCTGAGTCGCGTGGCTGTGGGTGGGGAACGTCCCATCCAATCCTCTGCAGAAGAAGCAGCCAGTGCCAGGCTTGGGGGAACTGACTGGTGACTCCAGGGCTTTCTTTAAGGCTTTGCTGTCATGTGGTTGAGGGTGCACCAACGTCGAGTTCACACGTTTGTCCAAGTGTCATCATCATGCCATGCGCACAGCTGGGAGGCATGTTTCAGACTCACTGTGTCTTCCCCAAAGTCTGAATATATTTTTGTCCCCTCCTAAATACTAGGTGACCTCAAGTCCTACTTTGCGCCCCCCCCAAAAAAAAAAGAAAAAGAAAGAGATAAGGTCATTTGATCTAGATAAAGCTTCCCCCTTTTTCCTTAAGCTTCTAGTCTTTCTCCCCGCCCTTTTCCCAGCAGGCTGGCTGAACTGCTCTCCAGAAGTGGCTTCTCCCGGTCTCCCCACAGTTCCCCCCCCCCCCTCTCTCTTCTAGGACCCACTCTCTCCTCTTCACACTTAGGAGTGGTAAATGCTCAGGAAAGAAAGAAAAAACAGAACAAAAAAACCAAAGGCTTGCAATTGCGCATTCTAGATTGAAAAATTATTGGCAATTGTTGTTTAAAGAAATCGGTTTCTTTATTTTTGTATATACCTTCTAATCTTCTGACATTGAGCATGTTTTTAAACAAGGAGCTATCTTAAACTTAGATAAAGGCCTGTCTACTTGGAAAACCTAGTGGATAAGAGTAAGAGAGAGGAAAGCCAAGAGCGGGGACTCCAACCTTCTTTTTCCAGAGCTCAGCAGATGGCATTGTGTCCCCAGCCAGCACCTCCACAGGTGGGCAGCCGTAACGACTCCGCTCTGTATATCTGCAGGCTTTTGTGAGGATGAAATAAAGGAATGTAATTAGAACAATTCTTAAATTGTCTGTAGTAAAGATTAGTTTTTAAAAAGTCCATGGTTATTTAGATTTTCTTAGTTTTTTAAACTAATGTCCTGTTCTCTTCTCCCCTTGAGGGTACCACGTTACACTTAATCACATTGTCTCCTTATCCCCTTTCGGCTGTGACAGTTTTTCAGACTTGATTTAGTTTTGATGACCTGGACAGTATTGTGAAGTATTGGACAAGTATTTTGCAGTATATTGAAATTTGTCTGATGGTTTTCTCATGATAAGACTGGGGTTACGGGCTACTGGGCCCATAACCTGTCCACATCCTATCCGGGTACAAACTAGGAGCATGACTTAGGACTACTGAGGCAAACATTGATTCCCTGGCTGGAGTTTTTGTCTCTTACTTCAGTTTCCTACGTGGTCTCATGGCACATGCTAGGACACAGTTCATGACACGTGTAACTCATCGCTTGAGTGCAGCCCAAGGAAGCCACTGGTCACGCACGTGAATGTCGCAGGCATGTCAGATCACCAGGAAGTTTCTGGTGCTACCTCTCAACTCACCTGCTTTTCTCATTGTGGACCAGTAACAGTTTGCCAACCAGCCTGGGTCCATGGCCACACTTTGAATAGCTAACACAGCACAGGAGGTCTCAATAAATATTTTGAGATCAAGCCTGACCTGTGGTGGTGCAGTGGATAGATAGAGCGTTGACCTGGAATGCTGAGGTCGCCAGTTCAAAACCCTGGGCTTGCCTGACCAGGTGGTGGCACAGTGGATAGAGTGTTGGACTGGGATGCGGAAGACCCAGGTTTGAGACCTCGAGGTCACCAGCTCGAGCATGGGCCCATCTAGATTGAGCAAAAAGCTCGCCAGCTTGGACCCAAGGTCGCTGGCTCTAGCAAGGGGTTGCTCAGTCTGCTGAAGGCCCGCGGTCAAGGCACATGTGAGAAAAGCAATCAATGAACAACTAAGGTGTCACAACGGCAATGAAAAACTAATGATTGATTCTTCTCACCTCTATCCGTTCCTGTCTGTCTGTCCCTATCTATCCCTCTCTCTGACTCTCTCTCTCTGTCCCTGTAAAAAACAAAAAACAAAAATACCCTGGGCTTGCCAGGTCAAGGCACATATGTGTGTTGATGCTTCCTGTTCCTTCTTCCTTCTCTCTCTTTTTAAAATGAATAAATAAAATCTAAATAAAAATATTTTAAGATCAAACTGATTCAAAGCACAAGATAAAACTCAGTTGGACTCTTGACATCGTCACAGTGAAGATTGGAAGAGATCTTGTGGGAGAATCTTTTCAATCCCCTTATGCAACAGATAGGGTCTGCAAGTCTAGGGGGTGTGAGAGTTTGGTTCCCCGTGGGAATTGCCGTGGCAGGCCAATGTTAAGCCAGGTCCTCAACCAGGGCTCTTCCCCTCATCTGACTCATTTCAGGTCTCCCACAGGGAAGAGCGGGGAGACAGCGGCAGAGGGGAAGGCAGCTTATCCCTACGGCAAAGCTGAACTTTCCCCTGCCGTCCTGACCTCCTGCCAGCCACCCTGTTAGAACGTAAATGAGCAGCTGACAAAACCAAAACGTTTAAGGGGAGGCAGAGGTGCTTACTTGGATATGATAGTATTCTGATGATTGCAGGTAATTTATGCTTCTAAGAATAATAAGTGGGTCTCCCCCTGGCACCATCCCATCTGTCCTGTCCCAGGGCAGGTCAGAGAGAAAGAGATCTAAGCCAAGGATGGAAAACAAATTAGTGAGTGGCCGTGTCCCCTTCCTCGCTCCTTGTCCATGTCTGCTTCCCTCGTGCACACACAAAAGATGGACCGGAGATGTGGGTGAAGGGCTAGGGAAACAGGAAATCGGGGACATAGGAGAGGTTTACTCACCTGACTTCTTTTTCTGTGGAAATGTATTTAGGATTAAATTAGACATGACATTTAGTAGACTCCCAGTAGAAAAATATTTTCTTATACCTGAAGGGGCTTTGGGAACAAGGAACAGCCTGGCCACCGGGCTCGTCTGGTCAGGGTCTGGTGGGAAAGTTGGGTCCCATGCGGGACAGTATAATTTACCACACAGGATCTGAGATGCCGTGGAGGAGAGGACTCTGGGGCCACCTGCTTCTTAGCCACCCCGGATGGGCTTTTCTCTAATAATGAAGGTATCAGAAAAGGACGTTATCTAACTGGGGGTGACCCTTGCCATGAGTACCCCTCGCTGTGGGAACCATGCCCCCCACCACCTGGGCTCACCTGCCTCAGTGGCCCCACTCATTCTCCTGCTTTATTCTGGGAAGCCCTCCCTCCTCATCTGCTGTTGCAATTCCATTGAATCTGGGAGCTCCTGCTCAAACATGATCTCCTATGAAAATCCATCCAGTTGCAAACTCCCCGGCCTCAGTTAATGGCCCCACCCTGGTCCCCTGCAGCCCACTCACTGTGTCCAGCATCCGGCGTTGGGAACACGGTTCGCAACATTCGCTTAGATGCCGTGTCCAAGACATGCTACTGTGTGTCGGACGCAGTGCTAATGGCTTTACGTCATTTTCTCACTTAATCCCACCAGCATCTGCCAAGTAGGAGCCAGGATTATTCCCCTTCCACAGACAGGAAGTAGAGACTTCAAGACAGCAGGTAATCTGCTCAGGTGCTACCGTCTGTACAAGAGGGATTTAAATGCCGGACATTCTCACCCTTAGCCCTGTTCTTTGCCTGGCTATGGGCCGTATTTAACCCTGTGTGGGTTATCCCCAGACCTGACTCCATCCCCGGGCCCACGCTCAGCTGCCGTCCTCATTCTGCCTCATGGAGGCTGAATCTCCATCTGGGTTCCCCTGGACCCTGGCCCCCAGAAACACCAGGGACTATTTGTCACAAACATGCTTGCTCGAGCTAGCTCGCAGAATCTTACCGCGGTAGAGCCTTCGACTTGGTGAAGGCGGTAGCTGGTGCTACTTGCGTGAGGAAGAGCCCGGTGGGCAGGAAAACCTGCCACTGTGTCTTTATGGCTGGTGTGTGATTTCCTTCATACTCAGGACTTCCGTAGTTAAAAACAGAAGGCCTTCCCGGGTCAGGGAAGCCCCTTTCTTAAAGACCAGACTGCCTAACCTCAGTTCTGCCCTCCTCGGGCCCATGGCGAAACCCGACACCCTTCACATCACGCTCTTACCCTGGGCCTGGGCAGTCCTCTCTGTCCCCTTCAGTCCAAACCACAACCAAGCAGCTGACAGCTCCCGCCCCACCAGGGATGGCTTCATTTTGCTCTCTCTTGCCCAGGGACAAATCCCCGCTTTCAGGCTTTTAAACTAGATCAAAGAATGGAGAGTTATGCCTAAAAAGAGAAATTAATTCAAAAGTAAGAGTCTTGCCTGACCTGTGGTGGCGCAGTGGATAAAGCGTCGACCTGGGAACACTGAGGTCGCCAGTTCAAAACCCTGCACTGGTCTGGTCAAGGCACATATGGGAGTTGATGCTTCCAGCTCCTTCCCCCTTTCTCTCTCTCTCTCTCTCTCTCTGTCTCTCTCTCTCACTCACTTTGGGTCTCCTCTCTAAAATGAATGAAAAAAAAAAAAGCATGAGCTCCTTGGAGTTAGATTTCTAAAAAAAAAAAAAAAAAAAAGTAAGAGTCTTTTGTGTGTGTGCATGTGCGTGCACGTGTGTGTACACTTATAAGCGTTTATTGAGTCTACCCAGAGTTCCTCGACGTGACCTTGAGAGGCACAGATATAGAGGTCTTCGAGGCAAGGATTCATGGTGTCCTTGGTCAAAGACCCTATCCCGTCAGGCTCTAGTGTGCTTTCCAAACCCGGAGAAGTATTTCTCGGCGAGTCCCAAGCATTTCTCCCCCGTCCCCCCCCCCCCCATGCTATTACCAAGGGTTCCCCGCCCCAAAACCCCACTGGGATGGATACAAAGTGCAATTCCATAACACTCATGATTCAATTTGCAGGGCGGGCCACCTGACAATGCTGTTCTTCCCACGTAGAAAAACCATGTGTCTTTTTTGTGTATTCGTGTCCCTCAATCCGATTTGAGGTTCTGTTTCTATGCAGAACTTGTACGTTTTTAAAGCTGTATTTCTCAAGGCTTTGTATTGTGGCAGTGGTTGGGATTTAATGTGGAGTTTAAGCAGTTTCCAACTGTTTTTAAAAAGAGAATGTCCTGAAACGAGACAAGCGGGCGAGACTCCGTTTGGGGACTTGCATCAGTCCACGGGCGTGTAGTTCTGGGGCCGGGCCCACTGTGGGAACCTGGGATCATGAGGGAAATGGGTAGGGAGATGAGTCCTTGATCAGCAAAAGAATGCTTGGTCTGTATCAGTCTCTTTCCCAAACCCAGGGGCTTCCGCCATCATTTCTTGTTGCTCACGCATTTGCAGGTGGTTCCGCTTATCCAGCTGGGGGTTGGCTTGGGGTCTTCTGCTTCAGGCTGTGACCACGGGGGTGGCGCTGGGCTTCCCTACTATCTTGTCAGTCCTGCTCAAGATGGTGCAAGTGGTCAGGTGGGAAGGAAGGTCTCAGGCTCTGGATAGTGGACTGGCATGCTCATTTCTGTCCACTCCACACACCTCTGGCCAAGGCAAGTCGCGCAGCTGCCCTCCAAGTCAGGGGCGGGGCGTTGGCTTAGCTGAGCTGGGCCTGTGTGTCTTCAGATGCCTGTCCTTGCATGGTTCTGGGGTAGGGATGGCCACAGGGAAAACGTGCGAGCGGTTTGGAATGTGGAAGTGAAGCCACCATCATGTCTACGACAGTCACAAATTACTGTTGAGCTGCTGCTGGCTGACCTGCTGGTGTGCAGTGTGGCTCCTGGTCTTCGCCTTGTTTGGATCATGGGCCAGGTTCACAGGCAGTTTCCAGGATGGAGAAATGCACCAGCAGTTGTTGATCTACAGGAAAAGCAGGGGCTTGGAAGCTGTGAGACACCCACGTGGGAACTGCTCATCCTTTGGGCTCCAGGGGGCTAAGGGTTCTCCTCCATGTCACGTCCAGCTTTCCTCCCCATGTGCTAGCTCAGCTGGCCTCGGGCCTAGACCGGACGCTCGCACAACACCCTGACTCGGGCTGCCTCGCCCACTCCCAAGATCGTGTAAGAGCCAATCCCTGTAATAAACCCAGAATTCCCCTCCTGAGTCTATGTCTCTGATTGAACTTTTACCGATGTAAGGGAGGAAGTGCCCTTGGCCCATGACGAGGTCAGGGCAAGGGAGGGTGAAGAATTAGGGATTCAGGGACTGTGATTCATTCTCTCGTGGTCCTGATACCGTCTTCCTAGAGACAGGAGAGCTTGTGCAAACCCTTTCTGAATATTTTTGTAAGGGTTAAGGCACGTGGCACTCCAGCTAACTTTTGGAACCCAGTGACTTTATTATGATCAGTATCTCCACATGGCTTAAGTACAGGTTTAATTCCGCAGCACTATCCATTTTAAATAATCTGAGAGACTTCCAGACAGTGACCCCCTTCCCCCATTAAGAAAAATTACCCCTACTTCTTTACAGAGGGATTTTTAAAAAGTAAGCTCCCTTTTCAATCAAAGCTGAAGGTCTAATTGCATTCTAACCCATGACCCCTCCACAAAAATTATGTAGAATAATTAAATGTCTAAGGTCTAAATCCTGATCCACTTCCTTGGAGGACTATTTGGTAGGGTAACGGGGTAAAATAATTAAACAACCTGGTCTCTTTAGAGTTCTTTTATTTTTTTTTTCCACAGGGCTTGATCTTTCATATAAATAATTTCTTCTTTCATTTGCCGCCCACCATCCTGGATTCCCCATTTCTTATTGGTCCAAGCTGTGGGCTTAAGTAACAGTCTAAATTGTGAATTTCCTAAGAAGCCTTTTGTGTCTTTATTTTTTCTTAAAACAGTGTTGGTTTGCCTGGCCCAGGACAGCGACTTTGGGGCTTTGGGGTTGATAAGACACATCGACCTCTCTCTGACGGCTGAACTGAAGGAAACCTATTACTTACACACATGTCCTCTGATGGACCTCCTGTCATTATGATCGCTCCTTCTGACAGTTCCGATCTAGTTTTTCTTTCCCAAAAAAGAAATAAAAGGGTATCCGTTTCAAGGTTTAGAGTTCTTAGGATTTAGAATCTTTGATTAAAAAAGTGAAATTCAATCTTGAACTAAGGGGCAGGGAATATTAGCAGGGTTCGCAGGCTTCCGTTCGACAGACGACTCTGGTGGCCAGTATTTATTATGGCAATGTTCTGTTATTGCAAACCTCCTATGAATAATATTTTGGGGAGCCGCCACACAACAAGGCGTACATTATAACACCCCTGGGGGAGGGGGCGGGCGGGGGTGTGACAGCGGCGAACTGAGAAGCCCAATTATCTCATGGTTTTGCATTGCCTACGGAGTGTGTTATCACTTTTGTTTTTTACAACTGGTAGGATATTTTCATTGTAGGTGAAGCATCAGACATATTTTTATTCAAAGGCGGAGAAACAAAACGAAGGTTGTGTCTGCTGTGGGCTCTGAATAGTACCCTGGTGGCCCCCGGGGCCTCGAGTTGGGGGGCAAGTTTATAACCGAGCGCTTTGCAGACGCCAGGACAGTCAGCTTCATTGTCTGGGTCGTGGTCTTCTGATATCCATGGCTCAAAAGGAGTCGTTATCTGGAAACAGCGACTTGTCAGTTTGAACAGGAGGGATGCTGGTGTGCCTGCTGCGGTGTGGCTTTAGGTTGGTTTAGTTAAAAGATGCAGAAACATTTGGTGTCTAGAAAGCTAGTAACCACGCAGCTGCCATATTCTTTACAGCTGGTGCTCGACTTACGACCACGATTGGTTCCGACAGACCGGTCGTAACACGATTTGGTCGTAAATTGAGTAGGCTATATGTACAGTACTGTGAAATGATGTTATAAATATCTTTAAGTCATATTTTATCATAATTTTCTTTCATTATTGTTATACATCATAATTTTCATTTTATGCCATTTGTATCATCTCTACATCATTTTGTTTCTTATTTTTACATTCGTCAGGTTTAAGTAAAACACTGCATTACCAGTACAACTGGTTTAATATTTGCAAAACATACAGAATTACAAAATACAGGTGCATACAAAAACTGCTCCAGACGCGGAACAGTCGTGGCTAGCGATTGTGGTCATAAAGTCGAATGGTCGTAAGTTGCATAGGTCGTAAGTCGATCAATACCTGTATTGCCAGATGTTGTAAGCCATATAGACAGGGCTGGAGGGTAAAAACAAGACAATACTATGGAAAGAAAGTGAATCGGTGGCTACTGAGTACCTAGTGAGGGCCAGGTGGTTTACTTACCATATCTCCTTTAATCCTCACAACAACTTACAGGGTAGATAGTACTGCCCATTTTCCCAGAAGTAAGGAAACTCAGGCTCTGCGTCTTCAAATGGGTGGCCCACATTGCTGGACATGGTGGAGCACGCAGTCCCCTCGGGGTCTTCGGTGAATAGGAATACTGTGGGGGATTTGTGGGAGAAGGAGGTGGGGAGGGAGGGGTCACGATCAAATGCATTTTGAGAATGTTAGACCAAAGACATTTATTCATTTAAAATTGTTTCAATTGTACTTTTCAGTTACAGTTTTCACTCAATGTTATTTTGTATTTGTTTCAGGTGTAAGATCACATTCATATGCTATATTGAAACAACAACAACTGCAGGACTTCTCAGAGCTTTTAATGTACCACGATGCGGCATTTCTCAAACTTATTCCACCTGCAAAGGCCTTTTCTTCCAACAAGGGGTAATAGTGCTAGGAACCGCACGACGCCATGTGCCCCTCCCACGCGTTTCTATGGAGATGCGGTGGCCTCGTCTGGAGAGACACCATGTCTCTGCTGTGGCGAGCTTCCTGTTTCCTCGTGCCTGCCTCGAGCCCCCTCAGTGCTGGGGCTTGGTTTCAATCCATAAAGGGATTTGTCACTTAAGTGTGGTTGTTTGGCCATTTTGCTCTGAGAAGCGAGTGAGCAACAAGGCCAAACCTGTGTGCAAGGCAGGTGAACTGGGGAACCCACTCCTTTGCTTGTCTCTCTGGGTTGAGTGTGAGCAGCGTGTGGCCACCTGTGGGTGGATGGAGCGCCCTCCTCTCAGCCCTCTGCCGCTTGTGCGTGCTTCACGCTCAGCGCTCTGTCCTGAGCTGGTGTGGGCGGCGGGCTCGCGCATGGATAATGATGTTATAATATAATTTCAGAGAGAGATGCCCAGAGTGTAAAGGGAGCACAGAGGGTCAGGCAGGGCAGGTAGAAAGAGCAGGGTGGGTCTTATAAGTCAGTTTAGCCAGAATCCCCGACTGATGGTGTCCAGTCCATCTCTATGCCTCCAGGGGTCCCTTTCCTCCTGGTCCTTGTTGGGTTGATGGACCAGGCTTTGGTTTCAGTGATGTCTCCATGAAGTTCTCCCAGGATCTTTGGCTCCCACCATTCAGTGCTCCTGCCAGGTTACTCTCCTCTGTGGACCAGAGCTCCTGGCTCCTACTCATCTGGGAGGGGGATCAAAGAGGACCCAAACTCAGCGCAGCAAGCACCCCAGAGTCACATTCGGGTTTCCTGAGCTTGGAAGACTATTTGGTACACAATCAAGCCAGACTTTCTTGATGGCTGGGTTTGACACCCCCCACACCCCCTTCACCCACCCACCCCCGCGGAACCCAGGGGCTCTTCCTTGCTGCTTGACGGCCCAGATTTGCATCGAGCATGCCTTAGGAGAGCATACAGGCTGAACCGCCGAGGCCTCTGATCTCCGGACATTCCTAAATGAAACTCCAGTGCAACCTGCAGTGAACTGTTGTTTCCACAACATGGAGGCAATCCTCCCTAACGAACTTGAACATTTCCCTTGTGGGCTTGCTAAATTGTGGAAAATAAATATGAAAGCGCTTTTAGGACGCCTCCTAATCCCGGGGTGAGCACAATCGCCCTTTTGTTTACCTTAGAGTAATAGGGGTCATTATCTGGGTGCCCCATTTGGATGAAGGCTTGAAAAACATATTAACCTGTTGACTTTGTTAATCGCAATTTAGGAAAACCTCTCGGGCTCCAAACCCAGCTCTTTTTAAAGCCAAGTGTAAAATGGTCTTGCCTTGTTTTCGATGTTGACGTTCATTAGAGATCTGTGTAAACATAGCTGAACGGTGACTCTGTTGGTTGTTGCTGCCAGCCAATTATGTAAATTGGGCTTTGCTGGCCGAGGGTGTTTTTGATCTGCGGTCTGTGAAAGGTGGAGGCTTTTGGTGCTGGCTGAACATGGACCTGAAAGGGGGGGAGGGGCTGCCTTCAGTATCTCGTGGTCCAATAACAGAGACCCGAGTGCCGAGTGTGGGAGTCAGAGCTTTCCACCTCCCGTTCCCCAGAACCACCACCACTGCCGGAGTGAGTTCTCTGTGCCTCAGTCCGCCCTGACCCATGGCCTACCCCCCTCGGCCCCGTTAACGTCCCCACCGGCTGCTATCCTGGTTTCATTCAGAGGACCCACCCTCGCAGCCTTTTGGAAGGCATGATGGATTGGTTTGAAACAAAACCATCCCCTTCTCAAACTGAAAGGTTCCTTTTTTAACGTTTGGGAACGACCTGAAACCACTGGAGAAAATCACGTGCCAATTATGTATAAACTCCTGGACCACAAGGTATAAAGGAAGCCATAATTCGGGGGGCTTATGTTTGATTGAAGTCATCTGTTTCCATTTTGTAAATAGAGAGGAGGGAGAATCCACGGTGGTGGACAGCTGATAAAATGCAGCTTCCATTCTCGGGCAGATGGAGGGGTGGCCCTGTCGCTTCATAGTCTCAGAGCCAGGCTCCTTGGGCATAAAGAATGACAAGAAACTCTTATGCTTGGAAGGGGGATCGTCAGCCATGTTCATACAATGCCAGGTCCTCCCAGAACCATAGACCGAGAAGAGGAGGGATGGTGTTTTGTCAGTCATGCGGTCAAGAACAAGAACCTTCACTGGGGGGCTCCCCTGCCCCCAGTCCGAGACAAGATTTACCCCATGGAGAGGCTGACAGGTCAGACTTCACCCTTGACATCTCTGCGTGTGTCGGTACAAGTTAGATGAAAAGTGAGATGCGTTGTTAACACTGTCTTTCCTTTCCTGCCCGGCAGCTTGACTTAATGGGCCACGGAAACCTCAAACTGCCTCACAGAGACGGTGCTCCCCCCGGGCAGCTGCACCGGGGAAGTAGGGAGGACCCGGTGGGGAAAAGACAAAGCTCCCTGCACCATCATTCCGGGGGTCGGCAATGCAAGGCTGGCTGTGTGTGAGCAGAGGAGATCAGTTGGTATCTCTTTCCAGGTATGTGGCCGGTGACCTCTGAGGCTTGGCGACACTGGCTTGAAGGTCAGATAAAGTTGGATGTAAGCCCAGTTTATTTACTTAACCGGTGGCATGGCTTTTGACTCCTCCCAGAGCCTCAATCTGCTTATCTGTAAAAAGGGCCTGTGTACTTATTTCACTGGGTTCTTAAGACTTAAACAATATTCGAGAGTCACGTGACATCACACGTGCGAGTAGCTGACCCTTTCCTTTCCATTCTGGGACCCTCATTTCTCGAGAAGACCAGCTCTTGCATCCTCTATCTTGAATTCCCTACAGTGGACCAAAGAGATTCCTCACCACCTAGGAAAGGCATGGCCACACTCAGAAGCTGCACATTATTAGTCTTTTCTAGATCTTTGTGCCTCCTCCCCAGGCCCGTTTGGGTCACTTGCCTCTATTTTAGTGGTTGTGATAACTGACCATCTTGATTGCTACCCACCGTAATGATATTTTCCCTTGTTCATTTTAAAAGTATAAAAAATGTTTTCCTTCCACATGGAGATGAGCTGCTGTCGGAGTGTTGCTGTTATTCGCATGAGGTCAATCCAGGGACGAGCGGTGTGAGGGTTCCGTGTGCTGTGTCACACAGCCCCTTCTCCTCCAGCCTGTTCTTCATTCTGTTCTGCGGATGTTGCCGGCTGGCTACGTGGTTTTCATGGATGATCTAATTATATCTTCTTGACTGCTCTAGGTTTATTTCCGATCCACCGAGAAAGGAAGGGAACCCAGAGTTATGAAGCCACTTCCCGGAGATTCACCAGCAAAGAAGTCAGGTGGAATGGGGTGGCAGTTTGACCTCCAATTCCACAACCTGAGTATTAAGGACTGTGCCTTGACCCACCAGCTGTTCCTTTATCCCGTTAGGAGAAATGGGGCCCAGGTGGGCCCAGGTCATGAAGCACAAACCAGACAAATCGAAAGACTCCCTTGTGAACAGGGAGGGCAGGACAGGGGAGGGGAGGGGAGGCTCGGACCCACCTGGGCGACGTGAGCTGAGCCATCATCTGACCTCCAGGCTGCGTCCTGCCTATTCTCACCGGCAGCTGAGGTCTTGACGGCTCTCTACTCTCGGAAAGATTCGACTCCCAATTTCTCTAAGGCAAATGTTTACTTTATTTTCAATGGAAAGGAAAAAGGAATACACCATGGCTTCCCAGGGCAAGTCACTCTTGCCCTCCTAAAATAAACGTGGTCACAAACTTGCCTGCCTCTCGACAGTGGAAACTCTAGTCAGGAGTTATCAAGATCTGTACTCAAGCAACTGCTTCTACACTCCTCGGGAGTCTTAAAACAATTGTGTTTCTGTTCAGGATTTATGTCACGACCACACATGTGACAGATTTTTCCTGTTATTTGTTTCAGGCTATGGAATCTCTCAGGCTGTCCCTCGGCCTGAGACAGAGTGGCTCTATTTTGCTTTGAGTATTTCCCCCCTTCAGGGCATCAGACCGTCTTGGGTTTGCTTGGTGATTTGAATGCAACTTTTCTCATGAGACACCATGAATTTGTGGGCTGTGCATTCACACACACACACACACACACACACACACACACACTGCCACCTTCCGTGTTACAAGCAGAGGTAGCCTGTGCTTGAGACCTAGACATTTTGGAGAATCAGTCCTATCAACATTTTCAGGGTAATTTGTCCTTGTGGGATGTTGTAACGGGGTCTCAGAGACGGGCGGCACCATAACTGGTCGCTTTCTAGACAAGGATGGTCTTATCAGGGGTTGGCTATCCATGCTCTGATAATATTTGCTTTTGAAAGTCGGCAAAGCCCGGCATGCTGGCTCCCTTTGAGGCAGCTGACCTAGTCTTACCCTGATGTAAGCGATTTTAATTTGTCGAGATTCTGCCTAATAATGCTGGCGACTTTTACTGCTGTCACTCTTGAGTGTCATTATGTTTTCAAAGAAAGGGATCAGGCCTGTGTAGACATTCTCCTCTAAATGCTTCCTTTGAAGGACACTGTTCCCCACGTCAGGGAGAGAGACGAAACAAAGGCGGGTCTTCTGTCGGGCGCCGGGGTCCCTCCCAAGAACTCGGGGAAGAATAGGTTCTATTGTAGTCCCACGGTGTTTAGAGATCTGTTATCCACATCTCTGGTGCTGAATCCTCAGGGCAATGCTTGGGTCTGTGGATGTTTTGGGGTTCTCTGATGCTCAGGTTTGGCTTCACCCAGTATTATTCTCCAAATCAGCGTCCCCTGGATTTCAAGGAAGGGGGGAGATTCCTAGCACCCCGGGGATAAAGCAGGCACTCTGCAGAACACTTAAATCCAGAGAGGGTACTATGCAGGGTACCCTGGTGACCCTAGTGGTTATTTGAAGACTTGGAGGGAAAACTTGAGCACGGAATGAGAAGACAGAGGCTGTCACTGTCACTTGAGAGCAGTCCTCAAAACGCTGACCCCTGTTGAAGGAGGGAGACGATGTAGTCTGATTAGTTGATGGCTAAAGACTATTACACGTGGAAGGATGATGTCCGCTGGGCCCTTCCTTTAACACCAACTGACTGCATGTCTATTGTGAGCCAGGCACTGCCAGGGGCTTGGCTTAACACCTGTCACTTAAATTATTCTGAGAGCCCCCATCCCCAGTTGGTCTTCTCACCTCCATCCTTTCCCGGTCCTCACCAGTCTGTTATCAGCAGAACAGCCAGAGTGAGCCTATCACACCTCGCCCCCAACCCCCCAAGGGCCCGTGGTCCAGGAGGCTGCAGAGAGATCTGTCCCCTGACACCCCGCCCCCACCCAGCTCCTCCAAATGTTCACTGAGCGGCTGAGACCCAGCGCCTAACCATCTCCTCCTGCAGAGACCCCTGTCCTTCGCTCGCGTCTGTTTTAATATGAACTGGTCCGTCACTTACTTTTTCTTCTTTTACCCTTTCCCCTTTCCCGACTGGTCTCTGAGGTTCTTGCATGAGGAACTAGATTTCACTTATGTGGGAATCAAGCCCCAGGTCAGGAGCTCAGTGAGGCAGTGTTGAATGAATGGATGAATGAATGAATGAACGAACAAACAAGTGAGTGCCTCTCCTGCGCCTGCGCACGTGGCTCTGGTTGCTGGGCGGTGCGGAAGCAGCTGGACTCCACAGACGGGCGCTGTCTGTGGCTCACACCGCACCCGTGCGTCCAGGAGCGGCAGCACCGCACTTTTCTGCCCCAGGCGACACCAAGGGACGGCCGTAGTTCCAGTCCCGGCTCCTGGAGAAATGAGGCATGGCCAGAAGAACCTTCCTAGCTTCTTCATTCTTCAGGCCCAGGCCGGGCCCCAGGGGAGGCAAGACGGGCTGGAAGAAACACCCGCGGAGTAAGGCCTGTGTCCCCCTCCACCCCACCCCCACCCGGTGGAGCTGTGCTTTGTAGCCCGGCCCCCCACACTCTGTGGCTCCGTCGGTGTAAATATTGTTCTTTGAGGCAGGAAAGGAAAATCCATCACCGGTGGGGGTATGCGTGTCTGCCGTGCCTTTTCCAGGAGACAAACGCAGTGGGGGCAGAGCCAGCCCCTCAGCCAGGCCGCTGTGCCCTGCTCCGGGGAGAAAGCCCTGCAGGAGGCTTGAAGGTGCCCCACCACCACCCTGCCACCTCTTCACCCATCCCCCCCATGCACTGGTGACACCTTCCACAGGCCAGGCTTTCCTCGGGAGTTCCCGGCACCAAAAAGGTTTGGAAAAATTATAGGGGAAAGCCATTTGCTCATGGCAGGCTGCCCAGGTCGGTTAATCCAACCCCTTCAAGAGAACTCTTCCTGAACAATTTATAATTAATCCGGGGAGCTCACACCACAGGAGGTAATGAAGCCAAATTATTCAGTAGGTCTCAGAGAGAGAGAGAGCTGCCCACGTATGTGTACAAGCAGCATCTTTCCTTAGGCAAATAGGCAGCCAGTCGTCTGCAGGGGCTATCTGTGCGTCCCTTTTGGGCAGAGAGGAAAGGCAGAGGCCCGAGGAGGAACACAGGGGCTGATACTGTTTGTTAATCAGCGCAGTAATGAACTTGCAGTGAGCCATCGCTCTGTGCCTGACTTCCTGAGCTAAGCCCTATTTGTATCTGCTCCCATTATTTTCATCAGCAGTGGATACTGCTGCCATTCCATTTGACAGATGCTGGGAAAAGAGCCCAGAGACATTAAGTAACTTGTTCGTGATCACACAGCCAGGCTGAGCCAAGTTAAAATCTAAACTAAGGCACAGGGTCTTATAGATCAGTTCTTAGTAACCAGGGCTTAGTTCCTGTGCTGCTGTGGGTTGGAGCAGCTTTGGCCAGTCCACGCATGTGGTCTTCCTGTGATTTAGTGCTGTGTGTGAGAGAGTACCGGATTTGGATATAACATTGGTCATTGTCCGCATGACCCGACAGCAGGTCACTGCACCTTTCATTGGGCATCCGCCTCTGAGAAAGTCAATATAAGGTAACTTTCTTACTTATTTGTAGTGGTTAAATGTAATGTGATATGAAAACACACTACAAACACAACAGTGCTACTTAACCGTCAGATTCAGTTGTGAAATTATCTATAATGATAATGAAAGGAGATCATTAGACCCAGGCTGTCCAATAGATCTTTCTGCAATGATAGAAATACGCTTTAGCTATGTTGTCCATTGTGATCGCCACCGGCCACATGTGGCTGTGAGAGCCCTGGAAATGTGACTAGTGAGATTGAGGAACTGCATTTTTAGTGTTCTTGAATAAATGTAAACAGTAACATGTGCCTGGTGGCTCCTGTAGGGGGCAGCACTGGAGATGGTTTCAGCTGGAAAGGACCTTGGAGACCATTTAATCGCAACCCCTTTGTTTCACAGAAGAAGAGACGGAGGTTCTTAGTGGGACAGAAATTTGCCCAAAGTCATCCAGTGAGTTATCAGTAGGCCCAGTACCAGGCCTTCAAACACCCTGATGATCACCATTTTTAAAAATTCAGAACATCCCTGATGTTGACCAGGGGATTAGAAAAGAGGATTGATAATTACCAATCTAAAATCCATGTGAAGTAGGGGTTAGTAGAGTTATCAGCAAAGCTCTGGTTGTGAGGGTTCTCCAGAGCCGGAGAGGGTGCTGAGACTAGGGCACCCTCACCCATATGTGCGGAGGCAGCGTGTGACTCTCCCTGGGAGCCTAAGTCGGTGCTGCCTTGACCAAGCGAGGTTCCTCTTCCTTACAGTCAGTGGACAGGAAACGGTTTTCACTCGAAATGCACCCCGCCGGTGATGGAGACACCTCTGGCCAGGTCCACCTCTCCCGGGGATGGCCTTGCCAGTGACCAGGGGCATGGGCTCCAGGGAACTGTAACGGTTTATCTGCAGAGAGAGAGAGAGGGAAGGCCTGTGATGAGCCTGCAACTTCAGCGCCAAGTTACAGTGTATAATTGGGCCTGGTTTTTTCCATATGCATTAACAAAAACAGCCGCACTGTCTCGGGACATGAAAGCAACCCCTTTCTCTGGTCGTATTTCCTTTTTGTGCCTAGTTCCCAGGTCTCTACTGGGTTCACCATTCTCTCTGTAAAGCAAAAAAGAAAAGCAAAATCAGAAATTACAAATCTATTTCTAAATGAGGGGAAAAGAATCAGAAACTACCTTTATAGTTTCCATTGCAGAGAAATATGCTGTTTTCCTTTCTAAATAAAAAAAAATAACTTGTTAGTCTTTTTTTTTTTTTTAACAGGGACAGAGCGAGAGTCAGAGAGAGCGATAGACAGACAGGAATGGAGAGAGGTGAGAAGCATCAATCATTAGTTTTTCATTGCCGTTGCGACACCTTAGCTGTTCATTGATTGCTTTCTCACATGTGCCTTGACCGTGGGCCTTCAGCAGACCGAGCCACCCCTTGCTGGAGCCAGCGACCTTGGGTCCAAGCTGACGAGCTTTTGCTCAAGTCAGATGGGACCGCGCTCAAGCTGGCAACCTCAGGGTCTCGAACCTGGGTCCTCCGCATCCCCGTCTGACGCTCTATCCACTGTGCCACTGCCTGGTCAGCCTTAACTTGTTAGTCTTTTGGTGAAATGATACTGTTGGGGCTGTGAAGACAAGTACTTAAGAGCAGTAGCTTAATATATAGGGGGGAACTATCTTTCTTCAAATTATATACACTCTTTCCTTCATCCAACTCTCCTTTTGTACTGTTTGCTTGGTCTGCCATTACCAAATACTACAGACTGGGCGGCCTAAGGAACAGAAATTTGTTTCCTCAAGGTTCTGAAAACTAGCAGTCCAAGATCAAGTGTCCACAAGTTTGGTTCCTCCCGAGGCCTCTCCTTGGCCTACAGACGGCCGCCTTCTTGCTGTGCCCTCCCACGGTCTGTCCTCTGTGTGTATGGCCACCTTCTTGCTGTGTCCTCCCACGGTCTGTCCTCTGTGTTCATCACTGCTGTCTCTTCCTCTTCTTAAAAGGACCCCAGACCTTTTGGATTAGGGACCTGCCCTAGGACCTCAATGAACCTTAATTACCACTTAACAAGCCCGATCTTGGAAGGCAGTCTGTCACACTGGGGCTAAGGTTTCAACATATGAACTTCGAGGGGACACAGTTCAGCCCTTCTACCCTTACTGAGCATTTCCTACGTGCTGGGCACTAAGGATACAGAGAAAGTGTTATGATGCCCTAGCCTCTGGGAAGCTGGGAGTCTTGCAGACATGTACAAAAAATGCAGTATGATATGCAATTTATATACACCAGGCCATCAAGGGAAGGAATCTAATTTGTCTGAGAGACTGGCGGGGGGGGGGGGGGAATTCAGGGAAGTCTTCAAAGACACGGAGCTGCGTGGACTGAGTTTTGAAGGAAAGCCTGGCATAGGCAGGGTGGCAGGGAGAAGAGAAGCATCCTTGTCGTGTGAATGAAATAAGCCAAGTCTCTCTCCTGGGTTCTGAAAGGTTCTAAAAATACTCTCCCCAGCTTCAAAGGCCGAAACTTCTATGCTTAGAGATGATACCTTTCATTAAGCCATTGTTTTTCTTGTTTTTCTTAAAACAAAACAAAACAAAAAAAACAACCAAAAAACCCCAAAATAAATGTGTGATATTGGTTGGGGTGATCTTGGTTACAAACGTCATAAAACCGTGACACCCACTGGCTTGAATGGGGGCACGAGGAACTTGTCACTAGCAGAGGATGAGGGTTCGGGTGGGCTCTGGGCACGGTTTGATCACTAACTGAAGAACGGCGTCGAGGACTTAGGCTTTCTCTCTGTTTTGCCTTCCTTGCTGTTGGGCTCAGCCTGGCTATCGTGGCTGCCAGGGAAAATTGAGGCTACAGTGCATACTTACTCACACCCTGAGGGCGAGGAAGAGCCCACCAGTCCCTACTCACTGAGTGCTGGGGTAGCCTTGTACGGGAGGGACTGTGGGATTCAGTCGTCACGTTCACAGAAATTTTGCCTGCTGACGTGAATTACCTTAAAAACAAAGATAATTAATACTCAAAGCTCACCACTCCCTAATTACTTCCCTAGTTTTACTAATATGCATGCCCCTGACATAAGTATGTCCACCGTACCTGTATGACGGTGTTCCTGTATATAATGGTGTATGCTTCCCGGCTCCACACAGACAGCTTGGAATCAGCCATGAGAGAGTATGTAAGCGCAGAAATGGGCAAATACTATAAATCAGGTTGCGATATTTTTGATTGTCTAGACATAAACAAGTCTGGACAGAAGAAATGCAAATAATGCAGATTAAACTTTAAAAAAGTATTTTAAAATTGTTACATTGTTAACAGTACACATCACTGGCAGAGGAGTGCAGTTCTGACCCCACGTCCTTATTGTTTCACTCATGAATGCAGACAAAGCAGTCAATACTTAGGTCAGGGCTACACCCATCAGTCAATGGCAACCGTAGGTTGGCTATGGATGAGAAAATGGCAAAGGCCAGTGAAAGTATCCTGTGGAATTCAACTGGCTGTGTGGAATTCACAATAAAGAACGTTGAATGTTTTATTTTTTTTAATTTTTTTTTATTTTTTATTTTATTTTATTTTATTTTATTCATTTTAGAGAGGAGACAGAGAGAGAGAGAGAGAGAGAAAGGGGGGAGGAGCTAGAAGCATCAACTCCCATATGTGCCTTGACCAGACCAGTGCAGGGTTTTGAACTGGCGACCTCAGTGTTCCCAGGTCGACGCTTTATCCACTGCGCCATCACAGGTCAGGCTGAATGTTTTATTTTACTCGAATGTTGGCTTCTACACATGCATTAGATCAGTAAAAATTTATCATAAGGGTACGTGTATCGATACACGTGTTTCCCCTGGACAGTCCATTGTTAAACATTTATTAACGCTGCTCCGGCAATGCTCTAGTTGGATGGGCCAGTCTAGCTCTCAACCACCCTCCCTTTGAGGCACGGAATGGATGTTTTCCTGGACTACAGAGAGGGTTTGTTAGGAAAAATCACAAGGTGGGTGGATTTGGAATAGGCGACCCAATGCACCTCCTACAACTGTAAAGGTCCCCAATCCCTATGAGCAAAAATGACATCAATACAAAATCCCCCTTCATTGAGCATGAATTAATGATGTATGACACATTTTCCACATGGGCTAGAACTGTTGACAATTTGGGCTGGATGATTCTTTGTTGTGGGGATGGGAGGCCATCCTGTACGTTAGAGAATGTTTAACAGCATCCTGTTAAATCTACCTGTTCGATCCCAGTAGCACCCCACTTCCAGCTGTGACACCCAGGTTTCTCCGGACATCGCTAAATGTCCCCAGGGAGGCAAAAGAGGGAAACTGTCGGTTTAAACCCAGGATTTATGGTTTCAAACGTGAAAGTGTTTCATTCCATTGCACTCCCTGTGACGTAAAGCCATCTGCGCTTGAATGTTAAATTGATAGTTCAAAGGCAACAGCAGAGTAAGGGGCCCATTCCGGAGGGCCGGAACCCTAGGCCCCATGTGGGTGAGTCAGGGGCACACCTTCTGGGCCTAGGAGAGAGGGGATGGTCCACCTGGGGAGGCCAAAGCGTCCGTCCAGCTGGCAACCCCTCCTTGACTTCGCAGATTTTACCCTGGTTTTCCCCACCTTTGAAACTCAAAGGTATGAAATGTTTGACCGGAAGATCTATATGTGAAGATCTTGAAAAGACCTTGGTTACCTTTTTAGAAAATGTAAGCTTTTTCAGTCTGAGTTCGTAGAAGCATTTGATTTAGTTTGTTTGTGCCTGGGTTCCAGAACCCTCAACCTTTCAGACCGTAGCAGAGATGTATGCCCCCAAGGAAGCAGACTACGGCATCTGAGCAACTTGTAAACTATCCAAAGTCTGGGAAACGTCCTCAAGCTCGAGTCTCTTGCTGTTTGTGTAAAACCAGCTGACCCCGAAGCTCTCTCCTCTGCAGAAAAGCCCTCCTTTGACCTGCTTCCCCTGCCAGCTGGTCTTCATCTTTCTCAATAGCTAAAGATCTGGAAGGACTAGTCTTCATCTGCTGCCACAATTGTTCTCCTTCTGTCCGTTCCTAGGATTCTGTCCCCAATTACCAACCGTGTTCTGATGTGTTCAGGCTCCTCCTCTGGAATGTCCGCATTCTGTTTGGCCCTGAGGACAGCTTTGGACTCTGCTGGTCATCCTCTCTCCCCATGTTCCGTAAAGCCATGGTACTCCTCCTGCCTTCTCGCTGGTTCTCTTTTCTCTCTGCTGCTGCTTAGACAGACATGTCCTCCAGGGTTTCAGCCTGTTCCTGTTCTCTCCTCTCTTTGCTGGGCCATCTTCTTCTCCTCGCCTCTAATGCTAGGTGTGCCAATTCCAAGTCCACATCTTTGGCCACGGCCTCTCTCCTTGGCCCCAGAGATGGTCCATCTACCTTCACGATGGACGTCGCAGATGCCTCCAACACATGTCTAATGTGTCACTAACTCTTTCTCTTGTTTCCTAGCCTGTCTTCTTCCCCTTTTTCTCTCAGCTAATGAAATCACTTTCCTTTTGTCTCCCAGGCTCGAGACCCTAAGGACAACTTGAATGAAACCTCCCTTGTGACTCAATACCGCTGTGCCATCTGCCTGATTCCTGTGGGTTTCAGCACCATCATTTCCCGGGCATGCCTGCCAACCTTACTGCTCTCACCCCTCCCGATCACCCCGCAGCTCGGCAAGCTTTTTCTTGAAAGGACCAGATAGAAAATGCTTTAGACTTTGCAAGTCCTACTGTCTTTGTTGCAACTATTCAACTCTGCCCTTGTAGCATGGAAGCTGCCATAGATAACATGCGAACGAGTGAGCAGGACTGGGCTTCAGTGAAGCTCTGTTGACAAAAACAGACTTCTGGTCTGAGTGAGCCTGTGGGACACAGGGTGCCGCTCCTTGTTTAGAAGACTTATCTCCTCCCTGGATTATCTTGCTGCTCCAGGGGCTGACCTCCCTGCTCCCTTCTTACTCTCCTCGAACCAGTTATTTTTTATCTTGCTGTCCAAAGTAAATATTTGTTGTTAACTACGTCTTCCTAAGATGCAGGCCCGATTAGGCACATCAGACATCGAGAGTCCAGATAACTAAGCTTCCCCTTAGCATGTCTCATGTCCAAGGTCTGTAATCCTCCCTGACCTATGTTCTCCGGCCTAGGATGTCTTTCCTGTCCTTTCCTGTCCCCCAATCCTTACACAGGCCAATTTGTGAGATGCCACCTGTCACTCATCTCCTCCATTCGCAGCCTCCCCACCTCCACTCCCAGCTCGGAGCCCCTCCTTCTCCGTCACCCCCTAAGTAACAGTGTGCCTCTCTCACGGGGTCTTGTCCTACCACACTGGCCTCACAGTGAAGTTACTTCTACTGATGTTGGTCCCCCTCCCTCAGTCAAAGTCCCCCTAGAGGGCAGAAGGTGACTTTTTGTTTTTTTTCAAATCCTTTTCATTCTCCAATATATTACTCTTTGTTGGGTAGATAAAATATATTATGCTCACTTTGTTAAAGATGGTGCTGTCCACGTGGAAGCCCGTCGCCCAGGTGATATTAGTTGCCCTTATGCTTGGGATGGGCGTAATTATATTATTGTGTGTGGGGGACAGGCTGTAAGCAGGCAGGGTCATTATAGCTGAAGGCTTAGTTTTAAGACTAAGCTTTTCCCCACACCCTGACTGATTGGATGATGTGAGGTGGTGCACTCTCATGAGGAATCCTCCCATTATGCCTCAGATAAGTGGCTTTGTATCAGAGACTTTCTTATTTGTAGATTGGCTTAAAGGTTTGGATTTTTACACTATAAAGTGGGGCAGACCAGGAGCTTGCTCTTTCTTGGTTCCTGAGATTAGCATTAGGGAGTAGAGCAGAGAAAGGCCAGGAGAAGCAGCCAAGATGGTGGGGTGCTGAGTGAGAAGCCAGTAGTGCAGGGTTTGTGCTGGAGAAGAGGATGGGGAACAGAAGTGAATAAGTCTGGTGAGCTAGAAACCTTTGATTCTAGGAAACTCGGATAAGTCAGTAGCTTTGTGAGCACTGAATGTGTGGGTTTTGGAGCCCAGTGTGTGTTTTTACTTGCCTGCCACATGCAAGCTAGGATTAAAGCTGATGGCCCACCAGTTCTTTGCTCCGTTGTTTCATTACCGACTGTCTGAATCAAATGCGAACCTGCATGGGCCAGGCGGCTGTGATGGTGGCCGTGGCTACTGGCTTTATACTCTTCAAGTAGAGGATTTCTCTGCCTGTGTACTCTTCCATTTCAGATACTAAATTCACAATGTCTATTCTATATGTAATATACAATATACAGTGGTACCTTGAAATACGAACAGACCAACAGACAATTTTTTTTTTTTTTAAGATATGAGCTGTGACTTGGCACGTATTTTTGTTCGAGATCTGAGTGAAATTCCAAGATATGAGTTGTGATTCGGGAAGCTGCCGCTAGTTGGCGCATTGGCGCACAGGTCCAGTATCGGCAGTTTGATATACGAATTGACTGATTTACGAGCTCGGTTACAGAACGAATTAAATTTGTATCTCAAGGTACCACTGTACTAAAGATGCAATGTATTGATGTGAAAACGGTGTAGTCCAGAGCTAATGCAGGTCCATGCCAACCACCACGAAACTGCATTTGGGATTGGTCACTTGGGTCTCAACCACCCCCTGCTTCACCGGTCCATAGCGTACTTACTGAGTCTGTGATGAGTTTCTAGGTTTTGTTTTGTTTCGTTCTTTAATGAAAGAAAGCATCAAATTATCTTATAGAAATGGATCAAGTGTTAAAAGATCCAAAAAGATGAAGCTATGATGGAAAACTTAAAAAGAAATGAAAAATTCATTAAAAAAAATAAAAATGGCAGACAGCTGGAGACTGCTGTGTGCATGGGTCGAATGATTTGCCCATAAACATGATTTTAAAGGACCAGGAATGCAAGGTGTGAAGAATCCAAGGTCAATGCAATGCTAGTGCAATTGACCACAGGAGTAAGAAGGGAAGGTATGGAATAAAATGGAAACTGTCTTGAGGACTTACCAACAAACAGCCAGCACTGTTCCATATGGCAATTACCATCTACACGGGGCTGTTTAAGTACTTGACATTACAGAAAATTTAAAACTGAATCCCCTAGCTGCATTTGCCACATCTCAAGTGCTCACTAGCTACTTGTTGCTAGTGGCCACCACATTGGACAGTGCAGGTTTAGAACTTTTCCATCAACACAGGAAATCCTATTTGGATAGTGCTGGTTTCAGATCAGCAAAGTCAAGTGTCCCTTAGCCAAAAGTTAAGTCAAAAGAAAGGATGGAGCTTTCTTTGAGAAGGTAAAAGTAAAAAATGATGAACACAGTTGTGGTGAAAGTCGGGTCAAAAGCAGCTGACGGTTCCTGAGCTGAACCCCCAAGTGATCCGCTCAGTGGCCATGTAAAATGGGAGCCGGTCAACCCTGAACAGATGACCTCAGAGATTTGATGATTCCATGTACTTGTTCAGAGCATCAGGGATTGCCAAAGTTGTCTGCTTTTTATCTTTTTAAAATTTTTGCTTGAGTGAGAAGCAGGAGGACAGAGACACAGACTCCCGCCTATGCCCTAACAGGGATTCACCCGGCAAGCTCCCTATTGGGTGGTATTCTACCCATCTGGGGCTGTTACTCTGTTGTTTGGCAACCAAGTTATTTTAGCACCTGAGGTAAGGCCATAAAACCATCTTCAGTACCCAGGGCCAATTTTCTCATTCGAGCCATGGCTGTGGGAGGGGAAGAGCATGAAAGGGGTAGAGAAGCAGATGGGCACTTCTCCTGTATGCCCTGACCAGGAATCGAACCCAGGACATCCATATGCTGTGCTGATGCTCTACCACTAAGCCAACTGGCCAGGGCCTTATCTGCTTTTTTCAATGTAGATTTGAATGTGTATTTTGGAAAGGAATATTTTACAGCAGTATTTGTCAAATTGTTGGTCGTGAATCATATAGAAGGATATAAACAGACCTTTTTAAACAATGAAATTGGGCAGACCAGGCCATATCAGGCTGCCCTGGATGTCATGAGGGCAAATACTGTTCTGTGAAACGTTTTTTTCCGTGACCAATGGGTATGTTTTTCTTATTGTGAGTCAGACCCCCAAAGTTTGAAAGCCCTGCTTCTCAGCACACAGGTTCACAAGGAAGGGATGAATGTGTAGTTTTTTAAACACAAAAAAGCAGATTCACATTTCTTGGAGCAGGTCTGGCTGTACTGTGGAGAATACAAGCTTGAAACCCCCTCTGTCAATTGCGCAGAAAAGAAAGAGTCAGACTTAGAATCTAACCTGTCCTTGACTCTCACTTCCTGGAAATGGGTGAATTGTTGCCAGTTCCTGGCTGGTCTGCATCCTGGGAGAAATTTGTTTTCCTGCCATCAGAGCTCATTTGCCACCAGGAGCTGCCTGTGCTTGCCTGCCCAGAGTGGACTGAGCCCATGAGTCAGGATTAGCTACTTAGGCAGTAGGTGTGCCCCCGGCATGCACGTCAGCGGCAAGGCCACTGTGTCCAGGATGTGTTCCCCAGCCACATGGCCTAACAGCCCGTCACCTTCCTCCTTGGCAAAAACAAAAGCTCTATTAAATTCTGAGAGAAGAGAATAATGCTTGTCTTATGCACATATTAATATGATTTATTTAAAAACTCTGATCCCGTTGCCTCAAAAGGACTTATAATGCTCTGTTTATCTCTTGGAGCGTTGTCAACGAGAGTTCAAGTTTCTCCCCCTGGCCTTCTAACTGATCTTTTCTGGGGCTGGTGGGAGCCTACTCATTACCCTATACATTACATAGTAACATGGAAACCTTGATTGCTGACTTAGGCCAATTTAATTAAAAATTAAAAGAAAAAAATAAAACACAAAACCTCAGTTTAATGAAAATTCCTATGGATGGCCACCCAAATTTGCAGAAACCCTGAAAACTTGATTAGTCACTTTGAAAAATAGCATTGATGATTTATAATTGTCATGAAAAGTTCAGTTTCCAAAGTCTTTCCTCGGGTTAAAAACATCCAATCAGTTCTGACTGAAATGTATACATCTGCTTGTTCTAAATTATCAACATGCCCTCAGGCAAGAGCTTTCTGCTTCGATGGGGGTAGATATTAATTGAAATTTTGGAAGTAATTTTCTCAGGGCGTTTGGATGGGCGAGGTGCCCCTGAGCTTTTATTAGAGGTACAGATATTTAAAATGTGGTGACTAACGCAGTTGACCTCAGAATGTTTCCTAATATTTTTATTGATCCCCTTAGTTTGCTCTATAGGCACTGTGAGCATCAGCCGGGCTTGATGATCAACTGCATGCACCGAGTTGTAAATTTTATTAGCCCCGTGTTCGTATGTCCTAATGAATTTAGACTCCCAAGCCCTACTGTCCTAGGGATACCCCCATCTGAGTCTCCGTGGGCCCCTCCAAGTCTTCACGTTCAAATCTGAGCTCACCTCCTCCTGCCTCGAACACTTCCCCCTCCAGCTGTCATCCCTGCCTTGGGGAACGGCGTGAGCATTTATCTCATTCCTTAAACTGGCAGCCTTGAGGTGGTCTTGAAGGGTTCTCTAGCACCAGCCCCAGCCCTTTAGTTAAAAGCACTATATTGCTCAGTTCATTTCCTGGAGGATTCCATATCACCGACTGAAAAAAAAGAAATGCACCCCCATGTTTATGGCAGCATTGTTCACAATAGCGAAGAGCTGGAAATAGCCCAGGTGTCCATCAGTGGACGAGTGGATTAAAAAGCTGTGGTACATATACACAATGGAATACTATGGGGCCATGAAAAATAAGGAAATATTATTTTTTGCAACAATATGAAGGGACCTGGAAACTATTATGTTGAGTGAAATAAGCCAGGCAGAAAAGGAAAAATATTATATGACCTCACTCATTTGAGGAATCCAAGGAACACTGAGAACTGAGGAAAGGAATTGAGACAGAGGAGGGATCAAAGGGACCAGAGGAAAAGAGGACAGAGGGAAAGGGGAGGATAGGATGGGATAAACCTGAAGGGAAGGGGGGAGGGCGCTGTAGGGAGGGGGGCAAGGGAGATGTGGAGGGGAATATGGGGGAGGGAGGATGCAGTCGGGATCACCCTAGAATCTATGTGAACACAATTAATTAAATAAATTAAAATAAAATAAAAGCATTAATGTCCATCCCCTGAGGTAAATGTCTCTGAAGTCTCCCACTCAGGCAGTCCCTGAGGCTGGGCTCATGCTCTCACCTGGATTGCAGCCGCAGCTCCCTAACTAGCTTCCAGCTCCTGGCCTGGGCTTCCTCTGGGGCGTCTGCTGGAAGACAGACAAGGGTTCCCTTGCTCCTCCCCTGTGTGACTCCGCTCCTCTTAGCTACGGAGGACAATGTCTGTTACCTCCCGTTGTCTGAGGGTGAAACCAAGTCCCCAAACGCCCTTGCCCTCGGCCACCTCTACTCTTTACCTCCCCACCCCCGCCCCACATGGCGCTTCAGCCATATTGAATTTCTCCCCACTCCCTTCAGCTGAAACGTGTCTGGATGGCTCCTGCCGACACTGTGCACTATCGCCTAGAATGCTCCTGTCCCTGCCTGTGGACAAGGCCCGCCCGGGGGTGAGGACGATGGAGGCGCATGAGACCCGACTCCGGGGACAAGGTTCAGTGATGCAAATCCACTTTATTCAGGAAGTAAACCAGCTTATATACGTGGGTTCAGCCAGTAGGATGTTATAGTAGGGCAAACGGCCAAAAAAGGTCAGGAGGCTGCCTGGCTGGCGCTGAGTCATTTTCGTATAGTGAGCTAGCTCCCTTTCTGGGAGTTCCCAGGAGGGATTCGGGAGCTGGAGTGTTCTCACAGCATTGCATCAGCCACAGCTGCTAGGTGAATGCTCTGCACTCTACCTACACCTGCCCCCCCCCCCAGAAAAGCACCTTTGCATCTTTTGATAATTCTCTTATAATAAATTCAAATGCCACCCCCTATGGAAAACTTTTGTAATTACTTCATGACTTCTGTTTGTGACTCTCTCCCCGTTTTTCCCCTGTTTCTCCCTTAGAGCATTCTTTCTCACTGTCTCACAATTCTTTACTAACGCACGCGTGGTATTCATTAGGGCTGGTCTTCAAATATTTCTCTGGGTCTTCCCCAGTTCAGTTGGAAGGTAGAATTGCCCTGCCTGGTTTCCTTGTGGCTGGGTGGGACCAGTGACTCGCGCTGGACAATGAATTGAGAACGGAAGAGACGAGTGTCATTTTGGGAATGGAACATTTTATTTCTGGTCAGGGCTCTCCAGGAGACCATTTTCTTCTTGCTTGGTGACTGACAATGTGAAAGATGGTCATGGTGCCATCAGCCTAGGTTCCCGTTGACTGACAATGCACGTGGGACACGAGCGGGAACCTTTGCTAATTTTTGCCTAATGCGATGTCAGGGATTTTTTTTGTCACTGCTGCATAACCTGGCTAATCCTTCCTGATACACTGTGTGTCATCCCCGTGGGGCAGTGAACTCCTCAGCAGGCCTCAGAGTATCATCTCGGTATCCTTACTGCCTCACAAGCGCAAGTTAGGTGTTCAGTGAAATGGTCGTTGAGTGCAGGTGTACATAAGTGAGGTATTGAAATCCCAGAGAGATAAATATAAAACCGTCAGTAAAAGTATCCTGTTTCCTTGCTTGTTAAAAAAATAATAATGGTCACTTGAGAAATGAACTTCAATGCAATTCAAAACCGTCCTCTTTGATACAAGTTTTCAGTGTGGTTTTATATTCTGGCTCTGGACCTTGCATTACAGTGAGGGTGTGTGTGTGTGTGTGTGTGTGTGTGTGTGTGTGTGTGTGTGTGTGTGTGTGTGTGTGAGACATGTTTCCTTTGTATGGTAGGACGACATTACAGTGAGGGTGTGTGTGTGTGTGTGTGTGTGTGTGTGTGTGTGTGTGTGTGAGACATGTTTCCTTTGTATGGTTGGACGATAGGTCCTAATGGGCCGTCAGTGGTTTTTAGAAAATGGCATTCAATGCGTGATACTGCTGATTACGGGGACTCCTAGACTGGCCCTGTGCTGCAGGGTCCCGGTAACAGGCTGCAGATGTCCGCCGGGTGATGCCCACCGAAGTTGAGGCACTCTCTGCTTTGAAGGAACTTGTTACTGAGACATTGTTTACAGTGGTGGAAAGTGACAGGGAGCTGCCCTTGAACCGGCTGTGTGTTTGGCTTTGTAAGTGACCAGAGCTCCTTGTCAGAACCTCACACACAAGCTAATCGTGTGCATTTGGAGCCGCTTCCTCCGTGCTCCTGGCTGAGGCTCAGCATGAGGAAATGGTGACTAATGGCCAGGAGAAGGAGCCCCAGGGGGCTTGTCAGGCTGGGGGAGGCTCTGGGGCTCTTTATAGCAGCCAGAGGAAAGTAAAATATGGCGCAATGAACCGAGATAAGATAGGAGTGGGCAGAGGGAAAAGCTTTTGGAAGGGGACAAGCACAGACACAAGGGACTCCGACAGGAGTCATGGTTATTATTACTGTCATGCTTATTATTATATCGCAGTGAAGCATGGACGCTTGGGCTTCTTCTAACCTGTAGTCCAGGCAAGGGGCCACAGAGCCTTCGCAAGCTGGGAGGCTTCTCTCCACACGCCCTCTTTCAGCGGACCGAGAAGGGGCGAGGGAGGCAGGGGCCCCCAAATTGAAGAGGTCTCCCACCCTGAATGAGACTCGTCTAGCTGGAGGTCAAGTCCCAGAGCTGCCACCTACTAGCTGTGTGACCTTCACCCCATTGGATCTCAACATCTTCATCTATAAATGCGCTTACCACACCGGAATCTTCTGAAGCTTCAGTGAGACCATGCGCGTAAAAACCTTGCTATTCTTATGAAGCATATGTCGAACGCTCCAATAAGTGTGAGTGGTGATCCAGCCCTGAAATATGCGCGGGGAAGTCCGCCACTTACACATCATGCCCCCTCCCTTAAAATGAACCAGAATAGGGAGGTGTACAGGGTGGGGACAAAGGGTAGAGAGGTGGGGAGTTTTGTGGCAACTTGTGCTTCTGGCCCGCTACAAGGGAAGTCTCTCGTAAGGTCCAGTTTGGGGTCCTGCTGTTCCTGCAGCCGGCGGCGGCAGCCCCCAGTGACAAGCCTCCTGCTGACGCTGATTGCCCAGTGATCGGACAAAGCCCACAGTCTTTGCCTTCTCGAAGCAGAGGCCCGGGAGCTGCTCTTTTTTCAGGGACCGTGTTTGAGCTTTGCCAGCTGGTCGGGCTGAAGTTTATTCCGTGTCCACTTCCCTTATCAGCCGGCCATGGCAGGCACACGTTTCTGTGCTCGGTGACTGGCAGGACCTTAGGACTCCCTGTTGACAGAGCCAATCCACCTTGCTGCTCTGCCATCTTGAAATTACTTTGGAGCAGCCTGTCCAAGGGGGTAGAAGCAGCCCTGACGACGACTGGGAAGTTTTCTCTGCGAGGAAGGAGGGCTGTCTTAACAGTCTTTTCCCTGGTGGTGAAAACTCCCAGAAGGAGGTGGCCTAAGCCATCAGGCGCATTTATGGGGGAGTGGGAGGCAATGCTCGCAGGACAGCCCCACTCACAAACCCTCTTCACACAGTGTCCTTAAGGGAGGTTCAATGAACAGAAGAGCCCCTGACAAAGTCAGGACATCTTGCATCCCTTCTAGCCTCTTGCCAAGGTCAACCACAGCCCCTGTGTCTGGGGTGGGGCTACTTCCTGCCCCTAGAGTGGGCCCCCACCCAGACTCCCATGGCTCCAACGGCTTCCTCAGCTGCTAGGAGGTTTGCAAGCACTGTCTTTAGGCCGTTACTTGTGAGTGGTCCTAGGTTTTGGAAATGGTCTTTGACAAGATAGCAAAGGGTAGAGACAGGACTTCTCACCTTTAGTTCCCTCTTCCCTAGAGACGGTCTACCCTCTATATTAAAGGGCCCAGGTTCACGCGTGGGCAAGTTGTCCTAAAGGCTGATTAGAGTGCCAACCCCATTTCTACATTTTTGTTCTTCCCCATGAAGTCAGAAGTCAAGTTAGGGAACTCGCTTGTGGGAAAACAGCCCATGTGGTTGAGCTACAGGGGGTGGGAGCTGAGCCTGGTCAACGTGGGTGTGCAGGAGCCTCCAAGCTGGTTCCAGAGTCCCATCTGGGTAGGCTGGCTTCACTACCCAGCCCCAGGGGGCAGCATTCACAGCCCAGACTATGCGTGATTCACAGCCGGCCGTGCAACAGCCTGCCCTGGAGCTCGGGCCCCTCCAGACCGTGATTTCAGCCTCATGTGATGTTGAGAGCACTGCTGTGTCCACACACTCAGCGGTGGTTATGTTACTCATGTGGAGTAAGGAAGTACAAACATTTCAAATACATCCCTTCTTTATTATGAGTTAAAGAAAACCAAAATCATCACTAGGTTCCTCTTGCTGTGAATGAGATATGCTGGTTTTGCTTTTCTTATTAAAAATTAAACAAATATGGGGTGGGGAAGAAGAATTTGAGGTACAGCTCCAGACTGAGAATTACTTGTAACTGGTCATTGTGTGCCAGGGATAGGAAAGTCATGGGTCATGTGTATCAGGATAGGAACCGAATCCAAATTCCTACATAAGGCCAGGGGCTCTTATAGAAAAGCCATCCTTCTTCCTGAAGTTCAGCGTGCTGCCTGACATGATTAAGTAATCTGTCAACACTTATTTTAAATTTTACCATCTGTACACTGGGCACCACCCTGCTGTTGGTGATGGTGGTGGTGGGGTGCTAATGGGAGGTTAGCTCCCACACTTCAAAGGAAGAAAGAACATTGTGAGACGCCCAACCCATTCCTTGACCCTTGGCTTGGGCTGGATTTCTCGGCTTAGTCCACAGTGACCAGCATTTTGAGAAGAATACTTTCAAAGAGGGCTGAGAGCCTTCTTGGATTTGACAAAATGGTTCGCTCCCTGCTTTATCTCACTGCTGCTCATCGATCTTCAGTTTTTGTTCAGTTGCGAATGAGTCTCCGGCACGTGGAACGTATTTGGAGAGGAGCAGTTGGTGAGCTTGATACAGACCCACTGTTTGAAATGGGAAAATCGAGGTGAAACCTTTCTCCTCCTCACCTGGTTTGTGAAACCAGCTCCATCTTGGCTGGAAAAAAAAAATCACATGAAGCCGCTGGCAATGCGAGAGAGCCCCTCCATGGCCTTCCCTCTACGGAGGAGGTCTGCGGAGGGCCAGCGGGCTTGATCATTGGGGATGTAGGGGTGTGGCTGGACCTCGGGCTGGACGGCTTGGCCATCACATGCTGGCCCTTCTGCTTGCTGTGTGGCCTCTGGCAAGTTCCTGAGCTCCGTTCTCCTTGTATATTAAGTAGGGGCGCAGTCTTCCCCTGCCTGGGGGTCACAGAGAGAATTAGAGGAGAGAGTGTCCCTCCTGTGCTGGCCACCTGGTAGGGTCATGTTATCATCATGGATAATGCTCACTACTAAGTATCTACAAGATGTTCCTTGCTCCTTAGTCAATTAATCACTCTAAATCTCTTTAATTTTTTTTTAATTTTTAATTTTTATTTTATTCATTTTAGAGAGGAGACACAGAGTGTGTGTGTGTGTGTGTGTGTGTGTGTGAGAGAGAGAGAGAGAGAGAGAGAGAAAGAGAGAAAGGGGGGAGGTGCTGGAAGCATCAACTCCCATATGTGCCTTGACCAGACCAGTGCAGGGTTTTGAACTGGCGACCTCAGTGTTCCCAGGTCGACGCTTTATCCACTGCACCACCACAGGTCAGGCCTCTAAATCTCTTTAGATCGCTGTATTAACCATTCCCACATGGCCCATAGTTGGCCAAGCTATCTCCCCACCACCACTGCCCTTGTTCTTTTAGAAAAACTCTCCGGGCTCACTTAGGGACCTGGGGCCCAGCCTATTTATAGTGGCTCTTCAGACACGCCCTAGGGAGTTTAAAGACACACCTAAATGAGGGCATGGCTCCTTCTCCTGTGTGACAACCAGGGTCAGCACAACTCTGCACAGCGCCGTTCGGGGCTGTTGAAACCTTGAGTGTGGTGCGGCCTAGCCTCGTTCTTCCCCAGCCTCCTCCAGACAGGTAGAGGCCCACACACCCCCGTCTCAGGGCGGTCCATAGCTGACCCAGGCCACTCGTCATGTGGCAGCAGAGCCAGGAGCGAAGGCCTCACAGCACAAAGCCACGTGCCCTCCCATGTAACCGAGGAAAGCCCGTGGAGCAGATGGCTAATGGCAGATGACACTCGTGCAGTCTGAGGTGGCACCAAGCAGACGCGATGCTCAGGTGTAGAAGGCCATCTGTCCTTGGGCCTCTCTGGGGCAGTCCCTGCATAACCCGAGTCTGGACTGGAAGTCAGGATTTTAATTTCCAGGTTTATGGTGCAGCCCCGATTTGTATAGTTACTTAATATATCAATAAGCATAAAGAAAACCAAGAGACTTAGGGCAGATTTCAAGTTCTAGGCCTCAGCCACCTCCCACGTTCTGTCTGGTACCGGCAATGCGAGAGAAGAGACGATTCCTTACTCTCCTTTGTAACCTTCTGTCCCTGAAGTAGTCCTGAAATCTGAGGGGAATTGTTTCTCTACCATCAGCGAACGGCACCGTCCTGGAGGGACCTTACATGCATATTAATTACTAAGTGAAAAAACCCATCTGAAAAGGTGACGTATCATCTGGTCCCCTCTACATGACCCTCTGGAAAAGGCACAGCAATAGAGACAGTAAGAAGCTCGGCGGTTGCCAGAGGTTGGGGCGGGGAAGGGAGGGGGACAAATAGAGCACAGAGAATCTCAGGGCAGTGAAAGTATTCTGTATGATAGTAGAATGGATATGTGTCATTATACCTTTGTCAAAATCCACAGCACGCACGGCAACCCTGGGCTTTGGGTTATCACGGTGTGTCAACGTGGGTTCATCTGTTGAACGAATGTGCCACTCCGGTGAGAGGGATTGCTAAGGAAGGAGGCTGTTAGGGGGGCTGACTAGGGGGGACACAGAACACTCTGTACTTTCTGCTCAATTTGCTAGAAATCTAAAACTGCTCTAAAAATATAGTCATTTTGTTTTAAGTCTAAAACTTAGATTTTTATTTTCTAATTCAAATTGGCCTCTTTTCTGAGAATTGCCTTTGAGATTAGATTTTGACAGGAAATGGGTGGATGCCCTGTGCCCCTGGGCAATCACTCCTCCTCCTGTGCCCATGGTACCATAGCTTGTTCTCTGTTAGTCAGACTTGACTGAACTTGGCCTTGCCCACAGTTTGCTGCCTGTGGTGAAGGCTGATGTCACCGCAAGTCCGCATCCATCTGCGGTCCATACAGTTGTCTGAGGGCAGAAATGCCCACACAGAATATTCTTAACCCCCAGAGCATTTTCTACCTGGAGAGTTACAGCTCTGAGGGGCCTGTTGGCACGTGGGTGGCGATGACTTCCCTGATTTTGTCCCATATTTTTTGAATCCTCTATCTGAGTCAAGATAATGCCCATTAGGGAAAGCTTCATCGGGGACATTGATAATGAAGACATTCCGCCTCAAATTCTCTGTGGAAGGAGGCCGGCTGTAGCGCTGTCCCTATGTGAACAAGGGGTCAGTAAGTCAGCGACACACACCTCTTGTTCATCAAGTCACACTCATTGCTGGGTAAAGACGTCGAGTCGCCACAAGTTCACTGAAGGCCTGGGGGCACCGTGCGCCAGGGGTGCCAGGAATTTTCACGTGAATATGAGACTTGCTCTTTTGTTCCTTACACCTGCCTCTTTCCACACGCAAGGACTCTCCCCAAGCGCCCAGATGGTTGGGGAAGGGCAGGGCTGGGTAGGAGAGGGTGTGCCCCCCGTCGCCTCTGGCTGGTGTAAGCAGACCCCTTGGCTCCTGGAGCGCCCTTTCCAAGCGATGAGACGACCAGGGCTCAGGAGGGAAGGGTGGTGGTGACACAGGCAGGGTCTCAGGTCAGCTCTCGCGAGCACTGCCAAGGTTCTACTGGAGGGTTTCCCTCGGGCTACGGCGCCAATCCGGGAGAAGCCTTCTCCCGTCGGCGCTGTCAATCCATGCTGGCATCCTGCGCTCTCAGGATCTTTCCCTAGGACAGTGATGGGCAATCTTTTGAGCTTGGTGTGTCAAAATTCGCCAAAAAGCGAGCATAACTCGGGTGGTGTGTCACTTAGAGAAAAACGGCCTGACGGGAAGTCCCAGAACTAGACGCTCTGGGCAGAGTTCTGTTGTTTTGGCCTCCAGACCTCCGGCACAGAGTGTCTACACTACAGCAAATGTTTTATCCTCGGCTACTGCACCTGGCCGTACAGGAGCCGAGGATGAAACGTCCTTCTCAGCATGCGGCCCCATACTTCTCTGGTACGCGGCCGCGTGTCATCGAAAATGGCTACACGTGTCAGTGCTGACACGCGTGTCATAGGTTCGCCATCATGGAGTTAGGAGTTAGGTTCCCAGTGAGAGAGGTCTCAGTGGGTCAGCTGTAGGAAAGCTTTTTCCCCTTCGTTCTGCTTTGCGTTCACTGAATCCCCCCAATCAGTGGGGGTCTTTATGAGCCTAAGTACTTCCCTTACACTCGCAGCTTTAGAAGCGTTACATACACCCGCTCCCCCAAATGCCTGATGGCGAGTTGGCCTGGCGTCACGGGGTGGTAAGGGAACTGGGTTTTCCAAAGGGTCTTTTCCAGGCTTCCTTTTGATCGCACTGAGAAAGTCGGTCCTGGATGAAATGAAAACAGCCCCTTTTCTCCACAGGAAATCAGGTCTTCTGAAACTCGACTGTCTTCGTTTGTGTTGGCTTTGAGTTTTGGGTGAAGGTTCAGCTAGACTTTTGTTTTCCTTAAAGCGTTCCTATCCATAGATACACTCGCTAATGAAGCCGAACCTTGCGATCCAGTTGGCAGGTGTTCTGCAGCAATGACGGCGAATTTGGCACGAATCAAGGTGGAGTAAGGGTTTAGGATTAACTTCCTCGGTCCCAAAAGGTGAACTAAGTTTTCAAGACCCTTGTTGCAGGGATTTGCTTCCAAATTGCCATCCACCATCTGGGTATTGGACCAAATCAAAATTGGGGGGTTTTCTTTCTTAGGTCTCCCTTTAGTCCACTGCTAAACCCACATGAAAGCAGTTTGGAACGGGTGGGAGCCCCACAGAAAGAAATAGGAGACTGAGATTTTGGGATAAAAGGTTTTTGCTTTTTATGGAGATAATTTGCAATAATACTGACTTTCAGCGTAGACTCCATAGCCTTTATCTTGATCAGAAAACATTTTGGGTAGGGTGGTGGGGTGGGGTGAGGCTCATTGCCCGGCAGTGACTCCCGCACAGGGACCCTGAGTACGAAACTCATTGGCAGTGTAGAAGCAGCAGTTACTGAAAGTAGCTGGGGAAGGGGTTGGGGAGAGGGGGAGCTGAGTGGGGCTTGGGTTCCTTCCTCCTCAGGGGAGTTATTTTTGCTTTCCACCCAAAGAATTGCTTTGTACAGCCAAGTTGGTCTCGATCTTGTTTACATAAAAGAAATCGAACATTTATTTTGTGCCGGGTAATTTTTTTTCTTCCTTTGCCAGTCAGAGGGTCCTAGGCAAATCAATAAACAAAGACCTGGCTCTGTTTTCACTTTGTGGCTGAGGATTTGGAGTGGGTAACCCTTCAATGGCTGGATTAGCTATTTCTTTGGGACGGAGGCTTGGTTAGAGGGGCTGTCAGGGGCATGCTAATCATGCTGGGACCCGGGAGCTGCAAAAGCCAGGGGAAGGACCCTTGGACTCAGGATTCTGGGACAGACGGTGAAGTAGAACAGGGAAGAAAATTGTCTCCTTGGTCTCTGCAGAAATCAGTTGAAGACCTGAAGTGCAAGGTTCGTCCTCTAATCTTCACGCAGTCAACAGCAAGCCTTGTGCTGCTGGGGGTGTTAAATCAACCCAAGTGCCTTTAAAAATTACATCTCTGAAATCTGACTCTGCAACTACGGAATTCTATAGAGGTGCTCCATGCTGGGGGCCAAAATATATTATTTTTATTTATTTTTTCTAAACTTACCTGCCATGACCTTGGACTGATCCTTCATTCCCTTGTTTTGGGACATGAAAAATAAGGAGGGAGATGTACTCATTGTAAAAGTGTTCCCTTAACCAATATTCAGGGACTCGCTTTTTCCCCTTTTCAAGTTCACAGCAGTGGCTTTACAGTGGTTCACCCTCTATCAATCCCAACCATTTAATTTCTTCTTTAACTGCTATTAGTGTTGGTGGGAGCAGCACGGTTGAGGTAGAGGAGTATCGGGACTTTGGTGTTTAGACCTCGACTTGGGTACTAATTTCATCTCTTATTAGTAGGTTGATCTTAGATGTGTAACATAGCCTCCCTAAGCCTCAGTTTTCCCCTCCATAAAATGGGGATGTCAAGACTTATTTTAGAAATGATATCCAGAAAGAGTTTAGCATAGTATAGCATAGTACAGGCTCCCAATAAATGGCACTCATTATTGGTTTCATTCTTCAATCTTGGACATTGTGATGTTAGGGTCCTTGATTATAAGACCCATGTCACTGATTGACTGGTTGCAGTGACTCTTCCCTCTGCCTAGGGGTTCTAGAACAGTCTTTAGTGATATGTGACATATCAGCCATATACAACATATATGTATTTGTAAGTGTGTGTACATACCACATCTAACATGCTCCACAAGCCTGCACAAAATAAAAATAAAATTAATTAAATTGAATCAAGAAGTCCTTGCTTTTTGCCAAATATACAGTGGTACCCCCTCCCCCGCCTTCTCCACAAGTTCACTTTCCACAGTTGCAGTTACCTGTGGTCCAAAAATATCAAATGGAAAATTCCAGGCATAAACAATGCATAAGTTTTAAATCATGTGCCATTCTGAGTAGGGTGACGAGATCTTGGGATGTGCTGCTCTGTCCCAGTGGGACATGAATTATCCCTTTGTCCCTCACATCCTCCCTGCATGGGCGACCCGCCCTTAGTCACTAACCGGCCATCTTGGTTATCTGAGAGAGAGGAGAGAGAGAGAGAGAGGGAGAGAGAAAACTTTTGCATAATTTTTATTACAGTATATTATTATAGTTGTTCTGTTTTATTATGTTATTTTTCTTAATCTCTTACTGTGGTTAATTTATAAGTTAAACTCCTTCGTGGGTTAAAGCACATATGAGAAGCAATCAGTGAGCAGCTAACATGCCAAAACTATGAATTGATGCTTCTCATCTCTCCCTTCCTGTCTCTTCCTCTCTCTCTCTCATTAAAAACAAAGACATAGATGTGTGTGCGTGTGCGTGTGTGTGTGTGTGTATGAAAAGACCAAAATAGAGTGAAATCATACTTCATGAAAAAGTTAGTATCTGGAAGTCATTGCCAAGGGTGAAAATTATCACATAGAGTCAAAATTACCCCTGAAAAGCCCTGAAATTGCTCAACATGCTTTGGGCACACAGCCTGTTAAACAATGACGACAAACCACCAGGCGACATGTTCTCTGCAAGTTCCAGCGTGCACGCCACCCCCCCCAGGGACCAGCCGTTCCCTCCCCCTGGCTTTGCTGCTTAGACATATTTTTTCTTTCTTGCTCACTGTATAGAATGGAAGCCATGTCCTTAAATGCACGTCGCATGGGCCAACTGCAATGTGCAAATGTTAGACGAGTTCGAGCCACTCCTGCTGGTGGGAGCCTGAGCTCTCCCACTTATCAGAATTGTTACGGGGGTCAAATCAAAAGGTGGCGTAAAACGTTTGTTAGGGATCATAAATAGACCAGTGCACTTTGTTGGGGGGAGGCACTTGTGTTCATCTGGGAGGTGTGATCCTCAGTGGCGTTTGCTCACAGGCGCAGCCGTTCTGCCCACCGGCTGGCCACCTTTCTTCTGCTGGCTTTTCTGACTCTCCTTTCCTTTCTGTCCTGTGAACGTATATTCAGCAAGGCTCCGGGACCCTTCCTGAATCTTCACTCTTTCACAGCATGGTTTTCAGCTCTCATGTCCTGTCCCACCTGAGGCTTAGTCAGTTCCGTGTCACGTGTTTATCATGGGTCCCCTGTGCAAGAGGTCCTGTGCCTCCTGTAGTTCTCGCCCTCCGAAGTTCCCGGGGTGTGACCTCCTTCAGAAGGTTCCCACCGAGAGGGCGCGCATCTCTTCCTCCCTGTTCACACCTGAGCTGGACACTTCCCTCGCCCTGTGGCGGCTAGGTCCTGACTTCCTGGGTCCTGTTGCCCACGGCAGCTTCTCCCCCGCAGACAAGCCCGAGACCTTCTCCCTCCTGTCTCTCATCTGTGAAGGCACCAGGTCCCGAGTTCTGCAATCTTTCCAGACCTTCCTTCCCCAGTACTGCTTCCAGGAGAAATCTGAATGCACTTGGAACACCCCGTGTTTTCTGTCTCTCTGCTGTTATTGGGCTCTTCAGCTGCCCCTTGCGTGTCTGTTTCCCGACCCACCTGGCATTCCCGAACACCCTGTGCTTACGGAGAAGATGGCAGTCCCCTCAAAACTGGTTTACGCGATCACTGGAGCTATAGTGGAAATGCAGACGGATCTGGTTTTGTACCTTCTACAGTTTATCCAAAAGAACAGATGCACACAGCCTGACCTGTGGGGGCGCAGTGGAAAAAGCATGGACCTGAAACGCTGAGGTCACAGGTTCAAAACCCCAGGCTTGCTAGGTCAAGGCACATATGGGTGTTGATGCTTCCTGCTTCTTCCTGCTTCTCTCTCACTCTTTCTCTCCTTTTCCTCTCTAAAATTAATTTTCAAAAAAGAGAATGGATGCACACAAATAGTAAAAATATATTTAAAAAGGAGGCATTGGAGGGGAAGATATTAAATTGTAACAGAAAGTTGTACTCCAATGAACATGCAGAATGTGTAACAAACAACTAGAACAATGAGCTAGAACAGACAACCCCAGATACAAGGATACATCCATTTTTAGTACGTGAAAAAACTACCCAGCTTTTAAAAATAGCATGACATGACAGATTATCCAATAAATGATGATAGAATAACTTTTACTTTAAAATTAAGTTAATTCTTTACCTCTTATCATATGTTAAAACAAAATCCAGGAAGATAAAAACAAAAAGTCGAGAAGATAAAACGTACCATACAAACACCAGAAGAAACCTTAGTTAACTATTCATAGAGTCTTAGTATGTGGGAGGTCTTTTCAGACATAACCCTGAGGCAGAGATCACAGAAACATTTAGATTTGTAACTACATAAATGTGAAATTATGCATAAAAGGTTATCCTAAACAAAATGAAAAGCCAATGGCAAAGCAGAGAAAAATATTTGTAACGCATAAGACAAACAGGAGAGTAATATCTTTAATATGTAAAGAATCAGCGCAAGTGTATGAGAAAAAAATAAACACTATACTAGGAACAGAAAGGCGATGGCTATAAAAGCCTAATTCACGGTGAAGAGGTAGAAATAGTCCATACAGTTAGGAAAACACTTAATCTTGCTTGTTCTCTAAAAAACCCGCAAATTTTCCCTTTTTACTTTATAAATGTCTATACTCCTTAACAATTCAGAAAAGAAATTCAAATATGTAACATTACAAAACTGTGACATGGCACTATGAAATTTTTGTAACCCTGTAAATTACAGACCGTCTTCTTAACCCTTGAGAATGCGCTTAAGAGGAGTAAGTTGATTGGAAAGTTATCTGCCAGTCAAGGCATTGTTAAGAGAAAACAAACTAGCCAATAGGTTGGAAGGCATGATGAGATCCCATTTTGTCAAATATGTGTATTGAAATATAAAATGATATAGAAGAAAATCCAGATGCATATAATCTAGAAGGTTGACAGAAGTTGTCTCTGGGTATTAGAAATATGGGTCATGTTTTATTTTCTTATTTGTGCTTATTTGGTTTCTAATTTTTCAACCATATATTGTTCTTTAAAAAACATTTTTAAGGCCCTGGCCGGTTGGCTTAGTAGTAGAGCATTGGCCTGGCGTGTGGATGTCTCAGGTTTGATTCCCAGTCAGGGCACACAGGAAAAGTGACCATCTGCTTCTTCACCCCTCCCCATCTCACCTCTCTCTCTCTCTCTCTCTCTCTCTCTCTCCTCCTCCTCCTCCTCCTCCTCTTCCTCCTCCTCCTCTTCCTCCTCCTCCTCCTCCTCCTCCTCCTCCTCTTCCCCCTCCTCCTCCTCCTCCTCCTCCTCCTCCTCCTCCTCCTCCTCCTCCTCCTCCTTCTTCTTCTTCTTCTTCTTCTTCTTCTTCTTCTTCTTCTTCTTCTTCTCCTGCAGCCATGGCTCCATTGGAGCAAGTTGGCCCCAGGTGCTGAGGATGGCTCCATGACTTCTGCCTCAGGTATTAGGAAGGGCTTGAATCTGTCTCTGCCTCCCCTCCTCTCACTGAATAAAAAAACCCCCACAAACTTTTAAGTATAATGTATATACATAAAAGTATGTAACTTATAGGTACTTGCTTGATGCATTATCACTAAGTGAGCACACCTGTTGCATTTAGTGTCCTACTTTTCACAGCCTTTGCTATCTGGGTGGGCCAAGAGCCTTGCCAGTCGTAGGTGCTGGTTCCTTTTAGCTTAGCCCTTTCTTCCTCAGTGTTCTCTTTCCTCTTCAGTTTTACCACAAGCAGAAGGAGAAACCAGGTTGCCTCCTTCTACACTTTGTCTGGAAATCGCTTCGGCCAACTGTTCAAGCTCGTGGCTTACCGGTTCTGCCTTCCGCCCCGCAGTGGAACTCAATTCAGCCGAGAGTTTCCACACTTCCTAACATGAATTGCTTTCTTCCAGTTTCCAAAAACACGTTCCACCCAAGCAGAGCCTTTAATGTGCACATTGCTTTCACGAGTCTCTGTAAGGTGGGACACGCCATCTCCAGGACAGTGGCAGCTTTTTCCTCTGCGCTCTTGCTTCTTTCTGAGTTCCAAGCAGAATCGCCTCCAAGGTCCGTATTTCTGCCAACCACTTTCTCATGGCACCTCAGACTCGGTCTGTCAGGTGCCTCACAATTCTTCTAGCTTCTGCCTATTACCCAATTCCAAAGCCACTTCCTCAGTTTTAGGCATTTGTTAGAATACCACCCTACTGCCTAATACTCAAATCTGTATTGGTTTCTTAGAGCTTCCATAGCAAATGACCACAAACATGGTAGCTGAAACCAACAGAAAATGACCACTCACAGATCTGGAGGCCAGCTCCCCAAACTCTAGGGTTTGGCGGTGCCACACCCCCTCAGAAGGCTCTGGAAGAGAACCTTCCCTTGTTCCTTTCAGCCATTGGTCGCTCCACGCTTTCCTGGACTTGTGGCTGATCTCTGTCTCCATATTCACATGGCCTTCTTTATGTTCACATGGCCTTCTTCTCTCTGTGTCTCTCCATGTCTTCTGTTTTTCTGTTTCTTACAAGATCACCCCATCATTAGATTTAGGGCCCAGCCTACTCCAGGATGATCTCCTCTCAAGATTCTTACCTTGGCTACATTTGCAAAGATACTTATTCAAAATAAGATTACAGTCTGAGGGTCTGGGTGGACATATCCACCCAGATACAGTTTAGCCCACATGAGCAATATGGCTACCACCATGGATGACCCAAATCTGGGAAAGGCAGTGAGAATGTTGGGTGACCACTTTGGGACCAATAGTCACAATTGCTATCATTTGCTGTATGTTTTCTTTGTCCTGGGAAGTACACTAAGCATTTCACATCCAGACTTTGTTATCCTCACAATAACCCAGTGAAGGCACTGATGGAGAATGAGAAGATCGTTTCTAATTTTTCCTTCTCTCCTGGTTATAAATCTATACATCCTTCCCCTTACTGTGTGACTTGGCAGCATTAGAGCAGGCAGAGTATAAGTTCCACCTCACTCATGTAGGCTTTTGCCAAGAGATTGCTTTGGCCAGTGGGATGTTAGCATGTTATAGGAGCAGTTTGTATGCACATGGGACATTTGACTTGGCTTCTTTCATCACTGTGATCTGCGCATGAAGATCCAGCTCCCAGTAGCCAGGAGTCCCTTAGCCTGGGTACCAGCATGGGCCTTCAGATGCAGCAGACCTGAATGCAACTGGAAACCAGAGTCCAACCTAAGTCATCAAAATCCCAGCCTATCTACAGACCCATGAGTGGCTATAAGCGACTGAAATTTTGAGAGTGTTTGCTATTATTCAAGAGAAACTGACTAATAGAGCAGTTCTTTTTATATACCCAGCTCCTCAATGAGTAAATTTAGGCTAAGAGAATGTAAACAATACCCCCCAAATCACACACCTAATAAGAGAAGGAGCCAGGAGTTGAGCCAGGACTGTCTGCTCTCTGAGCCTCAGCTCTTAACCGCTAGCCTGTATCTCCTTTCAAATTTGCAACCGGCTGGGGCAATGCGCCCACAGCAATAAGATGGAATTTAATTGGAATGAAGACGTGGCCCAACATATCAGTTAAAACAACAACAACAAAAATAGCAGTAGCATACCAGCAGGGATTGAGCAACTCTCTGCTTGACTGCCGACGGGCAGTGTGGTCAGGGCTCAAGGACGTGAAGGTCAGCTGAGAAGGAGAAGGTGGTTCAGGACGAGGCCACGTTAGGGGAGTAAAATGTCTGGGAGAAGGACCATGGCAAGGCTTTCTACTCTAGATGGTCGAAGGACACATGGACTGCCACCTTTAGTTCCAGGCACCGCGGCTGAAGAGGAATATTAACCCGACGAACTGTCCAGATCAGAGCGAACAAGATGCTGAGAAAATCATACCAGTTGTACAGTGAAGGGGCTGAAGTATTTAACCTGAAGAAGAGCAGGCTCTGGAGGGAGGTGACTGCTGTCTGAAGACATCTAATGGGCTAGAAGGACAACCAAGAGGCCGCATGACCATCATCTCTCACCTAGATGGCTGCCATCATCTCCAACACCCCGTTCCACTCACAGCGTGTAACCACAAGGGATCTTCTCATAACAACCAGGGTTTGACTTTGGGTGACTTTGTCATGGCACACATCCCCCTCTCTTCACCAAATACACCAGTGCACATGCATGTGCAGACTGACACACACACACGCATGCACGCACACACGCACACACATATACACCAGTGTAATGCTGTCTTTCACATACAGTCTTTCCAGAACACAGAGCTCAAGGCAGAGCTCAGGTGCAGATGCTCGGTTGGAGGTCTGGGACAAAGAGCCTGGCGGAAGAGAAATAAAGTATGGGAACAGGGCAAGAAAACATGAGGACTGTGTGATTATGAGGCTCGGGACAGCTCCAGAGACACAGGTAGTGGCCCGGTCCGTTGCGCACTTCTGGACGAACCCTGTGGAACCACCAGGCCTCCAACGGTCCATAGGAGGAAGGAAGGGTGGGGTGAGAGAATCATTGATTACTTCTTATCGCCTATGGATTTATATCCTGTGGAAGTCAGATCCCAGTCCATAGACACGGAGTTTCATCTCATTGGAGGAGTGGGGGGAAGAGGCGGAGACTCCATGGGGCCAATGGCCAGGGCCTGGCCTGAGTGCCCAGGGGCGTGCTGGCTGGAGTGGATGCGGGGAGGTGGGGGCTGGACAGGGATGGCATTGGGGGGAAGGGGGCAGCTGCCATGGCTGTGTCACCCAAGGCTCCATGAGTGAGCAGCCAGAGGTCTGGGAGGGTTGAAGCGGGAATATGAGTCGGTGCCTATATTGGGTTCAATACACACACACACACACACAATCTCTCTCTCTTTCTCTCTCCTTTCTTCCTCTCCTTGTTCCCACCACTTGGAGACCGGATCCTTTGCATGGCCTGCTGGCTCCTGCCCACGTGCTCTATGCTGGAGTGACGTTGGTTCTCTTCCGGTCCCTTGAGTGTATGACGAGTTCTCCTGCCCAAGCTTGTTCTTCCCACAATGTCCTTGGTCCCTCCTGCCACTCAGCAGTCACCTCCTATTCATCCTCAGCTCTCGGCATGCCCCGCCCCACCCTGGGGCCTCCATGGTTCCACATCACAGAGCCATCTTTTCTCTTTGCTTCCGAGCACCCAGCCCACACTCAGTCATGTCTCATTAGTGTCTGTCCCCACAGCAACCAGCGACACTGCCAACCCCACCAGGGCAGGGCACGTGCCCCTCCTCGCTGAGCGCCCCACTGCACCCCGTTTTCCCCGTGCCTGGCCCCACTGCAGGTGCTCATTAAATACTTACATAGCTTCCACATAGAAGGGAGATGACCCGGGTTCTGTGTGACAGAGGAAGACCAGTTCATACAGCATAGCTATTCCTGAGTGGGTGTGGGCTGCCTCAGGTGGGTTTTGTGCCTCTGTTAGTGAAAATTTTCTAGGACTTATTCATGTATCAGACAGATGTGGACCCAGAAGACCTCTGAGCCTCAGAGACTGTGTGCTTTGAATACCCTGCATATTCAACACATGCCCTGGACAGGGACTCAGCGGGGCATTCTTTGACACTCTGGGCACCAGCCTATGCCTTTACTCCAGCCTGTGAGAGGCCACAGGTGCCTCTCAGACTTTGTGCTAGGGCACAATGCCCCGTGCTGTCCCCCTCTCTTCCCGCTCACTTCCTCCCTGTCTTCCCTCGGCATACCCCCTGACCCAATCTGATGTTCCACGACCTTCCACCCTCTCCCCTCCCTCTCTCCCTCCCCCCTCCCCTTTCTATCCCTCTCTCTCTCCTTCCCTCCCTTCCTCTCTCCCTCTCTCCCTCCCTCCCTCCCCTTTCTATCCCTCTCTCTCTCCTTCCCTCCCTTCCTCTCTCCCTCTCTCCCTCCCTCCCTCCCCTTTCTATCCCTCTCTCTCTCCTTCCCTCCCTTCCTCTCTCCCTCTCTCCCTCCCTCCCTCCCCTTTCTATCCCTCTCTCTCTCCTTCCCTCCCTTCCTCTCTCCCTCTCTCTCTCCCTCTCTCCCTCCCTCCCTCCCTCTCTCCCTCCTTCCCACCCTCTCTCTCTCCCTCCTTCCCACCCTCTCTCTCTCCCTCCCTCTCTCCCTCTCTCCCTCTCTCTGCCTCTCTCCCTCCCTCCCTTTCTTCCTTCCTTCCTTCTTTCAGAAACTTTTAGTAAGCATTTATTTGCGCCAACCTCACAACACATGCAGAGGAGCAAGATATCAGGTGCTCCTGAGAGTAACAGTTTGGGGGTTTTTAAATGCATTTGAAACTAAGGAAGAGTCCATGAAGGGGGAGGCGGTCCCTCTGCTCTTTGATCCTCCAGCCCAGGAGCACCATGGAAGCACGCAACCCCCCCCCCCCCCACACACACACAGATGCGGGAGCCCTGGCCCTGCTGCTCGTTCTTGTCTCTCTGTTTCTGGTGGCCGGGATCTGGGATCCAAACCACGGGGCAGAATCCGTGATCAGTTCCGTTGATGCTGCTCATGCCAGCACTCGACTTTGGAGAGGGTGTGAGGCAGGTCGCGGAACATTGGATTGGGTCAGGGGGGTATGCCGAGGGGAGATGGGGAGGAAGCGACCGGGAAGGAGGGGGACAGTGCAAGGCAATGTGTCCTTAGCACAAAGTCCAAGACGCATCCGCAGACTCTCTTAGGCCAGACCTCAGAGACCAGACTGGGACACAGAGAGTCCAAGACGCATCCGCAGACTCTCTTAGGCCAGACCTCAGAGACCAGACTGGGACACAGAGAGGCTGCAGGGCACGCTTCTGCCTCACGCCGGCTCCAGCTGGCCCAGCGTGTGCAAAGCACAAGAGTCCCCAACGGCGGGCCCCGGGCAGCGGCGTTTCTCTTTCAGTTTATTATTTTTGCAGCGTTCTAATGTTCCTTGCCTATGGTTTGCGCTGGTGAATGCTTGTGAATTCAGTTGTATTGTTGCCCAGGGAAAAAGAACCCCGGTGACCCGCCCTACCAACCACTTCAGTGTGGGGTCTCCGCTTGGGGCCCGTGCAGTATCCTCTAGCAAATGGGCAGCAGTGGCCAAAGTTATCTCAGGCCACGCTGCCAGAGGGTTATGATAACATCTGCAGTCACTGCCAGGGACTGAGGCCTAACTATGCTGTAGTCACCGTAAGACCTTTCTTTTAAAGACCTCTTGCTACGCACCAGACACTGTGCTGGGCGGCGGGAGGGTGGGTGGGGGACATGCCTCACCTGCGTGAATTCAGTTAGTCTTCTACAGCCCTCAAAGGTGGAGAGCGTTATTCTTTCTCTGCCTCTGAGAAAACAGAGGCTCAAACTGCGTAGGTGACATACCCAAGGTCACACTGGTGACAAATAGAAAGGCTGAGATCCCTGACCTGCTCTGCGCTAAGCTGACCCTAAGACAGTGGTTTTTAACCTGGGTTCTATGGAACCCTAGGGGTTCGATGAGTTGGTCTCAGAGGTTTGGAGAAGCCTCTGCCACGGAGGCCAGAATAAAGTAATACCGTAATTTGTTGTGAGTTCATGCACTTTGTTGGTTTTGTTCTTTGAGCAAGGTGATGTTCATGCACGGCTCATTGTGTGCACCAGTAAAAAAACATATACCTATGTCTTGAATTTGGAAAAAAAAATCATATTTTATTTATCACTAAAGAAGGGTTCGGTGAATGCGCATATGAAACTGGTGGGTTCGGTACCTAAAAAAAGGTTAAGAACCACTGCCCTAAGATAACTTGAGAATATAAAGCCAGGGGACTGAAGGCTGGTTAATTGTCACCGGTTGGTCGGCAGGAACTAAGCCTGCCCCACCCACCTGATTCCACGAGAGAGAGAGAGAGAATGGGTTAAGGAGAGAAGCTACGAGACTTTCAGCGGGGTAGCCTCCGTCCCATACAGACGACGTAGCACATGGAAGGTGTTGACAAATGTTGGAATAAATTAGAAAAATTCGAACCAATCATTGCTATGTTTGTTCAGCTGCCTCTTGTTCTTAAATTCCCGTTCCAATTAAACCAAAGTTTTCCTTTGTCTGACAGAATCCAGCTCGTACTTTAAATCCCCCCACACCCGCAACAATACCTATTTCTCTGGGTGGTTGTAAAAAAAATTTTGAAAATTATAATGAAATGTGCAAATGATCATATTCTCATCTATCACCTCATTGCATTACATAACAAAGTAAGATCTGGAAAATGCAAGAAGTTGAAACGCGCACACGCAGACAAAAGGGTCTTGTGCGATTTTTAACACTGAGCGGCAAATCTGGCCCAGCTATCTCCGGGTCAAAGGAAAAAGAGAAAACAAGATCAACTGTATATATGATAGTAATTGCCAAAAAGAAAAACAATAGCAAACACAGACATTCCCCCCCAAGGACACAGAGATTCCCCTGGCACTTAAATCTGAAATAAATCTCCCTGGAAGACCGAGGATGACATTGGAACAGGTAACCGGTCGTTGTTCTCATCACACCCCTCCCCCTCTAAAGTCAGTCGCATTCTGTGGCGTCTTCAGTATCCTTCACGGAATACCAAAGTAGTATATAGTCCGTGAAAAAGAAAATTGCCAAAGCACAAAAGTAATGTGGTCCATTGGCATGTATTTCTTGAACTCCAATAAAACCAGAATTGAAACCTAAAATTTTTTTTTTATTTTAATTTATTTTATTTTTTTATTTTATTCATTTTAGAAAGAAGACACAGAGAGAGAAAGAGAGAGAGAGAGAGAGAGAGAGAGAAAGGGGAGAGGAGCTGGAAGCATCAACTCCCATATGTGCCTTGACCGAACCAGTACAGGGTTTTGAACTGGCAACCTCTGTGTTCCCAGGTCGATGCTTTATCCACTGCGCCACCACAGGTCAGGCGAAACCTAAAAATTTTAAAAATAGAATGCCTATCTTTTCATCTTCTGCAAATGACATTTTTATCCATAGAGCTTTGATCAAAAGTTGGGCAAAAGACGGTCTGAGGATATAGTGGACTCAGAAATTCTTCATGGGACAGGGTGTAAGACAAGCAGTCTGGGTTTGGGGGGAACTGAAAGTCCCACATCTCCAAATGTGCCTCAGACCCAGACACCTTGGGACTGGTGGTCCCCCTAGGCCTGGGCTACAAGCTTCAAGGTCACATTTACATAGCAGTGTGCTGTTTTCACTTGGATTGTATATTTTTCTAGAGGTGGCTTTGGGGGATCCTGATCAGTTCCCCAAAGGTTGAGCTCATTATTCCCAGTACTCACAGGGACTAAACTGGCCCCGAGTCCTCCTTTTACAGCCTCCCTGACCAGAGCGGTCCTCAGAAGTTTGGCTCACATGCAGTGTGTTTAGTAAGAAACTCAACACGTGGTATTTTCCGTCACATTGAGAATAGACCAGTGTGATGGAAAGCAAACTTTGGGGACATGTGAGCTTCGATTTTGTGAGCACCTTTGACACAACTCACCCCAACCTTCTGTTCGTCCCCTGAGCTGGATTGGCACTGAGCCCCTCCCTCCCAGCCCCTGTTTTCCTGGTTATATAATAGGAGGAAAGTGTCTGAAAAATCCGACTGGGCACTGGGCATGATAAACTGAGAACCTCCCCCCCCCAAAAAAAAAGAAAACTTAACCTTTGTGTTTTTAATTCTGTGTTGAGACACAAGGGACCGTGGCTAAGGCCTCGCCCTATGTCTTGCTGAAGCTCCACTGTGTCCTTCAGGGAGACACAGGAAGTCAAGCCCCCGTTGGTCAGGGCCAACTCTGAGAATATCGACAGGCTATTTCTTTCCACGGGATTGACAACCGCCTTCTTATGCTCCACGGGGCTCGTGGAGTCCGGGACCAGCTGGCTTCGCTGCATTGGAAGCAGTCCAGGAGTTCTGTGCTCAGAAGGAGGATGCTAGTTCCATAGTGTTTGAGTGGCTGCACCTTTCTGGAAACCATGCCAAGTGTATTTTACATAAATCTGCTCCTTCAGTCTTGGCACTAGGCTGTGATGGCGGACACGGGGATGCCCTCTTCCCAGGTGCGACCATGGAGGTTCAGGTGAGGCTTCTGGAGTCATAGGGCTGGGAGGTGAGCGGGATTTCATTGCCTCCCTGCTACCCCCCAGACTCCATGACTCCTCACTGCGATGGAGACCGGCTCCTTGAGAGTGCCCCCTCTCTCCGAGTGCCGGGTGGGTGGGGATGAGGCTTTCGGGGAGGCGTGGTGGAGCAGAACTGGTGTTTCAGACAGCAGTCTTTAAATAAAGGTGAGCTGGGTTTGGCGCCGCACCTAAGCTGGACAGCCCGCGCCCCTTCCCCGGCCAGAGCAGAAAGGGGATTGTGTAAACTCTTCAGTCTTTTCCGGGCTGCCAAGCAGTGGGTTCTGCCAGCACCTGGCTGCAGGGACCTTACCAGGGGCAGCTCTTCCTTTGCCACCCTCAGTCCAGGCTCCTGTTGGATTTCAGCTGAATGGGCACGTCTCTGGTTAGGGATGAGTTAAGTGAGGGCCCTGCTGTTTTGGAGTCTGGGTTCCCCTGAAATGTGCTCTCTGGCCCCTCAGGCCTGTTCCTCGGAGCTGGAACAGAAATCCCACTGCGCCTGCCTCGGAGGAGCTCAGCTGGTGTCATCGCTGTCCTCCCAGATCCATCAGCACTCGCTGACAAACAAGGAAACTGGATCTGTGTTGGACACAAGCTTCCCTCGGTCATGCACTCTGTCTCTCTGTACTCCCTCTGGTATCGACAAATAGAGCGCGGGGACGTGGGCGGCAGCGGCTGCCCCGCAGACAGCCTGCATTAGCGTCGGCATGAGGCCCTTGGCCCGGGCAGCCCCCAGCACTCCAGAGAGGATTAAGCGATTAGTACTGTGTATGTTACAGCCCTCTTTTTATTCCTCGTGACTTTTCAGTTTTGCTCACTTCATAAAGATATAAAAGGGAGCTCTGAGTGAAACCAGATGCATTGATACATTTTTGGGGGGTCTGCTGGGTAGCACATGTGAGACATTGGGGCAGCGTTTAGACATTATCAGGTTTCTCTGTGAACACAGAAAATTATCTTGACTTTGTGACGAATATTGGTCCAAATAGAGCTTTGAGATGCTTTATATGTTTAGAAGATAAAGATTCGCTGGAATCTCTTATTCTGTTTGATGGGTGGGTGGATGTAGGTTAAATAATCACCAAATGGACTTTGTTCCTTGGAATTTAGTAAAAGGTCAGTGGATCTCAGGAGATTTTTCTCCTGGTATGGGTTTAATAAAGTAGTCAAATATAGCACTTCTTTTTTTCTTGCATTTATTTTTAGTTGACCAAATTATCTGGAATATTCTTCCACAGAAGTAGCCCAAAGGAATATCATTCATATCCTTCTTTTTTAAAGAGTGTGATGTTTAGGTTGTAAAATGCTGACCACCTACATTCTGTATTGCCATCTATCCACATTCATTCATTCAACAAACTTTTTATCGAGTATCCGCTCTGTGGAAGTGGAGAAATATAGAAGACTCTAACATGTATGTATCCTTCGGCACCCCAAAGACTATATTCTCGCTGGGAAAGCATATTAATACTACATGGACCGCAGAGCTGTCCTAAGACAGTTTACGTGCGAGTAAGTGCGGATGAGCGGTGGCAGCCGGAGGAGTGGGCTTGCCGCAGGCATGCCCCAGTGAGGACGGACAAGGGGGCGGAGCTTTGTAGAGGAGGGTAATTAAGGCGGCCCTGGGAACATGGAAGATGTGTAGGGGGGAAAGGGCTGGCTCCTGTTGGGGTCTGGGAGGCAACTCGAAATTCAGATTTGGGGTTCACGCTGAGGTTGAAAAGGGACAGTATGGGCTGGTGACACCAGACCTCTAAGTGTCATGTTGTGAAAGTGTGGATTTTGACTCATAGAAAGTGGGAAATTTTATAGGTATTTGTAAAGAGATGTGAACGAGAAGGCCAGTTTACAAGGCATTCACGGGCTAGATTGGCAGGTAGGATGAGACGGGGCTTTGGGACCAGGTGGGAGACCATCACAGCAGTTCAGGGGTGCAGCTCAAAAGACCTGAGAGTCGTCACCACCGAGGGAGGAAGGGAAGAGGCTTCCCGGAGCAGGAAGTCAGTCTGCTGAGTTGTTGTTGGAGAGTCGGAGCCAACATTTTAGGACCCTTCCCATGAGCCCGCCAAACTGCTAAGCACTTTACCTGCAGTTAGTCTTTAGTCTTTACAGAAACTCTGAAAATAGGGACTGTCATTAGCTCCATTTTCAGATGAGAAAACTGAGGCTGAACGGGGCAAGTAACTTGATCAATGTCACTTAGTAGGAAGCAGAAGAGTCAGGCTTGGACCTACACTCCAAACTCCTAACCACTGCCTGGCGTTGAGGGAGAAGAAGGAGAAACTTTCTTCAAATATTGGAAATGTAACATTTCAAAAGAATTTTATTATTATTATTATTATATTGACCTGGATAAAATGGTACGTTGAAATGAAAATGCATAAATCACATTTTCATAGAAAAAAGAGATACTCTGTGGCGACAAAGTGAAGTTCATGCAAAATGTCCTGTCTTAAAACGGACGCGAAACTCAGAAATGCAGTGAATGCACGATGACTGTCTCCATCCGGTTTATTGGCATGTTCTCCTTCGCCGAGTCTGCCTATGTGCGCATGTGCGTAACTGTCACAGGGACTCCAGCAAATGTAACCTCTACTCAAGCTCGCAGTGAAAAATGGCTGTCGTTTTGACTTTTAAAAAATCATCTGTTTATTTCCCTTTCTCTGTCGATAACTCCCGGTTGTAAGGCTGAAATCTTATAAATACGGCACAGTCAAGCTTAACAAAATGAGCTTAGTGTTCTCAGGGCAGTACGACTTGAACAACACATAATTTGGCACAATTTGGTGGGCCCGAGCTTAAGACAAATACGAGACTGAGCGCGCATAGAGGCTTTATTGTTTCTAAGTGAGTTCAGGGGCTGCACTGATCAGAAACCCCCGCGCGGCCCTCCGCCCTGTCGAGGCGTCCAGCCTGGTGCTTTCATAAGCGTTGTATTCACAGCACAACGTTTCTCCTTCCCAAATAGGAACTCTGCCGTTTCAAATGGCCATCTGTGCTCTTGGCAGAATAGTGACTGCCATCTCCATTTGCCCCCTGGTCCCTGCTGGTGTCACCGAGAGTTGGAAGGGCGGAGCATCCGGGGCTGGACGGGTGGCATGTGCAGCTCTGATTTTCCTGGGTATTAGGGAGGAATGATGGAGGGGATATGCCACATGGAGCTGATAACTGAGGGCTTCGCTGTCCATTTTGAGGGTGTGAAATCACGTTTACAAGCGGAAGAGGAGATGAATGTGGAATTGCTTGAATTCTTGAGAAAAAGGAAGAGAAAGAAAACTTTAGATTTCTCAAGTATCTATCTGCCAGGCACCACGTTTCTAACTTGGTAACTCGGTGGCCATATACCCAGTCCCAGATTTTGCCTGTTGTTCTAGCCCAGTGATTTTCAACCAGTCTATCACAAGAATTTTTTTTAGACATGCAATACCTGACTATCTAGGCAGAGGCACTGATCTCTTTTCCCTTAGATTGTCAAAAAAGAAAAGAAAAGAAAAGAAAAGAAAAAGCTAACACAAAAATAGCTGTTCATTGTGAATGAATCAAAATTTACCTTTTTTTCTTTTTTTGTCAGATCACCCAAAATATATTTTTTGAAGTGCCACAGAGCTTTAGTAATCAGTTTCTTTATGCCCATGTGATGAAAAAGGTTGAAAACCACTGGTCTAGCATAATTAATAATAGAACTCCTTTCCATGTTCAGAAATATCCCATTTTGGACAATAAACAATACAGTTGTCCTATGTATAATCTGAACAAGAGTTCTTTATGGAAAATCTCACTATTTCCATTGTTCACATCTGGGAACCGAATCTCCAAGAGGTTCACTAGTTCAACACACAAAGCTCAACACAACGAGGGTTCAACAACATAGACTGTTTCTTCTTCATCTTGATACCTCCCGAAGAGTGTTTTATCTGTGCCAGAACAGTGGCACTCGTCCAGTGACAGAGCAGATTAATTCATTTTCAAAGCTACTTGAAAAGGGAGCATCTTGTTTCCGTTGCTTTCCAGTGGTGGGAAGATGGACCTGGCATGATTCCCCCATGCTCCCTCTCACCTTGCCCCCCTTGGGACCAGGGCTGAAATTTGGAGAAGTAGATGAAGATTTGAGTTGAGGTTGTAATATGGGCTTGTGGGCTACAAGAAAGGTAATATATCTGTACTGGAATTAGACCCAGAACTGCTCCTGCCTACCACGAAGTCAGTGGCTAAGCCATCCCGTGGGCAGAATCAGGGAATCCAGTATGTCCGGCATCAGGTTTCTGCATCATTTTGGGTCAATATGTAATAAAGCACTTGTATGTGGTGTGTGTTTGGTAGGTCTTAGCCAATCACAGAAGACCTAGAGGGTCTTTCAGGTCTTTGGGTAAACCTCCACTGAGGAAGGAAAAAACACAAAGAATAAAGAGCTCGATAAAGGGGCTTTGAAAACCCTGATTCCTCCTTCATCTCTCTGTTACTTGCCATGTGACCTTGACCAAATCAGTTGTTTTCATACATAGATGGGGGAGGGGGGAAGGGTATTAGCTTACAAAGGGTCCTTGCCTATTGCTAGTTTTTCTCCACAAAGTTTTACTAGAACACAGCCACACGGATTTGTTTACACTTCATCCGCGTGGTTTTCCAGTTACAACAGCAGAGTGGAATAGTTGCAATAGAGACTTTATAAGCCACCTAGCCAAAAAATGTGCCCCTTTACTTTAAAAGCTTGCTGATCCCTGGATTAAATGATCTCCAAGGTCACCTTCACTTTGTGAAAGTCTAACTCCAAGAAAGGAGAATAAGGAAGGGAAGAAGGTGAAGTCAGAGTTATAAATCTGTGTCAAAAAAACAACAACAGAAACAACTTGCAAATGAGCCACATGCCAATTGTCCTAACCATAACACATTGCAGCTCCCCCTGCTGCCTGGGAGGACCTTTGGAATACAATATGGGGTCAAGGACCACAAGAAAGGTAGCAAATTGGTGCCGTAATCAGACCCTCAGAAACATTTCAAACATGGTGGTCACTGCAGGCGAGAAGGGAAGTTTCTGTTTGCTCCTGATGCACATGCTTGAAGCAGGGAAACTAGTTGGATTTAGTCCCGTAAGCTAGAGTGTAAAGCTCCTTCGGTGAGAAGTAAAAACCAAGAAAGGACAGAGAAAGCATGCTTGAAAGAAACGTTAAGCATGGTGACGAGACCCAAAGCTAATAAACTGTGCTGGATGGGCTCTCCTGGCCTCAGACAGTAGGTGAGGATGGTTATTGCTGCGATTGCATGAAATTATACTAATCACTATGCCGAAAGGCCCTTGCATGATGAAGAGAAGGGGCCCGCAATGGCGACCCAGAGGCCCTCCATTCCTGCCTCAGCAGGGCAGGGCTGCTGGCAGCCCTCTCGAGCGAGGTCTGCATCCTGTCTTAGGGGCCCAGCTCTGCCTTCGGTGGAGACTTGCAGCACTGGCAGATTTCAGTTTGGTTTGGAGTTTTGTTGTGTGTTTCTTGGCAGGAGGGGACCCTCCTCCATCCACAGAGCTCCCAGATTAATGGTTAAAGTAACACCTACTGGCGGGACCAACCCAGGCTCAGGGCAGCCTTTCTGGTGTTGACGCATGACTCCTCTTGACTCACAGCCTCACTCCATTTTGCTGGCTGTTTGAGGCTGCTGCCTTCAAGTCTAAACTGCCTATTTCATGATCTGAAAAACACGGTCCAGGGTACACGTGCTTTCCTCCCTGGAGTGGAGCGTGCCTTTGTAGGGAAACCTTGGGGAAGACAAGAGGAAGTTGCTCAGTGTTAGAGTGAAGCCCAGCACAAGAACTAAAATTAGCTTGCACCTACAAAGTCGTGGCTTGTTGCTTTCTTTCTTAAGTTTCCTTGAACTTTTCTGCTCGCAGTCTTGGGGAATGGTTGAGATAAAATCTTAAGAACCCAAAGCCAAATGGAGACTTTGGCTTTTTCCTTTCAACTCCAGTGAATTGAAGGAAAAGTTGTCACAATTTTGGTGTGTTGGCTTCTCCTCTGTGATAAATCCTTTGGGGAACAAGGTGGGATATGAAAATATACGGTTATGTGTTTATTTATTTATATATTTTTTGCCCTTTCTCTGAACCCAAACTGCACCAAAACGTGCTACTTTTTTCTGCTTGGTAGAAGGGTGGAGATATTTATTTCTCCAATCTGTCTCTCTTGGGAATCTCAAGAAAATAAAAATGTTTCCTGTGAAGTTTTAAAATGGGTTCATTTAACTGGGAGCACGGCAATTACACTCCGCCATAGAGAAGACATTTATTTACATCATGGGTAGACTTTGAGTAATGTGAATTTTCTTCATTTGTGACGGACATAATGCACGGACCAGAGGGCAGCTGGAGCATCTGAGAAGTTGCCTTCATCCCCCTAGTCCAGTCGTGCTAAAAAAATATAAGAGGAGTGAAGAGCAAACTGAATGTCATGAAAACCAGACAACAAGTTCCCACTGTGCAAAAGGGCATTTGAAAAGAAAGTGCGGGGTACACTCTCCAGTGTGTGTGTGTGCGTGTGTGTATGCACACACAAACGCACGTACTTGGGCAAGAGAAGTACGTGAGAAGAGAGGGTTCTGAGGTTTGAGATGTTGGAGCGGGAATGAATGCCATGTGGGCTAGAGTTGTTCCAGAAGCGGGGCGTGTCTTGTGCCCGCTGACCTGGGGGAGAGCAATGGTCATTGCTTCTGAGTTTCTAGGCAGGACAGCTGGCCTGGTTTGCATCTGTCCCTCTTAGAGAAAAGCCAGGTATTTGAGGCATGTCAGGGAAACAAAATAGACTTGCCTGGTGGGTCGTTGAGAAGAGGAAGACAATGAGATCCCGCCTGAAGGCCAGCCCCTCCCCACCGCCTCCTACCGCTCTTGGCCAAGAGCAACTGGCCCAGAAATGGCTCCGGGGTCCCAAATGAAGGTGGACCTGATAGCTCAACTCGCTGCCCTGCAGTCTGGGGGAAAGTTCTTATTTCTGCAGCACCTTCCTTCAATGGAAATTTCCCTTTCGTAGGTCAACTTAAAGCCAGAATCTCAAGGATGTAAAACCACCCACGAGAGTTAATTATTTTCCAAGTGACACAGAACTCAAAGAAGGATATTTATTTTCATCTCACCTTCTCACCCTCTGTGAGTGGCAGCTGTATGTTCCAGACAAGAGGAATTCCCATGGAGTCACTGTTCTAGGACAATCTAGCCGGAGAGGTGACCTCGTCGTCGTTGGAATTCATTTAAAAATTGACACTCCAGGGGAACTTTCCATACGTCCCACCTCCCAGACACAGAGCACACTTCTAAAATTCTCAAAGACATTATTTATAACGGTGTCTTGACAAACGGTGGCATTGCACCAAAACGTGTGGCGGTGGATTTTCCTCCTGTTGGCTGTATGTGCAATTCCAAGCCTCCCAGGCACATGGCAAAGTCCTGCTTCTTACACGAGCCAAGAAACTTCATCCAGCTCAGACTGCTCAGAGGAACTGAGAATTGAGGACCCTGTGTAGACAGTCAATTACACGTTTATTCAATCAAATGTGTTTGCTTTTAAGCAGAAGTTGAAGAGTTTATGAGGAGATGCTGTTTTTAAGAGAAGCGAAGTGATTTGCAGATGGGCCTGGCTTTATTCTTTAGTTTTCTTTTCTTCTTTTTTTTTCGTTGTTGTTGAGATTTTAGAGAAGAAAGCGAGAGGTGGGTAGGAGCAGGAAGCATCAACTTGTATTTCAGGGGTCGGGAACCTATGGCTCGCAAGCCAGATGTGGCTCTTTTGATGACTGCATCTGGCTCGCCGACAAATCTTTAATAAAAGAAATAATAACGTTAAAAATATAAAACATTCTCATGTATTACAACCCATTCATTTCCTACCACTCATGTTCATGGTTGCGGGTGGCTGGAGCCAATCACAGCTGTCCTCTGGGACAGCACCAGACTACAAAGCCATCAGCAAAACCATTCAGCAGGAGAAGTCGCGTTAATGGTAAGAAGTACTTTATTCATCATTGGTATAACAACATTATTAAAAAGAATTCAGAGACTTACTGTACTTTAAAAGTGTTGGTCTTACATAAAATGCACACATTTACTTGTATTTAGTGTTAAACATATTGTATGGCTCTCACGGAATTACATTTTAAAATATGTGGTGTTCATGGCTTTCTCAGCCAAAAAGGTTCCCGACCCCTGCTGTAGTTGCTACTGAACCAATGACCTCAGCATTCCAGGTGGATGCTTTTTATCTGCTGCACCACCACAGGTCAGGCTAGTTAACTCTTTTTTTTTTTTTTTAGATTTTATTTATTCATTTTAGAGAGAGGAGTCAGAGAGAGAGAGAGAGAGATAAAGGGGGAGGAGAAGGAAGTATTAACTCCTATATGTGCCTTGACCAGGCAAGCCCAGGGATTTGAACCGGTGACTTCAGCGTACCAGGTTGACGCTTTACCCACTGTGCCATCGCAGGTCAGGCTAACTCTTTAATTATAAGCAGTTTATTATTAACTTGGACATTTATCAGAAAATTAGTACCCATTATTGGAGAGAGGTTGGAAGTGGGCATACCCTTACCTTTCCAATAAGAGTGTAAATTGTTACGGGTTTTTTGAATAAAATTATATGTCCGCTGTCATTCAGGGAAGCCCCTTTAAAATGTTTATCTGAAGGACATAGTCAATAATATACATAGGTGTGTATATTCAAGAATTATCATCCCATTTGTTTAAGAATGAAAAATTTGGGAATAACAAAATTCCCAATATAAGAGAAAGGCTGAATGAATGATGACATAGGCAGTCTGCCTGTATAGAAATTATTTCTGAAGACTTCTCAGACTCATAGAAAGGGATATTTTCTTAATATAATATTAAGCACACAAAATGCAGGGACTGAAATAAATTAACTCGTTTTGGTAAGTAATATATGTAGAAGAAAACTGTTAGAAACACATACTCACTGATGCATTTGCTTTCATATCTGATTGGTGAAATTATGGAAATGACCTTCTTTGCTTTTCCGTAGTCACCATTTAAAACGGCCATCTTTGTAGGTAAGAAACGATTGCACGTGGACATTATCACACGGTTCAGCCTACAGAAGGTTATGCTGCCAGAACACAGGTAGAACCTGACATGGCCTTGATCTTCAAGGACCTTAGTCCCAACACTTGGAAAAATGACAAAGACGCTTGTATCCTCAGCACATGGTAGAGGATCTCTTGAGCAGATAAACCAGAAGAGTGAGGACATCCCGGGCACACGGGAAGACTGGTACATTCAGAGTTGGGTGTAGGGGGGAGCATGGATGAGGGTCACTGCCAACCTCAGAGCAAGGGCGACCTCTTTCTCAGTATCTTACTTGCCTGGGCTAGTGGCTATCGAAATAAACTTTGAAAAAAAAATTATCCTGTGAAATTCCAGCTCGAGTCATTTGTCGTGTGACCTCGTGAGCAAAACACATGTGCCAAGTATATTAGTTATCTTTTGCTGTGGAACGAATTACGCCTAGTGACATTTGCCATGTCACAGTTTCTGTGAGTCAGGAGTGCCGGCACAGCTCAGCGGGGTCCTCCAGCCCAGAAGGTCTCCCCAGGCTACAGTCAAGGTTACAGTTCGGTCAGGGTTCGACGGGGCGGGATCCAGGTCCAAGCTCACTGAGGTGGCTCTTGGCAGGATTCGGTTTCTCCCAGGTTGTTGGACTGAGGGCCTTGATGACTTTTGGACAAAGGCCAACACTAATCCCGGTCACGTGGGCTTCTTCAATAGAGGGTCCAGCCCACGTCATGGCCACTGCATTTCATCAGAGCAACAGGTGAGAAACCAAACGACAGCCAGTACTCAGGAGTCTAACCCGGTGGGTCTGGCCTGCGCGGGCAGACAGGTGGCCTGTCAGTCTCATCCGATCTCTTCCATCTCTCTCTCTCCTAACTTCCCTGTGACTCCTCCAGTTACAGCCCGACCGTCGCAAGGGTTATAATGCCTCTGACTACAGCTCTTCCTTCGCAGAGCTAATCAAGCAGGGCTAGAAATGAAGCCCTCTAAAAGAAAATCAGGGGACATTTAAAACAAAACCATAGTGACTTAAGACTCTTCCCATTCTGAAGAAGGAAGCACTGTGGGAAGTTGAGCGCTGAGGTGAACGTGGCCTTCGGCCACCCTAGAGGCTCTTCCCGATGTCAGGGCCCCGCCGTATAAGGAGTGTAAAGGGAAGCAGCTCCTTGTTTAGAAGGTTTCAGAAACCGTCCTGGTTATCCAGTTGAAAGTCACAGGGTTGATGGTTGATTTGGTTGGCATAGTATGAGTCATCTTATATCTAGCCCTGCCTCCCCCGACCCCCACCCCTCCGTTTTTTAACTCAGCGCCCTAAATCTTAGGTTCTCAATTTCAGTTGCATTGACCTTTCAGAATCTGGGAAGTGGGTCAAACGGTTCTAGCAGGTCAAAGGATTGCTTGTGTTTTCCCTCACGTCCCCTCTGAATGGATCAAGTTTCCAGGCGCCCACGGTCTCCTTGCCATATGGGCCTGTGGCACTGAGGTTCGATATGTTGGTGGCATTAGATTGTCTAGACACAGGTGTCAGTCTGGTTTGTCTCTGAGGTCATGCCGGACAAAGGCAGCCAACTAGGAACGTATCCAACTCGCCCTCATTCTGCAACCCGGAGCTGTCAGCGGGAGCTATAAGACAGGATGCGAGCCCTGGTTCCAAGTCTTTGGTTTTCTGTACCAAGACTCCTTTGCTCTGCCTTATCTGCCTTCATTTGCTGGCTGCCGTTTGTCCACGACCGGAGCAGCTGTTCTCTCCCCTCGATGACTCTATCTGTGAGCTCCTAGCGACTGTGGAGTGGAGGTCTAGAACCTTGTTTGTGTTTGAGCTTGTTTCTCCACATTCTCACTCAGGTTATCTGAGTGAATCTCTCATGCCTGCTGCCCTGTTACGTCCTATGTCCAGGGAAAGATATATCAGTATCAAAAACCATTTCTGCTGCAATGGACCCAAGGAGATGACCAGCCACTGATGCCAGCCATAACTGTCCTGCATCTCCAGTGTGTGTGTGTGGGGGGGGGGGGGGGCTCTGATGATTAAGGACAAAAGTGTGGCCAGTCTGGGGAAGGAGGCTCAGGTCTTCTTTGGGACACAGGCAGCCCAGGTTTGACAGTAGCTCAGTGGGTGGCCAGAGGAAGGCCAGGGACTTTTTTACACTATTGCTGTACTTAGAGATGATTGAGTCAGGCTGCTGGTGTTCAGGTGCGGCCATGAGCCTTATATCTGTGCCTTGGGCAGCAGCAAAGGCCAGTATGGAATGTGAGATCAAAAGTTTGCTCGGGCAGAATGATAGTATGTACAAAGGGTGTGCTTTGCAGAACATTCTCTGTCAAACTCTACTTGAATTGGTGTGATTGTTCACACACACACACACACACACACACACACACACACACACATACATACATGCCAGGATTAAGTGGAGGTAAGGGACACACTTGCTCTGGGCACCAAATTTAAGGGATGCCCAAATGCAGTAATCAGATAAATAATATTTTAACGTAATATATGAACAAATAAAAATCCACGTGAAACATCCCACGATGGACAAGAATATAAGAACTTTAAGTACAGAAAGTATTAGTTTTATTGATTTTTCCTTTGCCTCTGGCTCTAACATAGCTCTGCGTGACATGGCGTTGGAATCAATCCTGTTTTTAGTTAAAATTTTGATGATTTTTGCCTGACCAGGCAGTGGCACAGTGGATAGAGCGTCGGACTGGGATGTGGAAGACCCATGTTTAAGACCCCGAGCTCGCCAGCTTGAGCGCGGGCCCATCTGGCTTGAGCAAAAGCTCGCCAGCTTGGATCCAAGGTCGCTGGCTCCAGCAAGGGGTTGCTCAGTCTGCTGAAGGCCCGCGGTCAAGGCACATGGGAGAAAGCAATCAATGAACAACTAAGGTGTTGCGATGGCAACAAAAAACTAATGATTGATGCTTCTCACCTCTCTCCGTTTCTGTTTGTCCTTCTCTCTGACTCTCTCTCTATTCCTGTTAAAAAAAAAATTTGACGTTTTGTTGATTATGAAGTCTTGTATCAATTTTGATTTTTAAAATATTGCATTGAAATGATAAAGGCAAGAACGATTCATTTGTTTACTGTGGTTTTTCAGAGCTGCCTTCAGCTTTGTGCCGGTCAGGCCATGTATACACAGGTATCAGACAGACATAGACACAGACAGACAGACAGACACACCCTTTCTGCAGTTCACAAGGAATGGTGTCTCCTCAGCCTAAATCCGTATGCTGTCCATCAGTTCGTTAGCTTCCTCACGCTCCAGTGTAAAGTATCACGTCTCTTGTGAGCATGACTCTACCAGGGAGTATCCTGTGTGTTGTTTTCTTCATCCTGATGTCATGTCGTCAACCTATATGCAAAGTGTGCTTTGACTCGGGTAGGAATCTCTGTTGATGTAAACATACTCCCAGCTTTTCTGCCTAAAACCTACCTTTTCGACATCTGCACAGTAGGGGTCCCTCAGGGGCCTCAGGCCTAACCAGTCCCCACAAACTCATGACCCCGCAGCCCCAAGCCTCCAACATAGTTAAAGTCTCCACCATGCACTCACTTACCCACATCAGAAACCTGAGGGCCACCTTTCCCCCATAAACCCTTTCTCATCTGCTTCTACAGGATCTTTTCATTTCTACCAGCTTTCCCGTCCCCAATGCCACTGCCACGTTCAGGCTCCAGTCTGCTGTCCCCTGACGGACCTGCACCTCTGTGCTCCCTGCTCCAGGCCACCTCTCCCATCACAGTCAGAGGGGCTTCTTCAAAAGTCAGGTTGCAAGAGAGCCCTGGGCTGGTCGACTCCCCCATGGCCATGACTGTTGGAGGGATTGAGCTCTTTGTGTTTACTGCGTGACTTTATTTCGCTGGCTCTAATTTTGAGAAGGATTGTCTGTCATCTCCCATTGCCTTCCTCCGGTGCCCTGTATGGTGTAGCCGCAATGCAGTCCTGGTCCTGGTCAGAGTGTGGCAGATCCTCTGTGCCCAGGGCTCTGGGGCGGCAGCAGCCCACGTAGTACTCCAATGACTGGAATTGTACTGAACTTCTCTGTTTCCTGAGGCTGGTCCATTTTTACCTGAACCTCTTTGGCCGGGTGCAATTAGAGGTCTAGGGTTTGGAGATAGGAAGAAGACCTAGAAGGGAGAGAGCAGTGAAGGTAGATATTAAGAATGCTTTGTCCACAGAAATTTGTCAGAGCCAGGACTAGAGCTGGGTTTTCTGTTTGTTTGTTTGTTTGTTTTGACTGCCATAAAAACACCTTATCCAATAAATAAATGGAACTGAGAACAGGTTTGGGGATAGGGGAAAATTGAGGTCTAAATCTTCAGAACGGAAAGTGGGTTCTGCTTGTAAGAGTCAGAGTATGGAGCCAGAAACTCAGGCAGCAAGGGGATAAAAGAAAATCCAAGGATGTCAAAGTAGCCTGACAGGGCCATTGGGGGTTGTTCTGGTTGAGAGGCCACAAACTTTTGTCTGCTCTCTGGGGATAGTTGTAGGCTAGCTGTGTCTAATCATGTAGTGGTTCTTAACCTTTTTTGAGGTTCCAAACCCACCAGTTTCATATGCGCATTCACTGAACCCTTCTTTAGTGATAAATAAAATATGATTTTTTTTCCAAATTCAAGACATAGGTATATGTTTTTTTTACTGGTGCACAAAATGAGCCATGCATGAACATCACCTTGCTCAAAGAACAAAACCAACAAAGTGCATGAACTCACAACAAATCACGGTATTACTTTATTCTGGCCTCCATGGCAGAGGCTTCTCCGAACCCCTGAGACCGACTCATAAAACCCCTAGGGTTCGATAGAACCCAGGTTAAGAACCACTGGTCTAATGTCTGGGAATAGGATGTCTCAGTTATAAGACCATGAAGTCAACTAATTAGGGCTGGAGGAGGGATATGCAGTTGGCCTATACACTCGGACCACCCATTTCCTGAAAGCTATCTTTCTTGCACCCTTCTGAGACCCACTATCAATCAAATATCATTGCCAACTAAAATGATTCCAGAAGCGTCTCTTGGGAAGAAAGAATTTGAATGATGTGACATACCGTGTTTAGCTCTTTATGTAAATCCATAGAGTTGGGAGAAAGGTAAAGTTGAAGTAATAGTAATACTGTTTTTTAAAAAAAACACGTTTTGTTATTCTCTACATTTGGATAGACCAAGAACCAAAAGCCATCTCCCCAAACATAACCATCCATTATATGCATCTCAACGTGTTGGCTTAGTCTCAAAAGGTGGGAAAGAAGGTAATGTTGATTCTAAGTACCGCATTTAAGTACCAGAGTTGTTTTCCTTCCTTCCAGCATTTTTATAACTCTTTAATTAATTAATGATAAATGACCCACTGACATCAGAAAGAACAAGAGCTTCCTAGTTGGACAACGTGGACTGCGCACAGTATGACTGGTGAGCTGAACTCCATCCTTCCTTAGCCTGGAGCCATGGCCCACTGCCCTGAGAAATGCATACCATTTACATGGACACTTCCAACCATCTTCCTCTAGAAGAACTCTATGGGCTTGGTTTTTCTTATGCAGTTGAGAAGCCTCTTCAGGGGCTTGCCGGGGAGTTATTTGGCAGGGGCTGGGGATCCTGGAAGGGATAAGGGAAACAGCAGGACACACAGCCAGACACTCATGTTGTGGGAGAGGAGAGGCTGATTGTCTGGCTCGTAATTACATCCTGGGATCCAGCACGGCACTTGGCACACAGTAGGTGTTTAGCAAATATTTGTTGAATGAATGGGTGTAGACACTAAGCCTTGTGAACCTAGGCATATTTAATCATGTAAGACACAGTTTGATCACAGATCAAACAGGGACATTATCACTCGCCCTGCCTTCATTATAGATTGTTGTCAGAAAATGCTTTATAACCATGCACAAATGTAAGTTATTATAATTCAGACTTCCTCCATAAAAGAAGTACACCAGCTTTATGAAGATCATAAAAGTGCAGCAGCAGATGTCAGAGGGGAAAGATTGTCCAAGAACAGGACAATAAAACCTTGATTAACCAGAATGCTCAGGGAATGAGGTGTTCTAGTTAACTGAATCACTGTTTAAGTGAGAGACACACACAAAAGCCTTTGTTTCAACCCATAGCAAGCCTATAATTTCTTTACCCTAGGAAGAACGAAGAATTCCATTAATAATTAAGGATAGTGCTGCATCTTTCGGTCATTGTTCTGCATACTGTTTCTTCTTTAGCTGTAATAGCCACTGACCACAGCACATAGCTGAGGTGTGGTTCTGTCATCCCATGGGAGGGCTTGGGCAGGATGCAGTCAAGTTATTAGAAATGCAGTGTTAAGGGAGGCGGAACAAGGCAGAGCACAATTTTTTCATTGTAAAGTAGCCCTTAAACAATATTAGGATACCCCATACTCAAAATCCAAAGAGCATCGTTGCTATTTTATTTTGTTTTTCTTTGTTTAGGAAACATTTATTGGGTGTTTACCATGTGCAAGGCATTGGGCTGGGTCCATAACCTTGTAGGAGGAACAAATCAATGTCATGCGTTATGTTTAGTGATATGTTAGAGTGGAACACAGAATGCCAGGTAAGCACAGAGATCATATGTTCTCAGCTGGGCTTCCAGAAGGGAAGAGGAGATAAACCTGTCAGGTATGGTCCATCTTTCCAAAGCTAAATGAAATCCTGGCTGGGTAGGTCAGTTGGGTAGAACATCATCCTGAGGCACCAAGGTTGCAAATTCGATGCTTGGTCAGAACACATACCGGTGGCAGCCAATGAGTGTGCAACTAAGCGGAACAACAAATGAATGATTCTCTCTCTCCCTCCCTCTCAGACCAATCAATCAAAATTTTTTTAAGCTGAATGATACTCCCTTGGCCCAGGACAGTGTGGCTCTGGGAGATTGGCCAGGTTCCTGGGGGAAGGTCTACCAAATTTAGAGCCAGTTGCTCGGGGTTTCAAGCCCTGAGAGGTAGCAGAGTTGTGGGCACACACAGTGTTCTCTAAATTTGGCTGGAGGCATGGTGACCAGATGTGGCTGGCCTGTGGGACCTGGGCACATCAGGTACCATGACTCCTTCAACACTGTGTCTATTCACTTAATCACTCACTTGGCAATTGAAATCATTGAACTTCTGTTGTCTCATCTGTGGTTTGGAGATAATAATATAATAAGCACATACTGTGTCTGGCACATAGAAGATACTCAGTGATAGGTGGCTACCCAACCATTTTTCATTTTTATTTTCAACTATGTTCCTTTTTCTCTTCTTGCAGCTCTCCTTTCTCCCATCCTCCAAGCAGGACTTCTTGTTGGTTTATGGCCAGCCTCTTTCCTTTAGAAGTATCAGTCGATGGAGGATTTTCTCTTTCTCACATGTTAGGAACCAAAGAGGAACAAGAATGACGTAAGAGAGCAATTGTGATGTATGCCTATGACATGCTTTTGTTAATAAGAATATAAAAGCTTAACTTGATTTTTAAAAATTACCTTACAAAGAGTATAAATACCTGAATCTACCATGTTCTTAATTGGCTTCCTTTTATCAGGGAAAGTATATTGCTTACAAAAATTAGGGGATATTTCAAAATGAATATGAAGCTACCAACTATCCCCTAATTTTTGTGAGCAGTGTATATTGAGAGAGCTTCCCCAGTTGAGATATCTATATCTATATCTATATCTATATCTATATCTATATCTATCTGTATCTCTATCTAATCTATATCTATCTATCTGTCTATCTATCTATCTATCTATCTATCTATCTAAATGAAGTTAACACTATGCCAACATGAGAGTGAAGAGGGACATTTCTAGTCTCCTAGGCAATACTGGTGGGCATTTCTTGTTCATTGGCTTCTAATATCCAATAGCTCCCAACCTTCCCGCTGGTATTTCAATCTTCAAATTTTTAGGGGAATATCCTTTTGAGTATAGGTTGACATGAGAGCATTTCCAAGACTACACCTCACATCATGGAATCTAAGAGTCCAGATTCTTCCTCTTTACCGCTCATTGTCATAGTCAAGGGCCAAGCATGTGAGACCAATAGACCAAGATTGTGATCTTAGGACCACGCACATGACCTAAGCTCAGCCAATCAGAAATTATTTCTGAGACTTTAAATATTCAATAAATAACACAATAGAGAAAAAGATAGTTCAAAGTCAGGTTCATTGTGGAACAAGCAGAAGTGCCAGAAATTCAGTGGTCCCAGACATGGACTCTCCCCACCTGGTCCTCGGTGCCCCCTGGTTCTTGCCATTGCCCAGGATCCTTCAGTGTCCCTTTGATCGTAAGAGTTCTCCTGATTTCCTTCTCAAAAAGTCTCATTCGTGCTTGAGTTAGTTGGAGCTGGACCAATACATGGTGGTTTCGGTGCTACACTGGTGACAGGGAAAACCAGGTGAAGAGGTTCACCCCTTCTCTTTCAGATCTCTCTCAAAGCAGGAACCCTTAAACCCTCCCTGACTGCATCCTCTCAACGATTTGGTTGAAGGAAGTGGAGAGGTTGCTCCATTTCAGGATGTGAGTCAGCGGGAATGTTGGTGAGCAAGACTTCCAGAACCCACAGCCTCCTGTATTTGATCTCTTTTCCGAAACTCCCCACCTCTGAAGAGATAAAGGTTACAGGCAATGAGTGTGAATCTCTGCATTGGCTTTATTGGCCTTTTCAATATTTCATTTACCTTTTGCTGAAGAAGTTCTAACTAGAGCTTATGTAAGTAAATACTGAAAAACAAGTGATAAGTGCAAAATATTGAAGCTTACAAAATGCCCACTGCTTCGGCGACACAAGCCAGTCCACGGATGGAGGTTACTATGAGCATGCATTTGTGTCGTATGAATCAGTCAGTTGCCGAGGAGAGAGTAGGAGGAAGAAGTCTTGGCAGAGGGGAAAACATTGGTCAGTGTTTGCTCTTTTAATGGTACTTGGCTGCCTCCAATTCCAAGCCCTGTCACCCTTGGATTATGTAGTTTCTGAGAAAAAAAATATAGCAATGTGTAACTGAGATGGTGACAGGAGGGGTCCCAATCACAATTTTTATCGAAGTCTCTTTGGCTGGACAAGATCTAGGGTCAGAATTCAAAAGAAATAATGGTAATCACAGTAAATGAATGAATAATTTATTCAATATATATAAATTCAGCAGGAAGTTAGGAAGACCCTACTGTGGTCCAGTCACTGTCGTCGGAGTGCTTAGGATCTCCTGGAACCAGCAATGTGGGGGAAGTCTAATTATTCTACGTAAACCACCTCAGACCAGAGACCTGCAGGGCTTGGGTTTGTAGAGGAGCAGAAATAGCTGTCCCTCTCCAGACCTGGCTTGCCCTACAATTCTAACCACAATTGTTTGTCCACTGCCCACTGATCCATGTGGGTTAGCCAATGGATTTGGGAATAAAAGAGATAAGTCAGGAGGAAGACGAAGTGAGAAGATAGTAAACTGCTGAGCAGCTTAGAGCCAGATCTGAGAAAGGTGAACGGAGGACAGAACAAAAGGCCAGCCATTCCAAGAGTCTAATCTGTGGACTGGCGCCATCTTGGTGCTATTCCAAGACCTATGGCAAAGTGAGAGGAAGAAGCACGATGTGGCATTTTACGGCATGTCTCTCTATGGTTCCCAAGGGTTCTTTGTGGGAAAGACTCATTTATTTTAGGAACATCTTCCTAATTTAAAATGTCCCCTCATTTATGATAGCATATACTCAACTGACAATTTTATGAGAACCCCCCAGAATATTCTCTTGGCCTGCAACATTTGGACATTGGGAACCACCCATGGAGTGAGAAATTCGAGCACATTTTACACTACCTGAAGTGCTTTTCTTCGAAAACACTGAGACATCTCTCAGGGTGGAATTAAGCAACCCCGGGTTCTTTGCGCAGAAAATGGAGAGGAAATGGTAGGTGGGATTCTAGAACCAAATCTTCCCTCGCCGTCTGTAGGTGTGATATGTTTGGTCCGTCAAAGGTTTGAGTTTTAGGAGAAGCTGGCTTGAGGGCAAGGGTGAGGGCAGTGTTCCCATGGGGATGGGGGACAGGGTGCAAGGGATGGGTTCATCAAGGGGCACCACACTGGGGTTAGCGTGAATTTCTCTCGTCCTCAGCGACTTGGTCACCAACCAGCTACCGAAAGAACTAGGAAATCACTCCCACAGCTGGGGTGAGGGCGCGGCAGGGAAAAAAGTTCCCTCAACTTTCTAAAAAGCACTTCGTATCAATTATTCATCTAAAGTCCTGAAAGAGAGCCTTGCGTTGGTGACACTGCAAATCCTTCTACGAGTCCTGCTCTGTACAGGTCATTGCCATTTGACTTTGGTCAATGCACCAGTTTCAGATATGGAAGCCCTAGCCCCCCAAGTGACAGTGTTTGGAAATAGGACTGATAAGAAAGCAATTTCAGTTCAACGGAGTCATGAAGGTGAGGCCCGGATCTGAAAGGATTAGTGTCTTTCAGGAGAAGGGACAGCAGAGCTCATTCTCTCTCCATGTTGTGGGAGGACACAGTGAGGAGGGACCCTCTCTCAGCTAAAAGCCAGGCAGAGAGCTCTCGCCAGAAACCAGAGCAGCTGGCGTCTTGATCTTGGACTTCCGGCCTCCAGAGCTGTGAGAAATACATTTCCTGTTGCTTAAGCCACCCAGGTTGTGGTGTTTTGTGATAGCCGCCTGAGTAGACTAATATAATCAGTAATTAACACCTGAATTGACCTTTCTGTCTTAGGAATAAAACGTTGACCGTAGACAGGCGGATTTAATTGTGGGCCCCGACTTCGGAAGGGCCCCGCAAGACCCCAATGTTAGACATTTCTTTTCTAATGACAAGGGGCCCAGTATTTTCTTCAGCGCCCGGGGCCTCAACCAACCCTAATCTGCCTCTGACACTAGAGGAAGTGACCGAAGTCTCTGGAGGTATCACATTGTCATATAGAAGGAGAAGGCTGCTCACTCACGTTATCTGTACCTTTGCTTGTTGGCTAGGCACGGTGCTGATGATTTTATACACCCTGGGAAGGAAACCGTGGGTGGGAGGAGTTCTGTAACATGCCCAAGGTCTCGGAGCGAGTCATTTGACTGAAGGCTCAGACGAGGAATGCTGGGCTCAGAAGCCAGGCCACTGCCCCTGCTGAGCCAGTCTCAGACTGAGTCCCCACCTTCCTCGCCTGGCATTCTACTCTTGCTGTAGAGATTCAAACCCCTTCATAAGCCGGCGAAAGTCCTCGTGGGGATTCACCGAGACCCATGGGTTAAAGGCTCTCAGTCCCGCAGGATGACAGAGGGACAGGAGGAGCCATGTCAGTCTGCACCGCATGAACCACGTCTGGAAGAGCAACATCGGATGAGGGTGGTGGGCTTTCTGAGAATAGTAGGATGATGAGTGATTTTGTTTCCTATTCTTCTTTTTTTGGACACTCATTTTACACTCTTGGGTTTCCAATTGGAAACACAACCTTGAATAATGAAATAGAAGGAGGCCGTCTTCCTCCTTGTGGCACTGCCATGCTCTGAGACAGCACAGGGGGGCCAGGTGACTCCTGGTCTGCAAGCCTGGACCCCAAGGTCAAGGCTGCCGAGAACCACAGAGAGCAGCAAATGGCAGGCGCTGACCCTGAACAAGCCCATCCCAGAGGGGTGGGGGTGGGGAGGGATGCTGACACTGGGTCAGTTCCAAACCTAACTGGGAAACGGGAAAATGGTTACCATCTGGAGCCTTCTGCTGCTGGGAGGCGAGGCAGGGAGGGGTCTGCGGTCAGGGCGCCTGCGGCGGTGACTCCAGGGCCAGCACTGCCTTCTCTGGGGCCCCAGCCTTTCAGCCACACCTTGCTGTGACCTTCACACGACCCAGCAACCCACACGGGGCGGCCACTGTCAACGTGACATTTCCAAATCCTGGGGTGCTCCATAGAAGCTGGGCCCTGTCTTTGGAGAACTGTCTTTATCAAACAGCGAAGAAAGAGAAAAGCAGGTTTGCTCTCCGTGATCTGGATGGAGGGTGTGTGGCTGAGATGGGTGGCACTATCCGTGGTTGTCTTGGCAGCCATCAGTTCTTGCTCCCCTCCTACATTTTCTCAAGTGTCATTTTTGGCAAAAGAGCATGGGAGAAATACTATATTTTGAGGGGGGAAAATAGTAGTGTTCCCACCCCCAACTCTCTCCCTCGGTTTCATGATGAAAAGTTGTGAGCAGGAGAGAGCTAGGATTTCTTTAGAGGGAAATCATGGTTAATGGAAGTTTCTCATAAGTGCTAGAATATTCTGGAGACAATCCTGCAAATGAGAAAGTGAAAAGGCTCTTGTGTTTTCTCTGGGGGGTGGGAAGGCAAGCAGTGACCTGAACACAACAGTATGTCTAGAACAATTTCCAGTTTTACCAAAGTAAGTCTCTCTTCTTTGGGTAACTGTCTGCTGGTGTCAGATGCAAGTACTTGACGAGGGCCTAATTTTACATGAATTTGTCTATCTTTGCCATTCGCTTTTGTGACTCCTTGACATCAGGGACCCTATTCTATTGATCTGTCTTCTCCTTCCACTACTATTCCTGAGCATCTGCATATGGCTCTGTGCTATGCATACACGTCTCTAATAGTAGGCTGAGTGGTAGTCACTCCAAAGGTAGATTCATGGCCTAACACCTGCTAGGTGTGCAGTGTTGAATAATTTATTCGCCAAGCGTCAGTTTTCTTACTATAAAATGGAGACAGCCCTACTTCACAGGACTGAATGGGCAACTTATGTAAAGGGCTTAGTAACGCATCACCTGATGCAAAGCAAGTGCCCAATCAGCGTCCGCTCCTCTAGTGTCCTCCTGTCTGTCCTCAGCTGAAGCGAGCCTTCCTTGGGGAAGGCTTGCCTGACCTGCTGTGTTCTCACAAACCCTCTGTTCTTCACCTATCAGAACACGCTTTACACCGTATGGAACCATGTGCCCCATGCCCGCCCTCCCTGATGAACGGTTCTGTTCCATGAGATCAGGCGGTTCCGTCCACTTTGAGCACTGAGATGCGCTCGCCCAGGCACTCTGACTGGGGGGCTTTGCACCACGACACCCACTGCTCTTCAGTCCGTGGGGTGATGAGGACAGGGGCGAGCCTGGCCTTCCAGGCACAGGCACCAGGCAGGGGGTGCGGCACTCTCTGATAGACCCCAGAACTACTTCTTACGTGAAGGACGTCATCCAAGTTTATTCCTGTCTTGAAAAAGGAGAACTTGCAGTGAAAGGATCGGTCTCCCTCATGAATGCCCTTGGCCTGGGCTCCTGCAGAAGCGGGCACTCAGACGAGGATTCCAGGGGAGGGACTCTCGGAAATCATGCTAGGAGAGTGGGCAGGAGACGTGAGGGAAGGCAACTAGGAAAAGCGTTCATGATCAAGCAAGTCCGCAGGGGATAACTGAGTTGTCATCTTGCTGTGGATGTCTGGGCACCGGCACAGAGCACACTCTGGGGTGAGGTGCCATCCTGCTGTGGATGTCTGGGCGCCAGCATAGAGCACACCCTGGAGTGGACAGTTCTCCCCTGAGAGGTCAGGGAGCTGGGCTGTTTACCCATAAACACCCATCAGTCTATCATGGAGGGCTCTGCACGTTTGGCAAGAGATCCCCTGTGCTCTTGGTCCACTGAGCAGCAACAAAGACCTCCTGTCCAAGAATCATTTCCCCGGGAGGCTGTAACTTGGAGCAGGGGCACTTAGGCAGGCGGGGCACACAGCCTTGGGAAGAGTGCTAGGACCACCTGCCCCAGGTGACTGGAAGGATTTAAGCCTTTCCTGAAATGTTAAAATACTTCACATTTTAAGTCACATCTCCTAGTGGCCACGTAGACCCGCCCAGATGCATCAACTCATGAAGGCAGCGGTCCTGTTTGTCTCAGACCTCATTTGGAAAGGAATTTGAAATTTTTCCCTCTGGGAGACCTCATATGCATGAGTACAAAACCTTATTCATTGATAACAAGCTTCAATGGAAACTTTTAGCCATGTTTTTAAGGGCCCCTGTTTTGAAGCAACTCAGTAGAACCAAAGCCTTCACTATTTGAGAAACATTCTTATGTGAGGTCTGTTGATACCACACTTTGAAAGCGAATTAATGATGAGCTTGGTTAAGTTGGGGGATTTAAAAAGATGCCAAGAGGAGGCCCCCATTGCAAATACGGCACACAGTGTGGTATTGAAGGGGGTTCCTGTCTCAACCCCACATGTGTAGCTCTGAGCTCTGGCGTCTCCCTCTCTCTCTCTCTCTCTCTCTCTCTCTCTCTCTCTCTCTCTCGTTGACTTGCCAAGAAGAAGCCAAGTCAGAAAATTACACACAATGTTGTATTTTACTATGTGGTGTTATTGTTACTCCATTTGCGTATGAATTATCTAGAATCAGATGGCGTTGTAGCCACATACATCACACCAGGGAGTATATGAAGAGAGTGGTTTATAATAGCACGGAGATCCCTGTATGTGACCAAAAAAAAAGAAGCAATAAATGCAAACTGTTTTGAATAAGGCAGGTTTAAACCTCAGCAGACTTTGGTTCCTGTTTACTAGAACAGTTCAATCAGTGAATCCCCAAGTGAACCCCCGGAGAGAGTGGGGTGCTTGAAAGCCGGAGTAACTGCCTTTGAAAGCCAGCATCGGCCCTGAGAGCTCCAGGTGTCCTGGTGGGGTGTCCTGGGGGTGCCGTGGCCAGGAAATGTAACCAACGGCTCGCTTGGGTCCAGAAGTCTGAGGCTCGCATTGGACAAGTTCTCTCGGGTCATCTAGTGCAAAGCTACCATCTTTGCCTCCGGGCCCTTGAATTCTGTCCTAATCCTACCTGCCTCATGGGGACGGCTGGAGTTTACTCTCCCATGGTGGCTTCATGCCACCTCCCCTGGACTTGCCACAGGCGCCCACTAATTGTCAACAGGACTTCTGTAAGTGCAGCGTCACTTCTGCCAGGCTGCTGTAAGAGGAAGAGTTTCTGCCATTGACAGAAGTAAACGTCGTCACTCTCACTTGTCTGAAGGCAGCTGTTGTGGGACGAGGAGAGGGGAGGAACGACTGAAATGCCCACAGGCCCCAATGCCCAGAGCCCCAGACGGACGGGCCATAATCACCTCCATGTGTGCGTGGTGTCATTTTTCGTGAAAATAAAACACGGGCGGGAAAGAACATGGGATTGCCCGCATTTTAATTTTGCCATATGAGAACTAAAAAAGAAGAATCTATCTACTGTCCCCCATCATTTCACAATGAAAGGGCCAAGATATAGGAGCACCTTGTCCTAAATTTTCTCCTTTACGTACCGTCGAATAAACATGGTGGCGCAGATTGTCAGGACAGGTAGAAATAATTGACTCATGCTCTTGAATGTTTACTGGGTACCAGATACCTTTTCTAACCTCTTACATGTATTGTCTCTCTTTTTTTATTCCTTTTGAAAGTTCTTGGATGGCTCCATATGGTCTGTTGCAATGATCACAAGTATAGCATTTCTGTCCCCTAGGATCCATTGATAGGGCCTTGCCGAGGGCGTGTGGAGTCAGGGGTCCTGAGATTCACCAAGGCTCAGCTGGAAAGGGAGTTTGATCGACTGACATTGCCTGACATGGGAGTGTGTGTGTGTGTATGTGTAAGGAAAAGGATAGGAAAGGTGGCTATTTGCCGCCCTACAGCCCTCCAAGAAGAGTTTCAAAGTCCTCAGCGGGCAAGTCTGGCTCTTCCAACCTTTGGGATGCCCTTCCAGACTGGCCTCCCGCCCCCTTTTTAAGAGTCAGTGCCGGTACTTCTCCAACTATAAGATGCACACGAATCTCCAGGGCATCTTGTTAAAATGCAGATACGTATTCACGTCTAAGGTGGGGTGAAGGTGCCACACGTCCATCGAGCTCCCAGATGTCGTCTGTAGGCAGACAGCACTTGGAGTAGCCAGGACACGTACAATTTATTCCGGGACCTGCCTGTGTTTTCCCTTGTAAGTTAAGGGTCATCGTGTATTACTAACTAGCTGCCAGGCCCGGCGCTAAGCATTTTATATAAATCAACTTATTTAATGTGACAGTCAACCTCTTAGATCTGTATAGTATTATTACCTTTCCATTTTACAAATGAATGAACTCAGACTTAGAGACTTAGAGATTAAGCAACCTCCTTAAGCTTAGAGGGCAGCCAGGCCCTTGAACCTGGGTCAGCTGGGTCACAAAGCATAGAGTCAAACTCCTTGCTACTCAGCCCGGGACCAGCAACATCAGCATCACCGAGAGCTTGTTAGAAAAACAGAGTCTCAGAATTTGCCCTAGACCTACTGCACTTTATCAAAATCCCATGTAATTTGAATGTACATTGAAGTGTAAGAATTACTACTCTAAATTTTTGACAACCTTGACTTTGCATATTTTCTCATGCTGTTCTTACAAAAGGAAGTGTTGAATCACAATCTTGACCACACCATTTCAATCAGAGATTTTATATATATATATATTTTATATATATATTTTAACATATATTATATATATTTATATTTTATATATATATGTGTGTGTGTGTGTGTGTGTGTGTGTGTGTGTGTGTGTATATATATATACATATATATATATATATATCCCACACGTTTTATCCAAACGGCATTTTTATTAAATTGCTGGGGAAATTTTTGGCTTGGCGGAAATAATCAACATGAAATAAAACTGACAATGGCTAACGATACAGGTGATAAAACTTATTATAAATGAAAATCTGCCCAAAAGGTCATCATGTTGGTCATGTTGGATCCTGCAGGAATTGGCTCAGAAAAAAAAAAAAATTAGACTTGGAAGAAATGATCAACATGAAATAAAACTGTTAGCAGCTAAAATGGCTTATGGAAAAAGACAGAAGAAAAGAATAAACTGAGAGAAGAGGCAAGTCTTCTTTTAAAAAATTTAAATCTGGAAAATTGGACCCAGAAACATTGAACTTATTATATAGTGGCCTCAAAAAAGAAAGCTCATGAAGGCAGAGACAATTACCCTAAGGTTATTTTTAATTGACAATAAAATATTATTAATATAATATTAATATTAAGTTGCATGAAGGCAGAAACCAGTATATTTCACAATTACTGCATATTCCCAGACTCTAGAACAGTACTCAGCGTTTCCTAGTATCTCAGTTAAAAAATGTTGCACAAAACCTTAAAATTTACTATCCAATTAAAAAAATTCAGTAGAAAAGTAACAAAAATGGGAAAAAAATGAATTTTTTTTTTTATAAAGGTTTAAGCCTGTGGAATAGAATTTTATCAAAGAAGTAAAATAATTGAATAGCATTGGATCCAGAGAATGCTTTTCTTCTGAGAAAGATTTCTTGAGAAGATGACTCATCAGTGTTGGAGAAATTTATATGAAATTTATAAACATGAGTCAAAATGGGCTGGAAGGGTTGGATCGTCCTGTCCACCTGGTCAACTGGTGGAGTCCAAATAAGGAGCAAAGCAGCTGCGCAGGAACAAGCTGTGTCCATTCCTCTGGCTGCAATTACTAACGACCCTTCAATGCCTAATGAAACATAACATCTGGCATTAGGCCTTTTCTTGTCCAAAGCAGGACGTTGTGCCCCCAATGTTTTCACTCCTGCCGTTTTGAGCCAAGGATGTAGAGACCATGCCGCATAGGCCCTGTCGGGATTCATCGACGTTGAAGGGAGACCTTCGAGAGCAATGAAGGTATTTTCTTCATAAGAGAGCAACCTTCCAATATCTGAGGAGGCTTGCTTACAATTTCATTATAAATTAGCTAAGGAATAAATACAAATGATCACGCTGTTTTTCCACTCATAACATCATTACGAAAGGGAATGTACAAAATCAAGTGTTGGATGATTAACTGACTGAAAAGTCACCTCTTGTTCCTAATGTTGGAAACAAAGAAAAATAAAGAACTTTGTAGAAATATTCAGTGTAAAATAGAATTGTTCATAGGCGAACCATACATGGTAGCACTGGTTTTGATTTAAATTGATGGGAGAATAAAATCTTTCAAAATTTAGGTCTGAGAAACTGAACTCGGGGAAGTGGACTGGATGAGAATAATCACAGAATAAAGTTTACAGTGTGAGTCAGGACTTGCACTTTCCACTGTGTTCCATAAAGACATAAGCTAAATATGAATATCCTAAAATGTTCTTTGAAAGTTGTTTATAATGGCCCTGGCTGGTGGGTCAGTGGGTAGAGCATTGGCCTGTCGTGTGGAAGTCCTGGATTTCTGGTCAGGGCAAACAAGAGAAGCGACCATCTGCTTCTCTCTCCTCCTCTCTCTCTCCTTTCTCTCCCTCTTTCCCTCCCACAGCCAGTGGCTCAGTTTGAGTGTGGCCCTGGCCCCTGAGGATTGCTCAGTTAGTCCGAGTGCATCAGCCTCAGGTGCTAAAAATAGTTCAGTTGATTCAAGCATCAACCCCAGACAAAGGTTGCTGGGTATATTCCAGTGGGGATGTATGCAGGAGTCTGCCTCATTATCTCCCCTCCTCTCACCTAAAAAAAAAAGGTTCTTTTATAATGGAGATAAATGAGAAATACTGTTTCATCTGGAGTATTAGAGGAATATGAAGTAACCTCTTTCACCTTCTCTTAGTAGTGGAGGATTATTTCCCAGAGTAACAGCTATGCATTTCTATCTGATTATTTTCATTTGTATGGAAGTAGAAAGACTATTTTCCCCATTCTTATCAGTTTTATAAGCCGACATGTTTTTGGGTGGTTATATGATGTCACTAAGAGTGATAGAACCTTGGAAACACAAAGGCTGCTGCTACTTCTGTGTTACCTACCAGATACCAGACACCAAAGTTGTGTCAAGGGCTTGAGCTGGGGCAGCAGCGAAGGGTCAGCATGTAATCTCAGTGACTGACCAGCATGCTGGGACCTAGAGGTTGGAGGACTTTGGCACTGAACGAAGAAATATCAAACACACTCCATAACCTCAAGTAAAAATGCAACATCCTGTTTTTCTTGACCCATTTATTGAACAGATATTTACCGAGTGGCGAGTGGTGACTGTGCCCAGGCATTGTTTTAGATGTTGTGCTAGATTTAGAATACCAACACTGGAGATCAAATAATAAACACAAGGCCCAGAGTGCCTGCCCACGGGCAGCCTCTCTTCTGGCTGAAGACCAGAGTTCAGGCTGCATGCTTGCACACTTCCTGGTTCTTCATGAACAATATATTATTTATCTTAGCATGTCATTTTTATTATTTTAAAATAAAGTAATCAGTATTTAAATTTTTCCTCAGTTTCTCATATGGTTAACGTTGCTTGTTATGACCTATAAAACCTAAAGCTCTTTGGCATCTTCAATCATTTTTCAGAATGTAAAGAGGTCCTGGGACCAAAAACTTTGAGAACCACTGGGCTAGACAATCAATTTTTAGCTTCCAAGAAGTCAAAAACTACCAGCTTGAGACACATGGGTGCCACGCACCGATGGCAGCAAGCGGACCCTCCCTGTGCCAGGCCTCTCCCTAAACTTGCAGAAACGTGAGTTAGACTTTTGCCAGTAAGAATCTCTTTGGTAAGTCCCACTGATCACTTTCACCTACTTGCCCCGCTTTGCACGAGAACCACGCATCTACCGAGCGTCGAGTAGAGACATTCGGAGCTGCCATGGGCTCCCTGGCTGGTCCTGGATGCATATTGTTTAATGTCTTTGGCAAAGTCTCACGATTCGTTACGATGCTGTTCTTGCCTTAAAGCTGTACAAATATGTGCTGTCTCCCGGGTGCGAGGCGGTTTCCTAGAGTGTGGGGAGGCAACGCTCATGCAGGAGGTGCTGTCTGCTCCCGTGGGGTGCTAGTGCAGTGAGAGAGCACAGTGGGCGGTATTTCACTGAGCTCTTATTCTGTGTCAGGTTCTGTGCGTTTTCTATGTGGTGTCTGTCGGCCACCCACCTTCCCAGCAATTCTCTAAGGTTAGTGTTCCTGTCCTCACTTTACGTCAAAGGAAAACAGGCTCAGAGAAGTTCAGAGGTCTGCTCACAGTCACTGTTGTGGACATTTTTGGAACCCCCACCTAGTCCCCTCTGGTCATCTTCACCAGGGGGTGCATCCATTACTGCTAACAGCCTGTCGTTGCAAAGTTCTCCCGAGGATGGCCCACAGGCTAGCCCAGCTGCCCGCCTGCCCAGATGTGCACTGCCAAGCCTCCAGCCTCCAGCTGAAGACTAACTGATGCTCAGATACAGACGCCCCACTGCCTTTGCCTCTGGGTAAACTCTGGGATGCAATTCACACGTCAGAGCTTTCCCAGGCTTTGAGCTGAGACTGGTCTTCAACTGAAATCAGACCCTTGTTTGACTACTTCTTCTTCTCTAGTCTGCTACTTTGTTGATAAGTCATTTGAACTTGAGTCTGCTTCTGGGAGAATCTGGCAGAAGACATTTACCCGCCACCGTAGCGGAAGTCAAAATTTGAACCGGTGGCTGGCTGACTCACGTGCTTTTAATGAGCATGCTTGACGATGTCCTGGTGTGAGCTTCGTGGTGGAGGGTGGGTTTATTCAGATGTCAATTCTATACAACCACATTTCTTATTTTGCTACAAATAAGGGTGTCTCTGTTTACCTTGAAGATAGGTGTTCTTCACCCTCTTGAAAAATATCCTGCAAAGAGAAAAAGTAACATCCAGCAAGGTTGTCATGCTATTTAAAACCAGTCAGCTGAAAACAAGTATGAACAGGCACACACCAAATTCCCCTTTCTCCCACCAATATAAAAATAGAGAAAATAATGTGAACTCTTCTTTCCTACCACCCATGCTGACAATACGTAAACAAGTGGGGAAAGAGTAGGTCTGGCAGTAACATACCATATGCTCCTTCAACAGAATTATCAGCAGCAACGAGAATGTCATTAGCCGCCACCACCTCGGGACTGGAGAACTGTGTGTGTGAGGCTGTCACACTGTCCCTGGACTAAGCTCTGCCTTCTGTGTTAAGTGCATGAACTGCCACGTCCCCATGCCCCCTTCACCCCTTGATTTGGTTCTCCGACACTCGAGTCACGGTGACTCTAACTACCCATCCATTGCCTTTACAGAAGACCCTCTGGTCTTGACTCTTGGTTGCCCCTTGGCATCGAGGAGTCCTTGAGTTGGTCTCAAGGTATTAAAAATGCACAGGAGATGTAGGGGCATAGAGCCTCAGAGCAGCTGTGGCATCAAAACAATTTCTGTGAAAAAGTCCCCTTTCCATTACTACACAGCTGCTCATTTTTTCAATTAACAAAGGATAAGGTAGTCTACCGAGGAATTTTGGCTTGGATCCCCAGAATTTAAATATGTATGCTAAGTGGGAGTCTAGAAAGACCTCAGATTAATCCAGTTCTTGCGACATCTGGGGCTGAGGTTGCAGTGGGGGCGGCTAATTGAAGCTCTGACTTTGGAAGGAGCCATTCTGTCCAAGTTTGGATCCATGGGCTCAGGTCGCAGCTGCAGGCTTGGAGTATTTCTCCGAGCCACACTCAGTTGAAAAGTTGACAGTACACCCTTGACATGCCTTGGTGTCTGCTCTCATTCCTCTACTGCTCTCCTCCCCAGCAAATGGCACCTTATATCTAACTTGATACTTCACAAGTAGACTTTAAGAGACAACCTATATTTTTTAATTATTTAAGGAAGAATGAGCCCCAGTGTGAGCCCTGGTGGAGAGGGGTGAGTTAGGTGCAGGAAGCCTCTCCATTACCCAGGCTCCTCTTCAGCTAGACTGAACGCCATGCTTTCCTCCTCCTCTTTGCTGGCAGGTCTGCAGAGTTTCAAAGCAAGCTCGTATGCTCAGACTCAATGAATCCTGTAGCTCAGTGCCGGGAACTTTTCTATGGCAGAAACTGGCACATATACACAAAAAAAGTGAGGAAACTCGTCAGGAACTGGGAAGATTGCTAATGTAGAGTAAGAAGCCACACACAGAAACTTCCCTTTTTGCTTCCTTCCTTACCCTATGTCCTTCCGCCCTCCTCCAGTCTAAAGTGACAGGTGCTAGAAACTCCCCTAGGGTGGGGATGACCAACCTGGTCCTGGGAGAGACAGGACTTTGCCATAACCCTCAGCAGAGAACCCAACAGGATTTTTTAAATTGACCCTCAAACTCACGGAACCGTGACATATTTGTGTCAGTCCTTTGTTGGTTTGAACACGCGACATCTTTTGGAGGAGACACATCTTTTCATTGTAGCATCATCATAGTTTACAGGGCAAAAGTAGCTTTGCAGCTGTGAGTATGCAAAGCATCAAGTTTACTATTGTATTATTTTCCATGAGAAGAACTGTAAACCTACTTTTGCCCCACCCTGGATAACGAATGTCACTCAGTCCCTGACTGTGTCTCTTCCTCTCCCTCCCTCTAGTCCCTTTCCATTTACTTTAAGGAACTTCCTTCTGAACAAAATGTGTGTTATGATCTTAAACACCTCTGAATGCACTATCATCTTCTTAGGGCCCAGGAGACCTCTCTCCTGGGCATTGTGCGTTCATGTTTACATACGGAACTTAAATAGAGACTGGGAAAGCTTTCTGGCTTCAATGCCCGTCTAGGGCTTGCACTACCTATAACACACCAGCCGGCTTCAGAAAGCGCGTGTGCACCTCGAAGATGGCACTAACACGTGGAGGCTGGGCAATACTGAGAGGCGGGAGGACTTGGCTTGCTGCCCAGAGCCCCCCGACTTCCCAGCAAGTGTCCTGTTCACTGCTCCCCTGCAATCATGTCACTCCATCTCCTCCTGCAGCCCCCAAACCCATCGAGTCTGGTAGGAGGTAAAGCTGGGTTTTCCGCTCAGCGTCAGTGAATGAAGTTCCGTGCGTTGACTTCCCCCTGCATTTATGTCATCTTTAATCATGGGGGTGGGGGATGCTGTCCTTTGAAAAGCGTGGAGGGGGCCCAGGAGGGTACCAGGGCACAGAAAGGAAACTTCTTCGAGAAACCTCGACCAAGAGAAACACCATCTGAAAATGCCTAAGCTAACAAAACTGAGTGTAGGACGTCTGCTTTTGGCCCCTTCTTATTAACCACCGTGTCCCTGGGGACTGGTTTCCCTCCTAATATGGTGAAATATGCCAAAAACAAGTAAATTCTCCTGTGGGATTTAAAGGATTTAACTGAATCACATGGAAAGTTACCAGATATCCTGAATGATTTATGTGGTGGAGGCATGGTTCTATTTGGATGAACTTCTTGCTGGATCACAGGAAAAAGAAAGTAAAATGTTCACTCTATACTCACCAAGTGGTTCCAAGGACCCGGCCTTGAGAAAAGACATCGTTTGTTTTAAAAGTTAGTTTAGAAGTGGGGGAAAAGGAAATCATATTTTTGTAGTAAGAGTTATCACAGTGCCATTATTTTTTTCCATCAGTGCTCTGAATAGTCACTTTTCTTATTAGTGCATCATTTAATTGCTCATAAATAAGAAAAAGATGTATAAATGTGGTCTTCATCTAAGTATTAACACATTGAATGGAAGTATGAAGTCCTTCAAATTTATACCTCACAAGTTAAAACACACGAGATACATTCTAGAAGCTGGAAGCCACATGGGAGGCTGGGACCCGGACACATGACCTTGTCCCTCAAAAAGCTACAGCATCTTTTTTTTTTTTTTTTCTGCATTTTTCCAAAGTGAGAAGCGGGAAGTGGGGGGGGGGGCAGACAGACAGACTCCCGCATTCACCCTACCAGGATCCACCCAGCATGCCCACAAGGGGGCGATGCTCTGCTGCAATTGGAGACATTCTAGCACCTGAGGTGGAGGCCATGGAGCCATCCTCAGCGCCCGGGGCCAACTTTGCCCCAATGGAGCCTTGGCTGTGGGAGGAGAAGAGAGAGACAGAGAGTAAGGAGAGGGGGAAGGGTGGAGAAGCAGATGGGCGCTTCTCCTGTGTGCCCTGGTCGGGAATCAAACCCGGTACTTCCATACGCCAGGCCAACGCTCTACCGCTGAGCCAACTGGCCAGGTCCGGCTACAGCATCTTTTAAAAGTTGAAGTTTAGGTCCACTTACAAAAGCACCAGTTCCATTCTCAGCCCTACTTTAAAATGGAACAGCAGAAATGAATTCTACTGGGTTCTGTTCACACCTTAGTGACACTAGGAAAGTCCGCAGAAACTACAGTTCTCCATCAAACATCCAGCTAGCCATTTATGACAAAGACCCCAGTTGTGGGCAGTATTTTTCAACGACAGCAGAATCTAGAAAATCGGGGTGTGTGGGGGAATATACAACTGAAGTCTTACTTTGCAAAGGCATTTTCAATTAGAGAGGCAAGAATTCTCCAAAAATCTTATATATTATAAAGAAAAGAACAGTCTGCTTTAAAAAAGAATAGAGCTGGGGGCGGGGGTCCAGATGGAGTTCACGTAACCACGGTCACGTGCCGCCCTTCCGTGTGTGCGCAAGTTGCGGAGACCGTTGGGAAGGCTGCGCGAATCTTGCTTTGTTCCCCTCTCCACTGAACTTAATAAGTTCCTATTAGCAGTGTCCCTAATAATGGATGAGAAGCAGCAGTGGTCCAAGGAGGGAATTTGGATGCCTTAGAGTGACCAATCTACTTGGTTTAGAAATGCAGTTCTTAAAATATGAGGTGTAAAGGTCATTTTGAAAAACAGATGAAAGGAAAAAAAAAGGGGGGTGGGGAGCATGCCTTCCACACATACTGCATCTTGCATTTAGTTCCGGGGTTCCAAAAACGTTATGTCTGGAGCATCATGATGGGAGAATTTCCATGAGGTCCGTAAGAACAGCCATGATCAGCGGAAGGAGAGAAACAAGGTCTGGCCTTGGGCAGTGACATACTTCCTTTTCCTGGTGACCAATTAATTTAGCCCATCGGAACGACCTTTGCCCTTGTTTTTAAGTTGGCTTACAAAAAAACAACGATAGGAAATGGCGCTGCTAGGAGCTTTTCAGTACTGGAAATGCTATCAAAGAGCATTTCCCCCACCCCCCAAAAACCCCAAACAATATAATAAACAGCAAATTCAAGTTTTAAGTGCTCTTGGAGCCTGAGAGGCAAAGGAGGAAATGCTGATTACTGGGGGAGAAGTGATGGAGGGGTCGGGTGGGGAGGGAAGTGGGAAGGGAAGGCTAGATGTTTAATTTCCAACAGCAGCGGTTTCTGAAGCCAAGAATATATTGCTGACCCAGGCATGATAAAATGTGCAGGGATTTCCAGCAGTCCTCAGTCAGCTGACCTGTTCAAGGAGAAAAACAACAACTTTAAAATAATAACGTGAAGCTGTAAATATAATCCCTTATCTGGGGTTCTGGTGATCTATGCCTCGACGTGAATGGCGTGTACAGATAGTCCTTTCTCTCACCGGGAGAAGCTTCCCGCCCAGGGACTCCCTTGACTTCATGAGGTTAGCAGAAGAAAATGCTATAATTTTTATGTGACAGACTGACGTTAGATTTTATTCAGTAGCCCATCGGACATTTATCAAGATGCTATCAATTACATAAAAAAAACAAATGGACATCTCCATCTGATTGCTGGTTATGTGGCAGTTCTGTTCTCCTTCCAAAAGCTTTTCCTTTGAGCCATTTCACACGTTTGCTGTCAGAATGAAGGGATTTTACCAATAACACCGACTGAGCTATACATTTCTTACTAATCTGACTTTTTGTCCGTTTGCTTGCCTAACTGCACGGTGTAGAATTTTGCACTCTGTTCACTTTTGATTGAACCTTGCAATGACCAAATGGCAGAAAAATGGCTTTTATAAGGACATGAGTCCAACTGAAACCTGGCAAGATAGAAATCATTTAATTTTTTGGAGGTTGTGTTCTATCTAAGAGCCTTCTCTGTGGTTTGTGTACCCTGAGAGTGATCTTCTATCCAAGTTGTAGCTGAATAAAGTGATGGATAACAACACGCTCTGTGTTTCCAAGACACGCAATTGGGTGCACGGTGGGGGTGCACTGTCTTCCTACCCTTTACCAGGCTGGCCAGGAGGAAGTTTGTTTGAAAGCTTGTCTATACCAAGAGGATTTTATTGCATTAACCAAGTCCCATGACAGAAGCTGTCGATTTTTTGTTGGGTGTTAAAAATTACCTCCCGAATAAGTACATTTTCTTTTTTGCTAAATTATCAGTTTATGTTTTCCAGTACCAAGGAGAGAAAAGATTATTTTCAGCAGAAGTAATCCAGCTATTTTTTTTTCTCCTTTAAGAGAGAGAGAGAAAAAAAACTATTTTTGTTATTTTCCTAGAAAGAATGACCTCAATATCAACCATCGTTTTCCAGATACAACTTTGGCAACCTCGATAAATTCATGGGAACTGTGTGCTGGACCTCATTGTTGACTTAAACCTCTGCTAATCCTAAACATTCCCAACTTTCCAAAGTTTGGGTCTATTTGTTCCTGTACTTTAACCTGCCCTGCCTTTCCTCCAGAAAAAAAAAAAACAAAACAGGCCATGGCCGAGGTCTCTGAAACACTAAACGAAAAAGGTCTGTGATCATAGGGAACTTACACAGAGAAATAGAATGATTTTCAATAAAAATCTAGTAAGAACATAGTTTGGTGTCTGGTAGAGAGGGTGGCAGAGCTCATTATATCGGTCTATGATTGACTTTAAAATATTTTAAGATGAACTTCAAGGGGATAAATTCTTGTGTTAATTTCCTTTCTTACCTAATTTAGGCTAGTTACTAGTTGAAACTTCCTAGCCAGGGTTGGTTGATTAACATTTGAAAAACTCTAATAGCAGGTCTCCAGGGAGTTAAGACAAGCTGGGGTGGGCAAGAGAGTAACCTAGAATTTTCCTCCTTGAACAATCTCCTCCCCTTGAAGGTGGGCTGAACCAAGCAACTTGCTTTAACAAATAGAATATAGCAAGAGGAATGAAATGTCACTCCTGAGATTAATTTACAAAGGGTTGTGACTTCCATTTGGACAGCGTTCTCTCTCGCCTTCTAGGCTTGTTGGTTTTAATGAAACTACTGCCATGATGGGCAGGAAGATATAAATGGCTAGCAACAGAGGGTGGCCTCCAGGCAAAAAGAAATTGAGACCCCCTGGTCCAAAAAACCTACAAAGCACTGAATCCTATCAACCACCACCAGAGTGAGCTGGGGAGCTGTTCCTTCTCAAGTTGAGCCATGAACTGACAATGGACCCAGCTGACACCTTGATTGTAGCCTACGGGAGAGCCTGAAGCAGAGCTCCCCACTAAGCTGTGCCTGATTTCTGGCCCATCAAAACTGGGAGCTAACAAATGTTGTTTTAAAACATTAAGTTTTGGGGTGATTTGTTATGCGGCAATAGCTAACTGACACAAAACAGCTACAAAGATAATGTTTTAATCTGTGCCAGTTGATCTAACTATATACTCATACTAGGTGAATTATATGGCATGTGAATTATACCATACTAAAGCTACTTAAAAAAATATATGCTAAAGCATGTGTTGAACAGTATAAATAATATTGGAAACACATATGCATATATCTGTGAAGGGAGTGGGATGCAGAATATATGAATTGGCTATTAACAATGTGGAATACAGTACTTCTGCCTCTGCATATAATTGGTGTAAGATTATAGTGAGCTCAGAGTCCAGTAGGCTTCTAAATGGTGCCCTGGACCTAGATTCTTGGTCAGCCCTGGATTTGGCCATCACATGGAGAGATTACATGGCTTGATTTTACTGATGTTAGCTAAGATCTATTGCTGGAACACTGTGGCCTTTGTCTCAAGTAAAACCCTCCAGCAAGCTACTTGTCAAGGGGTCTGAAGGACAGAGCCATACTTCCCTCAGCATATAAGAGCAGATGGCAAGGCTCCTTTGTGCCTGTGTGTTCACAGTTGCTTGTTTGGGAGGCAGAACTGGGTCAGAGACTTGCTTTCCTTGTGACACGGTTTCTGCTACTGAGGATATGAGAAATCTGTAACTTTCACCTCTTTCTAATAGAGGCTAAAGAAATCTACCAAAAGGAACGAGACGATCAGTGAATGACCAAGTCTTAGGCCATCCTGCAACAGAGTTGGTGTGCCAAGAGGTTAATGCATCAGATGACTGACTGTCTCCCTTGTAAGATAAAGGGGCCCATGTGTCCCCTAGTATCTATTTTTAATGGTAAATAATGGATTAAACTAGCCCTGCAGCCAAGCCATCAGTTAATTTAAGCAACCTTAGAGAAACAGTGGTGCCAGCCATTCTCTCCCTGGAAAACTTTCCATGGTGTCCTGTCTCCCAGAACTAAGTCCAACTCCTTGTCTGGAACATGAGGCTCTTACAACTTTCGTTGTCATCCCCTCTCATACATCAAATGGGACAAGTTCTGAGAAGTGGGCAGTCCTTGTACTTTCTTGCTTCCCTTTCTCTGCTCAGTTAATTCCATCCATCTGAACGATCTTCCCACGCATTGACTTTGGACAAATAGCATCTGTTATCTCCCAGGCTCGAGTACAAAGATAAGTGGAGTATGGTGTGCCCATAAGAAGCATCTTGTTTAACGTGTGACTTGGTCATCCCCACAAGCAATTTCAGTACCATTTGGTGAGTGATACAATAGGTTTCTGTGGGTAGATTAAATATGACCATCAATTTTTTTGTGGCTCCTCCTATTAAGAAGTAGATTCTTTTCCCCTACCTCTTGGACTTGGGCTGTTCTCACGTTTTGCTGTGACCTATAGCATGGAGTGGACCTATATATAGCATGTGTCATCTCTGAGCCTCGGCCTCTGGAGACCTTGCAAGCTTCTGCATTCCCTCTTGGAATCCAGCTGCCATGTACTCAGCCCTGTTGAGCAAACTGGGGGATGAGAGGTTGTGTGGAGGCGAGTTGAGGAGCCTCAGCTGATGACAGCATGATATTAAGCATGTTTTTTATTTTCTGTATCTTATGATGTTTTGACACCTTTGGGGCTTTCAGACCTGGAGAGAGAGAAAGACTACCCCTCCCCAAGGGGGACACTAGCTCATTCCTAAAGGTGGAAGTCATTTTTCCTGGAGGATGTCTTTCATTTTCAGACTGATCAATCCAGCCCCCAACCACCTTCCTATCTAACTCTCATACGTCAAGCCAATATTTCCCCTACCCTAAATCAACCCAGGGCCAGCCACCATGAGCGAGGGATAGCTCCTCTGCCCCCAAGGCCTGTGGACATTGTTTAAAGTAGCTGATCCTATCATTTATAACAAAATGGATGTACCTTGATAACATTATACGGAGTGAAATAAGTAAATCAGAAAAAAAGAAAAACTGAGAACAGCATGATTTCATACATAGGTGGGACATGAAAGTGAGGGTATGAGACATGAACAAGAGAGTGGCAGTTATGGGATGGGGGGAGGGAGGAGAGGGTGGGATAGGGAGGAGGGGAGGGACACAGGGAAAACCAGATACCAGATTGAAGGTGACAGAGGACAATTTGACTTTTGGTGATGGGTATGCAACACAATTGAATGATAAGATAACCTGGAGATGTTTTCATTGTACATATGTACCCTGATTTATTGGTGTCACCCCATTAGAATTAATAATAATAATATATATATATATATATATATATATATATATATATATATATATATATATATATAAAAATAAAGTAGCTGATCCTAAACTGGTTACCCTGCTCAGCCCTCAGCTTTTCCCATGAAAACCTCAGTAAAGGGTCTGGCCCAGGTTTCCCCCCTTCTTCCTGCTTCAGCCTCCTGACCAAAAGCTGGTACTTCCCCCTATAGTCCTGTGTGCTGTGGCATGCCATCCTCTCCTCCTGGGAAATGCAAGTAATGAAATGCATCTTCCAATTGCATTAGCCTCTCTGTTGCTGCTCAGTCAGCTCCACAAATTAAAATCCTGTGAGTACAAATTTTAGAACAAGCACCAGTTGACTAGCTGAATTTCTCAGCCCCGGTCAGACCTTCAGATGAGTGCAGCCACCTGCCCAGCTGAGTCCAGTTCAACTTATAGAGTTATAAGGAAGTATTTGTGGTAGAGGAGAAAACAATTGTTAGGCAATGAAAAACTGCATTGTCCAGGTGTGCACGGCCAGGGTATGCGATTATGATGTTACCGGAGCTATTAAGGACTCTATAAATTATTGACAAGAGATATCAATTCAAAATAATTCTTGTCTATAGATGTACAAATAAATTCTGTCCAGTGGGGAGAGGGTAATGCTTCTTTCCCCCAAAGCTCAATGTTGTCTCCATTTTCTTCTTCATTTCTACATTCCTTTTCTCCCTATAAATTTATACTTCTTGGACTTCTTCTTTGAATTACTTATAGCCTCTACCCGTTTTCCTTATTTAATTGAGATAAATGCAGTCTTTAACTCATGCTAATTTTATATCTGTATGATAGCCATGGTTTTGCCTTGTTTTGCAAACTATCCCTTAACATGGTTATTTTAAACCATTAAGTTTTGAAGTTCAGCAATGAGGCAGTATCTGTAATAATGAACTAGAAGTGATTGCTGCCATCCTGTTTGTCTGTATTTCTCTGCTACCCATACTGCTAACAGAAATGCTGCTTATTTCTGGCATAGATGATAAGGATTTATAAAGGAAAATATTGGGAGCATAGCCCTGCAACATTTTGACTAGAGTTAGTAGAGCGGTGAGGTTAATAAGTTTATGGGCTTTCACCATTAACTATGCTCAGGTTCCAACCCACACCTCACCAAGAATCAGCTGGGTAAACTTGGGCATATTTATTAATATTTCTAAGTCTCAATCTCCTTGTGAACCCAAATCATACTTGCTGCACGGAATTATAGTACAGTGAACAGCAAATGGGATCGTGGGCAGACTCCTTTGGGCACCCACATGACATCCGAGTCCTCACTTCTGAACCGAGTCCTGAGTCTGTGTAGGCATCCACATGGGCTCCAGCCGGAGGGCTGTCTTGAGCTGGGTTCACCAGGGAGCCCCTGGCCCTTCCCCGGCACCTACATTCATTTAGGAGCAAACACAAGATCAAGTTGACCCGGTGATACAAACTTCAACGACTGGCATCCCATGTTGGGAGAGAATGTTCTTTTTTCTTCTCTTTCTTTTCCTCTGGGTGTGAACCAGGAAGTGTGTGTGAACACTTATTGCAGTAAGCAAGCATCCTGTGACCGAGAGGCCAAACAGCCTAGGGGCAGAACCTCGGCTGAGAGTCAGAACAGAAGGACCGGAGCTGTAAGCATAGGACCCGCCCTGTAGTCCAAGTTGAGTGCACCCGAGCTAAGTAGCAGCCTGGGTTCTGCAGAGCTAGAGAGGAATCCTCATTTGAATCTGCACCCAAAGGTCTCTGGAGCACTGGCCAGGGAGGATTGGAAGGGCAACTCTATTTCCTGTGTATTGTGTAAGGAAAGCGCAGTTTTAACACGTGACCGGCCTTGAATGATTGCTCTTCTTAAAACCCAAACTCAAGTACAGTCGGGACATTGGCCTCTGTCCTCACTGCTTGTAGTTATAATTCATCTCTGTCAGAAGTGTGGTCTTTTTCTGCCAAATTGTTGAAATTACAATTTTCAAGGGTCTGGCAAAGAAGCATTTTCTCATCAGAGATAGCATGTCTACTGTGGTTTTGCCCTTTACATTATTAAATAATAATAGCCAAAGTCTCGCTTCTGGTCATGGGGCGTCCTTAATCTGCTGTCGCCACTACAAAGGGATGCTTCCCACTCAAGCCCTGTTTCAGGGATGTGATAACAGAGTTGGAAGTTTTTTGCTGCTGGCTGACACCTAGCATCTTGAACTTAAGCCTCCAAGCAGTCTTCTGAAGACAGTTTTGCCAAAATGCAGACATTCATGTGCACACCGATACACACACATGCACGTACACCGTGGTTTTTTCCCCCTTTTAGAAAACCAAAACAGAAAACCACATGAAGGAGAAAAAAGCATACTCTTTGACAAGACAGGAAGTCTTGCTTTCTTCCAGCTTCTTAAAAGCACTGACCTACTTTCAATATGTGGAATGAGACAGGGAGTTCATCCAGAAGAATGGCCGTGATTATTGTTATTAATATTATTGCTGGAATTTTGAAATGCGGAGACTGGCAACTGTTTAAAATTTGGAAAAGTGGCTAACATGGCATGTGTTTGAGTCACCCAGGACCGATCCTTGCGTGGCTTTTATGATCATCTGTTTCATCTCCTTGCGTGGCTTTTATGATCATCTGTTTCATCTCCTAATGACATATTACTGCCCAGAAAAATATCTCCATAGTCAAATGTCCACTTGGGTTCTGGGCTAGAGTTGAGTCCCTCCCTCTATGATCATTTAGTGCCTGAGAAAAAGTCCAATTCCCAGTTAGGGTTAAATGTAAAATCCTGTCTGTTGGTACAATTCATTAAAAGACAATTTGCCTATAATAGCTACTTAATGTGTCTGCAGTATATTTTCACCCTAGACAAAATCAATAAAGACGATCAATAAAAAGAATTATCACAAATTTCCTGACAACTCCATGGTGGCAGCAGCTGGGAAGCCACACAAAGGGGAGGGACACATATGTCGGGCAGCACTTGGAGGTGGGGGAGTTGTCTCCCAGCCATTGGAAGACGGTCTAGACCAGTGGTCGGCAAACTCATTAGTCAGCAGAGCCAAATATCAACAGCACAACGATTGACATTTCTTCTGGGAGCCAAATTTTTGAAACTTACACTATACAGGTAGGTACATTGTTATTAACTTAGTCAGGGTGCTCCTAAGCTGGCCTTTGCTAAACACTCAAGGGGCCAAAGAGCCGCGACTTGCCCACCAAGGGTCTAGACTTTTATCTCATCGTAACAGCCCCGTGGCTCCACAGGAGAGCTGCCCACAACCCCCTCTCGAGTGTGGCTACCAGACCATCACCTCAGTCTCCTACTTCCCGTCCTGGCTCCCAGCCCTTCTCTGGGTAGGGATGGGATGGGTAAGGCCCTGAGTCTGGACTATTTTGCTTCTCATTCTTGCTAACCCAACCGGGTAACTCTTTTGAACAAGGATAGCCAATCGCTAACTGAAGCCGAGAGAGGTTGCCCGGTGGCGTTCCAGCAGGGCGGACGTTGTTCTCATTCCTGAGTCCCCATATTGACTGTTGATCTGTATTTACCTACTTCATCTATGCACAGAAGATGCGAGCCCACTCCTACCCTGTGCCCCCAGCACAGGGTGGATTCGGACACAGGTCTACCTTCGCATACAAACATCAGGTCCCAATTCTTTAGGATCTGAGGCTGAAAAGTAAGACCAACCAGGAAGGAGAGGAAGGACGGTCTTCTGTCCTCTCCTCTTGAGCGCTATTTTCTCACTTGTCAAACTGGACATCCTGGTTGGTCACCAATTGAAACTACCAGCTCTAATCCTTACTTACTCCACTAACTGGCCAGCTCATCACTTGTTTGTCAACATTAGTGAAGTGAAATCATCATCCAGCTTTGTTTTGGGGGAGCCTGAAGGAAAAGGGTGAGGAAGATAATGCACACATTCATTTAAATTTTTTTTAATTACAGTTGACATTCAATATTATTTTATATTGGTTTCAGGTGTACATCATAGAAGTTAGACAATCACATGCTTTATAGAGTGGCCCCCCAATATTTTTAGTACCCACCTGGCACCGTACATAGTTATTCATACATTCATTTCTGTGTCAAAGAAACCCATGTGGTTCACTGTCATTCTGCCTAGGTCAGTGGTCGGCAAACTGTGGCTTGCGAGCCACATGTGGCTCTTTGGCCCCTTGAGTGTGGCTCTTCCACAAAATACCCCATGTGGGCGCTACCTCGATAAGGAATGTACCTACCTATATAGTTTAAGTTTAAAAGATTTGGCTCTCAAAAGAAATTTTAATAGTTGTATTGTTGATATTTGGCTCTGTTGACTAATGAGTTTGCTGACCACTGGCCTAGGTCAGTCCTGGCTTTGCCTAAGAGATCGAGTTCAAACTTTATACTGTTGGAAGCTGTGAAACCAAAGTTTTGAATTTTCCTCAAGAATTTTATTTTTAATAATAATAATAAAAAAATCATCAAGCCCATGTGTCCCATAAAAATACATGAAGTTTTTTCACCCTTGAACCAATAAAGCAGATGAAAAAGTTGGAAGCCACATCGTCCCCTCTGTGTAGCTCATCCAGGCCGTGCAAAGATTGGGAGATTCCCATCGTTTTATGTTTTGCAGATGGGGAAACTGAGGAATCCCCATGTCCCTGTCCCCGGGCGTGGCAGTCAGAGAATTGTCTGCCAGCCGCTCTGATTTGGAGAGCAGCTCTCTTGAGGGTTGGAGAAAAGCCCAGAGTCTGTAGCATGGCAAGTTCCAGCCTCGCCGGCGAGCTCAGCTGCATTTCCGTCTGAGTCTCTCTTGCACCCCACGACCTGAGGTTCTTCCGGGGGTCATGTTGCATCATGTCTTTGCACATGCTGCCCCTTCTTGCAGAAAGACTCCCCGGCTCCTTTCCCACATAGCAAACACCCACTCATCACCAGGAGCTGCTGGTCCTCCCACGGGGCTGCACCACCAGGCCCGCCCACGGCACTTCAATACCAGATGGCATTAGTGTTCTCTCGTGTCTGGCCATCTCACCAAGACGCACATGGAGCATCACAAAGCGTGGGTCCTGTTTAACTCATCTGTATGTTCCCAGGATGGGCCACACAGCCAGGTACAACACAGATGCTCATGAACTGCTCGCTGAAGGCGTTAAGTCCATGAACTGATGCAGACTTGGGAGAATGTGAGAAAAAAGATGACATTTTTCAACCCCTGCAAGAATCTAGAAGAAGAAGCAGGAAGGAAGAAGCCCACTGAACTCTCTGGCTAGCCTTTTCCTGGGGGCTGTGTCTCCTCTCCTGGTCTAAGGAATATAAATACTCAGATTCCTTTCCTTGATAAATAACTTCTCCTTTCATTAAAAAAGGGCGGGTGTTGCTGACAGTTACTTGGGGGCGGGGGGGGGGGATGATTTCTGCTGGGCTGCCAGGAAGCATGTTCGTGGCTCTGGTCAGTAGTTGGCCAGAGACACTCTAGGGTAAGCTGGGATCACTTGAGACTTTTGGGAGAGAGGTTTTTAAGGCTTTTCTCCCCCTGGGAGGAGCTTGCACCCCAGCCGATGCTGTCACACCAGGTTCAGTTAGTCCTCCGTGAGAAAACTACTGTCCCTCTCGCCCCTTCAGTACAAAGGCTGGGAACTGAGCAGCCTTCTGACAATAAGAGGAATTTTCCCTCCAGCCTGCGGGTGTCAGCCTCCCCACCAGGGGGCTGGAGTCAGGCCGGGTTACAGGTTACAGCGTATTTACACAGGCCTGGAGGCCGGGCGCCCGCTGTGATGGGGGCTGCCCCTGGCCTAACCTGGGCCTGTCTTCTCCAGGACCCAGGAGACCCTGCTATCTCCAAGCAACGCCCCCCCAAAGGGTCAGGTATGTGGGTTTTCACAGTGGAGATGGGGAACTGTTACTGATGGGAGAGGCTCATGAGCTGGACTGGGAGGGAAGTTGGAAAACTTGAAGTGGAGTGAACTTTGCCCCCTTCAGCGAGACAGGGCGATTCCAAAGAAGAAATAACAGTGTGTGTGGTGGGGTGGGGTGGGACGAAATAGGACAGGGGAGGGAGTTCATCTTCACAAGGGCCTGGTGTGGGTGTGTTGCTTTCTGTGTGTCATTTTATTTGATAACCCCAAATGCCCTTGAGGCCCGTTACTAGCCAGTGCAGACATAGGACAACACTGAAGTCAGGGCAGTGAAGGGGCTGCGTGAGGCCACCCACCCAGCGAGAGCAGATCTGTGAATCAGAATGTGAAACTGCTGTCTGGGTCCGGACCGTGAACAAAGCACAAAGAGTAGGAAAGTCATTAAAGAAAAAAAAAAAAATAGAAGAGAGTGAAGCCAAACAGTTTAAATTCAGGTCAGCGTACATTTCCTGAGCAGCTACTCTCTGCCCGGCCTCATTCCTTTGAATTCTTATAAGATGTCCATTGGGAGATGAGGGAACTGAGACTTGGAGAAGTCATGCCGCTGGTCCAGAGTCAGGTGGGCTAGAGTCAGGAGGATTCGAACTCAGATCACCCGGAATTCTAGTCCCTGTGGCAAGGCAGGGAGGAATACTCTCGTGCAGAAAAGAAGTCAGAGCCCGTAGACTCTGACAGACGATTGGGAAAGGAATGTTCTCCCAAAGTTAGCAGGTTAGGGAGGGCAGAATTCACCTGTTTTCAGAGGACAAGTAGGAGGAGCGATTACAAGGAGAAAAGAGGCAGAGAGCAGATGGAAGCACCCTCTACTGGAGGGTGACATCGCCTGTAGGTGACAACACCATCCCACTCTCCTCCTAGAACTTGGGGTAAGTGCAGGCTCCCAAAATGTCTGTATATTTTCATTTCCTCTGTGATGGTTTCACACACGGACACAGATTCTTGGACACTTGCCCCATTGGGAGTTTGGGAGGGGGGCTACGTCCCCTCCCGTTGAGTCCAGGTGGGCTTCTGACTTGCTTATAACCAATAAAATGTAGTAAAAATTACTCTGCATGATTTTCAAGGCTAGACCAGAAAAGGCCAAGGAACTGCCACCCTGTTTGTTGGGACACTCCTCCTGGAAGCCTTGAGCTCCCAGGGAAGCAATCTGGCTTCACAGGGCTGCTATGCGATGAGGGAGCCCAGGTCATGTGTTCTGGCCAGTAGCCTCAAGTGTGGTCCCAACCGGCAGCGTCCTCAACCATTAGACAGGTGAGTAAAGGCTTTTCCAGATGATTCCAGTCCACAGCTTTTACATCATCACTCGCCTGCTTCTCCTGCTGATCTTTGTGTCTTCCCAGTGCGATCCCCTAAGGGGACAACAGAGGTGGGACAGTGAGGATCACTGTGCGCTGTCAGAATCCGGTGTGGACTCCGCCAGCATCATCAGGTCATTGTTTTATTTTTTATTTATTTATTTATTATTATTTTTTATAAGGACAGAGAGAGAGAGTCAGAGAGAGGGATAGATAGGGACAGACAGACAGGAACAGAGAGAGATCAGAAGCATCAATCATCAGTTTTTCGTTGCAACGCCATAGTTGTTCATTGATTGCTTTCTCACATGTGCCTTGACCGCGGGCCTTCAGCAGACCGAGCAACCCCTTGTTTGAGCCAGCGACCTTGGGTCCAAGTTGGTGAGCTTTTGCTCAAGCCAGATGAGCCCCCCGCTCAAGCTGGTGACCTCGGGGTCTCGAACCTGGGTCCTCCCATCCCAGTTCGACCCTCTATCCACTGTGCCACCGCCTGGTCAGGCCATCAGGTCATTGTTTTATGTCCGCAGGTTTGGGGTGGATTGTTGGGCTGCAATAGTGACTGGCATGCCATCTCACTTCATCTACTGTTAGGGGCAGTCCATGTCCCCTTCTGTGCCCCCAGTGCTCACTTTTCAATGAACTGTGTGGATAACAGCGGGGGCGTTTTCTGTAGGCCACGTGGGCTGCTTGCACTCTGCAGTGAGGAAGGATAGTTTAGACGGGCAGAGTCATGTGAACCGACTTCTTTACAGCCGCCTGCCCTGACCGGGCTCCCAGCCCTTCCCATCCCTCACTTCTGCCTGACAGCTTCTCACCCCTCCCCTGCGCATCCCCATTCCGATGGATGGCGGACACCTTTCAGTCCATTCAGCCCCCAGGGCAAAAGCTTCCCTTCTACTCCGGAGCCATTTACCGCAGCCCTGGGAGGGAGCAGCTGCTGCCGGCTTTTTATGAAAGGGGGCTGGTACGAAGTGAAGCCTCCTTCCGTGGGTATCTCTCTGGCTTGGGTTCTACCCTACTGGCGAAATTCCACGGTTGTTAAAATTCTTCAAAGTAGGAGATGAGCTCATTTCTCTTAAATTAGTGCCGGGTAGGAGAGCTCTCATCTTCCCAGCGCAGTTCATTATGGTACCCTGTGCTCACTCGCTCAACATTAGCAGCGCTCTCAGCCAGAAACCGGAGAACAAAGCCTGGCGTCCAAATAAGACCTTTCATGCTCTCTTTTATTTATTTATTTACTTCTGGGTTGACTCTGAAATCTAGCATCCACGCAGCTCAGTGTGGGCTGGTAAGGTGTTGGCTCTACATAACTCGATGTCCCCTCTACTTACTAGTTAGTGCCATAGCAAGTTACAGAGACCACCTGAGTCTCATTTTCCTAGTGCCAAGGCAGAGATAGTAACCCCTGCCCAGGGTGACTGTGGAGATGAACAGAGATGATGTAGTCAAGGCGGCTACAAGTGGAAGAATGTGGCCTAAAATCTCGTTACTGTTGTTGTTTGTGATTGCCCATCCCTAACTCTCATCAGCTCTGCCTTCCAAACTGGTCCGAAGCTCTATCCTGTCCTTTCCACGGCCCGTCAGGGGGGTCCCAGTACTGACCGCCTCTATTTGCATGATTGCAATACCCTCTCTTGTCTCCTGGTTCTGTCCCAGGTGCCTTCCTCCCCTCCTCGCCTCCGCTGCCAGAACCATCCTGTTTAATCTTGCCATGTCACTCTGGGTTCCAAACGTTTCGCTCACTTTCCTTCGTCCGTCCGCAGAGCACCGCTTTTACAGCGGTCTGCGAGTCCGTGCACGATCCGGCTCCCATCCACTCTATGACTTCATCTCTCCCTCCTCTCTCTCCCGCTCGCTCCCTCCCTGCTCCTCCCCAGACAGCACAGACTTGCCCTGCAGCCTGTGCACTTTCTCTTACTTGGCCAGAGGCCCTGGGGCTGGTGCCTCTCTCTCCCTCTCTCTCTCCCTCTCTCTCTCTCTCTCAAAGCGGGGCTCCAATGCCTTCTTCTCAGTGGGTTCTTCCTCCACTCTCCCACTGAAGACACCCCACTACCTTGCTGCCTTATTGTTGTTTTTTTTAACCGGTCACCTGCTAACTTATAATCGACTCGTTTGTTTATATTCACTGTTCATTTTTCTCTTACCTAAAATATAAGCTTGCAGAAAGCAGATATTGTTATCTCCTGCTCTCTGCCATCCCCAGTGCCCCCCGCCCCAGCAGTGCCTGGCACAGAGCAGACCCTCAGAGACAAGGCTGATTTGACCACTAACCACTGGAACAACTTACTTGACTGTCGCTAATATTTGCTACGCCTGAGGATGCTGTGTGTCTCCTCCACCATCCACAGAGGTGTTTAAGAGCATCACCACTGTGCTGCCCTTGTTCGGGAAGATGTAAACGATGAAAGCCTGGATTAAATCCTTTTGAAGTCACAGGGTGCAGGAACAGTGACAACTCGGTCTTCTGACTGCTGGCTCAGAAGGCCCCCCCAAAACCAAGTGCGGATGCTCGTCAGGGCCAGCCATGTAATTTGCAGGGCCTGGTGAATAATGAAAAATGCAACACGGCCCCTTTTATAAAATTATTAGGAATTCCAGGACCACGCCAGCAGAGGGTTGAGTCACTCATGGGGCCCTTTGGGGCCCTTTTGAGCTCGGGGCCCTGTGGGACCTACAGGTTGCACGAGGACCATGCTGGTTTTGCTCATTTTCTACAACTGTATACATTGTTGCATCCAGTGAAAACAAACCGTGGGAGGCTTGTGCATACAGTGGACTTGAGCCACGCTGTTCTCTCTTTACATTGCCACGGGGCTGGAGAAGTTAAGGGTACCCATTCTGCCTGAGACCCACTGGAGTTCTGGCTTCAAAATGATCCACTTTTTTGTGTGTGCAGTGGTCCTCTCTTATCCTGTTTCCCTTCCTGTGGCTTCAGTTGCCTACACTCCACCACGATCTGAACCTATCACATAGAAAATTCCAGAAACACACAATTTCTACGTGTTGCATTGTCCGCGGCGCCGTGGGTCTGAGTAGCATGACGCAATCTCGCGACACCTCGCTCCCACTGGCGAGACTCACGGGCACGTGCTTTCTGCCCGACTCACGCAGGAGCCGGCTTGGCTTTCAGATCCACTGTCCTGGTGTGTCAGTGCCTGTGTTCACGTGGCTCTGATTTTATGTCATCACATGACGTAGCCCTTTGGCCTCTCATCACAAGAAGGGTGAGTACAGTAACAAGATATTTTGAGCAAAAGGGAAAGAGAGAGAGAACATAGTCACTTAACTTTTATTGCAGCGTGCTTTCACAGTTGCTCTATTTTGTTAGTTACTGTTGATCTCTTACTGTGCCGAATTTATACATGAAACTTCATCACAGGTACGCCTGTGCAGGAAAAGACATAGTATATACAGGATTTGGTACTGCCTGTGGTTTCAGGCGTCCCCTGGGGCTCTTGGAACATGTGTCCCGTGAATGTCCAGGACTGACCCAGCTGTGCAGGATTATGTGCCGCTGTTGGTTTTAGAGCAGAAAGCTGAAGAGATACCCAAAGTATGGCCCCACCCCTTGACTAGGGTGCAGTCTTACTCCGGGCGGCGCTCAGGGTCCAGGCGGGAAGCTCAGTGCTGCCTCTGGGAGAATCGGGGCACTTGGGTTCCACCTTGACCGTCACCCCTGGTCGGGCCATGAGCAGCAGTCTCTAGCTTTAATGGTTTGCAAACCCAGACCCGCCTGAGTGGTGGCCTGGAGAAAGAGTGAGACTGAGACTGAGATGCAGTTCCGGGGGAACAGGGTGGGGGTTCCCCACACTCTGGAGGCCATGGGGAGCTTCAGCTGCTGATGCTGCTTGTCTCCAAGGAACTGCTCACTTCTTCCTTTGGGATTCATTTTCCTCATCTTTCAAAGGAGAGCCATTCTGTTCAGAGGAGATTTTCAGTATTAACTAGGCTGTAAACGTCTTGCATTTTGAGGCTTTTGGAGTCAGGATTTATAAAAAACAATAAGCCGCTGGCCCCTTGAGTCACCTTTCCCTGGAAACAGAAGCCTTTTGCTTTTTTTTTCATTCCAATTTTTTATTACAGGTCCACCTTGACGTCCTAAATCTTTAGAATGACCTGTTCTTTGGCTGTGAATAGGGTTTGGTTGATTAAGGCTACTTCTAGGCCCTACCATGACTATTTTAAGAAACCAAATTACAAACATCACAATTGAGTTGAAGAAAAATGGGACAGGAAGGTATTATATAAACATTAAAGTTATCTTCATATTTTTTATAAAGTTCCCAAGATGAGATGATTTGGCCTCAAAGGTTTTAAAAATATTAAATAAAATGAGTAGAGATGTGAGTTCAACATTTCAAGTATCATTTATCAGCAAACAAGCTGATTTGAACCTTTGAAGAGCCTTCTGACCAGGCTTCAAAATCTTTTCATAAAAGATAACTAAAATAAATGTACACTATTTCTAAAATCCTATGGACCCTAAAATCTTTTTTTTTTTTTTTTTTTACAGGGACAGAGAGAGTCAGAGAGAGGGATAGACAGGAATGGAGAGAGGTGAGGATCATCAATCATTAGTTTTTCGTTGCCGTTGCGACACCTTAGTTGTTCATTGATTGCTTTCTCACTTGTGCCTTGACTGCGGGCTTTCAGCAGACCGAGCAACCCCTTGCTGGAGCCAGTGACCTTGGGTCCAAGCTGGCGAGCTTTTGCTCAAGCCAGATGGGCTCTCGCTCAAGCTGGCGACCTCGGGGTCTCGAACCTGGGTCTTCCACATCCCAGTCCGATGCTCTACCCACTGCACCACTGCCTGGTCAGGCTGGACCCTAAAATCTTAAAGCAAGATATGTCTTGTGGGTCAAAACTAACTCGCTTGTAGAGGACACATGATCATTCTTATTTATAAGGCTGACCTCTTCGCTTTCATTTCTGTCTTTGATAAGGGTTGTTAACATTTCAAGATAGTTGGGCTTGTAGTTTGTTTACCTGTGTCCATTAAACTGTGGGCATCTGTTTAACAGGAAGCGACATATCACAAGGTACTAGACTCGAGCACAGAATAAGAATATAGCCAAACACGTTTCTCCCCCTTTACATGAATATTCTGGGACGTTCTCTCTGGTTCTATACCATGTTCTCACTCAAGTAGGACCAACTTTCCTTTTGCCCATTCTGACTCAGATGATAGCAGGAAAGGAGCGATAGCCTGTCCAGAGCTGGGAAACGGGCACAGATTGCTTGATTTCTTCTGTGCAATTTTCATAAAACTGCTGCGGCTTCAGGGATGGCTAGCGAAGGAATTCCTTCCTCTGCAGAAAACAATACACAGGTAAGTTGCAAGTAAGTCAGGTTGGTTCATCTTCATGGCAGTTAGCCTGGTTCATCTATGCCCACCAGGGAGATAGCCCTGCAAGCCAGTGAGCCAGGCAAGCTGCCATGGGCACAGTCCTGGTCATGCTAAGATTCTGGTGCTCAAAGCCCTGTGCTCCCTTCTCTGGGTATGTTTCCTTGGGTATGTTAACGACCTCTTCTCTGGGTTACCTGGGGCAGCCCCCAGTCTCCTCGAGATGTTTCTTCCTTCTAGGTTCAGGTGAGGGTGGCAGGCAGAGGGGACCACTTCTGTGCCCAGATACGTCAGACAGGGGTGCTAACGTACTCAGATTTGGGTGTGTGTGCTAAATTCAGGGCTAGATCCTTAAGTAGCCATTGTTTCTAATTGAGTTAAAAAAAAACTGATAAAATAATTGATAGTAACATTGATAAAATACATAGTTGATAACTGATAAAATATTAGGTTGAATTATAGGAAACTGCTAATTAGCCATTTTTAGTTAAAATATGTTAATTTCCTGTGGCTCTCCCTCATGCTGTGTAATGCTTGCAGACATCAATGAAAGGATATTGAAGGATAGTTTTTTTATCTTTCACTAGGTTTCATGTCCCCTAACTTCTTTTCCTGTACCCTGCATACCTGCACTAAGAACACACGCACACGCACGCACGCGCGCGCGCGCGCACACACACACACACACACACACACACACACAATGACTTAATCTTCCTTTTCTGGGACCTTAGCATTAAGAAAGCATTAGATGTGAATGAACACATTTATATGAATAAAAAGTTTTGGCAGTTCTACTCACAATACTCTTGTCTTTTGTCCAGAGGTGTCACCCTTCCTCGTCCACTCACCCCAGACCCCAACTCAGCCTGAAATTGTTCTATTAGCTTGGAAGCATTGAAGGCTACCTTATGCAACAGACTTGGGGGCATGCTGCGTGTGTATGGGACAAGCCCAACTTTGAGTCACACAGATCTGGATTCTGCATTTGGGTATGTGAGCATACCAAGCATACCAAATTTTGGGCGAGTTACCTAACCACAGTGTGTTTTGTTTTGTTTTGTTTTCAGTTTTCTCATCTGTAAGATAGAGATAAAAATATCTAGTTTATTGAGTGGAGGGGCCCGAAAACTCTAATGTGTGTAAACTGCCTAAATCTGTGCGTGCGATGTAGGTGCTCCAAACTCCTGAAAGACCAAACAGCTTAGATTTCCTGTCCCCTGGAGCTTCTAAGCCTCCGTGCCTACCCTCTACCACATGTGGCTCAGACACCAAAGAGCTGCGTTACTTGAAGTGACATGTGGCCTGGGACTTCGGGTTTCTCAGTGGTAACCAGTCAGCCCGGTGAGTCATGGCTGGCAGGGTCTTGGCTGCTTTGGGAAAGATAACTTGCAGCTGGGGAGGCACAGAAGTGGCTTTGTGGCATCAGTGACATTTGGGCCGGTCCCTAAGGATGGTGACAATTTAGATATACCCTGTAGGCCAGTGTGACCGCATTAAGCTTTCTGCAATGACAGAGATATGCTCTAACCTGCACTGTCTGAACATGAGACTACTCAGCAGTTGAAATGCTCGCTAGAGTGATGGAGGAGAGAATGCTAAATTTCATTTCAATTAATTTAAGCAGCCGCGTGTGGCTAGTGTTGGACAGCACAGGGCTAGGCGGTGTAAACAGCCAGAGTGGGCTGATGGCGGAAGAGAATTGTAGCGGCCGGTGTGGCCGGTCCAGCATGCACTGCAGCTGTGGTTCAGGCACCTGGAGAGGGACATGGGCAGACTCCCATCACCAGGGTGAAGGCTCTAGGTGCTCTTTTCTAAGCCGTGGGAGCTAGTGAAGGTCTGGGGGCCAGGGAATGACAGCATGTGCTCTAGTTCATAGTGACTGATCTAGCGGGAGGTGGGGAGCAGTCTCCAGGCAGACGCTGGAAGGGGAAAGCACTTGGGAGAGTAACTGCAGACGACCTGGCGAAGCTCTCACTGAGTGCTGGGCACCATGCAAGCAGCTCTGCCTGGGCCCTCAGGGGTTGCTCTGCGGTGCGTATTACCATGTGATCTATTCTATGAGAAGGGAATTGGGTTTCCCTTCAGTTCATTGACACATTCTCAAGTAAGTACAGAAATAAAAATTCGAATCCAGGTTTGCTGGAGTCCAAATACCCAAAAGAATTGGACTTAAGTTGTGTATTAGATCTCCCTGAGGATAGTAAGGGACTCACCTGGTAGGGTAACAAGATGATGAAACAAAGCCAGACTTATGGGTCAGGACGGGTATGCATTGGCCGGAGCTGTGCCTTTTCTCGGGACTAGGAACAGGAAATACTTCCGAGCGGGACTCCCCGTGTTGCTACCAGACTGACCCCTCTCACCCCTACTGCCTGGTGAAAGCCCACATCAGGCCCCCTTGCGCCCACTCCCTGGTCTGTGGGCCGGACAGTGGTTATCTACCTTTGGGCAACTCTCCAGAAGAGGGTTCCTTCCTTCCCAAGAGCTCTTGTCATTTGGGGGGCAATTGCCTCATGGCTTCTACAATTTCTCTGACATTCTTCCCTTAAAAGGCAGCTCCATGTGGTGTGGAAACACCACTTCAAGAAGCAGGCTGCCTGGGTTTGAACTGGTTTGCAGGCTGACTTTGAGCAACTTACTGACGCCCCTCCTCATGGTCTAGTCTTAAGAATGAGTAAAAAAAAAGCATGTTAGAATTGTGCAAGGCCCTTATTATATATGGTTTACAAGCATTATTATTTGCCCCAAACTGGGTGTGGGTGGGGGTAGGCGTGCCCCAGGGTGGCCGGGAGGAAGAAGAAGGAGCTCTTTTGGGTGTGAATCAAAAAGAATTGGGCAGAGCTCATGGAAGGCCTGCTGAGCCCAGACCCACGCTAATAGAGAAACCATACAAATGTAAACACATGCAGAGCAGTTGGCTGGGAGAAAAGGGAAAAGGAAACATTGACAGGTACTGGAAAGAACAGTTTCTACATGCGTGGGAGCAAACTCTTTGCACGATCTGGCAGAGGACGCGGGCTGGCAGCCGGTGCTTTTAAACTGCGGCATCCGGGGCCGCGCTCCTCCTGCGGCCTCAGTGCTGCCACCTACAGGGTCCGCAAGGCAGAGCGCGCAGCCCGCGGGGCTCCTGGACGCTGGGCTCTGGGTCCTAGGATCCGGGGTCCCGCAAGGTGTGCATAGCTTCCGCGACAGTCACAACGAGCTCCTCTTTGTTACAGGTTTTAAATGCCCCTGAACACAACAGTTCTGAACATGTTTCTAAACATTATTTCTAAAAGGGGGCAAGGAAAAATAAAATCAGACAACACTCCATCCTGAGACATGGAGAAATGCCCCATTGACATAGCACCGCGTACCGGGGCATTGAGTTAGTAGTGCGGAATGTTGCTAACTGCGTTTAATCCACGTCAGAAAGAGCATCAGCAGTATTGGCCCCATTTCAAAGTGAGTTAAGGAATCCAATACATAACTGTTTAGAAGCTGTGCCACTCACATTCCAAAGTCCGTATATGTCCTAACACGTGACCCAGCAAATTATTTTTCCATCCCTCTCAAGTTTAAAAGCACACACAATGGAGTTGACCGAACAGGACCAGCAGTCACAAAGAGCTTCTGTTTGAACGTGGGAAACGCTGCTTACCTTGAGCCATTGCTTTGAAAATCTGGATTCCTCAAAGGAACACGTTATTGCAGTAATTTTCATGTGTGTGAGTCAGGTCTTTATTAGCAGGGCTGAAATCGGTGTCTGTTTGTAAATTATTTCTATTCATGGAAGCTGTCCTGAATGCATGAACATCATAGGCTAACCTACAAAGCACAATGTCCGGTCTGGCTTTGACCAACTCAAACCCTTTATGGATTTATCAATATCTGGGCACATTTATGCTACATTTATACGACAAAGGTCGTGTTTACATTGACTCTCTGGCTTCCTATGACACTAACAGTGCTTCTCACACTTTAATTTGCATACCATTCACCCAGGTAACTTGTTGAAAGGTAGGTTCTGATTCAGGGGGTCTGGGCTGGGGTCTGAGATGCTCCATTTCTAACAAGTTACCACTTGTTAATTTGCCAGGTCACGTGATACGAATACAGCTGTATACGCTGCCAGTCCAGCACCCATATTTTGAGTTCCCGACAATTTGAAGATCTCAAAGTTCCGTTGAATTGTCAAAAGAAAAGTTCAGTTACTTGCGTGTGGATTACATCGTACTGCTTCCCAATGCTTTGAGAATCAGTAAGCCAGCCATGCGTTCCATCCACAATATTTTATCAACTAGAACACTGGATTTATCCGGACGGTCTACTCCATCACCCAGCCTGAATTAGGAAGTGGTTATCTTTAGGAACTCTGGGGTCTGCAGGAATCTTGCCTTCCATCAAAGAGTAATTTAGGCTCCATGAGAAGTAGTTTCCAAACTCTAAGGGGGAGAGTAATGATGACATGTCAGAGTTAAACTTGCCACTTCTTCAGGCTTTTCAAGCTGTCCTTTTTGCCATTTAGGGAACTGAGTGCATGGAAGAGTTAGAGAAACAGACCTGGGACCGACTTTCAAACCAAGAAGCACCCCGCCCTCCACCCCCCACCCATGTTACTCAGATCTGGAGATTCCTTTATGCCCACGTTTATCAGCGTCTCCAGATGTTGAAGGGCAAAAAGTAACACAGTCACATGTGATGCAGAGCAAACACCTATTATGGAGCCCAAAGGACAAGCTATTTATAGCAGTAGAGAATAAAGCCTGCCGTTTATTTGTTTGTTTTGTCTGGGGTCCATTTAGTGCCGTGTGAGAGTACTACAATAGCTCGTGCCCAGCAATTATTTCCGTCATAAACCTCACTGGGCACGGGGAAAGGCAACAGAACTAGCCCTTCTGGTTGGAATAGATTCCTCCCCGCATCAGTTAAAATACTCAGCAAAGGTGTTTGCGTTTCCCCATCCCTTCCTATTTACACAAGTGAAATGTATACATTCGAATGGTTAAACACTCATGACGGCCTTATATGTTTTACAGAATAGGATGTCTCAAGTCCGAGTAGTGGAAATGAGGACAACTTTAGTGAGGAAAAGATGAAAGAAAGTATGGTAACTCACTGGGAACAAAGTATCTGTTATGCATACAGTCCTTTTTTCTTTTTCCAGTGAAAGTGGTTTACTGCCTTGAATGGCCTTAGGACTGATTGCTAGGTCTGCATAGCAAAGGCTGACATGGGCTGGGAACATAAGGGTGGGCTCCAGGCTGCTGACATCTGTGTCCTGTGGTCTGAGGGCTCCAGCCAGGCCACTCTCTCTTTCCTCCTTTGCAGTTCCTACGCTGATGCCAAAATTGTTCTACCCTGAGCTGTAGTCCTTCAGGCTGAGGCATGCTTATAGCAGGTGCTGTAGGATTAACTTTGCGTATTATTGTTGTCAATAATATCTACACTGGCCAATATTTATTCTGGGTCAACCATGTGGCAGGCTTCAAGCAGAAAGGAAAGGGTACTTCCTCTCATTCTGAAAGAGCTGGGGTCATGCTTCCAGCCCCGGACCAGTGAATGTGGTCAGAGGGATGAGAGCCCACAGTCGGCCCCACTTGGGCCATTGGTCTCCCTGCTTGGTGGAAGTGCATGTGGGACTGTGGGTACAGTAGCCCTTCCTTATCCGGGATTTCGCCTTCTGCAGTTTTAGTCAACCACGGTAGGCCTCGGTCCAGAAATAATAAATGGAAAATTCCAGAAATAAGCAATTCATACATTTCAAATTGTGCACCATGCTGAGTGGCATGAAGAGACCTTGTGCCATTCTGCTCATCCCACTCCGGAAGGGAAATCAGCCTTTTGCCCAGCGTCACCATGCTATCCACGTCTGTCCCCTGCCCTGTTGGTCATTTAGTAGCCATCTTGGTGGTGGAGTGACTGTGGTGGCATCTCAATGCTCGTGTTCATGTGACCCTTATTTCACTTAATAGTGGTCCCAAGGTGCAGGAGTGCTGATGCTGGCAGCTCGGACAGGCCACAGAGAAGCCGCAAAGTGCTTGTCATTCAACCCACAGCCTCTCACCTGTGAGCACTACATTGTCTCAGATTGTCACAAGAGGGGGGCTGAGTGCAGCACAATGAGACATTTTAGAGAGAGTGAGAGACGTTCTCTCACATAGCTTTTATTACAGTGTATTGCTATAATTGTCCTATTTTATTCTCATTGTTAATCTCTTACGGTGCCTAATTTATATATTAAACTTTATCATAGGTATGTGTGGATAGGAACAAGCACAGTACACAGAGGGGTTGGTACTATCCTCAGTTTCAGGCATCCACTGTGGGTCTGGGACTGTGTCTCCCATGGTTAAGGGGAAACTTCTATATAATGACTGGCAGACCTTAATAAAACCATGTATTTTGAGGGATATTTCTTGATTAAGGTCCTTGCTCTTCTGGGAAAAATTCACGTTTGCTAGAGCATTGGGCAACTTACTTCAATGTCTTTGAGCCTCCATTGAAGACTTTGTATAATGAAGGAGTAGGATTAGATGCTTTCTGAGGGCCCTTTTCTATCTAAAATCTCTAGTTTTTAGGTTTTTTTCTTTATGTAGTACTTTATAAAATAATTTTGCTTCTGACCTTGACAAACAGACAGAGGTGATGCTATTTTACCCTCTGATGAGATGGGGAAACTGAGATTCACAAAGTTACTTAATTTGCCTCAAATCATTAGAATGTCAAGTGGCAGAACTGGGACTAGATACTAAGTCATTGGCTTAGTTTCAAAGAATTGCCTTTGAATGCTTCCTGCATTAGTGAAATTAGTTTTGTTCACCCCGTAATGACCACTAATCTCGTTGATAGCCAACTACTATAAATTAAGCTACAGTTGATGGGATACTTCTGATTAATTAAATTTGGGCACTTGAAAATTTTTTTTTTATTTTGCTGTCTTCTAAAACATGCTGAGATTGCTCATTAATATGATTACTGTCTTTCTGATGAGAGGTATCGGAAAGTGTGGTTTGGAGAAGGAATAGCCACTGAGAATTCAAGTCAAAAGCTATTGCTTTTAGGAAGAGATTTCAGAAAAAACTGGGAGGAACTGATTGTTATCTTCAGCTCACAGACACTTGATAGAATGCCACCAAGCTGATAGTGGTCAAATAAGTCACTATTGTTTGTTTTGGATTTCCCTAAATAAATATTTCCACTACATAATCAATGAAGTCTAGAAAGTCAATGGAATGTGTTTTATTTTTAACAAGCCTTAAATTAATTGTATATCCTCTTCATTTCCAAACATCTATTAAAATAACTCCGAGAAATAGCTTAGAGCTCCTAATGACTTGCTCCCATTTTGAGCAAGTCTATCAGTCTAGCATATAAAAATTTTAAGACCAATGGGAAAAATAATCTTTGATTAAAAATGTATAAAAATATCATTCAGAAGCCTTAATGCACATGCCTTGGTCTTCCAATTAATGAATTTATCCTCAAGGAATTAAATATGAATAGTAGAGGATGTTTATGGAAGCATCTCTTACAGTAGTAAAAACTAGGAACAACCTAAATGGGAAATTATTTAAGAGGATATGGTATCTTTATAAAATGGATTATTATATAATTATCATAAATGATATGGCTAAAGACTAATTAGTGACAAAAAAACATTTACAATTGCTTAACCAATAAGAGCCTGAACTCCAGAGTCAGCCTGCCTGCACTCTGGTTCCAGCTTAACCAATTCCCCTTGCAGGACCTGAACAATTTACTGAATCTTTGTGCTTAATTTTATTCAGATGTAAAGTGGGGCTAATAATAGTACCTGCCCCATAAGCTCGTTGGGTGAATTCAATGAGGTAATCAGTATAAACTGCTTATCACAAAGCCAGTCACTCTAACAAGGTCATAACACGGTACATTTTTTTTCTTTGCTAATCTGTATTTTCTACTTTTGGAGCCAACAATTATGTTAACTTGGTAATGATGAAGAAAATATGAAAGTTTAAGCATTACTTAAGAGCCCTGGCCAGTTAGGTCAGTCGGTTAGAGTGCTGTCCCTGAAACTAAACGGCAAGGTGGAGAGTTCGATCAGCATCAAGACACAAAGGGGAAGCAGTGAATGCGTGACCGAGTGGAACAACAAATGCTTCCCTTCCCCAATCTCTCCCCTTCTTGCTCTGTCTCTCTAAAAATCAATCCATAAATAAAAATTAAGCCCTGGCCAGATAGCTCAGTTGGTTGGAGCATTGTGCGGAAGTGCAGCGGTTGCTGGTTTGATCCCCTGTCAGGGCACATACAGGAACTGTACAATATTTGTCATTTTGTGACTGGCTTATTTCCCTTAGCATAATGTCCTTGATGTTCATCCATGTTGTAACGTGTCAGAATTCCTTTCCATTTTAAAGGCTGAATAGCATTCCATTGTATGGATAGACCACATTTTGCTGATCCACTGATCCACAGATGAACACTGGGGTGCTTCTACCTTTCGGCTGTTGTGAATAATGCTGCTACCAACACGGTATACAAATATTTTATAGTTTATTTGTTTTTTCTTTTTAAAGAATATCGTAAGTTCCTCAGTGGTCGGCAAGGCTCTTTGGCCCCTTGAGTGTGGCTCTTCCACAAAATACCACGTGTGGGCGCTACCTCAATAAGGAATGTACCTACCTATATAGTTTAAGTTTAAAACATTTGGCTCTCAAAAGAAATGTCAATTGTTGTCCTGTTGATATTTGGCTCTGTTGACTAACAAGTTTGTTGACCACTGCCCTAAATTTTCTAAAACTCCTAAGAGACATGTAAACAGGGACCACATGTGACTGAAATCATAGATCTGTTCTTTGGCTCTGAAAGTACTTCCATCTTTAATTAATTAATTAATTAATTAATTAATATATTTGACTTTTTGTTGGGCACTTATTCTTTGTCTTTGGAGCTAAATATTTCAGAAGCCTTACTGGGAAGTAACAAGCGGGGGGCGGGGGGAGCTGCTAATGAAGAGCTGCAATAATATAGGTGCTACTGTTCCTTCCTGTTCAGGAAGGTCAGAGACAGTCGCCCAGGGCTCCTGGTGCCTTTCATGGTATCAGAGTCTAATCTTCTCCTTCCTTGCTTTGCTATGGCCCTGAAGCTTTCTTCTCAAGGTCGTGTTAGGGGTCAAGGTGGTTGCTGCACTATTTATGCTTGTACTTTGGCCATCAGAAAGCAGGAAGAGAATGCGCTTCCTTTACAGATGCCCTCCAGTTTCATCCCACTAGCCAGAGGTCAGGCGGGTGGGGAAGGAGACGGACGGGGCTCTCCAGTATGGTGATTACCAGTGACCCAAGGTGCGGATGGCTGGGTACACCTCTAGAAATACTCTACATTCTAAAGAAAGGTAGTCTGGCTGTTTTCAAAGAATTAGGAACTCATTCCGTGGTAAACTTCCTGTTGCTTGGGCTGCCTATATATGCCTTGTTATCTCCACACCTTCCCCCAGCAACGGCTCAGCCAACAGCGAAGGAGCCAACCCAATGACTGCTCCCAGGTTCTCTTTAGAAACCCTGTGTACCTCTGCTGGTCCTCTCTGCTATTCTCAGGTTGCCCTTTCCCCGAGATAGCCTCCCCCTTTTCAAGGCTCAGCTCCTGTGCCCCCAGCCCCATCCAGGAAGCCTAATCTCTTACACTCACTTCCTACCTTATGCTGCATTCCCTCACACACTTGCTGTGTCTACCTTACTAGGCACCTTCCCTTACCGAGTCTGCGAGGCCCAGCCTGGTGTCTTCGGTAAAGTAAAACCCTCATGCATTTATGGAACACTTTTGGCCCGCCTTAGTGGCTGGTATCACAATTCCTTGCCAGGCTGCCTCTTGGAAGGGTCTATTCACGTATGTCAACCCGTTTATAAGAAAACGGGTTGATATAATTCCTCTTGAACTAACTTTGAATTCCAGTTACCACATTCTACATTTAGTTGAATTTTTCAGTGCAAATTCAGCAACCTAGCTTTGCAAGGAGATTTAGAGACTTGCTCCTGCCCGTACAGGTCTCTCTCCCTTTTCATCCGATTAGGTTCCTTCACTTTAAAGAGGACGAGACAGGGCATGGAGATGAGGACAGGCCCTGAGTTAAACATTGTCTTTGGGCCCCACTATGTGCTTCCCCTTGAAAAGTGTCAGAAACAGAGCCAGACACACATTTCTTGCATGTTTTGATTTCAGTGGACAGCATTTTGGATTTGGATAGTACCACCATTTATTTTAAAAATGAGAGCCGAGCTATGTGTCCTTTAGTGCGGGTCTGCTTCTTCTCTTTCTTTGGACCCCAGAATATCTCAGTTTTGTGTGGACAGAGGCCACCTGGCAGCTATAGATCCGTCACTTTGGAGGGGTGGTGGCCGCAGCAGGGGGGGGGGCATGCAGAAGCGTTCTGATAAGCCCTTTGGGGAGAACAGTGCTCTTGCAGAAGTGGGGCCATTGGCTGAGAAGGCAGCAGGCGAGGTCACTGGTGGCAGCTGATTAGAGCAAACAGAATGACAGACCAGTCTGGGAAAGGCTTCTTAACATCCTCCCCATTTGTCAACTTCCAGGCAGGCGAAAGCGTTTTCTGGGTGGCTTTGGGATTTGTATTTTCGGGAAGAGTTCCAATGCACCCCAAAGCACCATGCTCCTGGGTAGAGATATGCCACACTCACCTAGATTCCATCATAAAGACTTTCGTCATGTGAACCCTTGATGATGTGTGGCTGGTGCTGGGGAAGGCATATTAGAATAAGTCACAGGCACTCTTCAAATGTCCTGCAGTTCTAATAACGTGTGTTAATCCCAATTTACTGCTGAAGGTCTGCAATACAAGGTCACCTAGTCTCCCCATTATTCTATTTTCCTTAAGTCACTATTAACATCTTTATCTAAAAGCCCCATGCAGCGAGAATCTTTTTAGATAGTGGTTTCAACTGATGGCACTTATCTGTAGTAATAAGTGAGTCTTGTTTTTTTTTATCAGTCACTATGGATTGGGATGTAAGGCTATATTTTTCTTTCCTTTTTTTCTTTGTTCTTTCTTTTTTATTTTTGTATGTTCTCTTTCTTTATGATTAGTAAATACATTAAACACACCCTGATTTTGTCAAGAAGCTGCCTGACCATGGTGGTTATTTTTGGGGGAAAAAACCAACCACACATCATCTTTCATCTCTTTTAATTTAAGTTTTACCCTAAAAGTCTGTTTTGAGAAGGAAACGGAGCATGTCGTGCTAATGACAACCTTCCGTTCCTTTTCTTCCCTGTGTCAGAGCAGCGCGCTCCTTCCTGTCAGCTCCTCGGCGTGCGGGGTGTTGGCGGCCGTGCATTCATTAAGTGAAGCTTCCAAACCACTGGGAAAAAAAAATGAAAACAAATAAACATCGCCCGTACCCCTCCACCCCAAGCGGGGAGGGGTTAAAATGAAACTAGACTAAATGTGTCATCAAACAGACTAATTTATTTTTAAAGGTAGAGTCTCTGCGACTACAGACAACCCACGTTGCCTGGAGACTGTTAGGTGCGTCCGTCCGGCTGAGAAAAGTGCTTGGCTTGTCAATGACAACACTTCGGGTGCACCCAGACCGACCGGAGAGGATGGGCGGCGCGGGACCCAGTTTCCACTCTCGGGGAGAGGATGCTCCGAAGACCATTGATCATCAGCTCCCAACACTTCCCAAGCACCTTCTAATTCCCACCCCACGCTGTCATAGTTTGGTGACAAAAATTCTTTTCTCTAGAGCCCCTCCCTTGGAGCAGAGGGGGTCAGGGCTTGGGCAGGAGGCCGGGATGTGGCCGGGAGGGTGCGCGGGGCGTAGGGTCTGACACCCGGACACCCACCCACAGCTGCGAGGCAGGAAGGGCGCAGCGGTGGCAGCCACGGCTACAGGACTCCCAGCTGCGGAGGCCGCGGTGGAGGCCCCCGAGAGGTTAGCCGCCCCGCGGGTCCCTCCCTCTTTCGAGGGTGAATGAATGATTAGTCAACCAGTATCTCCCCGCCCCGGTCCGCCCGAGGTTGGAAGGGAGGAGTCTTGGAGCGATGTTCTTCTTTTTTCAGCATTCGCCTCTGTGCGTTTATTAATGGAGCGTGCGTGTTGTCTCTAGTTTTGGCCTCCGCAGTGTCAGGACGCGCGGACACATAAGCACAGGGCTCTGATCTCGACCCCTCGGTCCGTTCAGCCTTCCCTTCAGGCCGTTGTCTTAACCCCGCCAGAGGGAAGCAAAGCAGAGCGTAAAAAATTGTGGGGGCCCCCTGCGCCCTGTTCGTCGCTCCTTCCCAAAGCTGGGGCTCCCGGGAGCGAGTAGGGTGGTGAGGCACCCCTGAGCTTCACTCCCTGCTTCAGGATTAGGGTTGTGGCACCAGGGCGTGAGCAGGGTGGTGCGGCATCCCGCGTTAGGGGAGGGTTCCCCCGGGAAAGGGAGGAGGCATCGAACGCGTGGGGCGGTGGAGACACGCCTGCCCCACTCAGATCTACGCCTCGGGGCTGGTGGCCTCCCTCGAGGGGTTGGGGAACTGGCTGGACTCCCCGCCGGGACTTGTTCGGGGCGCGGGGCTCCTGCGCCGGGGCGCCCCCAGCGGGTTCCCGAAGGCGCTCGGTGCGCCCCTGTCCTCCGCGCGGGAGCGAGCGCGCGCGCCGGCCGGGAGGGGAGCCGGCGGGCCGGTAGGCGGTGGGCAGTGCCGGAGTGGAGGACGCGGCGGCTGCAGCAGTGCCCCGGGCAGCTGCGGTAGCCCCGGCGGCGGCGGAGCAGCGGGGCGCAGCGGGCAGCGCTGCCGATCCTGTCTGCCCATCTCCGGCTGCTCCGACACCCCCTCCTCCCGGCCCCCTATCTGGCGTGGAGGGGCCGGCAACTAAGCTTTAGGAGCAAATCCCTAAAAAAGCCGCATTGGAGGAGCCTGGCCTTGGGACCCCTCCTCCCGGGCGCCCCCCACCCCTCGCCTCCCTGTCTCGCCTCCTCCTGCCCCCCCACCGCCCCCCCTCCTCCCGCCCTGCTCCCGGGCGCCCGCCTCCCTCCTTCGCGGACTGTCTCCCGACTTGCCGGCTGAGAGCCTTTTCTGATTGCGAGCGGCGGTAGCCGAGCAGAGGCGGCGGCGCGGGACCTGCAGTCGCCCGGGATTCCCTCCAGGTGACGATGCTCTGGTTCTCCGGCGTCAGGGCTCTGGCTGAGCGTCCCTGCCGGCGCTCGCCTGGGATTACCTGCTGCGTCTTGCTGCTGCTCAATTGCTCGGGGGTCCCCATGTCTCTGGCTTCCTCCTTCTTGACAGGTAGGGGAGGGAGCGGGAGGGACCGGCCCTCCCGGACGCTGGCGTGAGGAGGCGCTGGCTCGCCCGGGGGATGGGAGGGTGCGGAGGGAGCACCTGGGCGCCGTCCCCTCTCTGCCGGTGGGGATGAAGCAAAGCCCATGGGTTAGGGGGTGGGAGGCAATGAATAGGTTAATGGTGAGGGCTGAGAAGATGTTGACACCAATATAGTGATATAGAAATTCTTCTACCTGAATTTAAGAAATCCCTTTATTTATTTTTAATATTTTCTCAGCCCTTATTTTGATCTCTTCTCCCCCTGTACAATTAAGGAAAACGTTGCACCCTTTCCCACACTTCGTCCTCTTCTCTGACTCTGTAAGGTTCCCATAGATCTTATGTGTCGGGAGCGCTTTTTAAAGCGCCCGCTCTTCAGTTCTGGAATTTAAAAAAACTATCATATTTTAAAAGGGTAATAATAGCAGGATATAGTAATTATATGTTTTCAGGCAGGTGAAGGCCTCCACTGCTGTTCTGAAGGACATACTTTACTGACACCTGGTGCAGGAAAGAAAATATTGAATCAAATTCTAAGAGAAGAGGGGAGAAAATTGTGTGTCAAAAAGCGATTTCAAATCAGGATGATAAGAGGCAGATTCGGATCAAGGCCTGCTCATTGACACAGTCCTACATTTTGTTCAGATTTAAAATTTGCCCTGATAGGCCATTTGAATTTCTTTTGCGTGTGTGAGTGTGAGTGTGTGTGTGTGTGTGTGTGTGTGTTTAGTTGAAATGCCTTCCTAAAGGAGGAGTGTTATTGAGGAGCCCATGAAATAACTTGAAGTTGTGCTTAAACCATATGAGAACAGAAAAAAATAATGTCTTAAAAAAAGCCTGTTTAAAAAAACTATTTAGAATAAATTTGGAGGGGGGAAGGGGATGGAATTGTGTGTGTGTGTGTGTGTGTGTGAGTTTGATCATTTAAAACTCATTAGGAATTTCTGAAATTTGGGTAGTTGTTTCAAAAGGATTAGTGTAAAAAATTTTTAATCTTGTAACACTATTACTAAGCTAAGTTTGAATGACACTTTCCCTCCCTTCATTTCAGGTTCAGTTGCAAAATGTGACAATGAAGGCGAAGTCCTCCAGATTCCGTTTATCACGGACAACCCTTGTATAATGTGTGTGTGCTTGGTAAGTGGGGAGATCAGGTCATGGGAAGCCAACTTCTCCCTCTGACAAGGTGAATCCATTAAATGTAATACTATAACCAGACTTTAAAAATGGTTATTGGTCGTTAGAAACCTGCACATCGCGGGTGCATTGAATTCTGTGGAATTTCTGAGTTTTATGGACTTTGGAGGTTTTTATTTCGTCAGGCTGGGAATTCTTACCTTTGACATCAGCCTGACAGAAATGAATTTAAGACGGACTTTGCATGGCATTGTCTCAGTGACAATGACCATTTGCACTGTCTGTTCCCAGGAATGGCTCTGGCCACCCCATCCCAGGCGCCATCAGGCTTTCTGCCTTGGCTCTGTCATCAGAGCTCAGTGTGAAAAATGGTGAGATAACGTGTAGGTAGCTTACCAGTGATAAGGTGTGTGACAAGAGGAAAGAGAAGTGACAGTTTCCAAGGACAAACATGAGGACAAGATGTAATCTGGGATTTCTTTGCCTGTTATAGCCTACTCTCTCAAAAACAGTCTTCATATTTCTGATTTGGAAGCATGAGTCAGGAAGGACATTCAGTCCTTAGTAGAGAATGACACTTGGCTGTCACCTGGCAGTGACGGTAGACTCAGAAAAAGAAAAAGAATTTGTTTCGATTTATTTTAGCTTAATGGTTCATGATAAGAACTAGTAAGAAACCACACGGGGGGAGATTAAGTTTTATGAATAAGGATTTTCTGAGATGAAATATAAACTCACAAAGAGCGACGTTTCTGTTTAAGAGAGTTGTACGTGCCAATCGCTTTTTGGCAAATCTTGATTAAAAACTGCACACCCCAGAACCCTGTTGGAAATAACACGAAGGCCGTCAAACGTAAAACTCCAAAAAGGTAGATGAATGTTTGTTAGCAGATCAACATTCTGTATGGAACTGGAGAAGGGATTCTTTTCTGTTTAGGTGCAAGCCAAGCCATCTGGGTTTAAACTACCCAAACTTTTTCATGACAAGAGATGAGGTCAATGTTGCAAAATGATAAATGGGTGAAGGTGAATGCCGGTATCAAATAATTATCAGGTTCTGCAGACTACGGAAAGTCACAGAATCAGGAGTAAAAGTGTCTTAGGTTTGCTGAGAGCTGCGAGAGACAGGCTTTCCAGATTTTGTGCTTATGAGTTGCCGTTCATGATCTCTTACTGAAGGATCTGTTGAAAAGAAGCTTTGCGTTTAAATTTTGTTTCAGTTAGATATTTACAAATGCAGTGTGTGTGTATGGGGGAGGGGGAAAATCTTCCCCTTCCATTTCTCTTATCTTTATATGGGGAGTGAATTATCTTGTTGTAATCTCTGAAGAGGAAACTACCCTAATATTTAAATGTGCTCGGAGCTCCAAGCACATGGGAAAATATTGTTTTTCTCCTCGGCAATACTACTCCGCATGAAGTTTAAATACACAGTTTGGGTTTTGCGCACTGTTCCCAAGTAACGTTATGAGAAATTCCCCACACAGCACTCCCCTTTCCATAGCACCACACCCTGGTGGGAAAGAGTTCTTTTCCCTGATTTGCTGATAATCAGATAGAGGTTAGAATCCGGCCCTTGGAGGGTGAAGACTGACCCCGAAAGAGGAAATAAAATATGCGTCACTTTGAAATCAAGTGAAAATAATATTTATTTCAGAAAAGCGTTGATTGACGTTTAGAAGGATAGCAGGTTCGTGTATGTCTCTAAGTGTCGTTTGGAGGTGTCTGTCTTGAGTGGGAGCTGTTGGGAGTGCTTTCTAAGTGTGTGAGGTCGGGACTATGGTGATCCAACTCAAGTTATTCAGAAGATGTCTCAGAGCACTTTCCCTAGCCTACATTTAGGCCCAGTGCCATGTTATGTGATCTGTGTGTAGGTTTAGGGCCCTGGGGCCCAAGCTGTCATAGTCATTCCTGCTTCCCAAACATTTGTAATGACTTGATAAAAAAAATATTGAGTAAGAATAGATGGATGACCAAAATCTGTATTTGTCTGTCGTTGTAACTTTCCGGGGCACCGACTGCCAAGGCAGTGGATTTCAAAGCGCCCCCTGGCCGCTGTGAGGCTGCTTAGCATTTCAATGTTTAGGTGGGAAGATAGACCCATTTCACAGATGGATAATGTTAGTGATAACAACGAATGTTTATGAACTACTTTATCTGTGGCACTTACCTAAATCCGAATGATCTCATTTAATCCTCAGAAAGATCTTTTGAGAGCTGTTACCTCTGTTTTACAGATGAGGAAACTGAGGCTAGAGGAGGGAAATAGCTTCTGAAGGCATACTTTAGTAAATATCGGAGCTGGGACTCATTCTCGGGTTCATCTGCCCCTGGAGCACATGCCTGTAATCAAGTGAAAAGGGCTGTTTGCTGAGTTACTCCGTGAAAAAGCAAGGTGAAGAATCAGTGTTGCCAAATTATTTTACTATTTGGCGTTGCTTTGAATTTTATTATTATTATTATTATTTTTCTTTTGAGTCTCTAAGGAGTTTGGTTCACTCACATTTGTTAATCACATTATGCGAAGGGCAAAATCTCATTGTGATTTCAGTTGACCTGCAGGGAGCTTGGGTGGTGAGCTGGTTTTATGTATGTACATTAAGAGGGTATGTAATAGTCAAAGCTGTACTTTGGATAAAGAAAATAGTCATATTTAGTTTGTGTTGGTCCAGCCTTTTGGCAGAAAGATACCTAAGGCTGAGCCTGAGCTCATATCTTATTTCATAACATGTATTAAAAAAAAAAAAAAAAAGCTAGCCTCAACGTATGCTTTAAAAAAAGGACATAAAATGTTACAGTTGGGAGGAAGTAGGTGGCATGAAGTCTTGCATATAATTACAGTGAAAAGCTTGAAGAAAAACCCCACAAAATCAACTTGGCCTGATTTAAACTTTTGAGCTCCGACGTGTCTCAAAAGGCGGAATGAGCTCATTTCTGTGGGAATTTTTGAGGATGACGACAGCAGGGACAGTGACCGCTCATTTTATTCCCATTTATCCTCGCTTGCGGAGACCCTAGCGTCTTGCCAGGACCAGCCGTGGTCCAAAAATAACCTGTTTGTTAGCTGGTGATGGATATCGTTTTAAAGTGTGTGGGACAGGAAAGCTCTGAGTCCTCTGTTCAAGGGGGAAGGTGAGAAGTTGGGCCAGTGGCCTGAAATCTGGGGAACGTGGGGGGCAGGCCCTTTAGGTTAAAGGTGCGAAGCGTTCCATTGTTTAGTTAGGAAACAAAGCGGGCTTTTCACCATCTTACCAAGTGTTCCTTTAAGGGGCCAAGGAAGGAAGACCCCAGACTCAATGCTGCTCCGTGGTTTTGTTGTTGTTTTTGCTGTTTTGTTCTTTACCCACTTTTTGCTAGAATTATTTTCCCTTGGTGCCTCGAAAAACACATTGGTGCTGTCCCTGAGGACAGGGGATAGGAGCCAGCCACATCAAGATAACGAGTCTAATGCAATTGTCCGGGTCTTTTCGGCCTCTGCAAGGCCACCGAGCAGACCAGGGCAGTGGGACGACGGCTCACCCCTTTTCCCAACTGGAGCAGCGGAGGCCAGGGCCCCAGCCAGTGAGTTCGGCCTCGTCCTGGAAACCTGAGTTTGGAGGCCGGGACTTTGAAAACCAGAAGTCAGTCAGGGCTTAGTTTGGCAGACATTTTTTTTTTTTCAGCAAAAAAACATTATTCTGAGGTTTAAACTTCCTCTTTTAAATCCAGAGGTGCAACGTAGAAATGGACCCTCTGCTCATAAAAAGCGACGTGAAATTCGGTGTTACAAGGAACCGGCCTCCGCCAATCTCGGAGCCGAGCTAGTGTTGAAAACAGAGGAGACCTTGTCTGCTGTCTCCTGCTTCTTAATCACAAAAGTCTTCCATCACTAAACAAGTAGCTACCAGCATCTTCGATTCTCTCGGGTGCCTTATCTCTATAAAATCCTCATGTTTTTTATTGTTCAAATTAACTGGCTAGAGAATAGATATCTATTATCTGAACAAGTGTTAGGCACATGCTTGGGAATGAGAGATAATGTAGCATCAGGATTCAATCCGTGGGAGTGTGTGCGTGTGTGACTGTGTGTGTGCGCGTGTGTGTGTGTGTGCGTGAGCGAACGAGAGAGAAGAGAGGAGTTCTAAAGGAATCCAGATGTGTTCAGAAAGACACTGCACTTAATACAGTGTGTCTGTAAAGTCATGGTGCACTTTTGACCCGTCACAGGAAAGCAAGTGCACCCTGGCTTTACGGACACACTGTAGATGCACACACATATATAGATTGCTGCAATGGTTTTGAAAATTGTTTTTGCATCATTTTTAGACTTTGAATTCTCACTAAGGAAGTGATCAGAATTCATTCATTCATCCATTTATTCATCCATTCATTCATCCATTCATTTATTCTCTGTATAGAGGGTGTTGTGATCTATTGCCTTTCCATAGGACAAGGTATTCAAGAGAACAATTTTAGGAGGTTAGGTAATTAACTTATTGCATTGTGTTGGCCATTTCACCAAATACTAGCTCTGAGGCAGTTATTTTTATTCATGCTTTATTGAGGCTCAGAGAGCAGAGCAAATGTCCTGAGGTTACATGGTTACTAAGAGGCAAGACTGGGATGTGAAGCCAGTGCCTTCTCCATGGAAGCCAGTTTGCTTCTGCTAGTCGTTTGCTAAATGACATTTAAATGATTTTTTAAATGCCTAAAATTACCTTCAGGGGCTTCAGAGAGTAATTTTAGCCATCACAAAGCTGACATCGGCTCTCTTTGGGGACAGTTAGGATGATTTTGGTCTTATAGCACATGTCAAATCTGGATTTGGAAGGCCCTTTCAAAGGAAGGCACGATTCAGGTAGCTTTTGGTGGGCATCCTATCATTTTGGTAAAGGGTTTTGGCTTTGGCATCAAACAGGCATGCATTCCAAATGCTGGCTCTGTCATGTACGGGAGGTAAGTTTGGGAAAGTCCCCTCGGCTTTCTGAGCCCCAGTTTCCTCATCAGGACAGTGGGATAGACCTCAATGCTGAACTTTCAGGGGGCCGTGCGCATTAAATGAGACACAGCATGTAAGGCCTGATTCATTATTGTTATTGTGGATGATGACGCCCTTGTTTAAATTCTTGTTTCCTCACCTGGACTAGGTGGCAAAGGCTCATGGGAAAAAGACAGAAAGGGAAGCTGTGGGGAAGAGACATAGGGTTGAGGATGCCGGGCCCACGCATCGTTATGGTGAACAGGGATAAGGCAGTAACAACTAGTGGGGTTTTCAGTGTCTCCAGACTTGGACGGGGCTCTCTGTGCTCCTTCCTTATTGGTCCAAGGGTCTGTGGGCTTTGGTATAAGTTTTCCTCTTGTTCTCCGTTAAACACTAAAAAAAAAATAAAAAAAAAAAAATCTTTCCATGGAAGAGGGGCCTCATTTTTCTGCTGAATATTTACATCTCGATGCCTGTTGGGTCACCTTCATTTGTACTTTTATTGGCAGAGGGATGGAGGGAGTTGGGGCTCAGGAGCGTTGTAATTCTGGAAAAACTGCCTAGTGGTCTGGCATCGTGGGGATTTTCCTGGCCCGCCTGGTGGAAGTCTCTGAGCCCCGATCCAGGCCAGAGTGGGTTTTGCCGCCTACTCACTCACGTGCTCCCTGCCCCGCCCCCACCCCGATTTCAACACACTTTCATTTTGTCGGGTGACGCTGGCCTCTCCAGGGCACATCCACAGCAAACTGTGTTTTGCGTGTCGGAAACATTGCTGGGGGAGGAGAGCCCTCCCCCAGACTGGGACACAGACGTGGTGGGGGGCAGGAGAACAGGACACAGGGAGTAGGGGCAGCCAGGCAAGGCAGCACCGAGGCAAATAAAGCCAATTAATAAAAATCTGTTGAATAAATACAGGATATCAGTTTTTCACACCCTCTTCTACAGTACTCCTGTCCAACTGGTTGTATATTGACTCCTTTGTGCTATAAAAGAATACAAATAACACCCCCTTTCATGGCACCGGGGGTTCAAGTGTGCTTGTTGAACTTAGTTAAGATCAGCAAATGAGCTGGGTGTATATTTTAAGGCCTCTTGATTCCTAGTTCTAATTCTATAAAACACCACTCAAGGCACTAGGGATAGCAGGTTATAAATTCAATAATATTATTCTTTCTTCCTTCTCTCCACACTTCATTCTCCCCTTCCATTTTATTTTATTATTTTTAGCCTTTTCTGTGTTGGAAGCATTGGGCTGGTTGGGCGCCTTGGGGGAGGAGGCAAAGGCCGATAGGACAGATTCTTGCTTGCAGCCTGGTGGGGGAGACAGACACATGCATAAATAAGTTTTACGGGAGTGACAGGAAAGCATTCTAACAGACCCAAACCCCCGTGCTAAGGGACTTGCAGATGAATGCTGGCTGCATTACCTGGGACCTCGGGGGGCAGGGGCAGGGTGGTCCAGACAAGGCATTGCTGGAGGACACGCACAGGGCAGTTTGGGCGCGGCACGTGTTCAGATGGTGGAGCCCAGTGCACCCAAAGCTCCGATGGAAGCTAGAGATAGACAGCTTGGTGGGTACCACCAGCATGGGGAGGACCTTGCGGGCAGTGATAAGGACATTACTTCTGCTCATTAGTTGTGGGGTGCAGGGAGCCATTTAATATTTGCATAACCATGTGATATACCAAGACATAATAATGTGTTTTATATAAACTCCTCCAGCTGGTTTTATTGGGGATGTTTGGAGTATGGAGGGGCTGGAGTTTGGACAGTGGCATCCAGGGATGTGTTGTGGTCTGGAGGCGCGAGAGGGGCGACAGGAATGGAAAGAAGACATTGGGACAAACCACTGTGTTTCATCCTTTTGAATTTCTATAAGCACCTTTTAGTTCTACAATATTTGCATGAAAAGACTCTGAACCATGCCCAGCAAAGACACAGTCATTAAAATGCAGTAGATGTTGAAGGGAAATGATACGCTAGGTAGGGGTCCCTGTAGCGGTCACTTTGCTAGCCACTCGGCATCTCTAGAGCAGGGTGCTGCTACTTGAATTGAATGGTTTACTTCCCAGAGCTCATTCTCAAAATTCTCTCTCTTCTTACTCACCTTGCTGTACACTGTTCCATGGCCCATTTGGTAAATTATTTATTACCATGATAGCGTGTATTCTCTGTGTTAGCCAAATTTTATGCGTTCTTCAAAATTGGGTGGCTCACTATATAAAGATTACCAATGTGCTGGGACTCCCTACACTTGCAGAGGAGTTCTGAAGCCCAAGTTGATAGCATTTGACGATAAAACAGATGGCAGAGGTGGGAGACAGGGCGATTGAAGGGAATTTTGAGACTTCTTGTTAATGTTATAGCCAATGCGGGAAGAGAGGAGACCCGGTACAGGGGTGGTGGTGATGGGTTTAGACCTGCGGAGTTGACCTGGGGAGACCTTCCAATGAGAAGAACCCAGTAGGCTCTTCACAATGCTGATCTTCATCTCACTAGGGAAACCGGGACAAGAGAACCCCCGTTTGTGAACTGTCTGCATTGAAATAAACTTCAGGGCTTTGGGAAACAAGTCTTTTTGTCTTGGGAAAGGATTCTAAATTGAGATGTCAAGGAATGGGCCTACAGTAGTGATGAGAAGAAGGGTTATTTTAAGAGGCGAGAAAAGGAAAAACCCACAGAAGAGTCTTGAGAAGTGGTTGTAAAAGAAAGGAAACCAGGAAAGTACCACCAGGGCAGGGGGCGTTGGAAGAAGAGAAAGTCCAGTGGTAGTCATGGTTGCAGTGTTAGACCGAAGATTCTAGAAGAATATGAAAGAAGGACTTCTCCTTACTGTCTGGGATGTTGTTGAACAATCAGTAATGGTGCCCTCCTCCCTCGGACCTGTTGTACATTTGAGCACTAATTGAACTCCTACCTGTGTTGACAGAAATCCCAAACTTGCACGGTTGTAGGGATTTTGAAAACTGAGTGCAAATCACCGATCTTCCCAACCCAGATTTGGAAAGATCTTAGAACAAGAGAATAAATGCCACATGAATATGTAAAAGGTACCTAAATTAAAATTAATTTCGTGCATAAAGGTAATATACTTTTGCAAATGCCTTTGAAATGTTTCTGTAGTTAAGTGCAAAATGGACAAGGCCACGTTGGGGCATTTTTTTTTTAATTATGAAAAGAGCAGCAATAGAAAAAAGCCTGTCTAATATAAAAACTTACCATTACAACTGTCAAGTTTGCTTTATTAATCTGTTAATGATGCTTTAAATGTATTATGATATAATGCAATCCTTTAGCTGGATCCTCAAGAAAAGTATTTTTAAGGTTCATTTTGTTATTGAAGTGCAGCCATGGAGTGGTGACCTTAGGGTCTGGGATTATGAATTCTGGTCTCATCTGGGCCATCAGGTAGCTGTGCCTCACCAAGCAGGTGCCTCTCTCTCTCTCTGAGCCTTAGATGGGAGCACTGAGCACGCCACAGTGGTGTGTATGCCTTTCCGTTTCCTCTCGAAGGAGGGAGAATATTGCAGACCTCAACTGTCGGCAGCAACAGTTCACAGAAGGGAGGTATACAGGTTAACGCTGCTAATGTCGGTAGCAACCTTCTGTAAACAGTGTAAATGGAATTATTATTAAGGACAAGAATGTAAATAGAAGAAAGTGAAGCAAAGGCAATAAACCAGTTTTTAGTACATCATTTTAGATTATATATCCTTTAAGGGGAGATATATATATATATATATATATCTTATTTTATATATATATATATATATATATTTTTTTTCTTTTTGGGCACGGTAACCCAGTGGTTCCTGTGTCAGTTCCTTAATAGCTGTGTGGCTTTGGGTGAGTTGCTTAATATTCCTGTGTCTCAATATCTTCATGCTCATCATAGGACTTTTGTCACAACTGCAAGTTAAAACACATAAAAATCTTAAAAACAAGGTCTAGAACATGGTAAGCTCTTCAGAAATGATAGCTACGGCCACCGTCTAAGTGCCGGGCAGGTACTGCCTATGCGGTACTTTAAGAAGTGATTAAATGGACTCTTCTTCTACTACAGTTTGTTGTCAACATCTATGAAATGGATGTACTTTGAATTTCTGTTTGCGTAGACAGTGGGCCTTCGGTCGAGGTGACAGCTAGCCTTTCTGCTAAAAGATGGAAAGGCCTGGAAGTATTTGGGACTTAGCAAGATGGGTTGGTCCTCAATTTTTATCCCCAAACAGGTTCACCTGCTTGATGGGTGTCCATTAGCGAACAGCTAATCACAATGTTGCTTGTGCAGTGAGGTCTGCTTGTCCTTTTCTGGCCCTTGTCACTGAATCAAGAAGTGACAGGTGGGTGGCAAAGATGTAAGACTGATGACTAAGGGGACCCACTGAGCTCGACGCTTCTGCGTCCTCCCGCATTGGAGTGTGCGGCGACTGACCCTGTGACCAACCACAGTCACTTGTGCATACCCGGGGTGTGGGGCCTCACAGCATAATTTAAGATTTGCTGATGTGACTGGCTTTGGACATGTGGACCCCACCAATCCACACAGCTTTGTGTGTTTGCCACCAGAGGTCCTGTCCACTCCTTCCCGAGTCTGCGCCGTCTTCTCTTCCGTCTGTAGGGTAGTGACTTGGGCAAATTTATCTTAAGAGAGGAGGTCCTCAAGTCTAAGCGCCTCGTCCCATCATCTCCGTAAACCCCGTCGCTTCAGTGAGAGGTCCACAACCTTGGAACTTGAGTGGGAGTCAGCCTAGAGTTTCCTGTTTATACTTGGGGTTGTTGAACACTTGCGATAACTCCCCCAGAATGGAACTTCAAGTTCCCAAACATGATTCTCCCAGAAAGTTTGTCATAGAAGGTCAGCCACCTCAATAAAAGACATCCTAAGCAATCATTACAAAAACACTTTTCTCTTTCCCTTTCAAAGCAACGGACTCACATTTGAAAACTCAGAATCCTCTGGACACTAAGATCTGCTTTTCCTGGTGATGCTCCCTCTTAGAAGGAGCTGGCTGTCCAAAGCAGCAAGGCAGGTGACAGTGCAGGAGGAGTGGGGACTATCTCACGTCTGCCTTCAGAAGTCATGATGAGAAGTGTCTCCGACCCCTGTCGCTGCGTCCTCGCCATTTCCTCCCCGTTTTCGGTGAGACTAACTCCAAAACCTTGACACAAGCCTCCGTGTTTATATTAGGTTTTGGACGTCGGCTCCCTCAGCTTCTGGGAGCTGACTCTGTTGAAAATTATGTTTTTCTTTGAAGGACAAAGGCCTTATTGTATGGGCATGTCATGTAGTAGGATGATTTTTTTTTTTTTTTTTTAATGTTAGGTAATGGGTGGGACCAGCCCAGATCTGCCAGATGAGAAAGTCAGAGGTCTGTAACCCGAGTGACAATTGAAGGTTTCACTCAGGTCCCTCAACAAGAGAAAACGAGACGAGGGGACCAGAGCATCTTCTTTGAGCAGAGCAGGCTTGAGGGCTTACCCGGGACCAGTCCGGGAGCGGCCCTACAGCCTCCCGCGACACTACAAAGGGAATGATGGAGATGATAAAAGTGGCGGTATTAATCACGTCACATTTTTACTTACAAAAGCCCATGGTTCTGAAATAACCTTGTGTTCTTGGTCAGATAAATAGATTTCGACTAGATGTTATTTCACGGCTGCTGAGGCACTGAGGCATGGGCTGAGCCTCCTCATTTCAGACCCTGCGAGGTGGGCCACTGGCAGAGCTGGGGTCTCCGGGTGTGGTGGTGACTGCAGGGAGTCGGTTCCAGGAGGGGACAGCCTGGGCCGCAGAGGGGAGGCATGGACACCGGACAGGCAGGCCCAGGCTGTTCGCACAGTTCTTGGGGTCTCAGTGCAGGGCGATTTAACATTTTTACCTTCATTTCCTCTGTCTCTGTAAGCATTTTTTTTTAACGTAATGTCCTGAAGGCAAATCTGGGCGGCAGCGATATCACTAGGTTCTTTTAATTTTGCATTGCTGTTTTTTCTTTCTTCCTTCCTTTTCCTTCCTTCCTTCCTTCCTTCCTTCCTTCCTTCCTTCCTTCCTTCCTTCCTTCCTTCCTTCCTTCTTTCCTTCTTTTCTTTCTTTCTTTCTTTTTCTTTGTGACAGGCAGAGAGAGAGAGAGAGAGACAGAGAGAGGGACAGACAGGGACAGACAGGAAGGGAGAGAGATGAGAGGCATCAATTCTTCGTTGTGGCACCTTAGTTGTTCATTGAATGTTTTCTCATACGTGCCTTGACCGGGAGGCTACAGCAGACTGAGTGACCCCTTGCTCAAGCCGGTGACCTTGGGTTCAAGCCAGTGACCATGGGGTCATGTCTATGATTCCATGTTTAAGCCAGCAACTCCACACTCAAGCTGGTGAGCCCATACTCAAGCCGGATGAGCCCGTGCTCAAGCCGGCGACCTCAGGGTTTCAAACCTGGGTCCTCTGAGTCCTAGTCTGATGCTTTATCCACCGTGCTACTGTCTGGTCAGGTGCTTTTTTCTTTCTAATGAGCAAAGAAATGATGTCTTCATCCTTTTCCATATTTGTTCTCAGGGCTTATTATTTAAAAAACACTGGGAATTCCTGTCTCATTTAAATGTCTAATTGGACAGAACTGTTTGAGGCCAAGATATGACACTTGCTTCCTCTCGGCTCCGACGGGCCTGTGTTGTGTCCGTGGTCATGGCTGCTCGAAACTCCTGCTTGTGCACAACCCCACTGTGACGTATCTGCTCACTCTGTCCCTTTACATCTCAGAACTTCACGAATTCGCATGGCCTGCTGGGTACCCCCCGCCCCCGCTTTTGTGGGTTACAGTGAAAGCAGCAGCAGCAAGACATTCGCCCCGCAGTGTCTCGGGGGCACTCACGTCCTGATTGAGGGGACACGAGAGATGGATCAGATATTCCCCCGTGTGAGAGCTGCTTTGCCAGAACAATTGGTTTCTCACCAAGTACCTGTGTTTATGCTTCGTGGGGGGGTGGGAGTGGGGGACCTGGCCTCATAGAATTGAGATGTAGCAATTTCTGGTCTCAAGCACGTGGACAGCAAGGGCTCCTGTGCCCAGTGGGACCCATCAGAGCTCAACTCCGAGTCCCGTTAGCAAACAGGGGACCTCCGTGGTGGAAGTTCCTTTCCCCCAAGAGGGGAGTTCAGTTAGAATTTAGGGAAGAGCTGGGTGGTAGGGAAGGAGGCACGGGCCTGCCCATGTTGTGATCCGGTCAGCCCAGGAGGAACTGGCCCTTCCTCCGCCTTGTCGGGATGCGCCGGGCAGGCCCGTGCCTTCTCCCCGTGAGCGCCTGTGTGTGTGTAGGGGAGTCGCTGGGATTCATGACAATAGGTGATTTTTTTTTTCTGTTCTGTAAACCCTACACTGGACAAGGGCAAAGAAAGTTTGCTTAAAGGACTCTGTACACTCACTCGCCAGGTTCCGGTTGTGGTCTTATACTGAAGCACGTGGAAATTTTGATACTTGGTGTTGACATATAGAATCAGCAGGGTCTTGTGGTTCAACCGAGTATCTCTTTGAATCCTTTCAGACTCTTTCCACGGAGAGCCATCCTGACAGGTGACTGCAGTGCGTCTTAACGAGAGAGCCTCAACTCAGGGTGACTTTACACTGTGTTCATAAATGAAATATGAAATGCGTTGATCTAGTAAAATGCTAACGCCCCTTAACATCTGAACCCCAGCTCTGAACGAGTGGCCCTCTCTGTTCATCCTTGGGACCCCGCCTACGGTGGCGGGAAGGAGAAGAGTCACCTCAGCACCAGTGACAGGGGCGCATGGTGGGTGCTTTGCAGGAAATGTGGCAACTCGGTTGCAGGACTGAAGCAGGAGAATGATTGATGATCATTCAACGCAGCACATCGTACTGAGCATTTATGTTAACAATGGCCTAAGGCATGGTGAGCTTGGAACAAATGCTTCTTTTTTTTTTCTTTTTAATGTAAAGAAGGAGAGATTAAATTATGTTCCAGATAGTTTTGAAGTTTAGATATCTTATATTGCTTTTGAGTTCTTTAAAAACTAATGAACTCCTGTAAGCCATAACTATTAACCCTTGGTTGGAATATTTGCTTAATCAGAACAAAGTGTTATTCCTTGACTGTGCTAGATTATATATATGGGTATCTATAACACATGTATATAATGTATATACACATACATACGTAAGTGTATGTATGTTTTTAATATAAAATTTGGATAGTGGACTTAGGTTGCAGACTACTTTCTATCATTAGAAAGTCTAAGGAAACTCTGACTGCGTGGTTGAACTAGAAATTGTGTACAAATTATTGGGGGGAGGCATACAGTGGTACTTTGAGTCCTGGGGACAAGGGACAGATAGTTGTGTTCCCAGCACTGGTAGCCTTTCCTTGTGCTGTGTACACACACACACACACACACACACACACACACACACACACACATCTGACTGCTGCCTTCTGTTTCACAGTTGTGGGTCATTAACAAGTCAGTGTTAAGACTATGACCTTCAGTTTCTTCTGTTCTGCCACCAAGGCTCCAGCCATGGTGGCTCTCAAGTTTACTGTGCAGATAACCACCAGGGAACTTGTTAAAAATGTAGATTCTGGGCCTTTACCTGGAGAGACTCTGACCCCTTCGGTCTGGCAGAGACCACAGAATCTCCATGTTTAACAAACGCTTCCAGGCAGAAGCTAATTTTTGAAAAAGTCTTCCCATTTGATGCTAGGAAAAGGGAAAGATAGATAAACACAAGTAAATTCCCCAGTGAAGCAACATGTGAACTAGTGGTTAGGTCGAGTTGAAAGCCTGTTATTGGTACGAAGCAATAATAGGTCAATTCTCATTCACGTAACATATTATTGTGGGGCGATCACAGTTACCTTGCACCTGAACCAAATTGTCTGAAGTGCTACTTTTTCTCATGTCCTCTCCTCTATCAAACTTCCCACAGTGACCAGATCAGAATTAATTCTTAGTCTTTGCAGCCTTATGCTGGTTACTCATGTTATAGCCCTTCCTCCTGCCTACTTCTGAAGTTTTATTAATTATTTACATGGCTCACTCCCCAACTGGACTGTCAGCTGCTTCGGGGCAGGCATAGTGTCTGGTTCTTCTCACCACCCCTCAAAGCATCCAGACAGCAGCCTGCACACTGTGAGTTTCCATGACTCTTTCATGAAGAGATGCCATCTCCGTAACTCGGGGCCAGCCTGAACACCATTTGTCCCCTTACAGACATCCATATATATCAGGTAGGGCAGGGTTTCCCAGGAAACCTACCCCACAGTTGAGATCCCCAAGGCTCGGAAAAGTAAAGGGGGACCAACTCACGCCGCACGTCGGCAAGACCTGGGGCTGTAATTTCGAGCATGGGATTCTTGACTCATCCCGGGAAAACTGCACTGAGATGCCTAGCAGAGATTGCTTCCTGACCACAGTGTTGAGAAAGCCCCCGCCCCCAGGGGGTGACTGAGAGAGACCCAGCAGCTCGCTTCCCTGGGGATTCTGTCTTTAATAGTCCTTGTGGTTCATTCCGTTAGGTAGTGTCCAGGCTGGCGCCTTCGGGTGGGGCGGGTTGGCCCTCTGGGTTGCTGCCAGCCTTTCCATGGGATGAAGTTCCCACAGGGACCCACTCCGTTTCCTGTGGTCTTTCTGTGATGGGCAGCAGCTGCAGGATGGAGCTGATGTGACGTGTGTTTGTTGATTCTCCAGCGGGAGCCAGCGAGATGTAGCAATGACAGAGCAGCCAGGGTTTTATGACTGGCTCGCTGGGCTCCCGCAGCAGCTGGAGGGACAGGAGGCAGGCAGCGACAGAGTCGGTGGCCACGGGAAGCAGGGTTTTGCCCCCCTTTTCCCACATCTCTCCTAGCGACGACGTTCATCTAGCGGATACCTTTCTTGTCCAGAAAAGGACCGTCCTGGGAAAATTTAGTTCTTTTCTTTCTCTTGGGGTCACCTGATTCCCACCCACCCCTTTCTTTACCTGATTGCGGAGAGTGTCAGGTCAGGCTGACCTGGCTCGGTTGGATTCACGTGTCTTCACACGGTTCTGGCCACACCGATAAACTGTTGTTTGTACTTTAAATGGGAATCCTTAAAAAATAAAGTGTTTTTCCTTTTTCTTTTTCTAATTAGCTTGGCATTCCATTGTTCCTGGATTTCACCTTTATCATCTTCATCTTTATTATTATTATTATTATTTTACCGTGTTATTTTCTCTCTCTGTTATTAACCTAGCATTTCCATGATGTCATCACTCTCCAAGTTTTGTGGTTTGTTTTTCTCAGTCTCAGTTTTTAATTCTTGGTTTTAGTCTGATAATGAAACGTACAAACAGAATTACAGTGGGGGTGGTTGTTCTACCTACTCACACGTTTGGCCCGACATTTGAGGGACGGAGTGTCCAGTGGAGGGCTCTCTGACGAAGGCTGAGCTGGGGGTACAGGGGGAAGGCCAGGGCAGGACTGTTCGTGACCATGACTAAGGGGTCCAGAGAAGGATGGCTGAGAAGAGCTACACAGGGCTAGCTTAGAGCAGTGTCAAGCGCCTAGGTGGGGGTTTAGCAACTAGTTTTCACTAATGATGATGTGCTGATATAATTTAGCCTCGTGCAGAGAATGGCCAGGGGGACTTTAACAGCCTTCAAACATGTGGGACGGAAATGTCTTCAAAGGACAGAGAGGAGCTCAAACCCCGAAGTTGCAACCTATCTTTAGCTGGAGCTTCTCCACTGGCCTCTGCCTCTTGTGCACACTTCCAGAGTGAGCCCCTAGGTATTTCAGGGTCTGGGCTCCGCAGCTGCTTGGCCATTGTCTCCTGGAGTGCAGGCATCTTCCATAGACCCCCCACACCTTAGTCCCCCCGCTGGGGAGGGGCGCCTGCGCCAAGCTTCAAGCCACGGTGGTTGGGATCTGAAATTGAAAGCAGGGTCTGACTGTGGACTCTGTTGATCCCAGGGCTTTCTTTGTCTTTAGATCCGTGATGGCGAACCTATGACACGTGTGTCAGCACTGACACGCGTAGCCATTTTCGATGACACACGGCCGCATACCAGAGAAGTATGGGGCCGCATGCCGAGAAGGACGTTTCATCCTGACTCCTGCACGGCCAGGTGCAGTAGCTGAGGATAAAACATTTGCTGTAGTGTAGACACTCTGTGCCAGGGGTCTGTAGGCCAAAACAACAGAACTCCAGCACAGAGCGTCTAGTTCTGGGACTTCCGGTTAGGCCGTTTTTCTCCAAGTGACACACCACCCGAGTTACGCTCGATTTTTTGGCGAATTTTGACACACCCATCTCAAAAGATTGCCCATCACTGCTTTAGATCTTGGTGTCACAAAGAAGGAAGGCATGCTTGGCTGATGGTGGCACAGTGGATAGAGTGTTGACCCAGGATGCTAAGGTCCCAGGTTTAAAACTGTGAGGTAGCCTGACCAGGCGGTGGCGCAGTGGATAGAGCATCGGACTGGGATGCGGAAGGGCCCAGGTTCGAGACCCTGAGGTCGCCAGCTTGAGTGCAGGTTCATCTGGTTTGAGCAAAAGCTCACCAGCTTGAGTCCAAGGTCACTGCCTCAAGCAAGGGGTTACTCAGTCTGCTGAAGGCCCATGGTCAAGGCACATATGAGAAAGCAATCAATGAACAACTAAGGTGTCAAAACAAAAAACTGATGATTGGATGCTTCTCATCTCTCTCTGTTCCTGACTGTCCCTATCTCTCTCTCTCTCTCTGACTCTCTCTGTCTCTGTAAAAAAACAACAACAACACAAAAAACAAAAAGAACTGTGAGGTTGCCAGCTTTAGTGCAGGCTCATCCGGCTTGAGTGTGGGCTCACCAGCTTGAGCGTGCGGTCACTGGCTTGAGCGTGGGGTCACTGGCTTGAGTGCGGGGTCGCTGGTTTGAGCATGGGGTGGGATCATTGACATGGTCCCAAGGTCACTGGCTTGGCTTGAGCCCCCTATCAAGGCACGTATGAGAAGCAATCAATGAACAACTAAAGTGATGCAACTATGAGTTGATGCTTCTCGTCTCTCTCTTTCCTCTCTCCCCCTTCCTGCGTCTCTCTCTTTCTCTAATCAATTAAAAAAGGAAGGAAGACATAAAATGAGGGATAGCCCCCTATTCTTTCTTTCTGTTACAGCTAAGGGTTTAGTGCCCTCTCAGGCCCACATCCACCATTAACACTTACCCAGCTGTTGATGTCTAGGCTCTGTGGGTTCCAGCCTGTTGGTTGGAGACATTGGCTCTAGGACTTTTCTCTTGCATTCTCAGTTCTCTTCTTCCCACTCAGAATTTTCCTAAACTTGAGTGTTCCCTCAGGCATGGTGGTCATTAGTGCTTGGGGTAAGCAATGGTCAAGACATCGCCTCTTCTGAGCCTCAAATGGTGAACAGTGACAGTCCTGAGGTATCTTGGTCTTTAGGTAGCTGGCACTGTGACAGGTTCTGAGAGAAGGTGACCTCTGGTGGCCACTAGATTAATAATCTCAACCAGCGACCATGTGCCATTGAGCTTGTGTAAGGACTTACACGTATCGAGCTCTTTCAGCGTTAGCGTGATGGAATTACAAGAAGTTTGTTTACTTGGCTACTCTGTACTAGACCCTTTTTGGCCGGGTCTTCCTTATCTTCTCAAACTTTAAACATTGGCGGGCTCAAGATTCAATGAGGATGTTTTCTCCCTTGACAATCCTGCCCAAGGTGATTTTCTGTAGCTCCATGGCTCAGAAACCACCTATATGCCGAGAGTTCCCACATTCATTTTCGCAGCTCCCTTACCCTTCAGATTCAGACTCTCATGTCCAAATGTCTCCTTGGCATCTCCACATGGATGTCCAGGAAGCATGTTAAACTTAAAATGGCTCACACTGAGATCTTGTGTTCTACTCCCCCGCCCCCAACCACACACCCCACCCCTGAAATCTGGTTTCTCCAGCTGTCCATTCCAGCTGCGTCTTCTCGGGGTCCTTTATGCGCCTTCCCTTACACCTCTGTTCCATCTAGAGCACATCCTGACAGCAGAACCTTGGGAAGGTATCTGATCGTGTCTAACTACCTCTGCAATCACTTTTGCCTTCAGACAATAGATTATCAGCCAGTGATCACTGAAAAGGATACATCCGATTATTTCACTTTTTTAAAAATGAAAACCCCTCCACTGGCTTCCTAGCTCACCCAGAACCCAGAATACAGTCTGCAGTATAACTCCCTCAGCCTCTGTCCTGCAGGCTCTGTCCCTGACGCTGTCCCTGGCCTCAGGCTCCGTGTCTCCTCCCCCTCCCTCCGCCCCGGCCACACCCCTCGGCTCTCCCCCTCCCTCCGCCCCGGCCACACCCCTCGGCTCTCTCCCTCCCTCCGCCCCGGCCACACCCCTCGGCTCTCCCCCTCCCTCCGCCCCGGCCACACCCCTCGGCTCTCCCCCTCCCTCCGCCCCGGCCACACCCCTCGGCTCTCCCCCTCCCTCCGCCCCGCCACACCCCTCGGCTCCTCCCCCTCCCTCCGCCCCGGCCACACCCCTCGGCTCCTCCCCCTCCCTCCGCCCCGGCCACACCCCTCGGCTCTCCCCCTCCCTCCGCCCCGCCACACCCCTCGGCTCTCCCCCGCCCTCCGCCCCGGCCACACCCCTCGGCTCTCCCCCTCCCTCCGCCCCGCCACACCCCTCGGCTCCTCCCCCTCCCTCCGCCCCGGCCACACCCCTCGGCTCTCCCCCTCCCTCCGCCCCGGCCACACCCCTCGGCTCTCCCCCTCCCTCCGCCCCGGCCACACCCCTCGGCTCTCCCCCTCCCTCCGCCCGGCCACACCCCTCGGCTCTCCCCCTCCCTCCGCCCCGGCCACACCCCTCGGCTCCTCCCCCTCCCTCCGCCCCGCCACACCCCTCGGCTCCTCCCCCTCCCTCCGCCCCGGCCACACCCCTCGGCTCTCCCCCTCCCTCCGCCCCGCCACACCCCTCGGCTCTCCCCCTCCCTCCGCCCCGCCACACCCCTCGGCTCTCCCCCTCCCTCCGCCCCGCCACACCCCTCGGCTCTCCCCCTCCCTCCGCCCCTCTGCCCCGGCCACACCCCTCGGCTCTCCCCCTCCCTCCGCCCCGGCCACACCCCTCGGCTCTCCCCCTCCCTCCGCCCCGGCCACACCCCTCGGCTCCTCCCCCCCCCCCGCCCCTCCGCCCCGGCCACACCCCTCGGCTCCTCCCCCGCCCCTCCGCCCCGGCCACACCCCTCGGCTCCACCCCCTCCCTCAGCCCCGCCACACCCCTCGGCTCCTCCCCCTCCCTCTGCCCCGGCCACACCCCTCGGCTCCACCCCCTCCCTCTGCCCCGGCCACACCCCTCGGCTCCTCTCTCCGCCCCGGCCACACCCCTCGGCTCCACCCCCTCCCTCCGCCCCGGTCACACCCCTCGACTCCCTGCTGCTCCTGCACCCCACCCAGCACTTGTGACACCCAGGGCCCTCTGGACAGAGGCCTTTGTGTTTGCTTTTTCCTGCACCCACCCGCTTCCTGCAAGCTTGTCCACAATGTTTCTATATCCCCATTCCTTCGTTCTGGTCTGTGAGCACATGCTTCCTGTAGAGGGGGTCTTTTTCTGACCACTCTCCCCTGGAGTTCCTTGCCTTATTGTTCTGTTCCCTTGTCCCACTTTATATCCTCCCAGGTCCTCATCAGTGCCTGTTAGATCGCGCGTGGGTTGTCTCCTATGGGTCTCCCTAATAGAATGTCAGCTCCGGGGGAGGTGGGCTCGCTCTTGGTCACGTTGTAGTCCCAGGGCAGTGCTGGGCCCAGTCAGTGCGTAACTGTGCGACGACTGAGTATTTGTGTTTAATTTTCTTATTCAATAATTTGAAGACCTCATTCTTTTCCCCCCAAAATAATTTATTACTTTTTTTCCTACTTTAAACTCTGATTTTGCTGTAACGATTTTTTCCTAGCACACGTTACTTTGCGTATCAAATCTGGTGGTGGGAAGATTATACAGATATACTGATTGGAAGATGAAAAGTTGTCTCCAATGACCAACAGTGCAATCATAGTAAAATATATAGTAAGCAGTAATCATTGTAAAATGAAATTTCTATCATAAACTATTTTTAAAAAATTGACACTGGCCTGATCAGATGGTACCACAGTGGATAGAGCATCGACCTGGGATGCTGAGGACCCAGGTTCGAAACCTTGAGATTGCCAGCTTGAGTGCGGGATCACCAGATTGAGTGTGGGGTCACTGGCTTGAGCATGGGATCATAGACATGACCCCATGGTTGCTGGCTTGAGTCTAAGGTTACTGGCTTGAGCAAGGGGTCACTGGCTCAGCTGGAGCCACTGGTCAAGGCACCTTTGAGAAGCAATCAATGAACAACTAAAGTGAAACAACTATGAGTTGATGCTTCTCAGCAATCTCCCTTCCTGCCTGCATGTCTGTCTCTGTCTCCCTGTCTTGCTAATATATATTCTACACACACACACACACACACACACATATATATATATAATTAGGATGATTGCTCAGTAAATTATATAATGTCTAATCACTGGGGTGTACACTTGAAACTAATATAATATTGTATGTCAACTATAATTTAAAAAATGATTGAAAGGAAAAAATAAAAAATAAAAACATAGATATTACTGTTCCCATTCGGTAGCATGATAATTATTGGTCTTGGAATATAAATTAAAATTCAGTATGGTGGTATTTTATACTTTACCTGAAACATTCTCCAGGTGAAAGGTTAGCAAAATGTTAATTATTAGGATTTCGTGGAGCCACACACAAGTGGTTGAAAGCATCTTCCCACGACCTCCATGCAACAGACTGCTCCGCTCGCAGTGCCAAGCCTGCGTTGACACGGCGACACCTGAGTTGGAGTGTACCGGAATGTCGTCCCTGAAGGAGGCTCCTTTTGTGGGTTGTCACAACCCACGGTGCTGACATATGTAGGTCAGATTCTGCCTCAGTGAGATAACTGTGTAAGAAAACCTTATTTTCGACTTACTCAGTGCCTCACGTGGTGTCTGAAGAACGAGGATGATTTGGACGGTTTCCAGGAGTTTGCGGCAGTTAGACTTGGTGGAAACTGACCTTTTCCTCCCCCGCACTCCTGGACGGCTGCGTGATGCTCCGGTTGCAACACGTGAGGTGCTTTAGCTGAGCGCTGGCTCTGGCTCCTCTCCCTCTTGGACTGTAAGCGCTTGCAGGGCAGAAGATGTAACTGATTCATACTTTCTGTTCCCAGCAAAACCTGGCACAGTGCCTGGCCCACAGCAGGGGCTCAAACAATATTTGTTAAACAGATTCATGGATTTTTAGTTAGAGAGATTTGGATTCTGTCGTGCAAAGTTTTAACCTGCAGGAAAAAAAAATCCAAGTTCGGACCCACGTGGGAGCTGAGACATTCTGATGTCAAGATGTCACATTTTCCAAAGGCCATTTGTCTTCTGTTGACACTTTTGTCTTCCTTTTAGATATTAAACCTTCTGCCAATCTATTTTATGGTGAAATACTTTTAAAAACCAATTTCCTTCTTCTTCTTCTTTATTTTTTCAAATGAGGCATGTTATGAATCTCGTTAGCAACAACTTCATGTTAATATTCTGTGGGTCACTAGTCACCTTCTTTAGAACACCTGGATCAGAAGCGGGCGATTTGCAAAATTCGCACCCATTGATTGTTCGAAACGTTTAAAAGTGGAAGCGAATAGATGAAACCTACTACATTCTGAAGCGATGGCATCAGTCTGTGGCTTCTCCAGTTCTCTCTGACATCTGCGTGTGGCCCAGGGGAAAGCCTTGGCCATGAGCACATGCTGCTAATGGCCCTGGTGAGTGAGTCAGACCAACCCTCGCTTACGGGGCTGCCTTCGTACGGGGGACGCTGTCAGAGGCTGGCGTGTGTCATCCTGTGAACACCCAGCTCAAGCTCAGGGGCTCCTGTCACCTTGCTCCCCTCGCCTGGCACTCCTCAGGCTGACATTGCACCCTCTGCGGTGGGTACCGACCCGTGTGAACCAGCCCAGGAGAAGGGACCGTTCCAGCATCGGACACACCACAGCGGCCTTCCCGTTACCCAGAGGCAGGGTGGCAGGAACCGGCTCTGCAGCCTGTGGTCCCAGGGGTCCCTTTGAAAGCCTCCACGATTGCCGGTGGTCGGGGTCAATTGCGCAGATGTCTTTAAAAGTGTCTCAGCAGCGACCAGAAAGTGACTTTGTCAAGATGACAGATGGAGGCTCCGAGCGGCTCCTCTGCCCTGCCCGTTCCCCGCGATGTCAGCTCCATTTACTTGTCAAGATCACGTATTTCTGTAGCTCCCCACTGTGTGCGGGGCTCTCACGGGCAACCCGTGGAAAATCTATCCTGTTCTGTGAAGAAATTGGCTCGGTGGCTTGCTGTGGACTCACAGGAGTGAGGAGCGTGCGAGTACCAGGCGAGTCCTGCCCACTTGGCTGCCAGTCACCCTGGTGGGACCCACGTGGGAGCTGAAACATTCTGATTCCCTGCTTTGGATGTGTTCACCCTTCTTTGGCAGAGAATCACATATGTGCACAATTTAAAGGGTTCACCAAATTCTCAGTTTCTCTGTAGAGGGTCAGGGAGCCCGGCTTCTTATACTGTAGTGAGTCCGAATAGAGGCGGCCGAAAAGACACCCCCGGCACCCCTGCCACATGACAAGTCACCACCCCTCCCGGGGATGTCGCTCTGACTTCATGGTTATTGTTAGGTCTTTAGCCCTCACTCCGCGCTCGCTCCAATGTCCCTGCCTACCTGTTCAGCAGCCTCCATGCTGTTCCCCACCCCTTCCCAAGACTGGAAAGCCTGGCTGATGTCCCCTGGGTCATAGGTCCTGCTGGTGACCAGACCTGGACACCTGTCATCTTCTCAAGAGTTCAGAAGAACTCACCAGACAGGCATGAAAATGTTCAGAGTACTTCACCTCCCCTTCCTTTTCTTTCATTTTCTATTTTTGGACACAAGAAGAAGCTGATTCATTATTTGTCATGGGCTGAAGGGCGCCCAGCAGCGTAAAATCATAATCAAAGATGTTGGGGTGGGGCGGCTGGGCCCCTTGTCCCTTCGGCCCTGGTTCACATTCTGGACGCTTCTCTGTGGCGCTGACTACCGCCCACACTCCAGCCGTGTGAGTCCCTCTCTCCTGGGTCGACTTGGGACTTTGGGCACAAGGAAGGAAGGAAGGATTCTGACATGTACGCCTATCCGTTCTCCTACCTGGCTTCTGTCGCTGTCTGAAGGGGACATACACAGTTCACCTTCTAGGTCTGCAGTTTGCTTCTGGGAGCCCGGGGCTGACGGCAGAGCCGCCTTCGTGTCAGGGGCCATGGCGCTGAGTCACTGCTTCCTGTTCCGTGCGTCCCAGTCATCCCACCGCCAGGCGCCGGCAGACTCCTTGCTTCTCAGGACGCATGCGCCGCCATAAAAAGCAGACCCTACGACCGTGTTCAGGCCGCTGCTTTTATCTGGTGGTTATTTCTTTTGTGTCCTGCTGTCCTGGACACTTCGGTTCTATTTCAGAATATGATTAAACAGCACGTGGAGCCGCTCCACACCACCCTGCTTTACATCAGAGCTGTGCTTGACTCGCACGGATATTCTAATGGCCTCTGTTTCTTTGTTCTGAGAGTTCCTTGAGAAGGCCAAAAAAAAAAAAAAAGAAAAGAAAAAGAGACAGACCTAAATCCTTAAACAGCCGAGGATCCAAAAACAATCCCTCCGACAAAGAAAGCCCATTAAAAAGGAATTGAAATGTGAGGTCAGTTAAATACAAAAGGGCCTCCTTATTAGTCCCCCATTGCTTCTGCTGGCACGTGTCGTATTTTCAAGGTGCAGTATTGGGAGCACGTGTCATTTCGTGATGTATGAGGGCCACAGGTCACCAGAGCATCATCTCTGTAGAGGATACGGACACTAAAAGCCACGATGCTGGCCAGACAGAACAACAGGGGGTCTTACTCCTTTTCTCCAACCTCCCCACCTCCGCCTTTTCCTTTAATCTCCCTCTGTTTTGTGTTGCAGAGAAGTAGATTTCTTCATGGGATATGACTTGTTGCAAAATAATCGGGGGGCCCCAGAGGGCTTCATAAAGTCTTTTAAATGGCTGGGCTTCAAGGGCAGCTTTGTTCGGAGTCTGCGCTGTGCGCTGGGGCGGAGGGGGCGGTGCTTGCCAGGGTCCAGGTCTCTGGGGTAAAGGCTCGCTGAGCCTAGACGGGGAAGGAAGAATAACAGCGCCAGAGGTAGTGGATTCTGGCATGTTCTTGCACGAGAGCGTCAATGTTAAAGACTCCAAAAGTACGGGCCGGTGGGATGCTGCCAGCCCCCTGGGAGAGGCACCCCCGTGGCTGGGATCAGGAAAGTAGACGAGAGGCCCGGGAGGCTTTGGGTCCGTCTTGCAAATGGCCAGGCACTCAGAGGCTGAGGCTTGTTTTGAGTTTCTAAGTTGGAGACTTCATCTGTCTTTCTCGACGAGGCACTATTTTTGTTTCCGTGTTCCAAATGAAACCATAAACCACTGAAGTTTATAATGGTCTGAAAAGGAGAAGTGCTTAACAAAGGCAAACATTTGAATTCTTCGCTGCAAGGAAGAGGCGGCTCGTTTTAGCCTTTAAACCAAGCTGTATACCATAGCGGCTGAATCACCCGCTCGGCTCTCTCTGGCCTGGGCAAGTTATAAAGCGGGCGTATGCTTTCCCCCATAAAATAGGGGCAGATCAGGGTCTTCTCCGGGCTTGTTGCAAGGATTAAAAAGGACATACCTAATACACGTTCGTTATAGTCTGGGAAGGAATAGATTTTCTGTGACCGGCAGGTGTTATATTCCCTGATAGTTCCACAGCCTGCCCAGAGAACTCTATGACGCTTCATTGCTTAGTGAGAGGTAGCTCAGTTCTCTAACCAGAGTTTGGTCCTGTGGCTTCCACTGTTGAGGGGATTTGCAAAAACAGCGGGGTGGGGTGGGGGTGGGGGTTTAGAAAGCTCTGGAAATGCTAGTTTATGTTAGAAGCAAGGGCCATGGGCACCTCCCACTTCTCCTGCTGACCTCCCTAAATGGGGAAGAGATCTTGGAAAACCATTCTCCTGGACTGGGAAGTGATGGTCATTTCTCCTATCAGACATCATTTCTTCACTTTAAAAAAGGATCTTCTTAAGTTTTTTTTCTTCTTCAAATTTTTCTCCCCCCACCCCCCAAAAATTCACAGAGCTGAGAGTCGTGGCCCAGAGCCTTGCTCTTGTAGATGAAGGCTTTGTAGTGGACCAAACTGCCTTTTCTTTTCTGTTTTTTCTTTTCCCTACCAGCTCCTTCTGTTCAAGAGTTATGGGGAAGTCAGTGGTACTATCAGTAACAAAGAACAAGGCAGTAAAATCTTAATTAAAATAATAAATTATCAGTCAAATTTAATACTGCCATTGGCAACCACTGAGCTATCTCGGTGTCCCCCTCCCCCCGGGGTTCCCAGTCTCCCAGTGATTATTCTCTAAGAGATGAAGGACAGATTGTGTCCTAAGGAGACAGGCTAGAGCAGGTACAAGCTTGTGTTGTCTCCTCTTCGAGAGGTCATGCGTGCTTGCAAAGGATCTCTCCTGACCTTCTGTTCCAGAGAGGGAATTGCTTTATCTTGCATTTTTAATGATCAAAATTGGTGACAAACCATGAAACCCTGTCTCCTCAGCCTCTGTCCTTTTGGCTTTCTGGAATGCAGATGTCTACATTCTAGACCCATAAGGTTTTGAAATTGGGTCTGATTCCCCAAGTTTTGGCCCATCCCTTCCACGTCACCTTCCACAGGTTACCTTAGAACAAGAGACCTTATGTGCCTTGCCTGAGTGACCTGTCTTCCCCTGAAATTTTCCAGACAAGCTCAACTACATGCTAATCTGTTCCTAGAGTCCCCACTGTCATGTAGAAGCTAACCTTATACTCATACAATACACCCATAAATTGTCATGCTGTGCTTTAGCGACTAGCGTCCCTAGCCGGCCCCTTAACCCAGGTCGGGGAGCCAGGTTGAGTCCCCCGGTCCACTGCTAGGCAGCTCTTTGAAGGACCCAAGACACTTAAATTCACCGTGTGCTATTTGTCTCTGTAAATCTTAAGAAACTTGCAGGATTGATGAAATAATGTCTGCAGAGTTCTTTAGAAGAGCGGTACTGTGTAAACATGAAGTATTATTCTTCTGTTTATGAGAAGTTTTATAATATTGCCTAGGAGAAATTGCGAACTGTATTCCAAAGTACCATAAAGTTCCCTTTGGCTCTTCTGGGGCTGGAATTGGGTTACCGTAGGACACTTCAAGGAGAAGTTGACCTCCATGACTTTGTGCATGGGGAGACTCGAAATCCCAAGGAGAATATGTGCGCTGACATTGGGTCACCTTCCTCGGGAAACGTGACACAACACATCCGTGTTCCTGAAAACAGATTCCTCTGTGAGCAGTTTCCAGCCTCTCAAATAATAAAACACTACTGTGTGTCTGCTCCGAATGAGTTCTTCAACCCAGAGTATTTAATTAAGGGTCAGAATATCCCGTTTGTCCTCACCAACCGCGATGGCTTTTGAGTCAAGTGGCATTCTCTTCTGTAAGTCTCCCCGGGCACCAGAAGTGACCGCAATGTTTGTGCCATCTGCTCACGTCCGAAGTCTTGGTTCCTCTAAGACCGTGTGAGTTTCTGGAGAGTAGATAGCAAGCTTGCAGCGTGACTTTTTTCTCGTTCCCAGAGCACTGAGCACAGTGGCACATGGGCCAAGTCTTGGGTCTGGCGGCTCGAGACTTTCCACTGCTCAACTCCTGTTCTTCTCAGAGCGCTGGGTACCTACCCCCTCGCAGTAGCTGATGACAAAGGGGCTAATATGAGTCCCTCCCGCCCCTTCGTATATTTACCTTTTGATAGGGCAGTTATTTATTTATTTTTCTTATTTTATTGACTTTTAGAGAGAGAGAGAGGAAGGGAGTGAGAGGCAGGAATATAGATCTGTTCCTGTGTGTGCCCTGACCAGGGATCAAACCGGCAACCTCTGTGCTTCAGGACGATGCTCTAACCAACTGAGCTATCCAGCCAGGGCTTGATAGGGCAATTCTGGAAGGCAGCAAAATCGATAGGACCACTTGACAATTAAGACAACAGTGACAAAATGACAGAGGGCCGTGTGCGTGTAAGAGAGCGGGGTCGCGTGGAAGATTTATAATTGAGGACAGAGAGGTATTTGTATCTATCTCTGTGTCCCCTCTTATGATACCAATACCACCTGGCCAGCGTGCCTCGTTGACATACTGACTGTTGTTCATTTAGGCAGGAAAAACAAATATTACAACTTCACAGCCTTCTTGATTTTCTGGAGAAGAAGCCGACACTTAGAATCTGCTCATTCTCCAAATGACACCAGGCTTTGCTTTTGCGAGGCCAGGAGTGAAGGAAAATAACGTGATTTTCTGAGGAGGGGCCGCCCGTGCCACCGTCCCGATTAGGCTCTGACAGGTCAGCAGGCGGGACAGCGGTATTTTCATTTTAATTCTTATTTCAAGAGGTTTTCGTTGCTGTTTCCGTCTAAAAATACAGTACCTGCCGGCTGACTTTTGTCCTGCCTCGTCACGCTCATCGTATTAACTGCTGGGTTTTCCTCTCCAGATTTCCTCTATTTTAATTTTATTATCTTAAAAATAGAACTAGGAGGACAGGCCATACTTTCCATGTTCCATAAGAGGATTTGGTCCTGGACGGATCTTTGAAGAAAATGTCTTCAAGACATTGGCTTGACATAGAGCAAAAGCATCTCGCAAACATTTTTTTTTTTAAATGGTTTCTCTGAGGAAAGCAAACAAGAACATCTCCCAGTGGTGATTTGTTATTTTCTCTGTCCCCTTTCCCCTGACAGCGATGAGAGCTCCTTTCCTTCCACACCAGACATTGCAAAAGGCTCAGGACGCAATTGCGGGGCTCTTGGCGACAGATGCCTTAGGCCAGGGAGCCAGGGAACTCTGTGCTGCCATCTAGCGGCGCGTCTCTGCCACAGCACGCTGCTTGCCAGAATCCTGTTTGAACTTGGCTTTGGCGGCGGCTGTGGTTTGGCAAGCGTGCTCGTGGAGCTCTGTGGCCAGCTGTGTAGATTCTTTCTTTCTTTCTTTTTCTTTTTTTTTTTTTCTCATTTCCACTCCCTATGCCCCCCTTTCATTTTTGTATGTTGGCACTTAATTTCATGTGTCTCCAGAGACTATTTGGGTTTTGATAGATTCGGTCTTTCAGAAAGGAGACAAGAATGCAAACGGACGCCTTTGACAAGGAGTAAATCACAGGCGAGGCGACCCTTGAAGGGGATAGGCCCGGAGAGGTGGAAACTTGGTACTACTCTTCTGCACTGGCCGGGCTGGTATTTGAGAGGGTTCTGACATTTTCCTACAGTGCACGTTTGCAAACCGTCCCTGTCCCTTAGATCTGGGGTGACTCCAACTCACGCAGGAATCTTGGGGAAAATTTGTTTGAGGATGCCAGTCTGGCTTCCAGAGGTGTGACTGGCACAGATACCTGTCGATACCCTGAAGGGCACAGCTTCCCCGGTGACTAGGAAGCGGCCAGTGTTTGTAGACCTTCCCGTGGTTGGTGAAGACACAGCTCCTTGGAGTGTCCCCGTTCTTGTGAGACAGCTCATGTCACACTTGGGGAGCCAGCAAGAAGGTCCTAACCTCCCTGGGGCCCCAGGGCCTGATGTTCTTTTGTTCTGGGTGTATCCTGCATGCCTGGGAAGTAGCAAAGTGTCACCTGTAAGTGCACCCCTTTGGAATCAGGCATGCGACTATTTGTGTGGCTCTGGGCAAGTGTCTTAACCTTGGTTCTTCATCCGTGAAATGGGTAGGACAAGGAATTGTGTACGTGTGTGTGTGTGTGTGAAATAATATATGTAAAAGTATTCACACAGAGCCCAGTGTGGAAAAGTAGTAAGTGTGAAACAATGTCAGAAAATGTGTCTTTGCGTGAAAAAGTGAAGCAAATGAGTCGCGACCTTGAACCAGAGCAGAGAGGATGCTTGGTGCCCGTGGGGGGTGAGGAGGCCAGTGGAGATGGAAACGTGAAGGCATGGCTCTGCGTGTGCCACTTGTCACCAGAGGCCGCGGCTTGAAAACCAGCGTTTCCATATTTTGGCAAAATTGGGGAAAGTGAAGCAGGTGGTCTTAATTAACCTGGGCTTGAATTTACTCTGTGGCTGCTGGACCCAATTAAGGGGAGAGAGGAGTCAGCCTGTCACCAGCGATGCTCCGTAGTTTTTCTTCTTTCTCTGAGGGAGGGCCTGAGATGTTAAGCGTGTGCCCCAAGTCCCCACCAGCCAGACCCCAGGGCGATGACCAGCTCTGGCAGCTCTGGACCAACGTGACCTTTAGTAGACTATTAAAAAAAATAAAATAAAAGTAACTCCAAGGGTTATTAGAAGGGAGAAGGAAAACCCCACCAACCTACAGCGAAGGCTCAGGTTCGTTCCCTGTGTGTGTGTACAAAAAAATTCCAGATGTGAATCTACAGACCATCTGGTCGGAATCACTCTTGTGCTGGACTGTAATTATCAGCTATTTATTATGAACCTTGGGATCCTGTTATGGATCCCGACTGGCTCCCACGTTTCTAATTTAGCAAGGAGTTCCTATATTTAAGAGAGTGTGTGGTGTCTTCCTCTTTCTCAGACCCTGGATGGAGACTTCACACCCACTCTGACTGCCCTGGGCGCTTTGTGCTCCCTGTTGTCGGGGACTCCCCTTCAGAGAGGATGTGCACTTGGGGGGTGGTCCTTCCCTAAGGCTGCGCCAGGTTTGCGGAAGGCTGGGGTGACAGAGGCTGTCACTTGGGAAGTGTGTCCCCCTCACAGCCACCTTGGGGCGGAGGGAGTCGGTGTCACCCTGTGGCTGCAGGAACCGTGCTTTGCCCAGCGAAGTCACCGTTGACAGTGCAAGCAGCACGCATACCCAGTCGTCATTCTGATCCCTTTGGTGGAGGGAGAAGGTCACTATTAAGTTTTCAAATATGCTTCTTTAATGTGCATTGTGCCCATAACTATGTATTCCGTTTGTAACCTAAGGAGGGTTATGGAAGTAGGTGAGTAGCCATGTCTCAGTGCCTCTATCCTGATGAAGAAGAGAAGGGGATGGGAAGAGAAGAGCTTTGGAGTCCTTGAGGCGGACACCTGGGGTCAGGCTGGAGCTCTGTTGTTCACCTAGGGGCTGTGGGCATCCCGAACCCATCCCAGCCGAGAAAGCTGATGGTGTGATCTTAGAACTGCTTCTGTGCTGGAGTTTGGTGTACAGGCTTGGCTTGGACCCCTAGCTCTTCACACACACACACACACACACACACACACACACACACACACACACCCTTGGTTTTGGACCAGAAAGGACATTGAAACATACCAGGTACACTCATGTATGCCCCAAGGTCATTGTCAGAGCTGAGGTAGAACTTCTGCCGCATACATTCCAGAAAGGTGCTAGGGTTCGCCTCAAAGTGACAGCAGGTCAGCCTCTCCTCTCCGGTCTGCCCCCGACCAGGCAATGAACACGTGGTCCCAGCTTCAGTCTGGGCGGGCCGGGGCCAACTCACATTGGTGAGTTCACCTTGAGATCCACCCCCACGACTGCGAAGCTGTGTGATCTTGGAAAAGTCCGATACCTTCTCTGAGCGGCAGTTTTCCTGGGTGGTGTGAACAGGGGATGGTGGGGATCTCCGTCTCACGGGATTTGAGTGAGAGCGAAAGCCGCAGCACCGAGCCTCCCGCGGACGCTGGTGAACAGAGCTCAGACCTTGTTGACGTTCTGAGACACAGTGGTTGGGGCTCCTGATCGTTCAGCCAGCACACGGGCATCGCCATCCCCTTTGGGACTCCTCCAAGTCACTGGGACAGCGAGCCTCTCAGGATGCGACCGAAATGCAAATGCTCGCCCTCCTCTTTAGCATACGTGCGCTAATATAATGCAGCTGTCCCCGGGCTGTACAACGCTGACCACTGTGTCTGTGCTTGGCATGGGGAATATTTCCTTTTTCTCTTCCTGAGCCGATTTTAATGCTCAACTTTGTCGCTATTTGAGTTGGAACTTTAGATTGCTGCATTTTAACGCGCTCTCCTAGTGAGGACTGTTGGAACCGCCGTGTGCAAATATTTTTGTTCTCATGATGCAGTCCTATCCCAGGCAGCCCAATGGGCAAAATATGATTTACGCAAATATTATGGCTTCTATAGCTAGCGCATAGCAAAAGGGAGCCTTAGAGCAGAGCGGGAGAAAGCCGGCTCCCGGGGCTCGGTTATCCGGGTTAGGCTGGCTGGTGAAGAAGGGACTGTTCCTCCCTCCCTCGTCTGCCCGTCCCCTGAAAAAGCCCCGTGTCCCCAGGTGGACAGGTCTGCGCCAGAGAGAACAGAATCCTATCTGCTGTCACAGAACTTTCTTGCCAAGAGGAAGGCGAGAGAGGGGGAGGGAGGCTGGGAAGAACTCAGCCATGTGCTGGGATTCTGGGGGTTCTCGTCAGAAGTTGATTTCAAATGTCCCTTGTCTCCTTTTGCCCAGAACAAGGAGGTGACCTGTAAGAGAGAGAAGTGCCCCGTGCTGTCCAGAGACTGTGCCCTGGCCATCAAGCAGAGGGGAGCCTGTTGTGAGCACTGCAAAGGTGACTGGTGGCCTGGCCGCCTTCTTCTTCTGGCTGTTGCTGCAGACATTTTCATTTCTCTCTCTCTCTTTGCTCAGCCCTTGGCAGGTGCAGATGGGTGTTGGGAGGGGAGCTGGTGTGCGTGTGTGTGTGTGTGTGTGTGTGTTGGGGGACTTGCCTGGCGGAGGTCTGAAAGTATGACGTGCATCTGCCTACTGGGTTTACTTTCTAAGGCGAGTTGTTAAGCTGTCACAGAGGAGATGACATCATCGCCCTGCCTATCTCCACCAGGGTCGGGAAGCCCAACCTTTATCATTTTGGTCCTTAGGACATTTTCTTTCCTTTCATATTAAATGTAAGCGTTTGACCCCGAAGCATCCCTAAAGTGCCCGTGCTCCAGCCTCGTGTGTCGGGACCCTGGGCGCATGCGTGTGTCTCTCCTGGAACATGCTGTCCCTCCTGGGGCCTCCCTGTCCTAGTGCATGGCTTCCCCCCACCGGTCCCAACGGGCGGCCTCCAGGTTCCCCAGCCCTCAGCTGTCACTCTCCCCTGACAAAGGGAAGGTCACACAGTTACTTGAGCGGTGTGTCATCCGCTGTGTGAGGGCAGGACCCAGGACATGCCCTAGCATCTCCCGGCGTGTGTTAGCCGATGTCGGGGTCCCCGGGAGGCGAAATGAGCTCCGTGGTTCAGGATGTGGGCTCTGCCACCACACCCCTACCTCCTCATCGGACAGCCCTGGATTGCAGGGTGTTCCCTAGAATGTCACATCCACTGGGAACCACCACAGCACGTGACCTGATTTGGAAACAGAATCTTCAGAGATGTAATTAGTTAAGATAACATCATACTGGATTAGGGTGGCCCCAGATCCAGTGTGACTGGCGTCTTTATTTGAAGAGAAGACAGACAGACACACAGAGACACGTGAGAAGGTGGCCACGTAACAAGAGAAGCAGTGTAAACGCTGAGCTCTTTCCTGAGATCCAGACTCGCTCGCTCTGGGGAGGGGTTGAGGCTCCTGTCTTCTCAAAAAGCCCCCAGGAGATTTAGTGTGAAACCTGTATGGGGACACTCTAAAGGAGTTCTTGACCTAGTACCAGGTGATTTCTGTAGCCACAGAAGAATAGACATTTTAGGGGGAGGGATATCTAAAAACACACTGAAAAGAACTCTTTCAGAAACCAGGTAAAGAAACAAAAGCCCCCCCCTTTTTTTTTCTGTGAGTCGCTATATTCAATGAGAATCGTTTGAACTTTTTAAAACACACTATTCTACGAAATCCACATGTCAGATATTAAGGCCAAATTGTTTGTTAATAAATATTGTTATTCTTGAAAACTATAATAATTTTTTGCTAAAGACAAAAGAAAACAAACAACAAAAACAAAACCTGACCCTGCCTCCAGTGAACAAACAAATAAGCAAACAAAAAGCCAGAGAGGCCGAGATTGGGGCTATGCTACCACAAGCCTGGGCGTGCCTGGTGTTACCAGGAACCAGGTAAAGGCTCTAGCACACTCGAATGGAGCGTGGTTCTGCTGACACCTTGATTTTGGACTTGAAGTCCCCAGAAGTGTGAGAGAATCAATTTCTGTTGTCGTAAGCCACCATGCTTGTGGCAATTTGCTATAGCAACCCCTGGGAGCCTAATAACCTACCCTTTTTACTTGGGCAGGTGGCCACATGGGTCCTCTCTCTACCCAGGTTTCCTCACCTGTCACATGAGGATAATAGTTGCGCTGGAAGGAACCAAAAGGGAAGATACAAAGTTTTCAGCACAGCGCCTGGAATGTAAACCTTTTTCAATTAATATAAATATAGAAGGTGCTCTTTAAATACTTGACTATAAAGTGCATTTTCTGAATACTTTTGGAGCAGGGTTTTTCTTTGACCATTTGCTCTCCTTACGTTTTGATTTTTTTATAACTATTAGAATGAAGGTACGTATAAGAAATAAAGTCACAAAGAGAATGAATGGCCAAGAAAACATAACTCAAATGTTGAAGTGCTGGTGAATGCTGATCATAGTTCTTTCCCAGGCACGCAACTGTGTAATTAAATGGAGGTGAAGAGACTTGAACCCCAAGAACTGGCTAACCACCTCCCATCACTCATTGAGACTTGGTTTTTGTTTTCCCCTCCAATGTCTGTCTCTTCCTTCTTCTCTTCCTTAGTATGATTCTTTTTAATTTCAGCTTTAGTTAGATACTACTACATGGATATAATATCGTACTAAAATTTTAAATAGTAAAGGGGAAAGAATATTTTCTGACCCACAAAACACTACTCCTCTTTGAAATAACAGCTGTTATCAATTTAGTGTCCTCCCCAGACCTCCTTTTTCAGTTTATTGTACACACACACACGTGCACACACACGCACACGCACGCACACATGCACACACACACGTAATTTTGCATGTGTGGTTTTATTTTTGCACAATGGAATTAAACAGTACACGTTATTTAACAGTGAAAAGACATCTCAACAATCCTATGACTTAGAGATTTTCCCGTGCCGGCTCATGCTGCTATGTGCATTCCAGAGCACAGATGCACAATAATTTAATGAGCATCTCCTTATTGATAGATGTTTCGTTGGTCAGTCTCTTGCCACGTTGCGGGGAACCAGCTTGCCATTCCTGTTGTGTGTGTGTGTGTGTGTGTGTGGGGGGTGTTTCTCAAGGACGGACACCCAGATATCCAAGTGCTGTGGAAAGAGGCGGGCACTGATTAAATTGGAGCGGACGTCACCCGGTGGCCTCTGGAAACACCGAGGCTGATCTCCTTTCCTGTTCCCGTACAGGTTTTAAGTGCTTTCTTCCCCAAAGACGGCAGACTAGCGGAGAAACATTTAGACGTATTGGCTGATTTTGCCTCACCAACTTGCCCACACAGCCATCGTGCCCATACACTGCCCACATAGCCAATTTCTCGTTTCTGCTTCCACGTGCCCACTTCATTCCCAGCTCTGTTCTGGATTCTCCTGTGTGAAAAGGGGGGTTTTCCTCCCCTTCCTGTGGTTCTGTGAGAAATGCTCCCAAGAATCTAGCGGAGGGCCATCAACAGCTTTTATGTTTCTCAGTGAAATATAGACAACACTGACAGTTGTCAGCAAGACTTGTATAATTTTTTTGTGTGTGTGTGAAATTTGGCCCAAGGCTGAAGAGCTACAGTTACAGAATCTGTTCAATTTAGAATAAAGGCTAAATGGAGAAAGGGGTGGGGGGATGATGTTTTCTTGCCTCTCATTTCATTGAGAAACACCATTATCGTTGTCTTCAACATACTCGTTATCAAACACACTCCACATTCGAGGCATTTGAAGGCTCTGGGAGGTGATGCCTTTTTGTTTGTTTTGATACATTGAATACGGGGAGAACATGAAGAGGAGGAGGCATATTATTAGTTCATTCTTTTTTGTGGAAAGTTCACTAAGAAATCTGGGCCATTTACAATCCCCCAATTATGCTATGTTTATGTTTATATTTATATTTTATTCTATGTATACTGCCGTATATTTGGGCCGCTCCTATAATGAGTGTTAGTAGTTTATTCATAATTATCGGAGCCTAACTTCATTCTTTTCAACCTTAAAGTACAGAAGTGTATCTTTACTGCATCTTGGTATTTATGACCATGGCCATTCTTTATGGGTCTTTCTTGGGTCATTCCTATTCTTTGAGGCCAGGATGTTGGTCAGTGACATTGTTCCCTGTGAAAGCTCCAGGCCTTGTGGGTTGGGAGGTATGAATGATGTGGTTGATTCTAGGACCTTGAACTCCACCTGTTATCTTCACAGCAGCCCAAAGGGACTTGTTTTCCCACAATGCTGGATACTGGGTTAGTTGGTATATGCTCATCACTTAGTTCTCACAACAGCAGGTGATTTTAACCTTTCTCATTTTACATGTGTGAAAACTAAAAGCCCAAAGCAGTTAAATCATCAGCCCAAAGATCAACCCAGCAAGGTGTTGAAGGTATGCCTTCAAGGAGGTTGCTTTGCTGGAGGGACCTAAGAAATACCAGCCCTGGGAGAAGTTCTCTGGGGACTAAGGGAAAGAGAAGGAGGACAGATGGTGGGCAGGGGGTTGGGAGTGAACAAGAAGGAGTTAATCACATCCACAGAGGGCCATTCAGGGGAAGGCTCCCAGGGAGAGGGGGGATCATAGTACACACAAAGGCATGAAATAGTTCTTAAGCACCGCCTGCCACTTACAATCACCTAGGGAACTAGTTAAAATACCAGTTCCTGGGCTTCCCTCCAGAGCTATTGAATGAAAGCAAATCTGGAATCAGTTTTTGTTTGTACGTTGGTTGTTGGTTGGGGGAGGGGAGAAGGGTTAGATGAAAAAGCAATGGCATTCTATCATGATCTCTACTTTTCTTCCTCCAAAAGAGATGTTGATCTGAAAAGGCAAATCTGTTTGAGGACAGACATGTGAAAATTCGTATTTCCAAAAGGGTTCTTAAGGTTGTGTGTGTGTGTGTATGCATTTGTGTTCCAGTTTGCTTCAGACTGCTCATAGGATTCCTTCCTTCCTTCATTCATTCAACAACTGTTTATTAACCCGCATGCCAGCTATTTATGGCATGGCACTGCTTACCAATTGCCCTTAACTTTTAGGAAGCCAGAATATTCTTTAATAAAAAAAAAGTAAGTAAATTATAAGTAACTCTTCTCAAGCAAGTATTTCAGTGTGCTTTTCAGATTATTTTATGAAAATCATGGATATACATTTTTACCCAACTACCTAACGACGGTGCTCAAGATTAATTTGAAAAAAACTCAATATTGTTCGATGAAAACAAATGAGATCATTGCGATTCAAACGGGCGGTGTTGGCAGCTTTTCTGTATTTACTTGGACTGAGACTCTCCCTTTAATTTGGGGCTGTTCGTAAACAATAGTGTGTTTGTTATCTGAATATGTGTTTGTTGTTCGTGGATCATGAACAAAAAAGGTACGTTTCAAACATGTATAGGTCCCATTCCATCCTCTTCATTTACAGCAGAAAATATTGTCTGCAGCACTTTGATGAAAGATCTAAGAATATATAGTCTTTCATTTGTCAAGTGGGGTTTATTTTTCCACAGTCTTCTCTTGTCTTTGACTTCTTTGTGCTCTCTTGTTGTTCTGTGAGTTGTGATTCCATGGGTTGCATTTTTAAATAGTTTAACTTTTATATTTTATTTTATTTTTTTAAATTCTATGATGTCTCAGAAGGTGAAAGGAAAGAGGTAAGCTATGAATAGTTGCACACCAATTTCCGAAATTAGGATCACCAGCCTCGGTTCTGACAAATTCGATTTAAAGAACAAGACAAGCATGGAGGATTTGTAGTGGAATTGGGCTCATTTGTACAGACCAAGTACTGATCAGAGGGAAAGAGAACAATAATGGCAAAAGATTGGGCCTTATTAATTATAGCTCACTTGTCATACTGTACAAGGTCAAGAAGGAGGAGCCTCTTCTCAAGGTTGCCTTGAGAATGACCTTGAAGATGAGCATGCCTTTCAGAATATTTCCATCAGGTTGTTTGGAAGAGAGCCAGTCACTTACCATATACAGGTATGAGGATTTTAAAGGAATTCCTAGCAACTACTGGCTTTTTAAAAGATAATCTCAGAAATAACCAAAAGGAAGACTGATCCACCCAAGTGGTGTCATCACCATGCAGTTACCTCACCTTCAGTATGTTTCAAAACCATCGTTGTGACAATGTTACATTTCTTATATGCATTGTCTATACAACTTCTGCTTGTATAAAGGAACTGAGGCTGATCGCCATGGTATATACCAGGGGTCCCCAAACTACGGCCTGCGGGCCGCATGCAGCCCCCTGAGGCCATTTATCCTGCCCCCACCGCACTTCCAGAAGGAACACCTCTTTCACTGGTGGTCAGTGAGAGGAGCACAGGATGCATCCGCACCCATAGTTCCCATTGAAATATTGGTCAGTTTGTTGATTTAAATTTACTTGTTATTTATTTTAAATATTGTATTTGTTCTCGTTTTGTTTTTTTACTTTAAAATAAGATATGTGCAGTGTGCATAGGGATTTGTTCATAGTGTTTTTATAGTCCAGCCCTCCAACGGTCTGAGGGACAGTGAACTGGCCCCCTGTGTATAAAGTTTGGGGACCCCTGGTATATACATTAGAAAAAGAGGCAAGAGGCAAAGAGTTAGTGACTTGATTTTTTAATAAAATTTAGGAGAGTCGGACATAATCACAGGATCTCTTTTTCTAATTTATGACGCCTATAATTATCTCAACAATAAAAAACATATATGTAAAATTATTATTTTTTACATGACTTCATTATAAAACAGAAATTCTGTGCTCGGAAAACTTGCTGCATAAGACACATTGTTAATAATAAAAATTGTACTTCTCATTTGGGAAAATAAAAGGGAAAGCTAACAGAAATCATCACACTCTCTTTGTTGACAGAGTAAACTGTTTTATTGTTTAAAAGGTTTAAGATAAAAAGGCTGAGTGAGCCCCGCACTTGTCGATCTGTTTGCTTTAGACCAGACTGCTTCTGGCAGCTGCAGCCAAGCATCGCCCAGACAAGAGTGGTTCTTCCTTCAACTTCTGTTTTCCTCCCCTTAGTCACAACCAAATTCTTGGTGGTTATTCTATGTATGATCACCCTGGATGCAGTTTGCACAGCATTCACATCCCAAATAAGAAGTGACTTGCCCTGGCTCTGCCTGGCTGGCTCAGCCGTAGAGTGTTGGCCCAGCATGTGGATGTCCCCGGGTTTGATTCCCGGCCAGGGCACGCAGGAGAAGCGCCCATCTGCTTCTCCACCCCTCTGCCTCTCGCCTCTCTCTCTCTCTCTCTCTCTCTCTCTTCCCCTCCCGCAGCCATGGCTGGGTTGGAGCAAGTTGACCTTGGGCACTGAGGATGGCTCCATGGCTTTACCTTACTAAAATAGCTCGGTTGCCGAGCAACAGAGCAACGACTCCAGATGAGCAGAGCATCGACCCATAGGGGGTATGCTGGGTGGATCCCTGTTGGGGTGCATGTGGGAATCTGTCTCTCTGCCTCCCCACTTCTCACTTAAGAAAAAATAAGTGATCTGCCTTAAGGTCAATGGTCTATCAGTCATCTTAACAGTACTGTGAACTAGATTTAGAGAATGTTGATGTGTCCGTGGACACAAACCCCAATCTCTAGATTGTCACAGGTGTTGTTGTCTTCAGGAGGTGGTGACTAGGTTATCGTTCTGACTTAACAGATGGGGAAACACATGCTTAGAGAGGTGAAGTGCTTTGTTTTCCAAGATCACACAGTTGTGACAAGTTGCAGGGCCTAGGCTTGGAGGCTCATTCTTCTTGCTGGTGTCACACCCTCTGGGATAAGGAGGAGCCGGGAGAGACCTGGAGGCTGAGGAGGGCTGCGCAGGCGCAGACGAAGGAGAGAGAGGAAGACCCGGCATGGGTATTGCCTGCTTCCGTCGGCCACACCTCTAGGGTGGACCCGCCATTTCGCAGGACGCATGCAGACAGGAATCTTCGTGGAGCTAATTGGGGACAGCATATGGCTTAGGAGGCGGTGGCTTTCCTTACTAATTGACATTCTTTCAGGAAACCCCACCTTACCTTCCTCTTCGGTGCCCGGTGTCCGTGGTGAGCTCTCCTCTTGTGTGAGGATGTGAGCCTAGTTTCCTCACGGCGTTTCAGTAGACTGTGCAAAGTACACAGAGGCACCTGGAGTAAAAGCAAAGCGTCCCCCCCCCCCCGCCCCTCTCTCAACCCTAGCCATCTGTACCCTTTCCCGGATTCTTGGGGATCTGTGTGTGTGTGCTCTTTCTATTTCCAACCGCAGAAGCCCCCGCGAAGTTACTCCTGGCTGTTTCAGTGCGGAGACTCCCAGCCATCTCTTACGACATCTCAGGGAAGTGCACTGCTTTGGAGAACATTGCCACCTTTGTGCCACAGCGTTCTAGTGACAGTGTCTTCGTTACGATGACTTTCAGCTGAGGAGAATTCACGATGCGTTTCTTGATGAACATTGTTAGGTTACAGAATACCTTGCATATATGCATTTTAACCAGTAACTATTTTAACCTTTAACAGGATGACTAAGTTTATCTACCCAGCCCCAGAAATTTGAGTGGGAGCTGTTAATATGTTTTTAAAGATGAGAAAAAAAAAACAAAAGAAAAATTTTAAAAAAAGTACAGGACTTTCTTTTTTCACTCTCCTTTTCTCTAACTGAAAAAAGCTGTATAAAAAGTTATATTTCATAGATTGGTTTCCCATAATATAAACCAGGCTATTTTGGCATTTAAATTAAAATGACCCTATTTGTTTGAAACAATTTTATGAACATTAAAATCATCCTTTACAAAAATCTGTTTTTATTGTTAAAAACTGGTAAGAAAATTTAAAACAGAGATCAGTGCTCCCAGCCAAATTTGTCCCACTCTGTTTATTCAGGGCCTCTGGTTTTTAGATTCCGTAGGGTTTTGGAAGGTAGTTTGAGTGGAGAGTTTGTGGTTGCCTTTAAGTTCGAAGGTTAGATTTCCAAGGCTTGCTGCTGTCTTGGGTGAGAGCAAGTTGAGAACGTCCGTCGTTGCGACGGAGGATGCTGGTGGCCCAGGCCTCCCTGCTGAATCCCCTGCAGGGCCCCCCAGCCTAACAAGGCCACCTTCAGCCAGGCTGTTAATTTTCTATTGATGTGTATAACAAGTTATACCAAACTTAGTGGTCTAAAATAATGCTCAGTAATCATCCTACGGTGTCCGTGGGTTAGGATTCTGTGCGGATCCTAGCTGGGTCTTGCAAGGCTGCAGACAAGACCAGCCAGGGCTGGGTCTCATCTGAGGCTCCAGGTCATCTTCTAAGCTCACGTTTGTTGTTAGTACAGTTTGTCGCAGCTACAGAATGGTTTGCTTCTTTAAGGACAGCAGGGGGACATTGTTCTGACCTGTAGAACCTAGTAGGTCACGCCCACTCAGGATCATATTCCTCTTTAATAACTCCAAGCCAAATTGATTAGGAATCTTAATGTTACCTACCAGATATCACCATCTTTGCTGTGTGACACAACCTAATCGTGGGAGTGACATCTGTCCCATTCACAAGTCTCTTCTGTGCTCCAGGGTAGGGCATTTCACACGGTGGGTATATCAGGGAGTGGTCATCTTGGAGATCACCTTAAAATTCAGCCAGCCATACTCGGAGGAGTTTCAGGGTGCATGGCAGGTTGAAGTTTCTGTGGAGAATGGTGATTGGAGCTGAAAGATAACTCGGATCACTGCACACAGTAAGTGCTAACAAGGGTGGCCCTCCCCATTCCCTCTACCTTGGTTAGGTGGCCACCAAGCCCTGCCAGGTCCTGATTATTCCACTATCCTTCTCTTGTTCTGGACTCTTCTAGGTAAAAGACCTTCCTCTCTTGCTCCCAGTATTCCGTGCTCGCTTCCTGCCATGGGGCTTTGCACATACTGTTCCTTCTGCTTGGGATACTTTTCTACCCTATGTCACGTAGTTAACTTTCACTCTCTCTTTATTTTAGGTATCACTTCCTGGCCTTCATGGCTACTTGCCATAGAACTAAGGAACTCTCCTTAACACTCGGCACAGTTATGATTCAGCATTTTGATTTTCTGAAACTCCCACTGACTTGGAAGCTCTATGAGGGCAGGGACGCCAGTATGGTCCTCAGCCTCATCCTTGTGCTTGGCACACAGCAGTTAAATATCCTACCGGAACTCTCTCCCAGTGGAAAAGAGAAGCAGGGAAAAGATAGGAAAATGAGGCCCATTTCAAACCTTTCTAGATCAGTGTGTGTCTCGCGATGTCAGCTGCATATTTAGTGTATTACTGCTGAGCCATGTGCATCTTAACACATCGTACGTTCGTTCTTTTTGGGCTTCCGAAGGGCTTTAAACAGAATTGTAGGGACACAATAAGAGTGGATAAATAGGAAAAGTGGTTGAGTCTACAGACGTACCACTCTGCACATGACAAATCTCATCTAAACTTGGAAGAAAAATGCTTGAATATCGATAATCCAGTCCTGGCGCCTGGTACTTCACTTCCTCTTCACTTAAATTCCACAGAGGTTAAAAAAAAATCCTTCACGTCACCCCAGCCTAAGCGTACATTCCTGTGGTAGTGGCTGTGGTGTATTTCAGTACTAATAGGCGCAGTGATAATTACGTGTAGTTTTTAGTAGACCTTTCATTGTGTTCTGCAGCAAATCTGTTACGCAATTATGACTTCAGATCTTCTAGGTGCCATTATTTTGATGTGGTTGTCTTCTTCTTTTAATAACATCCCGTAAAACGCACATCTAAGTTGGCTTTGACTTTTCTGCAGCTGCTCTTAAAACGGTTCTGTGACTGCCTGTAACCTGCCCACCACGCAGAGTCAACCGCTCTGCGCTGGAACGTGGTCTCCCGCCCCACTCCTGTCTTGGGAATGAAATCTCCATGATGCATGTCATCACAAAGTATCTTGGAAGCCAAACATTATCTCCTCTGAGGCTTCTGTTTGCCCCATTTCATGGAGTCTATCAAACTAGGAAAAGCGAAGCCAGGTATTCTGAATGAAAAGTGGGGTGTATCATCAGAAACTACTGGAAAGCAATGATCGCACATGGTAGTACCCACATCTGGCTAGGTTCTCTTTTATTTGCCAGTTAAGCTTGCCCACTGCGGAAGTGAACATATGTCTGTAGGTGTGACTGATATCTATTTATAAAGATGTATCAATGTACCTGCTCCTGTTTATTATTTTAAAAATGAACAGGCTGCAGTTATAACCATTCTTACTGGGCTTCGATCAAAGAATAATCTCAGTCTCTTCAGAAGTTGACTTTTTTTTTTTTTTAACATGGAATGTTCTAGATTTGCTCTTTGAAAGGAATCTCATCTTGAGAGAGCTCATGTGTATTTGCCTTAGGATTCTGTCTGATGGAGAGGCTCGCGTTTACCAGGACGGGCGTGATGATGAAAGTGAACAAAGTACATCGGTATGTCCATGAACTTGAGTGCCTCCCTCGCTCGGATGAGCTTGTTTATGCCAGAGACAGCTAATTGCATTTCCAGTAGCTTAGTGTGAAAGGGCTCAAGATGTGTATCTGCGGACGTGCTCGGGCACCCGCCAGCGGGTGCTGAACGCATGCGGCATCCTTCTGGCTACTTGGGAATGTCTGGGCATTCTCTGAGCCACACCTGGGACAGGCAAGGGACCAAGTTTAAAAATGCACTTGAAGGTTTTGATATCTTGAGTTCTGGGGACTGTGGCATGGCCACCTTGATGAAGCTGCGAATGCAAGGGGAAACCCTTCAAACCTCTAGAAGCAAGGCCACATAGAGGTGCAAAATGACAGAGGCAGGGAGCTTCTGTGCCTTGGGGCCTCTGTGCTGGAGGACAGTCATAACACCCCTTGGTCACTTGAAGAATGAAGTAAAAGGAGGCTGGACTTGGAATTAGGTGTAGAATCAATTTCCTAGTTTGCCACTTGTAGTGACTTGACCTTTGCCAAGTCCAGGTATTTGTTCTTTTGTGTCTGACTCACTTCACAGACCAGAGTGCCTCCAAGGCTCATTCGAGTTGTTGCAGCATGTATCATTATTTCATTCCCTTTTAAGGCTGAATACTCTTCTATTGTATGTATGCACTGTGTTTTGTTTGTCCGTTCATCCATTAATGGACAACTGGGTTGTTTTCACTAGACATCTGTATTCTTACTTAGCCCCCAGGTGGGAATCTTGGGAGCCATTGGAATGAAGGTTCTCCTGGTTAAATTAGGAGTTTGTATATAGTAGGCTTAGGAGAAAGAGGACCAGATAAAATGTCAATCGAAAAGATGTGAGTACTGGTGTTCTTATGTATTTGATCTAGGTAAATAGAATAAATAGCGTGACCTCTGATGCTGATGCAACACCCTAAACTCTAGCCGAGTGTTCATGTCTGTTGTTAGGCAGAGAGAAGGTTCCATAGACCCGGTAGCCTCTAATGTTAAAATAAGTAGTTTTGGTGTATGGAGTGCTTATGTTCCCAACTCTGTTCAGGGATATGTTGGTAGCTCAAAATGACCACGATGGGGTTATTTACACCTTGGGAATTGGAATACACTACAGAACCAGGGCTTTTCTCTCTTGGAGAGCTGGTTGTTAACCATTAGCAGCATGCCACTGAGTATATGTTAAATGTTCAGTATTTTTCTTCCTTTTAACACATACCACTAACCAAAGACATACAATTTTAAAAGACAAGCCTCTGCTGACATGTTGAAATCCTGAAATCCATGGTTCCTCTGATACAGAAAGGTCAGGAGATTGCTCGTACAGAGCTCCCATTAGGCACCTGCCTTCTCCTCCATGTTGGATAGGGTGGGGGCTCAGCGGGTGGTGACATTGTCCCTTCATTCACCTCCAAGTGTGATCACACCGATCAGTGACTGCTTTTCTTGTCAGATACCTGGCAGTGTCTTCAACAAGCTTCAGCCCAAAGGTTAAGGTCTTTTTCTGTTTTGTCCTGTTTCTAGAGAGAGTGAATTTCTCACCTTAAGTCCCTAATCTACTACCCATGTTTCAGATGTCGCATAGCCCTTCCTCTGATTTCATGGCATGAGATCAGATGGGGTCACACTGCAGAGAGGACTCTGCAGAGGACGCTGGGTTATATAATCAGACATACTTTCTGTTGGCCGCGTATTTCTACAACCAGCCCCGACACATGAGGCACAGAAAGGAGTGCAGGTAAAGGAGGGGATAGATTAGAGGGAAAAGTTGGGCTGTAGGAGTCTGACTATTCACAGACCCCCTAGGGCTGCCCTTACTCCCTAGGCTGCTCTTTGACAAATGCTTCCCCAAAGGGAGTTTGGCCAGTGTGGGACGCTTCACCCCACAGCGGAGGGACTCCTGGGTGATATGTATGTACATCAAGCCTTATTTTCTCTTATCATAATTTAAAGATGGTATAAAAAGGATGTGCCCAGCATGGGTGTTTCATATGCATAAGCAAGTTTATTCTGAAATTTATATTTAAAAAGCCAAGGACTTAGAATAGCTGAAACAATTTTGTAAAACCAGAATAAAGTGAGAAGAGTCTGTCTACCAGTGACAAGACTCATACCCACAGTAGTAAAGACAGCATGGTATTGGTGAATAGAGGGACACATAGATCAATGAAACAATGAACAGGAACCCCGAAATATGCCCACCTGATTTTTAACAAACATGCCAAAGCAATTTGATGGAAGAAGACTAAACTTTTCAATATATGGTTCTGGAAGAATTAGACATTCATAGGCAAAAACAGATGTGATCTGAACCTTATCTGTTAAACAATTATTAACTCAATATTGATCATAGATGTAAATGGAAACAACCTATAAAACACAGATCAAAAGCATGGAGGAGAAAATCTTTGGGATCTTGGGTTGAGCAAAGAGTTTTTAGAATTGACATCAAAAGCACTGTTTATAAAAAGGTAAAATTGATCAATTAAACTTCATGAAAAATTGCTTGTGGAAGACCTTGTGGAAAAACAAACAAAGAAATAAATAAGTAACTATAAAATTGAAAAAAAAAAGATACGAAGAGGCATTTCACCAAATAGAAAATGCAGATGGTAATAAAGCACATGAAAAGATATTTAATATTTTTAACCATTGACAAAAATGCAAATCAAAACCACAGGGAGTTATCACCACTCACCTATCAAAATGGCCAAAAATGATATAGCGTGGTAACACCAAATGCTGGTAAGTGTGGTTAAAAATGAATAGCCTGAGAGGGCGATGTGATGATAGTTGAGTTCTGTATGTTGATTGGTTGCACAAATGTACACGTGTGAAAAGAATGCGTAGAACCGCACACACAGGTGCATGTAAAACCAGTAACGTCTGCATAAGCAATGCGGACTTTTCCAGCGCTCGATTCCTGATGGCATGGCTGCATTACAGTCATGCAAGACTGGTAACATCACGGGAATCTGGGCAAGGGGGCTGTGTAACCTGCCTATAAATTTTTTGTACCTTCTCATGAATCTATAATTATTTTAAAATAAAAATTACAGAAAAAGGGAGGAGTAAGATATCTGTGACTTTTTTTTATTATTTTTTTTTTGCAATGAGCCCTAAACGTCTTATTTACTCAACCATAAAGGTTGCATCCATATAATATGCTTCCCAAAGTATAAAAATTGGGCCAGGCAATGCATTCATCACCCAAATGGCATTCTGTATGCTTGTTGTACAAAACTCATGTCTTCTGTATGCTTGTCAAAAGAGATTTTTCACTGATGTCTTTGAAATTGCTTTGGGGAAACGGAAGGTCCCATTCATGACTTTCTGTCTGTAGCCACTGTAATGTCTTCTGTGAGGCGGCTGGCTGTTCTGCTGTCTTCAGACAGTTTATTTCCTTAGGCTGTTACCAGGCACCCAAACTGTGAAACATGTCCCTGTTTTGAAAAATGCACGAATCCAACCTTCAATGTCTGAATTGACTTTATCGCTCTTTTATTATTTGTTGCTTCATAATGTGAGAAGGCCCGCGGGCTAGCAGGACAGGTAGCGAAAGGCACAGGCTTTTAGGACAGTTGCCACGCCCACAAAGCCGGGTTCTGCCTTGACGGCCACACACCTGCACTTTGATTTACCATGTGGGTTGTCAGACATCCCTGGGACATGATGGGAACCTAGCACATGCGGGAGGCCGCGTGTCCTCTTCCCGGGAGGTGTCACTTCTACTCCTGAAACCTCCACCTTCTTCTGAACTTCTTCTAGGTGCCCAGCAAGACTCAGATAAGGTGTGGAACATGGATTTTGGGGCTGAGATAAAAAGAGTGTCTGTGGGACCAGGACAAAGTAATTTAGCTTTTGTGAATCTTGGTTCCCTCATTTTAAAAACCAGGGGTGACATGCTTTTTTGTCCTAGAGTGCCGTTTATGAGAGTAACATGGTATCACGTGCAAAAACTCCAAGTCCGATGCCTCGCCTGCAGATGATTACGCAATGGCTTTAGTTTTCTCCCTTCTTTCCTTTGCTCCTGTTGGAGGGTTATCCAGCTAATGTTTATGAAAATGTTCCCTGGGACTGATCTTTGGCAATCCCCTCAGTAACTGACATTGTCCTGCCCACATCAGAAAACGAGTGTTACGACTTCCCAGGACATGCTCTCATTTTCCTCCCTTTCCCGTTCTTGCTTAGTACGAGCGCAGCTCCGTCCTTTCTCCTTTGCCCATTGAAGGGGTGGGTGTTGGCTCTTTGACAATGGGGTGCCGAGGGTGGAATGCTGATGCAGTCCCGGGCTAGCAGAGCTCCCGCATTCAGGAGTGATTATGATAAGAATCGATCAAATGCAGGAATGATGGGCGACGTGACTCCTATGAAAAAGGGGCTGTGTTTTTCTCTCAGTGCATTGTGTATTTCCTTTGTTACATCAATAGTACTAAAAATTTCAAAGCATAGTTTGCCGAATAGAACTCTGAATTAGTTATGGCTCATAGAATGTTTTGTTACCTTAATATCAATGCCAGATATTGTGTATATCATAATCCAAGGAAGTTATGAGCCTGGTTCTCTAAAGCCACAATTCCATCACTTTACAGTCTGCAGTAAACACATAGATTAGAAGTCCAAGGAAGTCACGTGGAGACTTTGCGTTCCTTTTTACTGGTGAAGGGAGCTGAGTTTGCAAGTCGTCTGTATTCATCTGCTGTTTCTTTGCATTTGGGATGTTATTCGTAAAGCCACCAAAGTTACGTAAAGTAGCTTCCTGTCAGTTATTTTTCTATCGCTGATTATTTCACTTCGATCATGTATTTAATTCCTCGTTGGAAAACAAAACTAGGAAGACGTTATGGAAACGGATGTTGTAGCAAGAAAGCACGCACGGCCCTCTAAGAACTCAGTTTGTGGGTCTGAGTCTTCCTTTTGGGATTGAGGAAATGGTGTGGCTATAAAATTTCCATTAGCCCCAAATAAGCCAAATTGCCTGCAGGATCTGTGGCAGGTACAGCCTTGAAGAGTAATAAGGGCCTGTTTTCAATGAACTCCTAAGGACGCGACGGGGGCCCGGCATTGGCTCGTCAGGTTTTATGTTGATCCCTTTTGATTATCCTTCCATATGTTTCTGGAGCACGGTGTCTGAAAAGTGGTTCTTTACACAGATTGTACTGGGCCGGGGTAATCTCGGGCTTACCGACCAAGTCCCCCGGTTGGGGTGCCCTATCAGGTGGCCCGGAAGCGGCGGAGACGGGCAGACCTGTCTGCTCTCCTGCCCTGTTCCGTGCGTGATGAACTGACTTCAGAGACCCCGCCCAAGCCTGGTTTAAGGTCAGTAACTATGACAATGTGTGGGCTCACTCTGCCTCCCAAAGACAAGAACACAGAAGTAATTGGGGTGGGGGGAGAGGAGGCAGAAGTGGATTTTGGAGAGAAAAGAGGCCTTCTCAAAGTTACCCAAAGATGAGTCTTGAACCACATGGGAAGAGAGGCCTCTCAGGGGAAGTGTTACTATGATACGCCTCTCATTTCTAGGGTGTGGTGGGTGGTGGGATGCTCAGGCCTCTCGGGAAAGGGTTGCTATGATACACATCTCATTTCTAGGGTGTGGTAGGTGCTGGGATGCGCAGGGGCTTTCCTGATTGTGTTCAAGCCCAGCCTGCCTGGTCCGTGGAGGAGGAAGGGGTTGGGTGTGGGAAGACACAGACTTGGATGTCTGAGTCAGTCCCAGAAAGCTTGCTGTCTGCTGAGGTAGGAGCATGGACAGAACCGACCCACCTGCCAAGGGAAGAAGGCAGGCAGTCCAGGGAGTGCCATCCTTTCTGTGTTCTCTGCGGTTTCCAGGAACAGCTCTATGTTGGTACTTGCCATTGACCACCTGTGAAATGAAACATTGATCAAGTACCAGTTACAAACGAAGTACTGGCAGGGACCTAAACATGGACATTTTGAAGGCCAAGTATGCATGCAGAAGAAGCCCGGGAACAAACCCTGAGCGAGGAAGGCTTCTCAGAGGCTGTGACCTGGAGCTGAATCTGGAGGGAGGAGCTAGTTAAGCAAAGAGGGAGAACTTGGGTGGCCTCGGTGCCATTGTGGGGCTGATCGAAATGGAAGGAATGGGTAAGATCTGGGTTTTTCAAGAAAGGATTGGCATTTGCAAAACCTCAGGATGAGTTCTTCTGGTCATACTGGGGGGATTGTAAGTGCAGCATGCCTTCAGTGTGGGGAGTTTGGAGGCAGCACCTGAGAGAATGAAGGGGTGAGTCCAGGCCAGGCCTGAGAGCTGTACATGGTAAGAAGTTTGACTTGTATTGTAAAGGTCAGTGGTTTTCTGTCCTGGCTGTATATTAGATATGTCTTCTGCTTCTTCCTCCCCAAGACTCTGATCTGGTTGGTCTGGAGAAGAAAGGTTGAGGATAGGTCCCAGTCTACACCTCAGCCAGGCTGAGAACTAGTAGTCACTGATAAGAGTTCCACGTGTGCAAATAAGATCATAAGATGGGGATTTAAAAGAGCCCACACTTGTAGCTGTGCAAGAGGATGCTTGGAAAAGTCCCCTGTCCTGTCTGGGAGAGGCCGTCCGTGAGCCTGTGTGAAGGTCCAGGTGATAAAGAAGCATCGACTTCGGGGAGGCGGTGACTTCATGGGGGGAGCGGAAAGGTAATTGGAAGAGAGCGTCTGGAAGCGTGGGGGTGTGTCGGAAGAAAAGCGTGGTCCAATTGCCACAGAGAAGACCTATAAGGTAAAGACTGACTGTCCTTGGATTGGGCACTTGGGCCACTGCAGCCTGAGAGAGTGACATTTCAGCGGGGTGGTGAGGGGCGGAAGCTGGATAGCTTTGGTGGAAGAACTTGACCTTATTTTAAGAAGCATTCAAGTTCATTATGGTCAAGGAAAGGTATATAATCCCAGGGACCAAGATGGAGATTCAGGAATGCAGGGAAAGGGCTGGAAAGGTGAGTCAGGGCCACATCATGGGGCCTTTGGGTGCCAGGAGTTGAGTTATTGGAAGTGGGAAGATCCAGCTCTCTGCTCTTAGGATGCTGTGAACTTGACCAATGGACAGATTAAGATTAGAAGGCTGAAACTAGGTGGAGAGAACTATTACAAGGCCAATGGCGTTCTTTTCAGTCCTGATGATATTTGACAGCGATTGTAACAACAGAATGATGAAACTGTGTGCTATTCTCTCTCCCTTGGGATAAGGTGGGCACTGAAAAAGGTCACAGCTAATAGAAAAAGGGAATTTTATTGCTTAATTGTGGACTCAATCTCTTTGTGTTCTTCCTGTTTCCCTTGGCACGTGTTTTCTGAGTTACCTCGTTGACTGGGCCAGGTGTCTCTCTGAGAGTATGCATGTTTCCAAAAAAAAAAAAAAAAAAGAAAAGAAAAAGTGTGATCAGTCTCCACCCTGAAAATATTTAACACAAATGAAAAAGGCAAAATACATACAAAAGAAAAGTGTAGCTAGTTTAGGCTCGTCTTTGTATCGTTTTAGTTTTGTAAAGAAGAACTATTTCAGGCTACATGTCATGGTTTAGATCAGGGTTTCTCAACTTGGGCACAACTATCGGTTGGACTGGTTGGTCCTTTCTCTGCCATGCCCTGTGAGGTGCCAAGCACCTCTGGCCTCCACCCTCGAGAGATTCGCAGCGCCTTTCCTCCAGCGGTGACAACTGAAAACATCTCCTGACGTTACCCCAAGTCCCTGGGTGGAGAAGGGGGGGGCGTGGGCAAAACGGCCCTAGATTGAGAACGGTTGGTTTAAATAGAGTGTAGTGATTTTATCAGGAAGTAACCACTACCTCCTGTGGCGTCCAGACGGTTTGTTTGAAGCCCGTGGAACCTGCAAAGCTTTTTGTCGCCAGGAGAGAATGAATGGATGTTTATAAATTTCCCTGTGGAAAGTGTATTTTAAAATATTTAAGGAAAAAGGAAAAGCTACTGTACTGGTCACTTACTCCATGGACCCCTCTTTCTGCACCTGCTCTTTAAGGTCTTGGATCTGCTCTTATTTAATTTTTATAAGGATCAGATTGGCTTTTCTCCTGGGCCTTTAAGTCCTCCATGCAAAAAATGTTGTGATTTAGGAAGTGGCCCCAGTAATTCTGCCAGTTTAGACCTGGGTGTGAAAATGTGGATTTCAGCAAGGAGCTGGATTCTAGTGTTAGTTTCACACCTAGTGCCTTCTGACTTTGAGCAAGCCCCATTCATCGTTCTGTGCGTATTTTCTCATCCATAAGATGAGAGAATCTACATTATTCAGTAAGTTTGCTTCTAGTTCTAAACATCTGAGGTTGAAATATTTTGATTATTTCTTTGGGTTGGTCCAGCCCCCCCCCCCCAGGGTGGTGGCAACCCAAAATGTGCTTTGCAGGTTACCGATGACCCTTAGCCTATGGCGCTGGTTTACAATGAGCCAAGTGCAGAAATGGAGAGTAAACAATTAGAAGTGTTGTGTGTGTGTGTGTGTGTGTGTGTGTGTGTGTGTGTTTAACCACTCAACAGACTAATTCTATGCCTGTGACATATCATAATAAAACATTAGGCTTCTAATTTTGTCCTGGCCTTTTCAATTTACTTTTCTAAGTAATTTATTTTTATTATATTTTGTGGAAGTATTAGTCCATCTTGGATTGGAAGGACAAAAACAAAACAAAATTAGTCTTTCTCTAGAACAAGTTTGAGAAGCGCTGTCTCTACATATAATGGAAACTTTTCTTTGCCTTTCTTTCTACCATAGCCAGTAAGAGATATTTCATTTATCACTCCTGGGGTTTCAATAAAAACAAAGGCAAGCTATTGCCTGTTGGTTACATTAGCAGTGTAAAGTTGGTGGCCAGTGGAATTTATTATATAGAAGTTTGCCTTATAGAAAATAAGAAGTAATTCTGAAGTAAACGTGAGGTTTTTGTTTTTTGTTTGTTTGTTTTTTTATTGCACATGCACGTGCCTTCACACGGCTCATGTTCGTGTTTGGCATTAAGATGACATGTTTATCTTAGGACACAAACCAAAGAACAATGAACATACCCCTTCCTTCATTATTTTATGGCTTAGAATCCCGCTAGATAACGACATCTACCGTAATGCATGGTGTACTGCAGACTCCGTAGCTAGCGGATGCTGGTGAGGGTAGACAAAGAAGGAAAAGGTATGGATTATACTCGGGAGAGAGATGACCACAGGCGTTGTTGGGTCCATTCTGCCATTCGGACTCATCGAACACTTGGGAAACCCTATTCTCTGGAGTCAGGCATGGCAGACGGGCACGTAGACAAGGGCAGTTAAGCAATAAAACATTCTGCAATTTGACCTTGGCCCTTCGTGTTGATATAGGGCAGGGGAGCCAGACTTTCAACGGACAGTTGTTCGGAGAAAACGGTGCTGGGTTGCCTGCAGGGAGGACCACTTGCTCCAGTGCCTTTTATCCCATATCGAGTGGAACAATTCAGAGAGGCCTTTCCCACTCCCGGGAGCCCCGCGCGCATGACCTGGCATTGTCCGGCATGGTCTCTGGCTAGCAGCTCCTTCTGGGTCCTTTCGGGTTTTGCAGAAAACTTCCTCCTCCTCGGCGAGCAGGTCAGAGCTTTGCCTGCCCTATGAGCAGCATAAAATCACCCTTTCTTTCAGTTCTTTTTTTCTTCTTCTTTTTTTTAATCCAGAGGATGAAAATATATAACATATTTGGAAACGCCACTGGTGGACTTGGCAGGCGTTTCATATTTACTTGGACTTCACATGAATTGGACTTGGTCCCCTGACTTCCCTGCCCCCGCCCCCAGCCCCTCTCTCGGAACAAGTTATTTATTATCCGAGTGAGTCTGTGTTAGTGGATCAGACATGCACATGGCACGTCCGCTGTGAGGGCGTTTGTTCGGGAAGATTTATGCTAGCCCAAATTGTTTTATATTGGTTTTCATTGTTGAAAATTTACTGTAGTCATTCTGGGTTTGGCGTAAGTATTTGTAGTGTGCTAGGGGTGCCTGTGGTTGGACATTTTATCGCTGTGACACTTCACTCAAAGGAAATTAAAAAATATATAGTGAAAGCATTTCCCTAATATGTTTCCATTCAGCTGGGTACTTGAGTAATTTGATTTGTAGGAACTAGAGACCAGAGTATTACTGAGCCCTTTTCAATCATTCATAATTCTCTGGGGATTCAGATCATGGTTCCAAGCCTATGAAAATATCTATCAAAATGTTCCAAAGTCCTTTAATATTCTGTTTGTATAGATTAAGAAGGTTGTTGTCGTTGTTGATACCACTGCAGGATCTAAAAGAATTCAGGAAGAGGGTAAGTCTCCTCTCCGTATCTTGGACGAGAAAAACCAATGTGAGTTGAGGTTGATTGGCCTGCCAGAAGCCAGTTGTCGCTACTGAGATCGCTTTTATTTCTGCATTATCCCCTGTGTGCCTTCCTGCTTCTCTTCTCTTTGGGCTAAGCCATGACACTCTAAATGGCGCTTCCCTTTGCCTGGCGGGCTCCTAAAAATCTAATATGAAGGGCCTACAGGCGTAGCCAGGTGCCTCCCTCCCAAAAGTGTAACTGACACCTAGGAGGGAAGGTGTTATTTGGACAAACTAAATCAAGATCTAGGCTGTGATCTTTGCACCATTGCTTCTCTGGCTCTTTCTATAGGGACTTACGTTAACTGGGTCTCTGGCCTTTGACTTCTATTTGTTTTTCAGTGAGTGAGCATGACTTTGGTGTGGGCTAGCGAATCAACTCATGATACTCTGGACATCAGGGGTCCCCAAACTCTTTACACAGGGGGCCAGTTCACTATCCCTCAGACCGTTGGAGGGCCAGACTATAAAAAAAACTATGAACAAATCCCTATGCACACTGCACATATCTTATTTTAAAGTAAAAAAAACAAAACGGGAACAAATTCAGTATTTAAAATAAAGAACAAGTCAATTTAAATCAACAAACTGACCAGTATTTCAATGGGAACTATGGGTGGGGATGCATCCTGTGCTCCTCTCACTGACCACCAATGAAAGAGGTGCCCCTTCCGGAAGTGCGGCGGGGGGGGGGCGGATAAATGGCCTCAGGGGGCCGCATGCGGCCGGTGGGTCGTAGTTTGGGGACCCCTGCTGTACATTGATAGCTTCAGGTTTCCTTCAATTTAGTTCACAACCCACGTGTAAAATCAGAGTGAAATATGGAATCAGAGCTCTTAGAGCTGGGAGGCAAGGCTTGGACGGTGTCACTCGGTGAAGATCATAGCTTGTTAAAAACGTCTTAGATTGGTATAGATTTTTACAATCATTTGCTATATTTTAATTTTCTGCCATGCTTTAAACTTCCTTCTTGACCTTCAGCGAGTGTGAGTCCAGTCAGTCTTATGTAAGGTCCTCTTTCACCATGACGTGTTAGCGCCAAGCCTCCAAATGCTTCACTAGGCATAAAGAAAGTCACGCATGAGGTTAGGCATGTTGGCCAAGAAAGCTCATGAATCCATGGCTTTCCATTTGAAAATATAGTCTGTGTGGTTAATCTTCTCAGTAGAAAAATAATTAATGGAAGTGAAAGCCAAGTAGATATTTAAAAAGCTTGGTTGTGTTTTGGGGAAAATAGCCAAGGAGTATGATGGTTCCTGCCATCACCAGTTCTGGCCTAGATGACATACCTCTCTTGCTCTGGAGATAAAGGAAGCAAACTCACACTCACTGTTGGCCTGTCTTCCTGCTTCTGTGTTTCCGGTCCAGGTTGTACCTATGAAGGAAGTACCTACAACAGCTCTTCCACGTGGCGGAGTCCTGCGGAACCCTGTGTCCTGCGCCGGTGCCAGGTAAAGTCCAATTACTCTCCGGTGCAAAGGAATCTGTAGAGTTATCCTTGGAAGTTCCTTTCAGATAACACATAATAACTCTCCCCACCCCCCAATAAAACCCCAACTCATTCCCCCCAAAAGAACTCCTAACAAAAACCAACTGTATTCTTGTGCATATTTATTGTGACATTCACCGAAATAAGACAGGCACAGGATAAATGTTGTATGGGACCTGCTTACAGAAACACACAGCGGACTTGTTCCCCATTGTTAAACTATGCCTGGAAATGCTCCTAGAAGATGCATCTGTCCTTGGGGAGACCTCAGGTCTTCCTGCGAGTCAACTTTAAGCAAAACACAAATTCCTGTTAGCAGAAAGAGGTACTGTTAGCGGATATATGTTTTCCCTTTTTGATTTAGAAACATTTTGAACTGGAGCCAATCTGTACACTAGATTCAGTCAAAGCAATTAGTACACTGTAACCTCAGTGATTTCAACCCAACCAATCTGAGAACTGCCGGTCAGCTCCTCAGGAGTGCACTGTGGCTGGTGCTTGCTGACCCAAAAGGACCACTGACCCCACAGGGCTCGGATTATTACGGGTCTGAAACACAGCAACATAAACAAAGGAAGAATTCAAATTTCCATACTCCTTTTCTGACTGTTTCAGAAATGCTTCTTAAAACAATAGTCTTCGAATTTTGACATTATTTTAAAATTCTTCTCAGTAGAAAGGATGATATTAAATCATTTTATGCCCAGCCCTGTTTCACTGCCCATGGATGTGCTTCAGTATTTAAAGGAGAAAGGTTGGCTTAGGAACATGCATTTCTCTCTGATTTTATCTCAAGTATACTTATGTTTAGTTTATTGAAATGTGAATTTTATTTATTCATGTTCTTATTAAATGCCCACAGTGGTCATGTTCACTCGTAAGATCTTCAGTGATTCATTCAGTTAAATATTTAGCTTATTGAGGTAGTCAGCCTAAATTGTTTATGAATGTAAGTAGTAGGTAGAACAGATATAAATAAGAAATTAATTGGATAAGTAAATACTTGTTGACTTTTTATTCTGGATTATAGATTCAATCAGCTTCATGGAACAAAGAGACAAAAACAATGAGTTTAATAACATTGAAAGCCCACATTTGTTCTAAAATGTGTACAACCTCATCCCCATCCTGCTTTTTGACCAGTGAAGTTTCCACTCTTTGATAGGGGTCCTCTGAAAGCCACGGTTACACTGTTTTTTAAATAAGACAACTGCATGGCCTTTGAAGTAAAGTATAATATATTTATACAGCAATCAGAGGTCTTAAAGATCCTTAAGTTGCATTGACCCATGGTGAATTTGGATGAAGACTTTGTTTCAGTTAAATGAAAACTATTGTCTGGGAGGGAATGGTTTGTTGACTAAATAACATATTAAAACCCTTATCCCTTAACACTGAAAAAAACCCGATTACCAATCACCCGAGTCACTAGCCACTCAGCAGGACCCAGAGTGAACAACGCAAAAATATCAAATCATTTTTGGAAGAGCTCTTCAAAGACCAAGAACCCCGGGAGCCAGGAAATGCCGACCTGCAGAATGGAGCACAGAAAGGAGCCATTACCTACTGAAGATAAACTTCACCTTTTAATTTTTCTTCTTTACAATTTTGTTTGTTTGTTTGTTTCAGCCCTGCTCGCTAATTTAAAAATACCATGTCATTCAATAACCGGAAGAGCAACCCTGTGTGAAGGTTGTTACATAAATCGGCTCCTCTGTCAGCGAGCACCTTCCCACTCCTGCTCACCTCCCCCTTCTTTAGGGAAGAGACCTCATCTGTGAATGCAGGAAATGACCACTTACTGGTCAGTAAGGTGCTCCTATGCAGGATGCCCCTCTCTCCGAGCTCCTGTCTTCACAGAGCACAGAGTCAGTAACAGGAGAGAGAGCAGTGTAGTAAGGAAAACACAGGCTCTGTTACTTGTGGACCTTGTCACTTAACGTCTCTGTACCTCACGTCCGTCCCCCATCCGAGGAGGATGCTGCTCTCCTATGGGCTGGTGGTAAGCAGTACAGAGTCCGACATGAAAAACACTTCCTGGTAGAGTCGGTGTGCCCTGAGTCCCACTAGGTACCAGATGGGTAACAGCTGGTCTGATGGTCTGGTTCATTTCCAGTTGAGTTGAATTTGAGCCTCTTTCTCACATCCTCCTACCAAAGGGGTTCTGCTGGTGAAAAATTCACCTTTATTTTCTGCTTTTAGTTTTGTTTTTTCTTTACTGGAAGAGGACCCTCAATAGATAACAGACAGGAAGCTCATGTGGGGAACTAACCTGAGCTCTTCATCTGGATTGCATATAACGGAGGGAAATTGATCGCAGGCCATCGCTTTTTGTGTTCGGGGCTTCGTTTCTAGAACCGAAGCACAGATCCTTTGGTGATGTTCTGTTATCACGGCATTGTGGCCGCTGCTTTTTCTTTATAACCCTCATACAGCGTCAGGGTGGTTAACTCTCTTTGTGAACTGGCATGGAGTTTCCGGTGGACCGGCACCTGTCAGCGGGGCTGCGGTTGAAAAATACTGATATAAACCACAATAAATTCCACGAGTAGCGGAAGCCTCAGGCCTGACAGATTTGAAGACATTTAGGATATAACCTTTCTCGTTGGGTCGAGATGCCAGGGTAGCAGACACGATGAAGAAAGTTATCTAGTTATCAAATTGTTACATTATTTTGAGCCTGTGCTACACCTCCCCACAAAACAAGGCTAAGCAAACACGCACACAAATCCATCAATAAAATGGGTTAGAAGATGCACTGAAAATTATTCCAAAGCCAACCCTAAAGATTAATTTAGACAAGGTTTCAATGACATTAAAATATGAAGCGTCCCAAGATCAGTTTTCGAATGCATCCATCATGGGATTGCATTAAGACGTGACGCCTCTATTGTGTCATATGTATTATGAACTTTCAAGTCTCTTCAGTCGGTGCTGGGGAGAGGCCCCCTGTGAGGCAGCGTGAAATGTCTAAGCTTGCAGAACTGGTCTAGTTATGTCCAGGAGGAGGGTAAGGACTTGGGTCTCTAGACCCCAGTCTTGGGGTATTATGCTTACACTCTGTGCTTCCTAATGAATGGCTTAACGTATAATAATGATAGAAAACTCAGTAAGTGTTGAAAACCAAACAACTGTGAATGCACAGTGAGGCTCTCTTGGCTGCTGACTGACGGCAAGGTCTTAAATACCATATTTAAAAGAAAGCAAGAAGCTAGGGCCAAAGAGAAAGCCCAAGGACAGGGTCATGACCAGTGACAGGATTAGCACACGGAGTTCAAAAGCATCCACGGGTTGAGCCAGGGAGGTCTGACCTCATTTGTGCCACGTCCCTCAGGACCTGACACCAAACCCTCACTCTTCACGTTCTGTGTTCAGACTCTTCTCCTGTTACCTTGGTTACCTTCCAAAGCCGTGTAACTCCTCAGTGGGGATGCTGGGCTGACTTTTCCTTGCCGTGTTGTTCTGTTTTCCAGGAAGGCGTTGTCACCGAGTCTGAGGTGCGATGTGTCGTTCATTGTAAAAACCCTGCCAAGCATCTGGGAACATGCTGCCCCACGTGTCCAGGTAAGCTTCTCGGGACAGGGCAGCCGGCGAGGCTCCCTGGAACAGTGTGGTGCTGTTGGATCCTCTTGAGCTCTCCCAGGCATGCGGGACTTGCCCCTCTCCTGGCTGGAATTTCTCTCCCTTTCCGTCTGTGGGCCTAATGGGTTTCAAGAGCTCACCTCCTTGCATGGAAATGTCCGGCCGCACTCTCCGGTGAGCCCGGGATGGAGGTGATGTGCTGTAGGTCTTGGCGTGGGCGTGCTCGGGGCTCACAAGGCCTGCTTTCCACTCCGCGGGCCACAGGTGACGCTTACTTTGGAAGGAAAGTCTGTGGCTTTTCCTTGCTACCAGAAATGTCTTTTTACTGCTGCAGTTTGCAGTATGCTGGCCAGAGCTGGCCCGGGTGATGAGGGAACCAGATGTTTTCTGAAAGCTGAGAGCCGTGTCCCTGAGTGGATTGAGCCGGGGGTTCTTCTGGTCTCAGTTTCCAGGCGGGCAGCTAGCTGGACCCCCAGTCCTCTCCAAGGCCCTCGTTCCTCCCTGACAGCTGAGGGAACGTGTGCCCCTTTCGGGGGTGGGGTGGACTGCTTCCTCTTCCTTTTCTGAGCAGGATTACCAAGGCCTCCTGCGTCTTTCCTTGCCCTTAGGTATGAGTGCAGGCATTCTGAGGTGAGAGATTTTTTTTCTGATCCCTTAAGCCCCTGGCCCACACTCTTGGACAGATGTTCTGCATTCTGGGTCTGCCTCTGAGTGATTTTCCTCATTGGAGGGGATACTCACAACCACGCCTTGCTTTTGAGGTTAATATTTGAAGAGCCTTCTGTTGTGCAAACCCTCCTGGGACACGGCTAAGGGAACACGGTGGGGCACCTTGCAAAGATGGGGCTCCCTGAGGTCTGAAATGCACCCAGCTCTGAGTCTCTTCTGCAGTCTGGTCTTTGAATGACAGTAAGGACCGTCCCTCTCCACCACTTCTGACCTTCTTAAGTTCCCCACACAGTCTTGATAGAGCCAGGCTTTCTTCTCACAGTGGGAATTCTGTGAAGTGTTATTGGATGAGCTTACACAAAGATCAAAAACTGGTTGATAATTCTTTCCATAATCCAGTTACTTGGTAGCTATCAAACAGCGTTTTGCTTTTTGCTTCTGAAAAAAGAAGTTTACTTTTTCCTTCTGAAAGCACTTTTTTTTTCTTCTGAATGCATTAAATATGCTTTGTATCATGCAACCATACTCTTAAATGCTTAAAAGATCTTTATTAATTTAGATCACTAGTTTTCTAGGCTGCACATTAAAATCATGTGGAAAACTTTAAAAAGTAAACCTTGATGCTTAGGATGCTTCACAGACTAAATTCCATCAAAATCTCTGAGGAGGGGACCCAGCCCTCCCAGATAATTTCAAGACCGAGCGTGATAACAGAGCAAATATTTTATACTGTATTGATTTAAAAATCACCGTAGCTCTTAAATATGGGATCAGTTGCATTGGGTAGACTGTTGCTTTGTTGATATAGAACCGACTCGGCATCCATAACATTCCTCCACGGCCAGGACGTGGTCATGGTTTTCGGCCTCCTTTGAGAGTGTGGGTACACAGACATCAGAGTGAATTTATTTCAGCCATTGACGTTATCACTCATGTCTGAGCAACTGCTTCTTCCATTCTGTTCTTGGTTGAGTTCCCAAGAAGGAAAGGCTGAACCCCATGATTGTACCTACCACACTATTAAGGGCTCGTGACCCTCCAGGGAGGAATATGAGGCATTGTCCGTAGTTCACAGAGGAGGGAATTGGACCCAAGGAGAATAAAGAGCATGAGTGAGTAAAGGGCAAAGGTGAGATTGGGGTTTGGCTTCTTCTCTTTCTTGGCCACCATATTGTACCAACTCCGCTACTCCCCCCACCCCCATACCATGATAATTGTCCTGCTTGGTTCCAGATGCCCTGAGAGGCAGATCTTTCAAGTTAGCATGCCAGCACCTCCCACTAGGCCCTGGCACTTGGGTGAGCTTTGCACCCTCACTTGTGGGGTCAAGAATCAACATGGCTCCCATTCCTTACTTTCAAAGGCCAATCTTGGGGATACAAATCAGAAGACTCGGAAGAGGCCACATCTGGAATGCCCTATCCTTTGTCTTGGGAGGGTGGCCTCAGCCAAGTCCAGATAAGGACAATCAGGGGAAGCCGTGGGATATTCCCCTTGGTGATTCAGAAGGACTGGCATCTGTCACTGATCACGGAATGGCATTCCATATAACTGCAAGCACGAACAGTCTGTGGTCAGCTCCTTCCTGAGACGGATTTCAGGGCATTCTTGGTTGTCTGCTCCTTCCTTTTCTTCTCTATGCTCAGAGTGGGTGGTGGGGGGTGGGTGGGAGGGTTGTGGTGGGGACAGTTTACATGGAATTTTCATTGTAAACTCAGGTTGTCAAGCGTAGATTGTTGTGATTTGTCACCTGGCAATCTGCATGGCCGAAACGGTGGTGCAAACGTATATGAAAGAACTGAGACCCTTGTCGGCAGCATCCTTTGGAAAGAGACTACCGGGCACCTGCCGTTATGAACAGTGCTGGGTGCATTGTTCAGGCCAGAGGGGAGGGAGCCGGGTTCACCATGTCTCCCTGCATCTGTGGGAACAGTGAGGAGGTGGTGGATGGCTGGATGTGGGGATCAGAAAGACTTTAAAGCCAGTTTCATTCAGCTTTAGACATCTCGCGTTTGTCTCCATGACTTTCAGTTGAACAAAGGTCTCTGTGTCTACCTTTAAAGTGGACATGTCCGGCAGCCATATCAGGGGTAGTCCTTGTTTTTCCTTGAAAGAAACCAGCTGCTTTAAGACAGCTGGGGTTTTTAAAAATTTCTTATTTATTGATCTTGGAGAGAGAGGAAGGGAGAGAAACATCAATTTGATGTTCCACTTACGTATACATTCATTGGGTGGTTCTTGTATGTGCCCTGACCTGGGAGCGAACCCACAACCTTGGCATACTGGGACGGTGTTCTAACCAGCTGAGCTATTTGGCCAGGCCTGGTGGGTTTTGTTGATGAGTTTGGTTGGCGGGCTGTGAATGCTTGATTGCAGGGGCATGAGTCCGCCTTTTGTAAGACTCCCCTTTGCTGAGTGTTGTCCACCCTCACATTTTCTACTGCTCTGAGAATGACGTCAGCCATTCCCGAGGACAGACCTGAGAAGAGCGGCTTTGCCATTGGTGACTGTCCTCCCACAGCTTGTACGACACGAGATTGCCAACCAGCCTGAGCTTTAGGGCATTTGTGAGCCCCGTTAAGAATATAACAGTGTCCTGAGCTGCTTTGGGAATGGGAAACACTTCCTGGGCTTTTGGTCCTGTTTTTAGCCAGCCCTGGTGGGCACCACAACCGCCTTAGCAGGATGTAAGGGGGGACTGGCAACCTGTGTGGTACTTCCTGGCCTGCCTTTGCCTCTTCTTGTCTTGTTGCCTCACCCTCTGTACTGTGTGGCCAGTGGGTCAGAACTGAGTTCAAATCCCAGCTCTGCCACCAGCCAGCCGGGTGAGTTATGTCTCTCTGAGCCACGTCTTCCCCATCTGTGGGGACTGTGACAGGATTCTCTACTTTGTAGGCTCACTGTGAAGATGGAGTGAGACCAGGGATATGGAGGGCCTGGTGAAGGCTGGCCAGTTACTGGGTCCTCACCAGGTGGTGGCTCTTCATACCATTTGCTACTTAGCTCATCATTGACTTCTCTCATTGGATGACTTCTGTTTGCCTCCGCCGGCCCCTCTGGAGTTTGGTTCCCCTGGCCGTGGTCAGCAAGGATGGGAGGAGGATGAGCAGTGGGTAGAGGGATACTGTCAACCTGGACAGAGCTGCTGCCCTAATCCTGAACTCTCCTTTGCTCTCCAGGCTGTGTGTTTGAGGGCGTGCAGTACCGAGAAGGGGAGGACTTTCAGCCGGAAGGAAGCAAATGTACCAAGTGTTCCTGTGTTGTAAGTACTGCCCTGGCTGCTCCAGGGACTTTGCCTGTGGTTCATTGTGTCTGGGACTCACCAAGAGCAGCCCTGACTCTCCCCACAGTCTCTGCTTCTCGCCCTCCTGATATGGAACCAAGGGCAGATTCTGTCTCTCTTGGTGGCAGGTTTCTTGAACTTGTCACTGTTGGCATTTTGGGCTGGCTAGGTCTTAGCAGTGGTGGCTGGGAGATGTTTACCAGCAGCCTGTCTACTATCTATGGATTCTAGTAGCATTCCCCGTCTCCGCTGTGACAGCCACAAATGTCTGCAGACATTGCCACATGTCCCCTGGAGAACAAAGTCACTCCTGATGGAGAACCACTGATCTAAAGAACGAGGGAAAGAGACTGATTTTTCCTCGACTTTGGGAAGACACGGATTCTCTGCTTTTTGGGCAAAGAAGCTTCTCGCTGAAACGCCGTTGAGTTCTTTAGTGCAGTCAGATGGGAAGCAGATGCGGTCAAGTGCAGCTTGCCTGGGGGTGTCTTGTGCGGTGAGAGAACCTGACCTCTCTTTGAGGATTGGTCAGTTGTGCCTGGGGGGAGTGGCCCAGAGGGGGTGTGGCCCCCAACCTGTGGATTTCAGGCGAGTAGGGATTACTGAGACAAAACCACAGAGCTGCCCTTCCAAGCACTGTCGACTCGTAGTTCACGTACCAAGGGTATCTTCAGCGTGCTTAAGGATGAAGGAAGGAACCTGGCTTATGTTACCACGTTAACATAATTTTTATTTATATATTTGAAATTTGGAGTCAAGGCATTGGTGATGACGGTGGTCATGGTGATGACGGGGAACCTGGTCTTAACCAGCCATTCCAAGATATTTACACCATACATTTCTAAAGCTTTTAATCCTTTGTAATAAAGAACATCCAGTGTGCATTTCAGAATCTTAAAAAAATAATGGGAGAACTCTAGCATCGTCCGTTCACCGAAGTAGAATCATATGTGGATCATCATAAATCATAGCACTTGTCATTTCTCTACATGTCTTTTCTAACGTGTTTCTCCTTCCTACAGTGCACACAACTTAGAGGGTGCAGAGCAAAGTAAACATGATCAAGAGTGAGAGGGTTTTTTGTATGGGGGAGGGGGAAGAAAAGAGGGGAGGAAGGAAAACAAACGGAAAGGGAGGAAGAGTGGAAAGGAGAGGGTATTTATAACATATGTAATATTAGGTATATACTACACATCATATTGTAATAATACATACAAACACAAAAGTAATTTTCTAATGAAGATGAACATAATTTTGCATATTCAGATTCAACTTTCATGTATTTCCCCTGTTGCTAATAGATGGTTAAATAGCTTTTTGGGTTTTTTTAAATGTAAATAATTTCTATTTGCCACTAAATACGGTTCGTTTCTCAATTTTATTTCTTTCCATTGGCAGCTGTAAAGTATTCTGTTAGTTTTTCTTTAATTTTTATTTTTAAAATTTTACTTATTGACGTTAGAGAGAGAGAGAGAATGAGAAACATTTATCTGTTCCTGTATGTGCCCTGACGGGACCTGGGGACAAAACTGGCAACCTCTGTGTAGCGCAGTGGTTCTTACCCTGGGTCCTATTGAACCCTAGGGGTGCGATGAGTCGGTCTCAGGGGTTCGGAGAAGCCTCTGCCTCGGAGGCCAGAATAAAGTAATACCGTAATTGGTTGTGAGTTCATGCACTTTGTTGGTTCTGTTCTTTGAGCAAGGTGATGCTCATGCACGGCTCATTTTGTGCACCAGTAAAAAAACATATACCTATGTCTTGAATTTGGGAAAAAAAAATCATATTTTATTTTATCACTAAAGAAGGGTTCGGTGAATGCGCATATGAAACTGGTGGGTTCGGTACCTCAAAAAAGGTTAAAAGCCACTGGTGTAGCGTGATGATGCTCTAACCAGCCAAGCTATCTGGCCAAGGCCTGATAATGTTTTTTTAAAAAAATGCATCACTTTTTTTTTTTTTTTTTTTTGTAGATTAAGGAAAAACAAGGCACATCGAAGTAGGAAGTTTTAAATCTGCACCCAAATAAGCTGTCTTTCCCAGAAAGGTCTGCCAAGGCTGGGCAAGTGAGCCTCCTTGGGTAGGAAATCTGAGAGAGAGGATGACAGTCTTGTCGAGTTATCAGTAAGTCACACCGGGTTGTCCAGTGCTGTGCCACTAGCTCTTACTGAAACACACTATTCTCTTTTTATTTTTTTTTTAATTTCAATTTAAAAAAATGTTTTTAAGTTGCAGTTTACATTCAGTATTATTTTGTATTTGGTTTCAGGTGTACAGCATAGTGGCTAGACAATCATGTGCTTTATAAAATACTCTCCTGATATTTCCAGTACCCACCTGGCACAATCCGTAATTACCACAATATTGTTGACTGTGTTTCTTATGTGGTACTTTACATCCCCGTGACTGTTCTGTAACGACCCATCTGTGCGTCTCAGTCCCTCCACTCGTTTCACCCAGTTCCCCAAACTCCTCCTCTCTGACATTAATCTATTCTCTGTATCAGTGAGTCTGTTTCTGTTTTGTTATCTTGTTCTTTAGTTTCCACATACAAGTGAGATTATGTGGTATCTGTCTTTCTCTGACTATCTTATTTCATGTAGCATAATACCCTGCAGGTCTGGCCATGCTGTCGCAAACAGTAAGATTTTATTCTTTCTTTTTAATGGCTGAATAGTATTCCGTTGTATATATGAACCACATCTTCTTTATCCACCCATCTGTTGATGGGCACTTAGGCTGCTTCCAGATCTTGGCTCTTGTAAATAGTGTGGCAGGGAAGTGCATATATTCTTTGGAATCACTGTTTTGGGTTTTCACTTTGGGTATATATCCGAAGAAGTGCATTGTTCTTTCTTATGCCTCCGGTCCTTCTCTTGTGCTGTGAACCCGTCTGGAATGGTTTTCTTCTCCTGGTTTCATGTGTCCGTCTTGTGACATAGTACACAAAATAGCAGGAATGTCTCCTCTTCCAAACTGTGGCAATCTGCCCTTTAAAGCTGGCCAGCCCCTTCTTGCCGGGGAAGAACAGCTATTGTTAGACAAATATCCCACCCTCATTGGATGACTCCCTGCCTTGGAGCACCCCCTCTGCCGTCATGCCCGTGTGAAGCATCTGATGAAGGAATCGCCAGCTCTCCGAGCTGCCCCCCTACTCTCTCACAAATACTGCACACAAGTCAGGTGGCTTGTACTTCATATCCGTCCCTCTTAGATACTCCCTCCAAATATGCAAACCTCCGTCCACCTGTGGTTTTGTGATGTGCTGACGAAGGTGGACTACCAGAGAGACCCCCCTGTCTGTCTCATTGAGACGGATTCCTTAGATAATGAGATGAATGCCTTACCCATGACCTTCCGTCCCTGGTTCAGGTCGGGACAGTATACATGGCATTCCAGACGGCTGAGAGCATGCTAACGTGTGGAGGTATCTGAGGAGGATTTCACAAGTTCACTCTTTCCCATTCCAGAAGCAGAACGTCTGAACATTTTTAAGTGTGACTATCATCGTGACTCATGTAAAAAATCCCTTACTAATACTTGTTAAATTGTATCATCCCCGTTTGCTCATTATATAAGTGAAGAGAGCCAAGAGACTCACTTCTCCAGGATTCTGATGCTAACTAGGGGGGTGGGGGTGGAGGGGAAGAGCCTAAGCTCCTTTAGCTGTTCCATCGACTTGTCTGAGTCATATTAGAGCGTGTTCTTCATGGTGTGTGTTCAGTCTAAATCCATTCTGAAATGGAAGGAAGGTGATTCCTTCTGAAGGCAGAAGGACAGAATAATTTCTACAGTACACTGAGCCTGGGTTAAAGCACACATCCGCTTCTCTTCTGTTTAAGCTTGAGCTCTCGTAACCTGCCTAGCTGAAGAGCAAACAGCTCTGGCTGCCCTTGTCAGTCAAATTCTCAGGGAACCGGATGGTGGCCGTAGGTAGGCACCGACATTTCCATAAAGCCCGACGTCTCCCAGGCTTCTGAGACGACAGACCCAGGTGTCGCTGAGAGACGTCTGCGTTCTCTTTCGCCAGCTTATTTTAAGAAGCCCACGGGCTTGGCGTTCTTGGAAATTGTTCACTGAAGGGAGGAAGGCCCATGGAGCTGTCCGACACCCTTGAAAGAGCGGCAAGGCCTCGGTCTGTAAAAGCAGCCAAATTAACTGGCCAAGATCAATTACTTCTGCTGACAAAGGCGTATTAAGTTCAGAGGATTCTGACTAATAAACATGGGTTGTTAATGGGCTGTCTGTGATGAAGGAGCTGTATTTTACTGGCTCTTAGAAGCCCCGAAGTCCATAAACACCTTTGCTCTCGCTTACACTTTCGAGATTGCGAGTACCGTCTCTCAGGGAATATGAGCTCCGAGGACGGCCATTTGGCGAGAACAAAGAAAATGGAGATCTTCATGGGTCCCCGTTCCTCTAACCTCTGCCAAGCTCTTTGACCTCCTCACCAGCCCTCCCTTGTTCTCTCTGCTCTGGCCTCTGGGCAGATCCTTGGATTTTTGCTACACAAAATGCGGACCAGACCAGAAGCGTTGGCCTCCCCACAGAGCTTATTAGAAATGCAGAATCCTGGGCCCCGCCCCAGACCTACGAAACTGAAGCCTGCAGTTTAACGAGACTCCCAGAAGATTCCTGTGCCAAAAAGCTGGAGGAGGGCTGGTCTACCATCCAATGGCCTTCATCTAGGCTGCTTTTCCTTCCTTCTTTCCTTTCTCCATCTATCATCACCCATACCTAGTTACCACCCGCTCATTCTGCCGTGGGAAGCCCCGTCCTCCCTTCTGACTCCCAGACCAAGTCCTGTTGCTAAACTCTTTAGTGCAAATCATTCTTTACTTTCCAAATATCTAAAACAATTTGGGTCCTGGCCAGTTGGCTCAGTGGTAGAGCATCAGCCCAGCGTGTGGAAGTCCCAGGTTCGATTTCCGGTCAGGACACACAGGAGAAGCGCCCATCTACTTCTCCACCCCCTCCCTCTCCTTCCTCTCTATCTCTCTCTTCCCCTCCTGTAGCCATGGCTTAATTGGAGCAAGTTGGCCCCAGGCTCTGAGGACGGCTCCATGGCCTCCGCCTCAGGCACTAAAATAGTTTGGTTAGCTTGGTTACTGAACAACAGAGCAATGGCCTCATGTGGGCAGAGCATAGCCCCATAGGGTGCTTGCAGGGTGGATTCTGGTCGGGTACATGTGGGAGTCTGTCTCTCTGCCTCCTCGCTTCTCACTTAAGAAAAAGAAAAAAAAATGACTTGGAATATTTTTGTGACAATTTTATCAAACTTCATTTGCTCAAAAGGGTGACTAGTGTGTAGTACACAAAGGGCATTTATAATAATTGCCTGACTTTCCTTTCTTCCCCCACTGCCTCTCTCTGCCTCTGCTGCTTTATCTACCCTCTCACGGCCAGTCCTCCCCAGCTCAGCAGGGGGCAGAGAGGCACACATCAGTGGGTGAGCTCAGCAAGGATGGATTTAGGATCAGCTGCGGTAGCACTTACTGCAAACTGCTTTGCATGGCATGTGGATGACTTCTCTGGGGATGTCTTGTTTGGAAAGTGTTCTCTAAGCCTCACAGGTTGTCACAGCACATGGCAGCAGGAAGACGCAGTGGCAGGAAGCTCTCACCAATGACTGGGGCCGCTTGTAGCGCCAGGGCATCGTCCTCCCTGTTCAGATTTGTTCACCTTGCCCTGAAACGAGGGGGAGAGACACGTCTGACCACCCCCTGTTCTAGCGTCTGGCTCAGACCACACTTCCCTATAGGCAGAAGCAGTGGGCCATCTCGGGTCATCTCAGCATTTCTGTGGTCACCAATCCAAGTTGCATACTCCCAGCTACTCCGCTGTTTTTGGACAAGAAGACTGGGGACCTTCCATGCTGAGCCCTCTCGTGGCCTCCGCCTTACTTGAAATATGTGCCATTTGGCACGTTTTCATTCTTGGCTGTCACTGTATCTCCCCTGTCCATGGGGGGAAATTTGGCTGTATCCGGACAATAAATCGGAGAATCGAGCAATTATCGAGTGAATTAGATCAGTGTGAGCAGTTTAGCTCAGCAAACCCTCAGAGTAGTTTTCAAAACGAGGCTGAAATATTGATGTTGCTGCTGCAGCGTCCCCTTTAGTACGGCGGCCCTACCCTCACCCACCCTGAGCACAAAGAGGTCTTGGGTTGGAGCAGTCAATGTGGAGGGGGGAATAAAGGCTTTTCTTTAAGGGCTGCATAGCAGTTGACAATTAGGAGAGACCCTCCAACTTGCTTCATAGAGCAGTTGGTGCTCCTGGTGTTTTATGTTCCGTGAATCTGCTTATTTGTAATCTGTCAGTGAAGGCTTCTATTAAAAGGGCTGTTGCAACGCCATTTTCTTTGGATTGAATCCAGCCATTGTTATGGGGATATCAGAATGTTGCTTCTTGAAAATATTACCCAAAGGACCTGTTTAGGGGGCAAAGCTGGGTTTATTGCTTACTGTGGCCATTGGGCATTACCTTGACAAAGCCTTAAAACAGGGTCTTAGAGGAAAAGATCAGTGTTGGGGTTAATAACCTGGTTTCAAGGGGTCCAGTTTAAGGTGGGCTTTTCAATATAAGGACTTAATTTGGATTGGGCATTTTCACGATGTACTAGTGTAAAATTGGTGAGAGCCTCAAGGCATGTTTTAAAAATTCACGAGCATAGCTGAGTACTATCAGCAAGTTTCTGGAATCAACAGGGGGTTTGATTTTGTTTTAAAACCTTGAGAATGACTATTACATATTTTGAATTCTATTTCAGCCCGCCTCCTGTGTTTTCAGGCCAAATCCAGAATTTTAATCCCCATATATGCCTTTATTTTTTTTGTGGTTTCTAAGGTTCCTTGTGCTTATTTCTTTATATAATTTATAGCTGAATCATCCTGTAAAGTTATTTTTCTACACAGGGAACCACCATCTTAAAAATGAGTCCAACAAGCAAAACAGTTGGAAAGGAAACTTCCTGTATGGCATTTGAGTATTTATAGGAAAACACACAGTTTGAAAAGAAGTCAGCAGATTTATTTACGGAGACATTATTAATAACAATAGCTACTTTTACAGAGTGCGTACCCTGTGCCAAGTACGCCTATGGGGCTTTCATGGTCATCTTCAGAGTTTTTCTGAAACCTAGGAGGCACTAACCCCACTCTTTTTTGATGAAGAAACTGAGATTCTGGAAAGTTTAATAGCCGGCCTCAGGCCAAAGAGCTAATAAGAGTTGAAATCCTGAACTTCCTGATTAAAAAGCCACATGTCATTTTTCTCCCATCCACCATCCTTCCCCTCCAACCAGGGCAACTTTAGGATAGTAGGTATGAGTGTTTTTAGACATTTGCAAGTGGGAAGTGCCATTGGAGTCTATAGAGTGAAGAACAACCAACCATTTTGAAGGAGAAGTAATGGCGCTGTGACATTTGTGTCCACAAAACCCCCTAGTTTGGTGCAAGGAGTATTAACACAATAAAAATGTGAATTACACTTCCTCTCTCTGAAGTTCACAAGTCTTAGCAAGTTTAAACTCATACCAGATTGTAGCCTTGGGCGTTCAGCCTAAGTATCTGTCACCATGATGCCAGAATGGATGAAGAAGACGTATCTGTTACCCTCACATCAGTTGGAGCATGGAGACAGTGCTTCTCCTTGCCAAGAAATTATGAATACACAAAGAAAGTGGGATGGTTGCTGGGACAGAGCCATTGTCATTGTCTCTGCTTCCACAGATGGATAGAAATACATGTTATCCGATGGGGACTGTCTCTTCCTTGTAATAGTGGCTGATGAAGGAGAAGCATTGGTTTGGGGTAGCGTTCCTTGGAGATTAGATACAGGAATTGGGGGTCACATAGGCATGAATTTCAGTGGTTCTGTGAACTCAGTTCACCCTCCTTGTAGGTTGCAGGGGCACTTGTGCACTTGCTGTTGACCCATTGCTTCCTGCTGTTTGTCTAAGAAGCAAATGCATTTACAGATTTGAATAAGATTTGGAATAGATATTGAGAGCTGGTGGAAAATAAAATGAGCCCAATCGATTAAATCTCATCTCGTTGTGTCCTTGTGAAAACCAATCATTCTTTTTATTTTATTTTTCCTCTTCTTTTATTCTCTTAAAGGTCTCTCTCACGAGGAGCTTCTTTCATCTCCCGAAAGTCTCAGTATAGATACCGATTTTACTAAACACTGAAGAATGTTCCAGCTGTTCATGCTGTCCTCTTTCCATCTTTCCATCCATCCTTTGTGTCTACACCCTGCCGGTCATTTATTAATTTAACCATGTGTTAAACACTATATATTGGGCACTGGGTGCTCAGAGATGAAGGGGGTTTCACTGTTTCTCTTCAGACAGTTACAATCTATTGGCTTGGGTGTGTTCATTAAAAATAAACCACAGACTTGGTTGTGTGGCTCTTTTGATTGGAGCATCATCTGGATGCGCCAGGGTTGCAGGTTCAATCCCCAGTCGTGGGCACTTGTGGGAGTTAACCAATGGGTATGTGGAAGGGTGGAGCATCAGGTCAATATTTCTTTCTCTTTCTCCCTCCCTCTCTAAAAAATAAAAATAAATAATTAGAAATAAATAAGTAAACCTTAAATCAAATCTTTTGCCACATTTTTTGTGTGCTAAGTATAAGATAATATATATGTGCCAACTATAAGAAATATGAACACTAAAAGAAGTTCAGATATATTAGAAAATAGAAATAATTATGCAACTCAAAGATAACCACTATTGGTCTAATTGGATATAGTTCCTTCTAACCTTTTTTTTTTCTTCATATCAACATGTAGTTACATGACTAGATAGGACCACATTCTCTATGTAGTTTTGAATCCTGGTTATTTTCATTTAATATTATATTGTGAACATGTCTCCATTTCATTAAAAAGTCATTGAAAAATAATTTTTAATAGTTACAATAATAGTCTATCAGTACACCGTAATTTATTTAATCATTTCTTTGTCTTAAAAATTAATATTGTTTCCAATTTCAGATATTATAAATGAAACAACATACATTTTTGAAAATTAATCTTTCCTTGTTTCTATCATTATTTACTTGGGCTAAACTCATAAAAGGATAATTAGTGAGCATTTTAAGGGAGAGGTGTGTGTGTGTGTGTGAGTGTGTGTGTGTGTGTGTGAGTGTGTGTGTGAGTGTGTGTGTGTGTGTATTTCTAGTACACCTTGCATAGGTGATGTTCTAATTTGCAGTCCAATCAGCAGTACTTATGTGGATATCTTTCTGCCTCAAAACTGTTTTTTCATTTGAGAATCTTGTGGCCCTGGCCAGTTGGCTCATTGGTAGAGTGTCAGCCTGGTGTGTGGATGACCTGGGTCCAATTCCTGATCAGGGCACACAGGAGAAGTGCCCATCTCCTTCTCCACCCCGCCCCCTCTCGCTCTTCTCTCTCTCTCTTTCTATCTTCTCCTCCTGCAGCCATGGCTCAATTGGAGCAAGTTGGCCCCGGGCACTGAGGATAGCCCTATGGCTTCCACCTCAGGTGCTAAGAAGAGCTTGGTTGCTGAGCAACGGAACAATGCCCCAGATGGGCAGAGCATCGCACCCCTAGTGGGCCTGCCAGGTGGATCCAAGTCGGGGTGCATGTGGAGTCTGTCTCAGCCTCCCCTCCTCTCACTGAACACGCACACACACAAAAGAAAAGAGAATCTTGTTTTCAGTCTCATTTCGCTTCCAAAACTGAACATTTTTCCTACGTTTACTGGTCAACTGTGTTTCTTCTGTAAATGGTGTGTTTGTTTTTCATTTTCCTATGAAGTGGTTCAAGTCCTACTGAAGTTTATGTGTGCACGAAGGATATTAATCTTCTGCTAGTTATGTAAAGGTATGTTTTCAAAAACACTGGGAAAAAAAGATGCCTTGTGTGCCCTCTGACCTTGATGCGTACACTGCATGTTGGATGATGGCAGAGTCTGTCAAAATCTCATGTCTTCTTCCAAACATTGCTCCTCAAATCTTGATCCAAACATATTAACAGGGAGAAAAATGAGTCAACGCTGTCAGCTCCCAAGTTTAATTAGTCCAAGGCTTTTCTGTGTCTGTGCTCTTCCCTTTCCGTCTCTGACCCCTTCATCCGGAGAGGGTGTGACCTCTGTACCTGCGCCGTTCCTGGAGTCTCTGCAGTGCCTGACCCCGTCCCATCCCTGTGGCCGGGGTGCTGCAGCCTTTCACCCTCCCGCCTCACCCCGGCCTCTCTCTCTCCCTCGCCTCCCAGTGCGGAGTGTGTGAGCTGCTTTCCTGGCCTGACCTTGGTTTCGGGCTCCCGCTCCCTCCCTTCCTGCCTCTTCTTTGTTTTCCATTTTGAGTTTCTTGTGGACACAGGCTCAGTGTACTTCACACCTTTGAGTACAGTGTCTTGAACGTAAAAAGAATAGAAAACCTTTGACTAAATGCCTCTGGTCTTAACTGTTTTTGATTTGAGCATTTTTGTTCTTGAAAATGAATGATGCGATCCAGATCTTTCTGTCTTCCTGCTTGGGTCTTTGTTTCAGTCTATTCACTTTTTCCGTTCCGTGAACATGGTGGCATGAAGGATTTATAGTAACTCCGTGGAGGAAGAGAATCCAATCTAAAGCTTTAAAGAATACCGTTGGGGAGACTTCAGAATAGCTGTGTGATTAAGAAGGGGCGGGGTAGGGTGGGCTTTGGCTCCTCACAGCCTCATAAGGTGACAAGTATAAGACTGTATCTTCTGCGTTGTGGAAAGAAGAGAGAGAGGAACTATGCATTAATGAAAGTAAAAGGAAATACCCTATTTTGTCAGTGAAACAGAAAAAGGTACTAGTGTCATAGCATTTTAGAATATTTCCAGTTTTTATTATTTTATGGTTTTAATTATAGTTTACATAATATTATTTTGTATTAATTTTAGGTGTACACCATCGTGGGTAGAGGAGAATTTGTTTATTTCTGATGGATACCTATGGGTCCGCTCCTCTCTTTGTTGCTTTGTTTCTGCTGCATGGTGTCATCTCCCTCCCCCACCCACACTACCATCCCTCCTCTCTTTCTCCCTGCTTCCATGTTCCTTTCCCAGCCTCTTCCAGTCCTCTTTAAGCTGTTCCTCTTGGAATCTATTAGAACAATAGCCTGTTTTAATAAAACAGCATCATTCATGTTCATTGCTATCTTGGTCTCTCTTTGAATAACCATCCCAGAGTGCTGTACACACTAGATCGTCAGGAAATATCTTTTGAATGAATTGCTTACACATTTTGGTACCTTTAAAATGTCATTCAAATGTTTGATTCGGAGGGTGGCAGCCCTTCTGTGGTCCCGTGAATGGCTTCAATTACCACCATTTCCTTTGAGAGGAATTTTAAATGGTACCACTTGTTAGTGGGAGCAGCAGTGTGTTTGGATCCCGGAAAGCCTCGGTCCTTCCAGAGATTGGGGGATACCAAACCACAAACACAGGAGATTATTTCCCACGTACACGTGCAGCATCGCCTTTGAAGCCCGGCCGTGAGCCTCCCCTGAGTCATCACGGTGAGTCATCTCCCGCACACCCCTACATCCTCTAGCTGTGGTTGAAAAGAGCCAGCTTGAAGCATGGAGCAGCTTTCACAGTTTAGAAAGGGGACGGGATCTGCAGCCCCATGAAATGCATAAACAACCACCTCTATCACCTAATTCTACACACTACATTTTTTCTCCAGGGTCTCTCTTCTTCTGTTCTCTGTGATACATAACAGAATCAGAGAATGTGATCCCAACTAATAATATTACATTCCAAATGTCCCAAGCAAGGACTTTCCTAAATATTGCTTCAGTTAACTAAAAGAAAAAACTGATATATTCATAATGCATGAAAAGACATTCCCTCCAGTGTGTGTGTGGGGGGGGGGGAGGATACCTGTTTCATTTTTGGTCTGATTAAATATAAATTTGTAATATAGTCAAATATCATTAAAAGCAGTGACTCATGACAAAGGACTATCCTTTGGTCCTATTGTAAGAACTAAACTTCAATAAAAAAAATTACTTTTGAATTTCAAAGAGAGTATGAGAAGTTCCTCTCGCCTCATTGATACTGATAGCGATCTTAATTTTTTGCATTCTTTAATTTGACAGAACCAGCTTTTACTCTCCCTTTCATATTTCTGTTGTCAGGCTGTGCTAAGTGTAGGGCTCCTTTCCCTCACCGCTGAGTTTATGACTGTGATTGGTAGATGACAGGAGTGACTGTTCCCGACATCGGTGGGAAATGTGTGTCTTTCCAGTTTCAAGTTCAAGAAAAGGAAAGGAGGGGACTCTTGAGAATTTGGGGTTTTGTTATTAGGTTCTCAGCATCCACAATATTCATAAACAAAGGACACAGCTGTCTTTAATAACCGAGCCTACTAACCGAGAGAACAGAACACGTGCCAGAGAACATCAGGCTGCAAGAAGACTGTTTCCAACACAGAAAAAAAATTTCCATATATTGAAGCAAGATTTCATTTACAACCAAACTGGATGTTTACCCAGAACTTCAATCATGAGGTAAAATCATGTGACCACGCACTTAAGAAAAAAAATGAAATGAAGTTGCTAGTGTTTTTTAAAGTTTTATCTTTGTTATTATATTGTTCTGAATGATTTTAGGCATAAAAATATGTTCTGTATCCCTTAGGGAGTATTTTATCTTATCTTATTTTATTTTTTTCAGAGAGAGAGAGAGAGACAGGAAGGGAGAGAGATGAGAAGCAGCAACTCATAGTTCTTATAGTTGCATCACTTTAGTTGTTCATTGATTGCTTCTCATACTGCCTTGACCAGCGCAGGAGGTAAGCTCAAGCTGACCCAGTGATCCCTTGCTCAAGCCATCAACCATGGGATCATGTCTATGACCCCACACTCAAGCCATTGACCCCACATTCAAGCTGGCAACCTCAAAGTTTCAAACCTGGGACCTCTGCATCCCAGGTCAATGCTTCATCCACACCACCAGTGGTCAGGCCCTTAGGGAGCACTGTTGTGGGCAAGAGCCTTGGCTTGACCTGAGCTGTCCAATGTGGTCACCGTGAGGCACGTGGGGTATTGAATACTTGAAATGTGGCTCCCCTAAAAGAAGACTGTTGTATAAAGTATATGCTGGAAGTTAAATACCCAGCAAGTAGGTAAAAAAACAACAACATGGGGAACCATTTCTTGGCAAAAAATACCCAGGGACTTCAAGTTTTCTTCCTCTAACTATAACATACACAACGTTGTAGCAAACAGGACCTGCAAAGCTGTTCCATACGTGAAGGGTTTTATGCAAAACTAAAAGGATAAGGATCTTTTGCTTTTTGTAGAAACAAAATAGAAGATTCTAGAGGAACTTCAGGGCTTTGGAGCCAAAAACACTCCCATCCCCATTTTTTCTCTTTTTCCAATAAAAGAAGTCCCCGATGGTTCTAAGGATTTCCTGGGAAGCTGCGCACAAAGTGCCCTGCTTAGGAACCAGCCTGCAGAAGATGCCCTCCCTTTTCTGTGGGTCTGAGTGGTTTTTAGTTATAGTCCTTTCCATGGTAACCTGTTTGAACTTAGAACATTTATTTCTATCTCAAACCTAAATATTTAAAACCAAAGTTTTCTCTTTGCCTTCCAATGCCGGTGCCTTTCCTTTTGCTCACAGGGAGCCAGTGTTTTGAAGTCTGAGTCATTCTTTCTCTCCCCTTAAGGGGGATGTCACCCCTTCTGTAGAACTTTTTTTATGATGGGGACGTCTAAGCACCATTCGAGTAACGCTCTGACCCTGCTGTGTTCGCTGGGATTATAATGTGAGTCACATAAGCAATTTTTAATTTCCTAGTAGCCACATTACAAGAAGAAGAAGAAGGAAAGAAAGAAACAGGTGAGATGAATTTTAATAATACAATTCATTTAATAATACTGGGTTCGATAATATTTAACTCATTGTATTAAAAAGATTATTATTTTAGTAGATAGCGTTATAAAAATATAAACGGGATGTTTTACATTCTTCATTTATTTTATTTTTATTTTATTCATTTTAGAGAGGAGACACACACACACACACACACACACACACACACACACACACACAGAGAGAAAGGGGGGAGGAGCAGGAAGCATCAACTCCCATATGTGCCTTGACCAAACCAGTGCAGGGTTTTGAACTGGCGACCTCAGTGTTCCCAGGTCGACGCTTTATCCACTGTGCCACCACAGGTCAGGCGGGATGTTTTACATTCTTTTCACCTTCTTTCCTACTTGCTGTGTGTTTAACTTCCGGTGCGGATTTCACACAAACATCACCGCTTATAGCAGAGCCATATTCCAGGTACTCGTTGGCACATGTGGCTCGCAATGACCCCACTGGACAGCACAGGTCTGTCCAGTGCTGAGAGATAGCAGAGGACCAGGTCCCACATTGCCCCCTGCCACATTGCTTGTCTGTCTGTGGTCTGCATGGCTGACACTGTGCCAAGAAAGCATGTTAATAACCAGACAGCATGATCCTTCTAAGGGTTCGCCTCCCTCATCTCTGAGGCCTCCAAGGTCCCCCTTCTTTTTCAGAGGTAATGTCAAAGGTCTCCTCCACCTTATTCTCCAAGAATCCCCCTTCATGCAAACCTCTGCAGACATACTGGGTTACTTGCAGGTGCTCCCACCTGCCAGGCACACTCTGCCCTGAGGCATTTTTGTATTTATAGAACCAAACCTCTGCCTGGAATGTTCTTCCCTGGATGGCCAGGTCTGGCTCCTTCCTCTCCTTCAAGGCTTGGCTTGAATGTCACCTTTCCAGTGAGGTCTTTCCTAACCAATACTATCTAAAATGGTGACCCCTACTTTGCTACCAAGTCTCTCTGCCACCTGATACTTCTTATCGAGCCAACCTTGTTAATTTTATTGCCATCGGATATACTTGTTTTTTCTGTTTCTCCCCAATTCTTCCCCCCCCCGCCCCCGCACACGGAATACACACACCATTAAACAGGGACATTGCTGTGCTCCCACTACTTAAAATGGAACTCAGCGCAGAGTAGGAACTCAAGACATGTATGCTGAATGGATGAATGGATGAGTGAATGAATGAACAATACCAAACATTTGGTATTTCTTAATCATAGCATTTACCAACAATTCATTAACTATTTGTGCAAGTCCTAAATACCACCTGGCCAAGATAAATGGAGTTGCCTTGTTACGTTTGGAAAACATAATCGAACCGTCTATGCATAAACTTTGCCCTGGTTAGGGGGCCCACTAATGGACTGTTATGTTGTTGTCCAGGTCAGCTAGACTCCCGCGGGAGTCTGTCTGGTCAGTGCCCTCAAACACAGCGTGGCTCACTTTTAAGTGGTGACTTGATGGAATGTCAGAGCAGATTCCGATTCATGAGTTCTCCAATGCTTTTCCTTCCTTGGAAATAGATTCTCAGGAATTCTCAAAATTTAGCAATTCTCCACTTGAATATGTAACGGGGGGGGGGCAGGTTGGATTACCTCCTCTGCCTTTACAAACCCAGCAAACCCTCAGACAGGCCTCTCCCGTTCCGTTTCAGCAGCGTCCTTGAAAGTGCTGTGAGCATGTGCACAGGCTCAAGGCACCGTGGGACAAGGAGTTGTTGGCTGGGTCCGCGTGGGGAGCAGCGCTAACCATGGGGCTCGCGCAGCCAAACAGCGTGATGCGATCGCGATCCGGCTGCTGAAGGCCTGGCAGATGGCAGGGTCTGGGGCACTAGCTGCTGGCTCTTTGGAGGCAAGGCCAAGGCTAATGTAGCAGCCAAAGGACTTTCTTTTCTCTTGCTGGTTGTTGTTTTTCTTCCTCCTCAGCAGGAGGGAAGTCTCCTGGGTCAGAGGGGCTCTCTCAGAACTTTGTGACTTGCAGTCTGAGGTTTGCAAGGAGCTCTCACCGTCTCCTTCCTTCCCTCCCTCCCTGCTCTCAGTCCCTGAACGTACAGTTGGCAGGGGCCTTAAATATATTTCACACTAAGTCATTCTTTCTAGCTGTAGAATGGCCTCTTATCACTCATTCTCTCACATGTTCCCAGGGAGGAAATCAAACCTTTGTAGATATAGCTCAAGAGTCAGAACTCAAGATGGAAGTTTCTGGGTGATGAGTCCCATATTGACTGCGCTTTTCTCGCCTGAGCACCAGGAACCCAGTGGGCTTCATGTGCTGAGAACGTGTAATCCGGTGAATAAGAATTCCGAATTCTAAGTCAAAATGGTCTTGTGGGTAATTTAAAGCTTCGTAAGATCGTCTTGGATTAAAACCAAGAACTCAAATTTTAGAAAGATATGTCTTCTTTCCATGCAAAATAGTCAAGCGTATGAAGGTGTGTTCTTGAGCCTGGTTTCTGGTATGTAGTAATTATTATACTTTCAAATGTTTTATTGTACAATAAAGTCTTGACTGTACTTACTGGTTTATACTGTTCCAGCACTTACAATGGGTAGCGGTGGACAGGAACTTCCGAATTCATTCTGAGGAAGGGTCTTTCGTTTGAGATTAATTTTCCATTTGTCTTAAAGGGACTTTTTCTTCTGTGACCCTCCATTCAGACCTTACAGTCTAGATGACAACACAGATGTCCTGTCTGCTGGCTACTCAGTTTCTGACTTACCTACGGCCCTCACTGAACAAGGCCAAATGCTTTCCAAAGGCTGATACTGAACTATGCGTAACCTGGGCCCTGGGGCCGAGGAAGGGACCTGGGGGCGTGGGAACCCATTTCACCCTCCAGTCTTTTTTTTATTTTTAACTTCTTAATACCTCTTTGATTTCTCCCACTTTCTCAGAACTTCAGAGGTAACCACGGTCGGACGTAAGTCGGAGATCTCTGCAAACCCTCTTGCAGACGGTGTCATACACATCCAGACCTTCATGGTCAAGATCTGCATGGATTTTGCATTTGTCTGGCACAGATTGGTTAATAACTATGCTCGTTTTTTTATGATCTGCCAAATGGCCCATTTGTAATCCTTTTCTGTAACACACCCGTAAGTCCCCTAATAGCCACGTGCTGAGTGCCGCAGTGAGAGAAGAGAAGGTGGAAAGGAGACTTAGGGAAAGCGTGAGTTTTTGGGGCTGTGTGGCTCAACGATGCCGAGTCACAAGAGCCCTTGTGACGCTGGCACATGTTATCGTGGTAAGTGAGACCGTTCATTCATTCGTTTATTCACGTATCAACAGATTTTTACTGGGGACCCTCTAGAACCAGGAGTGTGGCTCTGTTCTAAGTGCTGGGAACAGGACAGTGAACTGGGAAGGTAAAGGGTCACGCTCGTGAGGCTTACTCTCCAGTGGGGAAGGTAAGATATAACCAGCAGAAATAAGGGAACTATATGTATGTCAGAGAGTGAAAAGTGCTAAAGAGAAAAATAAAACAGAGAAGGGGAAGAGAGAGTGTTAGAATGAGGTGGGTGGTGATTTCAAGTAAGGGGATTTATGGCCTTTTCCCGTGTATTTCGTAGCATTGGATCCCAATCTCTGCAGTTTATGACTGATAGACACTCACATATTTGTTAAAAAAAAAAAAAAGGAACTCAAAATAATTAAGAAATCCCCAGAAATTTGTCTAGATCAAATAATAAACTTCAGTGCATAGAAATATCTAGATTTCATCTGTCTTTTCCATTTCTGAACTGAGTGCTGACTCTCGGGGTTAGAGCCATTTCTATTTCTAGTTGGTTGATTACTTTTGATGTGTATAGGTGTTGGTTTTGTTGAATGCCTTTTGTGCACCTGTTGATGATCGTGTGGATTTTTGTCCTGTGTTGTATTATTGATAATGGTGTATTATATTGATTGATTTTCATATGTGAATTCAGTCTGGTCATGGCGTCTAATCTCTTTTATATGTTGCTGGATTCAGTTTGCTGATATTTTGTCAAAGATTTTAGGGCCCATAATCATAAGGGATGTTGGTCTATAGTTTTCTTGTGATGCCTTTTGTTCTTGATCAGAATAATATAGCTTCATAGACTGAGTTGGGAAGTGTTCTCTCCTTTACTTTTTGGAAACCTTTGAGAAGGATTTGTTTTAATTCTTCTTTAAACATTTGGGAGGATTCAACAGTGAAGCCATCTGGGCCTAGACTGTTCTTTGTGGGAAGTGTTTTGATTACTAATTCAATTTTTTTCTTGTTATAGGTCTATTTAGATTTATTATTTCTTCTGGAGTCAGAGTCAGTAGTATGTGTGTGTCTAGGAATTTCCATTTCATGTAGATCATCTAGTTAGTTGGCACACAGTTAACTGTTCATCGTGTCCTCTTATAACCCTTTTCATTTCTGTAAGGTTAGTAGCAATATGCTCATTTTCATTCTTGAGTTTAGCAATTTGAGTCTTTTCTCTTTTGCTCCTGTTCAGCCTATAGCTAATGCTTTGTCAATTTTGTTGAGCTTTTTAAAGAACTTACATTTAGCTTCATTGAATTCTCCTATTTTTCTACTCTCTGTCTTATTTGTTTTCAATCTAGTCTTTATTATTTTCTTTTTTACATGATTGCTTGAGATTTTATTGCTCCTCTTTAACTTTTTAAGGTAGAAGGTTCAGTTATGAATTTGAAAGTTTTCATACTTTTTAATATAGGTGGTTATAGGCATAAATTATTCTCTAAGCACTGTTTGGGTTATATCCTATAAGTTTGATACGTTGTATTTTTATTTATATTGACCTCAGAACATTTTCTAAATTTTTCTTCTATCTTCTTTGACCTACTTGTTTCAGAAGCGTGTTGTTTAATTCCCATATTCTTTATGGGAGAGTGGATTTTTAGAAGTCTTCCCTCTATCAGTCTTGGTTCTGTAAGCATTCTGGAATTATTTTATGTTACTTCTGCATTTCATCGTATCAACTCGTTTTCTTTAAGCTCTAGGAACATCCTTGAGGTTAAATCTTTGTGTCCATAAGTTTTCCCCTAAGATAACACATTTTTAGGAATATATTTTCTGGGTCCAAAGACATTAATATTCTTACTTCTTTTTGTTATACTTTGCCAATTTGCATTCCACAAAAACTCTCAATTCACACTTTGGCCATTAGTATATATAAAGTTGCATTCTCCTGCATGCTTAGCATCTCTGGATATTATAACATGCAATCTTTTTTTTATTATGAAGTTAGAAAATACAGAGTTTTAATTCCACTTTTTTTCTTATTTAGATAGATGAGTGTAACAACCAGGATAATGGCCAAAAATATGATCTCAATAAAAATAGTTATGTTTTTTCTAAAGTAATCATTGTATTCTGCTCTATTTACAAAATACACAAATGGTAATTTCACTTTAAAAAACTTAAATAAGGCCCTGGCTGGTTGCTCAGTGGTAGAGCGTTAGCCTGGGTTTGATTCCCAATCAGGGCACACAGGAGAAGTGCCCATCTGCTTCTCCACCTCTTCCCCTCTCACTTCTCTTTCTCTCTCTTCCTCCCCTCCTGAAGCCATGGCTCAATTGGAGTTAGCTGGCCCCAGGTGCTGAGAATAGCTCCATAGCCTCTTCTTCAGGTGTTAAAATATGGCTCCAGTTGCAATGGAGCAAGGTCCCACATGGGCAGAGCATCACCCCTTAGTGGGCTTGCTGGGTGGATTGGCTCAGGGTGCATGCGGCAGTCTGTCTCTGCCTCCCCTCCTCTCATTAAAACAAAAAAGCAAACAAAAAACCTTAGAAAATGTAGATCAGAAATACTGTTTTTAAATTCTGAGAGAGATGTTAGTTTGTCTTCTTAATGAAGGATTAGATCTTACAGTGTGTGAGTGAATCCCTAAGATCATCATGTATTGTTGGCTAGGTTTCAGTGGGAAGAAGACCCCTTCTTACACTCTGTTATTTGCCAAGGAAAATAGGAGAAATAATGACAGAACCAGAAAGCAGAGCGCAGGCAAACGGCCAGAACTCGGTTTGATGAGTACTCCAGAAGCCAACATCCCCCACCTATGATGTTCTGTTTGGGCAACGCTACCGCTACTGGTAGCACAAGGCACTGTTTTAGGAAGAGCCCCTGACATCATGCTTGACTAGCAATAGGGTAGGTTTGACAGATAGACATCCCGTGCTCAGCCGGGGTCCCCAGGCAGCGTGCTGCCCATGCTGGTGTACTGCCTGCAAACAGTGATGTGTCCGTTCGCGGACACCCGTGTGTTGTAATTTCTCACTTCCTTTTTGGGATGCAATTGGAGAGAGGCTCATGAGCTTGGTGACCAGAGTTTGCCCTCTAGTGCAAACTGGCACAGAGAGCACAGAAAACCAGCCTGAGGGAGGGAGATTGGAGGAGCCCATCGGCCCCGCCCGCCTACTTCAGGGTGGAGCCGCCCTTCTCCGCCAAAGCACCTTCCCGATACAAGTTTATGAGAATTTTTCCCTGGATTAATTTAGAATTCGTTAATACCTTGCCCTTCCGTGTCTACTTTACTGTGTTCCTTAATATAAATAAAAATACAGCTTATAGAGCCTAGCATTGGAAAGGACAGCAAAATGACCCAGTGATCCTGAGCAAGTTACTTAAACTTAAGTGAATTTTCTCAGCCACGAAATGAGGGATTTGTGTTAGTCCTTGATTCTCAATCCTCTCTAAGCCCTGCTCTTAAAGAGCTCTTAGGCTCTTTATGCATATTGCATACAAATTTTAATTTCGTTTCTTTTGAGTAGGTTTTACACGCACATGTATATTCCTAGGGTACAAGATGCTAAATGGTGAAAATGAAGTTTCCCACCCACCCCTGTGACTCAGTAGTTTGTTTTCTCTGGATGTAACAGCAGCTACTAGGTTTTTGTGTATTCTTCACACATAGTCTATGCATTTACAGCCATAAACACATTTATTTCTATTTACTTGTGCCTATTATCCTTACAAATGGTAGTATTCTGTATACTCTGTTCTATGTGGCTTTTAAAAAAGATTTTATTTATTTATTTTTAGAGAGAGAGGAGACAGAGAAGGGGTGGGAGGAGCAGGAAGCATCGACTTCCATATGTGCCTTGACCAGGCAAGCCTGGGGTTTTGAATTCCAGGTTGATGCTTTATCCACTGCGACACCACAGGTCAGGCCCTTGAGATTTAAAAGAAGGAATCCTACCCCTTTTATTTTTATTATTCCGATTGTTTTATTTTAATATTGTGTCACCTGTCATTTTATAAGTTTCCATAATTTTCTTTTACTATATAATTTTTAAAAAGCAGTCTGTTTATTTCTAAATAGCATCAAGTCAATATGTTTATTGAAGTCATGTCTGGACTTTCTGTAGAAGTCATCGCATCATCTTACAATGATAATTTTCCTTTCACTGGAAAGCATGTATATGTTTTATCCTCCTCCCATGCCATTGCTGACCTGCACCTGGAGAACAATGCTAAGTGATATGGGTGACAGTGGGTGTCTGTCTTGTTCCTAACTTGAATGCCAATATCCCAAGTATCCCAGGGTTGCTTCGTAGCCTCATGTTAAGGAAATAGTCATCCGATCCTATTTTATTAGGAGTTAAAATAATGCATATATTAAAGCAAAATTCCTGAATATGCTTATTACCAAATGCTCTGGGATTACACTCTGTTCTTTTTGAACTTTTAATATCTAGAAAAGTAGAAGGACTACATCTTCTAAAACCCCCCAAACTGTGCTTTATGAGGGTGCTCTGTTCGCCAAAGGGGGGACTTGCTTTGGGGAAAGACTCCTCATTTGTTTTAGCGAGGGCCACCATGGCTATTGCAGGTAAGACCAGGGCTTTGGCCTCATTGCCCACCCCCAAAACGGAGTAGTAGGTTTGGCTGTTTAGTAATATTATTACTGCCTATTTTTTAAAAAAACAATTAGTACTTAATATAATAAAATAGAAAAAATACATATAATAATGTCCAGAGGTTGGGAAGTGTGCAGACCTCCCCGAAGCTGATAAATGTGAGAGGAGAGCTAGGTGGTCCTCTTTGGCCGCCCTTTAGCGAGAGAGGAGGCTTCGTATGATCAGGGGGGAGATATAATGGAAAAGCTACTCTGAACTGAGGCTAAAATTTCCAAGTCTATTTTGGGCCCTTCAGTTCGTTTTAGACTTTGTTTCTGGAAAATTAGAAATTCCCGAGACATTTTTCTTCAAGAGCATTCGTTTGCTTGTATCTCTAGGCTTGTACTATGATTCTGGGTGGACTAGTCTTTTGAATGTGAGAGCAAGAAAATGATTGACAAGTGTGTTTGTTGAAATAAGGCAACCTTAGAAGGAAGGTGACCTCCCAGGTAATTCTGATAAGATACCATGTTTCTGCCTGTCTTCTCCTGGGGTCAGCAGGTTAAACAATTACTTGCAGCTGTGAGTGCTTTTGTGTAGCCATCTTCCTCACAATCTTAGAAACCAGAGCTTCTTCAAGCATGGCCTGTCATCTTACCTCCATGACTCAGGGCAGATGGCATTTTATGTTTGCAGTCTTTTCCTTCTGTCCCTCTTCTAGTCACCTTTGACAGAGATGTCATCTCTTGTGAAGCCTTACCTGGTCACCCCGATTACTATCTCCTTTCCCGACATGCATTTCACTCTGACATCTATCACGCTGTAGTGTAATTTTGTTTGTGTTTCCCCGAGTATCAGGAATACTCATACCTTTCAGGGTCTGAGGAGGGAGATCCTCCATTTTTGCCCTGAGTAAATGCAAGAGCAAAACTCTTCGTTCTTTTTAGATAAATATATTTTTGGGGGTTTAGATGGACTAGTCAAAGTGTACTTTTAATGTTTAACTAACTTAGTTATGCATACATATTTAAATCACTTGTTATCTGAAATATTATTTAAGGAACATATCTGTTCTATTATCACATTCCATAAAACAATTTATTCAAACTGATTCAAACTGTATCTTCATCATGGAACTTTGACATCAAGAGGGCTACTCTTTGAGTCATATCATGGTTTCCAGAGGGAACCATTTTCAGCTCCTCCATTTAAGTTGTCTGAGATCCAGTAATCAGGAAGTTTATCCGTGATGTCACAAGTCCCCACTAATAACATTAGAGATATCAGATTGTTTCACTAGTGTTGGGTTATATTCATCAGTTGAGTTTCACCATGTGACTGCATGTGGTATCCCTTTTTTTTATAGTATAAAAATTTTATATTTAGAATTAGGCAGCTGGACTCAGTTTAGATGATCCCTGTACCATTTTTTAACGTGAACTTGTAAAGTTTTGTTTTGGATAATATTCTATGCTTATTAAATGTGAACTTTTGCTCCAGGAATAATTACCATGCCCTTATTAAATTTCTTTCCTTTCTTTTTTTTTTTTTTTCTGATTCCACTTGGTGACCTCTGTCAGCTAATATTGATTGGCATACATCTGGGCTAATGGGTCTTACTTAAATAGTATTTTACGTTCAGAATAAAGTACTTTAGAAAATGCCCTCTTAATTTAAAGGGAGATTTGTGAATACTCGAATTTAAGAAGAATCTCTTTTTCTGAAGTATAATTTTGGGTTGATAAAAAAACCTCAACTATAGTTGGAATCTGGGGTTTTTTGTTGAGCACATGATTTCTTTCTCTTTGTCTTATGTTTCCCTTTATCCAGATACTGATTGTAATAAAGTTATCTGTTAGAAAAACAGATTAATTTAACCAGTGTTAACATATCTATCTTAGAGCCTTCCTCCACCCCTGAGAATTGCTTTGGAATTGGCTAAATCTAGCTTTGAATTCACGCACTATTGACTTCTTTAAACACTACTGACTTCTTTAAACTCAACGAATCTCAGTGTTTACCTCTACAAAAAGGCTGTCGCAAGACTTGTGAAATTGAGAGATTCTAGTGCACATGTGTACACAGGCAGACAGCGCGCATGCGCGCGTTACTTGTCGATACGCAAGGCCCTTGTTGTTCATTTCTTCCTCCGGAGCTGCTCCGTCTTCTGCTGACGCCCGGTGCACCCTTCCCCAAATGCTGTACCTCCGGGGACTGCCTGCTGTGTTCGCCCTGCCCTGGGAGACACACTCCGACCATCTGTATCTACGTCTTCTTCTTCCCCCTCCCTGGATTCTGGCATCTTCGAGTCCGTCGGTCAGGAGCAGCAGCAACAGCAACAAGCAGCACCTGGAGTCCTGGTGCATCTCGGACTTGAACGTGCACGTGCACGTGCACGCGAATCATCCCGGCTCTTGTTACAAAAATGCAGGTTCTGACTCGGGAGGTCTGGGGCGGAGCCGAGTCTGCACTGCTCCCCAGCTCCCCAGCTCTCAGCCGGATCCACCTCTCGGTCCAGGGACGACGTTTCGAGGAGCAGGGACCAGGAGTGATGTTCTACCTTTAAGAATTTATTAGAAACGTGTTTGGCTGCCTCCGAAGGAAACGCTGAAAAGAAATGGAGAAAAGCGGACTTTGCCAATGCGAAGTTTCACAATACAACTGGGCTCACTCATCCTCGTTCCACTCTGTAGGAGAGACGAGTAAAAATTTCCATGAAAGGAAGACCTTGTAAACCAGAACATAAATAAAACCAGTTTGCTCTGTATCTTGAAACTCCACGGGATAAGGAAGACAAGGGTCTATCAGAGAGCTGGGCCCTTCTTAGAAAAGACTGAGCCCTGCGCTGGGACTTGACCCTGCTGGAGCCAGGGACTAGAGAAGCCAGATTCGGATTGCAGGCGGGAACTCAGGGCTAGAGGCCCAAAGCCAGCAACGTTTCCCCTGTAAAATCTCTTTGGAAGAGCTTTCAGATAGATCTGAGTCAGCTAGGGTGAACCCATTTTCCGAAGTTTTGTTTCTGGAAGCATTTAATTGAAAGGAAAAACCCCAAGAATGCACCCAGAGTTGAATGTCATGTGGCGATTGGGAAGGCCCCAAAATAGAAACAATGGGAATAAATGAAGCCAAATGAAATCTGCAAATTATTAGGGTGAAATTGGTAAGGGGCACAGAAACTTAATAAGAGGGAAGGAAGGGAAATCAGTTTTCCAGTACAAACTCCGTGGGGAGACAGCGTACAGAGGAAGGCTGGGAACAGGAAACCTCTGTGAGCTGAAAGTGTTGTTGAGGCTGGAAGTTCAGAGGAGACGGGGTGCCTCTCCTCTTAGTTTGATTTCCGGTGAGAGATTTGAGCTTCAAAATCTCATTTCCATGGTCGTCCTCAATGCAGCCTCTTAAGATTCCTCACACACAAAAAAACCACCCTTGCCTCCCAAATATTGGAGAATATACTTTCAAGAACTCTGACAATTGAGATAGGCAGACACCTTAATACTGGTGTCCTGAAGGAACTGGCTGGTCTTCACCCTAAGGCAAATAGGTCTCAGTGAAGGACAGGGACTTAATTTTCAGCGTGTGAGATATTTAGTTTTTCTTTGTTTAAACTGTAGAAGGTGTTTGTTCTGTGATTCCTGTTCGCCATTCTGCCACCTGACACACCACACATACAGGACACAGGACACATTCCTTTATACACCCCTCTCTCCACTGTGGGTGCTCTCACACCAGATGGGAAGGAGGCACCTCTCAAACCCTGGAGAAAAACAAAGTTGAAGAAAATGTTGATGGTATACTAATAGACCAGCACCAGATCACACCGATTAACTCCACAGAACAACAATCGCAACCCCATGGAATGACCCAAGAAGAGTGACAAACAGGCTCAGAAAAGACCGACAGGAGGAAAGTCAAAGATGGCAGTAGCCGTAATAAATCTAATTGGCTTAAATGGCATTTTAATCCATAGAGGAGTGAGTTTTTTTCATGCTCGCTGACCCCCAGGAGTGAGCTTTTTTTCAAAAAATGAAATTAGTTCCAGTTACAGTTTTATTAACTCAAAATCATGTTTGTTTGATAACCAATTTATGGAAACAAGAAGAACATACATTTGCCTTTTTTTTTTTTTTACTGTTGCCCTACACCTTTACAATCGTGCTCTGGGTGGTCAGGAGGCACGAGGGCACAGGAACATTCGTACTACTCACAGGGTTAAAGATGACCTCAGGTGGAATAAGTATTAAAAATGTAGTGTTCAGTTTTATTAAAAATGAAGTCCTAAACTTTGTGGTTGTTTTTTCTTTTAAACGACCAGCTCAAACTCTTTGAAAAGGCAGCATCTTTCGTTGCCCTTTTCTTTGGGTTGTCCGACTTTTGGAATCTCCGGATGTCTCAGCTAAAGCCCTAAGACAGGCGGACATTGCTGAAAAAGAACCAAAGATCGGAATACTGCACGCGGAAGAATCGCATGCAGATACTGTATTCCGGGCTCCAGCCGCCCTGGCTCACCTCTGCCTGTGGTTCCTCTGGCGCTGTAACTGAGCTCAAGGTCATGCCCCCCTCCCCATTCCTGCTTCTCTGCGGTTCCCTGTCTCAATAAGTACACACTCTCTGCCCATCTGACAGCCAGACACCCAGGAGCTACACTCTGCACCTCGTCCTTCTCCCCCGTACCCAACCCACCAAGTCTCATAGAGTTTGTGTTTTGAACATTTCTGGACTCTGTTTCTCCCCACCTTCACTGCGCCCTGTTTCTGCTGTATCATCTCTCTGCTGATCTCCAGTGGAGGCTTCCTAACGAGGTTCCTTATGTTTACTATTTTATTTTATTCTTGCTAAGGTTTTAATAAAGTAGGTTTGAAGTTGATTAGATTTCTTATTTTGCATTCTTTAAAGAAACAACTTTATAAAATTTATATACCATAAACTTCACTGGGTTTAGTGTACAATTCAATGATTTTTTTAAAAGAAAATCTAGTTATGTAATCATTACCAAAATGCTACATTTTGTCAAAACTTTTATTATGCAAAATTAGTACATACAAGAGACAACAGTATCATTTCATCTGTAAATATTTCAATATATATTTTTAATAATAAAATTTTTCCCCATTGATTTGAGAGACAGAGAAAAAAAGGGGAGGGGGGAAAGAGAAGCATCAACTCATTCCACTTAGTTGTTCCATTTACTTGTGCACTCATTGATTGCTTCTTCTATGAGCCCTGACCAGGGATCGAACCCATGACCTCGGTGCGCAGGGATGATGTTTTATCCATTGAGCAACCCAGCCACAGCATTAGTATTTTTAAGTGAGAAACACTCTTTTAAAAAAACCCATAACCATGACGATATTATTAGAGTTTTAAAAAGCTACCCATTATTCTTTAAGTGTTTAGCCAGTGTTTAAATTTTTGCTCACTTTTTTTGTATGATTGGTTTGTTTGTTTTCAAAGTTCATGTATTATAGTTGATTTACTCTCTTATGTTTCTCTTAATCACAAAGTTTCCTCTTCTTTTTGTCATTTATTTGTTGAAGAAATCACATTGTTTGTACACCAAAAGTTTCCAGGATCTAGGTTTTCTGATGGCATCTCCATGGTGGCATTTAACATGTTCTGTCTTTTGGAATCTGGTAGTTATGTCTCCAGGGTAGACCAGACATAGGTTTGATTTTCTCAAAAGAACACATTATAGTTCGTGTCATGACCTTCATCAGGGGGGCCCTAATATCTGGTTGTACCTATTTTTGTGAGGTTAAGTTTGAACTATGGATTTAATCTGTAGTGCTTAGCCTGATCCATCCCTTTTAAAGTTTTTCGCCCTTTCTTTGAGATTTATAGCAGCCATTGATAATCACTGCCAACAGCCAAATGCAGAGCTTTGGTTTTTACACAAGGAACTATTAAAAATGAAAATCTGTCACTGGCTTGAGGCCAAAGGTTGCTGGCTTGAAGCCCAAGGTCACTAGCTTGAGCCCAAGGTCACTGGCTTGAGCAAGGGGTCCTTCACTCTGCTGGAACCCGCCCTCCCCCATCAAGGAACATATGAGAAAGCAATCAATGAACAACTAAGGTGCCACAAGAAAGTACTGATGCTTCTCATCTCTCTCCCTTCCTGTCTGTCTGTCCCTATCTGTCCCTCTCTCTGTCTCTGTCCAAAAAATAAATAAGTAAGTAGAAATAAAAATAAAAATCTGACCAGGTTTTTCTTCTGCTTAAAATGCTTCAAGGTTTCTGGGCACCCCCTCTCCTTCTCCTCAGTGGACATGCCGCTGAATCTCTTTGCCGTCTGCTGGGATTATTCTGCTGTCTGATTACAAGCCCCATGAGGGCACAGGCCGTGTGTGGCGCCCCTCCTCCCTGAAGGATAAGTGACTGCCTGAGTGTCTGATGGATGCCGGTGCTCCCTGAGCACTTGGTGAGTGGATGGAATGAATGAATAAGCGAATAGGGTAAGCCAAAGAGGGATTACGGCATCTATAAAAAAGGCATGCTGTGTGGGTTGGGTTTTTTCCCTTTTCTGAATGTGGGAACATGGGAAAGGCAGGTAGAGACTGAAGGAACAAGAGGGCCAAGCCGAGAAGAGACGTTCTGGAAGAATCCCCGTGTGTGTGTGTGTGTGTGTGTGTGTGTGTGTGTGTGTGTGTGTGTGTGTGTGAGGGTGGTGGCAGTGTGGTCAAAGAGGTAGAGCTGCATTCACATTCACAGCCGAGGGGCAGCGGCCGGGAGGTCCCTGGAATGTCCAGGATGACTGACATGGCTGGCGGGCAAAGTGAGGAGGGGTATCCTTCAAACAGGACGTGCTGCGCTCTGTGACTGAGTGGGACTGCCCGGTGTCCCGTGTCAGTGGCCCTTGAAGGCGTCATTGTGATGCGATGAAGTCGGGCCAATCACAACAGCCCATTCATCTAATGCGGTCGGTGGGCGGAGTCTCTGGGCTGCGCTGCACAGCCCTGGGCGGGGCCGCAGCATGCAGCACGGAATCTCCTCCCTCCCGGGGAGGTGGGGCGTGGGGGGACTCGGCCCAGACACTCTGAGTGTAAGCCTTCTTGGTTGGTCAACTTAAGGTCATAGATGAAAATGATATTGGGGAATTAAGGTTGTAAGTGAACTTCCTTAGCCTTACAGTTGATATGTTTACTATGTGAAGAAGAGTACTATAGAATATTTGTGTGTTTTGTCAGCAAGACTAAGCATCAGATGATTCATTTTCATTCATTAATTTTAGCTTATTGGCATATTTATAGCATTTTCCTCTTTTTAAAGGATGCCTCCAAATGTTTTTATTTTTAATTTAGTATTAAATTTATTGGGGTGCCACTGGTTAATAAAATGATATAGGTTTCAGGTATATAATTTTATAGCTTCCAAATTTGTTTTTCTTTTTTCTTCTTCTTCTTTTTTTCTTTGTACCAGAAATACACACATTAACAAGTAGTGTTTCTAGTTCCTGTGACGTCCTCTTTTCTCTAGGAGATACAGAATATTGAGCGCTCTGTGAGTCCACAATAAAGAGCCTCTCATTTCACACTCTGTGTGTCGTGACTGGTCGTACTCGGAAAGTTCGACTAAGCATGCCCTGAAAGTCTCATGGGTTTAAGGACACATGGACAGAAGGAAAGATAAGGTAGATGCAACATAGAGGCTCAGAAAACTGGACTCTGGAGTCAATATGCAAGGGTTTGAATTCAAATTTCACCAGCAATTAGCTGTGTGACCTTGGACAAATCACTTAACTACTCTGTGCCTTCCTTTCCTCATCTATGAAACAGGACAGTGATATGAATATGTCAGGGTTGGCCGATCATGACATGATTTGTTACAAGTGCCTCGTCCACAGTAAGAGGAATGAAAGTGATGTCCCTGAAGACTGAAGTCAATCAGGGAAGTCAATCCATGCCTACGCGAAACAGACCTATGGGGAGCTCGAGGGGAGCGCGGAATGCTCAGGGTACCTCCTACCTATAGGTGCTGTGATTACAGACAATTGCTACTGTGACAACACTTCCAACGTTCCCTTCCTGATATGCAAAAGCAGAATCACAGAAATGTTCAGTGAATCCTAAAAGGGGAGGTTCACCGTCCTTTACAGTTGAGCATGTAAAAAATGTGTTTTCCCTCTATTGTCTGATAGTTCTGACCAGAAAGGGCTTTTGCTAGAGGCGGAGTACCCTGACCCTGTGGGGCTGAACCACGGGGCTTTTTTATTTTAGTAATCGGGAGTCCCCAGACCTGCCCCCAGCGGTGGGGATGATGCGGAAGGGTTGGAGGGCGCGTCCCTTCTTGGGAGCAGCGCTCCTGGGAATAATGCACGTTTTTATTAGCAGGTACAGTAGCATTTGGGGAATAATGTCTTGGGAGTTTCGTTCAGCTACAACATTACAGAGCTAGCCAAAAGAGAAAAGAAGGAAAAATGAGAACACTGTAAAGTTTTAAGCCTTTTAAAGAAAACTCAATCAGGGCCATAATCTATTCTCTGATTGTATTTACTGCACTGATGAAAAGTTTTGTTTTGGGTGGCATTTATCATTCACCTCGCATATATTTATCCTCTCCCTAAGAAAATAACGGGATGTTTGCCAATTATCTGACGGAAATAAAGAGATAGCGTGGCTCAAATAGCCTTTGATCCCCAGTGATTGCTTCTTCAGTAATCGCTGCATGTGGCCATAATCATTTGACTTTTCTTTCCTGAATGTTCAAGCCTACCTGCTTAATGTAATGCCTGAAGAATTTCTCAAGCACATTGTTCAATGCCTTGGTCGGAAATGTGCAAAATTCAGCTTTCCCTTTTCTTTCAAAATTGTGCCCTCCCTAATTTCTCTGATTGCTGACTGCATTTTAAGATGATGCCTGCAATTTCTTTTAGTTCCTGGGGCAAAATTAATCTGGACCTGAACCGAGACTTGAATTTCTGTGAAGTGATTGGGTCGTCTTCATCGCCTCACTTAGAGTGAATGTTCAACTCTTCCTACTGTGTTGTTCTCTGTGGTTCCTCGTTTTCCAGTTTTATCCGGGCAACCTTCCCCTCGTACAAAACACTCTTCTTCATCTTGCAAGTCCCCTGTCAAACGCATGCTTCCTGCTCTCTGGAAAAGCCGTTTTATTTTTTTGAAGGGGGGCAAGGCAGGAGGGAGCAACAGGCAGTTTATCACTTAACATATATTTCTTGCAAATTCAGATATTTCAGGTAGAATGTGAGTATTAGTTCATGTTACTATTGTTTATAACCAGCAACAGACATCAAACCTAATTTTAAAACAGAATCAACATGATAATAAACCCAGAGGGATTTGTGAGACTTGACTGAGGTTGGATGAAGCCGGGAATTGAAAGATTTCCCAGTCCAATGGAGTGCCGGGCTCTCAGTCCACGGAAGGTTCCCGTTGACCCTGCTGGTGGAGTCCTGCGAGTTAGCCAGCGGTCTCTTACTGCAGGCCCATCATCAGAACTTGGGGAAATTCTGGTTCAGTGAATTGGAGGTGGCTCTTAGCATTAGAGGAGTTTTTAAACGCTGCCTTGTGATGCTAGCGATGAGCCAGACTTGGGAACCATCGAGTGAAGCAGTGATTTTCCAACTTGACCCCCCTGAAGTGCTTGTTAAACACCAAACAGCTGGGCCTCGCCTTCTGAGGCTCAGATCTGGGGGGTGTAGAGCGAGCCCGGGAATGTACATTTCTGTGTGTGCTCAGGTGATACTGACCCTGCTGATCAGGCCCAGAGACCCACTGAGAGACCCACTGGGCCAAAGGGCTAGCCAGCTGTTGTCAGCATGGAGGCCTGCGTGTCTGACTTTTTCCTTGTATTTCTGACATTTTAACCTCTCCCCCTGGGAGATCCAGCCTCTTCTGCTGGGTGCCTCTAACAAAGACTCTTCTTAAACTGGTCAACAAAAGCCAGTAGTTGAGTTTTATGAATGAGTACTGGGCAAAGTGTGTATTTATTGTATTTCAGTTTGGCTTAACATCCAATCCTTATCTGGTCATTGCTGGTGTTTAAGACCATTGTCTGTGGCCTGAGCTGCATTTATGGGGTTTGAAGTCACCAACCACATCCAGTTGGCCATTTAACCTTCCTTGCTGGGAGGAAACAGAGAACACACTGGCTGGAAGGTTCTAATTATAAGCCATAGAAAAATAGGTTGACTTCAAAGAAGAGACCTGGGACTCTTAAGGGAACATTTCCTCTCTCAGCAACCAAATGGAAACGCGTTCCTTCCGCCCCGGAACCCCCGCGCCCTGAAATATAAAGGGAAAGCTCACCTTTAGCACAGATGGAGACGCTTTAGATGGTTCTAATCTTTTCAAGTTAGCCTGAGCGAGCTGAGATTTTGTGTGGAAGGCGGGCTCAGGTTTACAACCTCAGCCCCTGTGTGCAGGAAGTCTGCACACGAATCCGGACCGTCACGCGGGAGAGGTCCTGGAGGAATGCCGCACACCTCGCAAAAGCTTCGAGATGAAACCGGACACCAAGACAGACCAGCTCCTGGTTTCATTTCCAACCTAAACGTGGCTCGCGCTTGTTCGGTGCTGCGAGGTCCTGACGCTTTTGCTGCAGGTCAGCCTTGACCTGATCACCAGCCTTGACCTGATCACCAGTGCTTTTGGGGCTGCTCCGGGGAAGCCACGCTGCGGAGGGGTTCTGCCTTCGAACCCGTCTCGCTTTCCTCCTGCAAATCTGAGAGGTGCAAGACAAATTCTCAGGAGGGAAAAAAATCACAAAACAAAACCCGAAAAGAAAAACAATCAGAAAAAGAAGAAAATCAAAGGATCCTATGGCTTATTTTCCCTCTCGTGTTGGACTTGAACAGCACTGCTTGCCTTGACTCAGTAAGGGGTCTGACGGATGGAAACACCACCTTGCTGCAGGAACGACCCCAGTGACTGATCCACGGGTGAAACCCTCACCAGTGCTCAGGACTGGACGAGGGGACCGCAGGGTTGCGGAGAACCGAGGAGCGCTAGCCCCACAGACGGGTAACGTGCTCCACAACCAGTATAATTAATTACTCCCTGGAAGAGGGCGATCTTCCGGGCGTGGAAGTTTCTCATTCTGCAAACGAGCTGTTTACAGAATTGCATCCTGTGTCTAGCGTATAGCTTTGGGGAAAAAAGAGCATCCCTTTCCCCTTTCAATCTCTGAAGAGCTTGTCTACAGTGAAGATGTGGGTTTTGATTCTTTCATAAATCACATGGTATGGACAGCTGGGATTAGGAGGAAACTACATGTTAGCAGACCAAGAGCCATTCTCTGGTCAGGGGACAAGATCAAGGATGCTATGTATTACCCAAGGTTGACTCTTGGTTCAGCATCTCCCACTCAGAGTTTACCTCTGGGAACCAAGATGCCTTAAAAACAGCTCTCCACCCTCTGATCTGCATAATTTATACTCTCAACCTCAGTCAAGTCCTGGGGGTATGAGATCGCGCAGCCTTTGTGGACAGTGGCCTGATGTTGCTCAGTTTAGTCTCCTTCTGCAGAGTGATGTCCCAAGTACCAAAGGATCTTTCTCATATTCGACGGAGTTCCAGCAGCAACGACCAGTCATCTGGTTATTGTTTGACTTCACAACTACATGTGGAGCTCTACTGTGGGCTGGACCTCACTTCTCATGCTGGAGGTGCCATTGTGGGTAGGGCACACGTGGTTCCTGCTTCATGGAGCCCTAATGAAGAGTGAATGTAAATAAACTAGCCACCACAGAGCAGTATAATAAGGATCATAAAATGCTATGAAGTACTTGGAAGTTCTGCATGTGAGTCATTGGTGCTCAGAGACTAGTAGTAGAAGGTGCCAGTGAGCCAATACAGGAGGGGAACCAACCTTAATTTGGGGAGCAGAGGGAGAAGCTGTTTTCCAGAAGAAGTAATAGCCAGGTTGGAATCTGGACAATGAATGCGGATGTACCAGAGGGAAGAGGAATTTGGAAGGGAAGCAGGCAGCACAGGGCCCAGAGGAAACACGAACCATTCTAGAAATGGCTTAGGATGAGTGCAGTGGGCAGTGGAGGTAAGAGGTGGTAGGAGGTTGTTGGAGATTTCTGTGCTCGCTTTTATGCTGAGATCCCAGAGGACCACTGGAAGGGTTAAGCAGCAGCACAACCTGACCAGACTTATCCTGGAGTGTAGACATTGGATTTGGGGGAGAGAATTTGAGGGGCAGGGTAACTTGACTGAATTACCCAGAATTATTCCCTTGAGGGAGTGTCTATAGCAGGGGTCCCCAAACTTTTTACACAGGGCCAATTCACTGTCCCTCAGACCGTTGGAGGGCCACCACATACAGTACTCCATACACTTACCACCAATGAAAGAGGTGCCCCTTCCGGAAGTGTGGCGGGGGCCGGATAAATGGCCCCAGGTGGCTGCAATTTGGCTCATGGGGACCTCTGGTCTACTGAGTCCAAGCAGGCAAGCATGCCAGCCAGTTATGGGCAAAGTGAGGACAGACAAAGCCACCGTCAGGGGACTTTGCAGGCAGTGAGGATCTTCAGTAAAAATTTACCTCTTATAAATGCATCTTCCAGAAAGGGACAAAGATATGGTAAAGAAAATGATTTGACTTTGGGTGATGGGCACATAACACAATCAACAGTTCAAATGCTATAGAAATGTTTACTTCAAACCTAGGTACTCTTATTGATCAAGGTCACCTCATTAAGTTTAATTTTATAAATAAAAAAATAAATGCATATTCCCAAACAGGAAATGCAAGTAATCTCTTTCTGAAGAGCACATTTATTTAAAAAATACATATACACATACATATATACACCCGCACTTGCATATTTTATAGGCATGTGTGCATGTAAAGAGAAGTTTAAGATATATTAGAGCTTGGTTTAACTGGTATTTTCCACTCCAGCCGGTCAGTTGCTGTATAAATCCTCATGTTTGCTGGACAAGGAGGCGCTTCACAGATCTTGGGGCAATAAAATCACAAGCTCGTGGAAGAAATGGCTCTTGATTTGAACAAAGCAAATGGAAATATGGCGAGAAAAAAAACTGTAAATGTTTTGAAACTTTTGGACAAATATTTTAAGATGACTGGTTTTTTAACATGAGTTCCAACCCCTGATGTTTATTATCTCGGAATTTTTTGGCTACACTGAACGATCAGTTGTGATCAAGTTTTCTTTTATTCAATGAAGTGAGACTAATTTCCTTGTGTGACTTTGTAATAGCATCTTTTATTAAAAAACAACAACAACAACAAAACGTCTAGGTGCTCCCTCATTTAAAAGGTTTCAAGCTGACATAATGAATGGAAATTTAATACAAAGGAATGTTTTTTATACATGACCCTAGGAAGAAGCATTGGAGGTAGACTTTGCCACGTCAGAGGAGGCCTTTATTCTTGTGCTCACATGACAACTAAGTGGCTGAGCCAGTACTGGAGCCAACATCTGGCTGCAAACAGATCTCCAAAGAATTTCTTAGAGAATTGTGACTGGAGCTATTTTTCTAATGCTTTACTAAAGGCCCCAAATTAACAGTGTTTTCTTGCTGGTTGTATAGATACAGAAACGTAAAAGATGTAATTAATACGTTGTCCTTGCGGATGTGATATGCCTAAGAGAATGCCGTGTCCTCTGAGCTGTGCTCATCCTTTGTGTTTTAGGGCATTAATTCGTCCATTTAATATTTATTTAGTGCTAGACGCCGTGCGGGAGTATGTGACATAGCAGAGAACATAGTGGTGAGTCCCTGCCATCAGGAAACTTACTTTCTTGTGGAATGTTGCTGCTCTGGAAACATGATGGCTAGGATGGAATACTCGTGAGCTACAGGTCATACAAAGGAATTCAAAATCTTTAATGATAGTTCTGCTCCATGTGCTTGTCAGTCATGGCTACTAGAGAGTCATCTTGGGATTAAGGAAAGCTGCCTGATGCACGTAGAAACTCCCTGTCATCTAATGATGAGTCTTTCAGGGGGTTCTTTGCAAATGAAAAGACTCAAGAAGCTACTTGGATTTTTTAAAGTATTAGAGACTAGCAACTAAAAGACTTCCCAGTCAGTAGAACTTACTATTCTGGTTCCCCTTTGACTGGGCATGCTCTGTGAGGGGCTAGTTCCGGGGACCACCCCCCATTCTTGACTTTCCCCCATCTTACCTGTGTTAGTTTTTGGAAGAGAGCTTCTCAGGCAGCCTCTTTCTCCATTTCCATGTCTGCTTAGAGGAGATAAACTCTTGGATTCCACAAGGCCATGAAGACTTCAAAACATTTGAGACTTCAAAAGGTTGGAGGAAGAATATGAACACCTTTATGAAGTTTTCTCAACCAGAAAACTCCAACTCAGTGTTTAACTCAAATCTTTTTTTCAAGCTCTACAGGACATATAATGGGCCCTTGTTATAGCCAACTTTCTGAGTTCTGCTGCTCAGCCTGGAAGACTAGCCTGGAAGGGTAATTTAGATTTGGCTTCGCTTAACAAGATTATGGCTGGGTGGACCAATCCCTTTAACATTTGCCAAAAAAAAAAAAAAAAAAAAAAAGCTAGAGAAGAGGCAGAAAAGGAGCTATCTATCATGTTGGCAAAATGCTTCAACATCCCTCGCCTTTCCCAGCAGCGGTCCGGGGGTTCTCTCAGATACAGTAGTTGTCTCAAGCTGTCTGTGGTGATAACGTGACGGATCACCCTTCTGGGATTTCCCTTGGACGTCAGCTGGGAACTGTGATGCATCTCTTGTCACAGAGGTTGATACGTGCTCAGATGGGCTTTAAGCCGACTTGGAGTGACCTTTGAAACGAGCAGTGGAATGAACTCAGACTGTCTGAGAGGGCCACAGAGGGAAGGTATCTCCTGAAGGGACCTGGGCAGCCCTTCCCGCAGGACAGGTGTTTGTTCCCCAAGAAGCGGCTCCACTGTGGGTAGTATCCAGCGAGTTTCCTTCATATTAGGTCTTTAGATTTTCCCAAGGGATGCAGAAGAGATTATGGCTTAATGATAGATACATCATTGATCCTGTTTGTACCACAAATACCCACTGCTGTCACAGTGTGTCACCTACAGATAGTCATGCATCTTTGGAAACCCAGACTCTTGAGTTAAAAATTTTCTCATTCTAACTCTTGATTGGGCACTGACAGAGTTTAAAAAAAACATAAAAAACTTACTCATGTAGGAAACACATCTGATGTCATGGGTGGTGCCCCTTTCTGCATTTTTTTTGTTGTTAGAAGGGCGCCCCTTTTTCAGTGGCTGGGAGGGACATTAGTCATAGAAGCCACCCTCCTCTTAGCTAGCTGTCCCCTTCCATTTCTCCTCTTCTCTGACTCTCTTCTGTCCTTGTCCTGAGTGCATCCCTCCCAGTTTCCAACATCCCTCGCCAGCCTTCTAAATAATCTCAAGTCTCTTGAGGCCCTAAACATAAAAACTCTAACCCCCATTACACAAATTTGACATAAAAATTGGGCAAAGAAAAATTACAGGACTTTATAGAAAGGATTGAGCTATGCCATATGCTGCTACATTTTTGTAGGAATTATGTAGCTATTGCATGGGAAATTTGAAGTGTTCCAAGCTATTATGTTTAGAATCAATTTTTGACCATTTGTAGGAATTTAATAGTGTTTTTATACCTTTTGTTGAGAGGGAGTATTCTATGAAATTTCTTCATTCATTTAATGAGGTAGACAGCCAAGCTAGGATAAAAATAATATAGGTTGAGTTATATTTTGTTTTCTGACAAAGTAAACCAAAGTTGAAAAATCAACCCTGGGCAGGTAGCTCAGTTGGTTAAAGCATCATCCTGATATGCCAATGTTACAGGTTCAATCCCTAGTCAGGGCACATAGAATAATCAACCAATGAATGCATAAATAAGTGGGATAACAAGTTGATGTTTCTCTCTCTCTCCCCTTCCCCCTTCTCTCTCTAGAATCAATCAATAAAAAGAATTCTAAAAAAAAGAGAAAAATCAGTCATCCATGATTCCTAGAGGTTTTTTCAAGAAGTGCCATTTTTTAACCACAGAAATGCTAATCTGAAGAGATTAAAAGTCTGAATAATAGAGTACTTTCTTTTCTTTATTTTTAATGTATCTTCATTTTTGTTTGAGTTAATATGTGATCATGGAAAAAGTCAAATCATGCTAAAGATTAATAACAAAACCAATAGTTCCCCACCCCAACTCCGGTCTTTCCCCAAAGTGACTGATTCCAGTGCATGCTTTCAGCTATTTCTTTTGATGGCTGTCTCCATATCACTCAATAATACGCATGTACTGTTCATATTTGAGTCATCAACTTTAAGTATTGCCTAGAGGATTCCTACAGTGGTTGATGGTAATTATTTTAGCTCTTCTGCATGTTCTTCTCTTTACTGACCTCTTATCTGGATATACGATATATAAATAGTACTACTACTAATTATGCAGATCTTGAATGTGAAAGCTATCTTTAAACTTCCAGGCTCTGCACTGAGCTTCTGATACAGCAGGAGCAAGGGGGCCTCATTTCTAGGTAGTATACACGCACACAAACGACTCAGAGAATTCTGATGCAGGTATCCAAAGAAGGTATTTGGAAAAACTACAGCTTCAGTGTCAGGTGATGCAGGATTTCCAGAATTATGCGGATGTAAAGGCACGGTAATTTATAAGCAAGAGGCAAAGGATCTGCTTTAATGACTAGATAAAATGAATCTGTAGACTCCGTGGAAATTGTTTGTATTAACTATGCAATTGCTGTTCGTAAATAAGATAGAGAATGTGTATTCCCCCTACACGTAACAAACATGGACCCCTCCCCCAAATGGTTTTTCAACGAAAGCATACACTAACTTTACCTTTCAATCAGGTGATTTCTAATGCTTGCGGTCATGTTCTGATTTGTTTTCTTTGATTTCTAAATATGTGTTTGTTTAGGGGCACAGAGGCTCCCAGATGTGACAGCTGTGGAGGAGGAGGCAGAGAATAGGATAAAAAAGTCAAAGGTACAGCCAGGCAGAGGGCTCAGCATTAGGGATCCCCCCCTCCAGCCCAGCTTCAGGTAGAAAGATGGTGAGGTTAGTGTCTGGGGCCTGAGGTGAGTTGGAAGGGTCCCTGGAGGGCAGCGTCTACTGCCAGGAGCCAGGAGTCAGGAGTGCACGCTGCTCACACATTCAGGGAGGCACCTGTCATGTCCTCTTTAGGAACTTCTACTACAAGGAGGAGGCTTCTACCCCTTGGCCTGAGATTCAAGAACAGAAAGAGCAGTGGTTCCCGGTGTGAGGCAGAGTCAATGTGCAGTGATTACCAAGGCAGAAGGCCAGCTTGAAAGCAGGAGTCAGTTGGGTGAGAGCAGGTGGCAGGACTAGTCCTCATTTCAGGTCCCAGGCATGTCTGTTTGGGAACCAGCTTTGGGGGAGAGTGGGGTCACCTCACGTGCGTTCCTGCGCTGTTAGTGCCTGAAAGGAAAGACTCTGGAGATAGAGCCACCGGGATGTTGCTGACCTGCTTACTAGGCTTTTACATTTGTTTGGCATACATGGGGTTTATCAGCTAGCTGGTCCAGCTCTGGGGAGTTTGGGAGGGCAGGGGATGCCTGTGACAAGGAGGCGTCAAGATGAAGGCTCAAGAACTCTTGGAATTTCAGGAAGAATTCCAGATTCCCCTACTTTGGGTTCACATTAGAATTTAACCTCCTGGCTCAGCTTAGTAAGAGAGATGAACCAATTATTATTACCTCTGGGGAGTTGGAAAGGTAGAGGGCTTGAGAATGGTTGACCCCTTCCTCTCTTTTGCCCTGACTGGTCCGGGACTGGGATGTGGCTGTGGCTGTAGGTAGATGAATTTTGGAGCAGTTTGGGTGGGGTGGGAACAGAACAGAATTACAAGATGACTTTAGACAATCAGACATTTTGATTGTCACCGTTTTTATGAATCACAGGTTCTCCATTGGGTTTTCATCGTTGAGGGTCAACTTTGTGCAAGCATTTTTTGAATGTTTAAATGAGAGGGGAGTATGGAAACTTCTTGTGCAGCCTCCTTTAGATGAAAATTTAAGCAAGTAGCCAAAAAGGTCACGTTGCTGACTTCACACCAGGCATGATTCTTGTAGGTCCTGGTTTACTTAAGACAATGACCATCTTGTGAGGACATCCTGCCTCAAGCACATTGGAGAAGGGTTAGCTAGAGTTTCATGGCCATTAGATTGATTACCAAGAATTCAGAGTCCCTAAAATGAAAATGACCACTGTGTTTATTTATAAAAGTACTTTGTTGGTCGTCTAAGTTGAAGTTGATGACAGATAATGTTTTAGAGAAAAAAAAGCACAAACTCTGGAGACATAAGCATCTGCTCTTTCTCAGTCTTGCTTCTTAGGTTTATACTTCATTTTTTACCCGCATAAAGGGCTGTCTTTTTCTACTGAATACCTGAAAATAGGGGTGTAAATGACTAATATGGATTCTTGACAGCTTTACTGGAACAGAACTGGTGTTTTCGGGCTTTGATTGCCCAGATCTGGCTGGCTCGGTGGGTGGTGTTGATTATCCTTTCTCGCCCCATGGCCCAGATGGCATTACAGTCCACAAAGTGAACTTGCTGGTTTAAGTGATGATGTCTGGTGTTTCCTTGGGACCATCGAGTTCATTTCTGTGACCCAAATGTGCCGCTATACTTTGGTTTGTTTTTCATGGGTATAAGAATTACTTCATGGAGGTAGACCTCAAGAATGTGAAAGTCGAAGTGTTTGAGTCAGCGGTCCTCAAAGGGTAGTCCATGGGCCCCAGGCCGTCCCCAAGACCGTTTCAGAGTGTTCACGAATTCAAAGCCACTTTTATCATAATGCGCCCCTGCTCTGCATTTCTGACAGCCTTCGCCTTTGCATCGATGGTGAGTAAAAGTGCTGGAGCCTTAGCAAGGTCGCAGCAATGGCACCATAGCGGTCAGCGCCATGCATTCTCACTTAAATAAAAATAGCCATTGTTACCTGATAATGTCCTCGCTGAAACTAAACATTATTTGTTTTTATTAAAGCATACCCTTGAATACACATCTTTTAACTTGGGGAGTATGTAAAAATTAGTCTGCTGAATATTGAAATACAATTGGTAGCTAAAGGAACAACACTTGGGAGTTTATTTGGGTTGTGAGCTGAACCAACCACTTTTTTTTTTTAAATGAAATTCCATTTTTACTTGAAGAATGACTGACAAATTATTTCAACTTGGGCATTTGGTTGACATGTATTCAAAAGTAAAAAAAAAAAACCAAAAAATGAACACATCACTTTTAAGAAAATAAATGGCAGTCTAAGTCACCAGAGGTAAAATTGGAGCTTTCGTGTAAAAATTAGAATTTTGGAAAACCTTTATTTGCCACTATAACTTTGACAGACTTCTGATAATACTTTTCTGAATATGTAAGAGCTGATATTAATAAATATAAGTTCTGATATTTAATAAATGATATATACCAACATTTAGAAGATCGGCCTGAATCAGTATTTTCTAAATGCACAATACAAAGTGTTACTAGAATCATACATGGGAAAAATGTCTATCTAGACCAGTGGTTGACTAACCTGGTCCCTACTGCCCACTAGTGGGCATTCCAGCTTCCAAGGTGAGTGGTAGCAGAGCAACCAAAGTATAAATAAAATGATAGATTTAACTATAGTAAATTGTCTTATAAAGATTTATTCTGCCAAACTTAGCGAAAATCCGACATAAAGTACTTGGTAAGTAATTATTATTATATGCTTTCACTTGCTGTAACTCTGCTTTATAAATTTTATAGAGTAAAGTTACTTCCCTACCTTATAAATCACCATGACTGTGGAACCGGTGGGCGGTTAGAAAATGTTACTACTAACAGAGATACAAAAGTGGGCGGCAGATATAAAAAGGTTGACTACCCCTGATCTAAACTATAAGATATGATTTTGGAATTGAGTCTTATAACCAACCTTGAAGATTGTCGAGTTTTTGTATAGTATCAAAGAAGAGTATTCATAATGATATGAAATGGCTCTTAAATCTGCCTCTATTCCCTAATTATATTATCTGTGTAAGGTTGGATTTCTTTCCATACTGCATTCAAAGCAACATATTATGCACATCAAAAGCATCAATTAGGAAAGGCCCGTATCTCCTATGAAGCCAGATGTTAACGAGATTTGGAAACAGGAAGAACAGTGACAGTTCTCTCGCTCATTTTTGTTTGATTTGAAAATAGGTAGTTATTTAGCATGAAAACGTGCTACTTATGTTAATGTGATTGATTTTTGTTATTTTACAGTGAATAAGTTTTTAAATTTCTGTGTTTATTTCTAATACAATAAATATTAATAGAGAGCTATAACCCATGTAAACAAAAAAATTTTTGGTAGGTGTCATAATTTTTAAGAGTGTAAAGGAATCCTGAGATCAAGAGTTTGAAAACCACTGGTTGAAACTACATTTTCCACATATAACCCATATCAGGAATCCATCTCTTGTTTAAATATAAAGGAAATCGTTTTTCACTGCCCCCCCCCCCAGTCCTTAGCATTTCCATTGTCCTTTGGTTCGGGTGTGTTTATCTGGAAATGTCCTTAAGATGTCTTTGCTGACCCCTAATCTGAAGGCTCTCAGATATGCACATTGTCCACCCGGGAGGAGGCACAAACTGTGGGCTCCACTCACCTAAAGGGGGAGAGAGGAGCTCTGTGCAGTTATGGACAAACTGTCATTGTCCTTTACTTCTGGCTAGCACCTTTACATGGAAAGGTGGACAGCTAGCTGGGGATATAGTGACTAGCCTGAATGCTTCCGTGTAAAACCTTTCCTATCTAAAGGCAGAACTGGGATTTGGAGGAGTATTTGCGAGTTCATCATCAACATAATGAAATCTTACATGGGCAGCGATGTGTTAAATTGTGGAAAATCATGAAAAGTGCTTGTTAGGTTTTCAAGTAGGGAAGGTAGATTCCCCTAGGGTATTGCAGTCCTTCAACAAAAGCTGTAATTATTTATTGGTGGGCACTGGGCACACACTGGTAAACAAAAAGATTTAATTATTGACTATAGATATAAAATTATCTATGCACGTTGAGAAAGATTTGAAGGTCATGAGTAAAAAAATGAAAATGGATTGATGGGGAAGCTGCTTCAAACCTCTCACGCTTTTTAAAAGTGATATTTTGTTGATATGAATATTTATTTCAATATCAGAGAAAGAGGGGCTGGAGATGGGTGTGAAATCCATGCTATTTTGACCCCTGTCTCTTTAAAACACCAGGCGCTGGGAAAGGCGCTGGGAAGGGCACTGGGAAGGGCACTGGGAAGGGCACTGGGAAGGGTGCTGATCCTTCTGGCTGTCCCCAGCCCGGTGTCCTGGCCTGATATTCAAAGCTCCTGCCTTGTTTTACTCTGTTTATGCAGCTCCTTGACCTTACCTAGCCCAGGTCTGTCACAGCCTCACTTGTGGCCCCAGGATGCTCCCCACCCCCCGAGCTATATCAGTAAACAAGCTTTCTCCTTGGATCTTTGTTCCTGACATTACCACCTTCTGAGGTCTCCATAAGGGTTCTATTTGTGTCCAATATGTCATTTTTTTAAAAGACCACCCAGAGGCAGAGATGGAGGGGCAAGTTTACTATGCAAAAAAAAAAAAAAAGACAAGAGAAAGACAGGGCAGAAAGAGTCCTGGGCAGAGCCAACAACCAGCCCTTTTAGATGCATTGAAACCGCATCCCCATCGGCAGCCTGGGGAACGTGTAGCCTGCCATGTTTGCAAAGGATGTGGGAGGTCGAGTTTTCATACTGTGGTATTGAGAAATATTTCAGAAATGCCAGACATCGGTCGGGTGACCTGCTTTATGGAATTGGAAAAGGGCTTAGAATTCTTCTTTTCTATAGTAAAATATGTGAAAGTTCTGACAAATAATCAAGAGAACCCCGGAAGAAAATAAAAAAAAAAAAATAGGAATCCTGAGAGAGCTTGTACTGACAGTATCTTTCAAGCAAATAAAATGGAAAATCATGATCAGAGTGATATTTGTTTAAAAATATAACCTTCAATTGAATTTGAAGAGCATATTATTTAATATGGGGTCAGGGAGGCTTTGGGGGAACATAATTGATTATTCAACGAAAGAATAGTGATTACTTAATATCAGAACTTGTTTAAACCAAAAATTGCCATCAAGAAGTTTGTGCCAAGGTCTTTGGGCAGATTTACCGAACCCCGAAGTGCGTGTTCACTAATATTTTCCAACTTGTGTTCTGCCTTAAATTGTGCTGGAATATGTTCATGTGCTGTGATAGGAGGCTTTGGTGGTCAAATAAGTATGAGAAACACCATCGTCTACATGCTCCCCCTGCATATCCATATGTGCTCAAGTTGAAGAGAAACGGTGTGATAAAGAAGCATATGTGCCTGTGTCCTGCACAACCTTGCTCATTTCTCTGTGGGCATCTGGTGTCACAGACCCCCTACTCACCTCTTACGAGGCAGCACTATCGTTAGTGTCCCGAAAGTACTGGTGCAGGAAGTGCTGGAGGAGGTCTCTGGGTGTGAATTCACCTTCATGGTCTGGGTGCACAGACGTGGCCGATCCGGGTAATTCTCCCAGTGCCTCTGGAAGAAGACAGGTAAACGCTGGCCTATGTTGGTAAGACATTGCTATTGTCTTTCATATCTGGCTAACTCCTTCATATGAAGGGATGGACAGCCTGCTGGAGCCCTGAAGTGTGCCCGAGGGACACTGTGTGCTGACAGTCACCCTTCCCCCCGGACCTCCGATGGATTGTGAGTACAGCTCCCATCAGGGCTGTGTTTTACAGGAAAAGCATTTTTAGAAAAAAAAAAAAGCTTATAGAGCGACCTACTTCATCTGTGGGGGTGGCCTCCCATATACCTCGGGAGCGCCAGCCCATTGGGCCTCGGAGCAGGGCAGCGAGGGAGCAGCCTAGCCTGTGTGTTCCCTCCTACAGTGAGATGTCATGATTGTCCCTCCCGGCACCAAAACACAGCACTCCTTAGGAAAACAAACATTTGCAAGTTTACTTTGCAAGATCTGCGTGGAACTTATATAAATATATTGTGACAGCGGCTGTCATACTGCATATATCAAGCAAGTGCTTTGAAACTTTATGCAAATACGTGGGTGATGTGTACACTACTGTACACCCCAAAGACTACCCCCTGTGTTTCTGGTGCCAAGAAAAACACCAGCGTTCTCTAGCTAACTCAGAAGGAAAGTCACCACAGCCCCGGACCGTTCATAGCCCCCTGTTCTCTTGGCCAGTAAAAGGTAGTCTGAGTGGCTAATCCCAAAGAGAGCTTGGTGGGGTAAGGGTGCTGAACGTTCAATTTCGCCGGTAACTTTTATAGGTCAAATACCGTTCTGGGTGCTTTACGTGTATTCACTCATAAAATTTTCACAACAGCCTTGTGAGAGAAACAGCATTGTTTAGTGATAAAATAAACCAAGACTCGGGCGAAATAAATTGCCCAAGGTCACTCATTCATTAATTTATGGAATTGGCTGGGATTCAAAATTAATTCGACCCTCAATATTTGTAAGAGCTCACATTTAATGAGCAGTCACTGTGCACTATGCACTTGACGTCCATCACCTTATTCTTTATGTGAGCCGTGTGAGACTGGGTCCCGCTGTGTTTCCTAATTTATATGTAGTTGGAGAAATTGAAGCTTAGAGAAGTTAATAACTCTGGTGCAAACTAGGGTCGGAAGGAGCCCTGAACCCGGGGGTTTGTTCCTTTGAAGAAGGGTTTTTCCTTCTTGATTGAGGATCTGGAACCTTCCCTGCTTTGCACTGAGCTTTAAGGCACAGATCTGCTCGTGGTGTCACCGATGAGGAGTTCACAAACATTTTAAAAAGTCATTTTCCTGCAAGTTTTTGACTCATTGCCTATTATCTGAAGTTCCGTATCATTTCCGCACGCATGGGTGTTGTTATTGCTGCAACTCTAATGACAGATCAGATTTGGAGACTTGAACGTATTTCAATGCAAAGACGTCACACCTGTGGGTTGGCTGATGGAAATGGCCTTTTCACTGAGACATGCAGCTTCGAGCCCATCACGTTAGCGGATCCGTATAGCTAACCCTCTCTTCCTGAGATCCTGTGAATCCTGTGGAAGTGGGAAGGTTTGAGAACACAGTCATTTCACATTTTTGCTATGAACAATTTTGGTGCTAGTATTGTTCCTGTCATTTCCAAGTTTTAAGAACTCTTCTGCTTTTTAAAGTAAAACCCATTAGGCCCCCTGAGAACTATGGGCTTTGAATCCTTACCCTTCTGTGGTTGCCCACCATGGCATGCTTTGTGCAGTTGCAGAGAGAGCAACCGTTTTACAGACAGAACTGACCCAAAAGAACGGGCCACTTGCGATTTCAAAGGTTGTCTCCTGGGCAGATTTGTGGAAAAGGGAGCGAGAACGGAGGTTAACGGCTGCCAGGCCGGACCAGTTCAATAGACCCAGTGGGTCAGACTTCTTGTCCTAGCTCACCAGACATACCTTCCCAGAACAAAAACACAAAGTTGTCACAGCTCATGAAGGTCCACCCTGTGCACTTTAAGTAAAATCTGCAACATAAATCAATGTATTTTGCACCTTAACAATCTTTTGGGGATGGGGAGACATTTTGTTTTGGTGTCTGACCCACAGAGTCTCTGAATAGACCCTATCAGAAAACCTTTCAGAACAAATAAATATTTTATGTCATATCTAAAAATCAAGAGAAACACTTCACTGTAAAGGCAGTGTTCATAATCTCCACTCTCATGGGTATGCCAGGCACTCTTCAGATCACAGATTCTCCCAACCCATCAGAAGAACTAGCAATGTTCTGCCGTGAGTTGGTCACATCCTTTGAGTTACTTGTTTCTCTGAGCTTGGCAGCCAAACCGTAGTTCTTATGGACAAGGCTCTTTATAAATAACATGGATCAGTTCGTAAAGTGATTTCTCGGACAAGAATGAGCTGGATGTTCCGCCTTTACTAAGTAAACTTCCACTTCATCTGCCTGTCTTCAAGACGCTGCCACCATCCTCCAGCTGTCCTGGTACAACACAATGGGAAGAGCTTCTGAACCACTCCTCCCCAGCCCTGGATGCCTGCACCCAAGGACTCCCTTTCTACTCTAGTTTTTAAAGAGAATCACCAGGCACCTTCGGAGTGGCCCATCCATGGTCCGCTGGCCACTGAAGTTCTGACAGCTACTCCAGCGGAGTGGCATTTTCAACCCAAGGCGGCCTTTCACTTTTCTTCCATTGGTTCATGGGGACCATGGGGACTGTCCTTGGTTTGTACTGAAGCATGTAGGGTAGTTCTGGCCAGTGCTTCTGTCCAAGCCATGGCCGGAAGTGACCTATCCTGACTGCTGATCTCTCTGTATCATCTTCTGATGGAAAGTATTAACCGTGCATTCGGGTAGAACTCTTTCGCATTCATTTAATCAGGTTAAGGATTTAATCAGTTAGGGATTTAATCCTGTGGTTCCTCATCTGTGTGTGTGTGTGTGTGTGTGTGTGTGTGTGTGTGTGTGTAAGACAGAGAGAGAAAGAGAGACAGACAGACAGACAGACAGGGAGGAAGAGAGATGAGAAACATCAGTTCTTTGTTGTAGCACCTTAGTTGTTCATTGATTGCTTTCTCATATGTACCTTGACAGGGGGCTACAGCAGACCGAGTGACCCTTTGCTCAAACCAGTGACCTTGAGCTCAAGCTGGTGAGCCTTGCTCAAACCAGATGAGCCTGTGCTCAAGCTGGCGACATTGGGGCCTTGAACCTGGGTCCTCCGTGTCCCAGTCCGATACTCTATCTACTGCACCACCGCCTGGTCAGGCTGATTCCTCATCTTTCCTGACAACGACTCCTGGGTTGCAAAGCGTGTTGTCACAGTGGTGGAGCTCTTGTCTGCTCAGAGCTTGGACATGTCCAGGCACGCTTCCTACCCAGCTGCTCCTGCACTGAGGTTACCCCTCCCTTTTGGCCTCTTTGCACCATGTTCTGGCCATGATGACAAGACAAAGCTTCTGAACCTGACCTGATATTATTCCAGCAGAATCTCAGTTTAACAAAAGTCATAGTTTCTACAGGAGACCAAACGCTTTCTCTTTCTGCCCGGCTAATATATAAATTCATGTGTCAGAGGCTACGCCTAGGCCTGTCTGTAGGGCCTATTTTATATCGTGCTATGCTGGGCAGTGATGGCCGGTCTTCCTGCAAGTCAGTGGCATGATAGACGAAGCACCACTTTCTTGGTCTGGATGACGCCCTCTCCAATGGTGTTGCCTCCGTGTGGCACTGCCGCCATTTTCCCGGGCACTTCAGTTCTCGCTCTGGCATGACAGCCACCTCCATGCTCTTTGAGGCCTCTGAAGACCAAGCAGTGTGGAGAGGAAGTGGGAACACCAAAATCACTCTCCTTTTTGCATGTTTTACTCAATTATAGGAATCCCAAATTATTGGGGCCTGTCCTTAAATATTTCATAGAGGTTTTAATGACATATTCCTTTTAAGCTCTGCTTTCAGCTTCTATCTTCCCAGGGACCAGCACAGGCATCCATGGCGCTGGATTTGGGATGAGTTGAGTGACAGATGCCAAGTTCCATTCAGATAACGTCTTTCCTCTGTTACTAGGCTCAGTAACTGGCGGTTCTGTCTTGTGCATCTTCTTTCTCCCTCTGGATGGATTTTTTTTTTTTTCTCATGAGAAGCCAAATGAGTGAGCCTCTCCCTTTCACTGGACTTGCCCAGACATGTCAGAACACTAGCTTTGGCTGAAACTGGGACCCCCCACCACAGCTGTTTCCAACAGCCTGTACACTTCTTTTCCTTTGATCATATTTGGCCTAGATTACAATCATCCCAAGAGCTTGCCAAGATTGTGTTGCAGCCTGATTATCTCAGAACATAAACTTAGAATTGGTTGACAAGACCAATACCCAGGGGTATCACCAGTTTGAATGAATAGTGCCAGAAACATCTAGTAAACCTGGACTGTGTCCCTTGATGGAGGCCAGGGTGTTTATCGGACTCCATGACACTTTCCTTACAATATTTTATTGTTTTAAAATTTTATTGATTGATTAGTTTCAGAGAGAGAGGAAGATGGAAAGAGAGAAAGAGAAAGACTTCTTGTCTCACTATTGATGCACTCATTGGTTGATTCTTGTCTGTGCCCTGACAGGGATTGAACCTACAACCTTGGTGTATTGGGATGCTGTGCTAACAACCTGAGCTACTCAGCCAGGGTTTTTTCTTACACTTTTTAGATATTTTTTTTTTCAAATTTTAGAAAATTGGCACCTGATACAAAATAGAGAGCTGCACATAGTAATCATACTGAATGGAGATTTTGAAAGTTCTAAAGACTACCGTGTCTAACATACAGAAACTCACATGTTTGTCGAGTAGGAAAACAAAAGCCAAAGGACTGTGACTAGTTAACGGTTATTCAGAACTTAAAATAAACTTTAAATGCATTTTGTTTTTCAGGAGTGTGTTCAGGCATACTCTATTAGGAAATAGCTCCAGGACTTCTAAGTATAATTTTGTCAGTGCAGTGAAGGAATCCAGACCTGTCTTAATAAGACAAATTCATTTCAAGACAACAGATATTTTGCTGCCTCAGGAAACCTCCCAGGAGCGCCAACATTTTTGAGTTATTTTTTCAGCTTTCACTGACAACCCAACACGTAGGTGTTTAACTGGACACTTCTGATGTTACTACGCTGGCCTTGCTGTGGAGCAAGGGAGACAGAGGCACTGGTGGAGGACAGAGGGAACGTTCATGTGGCTTCTGCCCTCAGAGAACACTCAGCCTCGTTTAGGACCTGTGATAAATCCAAATGTAACATATGGAAACAAAATTAAGCAATGTACGTACGATGTTTGGTAGCCAAAAGTTGACGGTCAACAGAAAGGTTTTCGAGGGGTGTTCATTGGTGATGCCCGTGTTTCTGTCTTTGCTGGTCAGTATTTCCAGGGACCCCCCGCCAACGTCTCCCCTTGGCTTCCTCTTTAGTGCACATCCAGTGGTGTCGGGGTGTAGACAGCCTGGGGAACATGAACACCGCCCTTTCTCCTGCACAATGGTGCACCCTTCCACCCTTCCTTCCTTTCAGAAACGGCTCATAACTCATTGAAGGTGCGAGCTCTGAGTGACTGCTCTTTTCATCTCCCTGGAAGCGGGCCAGGCTGGGGCTGTGTCAGCGGTAGGCAGTAACAGCTTTGACTCCTTACACGACGATGAGAGGTTGAGCTTTGATAAAAATGGCAAAGAGAAGGAATAGGGCTTGCTCCCTCTCTGTAGCTCTTTCTCTTCCGTGACAGTTGAGAAACGTCCTCCCGGGGTGATCTCTGGGAATCTGAGCTATTAGAGCGGGGGTTCCCGTGTGGATTTCTTTATTGATTGATTGTTTGGGAGAGGGAGCGCCTGGGCTCGCCTGCACGGCTGGACCAGGTTCTCAGGGTACCATCGGGAAGCCTCCCTGCCCTGCGCAGGGAGCCCAGGAGCCTCAGTCCTGTTCTTCAGGGCCCATCACTTCTGTTCCAGTGACCCCTCTGCACCTGCCTGCAGACAGCAGACAATCCCGGCTGGAAAATGCACTCTGACCCTCAGGGCTTTCCTCAGTCCTCCCTTCCGAGAGCTTATCCGAGCGTGGTCCCAGAGGATAGTCTTATCTTCCTGCTCCTACAACAGACACAGAAGGGAGTACACACTCTGTGGAAACTCAGAACCAGTTGAAATTTGCCTCAAACGGTATCCCAGTCTAATCAGAGATCTGTGCGTCCGCCTGTGTGGAGAGCTGAGTTTGGGGAAGAAGGAAAATGTCTAAAAATTTTTTAAAGCGATGATAAACACAACAGCTGCCATTCAGCTAAGTGACAAGAAAGAGCAGAAGAAGGACTCAGAGAGGACAGACAAATTTCATCTTTAAATCTAAGGCTTAAGGCAACAATATAGAGCCCTGCCCCCTTTTAAAGCAGTATGGCTGATACAATAGTGAACACATGTATGTCACCTATGAATCTATAACTCCGTGTGCACTTGAAGTCTGCATAGCCTGGATGGGCCTCCCCGCTCAGGGAGCCTCTAAAAGCTGACCTGCAGCTACACTGTCCGCAGGGAGGGTCTCACTGTCATGCCATGCTGACCCCTACTGAGCCCGGTACACACGTGTTTCTACGACCTTCTGCACGTGTCTCTGAATAGGATGGACACAATCAGACTCTTTGAGAGTCATCTGCCTAGCCATCAGAACTTATCAATGTCCCTACAGGACACACTGGTATGGGCCAGAGCGTAACTGGCCAAGTCACACAGCTCGGCAAGAACGTCAGCTTAGGGGGCTTACTGCTCACCAGCAGGCCTGGCGTCAGGCCTCTAAAGAGGCCTGTTGGCAAACAGGGAGGTTTTCCTACATCATAAACACCCCAGAAGTTGCCCCTAAAGAGCTGTTCTATCAGCACCTGTGATTTTTGCCTATGGCAAGAGGAGAGTAAGACAAGAAAGTCAGATGGCCTGCTTTGAATGTCACCTTCTATAAGGGACCAGGAAGTACCTAGAGGTGAACACAGGAAGGAGAAGAACTTGTTCCATTCAGCCACCGCACAACCAGGATTTAAAATGAGATTCTTGGCTGTCTTTCTTTTCTGAAAAAAATGTGAAGAAAAAACAAAAACAGAAAAACAGCTTCTTCAGGGAGGGAAAGGCCGATGGAATAGGTTATAGCAGATGGCTGTAGTGACTTTATGCCTGGAATATTACATCTGGGACTGCTTAGTGAAATTAAATCTCATTTCTTGAATAATAATTGTGCTAATAATCGTGAATATTATGCTCCCTCGGCCCCTGAGATGTCCATGCCCTAATCCCCAAAGCTGGTGACTGTTACTTTTATATGGCAAAACGAGACTTTGCAGGATTTTGAGATGGGAGATCACCCGGGTTCCTTGGATGAACTCTCTTACAAGAATCCTTATACAAGGGAGGCAGGAGGGTGGCAACCACGGTAAATATGGTGACAGCAGCAGAGGGCCCGAGTCGGAGCAGAGGGAAATTTAAAGACGCTACACTGATGGTTTTGAAGATGGAGAGAAGAGGCCATGAGCCAAGGAATGCAGGCCGCCTCTAGGAGCTGGAAGAGGCCAGGAAATGGATTCTTCCCTAGAGTCTCTGGAAGGAATGTGGGCGGCCCTGCTGACACTTTGGTAGTAACCCAGTGATGGATGCCACACTTCTGACCTCCAAAGCTGGAAGATAATCACTATGTGGTTTCAAGCCGCAAGTCCGTGTGGCAATTTGGTGCAGCAGCAACAGGGAACCCAGGCAGTAACATTGACAGCGACATCATTGGACTGACAAACATTAATTGATGGGAAAAAGAAAAGGGGTTTGTTTTAGGCTTGATTCCCAAGACAGAGCATCAGGTCACAGTTCTCTGAGTAGGTAGTGGGGGAGGACAAAGGAGCTTTTGTTTTTGTGGGTGCTTCTCACAGATATTGTTTGCTTGACCTTTTATGAGACAAAGTGGGTTATCTTGGTCAAGCCTTCCTGACATGTCCTTGACTCTGCATAGAATCAAAGGGGAGGTTTATTTTGTGTTTTGCAAAATCCATACACCTTGGGAAGCAGCGTCTAAATGGTCTGGGCACATTATTAAAAATGCAGAGTCCTGGACTGTGGTCGAGGAAACTCTGGCCTAGTGCAGTGGTTGTCCACCAGGAGGGATTTTGTTCCCCGAGGACATTTGGCAAAGTGTGGTCCCATTTCTGTTTTATTACAATGAGGGCATGGAGTGTGATGCTGGCATCTAGTGGGTGCAGGCCAGGGATTGTGCTAAATGTCAGAGAACAAACGGTCTGACCCAAAATATCAGTATTGCCAAAGTTGCAAAACCCTAGTCTAGTGGGTAAGTTTCACAAACGCACTCATAAATTATTATACCACAGTGGTATATACCTATATGCCAATGTAATGTGTGTGTGTGTGTGTGCCTTTATATTGCCTTTCTCTCCCTCTAAGCAGGGTCATTACCCACTACAGTTTGGGGTGTCCTCTCTCCCTCTGTCCACTTTACTTCTGTTCTGGTAGCTGGACAGCTCTCCTGCTGCCCCTCTTCTGCTTTAGTTCCTGGTCTGCACTGGCAGAGAACAGGGAAAGCCCAGGAGCAGGCAACTGTCCTTGGAAGCAACTGTCAGGCTCTGAAACTTGACCACTGTTAATATCCGGGTCAAAGGGAAGTATGGCTAAGGACATCTGTTATTTTGTGTGTGAAGTTTTTTGACTCGATTTACAATCCAGAGTGGGTACTCTGCCAGCAAGCCAGCTCTACCCTGCTGTTTGTTATGACATAATAATTCCGGGTCGTACATAAACTCTTGCACTCAAGAGTTTTTCTTCCCTATACCAGTTCCTCCAGGGTTTCTGTCCCCCTTGGCACCACCTTCGTCTGGAATCAATGGAGAAGTCCATTCTCTGAGAAAGAATTGAACATTGGAAAAAACAATGGCTCTAGAATGGGCTCAAGTGTCGCTGATTAGCCGTCACTGGTTAGAAATGCATTGCTCTGCTTCTCGCCTCCTGTTAGAGAGTCAAGTTCTGCACCCCGGTCCAGGGATGAGTGCCATGTCACATGGCGCAGGACGCCGTCCAGCCTCCACATCTCAGTAGTCCTGAGGGGTGGGGGAAACATCCTGCAAGCACATGGCTGTGGTTTCGTTGCCTTGCACTCGTCACTGTATTCAGAAAGATAGATTTTTATTATGCAACAGCTGCTACTCTAGGGTAAACTTTGACACAAAGCATTGTGTTCTTGACTGAATCAGCTAAAGCAAAAATCAGGGGGCAGAAAAATAACCTGGGACAAGTTTCAAGTCCTTCGTTCAAAAACAGCTGCTTTTGGAGAAACATTCAGATATGCAATTAGGACAAATGACCACCTCTAAAGATCAAACTTGCCTTTCCAAAAAAAGAGATACATGGTGAAAATCATAACTCATCAGTACTATGGAAGTGCCTGACATTCCTTTCTTTGTTGACCAGATGAGAATATAATAGTCATATGAGGATTTTCAACTTCGTGGGAGGTTGGCACCTCTAACCCCTGTGTTGTTCCAAGGGTCAGCTGAAGTCATTAGTCCCAATGTATTTTAACCATTTAGGAATTTTCAAACAATTCACAGAATACACGGCATCCTAGGAATCCTACCAGCTTTACAAGTTGAGGTTGAGTGTTGGTTTTGGAAGTCTCAGCACCAGCAAGGGTTTGATTATTACCAAAAACGTACAAAATCCCAGGACACACAAAAGTCAGCAGAGGCAGATAGCTCTGAACTATGCCTTCTCATCAGCATCCTGTAGTTCAAGACGTCTGAAGAATTCAGCTGGATTCTAGAGCTCCTTAGGTTGGTGGCTCTGTCTTTCATGCCACAAATGTTTACTGAACTACTCCTGAGCTCATCACTCTCCTGAAGGAGGCTGGGCTCAGAGGACTGGTGTGCGCCATAACAACAGCCCATCATTGTCATTTTGCTGGGTTAAAGTTTATGTATATGCTACAAATTACAAGAGTACAGATGTGAAAAAGAGAGAGATGGGAAGGTGAAGGAGGCTACTGGGACATGACCAGATCTAGAAGGCTTCACAGATGAGAAGAGGCTGGAGGCCAATGTTCCATGAAGCAGGATTTCCATAAGAATCAGGGATGGGGGAGAGAGGGAAAGAGATACGTATAAAAAAGATGGAAGTTGTAAGATGTGCTGGGGGGCAGTGAAGAAGGGAATGGGGGTCACTGGAGCCTTCTCGTTAGGTTGGAGTTGGGGGGAAAGACAACTGGAAAGAAAATGGTGGGAATCTGGACAAAGGAGGCAACCATGGTAGAGAACTAACGCATCTGAATGTTCTAGTGCTGCAATTGTTTTCTTGCTCATTTAACAGTACGTGGGTAGTGGGTAGATTTCCATGTGGTGACTGGGGGAAGCAGGCTTTTTTCATTTTTTGCAAAGTTCTTGATGTCCCCTCTGGTCAGCTGGTTATCCATCCAGTAGGAAAAGGAAGAGAGAGAGAGAGAGGAGCATCGTGCGTGCATGATTTGTATGGGTAATGCCTATACTTGTGGAATATAGTATTTCCATCCACCTCCTGTTGGTCAGAACTGAGTCATTTGGCCGCACCTAACTGCAGGAGAGTCTGGGAAACGGAGTGCTCTGAGGGGGGAGAGAAACAGATGTGAGCAAGCAATGTTTAGGCTGAGTGGATTGAACGCGGTCCTGAATGCCGTGGTAAGTCATCTGGTAGCTCAGCCTGGGGGCGTGCTCCGCCGTGATGTGAGCTCCATGAATTGTACGTTACCTCCACCGCTCTATCCCCAGCATAGGATCGGCCTTACATATTTGCTCAAATAACGAAATGATGGATGGCTGCTGGAAAGGAGTTCTGACCATATGGAACCTTGTAGGATGAATGAGTGGAAGCGAGGGGAGGCAGGGGAGCCACTTAGAAAGTGATTGCGAGCATGTGATAGAGCCCGCATTAGTGCAGGTACAGTAGGAAGGAGTACATTTTTAGAAACAGAAGTGTTTACTTCTGCTATTTTAATTTTTTGCGTTTACAGCAGAGCCCCCGCTGAGTTGAACCCGATTCCCCGGGGCGTTGAAACCATAGTAGCAGGCTGTGAGCCAGCACGGCCTGGGGCCTTCTTTGGAGGCATTAATTGGAAGGCAGCCCGCGGACTGGGATTGTGCCACAATACTGCAACCCAAACAAAATAAAACTTGACCAAACCGGCAAACCCAGATTGGAGTTCAAGTTACTTTAACGGGCTCTAGGGGAACGCAAACTGCTGTTGTATTATGTATGCAGAGTCCACTCTTTGACCTTATTATAAGGAAAATCACTGGAGTCCACATAATCTTCGTACGGCTTTCCGAAGGGCTGGGCAAGTTCACTGCTATGCAATTATGCAACATTAAAAAAAAAAAAAAAAAAAAAAGGTCGTCGTTCTAACGCATGCCTGAAAAATAGATGCTGACCCAACCAGAACAGCGACTGGCGGTGAAAAGAATACATTCTCGGTGCACCTGGAGAACTCGGCACAGGGCACACGGGTAACCTTGTGTGGCCTGAGGCCTCAAGGTTTTAGGGAGTTGTTTGCAGATAGACTTCTTTGAAATGAAAAGCTCAGAGCAGCCTGTGTCCTCCCTGTAGATCTGAATTTACGGTTTACGTAGGAGCTGAGGTGGACCCCAGCGTCCGGCCTGACTCGGTTCTGCGCCTCTGGACTTCGGCGAGAGGCCGGATTTCAGGATTATGTGGGATTGAGGGAGGAACCTCGCTGAGAACAGCCAAGGATTCTGAGGAGCTCGTTAGCGATTCTTTCTGATCTGAAAATAATGTAAAAATAACAGAAGAGCTTTTTGTGGTATTTTTCACATGTTCTTTATTGCTTTGGGGAAGACTCCAACATTAAAGTGGTTTACCAATCATAAATATTTAAAAAGACATAATGTGCCCTGCTCCTTGCATCCATCCCTACCAAGAAAATAAACTACTGTAATAAAAATGGCCAGGACAGGAAGAGAAAGCAGAAACAATGGCAGCGGGCAGAATGCGAGGACGGAACAAACGTGGTCCGGGCGGCTCACGTCTGGTGTCAGCGCAGAAGGTGGCGGGGACGGGAGAGGAAGTGTCCCAAGGGAATTTTTTCCTTGCCAGGCTCAGGATACTTTGGGGTGACATCCTTCTTCCCTGAGGCCTCTGGAGATATAACTTATCAGCTGAGACAGCAGATTCCTTGAGGGTCTCTTAATTTGGCTCCTATCTCAGATACTGGAGGGTCTCTTAATTTGGCTTCTCCCTCGACTCCCAGAGCAGCCAATCCTCTTGAAATGATTCACAAATTAGAGAATAGTTCATTTTGCAAAGGGTCGTTTTCACATGAGCGTTGCCAAGCTGTTGGCTGTAAATTGACTGGAAAGCAGTTTTTTTTTTCTTTTCTTTCTTTCTTCTTTTTTTTTTTTTTTTTTTACTGTCTCAGCTTTCTAAAGATTCAGTTGCAAATTGCTAAGGCTGGAAAAACAGGCCCTCTTTGAGGGATGGAGGCGAGAGTCACATTGGCATCCCCTATCTCTGCAGTCTAGCTGTTGGAATGGGTGTCAGAGATAATGGGGGCTGCAGGGCTGAGGATGAGGGGCAGGGACCATATTGGAAGGCTCTAGAACTTCTCCCAGGGCACACCAAGGCTCTGCCACTCTTTCCAATATCAATCATTGTATTACTTTCTACTTAGTTCATGGGAACAGATTGGGTTAGCTTGGCAAATTCAGTGAAATTGTTCTTCTGAAGAGTGGCTTTGCATGGTACCCCTTTGAGCAGGCCGGCTGCCTACCCCACTTGTAATCTCTTTGAACCATCTCGGCAACACCCATAAGCGGTGTCAGGAGGAGGAGCCTTCCTGGAGGAAGAGGCCTGCAGAGAGAGGGGGGTCTTGCAGGGGAGGGGAAGTCTCAGCACAACCCAAAGGTTGCTTGGCTTGCTTGGGGGCCAGAAAGGGAGGCCGACTTGTCTTGGTTCACCTGAGGTTTTCCTCAGATTGCAGGCAAACGGAGACAGTTAGTTGGCTAGTCTTCAGAGAGACCAAGATAGAGGCGGGACCGGTGAGAGAGGTGATGCCATGACTGTCTCCCTGATAGGGCAGCCTTGCTGGTACAGCTCATGTGGCTTCCAGGGAAGCTACAAGGGGGTTTGGGAGGAATTGCATGACCCCAGCAGCCCCGCCAGGGACTCGACATCCGGGAAGGTCCTGGTCTGGTCCAGATACCTTCATAACCAACCGACATTCACTTACTTTGCTAAATGCAGTTTTCTCTCTCTCTCTTTTCCTCAGGGAGGCAGGACACAGTGTGTGCGAGAAGCTTGCCCCATTCTCTCCTGTCCTCAGCACCTTAGCCACACGCCCCCAGGACACTGCTGCCCCAAATGCCTGGGTGAGTGACAGCCTTCAGGTCTAAGAACAACGTGATGTATTCTTGCTGCGTTTCTGCTCAGGGTGTGGGTCCACATGGTTGTCTGGGTGTCCTCGAGTTGTCCTGTTTGCCTGGCCACTGCTTCTAATTAAACAAGCATAAGGCGGGCCCAGGGTGTGTCTGTCTTGTCCTCCCTGTGTCTGTAAAGCGGGTGCAGTAAGACCCTCTCCGGGGAGGAGAGTACTGAACACTATCTTTAATTGGGCATGTGATAATAAGGCAGAACAGATTTTAAAGGCGTGTGAAGTAGGCACTTGGAGGAATACAGACTCATGTTACTTGTAGAGGCAAAAGCATGACACGCCAAAAACAAGAGGTTTGGAGGGGAACGATGGCTAATAGCCAAAAAAGGGGAACACTAGCTCTCTCTTGCTCCATGTTTACTCTGTGCAAAGCTGTGAAAGCTCATGTACTCTGTCTCATCGAATCTCACGAGGCTGTGATATAGGGGTGCTACATACAGTATAGAATTCCGATGTATAGCACAGGTGCAATTTATTTGTTTTGTTGTCTTGAGAGGGAAATAGACTCCTGGAAGGTGGCGCAGCTGGGAGTGACGGGCCAGTACCTGAACATGTGTCTCTGTGACATGTAAGCCCATGCTTTAATGGCCACCGCCCGGCTCTCCGGAGACACGGAGGTCGGCTTGTATATCACCAGCTGAAAGCAGACAGTCTAGGCTGGCGGGGAGGGGAGCCTCTGGATTCTCTGGCTTTCGTTTATAATCCACCTGTCAGTTTCTTCTCTAGGATTCTGAGCCTTTTGAGTTCGTCCAGGTCAGACTATTTAAGGTTCAAGTCAAAGTAGCTTGACCCATTGTGTGAGTAGAGCAGAGTGCCAGCCGCCCCGTCAGAATCCCGGGGTCCAGGAAGGGGCTGACATCTTCCCCTTGCTGTGGGCTTTGTGTTTCTGCTCCTGGGTTTCTGTCTTTGTGCCCTTCCCTCCCCCTCCCCTTCTTCTCTTCTTCCTCCTTCTCCTTCCTATTCTCTTCCTCCTCCTCCTCTTCCCCCTTCTCTTCCTATCAGAGATACTGCCATACGGTCTTCTCACATCGTATAGAGCTATTGAGTCCAGGCTTGTGCCGCAGACTTTATTGAAGGGCTGCCGTCAACAGGGGGGATTAATTTACAGCGAGGCACAGGGAACAACAAGCTTGGAATGGAATATCAAGCTTCCTTTGTTTCTTTTAGAAGGTCTTCGCCATTTTTGCCTTTAGGAACATTTTCCTGTTGTCTCTTGTTTGGGCTCTGGTCTCAGTCACTGTCACACCCTTGTCCTGAACGCCCTTGCCTTTCTTCTGCAGTTGGCCTTCCCAGGTCCAGCGCAGCCTGTTGATTTGTTTTTCTCACCCCTGGCTTAGCATGGCTGTGCCCAAAGCCTGTCCTTCTGCAACTGCCTTGGCTCCTGAAGGCACCTTGTTCACTAGCAATTTTATCCTCTTTGGGGGATTCTGTAGCCAACTCATCATCTAATAATGTTGGCATTCTGTACACACACACACACACACACACACACACACACACACAGATACTTACTCCTAAAGTAAATACGAACTCATTATAAGAACAATGGCGACTTGTTTAGATATGCCTGTCTGAAGATATTCCCACTGATGTGTGTGCCACTTGGGTCGTTCGTGGGTGCCTATGTCCCCAGAACAGAATTAACTGCTTCATTGTGGTTGAAATCTTCGTGCTGTGGGTCCTGGTGGAAGCAGCGTTCCATCCGAGCAGGAGGTGGCATCGGGGCCCCCAGCCTCCAAGATAAGTGGGACTGATTCATGCTTTGAAGTTGGTACCCTGGACACGCTGAGTCAGCTCAGAAGTTTCTCGTATGAGCAATGGCTGCTGTATTGAATGCAGATTATTTTCTGTCCATTTGTGGTCATAAGACAGACTACAAAAGGAACACAGAAAAGGTCTTAGGGAACTTGAAAATTGTAATTCTCCCAAATGAAACCTTTTTTGGTTGGGCAAAAGCCCAGTGGGAATGGCTCAAGTCAGGCTGGACACAGAGTCTCTGAACCGCTTTTTGGAATGTTTTATCCTATTTTGGGGCCATGATGACTTTGGGATTAAGCTAAGATTTTACGTTCTTTAGGAGTAAAACAATACATGCCGCACACAAAAAGGACAGAAAAGAAACACACACACTAGGATACTATCAAGATACTAAAATCTTAGACTAATTAGACTTTTGGCTGGTCGGACACTGATTTGCTGTTAAATTTTCCCTTCACCAAGATTCAGTCACATGACATAACCTTTGTCTTCACATTATAACATTCTCTTCCTCTCTTCTTTCATCACCCATGAAGAGCCTAATCATGTTCACAGAACTCCCATTTCCCCTTTCACAGGAACGTAACTGAGGATCATATTTGAATTATACCACCAGTAATAGTATCTATCAACGACCACTTTTTAGGTTATTTAATGAGTGCCAGACTCTGTGCTACAGTATTTTTAGATAAAATTTACATTTTATTCAGGGTTATTTAAGCCATTGGTTACATTTGTTCAAGGGGAGATAAACTCCTCAGAAGAGTCTTTTTGTTCAATGATTTACTGATGTATCCATCCATCTGTCCATCTACCCACCCATCCTTCTCTGCAATAATATTGAGTACTATCATTGTAGTAAAAGTAACAGCCAAGGGGCTATTCATTCTAAAAGGGGAAAGGGCTTCTCACAACATGTACTTTAATTGGTGAAGAAGAAAGCTTGCATATTACATCTATATATTCTACTCACAAAAATTAGGAAACATTTCAAAATGAATATGAAGTGATAAAAAAAAGCATTGGATTTTTTTTTATTAAACAAGAACATCAGAAAAGCAAATGACAAGTCAAAGAAAGTTGTTTGATTATGCAAATGAGATGCAAAACTAAACTTTATTTCATTGGTGAAAACGCACTGTACAAAAGGCTGAAAGTACTGGGGTGTCCGCACGTTCCCTGATCCCCTCATTTTTGTTAGCAGTGTATTTATTTATATTCCAACTTTTGCCAAAGAGCATTTAAGTCCACTTTACAAAATACATGAAATGTATGTAGATAAATTACAGGGAGAAAAAAGACAAACCAAGCTCATTTTACAGAGATGTGATGCCTACGAAAGGTCGGACACTTGGCCTGTACAGTTGGATTCTGTCTCTACATGTTCTTAGAGTTAGCATCACCCTTTATGCCGATGGATTGGTGACTTCTTTAACTGAGATGCTGTATTGTTCTTCATTTTTGCTCATTCCTTTCCTTCATGAGTTATCTTGCCTCCTACCCTACAATACTTACTTGATGAATACTTTTACTCATTCTTTGAGATGTAGCTCAGGCATCACATCCTTTGAGAAGTGTTCTCTGTCTTCCGTGTCCCCATGGTCCCCCCATTGGCTTCTTCCCAGAACTTACTGTATGCTTGTGCCGACATCAGATTTTGTCGGTTTTCCCAGCAGACGGTGGGGTCCCTAAGGGCAGGTCTATGTCATAGTCTTCTTCTTGGTTCAGCATATGGATATATAGTCAAGATTTATTGAATTCACAGTGTGTAGTCAAACTATTTCAACAAAAACTCTCTCGTTACTCCTGAGCATCCATTGGGAATGACTGATGGAAGGCTTTATCTTTGTGTGTCAGACTGACCCGGTTTTGTGAGAATGTTTACCTGCCCCATGTTGTGATTACTGGTGGCAAAGTAGGACATCCTCGGCTTCTGTCTTGCTGATCCTCTGCCGTTGCCTCCCTCTAGGTCAGAGGAAAGTGTTTGACCTCCCGTTTGGAAGCTGCCTCTTTCGCAGTGACGTGTATGACAACGGGTCCTCATTTCTTTACGATAACTGCACGGCGTGCACCTGCAGGGTAAGGTGGTTCTCAGGGGCCAGAGTCCAACGGCAAGAGCATTGGGGGCTTCAGTGTTAACATTATAGCCGAACACGAAGTGTGATTTATCCGAGGGAGGCATTACTGATGCCATTTTAGAGTGAAATCACAGTTAAGGTCGCCGGGAAGTTCCAACGTAGGACCCACGTTACAAGTCACTGTTGTCTTCCCAGAAACAAGAAGTATGCTCCCGGCAGTGAGAACTAACCCCTGGGGGGACGTCTGAGGTACTTGCTGAACTCAGACAAATACACATGGCACAGTTCTCTGGATCTGATTTTCCGCAGTGAATTCTCTGACACACTGGGCAATAAAAATGGCTTTAGTCACATCCAAGAGAAAAGAATGGCATGGATTTACAGTTCATCACAAGATAAACCTCGCAGTTTTGGAAGAGAATGCTTATGTTTTGCTCACCGTATTTCTTTTTTTTCTTACTTGAGGCATTTCTCACTTTTCTCAAACAGCCACCAGAAGTCTAATGACTGGTGCAGAAAGAATTCCACCACTCCCGGGTTTTAAAGGGACACACATCACACATTTCTAGGCTGTGTTTATGCAGCGATTTAATTTTGGAACCAAGAAGAGAATCATTTAGATGGAGGACTTTAGGATCATTCATTAGTGAGTAAACCCCAATGTGTGTGTGACAGGAGTGTAGAATAATACGTTTGGGGGCTGATGGTCGTTGCTTTGTTTTTAGTAGCTAAAGGGCAAGAGAGGGAAGGAGAGGAAGTTTGCTTAATGTCAGCTATGAGTCAGTAGCGGTGATTATATATAGTTCAGAAGGCCCTCATTACTTGGATTACTTGAGGCGTGCTTTGGATAAGTAGCGCGCAGGACTTCGGGGGCGTGGCGCACAGGACTTACCGGGCGTGGTTGAGTAAGGCTGACCCCTGCGTTCCCTGCCCTGACCACTCAGCTGCTCCTAAGCCCGAGAATACTCGCCTGAGACTCCCTCCTCTCCTCGTGGGTGTAGCATCTGATGCTACACATATAACCACTCATTCAGTTGGTCTTGACCTTCGTCCTCAGAATTTCCCTTCCTCTTCAGGAATTTTACAGGTTATAGCTTCCTCGTGGGGATACTGAGCTTTTGCTAAAAACCCATCTCATTCCCAAAGTTCTCTTAGTTGCGGAAGAAAGCCAGGCGTCCCGGGAGCGGGAATTAGTTCTGCTCACAGTGCGGTGGGTCTTAACGGGTTCCGTGAGAGATGACTAGAAAATAAGTTCCCAGACTCAAAAGAAGTGTCATTAATCCTTGTTGCTTCCAGAGGTTGTTTAATCAGAGTATGAATTCTCAGTCATCTTCGGGAAACCGGGCGCTGGAAGAATTAGGCTGCGGTCAGTCTGGATCCTCGACGCTGTTTTCTCTTTGCTCAGCGCGTCCCTCTCTCGTGTCCCGTGTTCGATCGCTGTGGCAGGTGCTGGGGACCGCTGCCAGTTCTCTGAACGCAGTACGGTTTCGGGTCTCTGTGTCTTCAGATTTGACGATTTCTCTGCCTGCGGTGTCCTGGTCGTCTTTAACTTTAATTAGCAAACTCCGTTTCATCCATAGCAGCTCATCTCCGATGTCACCTCCTGCAGGGAGGCTTTCCCGGCCCACCTCGCTAGGGACTTACTTCCCCTTCTCTGTTACCTCTATGCCTTGCCTGGTTCTGTTTAACCACACTTTTCATAGTCCAGAGAGTTCATCAACAAATAACGTTTTGAAGTGGATGCAAGATATTGCAGTAACTTAAAATATGGTATCTTCCAGAATATGTTCAAAAGCAGTCAGTTGTGGGTTAACGCAAGGCCGGGGAGGGCGTTTGGTAGGGGTGGACATGACGTTTCATCTCTAGCTTGCCTTTGGGTCCGCAGGACTCCACGGTGGTGTGTAAGAAGAAGTGCTCCCATCCCGGCAGCTGTGACAAGGACGAGGAGGCCTGCTGTGAGGACTGTCTGCTCCAGCTGCCCCCAGAAGACGTCAAAGTGTGCAAGTTTGGCAACAAGATCTTTCGGGTACGTCAGGAGCCCAGCTCATGGCAACGACAGCACTATCCTTAGTGCACAGTTCCCTTGTGTGAATGAGGCCTGACATCACTGACAGAGGGTCATCCCAGAAACACCGAACCCTAGAAATGTGCACGCAGACAATCTGGAAGAGTCAGGTGCCTTTTCCGATGGATTCAGCTGGGTCTTCTGCTCCTGAGAAATAAAAGGCACAACAGAGTAGACAGTCCTTAAAATAGCTCCAAAGAAACGAGAAGCACTGGGAAGAGGAGCAGCAGTCCACATCATGGATCTGGGCTTGTGTCTCTGTTTTTAGCAAAATTTGCTGCCTAGAGCCATAAACACAGGAAGGAAGGAATCCTGGTTTTTGTTTTCGGGCTCAGTAGCGTCCTATGGCCTGTAATCTCTTTTCCCAAAAGCAAGGGTGCACACCTCTACGTGTTCCCCAGGGGCACAGGCTTCTTTTGACTGGGGACTGGCCACTGCAGGTTATAAGGCCAGCGAGCCAAGGAACGTCTTCCAACAGTTCTCTCCGGGCTAGAAAATGTCTCCCAAAGTACCTCCCAGCTTTCTGGGAGGAGAGGATCCAACGGGCAAGGACATGCTTTTGACGGTTCTTGGAGTCTGGACCCTACGTTTTCTGATAGCTTGACGGTCAGGTGTCGCCCTGGGCGATGGGAATCCTTTGAATTAGCCTCTCTTCTTGGCATGTTTCTGTCCAGTCTGGTCCAGAACCATGTCACATCTGGGAATAAACTAACTATCTTTGGACATCTCAATTAACGAACGGCTGGGGCCTGGCACAACTTGAACGTCTCTGTCCTATCAAATGGGAAAAATGAGACCTTAGCGATTACTGCATGTGTGAAAATTCCTGTTTGTCTCCTAATGCAGCAGGAGCAAGATGCAATAGGACTGACTTAGCAGCCCAAGAATTATCTTTATACCTTTATACCCTGAGAGAACGCACACCCACCCACTCACATCTAATCTTTCATATATATATATATATATATTTAATTTGAGAGAAAGAGAGACATCAACGTGCTGTTCTACTTTTTTTATGCATTCATTGGTTGATTCCTGTCTGTGCCCAGACTGGGAACCCAACGCACAGCCTTGGCGTATGGGGACAACACTAACCAGCTGAGTCACGGCTGAAATCTAGTCTTACATTAAATCATCTCAGTGCAGGTAGTACCTCAGAGTAACGTGGTTGAATGATGGCATCCCTCGGGCAGGGTGAGAAATGGTTTCCGTGGCAGGGAGTCCCAGCCTGGGACCAGTTCCCCTCAGTCCCCAGCTGACGGCCATGTCCTGTGCTCTCTCCTCCAGGATGGAGAGATGTGGTCCTCTGTTAACTGCACCATCTGTGCGTGTGTGAGGGGCAAGACGGAGTGTCGCAAGAAGCAGTGTGCTCCCGTCAGCAGCTGCCCGCAGGTGCGTGTGGAATGCGGGCTGACCGTCCCTTTCCTGGGCATCCGGAATAATGCGTGGGAGGGCCCCATGGCCACCGAATCTGGGTCCCCTGAAACTTCCACATTCCCAAATAGGCCCATGTCCCTCGCAAAGCTGGCTCCCACTTGCCTGCAGTTTCCACCCAGATTCTAGTCTTGCGTGAAAATTACTCCCACGTGGCTGTCACCTCTCTCCTGTCTCTGAGTGACTGCGCACAGTTCTCTTTTTGAGTGCCTCTGGCCCTGGGGAGCTCTGCTCCTGGTGTCTTTTGGGGGGCTTCCTGCTGAAGGGCAGCGGCTTCCCCCGCACTGTCCTCCTTCCTCTCTCCCTCTTCTCAGCTCAGAGCTCCCCTCCTGGAGCCATTCAGAGTGATATGTGCTTGTTTCTCAGTAAGTGTCCCCAGGGTCTTCTCCTGCCCGGCAGCCCCCAACCCCCACCGCTCTCTGAGGTTGTCCCTCTCAAACCCTGGCCTCCGCGGTCGCCCCAAATGGACATTGTGTCCTTATGGAAATACCTCTTTTCGGAAACCCCCACTTCCAGTGCGCCGAATAAAGCAGCCATTCTCTTCCGAAGCGTGAGCATGGCTGAATGGGCCTCAGCAACTTGAAACCCTCTCAAAGTTTTATGCGTTTTGGGAAAATGTCAAATCTGTCCAATACCTTCCAGAGTGAATGGAAAGAAACCAAAAACCAAAAAACGCATCCATAGAGGCAGGACATGTCCTCCCTTCTCTGTTATCGACAGTCTTTAATTTTATGCACATCTGTTATTATTGTAAACAAAACAGTCCTGTTTTGCTGGCTTGCCAAGCGAGGCACAAGAAACAACAGCTGTTGCTATTGCACAACTGAATAAAGGGGGGGCGGAGGAGAGGAAAATGAAAGAAGAAGAAGAAAAACCCTAAAAATCCCTAATTAGGCTTGCTTTAAAAAAGCCTCATAAAACTGAAAACCTCCCATCAAAGAAAGAGAAGGGGGAAAAAATTAAAAAGGAAAAAAGGGGATAGAATCCGTCGACTTGATCGTGGTCTGCTTATAAATATTCATTGGGAAAATAAGATCACATCTTTCCTGCTGATCCTGGGGGACCCTCGTTGCTAATGACCTCTTGCAGCACAAGTTAGCAAGAATGGGTTTTCTTATTTCACAAGACAAAACGGGGCGCTGTGCCAGCCCGGTGGCTTGGGTAACCAGCTCCACAGGCTGGGGTGCAGAGGTGGGCTTCATGTGAGTCCCCGCCTGTGGCGGGGTTCATGGTTTGCATTGTCCCCTGGCTGCGGGAAGGCTGGTGCTCCCCATGTCACCAGCAGCCTCTTGTTAGCATTTCTTCTTTGTGGACCACGTTTGGGTCAGGGGCATACGCGTCTCCAGGCGCCGCCTCCCCCGCTTGTCCTGTCAAAGCTTGTCAGTGCCCGGCTCCTGCCTCAGGGCCTCCGTTCCTAGGCATCTTTCCAATCCTTCCTCCACTTCACAGTCTCCCTCCAAAGTGGCGGCACAAAGACTTGGGAAGAAAACTTTATTTTACTGTGGAATTCCTGTGAAACTCTTACTTCCCCTCCCCTGCGTTGCCTGAAGAGATTTTTACAATCCAAAGAGTCCTCCTGTTTTCCCTGCTCTGTCCTTCCCGGGCGCTACACATCTCTTTTCCCAGAAGTAAATGTGCCTTGTTGGAGGAGGATTTTGTGGTTGGATTCCATGTCTCCTGTCCTGGGCAAGTCCCCAGAGGCAAAGGAGTGCGTACAGGGACTGGATTATGGGGACAGGGTTTACCCTCCCTTCTAGTGGGGGCAGGGTTGTTAGGAGACTGTCATCTTATTATCACTAACATGCACTGAGACCTTCTCTGCAGTCACAAGGCTGACCCTGTGTATGACTACACCCTTCCTACTGATGAGGTCACGAGACGCCAGGAGTGCCACAGCTAGTTATGTGTAGACCACGAGCTCTGACCTCATAGCCTGGGCACGACTTATTCCCCACCCAGCTTCGTAATGTCACCCAGCCCACTTTCACTTTCTATAGAAGTTGATGATGGTGTCTGCCGGTGTGCAGGCACAGGAGGTCATATTGCCACCTGTTGTTGGGGCCATGGCTGTAGACAGTTCTGTGGAGCACCTTACTTTATACCCCTGGGGCCATCATTTCCATGGCCTGAGCCAAACACATTTGGTTTTTTTTCCTCAAAGGCTTTTCATCCCAGAAGCCAACGGAGACCTGTGTGACAACTAGAACTAGAGATGAGAGGTCTAGGCAAGGTGGACATGTCGTGACGTCCCAAACCATGGGATGACTGATTAGGACTGAAGTTTAAATCTTATTCAAAATCATCATTGCCTTCATGTACCATCTAGGTCTAGCTGATGGAAAGATGAATTAGACATAGTTCTCTTTCTTCAATTATTAACCAACATCTTTTGAGTCAGTATGATTTTTTTTTGAATACCTAAATTTATTTTTGATACAACTGACCAGTGGTGAACAAGTGAATGGACCATATATGTACTCTGTGGCCTTGACACAGGCTTTGCGCCACCTTTATGTGGTCTGTACATCTTAGTTTCCTGTAAACAGGCATGGGACACCTACATTTAAAGGGTCGTGGCGGCTGTAGCCGGATAGCTCAGTTGGTTAGAGCATCATCCGGAAGTGCAGAGATTCGCTATGAAGTTTAAATGAGATCAAGTATGGAGAATGCACAGCCTTCTTCCTAGTGTATTGCAGATCCCAACAAATATGACATTTTCTCGGAGATAAAGGGTGAACGAGGGTAAAAATCCAGAGTGGGAGGAACACGACCTTTAGGGTTACACAAAGTAAGGTCTAATTTTGGTTTCTACTACCGTTGTGTTGCATGACATCAATTTCTTCTTGAATAGAAAGGGAAATACTCAGCTCATAAAGTTCTTGTGCATCTTAATAATTACTATTATAATGTATAATATTAATTAAACCTTAAGTGTTTTAAATATTAGCTTATTAAATCCTTAGAACTAACCCAACGTTGGGTATCATAAGGAGAGTATCTGGGAGGGTGTTTGTTAATTAGTAGAATGCTCTGGAAATGTCCATCTTTTCTCACATTTCATTTTCTCTGCGAGTCCTGCTGAGTCAGAGAGAAGACAATACCATTTTCTGATATGGTCGCTGAGAATATGCTTCCTCTTTGAATTGTCATGTACTAAAACAAAACAAAAATTCCATAATCAGGGAAAAAATGCATTTTAGGAGATTACACTGTATTTCCAGAAAGGTAATGGAAAACTACTCAGCATTTCGACACTCTCAGCTCCATTGGCTTTAACTGCAGAACAATTTCCGAAAGAAGAAATCTGACTGAACTTGATCTGTAATGCAGATATTGTCCGGGTCCACAGACCCGCCCTCGGGTCACGGCTTGTTTGCGCCCCTCCAAGAAGCAACACCCAATAGACTTCCCGCGTGGATTGAGAGGTTGACAGACAATTCCTGTTCGTGTGTGTGCTCTCTTGGTCTAGAGAGGGCTAGGTTTGGATGTGAGGGGAAAGGTCGAATCCACCCTGCCTCCGTCTTCCCTCCATGTGAGAAAAATCACACCAGTGAGTCCTGCAGATATTATATTTCTCAGCGGATAAAAACAGGAAAGTGCTCTGAATGGCTTTGCCTGGCCTGAGAACTTGATACTTGAAACTTCATTTGCACCATCACCATCACCATCACATCTGGGCATGGAGTTCAAGTACAACTTGGATGGATTTCATTGGTTTATCTGGTATTAGATTTATAAAAGAAAAGAAAAGAAAAAAGAGTTCTGCCCTCAGCAGACCTTGTTTGTTAACATTAAACTTATTTCTTTTTCTCTTGACTAGGGTAAAATTCTCAACAGGAAAGGATGCTGTCCTATTTGCACTGAAAGTAAGTTTATTCTTTTGGAAATGTGCTATTAATATTTATTTTTATTTTATAGTGCAACAAGGAAAATGGGGGTATTCGTTTCCCCCACATGTTGTTTCTATGGGTGTAGGATGGACTCCTCCCACTTCCCTACAAACACTTTAAATCAATTACATTCTCTCAAGAAGCACAAGGAGACAAATGTAGCTGTTTCCATCGGAATTGGCTGCTATGAGAAATTTCAAAGATAAATGGTGTGATGAGGTTTTAAGAAGGACCAGATATTTTAGGGTGCATTTTAACTGCTAATCACATTTGCAGCCCTTTGCGGCTCAGATAATGGCATCCAGAAAAACCAAACATTATATATAGTCTAGGAGGGATTTTCCTTCTATTGTTACAAAGCCGAACAGCAGTACTTACTTCCTCTTTCCTCAGCCCCACCCCTACCTTGTCACCGTTTCACCTGGGCGCATCTGATATTGCTGTTGGCAAAGATAAAGCAAGAGGTCTTGGGTCTGCCTATGGTTTGGCCAGGCCGGTATGTTTAACTGAGCTCTAACGTGGCCTATTCCGAAAGCTGTCTGAGGCTGCACTTCTCATCACACAGACCAGGCCCAGCAATGGGTCTCGTGGCCTTCCCATGTGTACACAGGTGCCTGGATCTGTTAGCAAATTCAAGTCTTCCTCAAATGTTGATGGCGTTGAGATAGCTTTCTGAAGTGTTTCTCTTAAAGAGGAGAATTAGTAATGTCTCGATCAAATTAGTTTCCATGCATCAAAAGCAGAATTTTTTTTAAAAAGCCGTGATATCTACTGGAAAGTATTTTATAAGCTGGTCAGGCTGAGAGAGATGGGCTGTGTGGATGGTTGAAAGCAACTTTTACGTGGGAATGGGTTTGTTTATTCTACTTGTCTAACATATTTTGGATAGTAGATACAGAGCTTTTATATATATATATACGTGAGGATCTATACTGTTATATATATTACATATATTTTTTTCTCTCATCTATATGTCAAAGAGCTTTGGGTGGAGAGCTATTAAATAATTATACATTATACACTGGATAAAAATACTGATTGAATCAATGAATTTAAATTATAGATTTAATATATAAAACCTTTTTTCTTAAACAAGATAATGCAGTACATAAAATAACTCAAAGGAGGCCAACAAAATACGACTTAGTGGAGCCCAGGAATTAATGCAGAAAGAAGAATTGGCTATGATGAACACACCAGTTAATTTGGAAACACATGTATTCTTAATCATGCACCCAGGAGAGCCTCTGGGGGAAGCTCTGTTTACAGATGGTTTGGCACTGCCTCCAGCTCAAGTCCTCGGTGGATGAGCAGAACCTATATTAACGATTTTCCGATTTTCCTTTCTCCTCCGTCCCCATGTCAGTTGAGTGGTTTGCATTTCCCTAGAAAGTATCTCCCAGTTGACAGGGAGGCAGACCTCATAGGAGCCGCTCAGATTGTCTAGCAAGCGCTTTCAGTCCGCCTGAGCACAGACAGGTTACGCACACCCATCGCCGCGCTTCCTAGGAACACATGGCCAGTCTTGTACAGTCAGCCTGGCTCTTGGATGACCCGACTTGGTCTCGCAAGAGTCAAGGTGGTGATTATTGAGGGAATTGAGAGAAAAGATGCATTTCATTACTGGATAAACCATTATCAGTCTCATATCTAGAATACTAGTGTCTTATCAGAAAAGAACAAAATAGAGGAAGAAGAGAAATGGAAGGATGGGCATGACAAAAATTAAAGCAAGGTCCCAAGCAGTCCTATTAAATATCATGTGACGCATGTGGAGGAACCCATGACATCTGTCACTGGGAGAGGCAACTGGCGAGAGAGAATGCCAGCCAGCTGGGGGGGGGGGGCACCAAGAAGACTATGAACTCCGTGCACCTGCGTCCAGCAGGTCAGTGTGGGTAGAGCCCCAGCCGGTGGTTCTCGGTCCAGTTCTAAACGACATCCTCAAATGGCCGTTCCTCCGTTCCCTCCAGTGTGCTTTCCACGTGTTAACTCCCCTGTGCTGTCCAGCGGCGTGTCCACCAGGGTTGTAACACACACCCCGCTGGGAGAGGATGACTTGTTCAGAATGAGTTAAGAGCCAAGATGGCTTCCAAATTTCCCACAATAGCCAGATCTTTGTAACCCATCCAGTAGACTTTTTCTGATGTCCTTTCACTGGGACCAGAAGGACTTCTATTTTTTGAAATTCACTTGTCATAATAACCAGGGTCCAGACAAAATCTTAGGGCTTGCTTTTTCCTTCTCTGTCGATTCTGAGAGTTCTTCTGATATATGAGTTTCTGCAGCACACAAATGGAGGCTGAAGTGAAAACAAAGGCTAGTGTTTTCTAACACCAGAAAAATGACTTTTTTTTTTTTTAATCTTATATTGATTTTATGGGGATGGGGAGTAAGAGTTACCAACTCACAGTTGCTTCACTTTAGTTGTTCTTTGCTTGCTTGTCATACCTGCCTTGGTCAAGGGAAGCCCAGCATTTCAAACCAGCGACCTCAGCGTTCCTGGTGAATGCTCTATCCACTGTGCCACCATAGGCCAGGCAGCTGACTTTCATTTTATTAAAAAAAAATCATACTCATACACACCCCATTAGTTACTGCAGAATTTTCAACCTCAATGTTACTGATAGTTTGGCCAAATAATTCTTTGTGGTGGGGCCTGACCTGTGCATTGTATGATGTTTTAGCAGCGTTTCTGATCTCTACCAGCTAGATGCAATAACACTCCTGTCCCCAAGCTTGTGATAATCCACATTGTCCCCAGATGTTGCCAAGGGCCCCCTAGGGCGCAAAGTCACCCCTGGCTGAGAACCGCTGGTACTCTAACAGAGGTAAAAGCCAAACTGAATAAAGAAACAAACACTGGCGGGACTTGCTCTCAACAGTAGCTCGCTCTCAACACACACGCGGTGATTAGATAAAGCCTAACAGTGAGGTGAGGATGCCCTTCTGTCAGAGCGAAACAGAACAGACCAGAGGTCTCAGGGTTTCACTGAAGGGGATTCTGTATGTTCATTGCTTAGCCCTACCAGCCCTACCAAAAAATGGCAAAGCCATAATTACATCTCGATTGATGGTAAGTCACCATCTCCGCGTAGGTTGCTAGGATGCTAGAAATTAATTTGCACCTTGCCTCTAACAGCGCACGGTTTTGAGTGACAGGCTTTCTCCTGGCTTCATCTTATATGGCTGCCCTTCTGTGTTATGAGTCATTTAGTATGTATGCCTGTGAACTATATGCAATCCATTTTTTGGAAGGAGGCAGGGATGAATACTTAGGACCACATATACACACATACAGAGACATCAATAAAATGGATTGATTACATAGCTTCAGTACTCTAAAACTTACTCTGATTCGGTAATAGATGAGTGTCACCTTACTTGAGCAGTGGTGATATTGTGTTGTCTCTTTCTAATTCCTGTCGCCTTGACTGGGTTAGTCTGTGTTGGTGGCGCATGGGGCTGTTGCAGACCTCCGGAAGGAACAGGAAAGAAGAAATGACCTCAAGGTGCAGGGCATTTTATAGACCTCTCTGTGCAATCATCAGAGATATGGTTAATTTATAATTCTGTAGCTAAGAAGTGGTGATTGAGGTGCTAACTAGCTAACCTCCCCTGACTAGGAGAACATTTGCAGGATTGGTCTTTAAAGGGCAGTGATGATTATATAAAAAAATGGAAGAAAAAAAGTGAATCTTCTTCCAATCAGACCCGAAGAAAATGTCAAAAGTACTGGTGTGTTCTAACATGAGACATTCATTCTTTCTCCTTTTCCAATGGGAAAGAATTACAATGTGGTCGGGATGAATTGTTTAAAATAAAAGACAGAAAGTGAGCTAAACAAACTTAATAATGCTTTTGTGCAAGTGCTATTTCTTGCCCAAGTATGAGCTGGAACCCAAAATGAGTCCCACTGTGCCTGGACTGACTGTCAGGGAACTGAGAGTTAGGTGCCGAGAAAGCCACTGTCCCTTGTGTGGGTAGCACTTGGTTTATGTGAGATGATATTTTACTGTGTGTTGGCAAACAGTGGATGGAATCTTGAACTGACCACCCAACAGAGACCTGAATCAGATAAATTCTTTGTTGACAGAATGTCTGTTTTCAGACATGGAAATAATACTTAGAAGCAAAATTTCACAGATAAAACACGTGTGTGTGTGTGTGTGTGTGTGTGTGTGTGTGTGTGTGTGTGTGTAGAGAGAGAGAGAGAGAGAGAGAGATGGACAGTGAGAGAGAATTTAATTCTTCAACCATCTATAAGACCAGAGGTGACCAGAGGCAGCCCAGCCATGGATGCCCAAGACCACGTCTCCTAGACCCATTAAGCTGTGCCTGTAGCTTTATTAGTCCTAACCATTCGAATTCCAACCCAGAAGGAAAGCTCATGGTTACACAACACAGGGGCGGGTAAGGCTATACAGAGCGCAGATGTGCCTTTAATTGAAATAACCTCAACTACGTCCCACAAGTAACAGGAAATATCAGATCCCAGCAGCGCAGGGTGCAAGGAGGCTCCCAGTTGCCAGGTGACCTCTTTAGACCCCCAAGGCTCGGTTTCCAGCTGGGTGCAACGCTGGTGAGTGTGCTGTGCGGAGGTCCCCTGCCTGCTCTGTGCACCCACCACGGGGCACTGTGGGGGTGCCCCGGCTGGTCTGGGCACAGCCTCCTCTAGCGTCTGGGCACGCCTGCAGATATCTCCAATTAAAAAAATAGCAGCAGGCAGGGCAATGCAACAACAATGTAATGAAACAGGGACCCTGGGGCCCATTTGATGAGACATCTCCCCCCCGACAGAGGTTCTGCAAATTAGCGATTTTGTGTTTGAGCAAGGTTTCTGGCCTCCGAGACTAGAAGCAGCTCCAGGTCCCTTGACACCAAGAGTCTGTCCTTAACTCGGGAAAGCAAGGAAACTTGAAACCGGAGCTCCAGATGCTTGTAGAAGAATTTGTGGTGTTGACTTTAGCCCTGCCAAGGACGTGTTAAACTGAGTGGCCGCTGACCCTTCTGCACGAGCATCTGGAGCTGGGGTTGTCACTGCTCCTGAGACTCATCCGTCCCACACGTGGTGGCCGGGAAATCCCATGCTGCGGGAGCATGGGAGGGAAGAGGAGGAGGAAATCGTTTCGTTTTTGTTTTCTATGAGGTTCTGTCCTAAGGAAGATGGTGACTTACATTTTCTGGCTATGAGTTGGTGCAAAGTTGAAGGAAGAGTGTGATGTGAGGAAAGGTCATCTTTTATTCACCACCTACTGTCAGTCCCCACAGGATGATAGCACCCCATCAGTCCGACTATGAATAGTCATCATCATCATCATCAACATCAAATAACAGTGGCATTAACCATCACAGCGATGGCAGGAGCCAGTGCTTACTAAGCACGTGCTCTGCATCTAGACACTGAGGTGGACTGTCTCACTTGGTCTTGGCACATTCTCTCCACCGTCTTAGGGTTGGGTGGGCTTGGCGGTTAACAGGGATGCCCGGAGTCCGGGGCCGAGCTGGCTTCCTACAAGGCACTCCGGCCCCAGGGCCTCGGCAGGAATTTCTCCCCTCGACTTCGTGGTCACTTTGTTCTGTTTGACAGCCAGGGGCAGTTGGGAAGAAAAGGAGAGACCAGGAGGGCTTTCCAGCTGGCAGCGACGGGAGCCTGGGGAAGGAGGTGAGGGGACCTTTCCGATGGCGGAGTGTTTTCCCCACCCCCACCCCCACCCTGGGGGAAACGTAGACGGAAGTGACCAGGCTTTCATCTGCCGGGTGCCGTCTGCGCTTCTCTGCCCACGTGCAGAGCGGGGAGGGTCGGGGTGCTCAGCACTCCCCCCTCAATCGGCCTGGCTTGGTTTTTCACGTCCACTCATTTTCCCAGGGTTTATCCCCACCGTCCCACCCCCTTGGTAACTCAGGGCTGAGGGATTTCCGGTGGCTAGTGACAACTGCCCCTAACTTTCCTTACTTACGATATTACACTGTGGACAGTTTTAAACTGAAAATGAATGGGGCGTGAATCTCCATCAGAAGCGAGGAAAAGCGAAGCTGTCCTGCCTCCAAAGCCCACCAGCACGTGGGCCTCGGCCTCGGGGGACTGTGTAAACGAGTGGACCCGACGCCGAGGTCAGCCCTCCCCCTCCTCAGGCCAGGACACGGACGTTCCCATTCATTGTGATAGTAGTCACTGGACAGACTAAGAAGAGAATCGATTGGGTTGTTTTTGTTTTTAAACCTAGTCTATCTAATATTGATTCCATCATATCCTATGGCTTCCCTAGGTCCTTGCTTGGGAGAGTCATTTTTAACATAAGTGTACCCTTATTAAATCATTTGATTAAAGGCGACTTTCTTGCCTAATTTTGAAACATAGACTTTGTACATAAAGATAGATGAACTTCGTGGTTGAACAGCTGGTGCCCTTCCTGTGAGGCCGCCATCTTGAATCTGAAGAGAGATGCTGGAACCCAGTTTTGACCAGAAGAACTGACGACTAAAACCCCTTCACATGGGGTACACCTAACACACAGCTAAGTGAGCACACAAACAAAGCAGGCCAGCCCCTAACTAACTCTGAAACGACAAAGCGCACTTGGTGGGAAATCCGTATAGTCAATGGCACGTCGCCATGGGCCCAGCCAGGGCAGATTTACTTGGCTCCGGAGGTCCCATCTCCTGTGAGCAAAGTAAGAGCAACAATGGCTGCTTCAGCTGGCACCAAGCCGCTCCTGTTACGGGCAGTGATTTATTGGGTGGAAGTCTGTGTTGGGCAGGGTGATAAACGCTCTCTGTGCAGCCTGTCACTTAATCCCCGCAATGATCCATGAAGCAGGAGCCATTGTTCGCCCCCACTTTATAAACGAGGGAGCTGAGGGTGGGCGAAGTTAAACAGAGTAATGCCCTGGCCTGTGAGACGCTGGAGCCCAAACGTTTAAGCACTGTTTTATGTGACTACCTTTCCTATTCGGTTTGGAGGTTTGCCTTCAAATGCTTACGAACTCTGCCAATTCCTTGTTTCTCCATGTTGATGAGGTTGCTTTACCCTCTTCAGACTCCTGAGTTACAGTATTTGAGTTCTAACCGTCCCTGGCAGTTTGGAGAAATGACTGGCGAGCTGCATTCCATGGTCCCCTTTGGTGTGCGACTCCTATTTATGGCTTTGAACATTCTCTCTCCTTATCACGGGCCTCTGCCACCGCTCCGTGCCTCCTCTCTGCCCTTCCATTCCCTCCTCAGTCCATGTGCCTCCTGCTTCAGTGTTCGCCTTTTGGTCCTGGAAGCTCACAACCCGGCCTCCACAGCACCCTGGTCTCCACGGCAGCCCTGCAGCAGTTACCCTCATTCTGGTTCAGATTTATCCAGACGGCGAGGTCCCTGATGTATGACTTTGTCATAAGGTGCTAACATGGCGGACGTCAGCTTCTAATGTTTTTGGAGACCACATTCTTTACATTGAAATTTTATTAACCATGGCTACCTTGGATTCTCCAAAACGATCTGTACTGGGATTTGGATAGAGGGTTTAAAGGCTGTTCCCAGTCCCGATCTATTGACTGCATTCTGATCCCCTCACCCACCCCCTAGCCCTTATCCCAGCTGCAAAGGTTTTGAGTCTTCACGTTCTCATCCTTTTGAGATTTCTCACTCATGTTGCTAACCAGCCATCAAGTCTGGTGGATTGTCTCTTTGTCTTGTTTTTCTGAGAAATCATTTTCTTCCCATTTCCACGGTGGCTAGACATCATCCGACGGCCCCCCAGCTGATTTCTGTCTCTTCTCTCCCCGCCCTTCCTTTTTCCGTCCCTCTGTCAGAACCCAGACTTGGCTTTCAAGAGAACCCGCACCGGCTTCCTGCACTGGCCTATCGCTCAGTTTCCCCAAGTTTGTTTAATAAAACGCTCGTGCTGACGGGAGTCCTGAGTAATGTTTGCAAAACAAGGTTCTGTGATTCAATACATTCGGGAAATACTGGGTCAAGTAAACCTAGCTGCGCCTCCTCGCGGAGGCGTCCTGCGGACCCTCGTCGCCAGCCTGCAGGGCAGACCTTGGGGCGGTGGTGGGAGCGAGGACCTTGCGCACTCGTTTGAGCTCCGGGGCTCTTGTTTATTTCTACGTATTTTGGCAGAGCCGTGGGCAGGATTGATGTCTCAGAGGAAACACGTTAAGAAATGTTGGTTCTTCGGAATATATTTAAACTCCTTGGGCAGGCAATAAATCTCAGGCCGATTTATTTAGACAGGTTGGGTTCTCACATCTCGCGAAGCAACTCCCCACTCGGGTCAGACTGGTCTCCGGATCTTCTTTCAATGGCTGTGGTCTTTGCTGTGGCCGCGCCTTTATTAACGTTCTCCTTTCGGCCTGGAAGGCTTGCTCCGTTCTAGCCCCCATTCTATATTTTATAGAGGGACTGAACATTTCAACAAATCTGCATTTGATATGTCCATTACAGCCTTATCCAGCCCTGCTTTTTTTTTTTTTTTTTTTTTTTTTGCACATAATGTATGATAATAACTAACAATGACTACTCCCTAAGCATCTACCATGTGCTCAGCACTCTTGCCCTGTTACTTTTATCTTTATAACTAACTACCCTCCGGGGTATGATCCATGTTCTTAGTATTCGTTAAGTGGCAAGACTGGGATTCGAACCCAGGGCTCTCTTCCACCCAGTGGGTGTTTGCAAAGTGCCAGGGTGGCTTTCAAGCTGGGAGCTAGGCCAGCCTGGAGATGTGCAACTCACCTCTTCAGCTCCGGTGCACAACTCCCTTAATTGATAAATGGCAACGTCTAGTTGAAAAAGAGCTGAGCTTGGATGATGAGAGTGGCAGAAATGCACCTTCTATAGCAAGTTTTTATGGGCACTTCCGGGTGTTCTGGAAGGTGCCCTGGGGGACGTGGATAAAAAGCTGATGCAGACCCAGAGTTTGGGAACCTCTGATATTGCCGGGGAGATGAAATGTAAGCACATCACATGAGAAAACCATAGACTATAGTCTGTCATTAACTTCTAGATGGGCATTCTTTAACTGAAGTTCATGGACTCTAGGACGTTCCTGATCAGTCAAGTGGGCCTCTTTATTGGAATGCGTACACTGGTGCCTTTGGAGGGAAGTGAGTCTGCACATTGCTTCAGATTCCCAAAGAGCTCTGTGATCCCAGCTAGTTAAAAACCACACGGGGTATGGTTTAGGGCGGAAGTAGAAGTATTGAGTCACTGTGGGGAGACACTGACCTCAGAGTCACAGGGACCAGGCTGGACTGGGTCTTCATACTTATCACCTAGGGTAGAAACTGATGATCATAATCACACTAGGAGTTTTGTGACCACATTTTCCAGCCCCAAACAGAAAACTATGATGTATCTATGGGGTAGAGTATTTGAAATGAAGACTGTCCCAGAACATCTGAGCCTTGTGGGCAGTTTTGCTTCAGGGATTTAGAGGACAGGGAAGGGAGGCATCCATGAAGGTGCTGTGGGGAGTTGGCAGTGGAGCTGGGAGCGGAAGGACCTCTGTGCTGTGAAGTGTCAAGTGCACAGCAGGCACAAGCCATTGCTGGAGCCAGGGTGAGACGTGGGGAAGGAGGGAGCCCAGGTGGGCGGTCCTAGGATGTCAGCCATGGCTTTATAGGTGAGACTTATTTTACATGAGATCTTGATGGTCGGGACGGTTTTCTTTGCTCTTCCGTTTTAAGTTGGTGAGAATATGGGGTTATAAAAAAATACGTAAAAAGAAGTTCACATTCTTAACAATATCACCACTTAACATTTTTTTAAAAAAATACTGTTTTCGGGCGCCCTACTCAGCTTTTTTAAAAAAATAGTTTTTCTATGTAGATTTGTAATTATATCTGATAGACTGTAGATTGACAGAAAGAGATCCGTCATTTCTCCTTCTTCCCACATTCACATAATCAAGTTAGATTATGTTCTTGATTTAAGAAGCCAAAGATGTTTTGAATTTTTGGAGGTAACTCCAGACTGCTTCCCACGGCGGCTGCCCCCATTTGCATTCCCACCAGCAGTGCAGGGGGGTCCCCTTTTCTCCGCACCCTTGCCAACACTTGTTGTACACTGTGTTGATATGTTGATGACAGCCATTCTGACAGGTGTGAGGTGACATCTCATGGGGGGGAGAGGGTGGGAGGAGGTAGAGGGAGCTACAAGGAGGATAAATGGGGTGGAAGGAGACTTGGGTTGGGGTGGTGAACACGTAGTACACACAGGGCACAGATGACGTTACAGAACACGCAGTACACACAGTGCACAGATGACGTGTTATAGAACACGCAGTACACACAGTGCACAGATGACGTGTTATAGAACACGCAGTACACACAGTGCACAGATGACGTTACAGAACACGCAGTACACACAGGGCACAGATGACGTTACAGAACACGCAGTACACACAGTGCACAGATGACGTTACAGAACACGCAGTACACACAGGGCACAGATGACGTGTTACAGAACACGCAGTACACACAGGGCACAGATGACGTTACAGAACACGCAGTACACACAGGGCACAGATGACGTTACAGAACACGCAGTACACACGGCACAGATGACGTGTTACAGAACACGCAGTACACACAGGGCACAGATGACGTTACAGAACACACAGTACACACAGGGCACAGATGACGTGTTACAGAACACGCAGTACACACAGGGCACAGATGACGTTACAGAACACATAGTACACACAGGGCACAGATGACGTGTTACAGAACACGCAGTACACACAGGGCACAGATGACGTTACAGAACACGTAGTACACACAGGGCACAGATGACGTGTTATAGAATTGTGCACCTGAAACCTCTACAGTCTTGTTAACCAGCGTCATCCCAATAAATAAACTTTTAAAAAATGAAGCTATGGACGTGAAATCTTACAGGAATCCAGGTGCTCCTTTGTGGGGGCATCTGTGGCCCTTGGATCAACAGCTGTCAGGGACACGTCTGAGCTATTCCAGAGCCTTCTGCATGTAGAAGGTTGGATCATACACAGCCACTGTATATCAGGGGTTTATATCACTTTCAGGATGAGCCTAGTGCTAAGAGCAGTGTTTTCAGTCCCAGCCTTTCCTGGTTTTTGACCCGAACTTGACATCATCGTGATAACTCTTCCCCATTTAAGAGCCCCTGCATGACCCAGTGACCCTGGAGTCCAATCTGGCCTGTTTTCCTGCAATTTGTGTTGAGAAAAGTTGAAAGCCTTGCTTTTATTTGGTAGACTTTCTCGTGGTTCCAACACTTCTCAGGAAAGGTGCTGACCTGCGCGGTGTGTGGGATGATGGATTGGAGAGAATTTTCTCTTTGCAGAAATAACAGACAGAGGATGAAAGTCACTTCCTGTGTTTTCAAAGTGACTTCAATGACTGGGAAAATCTTGTGACATGTTAAGTGAAGAGAAAATAAAGTTTCATGTACAGGATCATCTTAACTATGTTAAAACACACAAACGCACACACCCTTCAAATGGTAAATACTGGCGATTTCTGAACGGCAGGACGGTCAATGATACTTTTTTCTTCTTCTTTATGCTTTTCTGTTCTGTTCTGTTTTGTTTTATTTTAGGGGAAGGGGTGTAGCGTCTACCCAATTTCTCTTATTTCCTTTCTCGTAACTTGGAGTTGTATAATTTCCCCATAATTTTCTTTGACGGATGTTTTCAGGATAATCACTGCTCTCAGAAGGAAGGCATTTCATTAGAATAAATATACCCATGGCAGAAATAAATGTACTTGATGAGGTTAAGAGAAAAGCATTGGAATTTTGTTTTCGGAAGCAGCCAGACTCTCTTAATTCTCATAGCAACCTTATTAAAGAATGTAACATCAAAGCAACATGCCCTAATCCAATATTTTTAATTTTTTAAAGCAAATATTCCTATTCCAAAAGTATACATAGTCATTGTAAATAATGATACAAATGTAAGAAATAATGTAAATACATTCAAACAAGAAAGAAAAAAACCCCATAATTCTATAACCTAAAGAGGAAAACAAAAAGCAGCACTTTTTATATTTGGGTTTATATACAACTAATATATTTTTTTCTCTTTGCCTAGACCTTTGTATACATATATTGAAAACAAACCAAAATACAAATGACATCTGATGATTTGACTTAAAGGGCTATGAAAAAAGTACCATCAAGGGTAAACTCACATTTCTCTCTCCATCCTTTGACTTAACACATATTCAACGTTAGTTGTAGAATGGTCTGTTTACTTAGCTCCAACTATCACTCCAAGCTTTCCACAAGAGTGTGACCAGACATCTGGACATCTTGGATGGCAGCTCAATGCATTGCGTCCGCTGGAAAAAAAAAGTCATATGAGAATACAATGTTCATTTGTGTCCCCTAAGCTTCTCTCTAGCCTCCCTCCTTCTCAGCAAGGCCGATTTCTGTAGCCCTGAGGTTCTCAGTTTCAGTCACTCTTCAGCGAACACGTTCCCTGCCCCTGCAGGCTGTGGCATGGGGACCTTGAGGTGCCAGGAGAAAGGGCCAAGGTTTCAACATTATTTGAGCTCATAATACAAATGTCCCCAAACACAACACATAATTCTCAGGCATCTCTGGAGTCATGAAATTTTGTTGGCCTCTGCTATATTGCTGTTACACAGAAAAATCATCCTGACCTTTAAATCCTTCTCTTCCACAAGTTAAGCCTCTTGAAAAATATCTTTCCTGACAGCGCCGTTCACACATGATTTCCCGAGCCTGGTCTCCCTGGACGTCCTCGTTGCTTTGCCCAGCAATGAGTAAGCGCCGGCTCCCCGAGGGCCACTCTACACAGTATATTTTCTGTTGCTTTCTTGAGGATTTGCTTTGTCACATAATTGGCCTTATCTCCAAATACCCACATTTTGACTCTTGGAAGAAAAATACAAACATGACAACAAAAACAAAATCAGAAAAGCATAAAAGAGAAAGAAGTATCCCTTGTGATTCAGGCCACCAGGAAACAACCACTGTTTACCATTTCGATGTGTGTGTTTCTGTATTTATTTTAAGACAGTTAAGATAGAGTTTTGTTTCCTATTTTTCACTTAACACGTGACGAGCGAGCGTTTTCTTCAATCATGAATGTTATTCACAAACTTTTTCCAATGACTGAATAATGATTCATTGTCTAAATTTGCTACCAGGTGCTCAGCTGTCTGTCTAATGTTAGGAGACAACCTACATGTATCCTTTTTTATAATGTATCCATGATCAGCAGACACAGACAACACAGAGCGTGTCCTGGATTCCATGGAAATGTTTGCTGTTTCTGATATCACTGTTGTCAGAACCCCTGGAGAAGCCACGGGTGTTCCTGGTTCAGGAAATGTCATTGCAGACTCTGGACAGGGGACGTCAGTGTTCCCTGTGCCTGCTCAGAGCGAATGGAGGGAGGATTTCTTCCTGAGGACAAGTTCAAATCCTTCTGGAGTGCCCTAGCCTTTTCAAGCAGAGATCCATCTGTTACAAGCTCCAGTGATATAAAAAGCCTTGATTGGCTCTGGGCTTTCTTGCCGAGTATATGAAGTTAAGAACTCAAAAGAAGCCCTTTTCTTGAATTGGGTGCATTGGATAGTCATGCCCTTTTCTGGCACGTGGCAGTATCAACTCTTAGTTGTAATTCTCCTGAGGACACTTGGGGAGTCCCCAAGAAATGCCTTGCTCCCTTTTAATCAGAAAGCAACTTTTCTTTCTTTTTTTTTAATGCCGGGAAGAGATTCTGTTCATCAGAATGTGAAGGAAATGTGTAATAAGATCATTTTGCAAGTAATCACACGGAGAAAGGACTGAAAAAAAATGCTGTATGGGGGGATTAGATCGGTGAGAGCACTAGTTGTGGAGGAGGTGTGGGATCAGAAAGCGGGGGTTGGGGTAAAGGGGCAGCAACAAACTGAGTCAAACTGTAGCCAAATGGAGACGGCAGAGAAAAGGTCTAAAAAGGAAACAGAAACGGAAGGTGACTTCAGATATTGCTACTGACCAGTTAACACTCGTTTCTCCTCCTCACTTTAGCCTTTTCCCCAAATAGTGCCTTTTATACATTCTGTGTTTGTTCATTGAAACTACTGTCCGTTCCCCCAACACTCTCTTTTCAGCCTCTGTCAAATACTGATAAGCAAAACTAACCTAGAACAAATAATCTATCAAATTCCAAATACATGTGACTTATATGAAGTAACATAAATCTGGTGTTTGAAATGACATGATATATCACAACATAAAACAACCTTACTCTCCAAACACTTAGACCTGAAAAGCAAAATGTTTGTGCCCGGGCCCATTGGGTCCTATCAGACCTGGTGACACATCTGCCCTCTGTCTTGACTTCTAATTCTTGCCTTAGATATTTGGAGCAATTGTTTATATGATAAACATAATGTTGACCTGTTCTAGTGTTGACTGGAAATTGCACTTTTTATTATAGTTCTTTCATCATGTGGGCTAATTTCTCTTAATGAATCCCCCATTCCCTGGCTGTCCATGCTTCCTTGAACACAGATAATCTATCTTTAGATGAAGAACATACCAATGCCAAATTTCCTTTTTAAAAAAATACTTAATTTTTTATAAAAATCTTTAAGAAACCCCAAAGTGTAAAACTCTACCTGGGTCTCATTAAGTACTATTTGAATTATAAGTATTTTGAAGTGAGGAATGCGCTGGAATTTGCTAAATTTATTAAGTGATGCTTTTTGCAATTTATTTTTTTAATCGAACGTTAGCTTTTGATGCATATATCAAAATATAAGAAACTTGTATTTCTATAAAACCTTGTATTTCTATAAGACACTATTAACTTTATCAGTACTCGGTTCCTAGAGGTATTAAGCGTGTATCTGCTTGACAAGTCTACTTATTGTCCTTGGTAAATATATGTGCTGAATATAATAACTTTTGTTGAAAACCTCGGGTAACATGTAGAATACCATGTTTCCACATTTTTTGAAATAGTAAAACTGAAATAACACTATGTTTTGTCATATTGTCATTTATATTGCTGCCTCTTATTTACCTTCTGTTCTTGTTTATATGGGCTACAGAGTTAGGCCAGTTCTGTTTACAAAATGACCTTGGTTGCATTTCTCCACCCTTCCATTAAGACCACAGAAGTAATATCAGGGCTCCAAAATAGAGATGCTTTAAAAATTAAGAAGTGTGATTAATAACTTTTAAGGACGAAAGTACTGGAAATGTTTCATATTTTATCAGGTTGGGCACAGATATTTTAAACCACCAACCAACCAATGTGTTTTTTTTTTGCATGTCGATTTTGCTTTGGTGCATCTCTGTAAGGCCCTCTTACCTGGCGGGTGCCCCTTCCAAGTTTACTGCAGGGGTCCCCAGTTTCCCCGTGAATCCTCCGCTCGGTTTGTGACCCTGCTTTTGTCTCTCACTCACCCGCAGAGCCTGGCGTTTGCACGGTATTCGGAGATCCCCACTACAACACTTTTGACGGACGGACATTTAACTTTCAGGGGACGTGTCAGTACGTTTTGACGAAAGACTGCTCCTCCCCTGCCTCGCCCTTTCAGGTGCTGGTGAAGAACGACGCGCGCAGGACCCGCGCCTTCTCCTGGACCAAGTCGGTGGACCTGGTGCTGGGCGCCGGCACTATCAGCCTCCAGCAGCACCTGACCGTGCGCTGGAACGGCTCGCGCATCGCGCTGCCCTGGCAGGCGCCGCACTTCCACATCGACCTGGACGGCTACCTCCTGAAAGTGACGACCAAAGCAGGTGGGCTTCCGGAGGCACGGGGTGTCCTGTCCCACCTGCGCGCGCAGGACCGCCGCTCCTTCTCCGCTCCTCCCCCGCACGGGGGAATCCAGCATGTGGAGAAGCGAAGCGTCCCAGCTGCAGGCAGGCATTGCTTCGTCCTCTTTGAAGGGAGATCGTGAAGATGCCCCCAAATAGCTGGAGAAGTCTGCACACCCTCTACCTTGCAGCCCTGTGCCAGACCCAACAGTCTTGCAACGGGGCGGGTCTCCTGAGCCTTCCCATCCTCATTCCAAAAATCAGCTTCGTGCTCTCCCAATAACCTCTTTCTCGTGCTTTGTTGCTAATTTTAGGCCACTGGTGGCCGCCTTGGAGCCGTCAGTGTCTCCCAACTCAGCCAGTGATGCGCAGTTAGTTCCACATCTGTGGAAGGGTTTCCCTGTCCAGAAGGGGGGATCCTCCGCAGTAAACCGCAGGCGTGCGTGGGTGTGCGGATGCGAGGGCCCGAGGCCCAACTGTAGGACCAGGAGCCTGGTCCATTCTTGGCCCTGGGGAGGGCTGATGCTGAGCTGATGGCTGGGACCATTGGCTTCCGCTAGAGGGCACTTGGGATGCTCGGTCAGAGAGCTGCTGCCCTTGGGCATGGCCTCGGGCGTGTGGAGCTGAACCCTGAGGCCCTTCCTCAGCAGCCCGTGTTGCCTGATGCCTCTGGACTCTGTATTCCCACTAGGGGGCAGATACACCCCCTGGCAGCCAAGCTCTTCACAGGTTGCCAGGTTACTCCTAAGGGTTCAGTGAGATGCAAGTTTTTGTCTTGTGAGGTGCAGCCTGAGAGAGGCATCTTAACAGCAGAACTCACTGCTCCAGTTTCAGTCCCAAAGTAGAGATTCAGCTCATGTACACAGTTTGCTATATTCTGCATGGTTCCTTTCATGCTGCCTTTGGTTAGTACATACTGTTTGTTAATTGGATATTGGACTACATGCTTTCCTGGCCTGTGCTATTTCTTGCGGCGTGATACTTGAGAAAATCAGCAATGTTTCTTGCTTTTTGCCTTGGTGAACTGAACACAAAAGCCTCCATTGAGTCCCAGTTCCTTTAGAGAATCTGGGTCCAAAGGGAAACATTTGATAGATAGAGCAGACACTTTTGAGGGGTTATAGAGACTGTTTGTTCTCTACTCCACCTCCAGAACCCTGTGAATTGTTTCAATTCAAGCCAGATCTATATCTGATAAATTGATTTAGCCCGTGGCGTGCCAGCTTAGTGAAACACGGCAGGCAGCCAAGGAGAAAGCCCTGGGAGCTTTTCTTTAGAGAGTATAAGATGGTTTCAGGGAGCCAATGTTAACTATGGCCACGTTCTGTGCAAGGGCAAGGCCCCCCCATTCCTGACTTGGAGTGTGGCAGATGTGAAGAGCTCTGCTCATTCAACTTGAGCGAGGTTGGTCCTGCTCCGAAAATGTGGACACCTGTCGTCCTATCCCAGTGACAGGCTCCTCTGCCGACCCAGGTCCTCCGGCTCACTCCTTAAAGGAGGCAACAGTCTGTGGCTCCTTGTAGAATGTGCACGAGATGACACATTATTAAACAGCACTAATGAGAAGCACCTTGCCTGTCTGTCAGTGAGCCAGCTGAACACAGTGGATTCTACCGACATGGAAATTATTAGTCAACCATAGCCCCGTTCTCAAAGGGACCGTGGATGCTCGGAGATGGCGGACAGTCAAGGAGGTTCCATTCTGTTGCTCCTCCAGCTAGCGATACCTTAACGGGACGCGTGTTCTCTTTGTAAGGAGCCCGCGTTATAAAAGTGAGCAAAAGGATGAGGCTGCTAAGAAAGCAATAATACAGCCAGCGCACCACTGCGAGATGAGTGAATTTAGCTCTTCAGGGCCTTGAACTTAGTTTTCCAGTTTTGTTTATTTTTTCCATCTCTCTTACGATGATTCGGGTAATTAATGTGTCTCCCTTACTACTCAGCTGAACAGTTCCTGTAGCCCTGAAGCACGTGGGCTTTCTGCTTCCTAGGGAAGAACCGTGCTCCCCTGGGCATTGAACTTGCTTTGACATTTTCCTTTGAATGGAACCATTGCATTTCCAGACAATAGTCTTTTTTACTCCAGTCTACCCACCTCAGTGAGTACCACCCCTTAGGGATATTTTCTTTTTATCACCATTGCTTATCTATTTTAAATATCTTTTGAAGATTCTTCTTCCATAGTTTTTTTTTTTTAATTGCATAAACTCATATGACCAAAGGGTGCTTTCTTCAGAAAAACAGCTTATATCAAGCCAGCAGCTGGAGGGTGTGGAATGGGGAGGAGTGGTTACCCCTGTGGTTTATGGACATCGCTTCACCATAGAATCAGCTGCAGGGAGCACAGGTGGCCTATAACTTGGGTGGAGTTAGGCATAGCATCTGGGGTAGCACAGAGGCACCCACAAAGCTCAGTAGCTGGAGAAAGCCCTGCCCATCCCCATCACACCCCCACCCTAGTCTCGGCACTAAAAAATATCTCCTGCCCACCATCTGTTCACCTCATCAGCTCCCCAGAGAGAGGCGCACCAGGCCCACCTGGAAGGCTCTGACACATGCGAGCGTGGCTTTTCATTTTACTTTTATTCCCGGTTCATCAAGAGTTCTATACTTGATAAACCTGGAAAATATATCCTTTTTGTAACCTTTGATGTAAACTCTGAACAGCAATGAAAGAATACATTTATAAGCATCTCTGTGGTATGCCTACTGACCTTGTACCACCTCCCCCCTTGGGAGTAGACAACAACAAAAACAACAATAACAAGCCATAAAACAAAATAAAGCAGAGCAAACAAAAATGTCCACCAAATAAAAGAACAACTCTTCCCTTCCCTCCCCTAAGAAAACCCCCAAACGAGTGGTCTGGAGCCAGGTTCCATATCACAAGGGTGAAGAACTAATTACCAACCCTCACTGCAGAGAAGGGGGCCCTGAAGGCCCCTCATGCTGTGGGGGGAACATGGCCGCAGCTCATCGAAGACCAGACACGGGCTTTGACTTTCGCCTCCGACTCAACCCGTGCTTTCTACCCGATTTCCCAGGCAGAGAACTGGGAAGCTCATCCCATCTGCAGAAGCGACTAACCCAGCCCAACTGCCATGATGCTTTTATCTCATAGGATGCCTATTGAAAGTATCTTTGGGAGAGAAATTGCTTCCATTACAACTTTCTGCTGTTGTTGCCTATCACCACTGTAACCTACTTCTCATTAATTTTACTCATGGAGGGGGTAAAAAAAAAAAAAAGTCCTGCAAACATGTATGTATACGACACAGCAATAGACAAAGGCACCTGTAGTTGAATAAGTTATCCCTCCAAAATATGAAGCCTAGCATTGGTCCAGGAGAGTCCTCTTAAGATAATAGTAACAAAGAAAAGAGGAGGAAAACAGAGTGAATTACAAACTATTCTCTTCCTCTGGGAACCGTGTTTTATGAGTGAGATGTCAAGAGTTTTAAGAAGAGTTTACTAAGAATGAGGTGGACTGGGCCTGACCTGTGGTGGCGCAGTGGATAAAGCATCGACCTGGGAACACTGAGGTTGCCAGTTCAAAACCCTGCACTGGTCTGGTCAAGGCACATATGGGAGTTGATGCTTCCAGCTCCTCCCCCCTTTCTCTCTCTCTCTCTCTCTCTCTGTCTCCTCTCTAAAATAAATAAATAAATAAACAAACAAACAAATAAATAAATAAATAAAGAATGAATGAGGTGGACTGGCTTCTCCCCAGGCGTGCAGTGGCCCCCTGGTCCATGGTAAAGGGAGAACACAAGGACTGCCTTGCTCTGGATTAAATCATTGTTAGTGACGATGTTGGAGCTTCTTTGGATAGAAATTCTCAACCATCGTGGCACTCAGAAGAATAGTATTTGCCTGCTGTCTAGGAAAGAGATTTGTAGTTTGGAAAATTTTGCAGCACGGAAAAATCTTTGGAATTATGCTGTAAAAGTTAAGAGTGTGGATGAAATAGACCCCTCCCCCCTCCCCATTTCTCTTGCTGGGCAGCAGCCTGGCCACAGGCTTATAAGGTCAAGTTTTTCCTACACCTTAGAGAGCGCATTACAAATCATATTATAGCTTTCTGTCTTTTTCCAAAATTGTTATTTCAGTGTCTTAACTAGCATGAAACTCACAATTTCCTTGGCTTTGCATGATGTATCAATTTACAGGGTAGTTCATTTGTAAGTATATGTTACGTGCCAAATGCTCTGTTAGATGGTGAGGTAGGAAGAAATATAAATCATTTTACGTGATAGTTGTGGTTGTCAGAGTTGACATCATCTTCTCAGAGATCCATATGGGAGGTCAGCCTAGAATGTGGCTATTCTAGCAACGCGTCTTTTCTCTAATCGCCTCGTCCTATCACTGTCTTCTCTACATCAGATGACTCCCAAGAGAAACTTTCTCATGACCATCTTTCTGAAGTCTTTACCCAATGCTATTTAATTGCTTTTCTGAACCCAGCTTTTTATCTCAAACAAGAAAGCTTCTCTACCATTTGACTTGAACTAAGAATGTGTCTCTTCCTTTAATTTACCGTACAGTGGTTTCCATAAGGGCCTTTCTGTTAATTTCTTGAGAAATCCAGTTTTAGACCCCTGCTTTATTCTACCAGTGACTCTTGCTGAAGCAGATCTGTAACTCTTTCCTATGGCAGTTGTGTGGCCTGCTCACAGGAAGGCGACTTGGCCAGCCTTCTCTCTCTGCTTGGACCATGACCAACCTTAGGCAATATTGGCTTTAGAATCTTACTTCTGGGCGTTTCTTACTGATCTTACATCACTCTGATGGTGTCGTGTGCCAATTTTATATCCAAGCAAGATCCATTCCCTTCTCCCGCCCTGCCCCTCCTCCCTCCTTTCCCATCACTACCTTCTCCCCCGACGTCTGAGCATCTTCTGAACATTCGCCCCTCCGCCTCCTTTGATACTTCAAGAAGAAAGGCAGAGTCTTCCAGGAGAGTCATGTTGTTCTTTCCAGAGGCTCAGACTGGCTAAAGGAAAGGCTAGTTTTTGTCAAAAACCCAAGAGAGTAAGATGAAAAAACACACACAGGAAAATCTTTTTTCTACTAGAAAGTGCTTCTTTTCTGTGGGGGTTATCACACTTAGCAGACAGTGGCAGTGAATCAGCAGAAGTCGCAGGGCAGAAATGCACCTTGACCTGTTGTACTTGGTGTCCAGACCCCGGTGGCTCTTTTGCATTCACTGGTCCCAAGTTCAGCCACTCGCTGAGGGCGCAGGCAATGCAGGCGTTAGCAGGAGAGCCGGAAGACACACTTCTAACATGTTTGTGACAAAGACAAACTCTTCGACTAGAAGAGCTTGATATTGACTTTGAATTTAACCTCTAAAGGCTTTTTAACTAAGGCCTTTTCTTTCTATTTTTTTTAGGATTTTATTTATTGATTTTAGAAAGGAGAGAGAGAGAGAGAGAGAAGCGGGGAAGAGCAAAAAGCATCAACTCATAGTTGTTGCTTCTCACATGCACCTTGACGGGCCAAGCCCAGGGTTTCGAACCGGCGACCTTGTGTTCCTGGTTGACACTTTATCTGCTCTGCCACGACAGGCCAGGCAGGCCTTTCTTTCGCTCATAGATAGTGTCTCCTCATACAAGATGGGGTTAAGGACTTGTCTTCTTGACCTTCTAGTCAGACTGATCTGTGTGTGTGACAGGGTAACCTGTGGCTGTCCTATCTGTGACAGTATAATATGGATGTTCTATGTGACACAGACAATCCACCGTTCAATGGGCTCATTGGCTGGAGTGGCTCTTAGAAGCCTTGGGCAAGTGTTTCTGGAGAAATATGAAAATACTCTCAGAAAAACCGTTCAATGTTTGTGATACTCGGTTCAGCAAACCAGCAAGGGCCTATGTCCTCTGCCTTCTGGAGTGAAGATTGTTTCCATGGTAAAGAAGACTGTTCTGTCCTACTAATTCTATTCAATGCAGGGGGAATTTTTTTCCCGTGACCTGGGAGCCTCCCATGCCTCCAGTGTGACACCATTTTCATTTATATGAATGTTGTCCTTTGAATAGGATGTATTTAGAAGCTGTATATGTATTGCTTTAATACAGTCACTATGACAAGTAATTTAAAAATTTCCATTTGGTGTTTGGTGTAATCACCTGGGGGGGGGGGGAGGTTGGGATAAAGAAAAATTATGTTAAAAACTGTCATCTTTGCATTTTTATATTAGATTAATTACTGGATAAGTAAAATCATGGTTTGAACCAACACAATTGCTCTCAAAAAGGGTAAAAATGAATACTCTAGAATAACATGGTCAGTGAGTAGTTATCTACAAGGCAAACCAGGATACACAGGATGTCATTAGGGCAAACTTTATACATTTAAAAAATTCTAAGTTCTAACAAGTGATTCATGTAATTTTGCACATTTAATAAGGCAAGAATGAAAGGTCACCATGAATTTGGGCAGACTCTAGTGCTCCCTGTTAGAGAACAGTCATACGTGTGATATAAGGCTGTGGGAATTATTGGTGGATTCAGGAGTGGTTGATTCCCTCTTCTTCTCCTTCTACTCTAGGTTTGGAAATATCCTGGGATGGAGACAGTTTTGTAGAAGTCATGGCTGCCCCCCATCTCAAGGGCAAGCTCTGTGGTCTCTGCGGCAACTATAACGGACATAAGCGTGATGACTTAATTGGTGGAGACGGAAACTTCAAATTTGATGTGGATGACTTTGCTGAGTCCTGGAGGGTGGAGTCCAGTGAGTTCTGCAACAGACCCCGGAGAAAACCAGTGCCTGAGCTGTGTCAAGGGACGGTCAAGGTCAAGCTCCGAGCCCATCGAGAATGCCAGAAACTCAAATCCTGGGAGTTTCAGACCTGCCACTCAACAGTGGACTATACTACTTTCTACCGGTAAGTACCAGGTTCTGGGGGTTGGGATTAGGTTACAGACCAAGGGTAGACTTGACGTTAAAATAGGGTCTATCAGATCTCTTGGTATACAAAAAGAAGGGCTTCCAAAGTACAAGTAAACACTCCTATGTCTTTCTGTTCAGCAACTGGTCCTGTCTTGAGTTGATCCCACATTATACCCCAAGTTGGGAAATCTCACAGAACATTTCAAGTAGTACCCTACAGGTGATTCTATTTCTGAATGTCTACAGAGTCATTGGGAAGCTGGTGACAATCCAAGATTTTGCCAGGTGTTAGCTTGACTCGAAGATCAATGAGTACTTTCCAAATTCTCATTCCACAGTGGAATAAGGCAGAGCTGGGAGTCTCAAATCCCCCTGGCTGCCTGTGGGTGTTTGAGTGAACTTGGTTATTCCGAGTCTGGGGAAGAGTTCTGGTCTGCCTCATCGTCTAGACCAGAACAGATCTGCACGTGGAGCAAGGCACTGAAGTGATCATTCCTTGAGTCTGGGCCAACTATGAGATTTCGTGTCTGGAGTCAGAGGGGCGTGGAGTCAGAGCTTGAGGGCGGAGAAGAGAAGGTCTCTTGCTGAGAGCAGAGGTTCCGTGACCTTTTCTAACTCTCATTCAGCCCCTTCCACACCAAGCAACTGGTTACAAAGGAATACTTGGACTTGCCTTCCGCAACGCAAGGTTGCATTTGTGAGCTGACGCTCTTGACCCGACTGTACTTCTGCTCACTACGCAATTCCATGGGTTCAAGAGCTACGGCTGCCTATAGCGTTCACCGCCATGGGTGTGGGAGGAAACTTGAGACAAACCCAGCCTAAAAGGCCGTAAGTGATTTGCCTGTGCCTCTTAAAATGAGCAAAACGCCTGTGGTCTGAAGCCACAGAGTAGCTATTTTTACTCTCTAATTACCACCAGTTTATTTCCCCTAGTTCTCATTAAATGTGATCTTTCCTTTTTTATTTGATCTCTGGACATAAAAGATAAAGTTATATAAAGGCGACTCAAAGCGGGGTGGAGAAAGGACTGTCCCTGTCATCACATGTCCCCGAACATGGCTGCATCTGCCAAATCATTTGGCTCTAACACACCCGTTTAGCTCTTTCCACCCATTTTCCTGTTCTAATTTGAACCCCCTGGGTTCCCTTCCTTTCTCCTCCCTGTGCCACCCCCGAAACGGACCCCACCTCTTGTCTGTTGAAACGGAAAGGTCTTAACGTCAGGCTCTGGAATGAAGTAGGCAGCTCGATGGGCGGCGCGGGTTTTATTGGGAGTCTAATGCCCGTCACTTGAAGGTCTGATGGGAAGCAGCAGAGCATAGGAATTGGGGATGTCGTGGTCGGCCAGGTGCAAAGCCGGGCCCAGCGCCACAGCCTTGGACGGCTGTCTCAGCTCCCACCCCTCAGTGTTCCGAATGTGAAGCAGGGATCGTGAAAGCAGGGACCTTGAAGAGTCGTGCTGCGAGCTTGGTGGCATTGCGAACATGAGTGTCTGCGCTCGACCCAGTGCCCACCTGCAGCCTGTGCCCTGTGGTTGTTGGCGGCTGGCATTTCTCCTGTGAACTGAATGACTAACAAGTGTAAGGCCTCTTTCAGAAGCTCCCCCGGCCCCGTGGCAGAGTTTAGCTGGGCCCTTGTCTGTCTAAAATAGAACAGAAAGGCCGTGCTTCTCCCGGGGGCCCCAGCAGTCCCCACTCTTCATCTTTACCACCCCCCCACCCCTTAAAGGAACATGTTGAAAACAAAAATTGCAAAGCAGGCCTGCCGAAATCAGTCCAGTTTTATTTTATTTTATTTATTTTATATTTTATTTTATTTTATTTTTTTTCCTGAAAATTTCTATTCATTTCCCTTTGGTGAGTTATTTTTTATTACGGTTCCTGGATGACAAGCGGGACTGAGATGAGCCCCTTGGCAGACGTCGTGCGGAACAATTTTGACGTGAACAGAAGGGGTTGGAAGGGCGAGGGGGCGGGCACCTGCTTGCCTTCTACCTTTGGAAGTGGCTGCAGCAGCCACCGCGGCACAGTAGAGGGCGCTAGTTTGAGTAATGGCCTGGTGCATCTAGTTTGGGTGCTTTCGAGAACACTGTTGGGGTAATTGTAGAGGGTGGGATGTGGCGGGAGGGGAGCTCGTGCTCTGTCACGCCTGGTGTAGTGGCCGGGCACCCTTCCACCGTCAGCCACTCATTCCTGGAAGAGGCTGAGAAGTGTTAAAAACAGGTCTCACAAGAGTAGAGCCGGACAGTCCTGCTGGTCACGTGCCGGGCTGAGGATCTCACTCCCCAACCAAGAGAGGCATCTTCGTACGTCTTCAAGTCGGGGTCCCAGAGCCTGGTAGACCCTGGGTGTCTTCTTCTTTTCCTCCAAGCATACATGCGGCAAAAGAAAGAAAATGCACGGGGTCTGCGAGGAAAGGCAGTTGGGTTCTCAGGAGCACCAGGAAAGACCACATCTTAGGCTTTAGGAAGCCACAACGGAGACTGTGTTGGGTGATGCTAGACCTCGTCTCACCTCTGCCACCGTATAGCTGTGTGGCCCTGGTAGCTAGCTGAGAGCCAGCTTCTTTGCTTACAGAATAGGCATGCCAGTCCCTGCCTGGTTGGGGAGATTGCCCATCCGAGGACATATTGTCACATGTGGATGGGAAGTCTTGGTATCCTGTGTTATTGTCCTGTGACTCTTTCTTCCCATGGAGAATCTGGCCCCTGCCTCAGCCACTTATCATCCTGATTTTTTATATTTTCTCCTCTCTCATCATGGAGAGCTGGTTAGGTAGAGTCTCACCCATGAGTCTGTGGAACAGTTTAAAAATGACCCATCTCTCTCTCGTGACACTGGGTGAAGATTGCGTTGTTTCATAAGAATAGTATGTGTTCAAGGTACAACATTTACGTAATGCTGAAAAGAAGAAAGAAGAAAATAGCAATCACATGATGTCCCACACCTTTACAAAAAGAACTGGAAATCCCAGCCATGACCTTGGCTGTGACCTCTTGTACGAGTCGTTATGGAACAGATTTGTCTTGATGTCACTGACAGTCACACACAATAAACTGTGTCTGACTTTCATTCCTTTCAATTTCCCCTCATCCTCCAAAGAACTGTTCTGTATTTTCCTTTAAGGACAAAGAACAAAGTCTCATAACATACAAATGCAGCCGAGCCTGACTGTGTAACATCGAGAAGGAAGGACAGTGAAGAAGATATTCTTAGAGGACACACTAACTCTTGAGTTTGCTGAATCCTATGACACATTCCACGCGGCCAGTTCTATTATAAATATGAGACAGCTCTTCTTGTAAGGTCAAGACAATTCTCATTTCTGCGAATTAGACTTTACTTTTAAGAGGGCTAGGATTTAGCACTCTTATTTTATTTTGGTCTTTTACCCAGTTCAGTATTTTTAATAGTAAACTCTCCGTTGTCTAAAAACTTGAAAAGCTTTGTAAATGAATGAGAAATGACTACATATTAGCCAGTCCCCCAGCCCCTCCTTATTTTCTTCCCTTTGCAAATCTATTTCGCCCATCATGGCCTCATTTGGTGTAAAAGTGCAATATTTGACTAAAATCTTTGTGGTCAGCATAATTTGCTGTAATTAACTAATTGAATATGTCTGGGTACAAAATTGTTTAATTATGAATCATGTTAAAATTTTAACTGGCTACCTTGCTAACATCTGTTAAGTCCTAGAGTGGCTAAGTAACTTGCCCTTAAATTAGACAATCCTCTTCAATAATTTTTTGTGCTATCCTTCACTGATGTGTCATGGAGCGAATGTCAATAGACAGAGAAGGAACATAGTGTGGAAACATCCATGTGAAGTCATTGGAATTGCATTTGTATTCAAGCGCAGGCTCCTCCGAGGGGCAGGTGTTGAGTGCATGTTCCCGTCTCTTCTCTCATCTCCTATTTTTACCCCTTTCTTGGCCTCATGTTGTCTTCTTCATTTGTGTTTCCCATGCCAACGAAGAACTCCGGGAGGTGGGCAGACCCTCACCAAAACGGCTGTCTTGAGATTTCAACAGCCAATGCCAGACCCACTCTCCACTGCTGACTCAGGCCACCCTGACCGGTCCGGCAATGGGCAGCTTGGAGACGGAGGAAGACGAGGGTTGGCTGGGCTCTGTGCAATGTACCAGAGGAAGAGAAGACCTCAGAGATTTGGGGCTGGTGTGTAAAACACCAGCCGTGGGCTTGCGCTCCTAACTCAGACCCAAATCTTAGACAAAATCGGTGCACGTTAAGTGTCACCTGCCAGCCACACAGGACTCAATGGCAGAGAAGTCCAAGAAATGAACGTGGGCTGCCATGAAGCCCAGGCTTGTGCAGACAGCAGTCATGTCGGGACCCCTGTCCTGCCACACCCCTGAATGGTGGGGCGAATGCACTGGAGCAGGAGCGCTGGTCCCTCGCTGGGCTTGGGACGGTGTCCGGGGATACCCTGTCTAGGATGTGTTCTTCTCTTTCCTGAATTGTTTCTTGCAGCTGTAAGGAATTGAAGGGGTGCCAGAGGGCTTGCAGATGTGTCCTTCCTGCAAGGTGCTGCCAGAGACCCTGGGACCCCGGAGCATAGCCGTGCTGGGTGTGCTGGTGTCCCCGGGCGGCCCGGCCTGTGGCTTTTGTCCAGGGGGAGAGCACAGACTTTGTGGATGACCCACTTTATGTTTCTTTTAAAGGAAACCAGTCACTTAATATATAGCAAACGGAGTGCTGCGGGCAAGGAGTCCAGACAGTGCGTGTGTGTGCGCATGCGCGTGTAAGAAAATTATATAAAGTTATATAAAGATAACTGCTATTCTATAATTAAAACCAAGTTAATCTTCCCGTGCTTCCAAAAAGAACACACTTGGGACATTTCTGTTTATATCTTTGAATGCTTGTCCCAAATTGCCATCAGATCTCTAGGGTCCTAAATCAAATGAGATGTTTGTTTTCACGTGTGACATTGTGGGTCTTCCTTTTTATTCTTTCCTTTGGCAGACACAGCTTTTAGAGCAGTGGTTCTTAACCTTTTTTGAGGTACCGAACCCACCAGTTTCATATGCACATTCACCGAACCCTTCTTTAGTGATAAATAAAATATGATATTTTTTTCCCAAATTCAAGACATAGGTATATGTTTTTTTACTGGTGCACAAAATGAGCCGTGCATGAACATCACCTTGCTCAAAGAACAAAACCAACAAAGTGCGTGAACTCACAACAAATGACGGTATTACTTTATTCTGGCCTCCGCGGCAGAGGCTTCTCCGAACCCCTGAGACCGACTCATCGAACCCCTAGGGTTCGATAGAACTCAGGTTAAGAACCACTGTTTTAGGGTGAGTGGTCACCCCGAATCTGTAATTAAGGTATGCTGTCACCAGGTGGCAGTAGACACCTCAGTTGTATCACCTATTCGACTTCAGCCTACATGTCCAAGCTTAAATTTCAAAATGTTTTCTTTACTCATTTGTGCTCTCTCTCTTTCTCTCTCTACACTTCCTCTGCCCTCTGCTACTGCTGTCGCTGTATCTAAATGTGCAAGGCACGTTTCTGTCTCTGGGTCCGTGACATTTCCCTGCACGAGATGCTCTCCTTTTCTACGTTGATTTAAGCAGAAGGTACAACTCAACTTTCTTCCCAGGCCTCTGTGAAAGTTCTTCCCGGAGTGTCTTTGATATGCTGATGGCGTTTACTGTTATCCAGCACGTACATTATTCTATGTCATCCCCGTCTGTCTCCGTCCCGCATTGGATTTTAGGTTCCATGGGACACAGAGAATTTCTTTTCAACCCTTTTGTATTTCAACCAGCATCACCCTAGAAGGTTGGCTCTCAGAAAATGTTTTTCTCTTTTTTTTAAAAATCTCCATTTCTAGCCTCTGTCTCGCCTTCATCTTCTCTGATCCACTGTGTATTTTGCTGTCTCCAGTTCCAAGTCCCTCTTCCACCTTTATCCTCACGCCCAGTTTTACGCTTAGTCAGACACGCGCGCCTCTCTGTCCTTTCTGGGAAATGACAGTCAGAGCGAGCAGATCCCCTGGCCCACCTCGGATGCTCCGGGAACTGTCACTGCATCTTGCCGCGCGTGAGTCTACCGCTGTGACTGCCAACGGTGGCCACATCTCAGTCTCTACCTTCACTTCACAATTCCCTTCCGAGCCACTTGGGCGTTCCAGTTCCTGTTCTGTCCCTCAGCTCGTATTCGACCTTGCCATCTTCTTAGGCAGTATTTTGATCCATCGCTGGTCCTGCGCTGTTCTCCTGCAATGGAGTTCAGGACCTTCACTTAGGCTTCTCTCGTGCAGGAAGCACTGGCCTCCAGCAGGCTGATCCCGCCCCGGCTCCGCTGGGTACTCTCACTGATGGATCACGCCGCCCTTGCTTTCTCACTGCCCACTGCCCTGCACCTTCCGCCGGGGTGTAGCCAGAGCCTTCCTGTGGTTTCCCTTGAACCTTCCACTCATTCTTCTTCACCTCACTCACAGGTAGATTCTTCTCTGTTTGGTCCACCAAAGCGACCCAATAGGAAGGCCTTTCATCTGGTGTCCTGGGTGTCAGCTCAGAAGGGCCCCGCTGAGTCAGTCTAATCTCCTGGGGCTAAAGCAGAATGTTGATATGAGTAGACTCAGAAAGGTGTGAGGCCACTTCGGGCAGCGTTTCACCCAAGTCCCAAATCCTCCCATGTTTAATTTTTTTTTTCTTAATATAGAAAACAAACACCATCTTTTAAAAAAGAAGAAACAAAACAAACTTTTAACAGGTAGGTTAACCTTTGAGGAGAGTTTAGGTCAACCGTACAGTTAGCCCACTCAAAAGTTTTAAAAACTCACGTTGGACATCACCCATTTGAAAGTGTTCCCAAAGCCACCATCAGGGTCAGTGATTTTCTGGAAGGGCTCACAGAACGCAGGGAACACTGCCACACTCCTGGTGATACTTCACCCTAGGGAAAGCGTACAGATTAAAATCAGAAGAGTTGCATAGGGCAGAGTCCGGGAAAAGTCCAGACCTGGAGCTTCTGCTGTCTTCTCCTGTGGGGTCATGGATAGGCATTCGGTGCTGGCGGTTATGACGTGTGACGCTATTCTAGGGTATGTCCAATCAGGGAAGGCCACCTGAGCCTTTACTGTCCAGAGTGTTTGCTGGGACTCAGTTCCCTCTGCCTGTGTGGCTGACCTTTAGTCTCCAGCCCTTCCTGGCGGGTGTGTTAATGCCATTAATTTCCAGTTCATCCAGATGTTAGGATTGTTACCGTGGCATCCAAAGCCCTTACAGTAAATTACATTCTTAGAGTATCTGGTGGCCAAAGCCCTCAGGCAGAAAACGAGACCCTCTTGTTATGACCTTCCAGAAGTGTAGAGGTCACCACCCCCATGATCGCCCCCAAGGCCGGGGCCAGCCTTTCTTTAGGCAAGGTTAATTCTTCAGTACACACCCTGCCTAGCTCAAGGTTAAATGTAATTTCAGTTTGATTTTAATTTTAGCCTTGAGTTTATTTTCAGCATAAACTTTCTAGAACTCTGCAGTGTTTCTCCCCAGAAAATTATCTTCTTGGAGTCAATTAAAGAAAGCTTTTCAACACAGACTTAGTGTCATTGTCACAGGTAAAACACTAATTACTTCGTAGCATCTCTCTTGGCTGCTGAGGGGACTTCTTGATTACTTCTGAGGAAGCAGGAGGTGATCTGGTGTAACTTGATTATATTTTCATTATTTATGAATGGAAAACCCTTTTCATCCAGGACAGCGAGGCTGACATGAATAATGTTGTCCTCGTTTCACTGATCACAGCTAATTGGGGCACCAGGAGGTGAGGGGACTCATTCCAGGCCACCCGCAGGGCCCCAGCATGTCTGACAGTACACCTGGTCTCTGGCCTCAGAGAACTTGGCAGGAGCCGCCAGGGTTGGTCTCAGAGTCTGCCCCCGTCCACTCAGGATTTTAAATACCCTGGTTCTGCTATGAGGTCTCAGAGGAGGATTTTAAAAATTATTTAATTTACTCCTTCGACAACTTTCAACTGAGGACTTTCTATGTGACAGGTACCATTGTAGGGGTGGCGATTTGGGCCGGGACAAGAGAGACAAAAGCTCTTTCTTCTGAGAACTCATAGTCTAGTGTAGGCAGACAACTGTAAATAAGGAACAAGGTCACTGCCAATTGTGAGAAAGTAATACAGTGGTGTGGTAAGGTGGGCGGGGGTGGGGGGGGCCAACTTTGAATCAGGTGGACGGGAAAAGCCTGGGAAGGACTGGTCAGGAGACCTGTCTCAGGCAGGCAGAAGGGCAGGCCTGATGCTGGAAAGGGTGTGGGCCAGTTTGAAGACCAGAAAAGAGGCTGCCATGACTGACACTTTCTGAAAGTGATGGCTATCCTGCCAACAGCCATATGAGCTTGGAAACAGCTTCTTCCCCAGACGAGGTTCAGATGAGATCACGGCCCCAGCCAACATCTTGATTACAGCCTTGTGAGAACCCAAGCAGAGGCCAGGCTTGGACTCCTGATCCGCAGAAAGTAACGTAAAAATGTGTGTTGTTTTAAGCCGCTAATGTATTGCAAAGCCACTAAACTTGTTACGCAGCAACAGACAACTGCTGCCCATAGAAGTCAATTTTGGCTTCATTGTCCTTTGAATATAAGCACTTAGCTTTTTATCCGCCCAACCATTTTTAATTTGCCCATTCTGTGTAGTTTGATGCAACTCCAGCAAGTCTGGGTTACCTGTCCCTGCCGTGAGGCCCCACACGATCTACTTCCCTTTGCATTCCAGGCAAATGAGTTGTAAATGTCTGTTTTTTAAAAATCTTGATCCCCACAAAACTGTAGCCTCCTTGAAAATTCTGCTTGGTCCATTATTCTATACCCCGCACCGAAGATGGTAAATGAAATCTAAAAGGTTTTCTGGTTCTCAAAATATTTATGTTGAATGACTAAAGAGAAAAAAAATGAATAATGAATAAAAAATTTTGTTTAACAAAGTAGTGGGTAGAGTGGTACAAATGAGTGGTATTGTCAGGCAGACTCGGGGGTGTGAGATAGCTAACAAGCTCCTCCTCCACTCCAAGCTGGGGGCTGCTGGACAGGCTTGCTCCCCTGTGGACCCCTGGGAGCGCCGCGGTCAGAGCCCGTGATGAGAGGACCCCGCACGTTGCTTTCACTTTGTGAGGATTGTTGGGGCCGCTCCTGGGGGCATTGACTCCACGCCTGGCACATGACAAGTGCTCAGTCCATGGCAGTTTTAGTATTAACATTATTTCGTTGCCAGATGGGACCGGGGCTGGGTAAAAAGGTAAAGGGATTCAGAAGTACAAATGGGCGGTGACAAAATAGTCACAGATGTAAAGTACAGCCTAAGGGATAGAGTCACAAGTTGTAACAACTATGTGTGGACTCACGGGGGGGGGGGGGAGTCCCTTCATAAATTATAGGATCATAATATATGATAAATATATATGACATCATAAATGTCTAATCACTATGCTGTACACCAGAAGGTACTATAAAATGATACTGAATGTCCACTGAAATTGGTAAACATTTTTTTTTTTTATTACAGGGACAGAGAGAGAGAGAGTCAGAGAGAGGGATAGATAGGGACAGACAGACAGGAACGGAGAGAGGTGAGAAGCATCAATCATTAGTTTTTCGTTGCCATTGCGACACCATAGTTGTTCATTGATTGCTTTCTCACATGTGCCTTGACCGCGGGCCTTCAGCAGACCGAGCCACCCCTTGCTGGAGCCAGCGACCTTGGGTCCAAGCTGGCGAGCTTTTGCTCAAGCCAGATGGGCCCGCGCTCAAACTGGCGACCTCGGGGTCTCGAATCTGGGTCCTCCGCATCCCAGTCTGATGCTCTATCCACTGCACCACTGCCTATGTCAACCTGGTAAACTTTTTTAAAAATAAAAGCGCCCGTTAAAAACATTATCTCGTTGCTCCAAAGTGGACCTCTATTTTGTATGCAGTTTGCCTTCAACATGACTGTTCCATCTGGCGCCGGTACTGAAAGAAGTGTTTCTTTTTCATTTTCCACGGTCACTTCTAGACCCATCCGGAAGAACCTCTTACGCTATTGCACAGAAACCAATGCTTTTTCTTCAAACAAAAGAAAACCAAACAAAAACAAACACTGCTTGGGAATTCATTAAAACTCCCACTTTGTGCTCTTCACGAATTATTGCAGTTGATAATACTGAACACGAGGAGGTGAGGAAGGGATAATTAATACTTTGAGCACTCAGGTCTCAGCTTAAAAATAAAAGACTGATCCCCAGACAGGGAAGAGATTACAAGGAGGAGTTCATGTGTCTTATTTTGTTTTTCTTAGAATACTGAGCACAGGAAAAGAAGTAATATGGGCTAGACACTAACGTGAGCATTCTTCGCTGCCTTCACCAGTGTCTGAGTCTGAGTAAGGAATGATTCAGGGATGTTGCAGGGGTATCAGTTGTAGTCAGAAGCTTCACTTTCTAGGAAACCCCTGAAAGGAAGGGGCTTCTGAGCTCTGTTTGAGATTTAGATCCTTTTTATTTTATCTATCTATCTATCGATCTATCTAACTATCTATTATTGACTTTATTGGGCTGACATTAAGGAAATGATACAGGTTTCAGGTGGACATTTCTATAATTCACCCTCTGTGCACTGTGTTGTGTGCTCCCCACCCCACGTCAAGTCTCCTTCCACCACCATCTACCCCCCACAGCCGTTCTACCTCCCATCCCTCTGTCCCTCTGTGTCTGTGCGTTTTGTTGTTGGCTGGTGTTTGCTTCGTCCCTTCCGACGTAGATCTTAGTAGTAGTTTATGTCTTCTTTCTCTTCTTGTCTTGCCCACGTCTCTTCTTCTTTGTTTTTGGTTCAGATACAGAAAGCAACATAGTTAATACCACATGCAGACTAAGTAGCACAGGCTCTGAACCAAGACCGAGGTGCTGTCCTGGAAGGAAAGTACTTGAGGACGTGGACTTTATTCTCTGTTTCCTCTTGCCAGTGGTAGCAGACAGCTCAGGGCAAAGCTCGGGCCGAGTTCTGTCAGGGCACAGAACTCCCTGCTATGGCTTTTATTTCCAAAACTAATCTCAGTCCTCGTTCGCGGTTTTATTTTATTTCATCCTGAGTGTTTTTTTAAGCTGATTTCAGTTATTCCTGAAACCACTGGGGAATAAGTGACAGGGGCTGCGGGGAAGGGATCTAACATCTCAGGTCTTCCAGTTCTTCACTGTGAAACAGTGGGAGTATTATCACCAACACGTAGCTCATGTCCCTGTGTGAGATTTCTCTTGTGAAACCCAGATGGATTGACCAAGGGCTCTATTTCCTCTGGCCACGTCACCAGCGAGGTCCAGTGGCATTCAGGAGGACAGGCCTGAGTTTCAGGTTGTCCTTAAGAAAGCCAGGACACACATTTGGGTTCCAGACCTCTCCAGTGTCTAGGAAACCTGGGTACGGATGTCCTCAGAGATGGCCCCGTGTGGGCTGGCTTCGGTCACAGACAGATGGATTGGAACTTTGATGTGTCGTGAACAGAGCATTGTAACTCAGGGAAATACAGCTTCATGAGAGATCAGCTGGTGTTCTTGGCAGCGTCATGGGCTTCTCCAGGGTGGCCCTCTGGCTATGCTGCTCTGGGAGTCGTGACAGGGTTTTCTTTGGTCTGAAGCTCAGGGCTGGCTGGTTTGATAGCCACCCAGGACTATCAAAGTTTCCAATCAAGCTGGCAGAGATTAAAATTGTTGGAGAGCGTGCAAATGAGAAAGAAGGAGGAGGCCTTTGTGTTCTTGATCGTCCTATCACTGCTCTCTGTTTACATGGAAGTCTATTAATCTGACCCATTTTTCTCCTGCCCTGGTGAGTAAGGCTTTCTCACACTGGTTTCCCGAGGGCCAGTGGTTCAACCCAGGGCCAAATACTTAGCAGTGTGTATATGCTTAAAAAAAAAAAAAAAAGGTCAGGGGACCCTGGCTGGTTGGCTCAGCAGTAGAGCGCCGGTCTGGAGTGTGGAAGTTCTGGGTTTGATTCATGGCCAGGGCACACAGGAGAAGCGCCCATCTGCTTCTCCACCCTTCCCTCTCTCTTTTCTCTATCTCTCTTCCCCTCCCACAGTCAAAGCTCCATTGGAGCAAAGTTGGCCCAGGTTCTGAGGACGGCTTCATGACTTCTGCCTCAGGCACTAGAATGTCTCCAGTTGTAACAGAGCAACGCCCCAGATGGGCAGAGCATCGCCCCCTAGTGGGCATGCCCGGTGGATCCTGGTCGGGCGCATGCAGGAGTCTGTCTGGCTCCCTCCTGCTTCTCACTTCGGAAGAAAAAAATGGAGGGCAGTTATGTTAAGGAAGAAAAGGCTGAATTATTATAATTATTATTTTATATCCACAGGCCTCATTTCTAGGCTAATGGTCAATTACCCATGTCTAGGAGTCAATGAAATCCATCGATAATAAATTAAAATAGGTCTATATATTATTATTAAAACAAATGATTTTATAGTCACGATTGGTTGATTAAGCAATTGACCGGGCACTATTCAGGGTGCTGGAGACGTGTCTGTGAACGAAGTGAACGGGTCCTCTTGTTCCCGGAGCGCGAGTGCAGGCGAGAGGGGCAGGGAGACACACGGGCAGACAGGGAGGTGTGCATTTTTGGTAGAGGATGCACAAGAGGCCATGGGATGTCTGCCAAGACGGATGGCTTCCTGGAGGAGGTGACTTCCTAAGCTGAAACCAAAACCAAATGTAAGACTTAGTGGTACAAAAAAGAGGAAGAGGGTGTTGGGGAAGAGGAAAAAGGGGGAACGATTCCAGCCGTAGATGATGGCACGTTCAAAGCTGTGGAGGCCAGCGAGAGCCTGGTGTGGGCAGCTAGCAGAGAAATATTCCACGGAGCAGTGTCATAAATGACGAGGGACAGTGAGTCAGGAGGCCAAGGCCACACCCAGGTCACTACCGTTTATGCCCCAGCATTACTGAGACAGGTCGGGGCACTCCACAGCATCTTTCAGCCACGGCCGTGAGCTGGTTATACTGGGTAGCGCTCCAGGAGAGCCGAGGACTTTTCATTCATTCACCTGACATTTATGTCTCCTTTTTTATACAGCTACTGTACATTCCATGCTTTAGGTTAGGTCACGGTTCGCAAACGTAACCAGGAATCAGAGTCACGGAGAAGGCTGCTTCAGTGCGTCATGTGCCTTTCTAATAAGTTCCCGGGTGAGGCTGGGCCCCCGGAACCGCACCTGGAGACCCCCTGCACCGGCGAAGGGATGACAAGAAGTGCTCCAGGTGTTTGTGGTTTGCAGCCCTCCAGGGACGCCACCCCTGGGACTTTGTCTACTCAAAGGCTAGTCTGACAAGAGCTTACGTGTCATCTGTCCTGTACAGTCACCTTCCAAACATTAGAACGAGAACACAGAATGGGTCCCTGGGAAAAGAAACCCATACATACGAACCCCTAAGTATGTACCAAACCAACGTGGTAATTGGCACCTAGTGGCATTTTCTTGGTGTGTAGTTCAAAGTCCAGGCACCAAAGCAAACCGATTTCTGTCTTTTTCGTAAGCAAGAGGGTACTGCTTTGTAACGCCAGGCCCGGCGGAAGTGTGGCATTGCCTTGACTGGGTCTCTTGTGAGCCAGAATCAGAATCTGGAGTCAAAGTTTTCTGGGTCACAGAAATTCTTCTCACAGACAGCCACTCTGGTCACTTCTACATGAATGACCAGGGCCTGGCAAGTATGGGAGGGGAGGGTGCCGGGACACAGTGCAGCTATGTTGCTGGACCCAACAGAACATGAGGTTCCCGTGCGGAAGCACAGCTGCCTGGGTCCTCTCCCCACCGCGTGCACAGGGCTCGCAGGACCGAAGCCGGGGCGGAACAGCACGCCCAGGCCGGCGGACAGCGTGTATCTGCAGGAATCTGCTTCCTGCCCACCTTCTTTCTTCTAAAGAACCTGGCCAGTGAGCACAGAGAGTAGAGAAATAAATGGGTTGCCAGGAAACGGGCAATCTGGTGATGATACTGGAATGAGTAATTCTTTTAACATGAAAGAGCTCTTCTCTGTGATCTTTATTTGCTGTCTTACCTAGAGTTTGGAGTTTAAGAACAAGAGGAAGAGAGGGGGCGAGCTGGTTTCTTCACTGAATATCAAGCCAATGGCCCATGTGTGAGCATGAAGTTAGGACGCATTGGAACGGCTCGTAGTAGAATATGGGCCAGGAGACCTTTCAGAACCCCTGAAAGCTTTTCCATATGAAAAGGAAACCAGGAAATTGGCATCTTTGTTTCGTCTTGGCATCAAAGTCAGGGAGGAAAGAGATTAAGCAGATACTGACCTGGGAGTTCTGTGGCCGCTGTTGGGATTTACTGACCTGCAGAGCAAACAAGGACTGAGGGAAGGCTGAGGCTGGGGGTCAGGACTTGAGGGGTGAAAATATTCTGATCCCGAAGCTGCCTGGAAACAGAGAGTTGGAAGTCTACAGCCAGTGAGTCAAGGGCTTTGCTAATAGAAAGTAATGACAAGCGGGTTAGCGAGCATTGATTGGTTGACATGCTCTGTGTGCCCGAAATTCTGGGAAGCCTACTGGTACGTTACAGTGTTCGTGATAATGGCCAATCCTGTAGTAAGAGGGGGAAGAGCTTACCTGGTTAAGTGCTCACTGTGTGCTGGGCAACAGCTCAGGGCTTCACCTACATACACTATTGCATTCGTGTGGGTGAGGAGCCCTAAGGGTCTGGTAGACATTCTTTTGTTTTTGTTTGTTTTGGTAGAAATAAGGCCGGGCAATTGTCTAGTAATCAGTGAACTAGCTCCTATAGGTGAGCTGTAGGGTTATTTGTGTTTGCTTCGTCCTTGGTCCTGAAAGGGGTCTTCGCAGACGTTGGGCCACAAGTTTCCCTTGATGCTCAGCCCCAGCCAGCAGCCTGGCTCAAGCGCTGGCCTGTCCCACCATGGCTTTCACCCCTCTGGACGCATGTCTCCCTGCTCTCTGATACCCAGACTCTGTCCTTCAGCTCTTGATAATTGAGTCCCGGCCTCGCTGGGCCACTGAATCCCTCATTTTGTTCCATACTATGTTCTTTTCCTTCGTGTTAGTGTCGCACACAACCCTGAGTAAGAGGCTCTGCCCACACAGGATCCCTCAGGTGGTGGAGAACCAGACCCCAGGAGAGACAGGGGCTGTGCATCCATGTGGCAATCTAACTGTTCTCTGAGCTTCGATGCCTCTTCTCCTTCCTAACTTTAGCTTGATTAAGTTTAGCTGTGACGTGTATTAATTGGATCCTTTTCCCCATATTTAATTTGTAAAAATGAGTGTTGATTGACTCATATATCTGAAAAGCCAGGGCAGCTAACATTTCACTGGTGGCTTGACTCAGGGTTTAAGTGAGGTCCTCAGGATTGGTACCTGCTCCACTCCCTGCCGTGGCTCCCCAAGTTTGTCTCGGTGATGGTCTCAGACAAACTACGCAGGAAGCAGCGAGTCTTTCCTTTCACACCCCCCAGCAAGACTCGTGCTCCGCACTGGTGCTGGTTGGGTCCTGTGCCCATCTCTGAGCCAGTGACCACAGTTGGGGAACGTGAAAGTAGTTCATCCCTGTAGACGAGGGGTGCTCAGCCTTCAGCAGCATCAGGCTCCTGTGGACCAGCTGTCAGAACACAGATTGCGCCCCCCCCCCGACTTCCTGATTCTGTAGATCTGAGATGGGATCTAAGAGTCCCTAACGAGTTCCTGGGTACTGCTGATGCTGTGGGTCTGAGGACCACCCTGGGAGAACCACTGATTTGGGCCAGTCAAGGTCTCATCACAAGGAGACCGGGAGAGAGGTGTTCTCCCCAGTGTAACTCTAGGCGCTCTTGTACCTGAAGAGGAGAGACGGGGCATTTCCTTTCCTCATTCTGGGGCACACTAATCACATTGTGTGAAACACCGGTGGGCAGTGAGGAGTGTCCACACCAGGTACTGGTTCAGGCTCAGGCTGTGCAGCTGTGATCAAGACACGGTTACCACCCGGAGGGGTGGTGAGGACAACCCCAGGGAGCAAATACACAGGTACTGTCGGCGGTGGCTTCGTGTGCTACGAGGAGACACAGAGCAGGGATGGAGGTGGAAGGCAATACCAGGGTCCCGGATGGCCTCTTGGGTTAGGTACCATTGGAGCTGAGACCTGGAGGGACTGAGGGATGGAGCCAAGCTCAACCTGAGGAAAAAGGCTTGCCGGGCAGAGTGCAAAGAACTGGGAGAGTCTGGAAAGGAAGAGAAGGTCACTGTCCCTGGAGCAGAAGGAGCAAGGCCGCGAGGGAGGAAGATGAGGCCCAGAAACAGGGCTTACCAGGCCGTGGGAAGGGCCCTGAAGAGAATCGTCCCTGAGACACAAGCAGGATGTCTGGGTACAGGGATTTGACATGTGAGAGTATGAACGTGGGTGTCAGGAGGATGCCCTGTGGCCCTCCATTCGGTCAGTGTCCAGCCATCCTTGGGCCCCAAGCAGACCTGGCATTTCTGCTCCTTACCCTGAAAGTTTCCCACAACCACGTGTTTGGTAAGTCAGTGTTCTACAGAGAAAGGGAAGCATCACCCCTCAGTCTTCCAGTCTGTGCCTCTCGGTCCCCAGTGTGTGTCCCTCTGGGTCTTAATATTAAGTTCTTTTCTTTCAAATTTAAACTCTGAAGGATCCCCCAGCCACAGAGAAACTTGAAGCTCAAGGCCGAGGGGACAAGGGGTTGCTATTGACTCGGGCTTGGGAAGAGCTTTGGAAGCACATTGATTTAAAAAATAAATAAATAACTTCAAGGAAAATGAAGAAGTAGGTCTGATTAAAACACAGGTGTAGCAGCAGAGGGTCCTCTGCTATTTCTGGGTCTGCTCGGCTGCTGGGAAGCGGAGGCCCCTTGGGACCTTCAAGAGTGAATCATGGGGCTGACTCGAGCAATAAACATGAACTTGGAGCACCTGACTGTCTCCCAGGGGGCAAGTCGTCCAGGGGAGTCTGTCCCCTCCCCCTCCCACTAGTGCGGAAGAGCCAGGCCAGCGGTGAAGCTGCCACATCCCTCCCGTGCTCCGAAGCGCTTAGTGACAATCATTTATCTGTCCCAGTTCGCACTCCTGAGTGTGGCCTTCAGGCTCCAGGCCACCTGGGTATACCTTATATTTTTGAGAATTGCTCATTTTTACCTACAATCTACTCTATCTACCCAATCCGGCAGCTACCCCCCCCCCCCCCCCCCCCCCCCCCCCCCCCGGCACTTGACATTTTCCTGAGAATGCCTTTGTGTATGTTTGATGTCACTTTCTGGGACTGTCCCTCCCTGCTGTAGCCAAGTGTCAGGACTACTTCTTGCTCAAAGGCTTTCTACAGCTAAAATGGACATTTCCCCTTCTCTCCCATGAGCGGGTTTTTCTGTTTTATGTACTAATTCCATTTGGCCTTGGCTATATTCCATTATTCCTCTCCATGACAACTTCGCCAGAGAGACCTGTTCTCGAGGAAAGAGGCCATTAGTGCCCCCCCCCTCCCCGCTGTCATGCCGGAGGGAGTCTGGGGGTGCTCAGGGAAGCTGGTTGTGCTGGGCTGAGTTCTAGCTGGATAGTGATTCCGGCCATTTTAATCCTTGGATTTGTCAACCAATTTCCTTTTAGATTTAATGTTTTGGTATTTCTACAAGTCTTTTCTTTTGAGACACCCGGATTCTACTTCCCTTAGCTCAGGGCCACTTTCCCTTTCTCTCTAGAAACCTCTAGAACCACCTCTGAGACCCAAACAGTCTGCCCTTTGTTCCGCAGTGGTTGGGGTGGGGTCGGGCGGGTGGGGGTGGGTGGGGCAGCAGTGAGCGCAGGCGCACTCCTCTCCTGGAAGTCTCCGCTCCCGGCTCCCGCCGAGAACTTGTCTTCCCTCTGTGGGCTCGGCTAGTTGCCTGGGTAGGAGGAAGCACAGGCGATGTCACCATCGTGGCTCTCCCAACCTGACCCAGTGGTTGGGAGAAACACATCGCAGCTTAGAGCTGGGGAAGGAGGGAGCTGACTTGTGCACAGGTGGAGGGCGGTGGGGCTCTCAGAGCTATCCCTTGCCTCATGCACTGAGCTGCCTTTGCCTTCTTTTGTTTGACAGTCTCCCTTCTGGAGTTTCCTAATTGGGAATGGCCTCCTATGTAGAGATGACTGGCTAGGAAGGCGTGCGGTGGGTGGGCGTGGGAGGTACGTGGTCTTCCGGGGCAGAGGGAGGCAGGTGACGCCCGGTGCCTTCGTGTCTGTTCTCGGCTCGCTGTGAGTGTGTTAGGGGGAGTCCTGTTGCTTCTGACGGCTTGTCCTTTGTGACTCTCATCTCCCGGATGAGTTACGACCAATCGGAGGTGTGTGATGTGCAGCTGAGCTATCGGGCCATCATGGCGTGTGAATTCTGAGCCCGTTCCTTTACGTCCACAGAGGGGTGGCCACTGATTGTGAGCGTGCTCTTGCAGATCCACGTGCTTTTCCTAAAAGAGGTCAAAGAACCCAGGCTCAGTTCGGGCTTTGTTCTAGGACCTGCCCATGTCAATCCTATTTATGCGTATAGACCAAGTTCACCATAGAGGGCCAATCAGTTGTGTCTGGACTCAACCAGAGATCAGGACGCTTTGGTCTTTGACTCGTGAGTCAAGTTATTTTTCTAGTGGAAGATGAAGTAATTTTTGACGTGTGTGGATTCTTCAGGGAAGATGGACATTAGTCCTTTTTTTATTTCTGGACTATGTTTACTTGACAGTCCTGTTTAAGAGAGGGGGGAGGGGGTTATGTTCTTTCCAGGGAGTCCATTTGCCTCGAAGTGAGTAGAGTAACTACTTTTTATGTGAGTTGTGGACACTGGTTCATTTTAGCTAACATTGCCCCTGAGCCGAGGGGGCATTGGGACAATTTCTATGGCTTTCTTTGAACAGATTAAGGAAGTAGGATGTTCCGATCACATGACCCATTTTCTCAAGGTGACCTAGTCTATGCAAGGAAAGTAAGCATTGGATTGATATTTAGGCCTTCAGTGTCCCACCTCCCAAAGCCTACCTTTGGTATTATTGAGTCTTATCAATATAAAAGCCTATGTAGAATTGACCACAGGAGCCACAAGACCATGTACCCAAAACTTATGCCAATAAGGGGCTCATCTCATGCTTGGATGGGAACTCACAGAATGCAATCCTTCATGTAGTTCTGCTGGGGGCGCATACCCCATAGTGAAGCAAAAGCAGCTACCCTAGGAAGGGGACTCAGTGTTTGCTGTATGCTTGTCTTGAGTCGTGTTTTTCTTAGGAAACATCTCAAGCTTTTTCTGGTTGACACCTTGTCGGCATAATTGGCTTTGTCCCGCCTTTCACACCCTCTTCAACCAGCTACCAACCCTATTCATTTATGCTGTCTGAGAAATTGTGCACATATCACTCTCGCATTTACTGGCTGTGTGGTTGGGTAACTTCGCTGAGTTCTCCTTGTCTGTGGAGTGGAGTGACTGAGCAGGGTGCTCTGTGTGGTGGTTAGAACCCAATGAGACAGAGTACAGTGCGTCTGGGTGCTGTGCTTGCGTGTAGGCAGGCTGAGGCACGTTGCCATCCTCTCCCTGCCTAGGTCTCCCTCACGGATAGAATCTGATGCCCTCATCCCCATAAGCCTGCACAATGGCCATAGACTCCCAGCCTGTCCCGTTAGCCGGAACCTGTGTTCCCCCTCTGCCTGGTGAGCTCCACGGGCAGGTGCTGCTTTGAGCTTTTTGGTCCTCTCATCAAAACCTTCAGTAGCCCCTTTATTTGAAGGATAACTTCTTTAGTGTGGCATCCAAGCTTTGTTCCAATCTCTACCCCTTACACGTTTTCCAATAAACAGTGTCACCAAGTCCGACACAGACAGACAACAGGCTCTGAGTCTACCGAGCATGCTCTGTTGTGTCTCTGGCCCTTTGCCTGGAATCTGCCTCCCCGTCTCTCCAAATCCTCCCCATCTTTCCACATCCAGCTCACATTTCACGACTTTTGTAGATGCTTCCTATCCACCAACGAGACGCGCTTTTGCCGACCCCCTGAACTCTTCCGTGAATCGACCCCGTCGTTGACGTCATTGCTGCGGTCATGGGTCGGAATTTACATCCTCTGTTACTGTTTGTCCTTTTTGAAGATTATTTGCCTTCTCAACTGGAGGGAGCGGATGTCACAAAGGGTGACGACTGTGTCACCGTTCTCTTTCCCGTCTCCTGACACGACGTTCCTTGCGTTGGAGGCCCTCGGTAGTTGATTCAGTGCAGGGGAGGTGATTCACCATGTCAGGATACATCTTTTCTTTACAGAATTCTGTGATTTTAGCAGTCGATGTGGCAACTCGGGACACGGCATCCCCACGTCGGTTGCGACATGCCGAGTTGAATGAGCTTGCTCCCTGTGCGGCATTCTCGGATTAATCTGTCAGTGCGTCCCTGGACGCTCACTGATTCTCAGCCTTGATACCTCCTGCCAGACCTCCGACCAGGGATGGCTCTGGTGACATCCTCCAGAGACCTCACTGGAGTAGGAGCGACGGACGAAGTTAGCCGTGTTGAGTGTTGCGTAATTTGGACTTAGATTGAGGTGTTTTCTCGGAAGTAAAGTAGAAATACGACACTAACTCAGGCCCAGGTGTTTCCCCCCTCTTTTCTGTGTTCTGGTCTTTAAAAAATTAAATGTAGGGCAGCTCTCTGTGTTTTGGGTTTGTTTTACCAACGGGACTCTTTCTCAATCATGTTATACCAGGCCCCTTTTCTGGGAGGAGCTGTGTGATGGATGAGGTTTTCTGCTCACTGTCTGGGCTTGCTTTTGGTCCTTCGGCGTGTTGAGTTTTTTTTTTGTTTGTTTGTTTTTAATTCATTTTAGAGAGGAGACACAGAGTGAGAGAGAGAACCATATGTGCCTTGACCATACCAGTGCAGGGTTTTGAACTGGCGACCTCAGTGTTCCCAGGTCGACGCTTTATCCACTGCGCCACCCCAGGTCAGGCGGTGTGTTGAGTTTTGGTGTAATAGTTATACACGAGGGCTAATCGTCTAATCAGGGCTCGAATCCGGGCTTCACCATTACCGTGCGCGATTAAGAAAATGACGACATTTGCAAGCCTCAAAAACTCCTCATCTCTGAAGTGCATGTAAAACTAATATCAACCTCCTAAGGTTCTTGCAACTATTGTTATAGGGGAAAATATATTTAAAGTGCTTAGCGCAGCGTCTCTGATAGAGTCAATGTTCAACAGATGTTTGTAATTTTTCACAAAAACGCTCTATATCCATTTGCCAACGTGGAGATGGAGAGGAACATGAAAGAAACAAACTTCCTTCTCAGCTTATGATTCTGGATCCGTTCGATTTTGTAGAGATTGAAAAAATATCAGTGAAGGGCCTGAGCTGACTCTGTAAATCTAGTTGCGAACAGTGGCTCTGACAGGGAGATGGAGAAAGTTCATCTTTTCATAGACTGCGCCCTGACTTATTGGACCTACATGGAGGGTGTATGTCGCTGGCCTTTCCAGCGTTATGAAATTAGCCTGACTTATTGGAAATGGCCTTGCGTCATACCCGGGATAAGCCAAGGACACATGTGGGACCAGTGAGGACATGGTCGTGAGCAGTTCCCTGAGTGAGAAGTCGACTTATTCACATAGCCTCTGATCTGCCCAACGAGGACACACCAGAGCTCCCAGTTTCCACGTTTGTTTGCTTTTTCTTCCCTTCTTTTATTTTTTTCAACATTAAAAAAAATACTTGTTTTTTAATTACAGATTACATTCAGTATTATTCTATATTACTTGCAGATACATAGCATAGTGTTTAGGCAACCCATATACTTTCTTTACAAAGTGATACTTCTGGTACCTACCTGGCACGATGCATAGTCATTGCAATGTTATTGACTATATTCCCTGTATTGGGCTTCACAGCCCCCGGACTGTTCTTTAACTAGTAATTTGTCCTTCTCGGTCCCTTCCCCTTTTATACCCAGCCCCCAAAACCCTCTCTCCTCTGGCAGCCATTAAGCAGTTCTCCATAACTACTGAGTCTGTTCTTGTTTTGTTTGTTTCTATTGATCTTTAGATTTCACACATAAGTGAGATCCTACAGTATTTGTCTTTCTGACTGATTGCACTTAGTGTGATACCTCCACTTCTTCCATTTTTTTTCACCGTCTTGTCTTGGTCACTGATCTTCAGAATGCTGGTGCATTACCGTGATAGGTTGAGCGGCACGTGGAGTGTGTGTTTGCTACTAACTTTCTCATTCTGAATCCTCAAGGTTCCCTGGTGGGTAATGTGTAGGATGTTGGGTATGAGAGTGGAGAAAAGCCGAGGACCTTTCTGACTACATTGTTTCAGTCTGTGTTTTTGGAAGTATTTACCCAGGAAATAGGAAGTTTAGCACTATTTCCACCTGATGCCAAATTCCTAGATTGGAACAAGAAAAATACCCTCACGTTTCTCATGGATTTTTTTTAATGTTCCTAAACATTCGTTACTCCTTGAGTATTTATTTATTTATTTATTTATTTATTTATTTATTTATTTATTTATTTATGAGAGAGGCAGGGAAAGAAAGAGACAAGAACATGGAGCTGCTTCTGTATGTGTCCTGATTGGGTAATCAAACCAGCAACCTCCACGCTCCAGACTGATACTCTGAGTGTAGCCAGGGCTTAATTTTTACTGATTTTTAGAGAGACAGAGAGAGGAAGGGGGGGGGAAGCATTTGTTGTTCCACTCAATCGTGCATTTTTTGGTTGCTTCTCATGTGTGCCCTGACCAGGGATTAAACCTTCAACCTTATTGTTTTGTGACAACGTTCTTAACCAACTGAGCTAACCGGCCAGGGCTCGATACTCATTGAGTATTCTAGAATTCTCATTTTTAGCCCAATATGAGCTACTTGATGATCTTAGTCTTACATTAAGCCTAAAATATTTTTTGTGAGAGAGTGGGCAGTCATGGGAGAGGAGAGAGTATGATTTTCAAATGGACTGGTGTATATGATTCAGGATTCTCCAGATAAACAGACCAATAAGACATATAAGGAGATTTAGTATAAGGAATTGGCTCATGTGATTATGCAGACTGACAAGTCCCAAGATCTGCAGAGTGAGTTGGCCAGGCAGAGTCCTAGGAGAGCCAATGGTGTAGTTCTAGTTCGAAGGCCAGAGGCTTGCCAGACCCAGGAAGGGTGGGTGTTTCAGTTCAAATCCAAAGTCAGGAAGAAAACATGTCTCAGTTGAAAGGCAGTCAGGAAGCATTCCCTCTAATTCAAGGAGGGTCAAACTTTTAGTTCTGCTTGGATGGGCCCACACACATTAAGGAGGACAGTCGGCTTTTACCCAATCTATCCATTTAACTGTTAATCTCACCCCAAAGCACCCTCACAGTAACACCCAGAATAATGTCTGACCAAATTATGGCTACCCCACGGCTCAGCAAATTGATATGTAAAATTAAGCATCACAATTTGGACTTTCACTTTGATTCAATTCTCCAAGCCATCCAATGGCTCCTGTGTTTGGTTGTTATCCTTTCTCAGATCTCTTGACTGGCATAATACATAAAATGATAAGGGGGTTTTAGCTCAGTAAGCAGCTACTGAGTTCCCACTGTACGTGGGTTCTGGTTAGACTCTGTGGCAGACTAAGATGAACTAGCTGGGATTTCTGCCTCAAGGTTAAAACGTCCTCCATACCCGATGTCTGCCGCCAACCTAGGTTTAGAAGCTTGTTTTCTCCAAACGAATTGATCCTGAGCGTGTCAGAACTGAGAAGGTTTCTTTCAAAACTTGACTTTCCTGAGTTTAACCAGTACCAATGGGTTGGTTCCACTTGCTCTAACATTTTTTTTTTCTGGTGCAATGAAGGAGCTGCTTTTTCCCCTCCTGGTTTTTGATGTTGTGTAGAATCTTGCTGACAGTCACCGTGCCCCGAGAGGGAAAACACCATCCAAGGAAAACCCTATGCTGTTCCAGCAGCCTTTCCTGGGAAATCGTGCTTATGATGAGCTCTGGAGGCAGCGACCTGATTTTGAACCATGTGTCAGGGTTTCCGCTGGCTCTTGTGCACAGTGGACCTTACTGGCTGGTATCCATTGGCTTTGCTCTGTAGTTTGCATTTCTATCATCTTTGGTTTCTTCTTCTTTTTCTTTCCACGGGCAAAGAACACCTGGCTTTGTAAGCACCAAGGTCTTATTACTTCCAATGGCCAGTCTGAGGCCAGCATGTCCCAACAACTTCGCTGGCTGCTGTTTGCGCCTCCCCTGGTCTACTCCCCCTGCTGCTCGGGGTCTGTGTGTGTTGGGGTGAGGGTGTGGGGCCCTGGAGAACGGAGGGGTGTAGGTGCGCAGGTCAGCATCTGCTTCCTGCTCCGTGCGGGGAGCAGAGCGCCAAGGGTGAGCGCCAGGTTGCAAAGCCTCTGGAGGGTTCGGGGAAAGGATACGGTGATGAGAACAACAGCTGGCCTGCTGGTCTGGTCTGGGAACCGCGGGAGTAGTATGTTTGTCACTTCCCTCATCACTGCTGCATGTGCTTTCAGACTTTATATACCGTGTGTTCCTGTGAAGTTTGGAAAGACCTGTGCAAATGGATCTAGGATGGAAAGGTTTAGCTCTGCGTATGGAAACCCTGGACGAAAGCTTCCTGGGGCAGCCAGAGGTGCTGGCTTCACACTCCGAAGCTCTTCTTTCTCATCCAGATCAGATTGTTTTTTACTTAAACGTTAGTAATTGGGAGTGAGAAATGCACTCAAATGGGTTAATCAGATAAGAGAGAAGATTTAGAAGCAGCACAACGAATGTTAACCAAGATGACCCCATCAGACTCCAGGTTAAGGGGTTGGAGAGACTCCCATGGACTCACGAACCCCTAGGGAGAGGTGAAGACTGCTTTTGCTCTTAAAAGTGTTTTCGAGGGACACCGTCCTTGTCCTTCTGGTTCTGTGGTTTTCTTTGAATACTAATGGCTGAACTCGCTTTCCGAGTGAGGCAAGGAGGGTAAAGGCTGGGATTTCCATAAGGAAGATTGATGCCGAGATTAGTTTGCAGTGGCAGGGTCCTGGTTAACAACTCCTTGGAAAAATTATTGAGGGGAGACAGCTTTTTATTATTTATTTTATTAAGCTTTTATGGAATCTCCCGCTGTTTCATAGAATTTCAAATGGGAAATTAGAGACTCGGTAGGTAGCGTAATCCTGGATTATTAGCAGAGAGAGGTCTTGCCCCGGCGAGCGCACCGAACCGAAGGTTTCAGTTACCCATGGTCCCACATCAGCTCTCTCTGGTCAAATTTAATTTGTCCCTCAGTTACGTTTCCAAGAATAGGGTTTGTCTGTGTAATCAATCAGACGACTCTCCCCTCGGTTGGGCCAACAGGGTTGTAAAGCCTTTGTTGACTGGCTGAAACCTGAATGGTGCAGTCATTCGGGGGCAGTTGGGTGGTCTGCTGAAAAGGAAGCTCATTTGGGGACACCAAGGTGAGGTAAATCTGGATTCAAGGCTTTGGGTTGGATCTCAGCTGGCGTGGGAGGATGTTATGAACATTTCCTTGAGAATCGGTAAATCTCACAGTCTGAGCCCCCTTTCAGCCCCCTGAAAGGAAAACAATTTAAGGCGGGATTATGGTCTGTGTAGGATTGCTGTCCATTCGGCAGGGTACCCAGAAGAGATATCTCTGGTGTTATCTAAAGCGATGCTAGCCTGACCTGTGGTGGCGCAGTGGATAAAGCGTTGACCTGGGAACACTGAGGTCGCCAGTTCAAAACCCTGCACTGGTCTGGTCAAGGCACATATGGGAGTTGATGCTTCCAGCTCCTCCCCCTTTCTCTCTCTCTCTCTCTCTCTCTCTCTCTCTCTCTATCTCCTCTCTAAAATGAATAAAATAAAAAGAATTAAAGCGATACTAGAGGATGGCTATGACTATTTTAAAATGAAATTTATAGAAATGTTTGTATAAATTTTTACATTTAAACACTTGGGCAAGTGTGCAAGATTTATAAAATGTATTCCTTTTAGCAAGTTTAAATCCAAATTCAGTATGCTTCTAAAATGTATTTCACACACATCACGCATCCTGCAGGAAGAGTTAGGAAACACAGACAATGAGCAAAGCAAAAATAACTCCACCAGCATGCCTGGTTTTTATTATTTTCAGGCATCTATGCATATGGATACACATAAACGTTTATTTTACAACAGCCAGAGCATATTATACGGAGCGTCCTAAGCTGGTTTTTCTTCACCTAACAATCTATTCTTCCCATCCTTATATATCAGTAAATATTATTTTATACGATTATTGTAAATGCTTGTATAGTGGTCTACTTATATTGCTTCTCATTTAATAAATACTTATACTGAGTGTACAATGTGCCAGGCAAAGTTCTAGTTCCTTTACAGATATTAACTCATTTCATATTCATATATATTAACTATATAGGCCTAATATAGTTCCTTTTGCCGTTCCACCAATGTTGGGCATTTAAGGTGTCTTTATAATGATTCTAAGTATCATTGCAGTGAACATGTTTCAAAAGTTATGCCCTCTTCCTTTTCTTAGGATAAATGCTCAGAGTGGACTTTCTAGGTCAAACGGCATGCAAATTGCAAGGCTTTTCATAGATTCATATTGTCAACTGCCCAGTTTTATATTTTAACCAGCAATAGGAGAGCTAGCACCCTTGTTAACAGGGTAGTTTTACTAAAACAAACAATAAACTAGAAAACTCAAAAGAGAAGAAAAACAACTCCTTCTAAAATGATAGGTATAAAATTGCTTCTTCATTTGGAATGACATTTGTCTTTTTTCTTGTTGATTTTTTGGAGTTCTTTTGCTATTAAAGATAGTAACCTTTTATAACATGTGGTATTTTTCCCCTTGAGTCATTTGTTTTGTTACTCTGATTCTTGCAGTGATCATAGTATGCAGGTGCTGCTTTTATTATTTATTTGTTTACTAGTAGTCAATATTTTTTGTGTGTGGTTTATGGTTTTTCCCTTTGCATTTATGCCTATGGGGGTCTTACTTGCTCCTCAATTATATAAAAATATACATAAATTTCACTCAAGAGCTTTTATGGTTTGATTTATTTTATTTTAAATCTCAAATCCATCTGGAATTTATTTTGCTCAGCATTCATTCATTTTCCTGAAACCATCCAGAATGCTCTCAGTCCATAGGAGGAAATGTTGTCCAGACGGTTTGGGAGCCTGCTCTTTGATGAAATATCAGACCTAATGGTTTAAAAAAATTAACATTCACTTCTCAGCACTTGTCAGGTAATACGCAAAGGGCGTTGTAGATATTAATTTCCGGACTTCCATGACGAAGGTCAGTTTAAAGGGTCCTGTAGTTATCATGGTAACCAGTCATCCTCCCCAGACGGCCCCCAGACACCGCCCGGTGAGAGGGGCGTAGTTACGCAATCCGGGTTCCCTGACGTCCCTCTTGCCACCGGGCTCTCGTCTGGGCTGTGTCACTGTCTGTCCTTATCCATGAGTCTTCTTCCCGTGGTTCGTCAGTGCAGCTGCTCCTGCGGCTGAGTGTGGGCACACCCTGTCTTACTGACAGCATATATTGGCATGATTGGCACTTTTATTGCCTTTCTGTTTTCAATCTAAGGGGAGGGAGGGCGATTCCTGCATAATCAGCCTGGGTTTCCATTTTTAGTCAGCTGTCTTCATGTGGCATGTGTTTCTTCCCTCCTTATAACCTCCGCGGAAGCAGCCGGAGCAGCATGTGTTTCTCCAGGATCTCTGGGAGTTCACTTCCATCCCTGCGGCCCCGGACCCCAGGGGTCACCCCTCCGGCTGCGCTGCGGCGGCGCAGTCAGCCAGCCAGGGGCCTACGCACGCACGGCCTGCCTGCCGGTTAGCTTCTGGCCCAGCAATTAGGATTCATAGCTTCTCATCCGCCCTTTGTCACTTCTGGTTTTCAAACCTGATCCTACACGTGAGTTGTTCATTTATGAAGTCTTGCTCGCCTTAGGACCAAGCTGCTTCTGCACTTTGTTTTTCTTTATTGACTATTAGAAAACCCGATGCATGAATGCATGTGAAAGCATTTCCTGAGTGCCTCATATGTCCCAAGAGTCTTTTGCAAAAAAAGAAATGGAACAATGGGTCCCCGTCGTTACTGAGTTTACAGTGTAGTGAGGAGAAGAACAGGAAATCATCACACAAGCGGAAGTTACTGCAAATCATGATAAGTGCAAAGGGTGATCAGGCCGACGAGTGAGAAGAGTTAAGAACCTGTGATGTAAACCGGATGTGGTCTTGGACCCCAGAGATGGTGTCCTGAGGAAGGGAGCTTTAAGCTGCTGTCTAAAGAGTCGTGGGCATGAATCTGCTGAGTCCAGTGCAGGAGAACTCCAGTGCAAAGGCCCTGGGGTAGAAAGGAGCTGAAAGGAGACAGAGGCAGAGGATGGATAGATGAGATGAGGCTGAAGAGGTGGGTCCAGGCTGAGCTGCATAGGTCAGAGGAATGCTTCAGGTCATCATTGCTATCATACTGAAAAAGGTAATAGGGAGTCAAGGAGGTGGGAAAGATTGTCATTCACTATGTGTGCGTTTTTTAAATTATCCAATTATAAATTACCATTAATCAAATAATTCTTAATTTTAAACCAATAAATGATTTAGTCATTCGAAAATATATCAAGCGGTTGCTACGTAAATGGCTTTCTACTAGGTGCTTCAGGGATTGTAAATATGACACATATTAGGCCTGCCCGCAAGGGGATGGCATTCTAACGGGGGACAGTAAACATGTGTACAAATCACTTTAATACAAATAATAACAGTACAGATAAACAAGCACAAGTATTTACAAATAGGATGAGGGGCTTAGGGGAAAGGTGGCAATCTCTTCAGGAAATGGTTGTGACAAAACTTTATAAAGAAGCTTTGTTTAGATGTCATTCACCCACCTACAATTCAGCCCCTGAAGAGGTGCAGCTCAGTGGTCTTTGTTATATTCACTGATCTGTGCAGCCATCAGCATGATTTCCGGATACCTCTATTAGCTCGCAAATAAGCCCTGTGTACTTCAGTTATCACCACTCACATACTGTGCGTCTCTATCAATCCCCTGCCTCTGGGCATTTGTATGAATGCAGTCATATGTCATGTGTGGTCTTTCGTGACGGGTTTCTTTCACTCTCAATAACAGTTCCTAGGTTCATCTGTGTTGTAGCATGTGTTAGCATTTCAGCCTTTTTTATGGTCAGATAGTATTCCATCGGGTGCTTTGTTTGTCCGTTCATTAGTTGAGGGCGCTGTTAGGTCGTCCTCACCTTCTGGCTACCGTGAGCAGAACTGGTGCAAACAGTCACGTGCCTGTGTTTATTTGAATACCAGCTTTCCACTCTTTCAATTTTCGGGGAAATTGCCGGATCGCATGGTTACTGTGTGCTTAATCATTAGAGGAACTGCCAGACCGTTTTCTAATGTGGCCGCCATTTTTCATTTCCACCAGCGGTGTGTTAGGTTCTGACATCTTCACCTCCTTGCCAACACTGTGTGCTGGTGGCCAGTCCCGGGGGTGTAAAGTGTATCTCACTGTGTGCTGGTGGCCAGTCCCGGGGGTGTAAAGTGTATCTCACTGTGTGCTGGTGGCCAGTCTCGGGGGTGTAAAGTGTATCTCACTGTGGTTTTGGTGTGTGTTTCTGTGATGACTATTGGTGTCCAGCATCTTTTAATGTGATGGCATTAGTTTTTATGTGAAATAATAATGAATAATTTATATCCTTTTTGCATTGATGAAAGAATGAAGGTAAAAATGAGGTAAAATATAAACTCTGTGGGGATAAGAGCCTTCTTGTCTTACATATCTGCTGTCCCATTACCTAGTAGTAGGCGGTAAGAGTATATAGCAAAATATTAGGTGGGTGAGTGGGTGGATGGATGGATGGATGGATGGGGAGATGGATGGAGAGATGCCTTATTCTTTATGATGAAGTTAAAGATTTCTAAGATAGAATCGTTTTTTCCATCTGCCCTTTCCCTTGACTTACTCAGTTTATTGACTCATGCTTGTATTTACAAAGAAAGAAAATTTGTCAGGTTTCAGATCTCTATTGCTCATTTTCTTTTGTTTCTCTGCATTACTCGTTTTTCAGAATTACAGAATTGGGGAGGTTAGGAGAGACTTCTGAAGCCTTTAGAAGTCCACGTTCTTCATAAACGTTTTATTCTTTCTGCCTCTCCAAACAGCTGTTGTCATCTGTTTAGCTGTGTTCCTGCTTCTTAACAAAAATCAAACAACAATAAACAACAGCAATAGCAGAAAGATCACCCCAGTCCAGCAATCATGCATGAATACACTTCCAAAAGCAAACTGGGATTCTCAAGCCATTATTTTTCCTTAATGGGTATTATTATTGGAGTACAGAGACAAAGAACACTTGTGGAAAGCCGTGGGGGCAGACTCTCAGAATTAATGTGCATTCATTCCTTCCCAAGCAGAATCTCACCCGTCCTGAAGTGTTTGGAAATGATTTAGGATGCAGTACCCTGTCAGAGCTTCAGATCACGTGGCCTCCCCCCTCACCGGGAGGCCACCTCTGGAACTCAGGTATTTCTGAATTTCAAATCGTGTTCTCTCCCATCGTTGGGATCAGAAGTACTGAGCTCACACTGTCTCCAGTGTCCCCAGGGTCCTTCGCATCAGAAGCGCTGAACTCAGCTCCCCAGAAGAATGTCAGAAAGTCCATATCTTGTCCAAGTCCCTTTGGGGTCAAAAAGTCCTAAGTAATTTTCCAAACAGGCAAGGAAGCTGTTGACAATCACTCTCGGTATTCGGTTTCTCTAAAGAGAAACAATAAAATTATTATCCTGTTAACCCCAGGGCCTTTAGGATAACAAGAAGAAAGATAGTCTAGAGTGTTGTTATTATTGCCCTGTTTACTATTATCCTTCCTTTTTTTGTGTCTTTCAGCTGTTATTTAATACCTTGGAAGCCGTAGCTCTCTCAAAGTCCGCATAGCATAAGCCAAACTTGCTTCAGAAATCATTTTTCACCCAAAAACAGAAGGTTGAGATAGGAGACGTTCTGCCAATTTGGCAGCAGGACGGTTGGTGTTAGGCCAGTTAGAAGGACACTCTGCTAATGTAATAAATGCAGGCCATCCTAAGGGGATGGAAAAGCGTTTTCCAGAACTTTCATCCCTTGTGTTAAAGATTTAAGCATAAACCTCTGAAAAATTCCTGAGAACTGAACTTCTACCTTCAATGCGTTTCTTTGTTCTGTTTTTTTTTTTCCCACTGTCCCTTTTTCCTTAAGAAAGCTTTGAATTCATTTCATCCCATTTTATATTAAAACAAAGCAAAATAAAATTCAGAGTCACATAAGGGAGTTTAAAATAAATTATTCTGCCATCTCTGTACGATGTTTTTTGTTTACGTCTTCTCTCTCTCTCTGTCCTTCTCTGTTTTTGGGGGGGGAGGCCCCTCCCTGCTTGAAGGGAAGAAGCCTTCCAGAGAAAAGTCCCTGCGGGTGGGAGGGTGGCCAGTTACCCTGTGACTTATTGCCATGGGGGGAGGGAGCGTTGCCTGGGAAAAGTGGGGGGATAACAGCACCCTGTGTATGTGCGGTATGCAGTGGAAATTTGCTGGATGGATAGATTGAAGAATGAATAAAATGAACCAGGTGAATCTGATGGTTCATTTTGTGTCAATTTGCCTAGATATTTGGTGAAACATTCTAAGGACATGGTTTAGATTAGCTTAACGTTTAAATCAGCAGACTTTGAGTAAAGCAGATTACCCTCTATATGTGGGTGGGCCTCATCTAATCAGTTGATAGTCCTAATAGGAAAAAAGACTGACCTTCCTCAACCATGAGGGAATTCTGCCAGCAGAATGCCTGCATCAATGGCAGGCAGCAGCAGCTTTTCCCTACAGCTCCAGCCCGCCCTGCAGAATGTGAACTCACCAGCCTCCGCAGTCTTGTGAGACCATTCTTTAAAATAAATACCCTAGGTCTCTCTCATGTCTCTTTGTCTGTTTATCTATCTATCCATCTATCTATTTGTCTTAGTTTTGTTTTTCTGGAGAATCCTGATTAACTCAGTGAGTTCAGAAGCACTTTGTGGTTGAGGATACACATCATTATCTAGAGTTCTGAGAGTAAAAACCCACAGAGAGGTGTGACACAGGCTGAGCCAAATGTTCTAATTGCACGTGCCAGGGTCCCTACAGAGCATCCACAGCACAGAAGGGTAGTTCTGCTCAAAGGAACCAATTGGGCTGGACATCTTTCAATCGAACACTGACATTTCTCTACATGGTTGAAATAGTAGCCCACGTGGTTGGATTCATGTTTTCCTCCTGATACTAGGACATCATTCAACATTTTTCCATTATGCTATATAGGCTTCCGAGTAGTTGTAGTGGTTATAAAATATTTCATCATGTTCTCTGTTGTTGCACATTTCCAGCTCAACATTATGGATAATGCCTTATGGGACATCTTCACATGCATGTTTTTTCTGACCTCTGAATTGTTCCATTGGATGAACAGCCAGCCAGTAATGGGATTGCTGGATAAGACAGTAATAACATTAGTCATCCTAATGGAAATAGAAGATAGAAAGTGGAGAAATAAAAAAGAAAAGCCATTATAAATAGAAAATATAAAAAGACAAAAATCCAAATAGGTCAATAATTGGAAAAATTATGAATTGATTGAAGTCTATATTTAAAAATCATAGACTCTCGGCCCTGGCCAGTTGGCTCAATGGTAGAGCATTGGCCCAGTGTGTGGAAGTCGGGTTCGATTCCCAGTCAGGGCACACAAGGGAAGAGACCATCTGCTTCTCCATCTCTCCCCCTTCTCTCTCTCTCTTTCATTTCCCTCTCTCTCTCTTTTCTTCTCCCACAGCCATGGCTCAAATGGTTTGAGCAAGTTGTCCCTGGGTGCTAAGGATGGCTCCTTGACCTACCTCAGGTGCTAAGATAGCTTGGTTGCCAAGCAACAGAGCAGCAGCCTCAGATGGGCAGAGCATCGCCCAGTAGGGGGATTGCTGGGTGGATCTCTGTCAGGATGCATGCGTGAGTCTGTCTGTCTGCTTCCCTGCCTCTCACTTAATTAAAAAAAAAATTATAGACCCTCAAATTGGATTTCTGAAATAATAATTATATAGGGTTATATGTAGTTTGTAAAAACAATCCTTAATAGAATGGCACAGAAAGATTGAAAGTAAAGAGATGGAAAATATATATCCTAATAAGCACCAATGAGAACTGCGACAGCAGTAATAGCATACAAAGTCAAATTAAAGGTGAACATGAGATATTAAAAACAATATACTAAGAAGGTGTCACATGTGATTCCTCATCACATTGCCTTCATATATACATCAAAAATGTTCTCACTAGTAGAATTTGGCAACTCCTTAGTCATAAGGAAATATTTTAAGACACTCTGCTCAGAAATGGATAGGTCAAGCAGAAAAATTGGTAAGAATATAGAAAACTTAATTAGAATTAAGTGTGATTTAATAGGTGTAGATGTATGTGTTTAAGAGATAAAATATCCATTTATCCAAGGAAGGTTGTGAGAAATTAACTACTGGGATCCAAAAAGTCTCAACATTCTCCAAAAATTGATATAATATACAATACCATTAAATTATAAAAATATAGTAAAGGTATGTAATATGCAGATTCTTATGAAAATGTTTTTAATGGTAACCCCAAATTGGAAATTCCTCATTGTCTGTGATTAACTAAATGACTAACAAAAATGTATTAGAAATTGGTTAAAGGGAATGAACTAGATGTTCTAAAATCAACATTTATAAATTTTGAAAACATAGTATTGTGTGGGAAAATCAAGTTCAAGAAGGATATACACAGTGTGATACCATTTGTGTAAAATTAAAAACAAATAAAAGAATACCACATATTGTTTGGAGTTATAATTATATGTAGTAAAAATATGAACTTACTATGAAGAAAGAATAGTTGTTTGCCTTCAAGCAATGGAACTGGGACAGAGGAGATGAAAGAGAATTTCTGCTATTACCTATAAAGTTTTCTTTCTTTTAGAAACATAAAACAAATATAGCAAAATATTAACATTTGTTAGTTTTGAGTACTGGATACATAGCTACTTGCTATATGATTTGCTGTTTCTTTCTGTTTGAAATAAATATCTCATTATGAAGGAAAAGTTCGAGTTACTTGCCTAGGGATACACAGCTAGCACTTGGTATTTTAATTTCAATATTTTGGTTTCTTTATTTTTTATTGCACAAAAATTCTTGATGTTTATAATTTCAGACTGAATTCCTTCCATTTTTTCCTAAGTTTATTTATACTTAAAACAGGACTTGATTTTTTAGTCTTTCACTCTTGAAGTTTATTCTTTGTTTGCATTCTTACTCACTTTTCTCCTTGACCCCCCTGAGAGTTTTGGTCATAAATATTAAACAAGAAAGAATTATAGAGCCAGTCTTTATTAGGAGGACCCTTAGTGGAAGGATGAAGTACAAATCTACCTTTGTCAACTCTGAGTTAGCTTGGTGGTGACCCAATAAGCATCACCCAGGACTTCTGAAGGAGAAAAGTCTCCTTTTCCTTTTTAATCAAGTGACATATTTATTGAGCATCTTTGACACACCCCATGCAATGTGTCAAATCTAAACCCTTGTGAAGGACCAAAGAAATAGAGAGCGAGGACCTTTTCTGTACTCAATAAAGGAGACAATCAACTTGGGCTTGCCTATAAAAAGCTCCATGGCTTCCCAGTTCAAGGAAATACCAGAACTGGAAGCAGCCCTAATTATCAATGTTTTGAAAGAAAAAGAAAACCTGCCCCCCACCCCCAAGGCCATCCTTGGACCCAGCATCCCTGACTTCCCAGACTCAGTTCAGTCCTCCTCTCCAGTGCTTCCTAGCCCAGGACAGGGGCTCAGAGGAGGTTCAGGCTAACGCATTTTTTGTGGCTGTTCCCACAGCCCTTAAGGCGCTAAGATCCGATGATCTAAGACCCCGCCCCGCCCTCATCTGCACGCGGGCTGGGACTCCCTCCGCCCTGCTCAGTGCCCCGCCCCCTGGCCTCACACGGAGGAGCCGCTCAATGCCTGCTTGTTGGGGGAGGGAGGAAATACGTGGAACATAGCAACCTCTGTGAGGACTTGGGCTGCACTTTTTTCATATGATGACATTGCCATGGAAATAGGCAGACAATTAAACTTACCAATAGCATTGATAACACGAGTATTTTGGAGACAGATTGTTCGTCATTGTGAAAGATTTGTTCTGAGTACTCCCAGGCCTTGTTAGTGCGGACGGGGGTTGGAAAGCGAGCCAGGGTAGGGTGCTCTGTGAAGAATTGAGACTGACATTTCAAACCACTGGATTTATCACTCCATTCTGCCTTTTTTTTTTTTTTTTTTTTTTTTTTTTTTTTTGACAGAGACAGAGATAGGGACAGACAGGAAGGAAGAGAGATGAAAAGCATAATTCTTTGTTGCAGCACCTTAGTTGTTCATTGATTGCTTTCTCATATGTGCCTTTACTGGGAGGCTACAGCAGAGCGAGTGACCCCTTGCTCAAGCCAGTGACCTTTGGGCTCAAGCCAGTGACCACAGGGTCATATCTGTGATCCCACGCTCAAGCTGATGAGCCGTGCTCAAGCCAGATGAGCCTGCACTCAAGCCGGCGACCTCAGGGTTTCGAATCTGGGTCTGACTCTCTCTCTATCCACTGTGCCACCACCTGGTCAGGCCCATTCTGGAATTTCTAAGGAACAGGACCCCTGAGGCTCACCCTCATCGGAGAGATTAATCTCTGACTATGGCACAGAGGAAGGGTGTGGCACCATGCTGCCCTGAAGGTGTGTCCCCTTCCCTTTCTCTTCCAACCCCTACCCACCCTTGAGTCCCCGCTCAGACTGTCAGCTCTCCTTAGTGCTCTGCATGGAGGGTGGGGTGGGAGAAACACCTGCCCTACACTCCTCTTCTCAGACCTGGCTGTGTACAAGAGTTCCCTGGGAATCTAGTTAAATGCTGATTCCAGGGCCCAGGCCCCACCCCCAGAGAGTCTGACTAAGTCTGGAATGGAGCCCAATAACGTGAATTTCTACCTCACTCTCGGGTAATGCAAAGCTACTGTTCCACTGACTACATTTTTGGTAACTTTAGACCAGTGGTTCTTAACCTGGGTTCTACCGAACCCTAGAGGTTCGATGAGTCGGTCTCAGGGGTTCCGAGAAGCCTCTGCCGCGGAGGCCAGAATAAAGTAATACTGTCATTTGTTGTGAGTTCATGTACTTTGTTGGTTTTGTTCTTTGAGCAAGGTGATGTTCATGCACGGTTCATTTTGTGCACCAGTAAAAAAACATATACCTATGTCTTGAATTTGGAAAAAAAAATCATATTTTATTTATCACTAAAGAAGGGTTCGGTGAATGTGCATATGAACCTGGTGGGTTCGGTACCTCAAAAACAGTTAAGAACCACTGCTTTAGACCAATGCTTCTCAGATTTGAATGAATGTTCAGATCCCCCCAGATCTTGTTAAAACACAGACTGTGATTTGATAGTTTTGGGGGTAGGGCTGAGGGCTGCATTTCCTGGTGATGTCAAGGCTGCTGGGTTGAGTAGAAGGACCAGGGGCATAGAGTTCAGCTGGACTTTCCTCTTCTCAGTGACGTTTCCTGCACAGGACGCCAGCCCTGTGGAACGAAGCCACGAGAGACAGAGGCTGCCTGTGCTGGTGATGTGCACCCTCTGGGAGCACTGCATTTGTCCTTCGTTCCTCCTTTCCTCCCTTTGAGAGTCCCAGCTTTGCTGTGACCTTTCATTGAAGGACAGATACGGGTAAAGGGCCCTGAGAGAGAAGATTATAATTCTTTCTTTGAATGTTTCTAATAATGGCCAGGAGTGTTTGTTTTTCTCTGAGTTTATGATATGGGCATTTATGATTTTCCTTAAAGGTCTGAAATAACATTTGTGTCAGCAATTACCTGGTTCTTGTGCAAATGAACAAATATAATGTTGTTCTTGGTGTTCATAGGAACTCTTCCAAGCAGTTCTAAGATTACATTCTTTAATAAAACAATTCTTCATAGACTATTGCATAGAAGGATAAAATTACAAGAGCTCAATACCGATCAGTACTTCTAAAGTTAAGATTATTAGAATGCAGATTCAGGGGGAGCAGGCTTATATTTCTACCTTTCCGCCATTTTATTTATACAAGCCTAGTGGTAAAAAATCATCAGACTTTGAAGGTTGGAAATACCATTTATCTTGTAGGAGATTCTCAAAATCTACATCTTAGTTGCTCTATTCTAAAATCCATGAGTTTATAGACTGAGGATTTCTGTGGAGAATCCTAGAGCAACCTGTGAGTCCCACGAATGGGACCTCCTTAGCTGTGTTTGATTGTAGGTGATATCTAGACCACAAACCAAGATCTGCTAGTGACGAGGACCAACTTCTGGGGGTCTCCTTCAGAGATGCACCAGGGAGTCACCGTAGGGTCTTCTGATACCCTGGCTACACCCAGACCTATTAAATCAGAATCACCCTGGGCTGTGGTCCCAACATCACTGTTGCTTAACGCTCCCTGCAGAGTCGAAGGTGCAATCAGCACTGAGAACCAGTGGTCCAGATCCTGGGTCCTTTTTCACTTCTACAGTTCTCTCTGTGTTGTTATCCTCTTGCATTGCGCTGCGGTTCCTCTGCGTCTGCTCAGCCTGAGCCCAGTCTGCAGACCAGTTTTACGTCCACCCTTCCCTGTAGTTGTGCATTCTTCTTCTCCATTCGTCCGGCACTTAGATTCTCCTGCAGCTAGTCTGTAGCCGGAAAGCGTACTTGCTTCCTAATTTCCAGCTAATCATGACCCACATTAGATTTTTGTTTGTCGTTAATGAAATATGTGTAGATTTCTTATCTGTTGAAAATATATATATATTTTTTTTACCCATTCGGTTTCCTAGGAGGATGCTGAATTAATATGCTTTCATTTAATTATCCCTGGTTCCTGGTGCGTAATTTAGTGCTTGGTACATGGAAGGTCCTCAGCAAATATTTGTAGAATGGGTCTGCTCGCTCCTTTAACTCTCATGCTCAAATATTCAATCAGTTCCTGAATCATGCTGATGTAAGCTCTTAAACACATCTAAACTCCATTTCCTTGGTTGCATTAGCAACCACTGTTGCCTTGGTGATGACCATCAGCATCTCTCTGTGGGCTGAGGTTCTCCCTCAGGTGCCTCCCTGCCCCACGCAGGACACGGACCCTGCCACCCCCACGCGGGACATGGACCCTCCCTCCCCCACGCAGGACATGGACCCTGCCTCTGCACCCCGGCTGCCGCCGTGCGGCCACAGAGAGTTCTGATGATTGTCTTCACATGTGTTGTTTTGATTCTTATCACACAATTAAGATTTACAGAATATGAAGTCTACTATGTTAGCCCTGGAAATCTCTCTTGGTTTCGGCAAGAACATGCTGCTTGCTGCATATAGCTCCTGCATTTTTTTTTAATTTATTTTTATTTTATTCATTTTAGAGAGGAGACACAGGACACAGTGAGAGAGAGAGAGAGAGAGAGAGAGAGAGAGAGAGAGAGAAAGGGGGGAGGAGCTGGAAGCATCAACTCCCATATGTGCCTTGACCAGAGCAGTGCAGGGTTTTGAACTGGCGACCTCAGTGTTCCCAGGTCGACGCTTTATCCACTGCGCCACCACAGGTCAGGCGCTTCTGCATTTTTAAGTTTCTATTTCTGTTACATTAACTGGCTGATAGCATGACTTGTATCTCTGTGTGCAGTGTGTTTCCTCAGAGGTTGTTGGCATTTAGTAAAACGGTGTTTACAGCTTACGTATAGTAGATAGCTGTGTGTGCGGTGGGACTGCTCCTCTGACCGCCTGTTCCATCTCCATCCCTCCCCTCAGGCCTCCCCATTCCCCCAGACACAACAATAGTGAAGTTAGGCCAGTGTTAAATCAGCCCTACAATGGCTTCTAAGTGCTCCAGTGAAAAAAAGAGTCCCACATCTCTCCCTTTAAATCAAAGATTAAAAAAGATTAAGTTGAGTGAGGAAGACATGTCGAAAGCCAAGAGGGGCCGGAAACTAGAGCCCTTATGCCAACGGTCAAGCTTTGAGTGCAAAGGACAAGCTCTTGAGGGCCTTAAACGGGCAACTCCCTCCAGTGAGCACAGGAACCATAAGACAGCAAGACAGACTTATGGCAGAAGTTTTAGTGTCTGGAGAAAAGTTAGTATCTACTGCAATATTCCTCTAAGCCAAAGCCTACTGCAGAGCAAGGCCCTGACTCTCTTCCATTCCATGAAGGCAGAGAGAGGGGAGGAAGCTGCAGAAGTGGAAGCCATCAGAGAGAGGGTCATGAGGTGTAAGGAGAGAAGCCGTCTCCATAACATCCAAGTGCAGGCGCAGCAGCGGGCGCTGATGGAGAAGCCACAGCGGGTTCTCCAGAGGCTCCAGCCGGGACGATCAGAGAAGGTGTCCACTCAACAACAGAGTTTCAGTGTAGAAGAAACAGGTAATATTGGAAGAAGATGCCATCTAGGAGTTTCATAGCTAGAGAGAAAAAGTCAATGCCTGGCTTTGAAGCTTCAAAGGGCAGGCTGGCTCCCTTGTGAGGGGCTAATGCAGCTGGTGGCTAAGTTGAAGCTGGTGCTCATTTGCCATCCTGATAATCCCAGGGCCCTTAAGAATTATGCTAAATCTACTCTGCCAGTGCTCTACAAACAAAAAAACAAAGCCTAGATGACAGCATATCTGTTTACAACACAGTTTACTGAATATTTTAAGCCCAGTGTTGAGACTTACTTACTACTCAGAAAAAAAGATTTATTTCAAAATATTACTGCTTATTGACAATGCCGCTGGTCACCCAGAGGCTCTGACCGAGATGTACAATAAGATTAATGTTGTTTTCATGCCTGTTAACACAGCATCCATTCTGCAGCCCACGGATCAAGGAGTAATTTTGACTTTTAAGTCTTGTTACTTAAGAAATACATGTATTAATGCTATAGCTGCCATGAATAGTGATTCCTTTGATAAATCTGGGCAAAGTAAGTTGGAAACCTTCTGGAAAGGATTTGTCATCTAGATACTATTAAGAACATTTGTGTCCCTGGACAGTTAGCTCAGTGGATAGATAATCGGACTGGTGTGCAGACATCCCAGGTTCAATCCCTGGTCAGGGCACACATGAGAGGCAACCATCTGCTTCTTTTCGCCTCCCTTTCCCCCTTCTCTCTTTCTTCTTTTCTCACAGCCAGTGGCTCGGTTGATTTGAGCATCAGCCCCAGACGGGGTGTTGTTGGGGTGCATGTGGGAGTCTGTCTCTCTGTCTCCCCTCCCTCCTCTCACTTAAAAAAAAAAAAGAAATTGGAAATTGACACTGCCACCCAATCTTCAGCAACGGCCGCCCTGATCAGTCAGCAGCCATCAACATTGAGGCAAGACCAGCAAAAAGATTACAATTTGTGTCCTGGCTGAAGGACTCAGCGGTAGAGCATCAGCCCAATGTGTGCATTTCTTGGGTTTGATTCCCAGTCAGGGCACACAGGAGAAGCACCCATCTGCTTCTCCCCCCCTCCCCTCTCACTTCTCTCTCTCTCTCTCTTCCCGTCCCACAGCCATGGCTCCATTGGAGTGAAGTGGCCCCAGGTGCTAAGGATGGCTCCTGGGATGGCCTCTGCCTCAGCTGCTAAGAGCTTGCTTGTTGAGCAACAAAGCTATGCCCTAGATGGGCAAAGCATCACCCCTAGGACAAAGCCCTGGTGGGCTTGCTGTTTGGACCTGGTCAGGGCGCATACGGAAACTGTCTCTTTGCCTCTCCTTCTCTTACTGAATTAAAAAATAAAAAAATTACAATTAGCTGAAGTCTCAAGATGATGGCAACGTTTTTTAGCAATATTTTTAAATAAAAGCATGTTCATTTCTTTTTTTAGGCATAATGTTATTGCACACTTAATAGGGTACAGTATAGTGTAAACATAACTTTTATATGCACTTGGAAACCAAAACTCCTATGACTCTTTTTATTGTGTTATTTGCTTTATTGCTGTCGTCTGTAACTGAACCCACACTATATCTGAGGCATGCGTATTATTAAAATAATTTCTGATTCGACAGAGGGTGGTAGAGGGGGCTTAGGGGGTTTAGATACTGGTGGTCAAAGAAGCAACATCTAAGGAGGTAATATTGGCCTGAAAGTTGAGAATGTGTGAGCCACTCCTCCAATGAGTCTGGAAAAATGTTCCAGCCACAGGTAGCAATGACCTTGGCACATGTAGAGAGAAGCAGGAAGCCCAGCCTGGCTGGCAGGTCATGAGCTAAGGCTGGTACACAGAGATCAAGATGTAAATCAGGGAGGGCCCGGATGACCAGGGGCATATGAACCAGGGTTAGGGTTCGGGTAGACTGGCATTTTAATTGGATGAGACATCTTTGGAAACTTTTTATTAGAGGAGTGATAGGATTTGTTTTATGCTTTGAAAAGAAGATTTGGCTGCTACATCACAAAGGAAGAATTTATGTTCCCCTATGTGTTATTATAAAAGACGGTTGTACAACAGTGCTTCCCAGGCTGCCGTGCGTGGAAGAAGGCGTGCAGTGATGTCTGTGCTATCGCTCGGAAGATGTAGGCGAGAAGTGCTTGCGCTTTGCCGTTGAGTCACAGTCAAACGCTTTCCGACTGTTCCTTTCTCCTCTCCTTCCTGTCTTCTTTCCCAGTGCGTCCCTTCCAACCGTTATCCTTATATGGACTATTTTATTCACTTTTACTTGCCTTTTCAAGTCCTTGTTTCATATAACACCCTTAACCCACCCCCATGGCATCACCGGCTGCCCCAATATCAATCAGTCATGTTGCTAGTGTGTTATCCACCTAGGAAGAGATAAGGAGTTTATAGTTCTTCTTTTCTTTTTTATTTTTTAAGCCAATTGCTTCCTGTGGTCGCTTGGGCAGCATTATCATGAGCCACTATCCGACAGTAGGCAGCCCAGGGGTACTTGCAAAGATGGCATAAAACAAAGCAAACTTTAAATTGGCTCAGCAATATACTGTGTCACGATAGGCAAAACAATAATAAATCTTAAAGGAGGAATCTTCCCAAGACGTTATGAAAAATAAAACGAGCGTAAACTCATCGGTGGCTGTCAGCACTCATTTTCACAGTGTTTCCCTGAATGCTGGGAACAGAGTGGGAAAACTTATTTGTGGCTTTTGGCTGGCGTTGGAACACATCGGTAGGGACGCTCAAGTCAGCCGGTAGCCATGGTGTTAACTTTGTCTCGCAAAGAATCACATTTTGTTTACTGGACAATAGGGAATGTGCTTGGCCAAACTCCTGTCTTCCCTCTGCGGCATCTGCTAAATATTTTAGCTTCTGGGTACAGTGGTGTGCTGCAGCACGCCTGCAAGGTCTCTCTCTTGCAACTCCACGTTCATTCCGTGATCTCGTGTTGGTAGCCTGAAAGCAGCTGCAGTGGGAGACTTTACACCAGAGCCATTGGCCGGGGCTACAAATCAGGGTTTCTCTCTTCTCCCAAACAACCCCCAAGGACCAGTTTCTAAACATTTACAACTACATCACTGTCTGGATATTCCACTGAAATCTCAGCATGTTTGAATGTCAATTTATTGCCTCTCCTTCCAGTCCTTTCCACTGTCAGCCCCGCCCCCTGCACCCCTCTTATTGTTGGCAGACTTTAAACCGAGCCTGAAATCTCCAGAGGCACCGTTGACCCTACTTTTCCCTCTCACCCCACATTGAGATGATCCTTTTCTTCACACTCTACAGCTCATGCCTCCCGCAGTTCATGGGCTTTTACATCTCTGAACTTCTATTGACACTTCCCCAGGTGAGTCCCCGGTTGTCTCATAACCCTGAGCTGGGTTATCTGCAATAGCTCCTTGGTTCCCCATTTAACCCCCCCATCTCCACCTCTTTCAGCCCATCTAACACACTTTCATCAGCTGGCTTCCCTGAGGTGGCTTTTGTATTTTATCACCTTCTGCTCACATCTGTGTGACTCCCCTGATCTCCAAATAAGATTTAGGCTTAATAGCTCAGCATACGAGGCCATGTGTGACATGAGCACAGCCCACCTTTCCAGTTGATGCCTGGGAACTCTGTCTCTGTCCCTAAGGCACACAAGTCCCCGACTGGAGCCCGTGGCATTTCCAACAAAAGTATTTCTAAAATACGAGTTTTCAGAAAAGACCTCCCTCCCTCTTTGCCTGGGTAAAACTCACTCTTTTAGTTTATTTTTATTTTTTTTAAAGTTTTTATTTATTCCTTTTATAGAGACAGGAGGAGGAGGCAGAGCAAGAAGTATCAGCTCATAGTGGCTTCACTTCAGTTGTTCTTTGAGTGCTTGTCGTATGTGCCTTGACCGGGCAAGCCGGAGGTTTTGAACTTGCGGCCTCAGCATCCTAGGTCGACGCCTTATTCACTGACCTACCACAGGCCAGGCATCTCCCTCTTTCTTTGAAGCTTTAACTCAATGAAACCTCCTCCTTGAAATCTTTCCTAACTCCTCCTCACTCCCCATCCTCCATACCAAAATAGCCTCTCTCTCCCCAGCTCTCTCTCTCTCCTTGAAGTTGCTTCCCAATCCCGTCCTGTGTTTCTCAGCACCTGCCGTTTTCCCCTTTGATCATTTATTTTAGCACATTGGAGCTCCATCTTTTTCGTCTTTGCCCCGAACTTGGAGACCAGCACAACGTCCCTGCTGGGGACATGTTTGCTAAGAGAATAAATACAGGCGGAAGCAGGTCCATGCCTCCTTTAGCTGGTAGGTGGAAAGAAAATAGAAGCACAGGATTTTTTTTAAATGGTATCACGGGAATGCTTCCGGAAGTGTCCCCCCCCCCCAAAGTGAACTTTTAAGTGGAACATTTTTTAATTTTTATAATGTATTTGAAGAGGCCATGCCGTGGAAGCCGGGACAGAACGGAACGATTTCGCAGTGTAACTAACAGAAGGCAGGCTCTACACAAAACGGGTGGAAACTGCAGAACAATTTTCATTTAATAGACAAGAAAACTTCTTTAATTGCCTATCACAGCAACGAGGTTCCTAAAAAGCTCCTGAGCCCTCATTACAGACATGATGCAGATGTATGACCATCTGCCCGCGATGTTATAAAAGGAATTCCCGCAGAGAGTCGATGCTCGCCAATGTCTTTTAAGGCTCTTGATTTTATGATCCCGTGACTGTTTATGACTCATCCAGTCTCCTGGTAGGATCTTTGAGCACTCGCTGTCCTAAACCAAGATGGGTTGCCACAATGGTTACTATTAAGACGTTTATTGTATAGTTGGGAGCATTAAACCATTTAGAAAGAAGGCCTCTGGAAAAACCCTCCCCCTTTCTTCCCCCTACCCCAAGAAAAAGTGCTTTCTAAACTTCAGGTTGTTTGATTTGGGAGGAAATGTTCCATCACTAATCCCAGATCATAAAATTAAGGTCTAGAAAGCCTGCCACATATTGTTCTCTCCATAGGAGCTAAGGGCGGATTTCCCCAGCACTAATTTTCAGTCTGATTAAAACTGTAGCTTAGTTTTATTTCAGTTCATTTGCGGTTGGTCCCCAAGGTCATGGACTGAGAGAGAGCGGGGCTCTCTTTCTCCAGGGCTAGAAATCTTGCCCCTTGTCTGGAGTCCTCCCTTACCTGGCAACACCATTTGCAAATTTCAGTCCTTTGGATTCTACCCCCTTCCTTGCTAGATATTTGCATTGGGTCCTTGATCTCCCTTCATCCAACTGCTGATCTAGAAAGTAGCTTTGATTTATTGTTTTTCACCCCTTCCCCTACTGTGTCTTATATAAGTATAGGGACTTTTATAGTATCTTTTTCCAGTAATTTTTAAAGAAATTTCCTAGCAACTTTAAGTGAAGAGAAGAGCAGTCTTTCTCCTTAATCCTTGACCCCATCTTCACTTATTTTCTCCAAGGCACTACTCTACAGGTTAGGTATTTGCCTACCCCCTCCATCTCTATAGCTTCAACATCGTCTCCTGGACTTCTTTATTCTTGGCGCTAAACACACATGCACGCACGCACACGCACACACACACACACACACACACACACACACACACACACACCCTGGCTTCCCTTCAAACTATTCCATATCTCTCCTTCCCTTCACTGCCAACCTACTGAGAGATGATGTTGGCTCAGTGACTCACGTATTCTTCACCTTCAGTACACGTCAAGATGATTTCTCTTCCCACTATTCCTGCGAATCCATCCCTGTGAATCCACCACTGGTTTCCCAGCCGCCCAGTCCGAGGGCCAGTGTTCAGCTCTCCTGCAACTCGGCAGTCGGACATACTGAAGTCTGCGGTATGCTCACTCCTTCAAACTCACTCGTGCCGTTTAGCCGTCTGAGTGTCCTTGTCATCTTGGTCATCACTCCGTCAGGACTTGACTACATAAACATCCATAAATGTCTCATTCAGAAAAATGGGTTTTGAGCATCTACTTTTGACCAAGCATCGCACTGGACTGGCAAAAGATGGTGAGCAAGCCCTGCCCCGCTCTGGGCCAGTCACACTAGGACACCATAGCAGGCCATTCAGGAATGCCATGAGAATTAATAGCCACCTGATCTAGCTTGGGGATCTCAGAGCCTTGACTGAGAAAGCTACCGGCTTGCACCTTGAAGGAATAGGCTTCAAGCAGGAGAAGGGGGTGGAAAACCATTCCAGTGGCAGGAACAGGGAACAGCATGTGCTAAAGAAGGTAACACATTGTAGGGGGGGGCATGGACACAGCTCTGCCACTTGCTAACAGCATGATGTCACATAAACTAACGCTCTACTTGACCTCTTTGGGATTTGGTTCTGTCTGCCATTAGACATCCTGCAGTAGAAAAGATAGGTGCTGCTGTATGCAATGCGCCTCGCACATCGTAGGTCCTCAGGAAGTGTTGCCTCGTCCTCACCTCTTCCACTCTTGGGCTGTGAGCAGTCTAGGGTCCTGAAGGCAACATCCTCCTTGGTGTTTCCTAGGAACTGGGCCTTACTTTGCATCTTTCCGGGCCCCTATGGGGCATGCTGGCCCTGGCAGAGGCTGGCTAGGAGGTGAGTGGCCCAGGGTGTTTATAACTTGGGTTTCGCGAATGTCTGCTCCCTGAACCTCTCTTCTGTGTTTTGGGAGTGACTGTGCGCCATCCCCCATGGAAGGGGGTGGGGTGGGCTGGGCCGGGCCTCCGGGGAAGGATAAATCTCCTTTTAGGTCTAGCGGACCGAGCTGTCGCTGTACATCTGAGCTGCACCCGAGGATGGAGTGCCAACATCCATCCTTCCTCGTGCAGGGGTTGGATGTGAATTCGGGTTTCTTGTGGAGCCAAGCGGCACGGCAGATGCCTGATGAAAGGCACCCTGCATCCGAGAAAGTTCGCCCGCACACCACATCCTTCAGGGGCGGCCGCCCTCTCACTTAGGCACAGAACGGAGGGCTTGTGGGCCTTGGCGGCTGTCCAGTGCCTAATGTAAAAAAGACCTCGGGAGGGACCGGCCCTTTGAAGCGGCCGGGCTGGTGGCGGCTGCCACGTGTGGCTGGGGTGTGGCCTCCAGATGCTGGGGGTCTCGACACTCACGTGGATTTTCTTCCTGGCCACTTGTGACTGCGCATGCCCAATGGCCACTCCCCCCCTCCACTTCCCCGGAGGCAGCTGCTGGCCAGATGGGCAGACCCAGCCTGGCTCTGTTGGGCCCCCGCTGGCCGGGTGTCACGGAGGCACCCCCAGGCAGGACGTTCTGAGAAGGGTGCCCGGGGCGGCCGCTGTAGGATGCGAAGAGAGGGAAATTTCTCCCTGCTTGTCAGGCAGGCAAAGCTGGGGACCACGGTTTCTGCTTGTGTCTGCTTCCAGCCCATCTGCATGGATGCATGGGTTTCTCCCTCCCCTGTGTGGACTGGCCGTGGTGGGAGTGGGGACAGGCTGTCTGCTCTCCGGTGCTTGTCACCAGAACCCTGTGAGAGCATGCACAAGGAAGGCAGGCAGAGCACAGGGGAAAACAGACAGAAACGAGGGCTGGCGTGCTCACTGGGTGTGGGGCTGTGGGCATTCTCTGGGCTGTGTAGCCTGCTGCCTTGTCTGGTCTGGCCCCGTTTCCCTCACACGCCATCCCGAGGTGACGGCCGGGTCCCCTTTCCCGCTGCCCTCCCGCAGGGCTTTGCCATCGCCTTGCTGACATTAAGTTAGTGTTTGCCCAATTGAGTGGAACCATTTCAAAGAGGGGGTGTACCCATCCATGCTGGGGTCAGAGATAGGATGAGACAGCTCGCACAGAAAAGGGGCATGGAGATATTCTGAGTGAAAAGCCCGCTCTCGTGTCTGGAAGGTCTTCACAAGTGCGAACACCACCTAGTTTTAGGGCAGGCTGAGTGTCGGGCATACCCGTATTGAGACATAGAGCCACAGAGCACTGGTGGGGTTGGGACCCTGTCATTTTGCTAAAAAAGAGGCAGGAATCTGGCTAACCCTGGAGACTGGCCGGAGCTGGGGACCCCAGGTGTGTTACCATCTGAGATGGGGAAGGGAAGAGAATGTCTCTCCCCTGCTTGTGTGAAAGGCCTATACTCTTTTGAGGTTCTCTTTAAAATCAGAAGTACGTGGAGCTAGATGCGGGGCATAGGTAAACTGAGATTCTACAGGAAGCGGAAAAGCTTTAGGCTTTCTCCCACTGATGCTGCCCCAGCCCGCCCTCCGCAGGTGCGCCTCCGGTGGGCGCCCTCCTGGCTGCGCCTCGGGTGGGCCCCCTCCTGACTGCCCCTGTCTAGGCTCTCAGGCCATGCAGGGATGGAGTGCTCCAACCAGCCTTATAGCTGTTTCACAGTGGGCGTGGCAGTGACAAAGTGACTGTGTTTAAGAGAAAAGTGATGGATTGTCTTGACAAGCAGCCATTTTCATGTTCTTTTTTTTTATCAACCAGCCTCCCCACCCCCCAAAGAGCGAAGAGTAAGGAGCAAACGGAGGAATGAGAATGAAGGTTACTTGACGCTCTAACTCTTGGCCACTAGAGGGGGGTGGTGACCAGGCTTCCCCACTCCCTGGCTGGCTGGTGCGACATCCTTGCCCAGACTGAATAATGAGTTATCCTTCCAAGAGTGACATCTCAGTAAATACCTGTTCCTCGTGGTGGCCAGCTCCCCCCTCCCACCAGTCTGTGGAGCTGGCGTTTCCTACTTGAGCAAAGAGAGCTCATCTTTCCCAAGAGAAGCGTTTCTAACTGTTGGTGCTTCTAGTCTCTGGCTCCTTAAAAAGTCACCGCCCTGGGCATTCAGTAAAGGGGCCCAACCCTAACACAAAATAACCACGGCACAGAGGTCGTATTCTCCCCATATGGCCTGACAGGTGACCTCATCGAGGGAGAAGAGACTTTAGGTTCAGGGAATATGTGATGGCCTGGTCTCAGCTCCAAGCAGGACTTGGCTCGCGGCGAGCTTGAGGGACGTCTGTTAAACCTGGCGTCTGTGCAGCCATCAGCATTGCTACTCTCTAAAGGAGGTCTCTGTGTCCTCAGATGCCTCCTTGAGTCCACAACGCCAGTCTCCAGCGTGAGAACGGCGTCTGAGGCTAATGACCATGTCGGGGACTGCTGACCACGCTAGCTCGTGCTGTGCGGGTCACGGCATTTGCCTCCCGGGCCATGTTGTGAGGGTTAAAGCAGTCGGCATGGCGCGGTATCTGGAGAGTGTGTAGGTAACAGTGTAGAGTCCCTAGGTTTTGAATCGGATCTGTGTATAGGTGGACAGTGTGTCCACGACATGAACTGGATGCGAGCAGTCGGAAAAGGTTCATCGTGACAATTTATTACAAGGGTTTGGTAGGCTGCTTTTCCCCACGTTCCTTGGCTGGTTGGGTTTTTATCCTTGTCAAGGTGGGAGCAGCAGTTACAGAGCAGAGGACACTGAGGACAGGACGATGGGAGCACCCGAGGTCAGGCGGGGGGCTCAGGAAGGTAACGGAAGAGTCATCGCAGACACCAGCGTTCTGACTGATTCCCTGGGACTTCAGGGGTCACATCATATAGAGTGAAGGTTAGAAATGATGAGGATTTCGATCCCTAGAAGGAAGAAATGTCTTAAACCGTTCCAGCTGCTCCGCGGGGAAAAGGAGGTCGTGTAACGGTCTGTCAGGGAGCTCTTTGTTTTGGTTTTTTAATATTGGAGAAGGGACCACATGACTGTCACATCTAAGGTGTTCTGGAAACTCGGTGCTTCGATTCGGCTCCTCCCTTTGCCTGGAGTCTCCTTTTCCTCGTTCTCCCATCAAGCAAACCTCCACCGGTCTGTGTGTGGGCGGCGAAACTGGACCTCTGTTCGGCAACCTCAGTACTCAAGTTCTGGCTAAGAATTCAGAGGCAAGACTGTGAGAGAACGTTTATTTAGAAAGTCACAGAGGTAGGAAAAATGGGCTCAGGAAACAGGTTACAGAGGCAAAGGAAGGAAGGGCCCTTGGAGCTTGGAAGAGAGAGAAAGGCAAAGGTAATAGGACTGGGGGGCAGGGGGAGGGGGAAGGTGGGGGAAAGGTTCCGGCGTGCCCCCTAGAGGGAGAGCCACCCCGGTCCTCCGGTCATCCGGTCGTCTGTCCTGAGGGTGTTTATCTGGAGGTCTCAGGGGAGGATCCCAATAGGATATCCATCAGCTTTCCAGGTGTGTTCTTCCCGGGTCGTGGTCTCCATGGACTGGATTGGCCTGCACCAGCGCAGGGGGCCATCAGTCCGTGCAGCTGGTCCTGAGGTCAGCTGTGGCTTTGCTTGTCTGGTTTTGCTACTTTTCTGGACCTGGAGCCTCGATGTATTTGATGCGGATCAGAACCTCATTGCCCTGGGGGCTTGGTGCGTAAGGGCTATTGTTCACTCTCCTCTGAGGGGGTCTAACCCACATGACTAGCAACATGCTGGGAGAAACAGGGAGTCTAATCCGCACCACCAGAGATAGGCTAGAGGAGGAAGGGTCACCCTAAGGGCGAGGTCCTTGTTTCCCAGTTTTGCCCATTTCTAGGCACCTGGGGCTTTTCACCCTGGTGACCTTTAGTGCCTGACCCATCGTCCTTGCTCTGCTCGTGTCTGTCTAACTGCCTGCCACACTTCGAGACCCAGTTCCCATGTCCCTTCCCATGTCCCTGTGATTCCTCTGGACACCTTTGCCCGCCTGCCTGGAATTAGTCCTCAGTATCTATTACAGTGGCTTCTTGCCTGTCAGAGCCCTGAGGTCATCGGAACGCTGGTTTTTAGTGTCTGGACCGCCTCCTTGTCGAGGTAGGTCCAGCTCTGTTCACCTCTGAGCCTCTGTAAGTGCCTGAAACAAACAGGGCCCCGTGAATTCGTTCTCGGCCCTTAGAAGCGGCTACAGGCCACCGCGCATGCATCCACGTGGGCACTGGAGAGGCCGGACTGCGGATGGGATCTGGCACACATACTCTCCCACCGTTTTTCAGACTGAGTCTGTGTGCCATCCTGGCAACAGGGCAGGCGCAGGGCCCAGGTTTAAGCCTGTGTTTCACACTGAACAGCCTCACCAGCATGACCATGTCAGTGCAGGGGGCTCGGCCCAGGAAGGGTCTGGCGTGAGCAGCAGGGACACCCCGCTGGCTGGCTCTGTGGGCGTGCCCCGCCCCTCATTCACAGCAAGGTCAAACCGCCTCACGTTTGCCGGTGTTGCAGCTTTTGGCCCCGTTTTCCACGCGAGAGCACTTTGTGAATGTGTGGGGGTGCCCTCGAGTATGGAGGGGGAGCAGAGGCAGCCACTGCCGGTCTGTCAATGAGATTATTTTCTTAGGTTTGATGCGACAGGGACACGCCTTCTCACTGTGCTTGCCACCTTTAGTTACCTCCACGCAACCCAGGTAAGGGAGGTCAGGCCAGGATTCCGAGGGTTAACATATACATGATTTTTCAAAAAAATATTTAGTCTCTTGGTAGTGAAGCACACGGTGTCCGCCCAGGTGGGACTCTGTCCCCACCCCTGACACCCAGGCACCAGCAATCCTAAAATGCCTTCACTCGCGTCTGTGAACTTCCCGGGTTCATGCAGCAACAAAAGCCATGTGACCCCCACATGCCTTCTGGTCAGCCCTCCAGCCCCCATTCTCTTGTTGCCATCCCGGAAGCTGACCCCTGGACTGGGTAGCTTCATCCAGCCAGATACCTCCTGGTGGCAGTTGCTCTGGTTCGGAGCCGGGGCTGGCTGCTGTCACACCCTGATGGCCTCTCTGTGCTCCCAGAGGTGGTGTGGAGGGTTCCCCATGGCTCAGCCGTGTCTGTGCAGCAGAGGCTGGAGCCCCGCCTCTCTCCGACAGGGTGGCCCTCTCTCCGACGGGGCCGCCCTCTCTCCCACGGTGGGCGGGGGTGGGGGGGGGGGTGGGGGGGTGGGGCTCTCTCCGAGGAGGTGGTGCTTCTCTCCCACTGGGTGGTCCTTGTGCCAGAGAGAGCAGAGGGAGAGCCACTCAGTGTGCTGTTGCTAGGGAACCGGGAAGTGTTTGATGTTTTGATTTTAGCAGTATTGCAGGCTTGCCTTTTGGATAACAGGAAGATCTATCGCTTATTCTTACAATATTGAATGTGCTTTTCCGAAAATGTGTCATTAAAGCAGAATTCTCTTCTCCAATCCGTTCTTTTCAACCATTCATTAAATTAAAAAAAAAATATATATATATGTATATCTCCTTAGTTACAGGAGAGTAGTACACGAAGTTGAGAATGGGAATTGCAGGAGAAGGTTCCGGTAGAAACGGGAGGTCAGAGGCTGCTGTGGCCGGCAGCCATCGGGCAGGGTCACTGGCTGTGTCTGGCAGCCGCCGGGGAGTCCGGGAAAGGACGGGCTCCATGCCCTTCTGACATCCACGTCTGACTTTCTGACCCCTGGAAGCTGAGCAGAGGTCATGAGGCCATTCTCATCCACGCTCCCAATGATTCCCTGACTATTTCCTGGGCTGTGCCTGGCTGCACAGGCACCATGCCGTTGTCCCCACTAACGGGACGAGGTGGTTAGGACTCAGAGGGTCTGCAGGAATAAAGGTATGGAGAGGACAGGACCCAGTAAGAAGGGGCTAACTTTTCTTGGGCCAGTCCGAGGGAACCATGTAGGAGCCTCAAACTGAGTCTCAAAGCTTCGGCATCGGATTTTTCCAATGGAAAGACAAGGAAGCACAGTCAGGGTGCGAACAGCCTGGGGAAAGGAAGCCTGTGGGTAAGAGGACATCCCCAGGCTGGGGTAAAAGAATGAGTGGGGAAGAACGAGGGGTGTGCTAGACCACTAGGGACCTGGAATGTGAGGACAGGACATTCATACTTTGTAGGTGCCCAGTAAGGAAGCAGGGTGGACCTTGATCTTAATAAGCTCTCTGCATTGGCTCTGGCTGGTGGCTCAGTGGATACAATGTCAGCCTGGTGTATGGATGTCCTGGGTTCGATTCCCAGTCAGGGCACACAGGAGAAGCAACCATCTGCTACTCTCTCATTCCCTCTCCCCCCTTTGCTCCCTCTTCTCCTCCTACAGCCAGTGGCTTGATTGGTTCAAGAGTGGCCCTAGGGGCTGAGGATAGCTCTATTGGAGCACATCAGTGTCAGGTGCTAAAAAATAGCACGGTACTCGAGCATTGGCCCCAGATGGGGTTGCCAGGTGGATCCTGGTCAGGGCACATGCAGGAGTCTGCCTCACTATCTCCCCTCCTCTCACCCCCCCCAAAAAAAAATCTCTCTGCACCTATAAATCCCTCTGGGAGGGGGATGACGAGGAAAGAATGGTTTCCCAACACAGATGGAACTGCGAGCGTTGTACTAGATCCAGTAGAACTTTCTGCAATGTGGGAACGGTTGTACATCATCCCTGTTCAGTATTGTGGCCACAAGCCACGTGTGGCCACTGAACAGTTAAAAAGTGGCTAGTGAGGGAATTTAATTTTTAAATTTATTTAACTATAATAAACACATTCCCATTTAAGTGGCTCCCTGTGGATAGGGGCCACTGTCTCAGAGCTTTGCAGGAATCAGTGATTGTCACTTGATGGTGGGGGGCAGATATTTGGGGCTCCCCTACACACACATTGTGATGAGTTGACTTTAGGGAGCAGCCTGACCACAGGTCAGTTCTGATACCAGAGTCACACTGGCTGCTATGAGGAAAGGCCTCGTATGATACACAAGACACACATGCATAAATAATTTGAGAAGAGAGGCTCTGGTATGTGACAGGGTGCAGCCACGGTGGCACCACAGGGGCTCGCTGGGACCCTCCCCTTGCTCTTGGCAACCTCTTTCCGTACGTATGCCCAGAGCAGATGGGTGAGCCCTGTAGAACAAGAGTCCAGCCAGCCCCTCTGCTGTCGGGACAAATGCTGGGAGCAGGGGAGGTAAGTCAGAAAGTCCTTTCTAGACACATACTGATAGCCAGCTGGGATGGAGACAGTGCTGTAAGGGGTCACTTGAGCAGGCACCCTTTACCCAGGGAGCTTGTCTGGAAAGGCCCAATGCAGGACGACCTGTGTTTTCCCACCGGAGTGGTGAGCAGCCGTGTTTCCTGACGGAGAGTTCGTCATCAAAGCAGGACGTCCTTGACAAAATAATCCCATGAAGCACAGAAACCAAAGGCATCCACCCCAGTCACCATCAAGAGTGATAAAACTCTGCCACCTATCTGGTAAAAGGAATATGAGTGCACAGTATTGGTGCATTCCGGCTCAGGGAGGACGATGGCCTTCTGTTAACATAAAAATTCAACTCCACTGAGCCGTCAGTTAGGTCTTCCTCATACTGGGTTATTAAGTGTGATAAACAGAAATTGAACATTTAATAATAATAGTTTCACTTCTCCCTGGAATTTGAAGTTCATTTGAAGATTTTTTTTCTCTTAGTAAATTTCTGTAACCAACAGAGGCATGCATAAGCATTACACTCGCCATTCCGTCCGTCGATGTGAAGTGCACAGCGTCAGGGCGCTGGGGAGGCGAGGTCTAGGGGTACACACTGAATCATAGCCCATGTCCGGAGGCCTCTGATACACAGGCTGGGGAGATTTCAGCTGAAGAAATACTTACTCAGACGTGCAAACTGAAAAATTAGGGGAAACTCTTATTTTCTCCCACTGTTAAGTCCTTCATTTCTCACTCCTGCTGCTGAATTCTGATGTGATTTTTAATACGTGCCATGTTCTTACCGCCGCTGCTTCAACACTGCACTGGGATTCATGTTTTTAGAAAAGTGCTATGTGCTCAGTGTAAAAAATACAGGTCAGGAGGAAAAAGAACCACAGCCCCCCCCCCCCCCGCCACCACTTAGAGTTCTCTGTTGTGAATGTTTGGGCAAATCTGTGTTCAGTGATTTTTGTTTGCTGTGGCCAATCCCACACTATTGAAACACAGTTTTGCTTTCTTTCTCAATTAACCTTTCCTGAACGTTTCCTCATATTTTAAAATATGTTTCCAAGACATGGCTGTAATATCTGTAGACTATTTCATTGTAGCAGTCACCTAAATTTATTTAACTAGACCCCCAGGGTAGGCAATTTAGGTTTTTGTGTTTTTTTTGTGTGTGTGTGTGTGTTTTTTACAGGGACAGAGAGAGTCAGAGAGAGGGATAGATAGGGACAGACAGACAGGAACGGAGAGAGGTGAGAAGCATCAATCATTAGTTTTCCGTTGCCATTACGACACCATAGTTGTTCATTGATTGCTTTCTCACATGTGCCTTGACCACGGGCCTTCAGCAGACTGAGCCACCCCTTGCTGGAGCCAGCGACCTTGGGTCCAAGCTAGCGAGCCTTTTGCTCAAGCCAGATGGGCCCGCGCTCAAGCTGGCAAGCTCGGGGTCTCGAACCTGGGTCTTCCGTATCCCAGTCCAATGCTCTATCCACTGCGCCACCGCCTGGTCAGGCAAGTTTTTGTTTTTGTTTTTTGTTTTAAATAGCATTTGATGAAAACCCTGCACTTAAAGCTCTTGTCCATATCTACTACTGTTTTTATAGGTGTAATTTCCCAATCAGAGGATGAAAACCTTTCTCAGGGCCATTTATAAATGTTGCCGAATGGCTCCCTAGCAAGGTCTTCTAATGTATTTGTTATGAGTGTGGGTGCTGAGATCAGAAAGACCAGTCACAGTCCTGGTTTTGCAGTCTCGATCTGCCGTCATCCAGGTGACCTTGGCCAAGGTGTTAACCTGTCCAGCTCCAGTCTCCCTGTCCGTCAGCCGGGCCCACAGTGTGACCTCGCTCCTCTCCCCGGATCTGTGGGACAAACGGGATAACAGCTGACAACAGCAGGACGCTGGACGTAAGAACTAACCGTTTTGCCCATCTGCCAGCACTGTTTGGACCATTTATTCTGCATTCCCTCCCGATCCCCTGGGCAACGTTTTGCATAAGAATCATCAACTTGCCTGACCAGGCGGTGGCACAGTGGATAGAGCATCAGGCTGGGACTTGGAGGACCCAGGTTTGAGACCCTGAGGTCGCCAGCTTGAGCGCGGGCACATCTGGCTTGAGCAAAAGCTCGTCAGCTTGGACCCAAGGTCGCTGGCTCCAGCAAGGGGTGGCTCGGTCTGCTGAAGACCTGTGGTCAAGGCACATGTGAAAAAGCAATCAATGTACAACTAGGTGTCAAAATGAAAAACTGATAATTGATGCTTCTCACCTCTCTCCAGTCCTGTCTGTGTGTCCCTATCTATCCCTCTCTCTGACTCTCTTTCTGTCTCTGTAAAAAAAAAAAAAAAAAAAAAAAAAAGAATCATCAACTTGACAAGTGAAAAATGACATCTCGTAGTTTGAACTTTTGTGACAAAATACATCTTTCAAGCCTTCAAAATGATGAGAAATATTTCAAGCAAAGGGATAGCTTTGACAAGTGTGTTCCTCTCAGATGCCATGTCTCTGAGTGCCGAGTCATCAGATCAGCTCTGATCTTCTCAGTGTTCCGGGGTGGATACGTTACTGATGGTGGCTGAGGACACAGGCAGTTCCTGTCGGATGGGGCACGTGTACGGAGTGATTATTAAACATGTGCCTAAAACACCTTCACTCGACACTCTCGATGAATTGGATTTAGCTGTCCATAATTTGTTTTAAATTGTATTATTAGCTTCCTAAGAGAACCAATAGAAACAAAGAAAAGAAGAAAGACATTCACCAACAAGCCTTTTACTCAGACAAATTCCATTCTAGTTGTTCACCGTCCACACGCTTTTAAATACTGCTCAAAAAATTAGGGAATATTTCAAAATGAATATGAAGCAATAAAAAAAAAAAGAAGCAGGCCCTGGCTGGTTGGCTCAGTGGTAGAGCATTGGCCCAGCGTGTGGAAGTCTGGGTTTGATTTCCAGCCAGGGCACACAGGAGAATCACCCATCTGCTTCTCCACCCTTCCCCCTCTCTTTCCTTTCTGTCTCTCTCTTCCCCTCCCTCAGCCATGGCTCCATTGGAGCAAAGTTGGCCCCGGCACTGAGGACGGCTCCATGGCCTCCATCTCTGGTGCGAGAATGGCTTCGGCCACAATGGATCCATGCCCCAGATGGGCAGAGCATCGCCCCCTGGTGGGCATGCCGGGTGGTTCCTGGTTGGGTGCACGCGGGATTCTGTCTGCCTCCTTATGCTTCTCACTTCGGAAAAAATACAAAAAGAAAAAGGGAAAAGAAAGCATTTGATTTTTTTTTTTATTAAACAAGAACATCAGAAAAGCAGCCAGACACATCAAAGAACGTTGTTTGATTATTTCATTGGTGAAAACGCACTGTACAAAAGGCTGAAAGTACTGGGGTATCTGCATGGTCCCTGATTCCCCTCATTTCTGTGAGCAGTCACAGTGGCTGTGTTTTCAAATCAGAGGCAGCATGTCCTCATGTCGAGATGGACTCATTTCCATAAAATACTGCCATTTTCCCAGGCCCGCTAGGTGCCTTTCCATTCATGTCATCTCAGGGGTTTGTGGTTAAGGGGAACAGATCCATACACCCTGTCGGCCAGGAATGGGGGAGGTGACACATGTCTCCTGGGAAGTGAAGTAGAAATGGGATTAGACAATCGATCCTGGGGCAGCTGCAGGTGTCGCTGTGAAGTCTGAGCTTGTCCTGATGGGTGTGGGCTAGTTTGAAATGACAATTGAGACAACAAAGGAAATGGCAGTGAGGCCTGCTTGCACTCAGACGTTAGAGGCCGTGGAAAGGGCCGACTTTATCTGGCTTTTCTTGGAAGTCTGGGGCTCCACATAAATTTAAAGACACAGCACACCGGGTCTTATACCAAAAAGGATTGGCCAGTGAAGGTGATTTTGCAGGATTTCTGTGATGCTCTGGGGAGAAGCTATTAAAGAAATGCAGCTTTGGTGATTATAGGGTGGGTAAGCAGCGATGTTTCTGTCCTGATTGTTGTGTCTTAAGCATCGGTCATCGAATGAGCTCTCACTTGGTGAAGTGGGGCAGGCTCTTTGAGTTTCAGATTTGTTCCTCTCTTGTCCATTCATTCATGTTCCTCACGGCTCTGACCTCGAGTGTTGGGGCTGCGATCGCTTTGTGGGTCCATGGCGAATCTGTCGCCCTTCAGTGTGGTTTCTGCCGTTCATTCCTGCTCAGAGCAGGGGGTGTGCCAGCTCTTGCACAGAGCCGGCTGGCGGCTCTCTCTGATCAGGTGCACAGACATGCCCCACCAAGAGAAAACGGTGGCCTATTGACATTGGATGGCTGTGCCCTGACCCCTTTTCCAGATCCTCTGTGCTTTTTGTCAGCTTGAGTGACGTTCTGCAAGGAAGGACTTTTGCTGAGAAAGACTTTGACAAAGGAAGGGTAGTTGAATATTGTTGACCTTGGGGGTCCCTTGCATAAATGTCAAGTCCGAATTGTTAGGCAGCGGACTTGCTGGAAGGCGAGAAGGAGGACAGTGGCATGGTAAGATTTAAAAAAAAAAAGCACTAGTCACAGAGTTAGGAGATGCAATTTAATTCACTCTTTTGCCAGTTATTTATGTGACTTTGGACCCGTCTATTCATTTATAAAATGACCTCTTTGTTTATCAAAGAGAGACTATCCAGTGTCCTGTTCCCCTTGAAGTGAGGACTGCACTTTGCAAACTGTGCAGTCACGTACCGATGCAAGGTCATTCTTGTGCCCTTGAGGCTGGCCTGTTTCAAGTTTCAAAATGTGTTAGTTTGCCTCTAAAAACATCCCCGTTCTCCCCATGTCCTGGCGTGCCGTGCCCCTGTTCAGAGTTGAGCTAAGGAGACCTTGGTCCAGTCCTCTTTATCTTTCAGTCCAATGAGGGGCCTGAAAGTTTTGCTTTGCGTGGAATTTGTCACGCCACATTTTAAAAAAAAAATGGGTTTAGTGTTTCTTAAAAGGCTGAGGTTGAAGATATCACCATGAGATTTGTGTGCTTTCTTGCCCTTGGTCACCTCCTCTGTTGTGTTGTGGTAGAAACTACTGTCCCTGTGTCAGAGCTATTCACAGAGAGACGGCACCTTCAAAGGTGGCTGTGTTCTAAGAGCTGCATTTCCAACACAGCAACCACTAGGCCAGTGGTTCTTAACCTTTTCTGAGGCACCGAACCCACCAGTTTCATATGCGCATTCACCAAACCCTTCTTTAGTGATAAATAAAACATGATTTTTTTTTTCAAATTCAAGACATAGGTATATGTTTTTTTACTGGTGCACAAAACGAGCCGTGCATGAACATCACCTTGCTCAAAGAACAAAACCAACAAAGTGCATGAACTCACAACAAATTACGGTATTACTTTATTCTGGCCTCCGCAGCAGAGGCTTCTCCGAACCCCTGACACCGACTCATCGAACCCCTAGGGTTCCATAGAACCCAGGTTAAGAACCACTGCACTAGGTACCCGTGGCTATTTGCATCTAAGTTAATTAAAATTAAATCAAGTATATTCAAGATTAAATTTCTTAGCTGGGGATAGTCAGTCTGCACAAGGCAAGTATATACTTGATTTCTGTATAATGAATATAAAGAAAAACATGTAAAACAAAAAGAATCAAATAAAGTAAAAACTGTGGGTCCTCAGTCGCAGCAGATACACTGCTGGTGCTCAGTAATCAGATAGAGAGATAGTGGCTTCTGACTTCGGACAGTGGAGAGTATAGGACAAGCCTGTCACTGCAGAAGTTACATTGGACAGTCCTGCTCTCGAAGGAAGGGGACCTCAAGTCATGCTGTTCACAGGTAGTCTGCCTCGGTTCCCTGCAGAGTTTTTACTCCATTTTTAAGTTTCCAACCTAAAACAGTGACCTGTAACAGCCGGTCAGGGGTCTCTATTCACCCCCTCACACCTTGCCGCCAGTCACATTTAGGGTGTCTGCTGTTTTTAAATGTTTTCTTCTTTCCGTTGGTTCCCACAGGTCCTGCGTGACGGACATGTGTGAATGCCCGGTCCATAAAAACTGTTACTGCGAGTCCTTCCTGGCGTATACCCGGGCGTGCCAGAGAGAGGGCATCGGCGTGCACTGGGAGCCTCAGCAGAGCTGTGCAGGTGAGAGGCTGTGGTGGGCGCAGCCACCAGAAGTCCACGGCAACACCCATGACAGCGCCCACGACAGCAGCAGAAGAGACTTGCTGACATGAACGGCCACACCCCCCCTTGGCCAAAGGGCTTCCCCACTTGATGAAACACAGGGCTTCCCGTTGGGGGCAGGATAGGAAGCACCTAAGAGAAATACTTTGTGACAAGCACATTTGAACAATTTAAGGATTTCCACTGTCGCAAAATCCTCCCAGCCTTGAGCTACCAGCTGGGTGTGCTTAGCACGGACAGTCACGGCTGTGGCTTAGGGTATGTGTGGGACGAAGGAGGGTCAGGACCATTCCAGCCATTTTAAGGTCTATAGGATTAGTATGGGTTTTTTTCATGGTTTGTTCTTTTGTTTTTTTGTTGTTGTTGTTTGTTTGTTGTTTGAGAGAGAGAGAGAGAGAGAGAGAGAGAGAGAGAGATTGTGGTACAAACCCTAGCAGAATGCCTTTTTCCTTTTGAGCTAGAGTTCTCTAATAGTTGTTATAGCAATTTGATCTCAGGCAAGTGAATTAGCTTATTAGAGATCTGTGAAATGGACACCTGTTCATGTAAGAAATACCTCCTGCAGAGTGGCTGAGTACTGGGCATCGTGGTAAGCATGGTGGCGGGTACATTGGTGACTTTGATGACTCTGTGCCCCTGACAATGAGTTTCTGGCAGTCCAGTGGGAGAAACAGACAGCACTAGTAATACTCTGCTAAGTCCTCGCTAAGGGTGTCAGTGTGACAAAGGGGAGACAGACAGGAGAGCTGCAGAGAGCAAACAGAGAGGGCGTGGGCTGTTTCGTCCGTTGTGGTGACAACAGCGCTGGTGGCTCGGGTTAAGACAGAGGTCCTGTGTGGGGGAGAACAAGACCGTCTGGAAATAGTTTGGAATTTTACACTAATGTCTATTATGCAGAGGGATATGCGTTAGTGATAGGTACGTGAAATTTCTAGAAGAGTGTGCCACTCAGATGCTCAGTCTGTGGCCGCAGCTGCTGCCATTTAGATTTGGAGATGAGGTGACTGCATAGGTGTGACTTCCTTCAGGGGTTGGCACACGTTTTTCTATAGAGGACCGGGTTTGCCTGGAGCGAAAGAGACTGGAGTTCGCAGCGTTACACTGGTGCTAAGAACCTCAGCTCGGATACTAAGGAAGACGGTGGGGCACGGCCTTGCTGGCTCCAGATCATCTCTATGGGAGGAGGACAGGGGTGCTCATCTGGCTGGAGGAGGCGTCCAGCAGAACTGTCTGGAAGCTGTGTTGTCAGTGTATGGGCATCTTGTTTACTTAGACCAGTGGGTCTCAGTTTCCCTGGACACTGGAGTCACTTTAGGAACTTAAAAAAAAAAAAAAGAAAAACAAGAAAAAAAAACCCAGCAAAGACTCAGAAGCCAAAGCCTGGGCTTCCTGACCTAGAATCCTGCTTTAAGTTTTTTAAAGCCCTCAGGGGGTTCTGACCCGCAGCCGGAGTTGAGACCACTGAGTTCATTTGAAGGCGTGCCAGGGTGGCTTTGGGGGAGTAGACAGTCGGGAGGTTTCTGAAGCTTCCTCACACCTACCCAGGACACAGTCCCGAGGCTGTGTCCTTGGGAAGCAGCAGAGCCCTTTGATCTTCTCTGCCCTCCCGTTAGGAATTGCTCTCTCCTCTGCAAACCCAGCCCAGTCTGAATGTCAGAGTTGCCTTTCCGCAGCGAGAGGGCCGCTCCATCAGGGCTGGCTGCATCTCCCAGGCATATTGAGCTGATAAAAATAGCTCCCAGGAAGGTGTGCAGAGGCTCCTGAATGGTAGCAACCGTGAGGGCAAGGTGTTTAAGGAGCAGGTCCCTTCAGCACGTCTCGAACAATCCTTCGTCTCTGTTTTGAGTCCTTCTTCTCTCAGATCAACCAGAAAATGAATAAAATATAAGGAGTCAAGCCCGATCCACCTGCCGTGGTGTCAAGGCGGGCTCAGCAGAACTTCGTTAATTTTATTAACTTTGGGTGGCGCTGCTGCAGGAATTGTGTTAGATACAGAATCTATGACCCCTTCCCTGCCCAGAGCTATACTTAGCACCACTTCAGCACACACATCGAATGTGAAGACTGCACATTTCATGTCAGCATCCTGATTGCCAGGGCCGAATCTCAAGAGCTAAAATTACTTTTCCTAATGGAAATGGGATATGGCGCCTGAAAGGTTCCGTTTACGCCTTACAATTATGGACCCATCTGAGTGAAGTATAACTCCATCAGTGTGTGGTTGCAGGGGAGATTTTTATACACACACACATACACGCACATGCGCATGCACACACATGCACACTCATACACTATGAACTTCTGCAAGTTCACAGCTGGTGCATGAAAAATTTACACAGATCGGCAGTACCTCTCTGCAGATTCATTTCCGAGCCATCGGAATTCTGAAGACAATAAGAATACCCTTGTCTCGTTCTTAGCTCCCAAAGAAGAGAAATGTTCCAGAGCAAAAAGCTGGGAGGTTGAACAAATAAGAAGCCAGCCAGGCTCGAAACTCGGAATTAATGAGGGACTTCCCCGTGCAGCCAGGATTTTGACAGTATTGTGACCACCAACACAGAAGTATATACCCGCCGGCAGTGGTAGGAAGGACTAGTGGACCTTTAGTTTAGCATGTGAATTATCAAATACAATACAGTATGCCAGGTCTATAACAGGCTAATAATGACAATTTATATTCATAGTTACCATTTTCTCAGCATCTCCTTGCCCGGAAGGCTACATTATGGTCATTACATTTTATCAGTTTAAATCCACATTGTAATCTATTTGGTAACATTCTATTACCCACGCTTTACTGGTAAGGATACACTGAAGCTTAGATTATTTATTTTTTTAAAAGTCTCAGATCTAGCAAAGGAGAAAGTTGGGAATTGAGCCCAGACCCATTTGCTATAAAGCTTCTGTTTTTGTTCATTATGAGAACACAGAGTAGCAAGAGCATTGTGGGCAAAGAATATATTTCCATATGAATGTCCATTTATTTGTCCATTTATACAATCATCAACTAATTTATCCCAATATTTATTCTGTGGATATTTCCAGTTCCTATTTGTTTTTTCCTTAGCCTTGATAGTTGTTACTTGGTGCCTCCTGAGTCTGTAACATTGTTATGACCTTGCTCCTGCATCCTACTTTGTCCTCCGAGCAGACTTTCTGCCACCTGCCCACTGCTGACCCTAATTGTCACTGCAATTTCAGTGATCATTTTACAAGTGGGCAAGGCACTGGGATATGCAGAGTGCTCTGTGTGTTTCCGCAGCCCCTCAGGTACCTGCCGGGTACTGTGAGCCTTTCCTCTTGCTTTATCGCCACACTCCAGGGGGTTCTAACCTCTCTCTGTCCCTCTTATACTTCCGGAGCTTTTCCTCAGCTGGCTGGATGCCTCCTTGTGAAAGTTTAGGAGATAAACTCAGAACTGTGACAGTCAGCACCCCAAAGGGGGGCATGGAGACAGCTGAGTTACGGGGGCACTTACTGATAAAGCCAACACGGAGTGCCTGTGTGGGCTGCCACATACGGTGACATGCAGTGCTACTTGTGCACATTACACAGAGTAACTGGTTGTGTGCCCCGTTTGAGTGGAACTACCGGCTAACTCTGTCTTTTGGGTGTTTCCTGGTTTGTTTGTTTGTTTTCTTGTTTTGTTTTGCTTTTAATATTAAACCAAATGAATTCTTTTTAAATGTGTATGTCCAAATTGAATCACATTCATGTCTTAAAAATTACACTGGGGAACAATTTTTTTTTCAATTTCTGTTGCATGAGGTTTTAGAACTTTTTCTATATATGTCTGCATCACTGATTCCAAATCTGAAATCCGACTTTTGGTGCAAGCTCTAGTTTTTATGCAATTTTAATTTCTTTTTGCTACAGTTAATGGCATGCATTGGTTTTTAAATTGGAGTTAAAGGGCAACGACTCTTGGATTGAACATAACCACAAGGCAATTAATATTTTACAAACATCACTTTTACATAATTGTAGTTGTTTTTAAATGTAAAAAATTATTATCTGATAAAAAACACCCTCTTATTATTTTTTAATATTGAATCATGTCTTTTTCAAGTAGGCGTAAATGTAAGAATAGTCCTGACACCTTCTGTTCTATATGTGGCTGTTACACACTTCAAAGTCAAAGGCGCAATATTTCATCATTTGTAACACGTGCATATATTGCCTATTTTCAAGTTCCCCTTGGCGATCAAGACAAGAATTGGGCTCCTCATATTGTGTGTCATAATTGTAAGGAAATGCTTCGTGACTGGACAAAAGGAAAACGCAAAGGAATGCCTTTTGGTATTCCCATGGTTTGGCGTGACCAAAGCAGTGACTGTTATTTCCGTCTGATCCATACAACGGGCATCGGCAAGAAAAAACGGCATATAATCACATATCCTAATATTCCTTCAGCAATACGACCTATCCCACACTCTGAGACACTCGCAGTTCCAGTTTTCAATGGTTTTATTTCTTCTAAGGACAAAGAAAGTGAACATGGTGATCAAGTGTATTTTGGTAAGATGCATGAGGAAATGGTTGTAGAATCTGAAGGGTCTTCTTCTGGTGCCAAGCAGTCATTAACCCCTCAGCAGTTTAGCCAACCCGAATTGAATGACTTAGTAAGAGATTTGGGCCTATCAAAGAAAGCAGCTGAGTTTTTAGCCTCCAGGCTTCAAGAAAAGAATGTACTTCACTGGTCAGCTAAAGTATCCCATTTCAGGAAGCGTGAACAAATTTTTGTGGACTTTTTTTCTGAAGACAAACACTTTGTTTACTGTCATGATATCAGTAGTGTTCTCAGCCAACTAGGTGTTACCACTTACAATCCAACAGAACGGTGGCTATTTCTTGACAGCTCTAAATGAAGTCTGAAATGTATTCTCCTACACAACAGTAATGTTTATGCAGCAGTTCCAATTGGTTATTCAACTCATCAGCGAGAAGATTATAATGACATAAAAATTGTCCTCGACTTACTGAAGTATGAGGAGCATAACTGGATCATTTGTGTGGATCTTAAAATGGTAAATTTTCTGCTAGGTCAACAGAGAGGTTTCACGAAGTATCCTTGCTTTCTGTGTTTGTGGGACAGCTGAGCTCGGGAGAAACACTGGACACAGAAGGAGTGGCCAAAACGTAAAGCTCTGGAAGTAGGGATGCAAAATATTGCGAATGAACCTGTAGTTCATCGAGACAGGATCATTTCCCCCCACTTCACATCAAACTTGTCTTAATGAAGCAGTTTGTTCAGGCTTTGAATAGAGAAAGTGAATGTTTTCAACATAGTATTTCTGCTTTTCCTGCCTTGTCTTTCAAGAAGATAAAAGCAGGTGTATTCGATTGACCTCAAATTCAAACCCTCATACATGACAAAGAATTTGCCAGGAAGATGAATAAGGAGGAAAAAGCAGCATGGCAGTCTTTTGTGGCAGTTACAAAGAACTTCCTTGGCAACAAAAAAGCAGAAAACTATGAACTTCTGGTTCAAAGGATGCTGTTGGCTTTCTGCGACATTGGATGTAACATGAGTGTTAAAATTCACTTCCTGAACAGTCAGTCACCTTGATAAGTTTCCTAAATATCTTGGAACTGTTAGTGATGAGCAGGGAGAACGTTTTCATCAAGATCTGAAGATGTTGAAAGAGTGTTATCACGGGCAATGAGACAGAAATATGATGGCAGGCTACTGCTGGAGCATCAAACGAGATTGTCCTCAACAAGTACACAAATGCAAGAGCTACAAACACAAACTTTTGCCTGAATAGAATTTAAATAAGTTTTGTGCAAATTTTATGATTAAAAAAGTGTTTTAATATGTTCTATTTCAAAATTATAGACAAATTCTGATGCAATCATATCTTTTATTGTATTAGTGTATTTACTGCATTATATAAATTATTATATTTTCACAAAGATGATGCCCAAGAAGACATTCTACTTCATTATGTTAAACAAAATGTTGAAAATTTTATAAGATGAAAACCTAAAATCTTGAATTGCAAAAAAAACTGTAGCTTACAGAGAAACCCTAACATCAAATTTGAGATCAGCACACTCAAATTAGGTAAGAACAAGTGTTTTTGTGGATGCAACAAAAATTTTGTTCCCTAGTGTTATCATTTGCCTTTTGTAAGTTTTGGGAAAATGTTGGATTCACAGAAGGGCAAACCAGGTCCACGTCAACATTGACTTTCTCTAGGGTCTTCTAAAAGTTGCGTCAAACTGAAGGCACTTTCAATCGTGTCACCCCCAGTGAAAACCCCCCTGAGACACCCCCTCGACCAGGCAGCAGCCCCTACCTCCTCCTCTGCCTTGGTCTCCTCTCCCTCTTCCTAATTCATGCTTCCTCCCCTCCAGCCACGGAGCCCCTCCCTGACCAAGCTGTGGCACCAGGTTCTTGTCCCCACCCCTGCCTCTGTTCTGTCCGCTCCTTCCACCTGGGAAACTCCTGCCATGGTCTGTCTTGATCCCACCTGTGAAGACTTAAGTGGGATCCATTCTCTGGTCTTCCTTGACCCCTAACCCCCTGAACATTGAGCTGACGCCTCTTTCTCTCCCCTGTCCTTTGCTCCAGTGGCACGTCCTGCATTTTATTGAGAATTCGGTCACATGTCACCTTCCACTTTGTGGTTGTCAGCCCGGACTCCAGTAACTGGAGGTCAGAAAAGACATGATTGATATTTGATTCCCTGGCCTAAGAAGGTGCTTAGATACTACACAGTAGACACTTCCTAGATGTTTATTGACTTAGTGTGAATTGCACTGGAGATTATAATGACCTGATGGAAGATATCTTTTTGTTCTTCATTTCCTACATTCTATTTTCTACCTGTAGATTGGGAGGGAAGCATCAGTGTTCAATAGTCAAAGGTAAGATGTCACAGGAGAGCGTTAGTAAGTTAAATGGTAGAGCTAGAATGAGAGCTCAGCCTGTGGTGGCACAGTGGATAGAGCGTTGGCCTGGAATGCTGAGGTCACTGGTTTGAAACCCTGCGCTTGCTCAGTCAAAGCACATACAACAAGCAAGCAATGAACAACTAAAGTGGAACAACTATTAGTTGATACATTTCGCTTCCCACCCCCTCCTAGCTGTAAAAGCAATAAATAAAATCTTTAAAAAAAGAAAAGAAAAGGAAGAAGTCAGAGAGTCCGTGGGAGAGTCGGTGTCTACAATGAGAGGAGAGGAAAGAACACCAGAGGGGAGCGGAAGTCCACCGAGTTCTCACACTGGAGGGGTCTTTGTGAAAGGTGAGGGGGACCCACGTGTCCCGAGGGCAAAGTGAGCTGAGACGTCCCGGCAGCGCACGGTGGAAAACAAGTGCAGAGCCAGCCGAGGGGAACCCACAGTGAGGACTGGGGGGCAGACAGGTCGGCTGCCGTTAGGATTAAGTCATCATCCAGTAGGCACGAGTGTTTGCCGGTGCTCGGCCCTGCGCCAGAACTTCGGGTCATGGGAGACAAGGTTCTGACGCGCAAGAGCCCAGATCTCGGCGGTTCACTGTCTCCGACCGTGGGGACTTATCATAGTGGGTCCTCGGGAGTTTTAAATCTAGAGCTACCTGGGTGCTGCCTGCAGTCCCACAGCGAAAACCCTTAGGGAATGAGGCTTAGGAATATGCGGCAAAATTGGGCTTATAGTTGTTGGAATGGAAAGTAATGGAATGATTAGTAAGTAAGAGTACACGAATAAACTCTAGTTTGTGTACGCACAACTGTAAAACTACTTTTGCCCACCCTTTCCCTCTTTTGAAAAGATACTCAGGGGACGCTCTGGATGTCTCTGGTTATGAACTACAGTTGCAACTGTAATTGTGGGATTGAAACAAGAGAATAGCCATCGTGTGAAAATGCTGTGGAAGGCAGAGGAGGGAAGGGAGCCCTGGGGAGGGCTCCAGGAAGCCACCTGAAGGAGGTCACATGGCATTTCAGCTTGGAAAACGATGTGCGTGGGAAGAGCATCAGAACTGATGAGAATATATTCATATTTCAGAGCTCTCTTAGCTGTGGTGAGAGGGGAGAGAGAGAGAGAGAGAAGACCAGACCGTGAGTCTCGGAGGTAATTTGCCAGGGAACAGTCAAAGAAGCTTGAGAGAGAAAGGTGTTCAGCAGGTGTTAGCCCAAGAACCGGGCGAGTTCAGCCGTGGGAAGGGGTTCCGGAGAGCAGTAGTTGAGGAAGACGGGTCACCAGTGTCGACTGCTTGCAGAGGAACTGCATAAAATGCCTGCAGGCTCCCCCGTGAAGTTTGGAGGTCAAGGGAAGAAGGAGTAGGTCTGATCGAGACTAGGGGAACGCGCACCCAGAAGTGGGCTTGCTGGGCCATACGACAATCCCACTTTTAGTTGTGGAAGGAATCTCCACACTGCTTCCCGAAGTGGCTGTCCTCCTGGCCTTGCCAGCAACGGGACACGAAGTTCCCTTTTCTTTTCTCCACGTCCTCGCCAGCACTCGTTTGTTGACGTGTCGATGACAGGCCTCCTGACAGGTGCGAGGTGGTGGCGTACTGTGGTGATTTTCAGGTGCGTTTCTTTGATGACTAGTGAAGTGGAGCATCTTTTCATACGCCTGTTGGCCTTCAGCCTGTCCTCTAGGGAGGAGCGCCTGTGGAGGCCCCTTGCCCAGTTTTTAATTGGCTTGTTTGATTTTTTGTGGAAGTTTTCTGTGCTTTTTTTTTTTTGGTGTTGAGTTATGTAATTTCTTTATAAATTTTGAATATGGACCTCCTCGCTGGTGTATTTGGTTTTACACTTACACTTTTACACTTCCTCGCCTCACATTGATTGACTCGACACATAATGAAAATATGATTAAAATATGTGACACATTTTCCACATCCCTGGTGGGGCTTTCCCCTGTACCTGCAACTGCGCAGACTTGAATATTGGTGTGGTTGCACAGAATGTTTGCATTCGTCACGGCTCAGTTGCCTGAAGGGCTCTGGAGTTAATGTTTCACACTATTATCAATAACTAAATAACCTTATTAAAGATTTCCTTGTAGCTTTACTAATGTGTCGTTTGTCTTATCTGAGACTAGAGAGCTCTCATTGGATTTCACTTTGGAGTTCACTGGCCCAGCAGGTGGTCCTATGATGTTACCTTTTCAGGTGCCGGTGATGCCCAGGGGGTGTGAGGAATGGCAGGTGCTGGTTCCCCCCTTGTTAAAATGCCAAAGGGAACAGACTTACGCAGTAAGCGACATGAGCCTGCACAGTGGCATCCGGCGCGGGTGCGTCCGCAAGGCCACATCTCCGCTTCTCACCGTCGTCTCCTCCTCTCTTTTCCAGCCACCCAGTGTAAGCACGGCGCAGTGTATGACACCTGTGGCCCGGGCTGCGTGAAGACCTGCGACAACTGGAATGAGATCGGTCCATGCAATAAGCCGTGCGTGGCAGGGTGCCACTGTCCGGCGAACTTGGTCCTGCACAGGGGAAGGTGCATCAAGCCAGTGCTTTGTCCTCAGCGGTGACCTTTGCCCAGCAGCTTAAGACTTTGGAACCTGGTGTCCTTGACACTGAAGCGGAAGAGCCAATGAAGGACTACAGTATCCGTGTGCCCACTCTGCAAACACACACAGAGTATATATGTGTACATATAGAGATATATAGATATATTCAGAAACATTGCATCATTTATATAAACTATAGGTGGATGATTATATGTATATTTTTTGCTATAAGACATGTATTGTTTCTAGAATCCTAATCTGTAAGCCGTTGGAGACATTGTATAAATGAACCAGGTGTTTTTAATTTAATAAAGCAGCATGCAGACACATTGGATGGCTCTCACATCACATACAGATGTCATTTTAAAGGAAATTTTCTAATAATAATAATAATAATAATAATAAGCTAACTTGCCTGCTGCATTAACTTTAGCTTTGCATCAGATTTGCAGCTGATTGAGAAACGCATTTCTCTGGAGAAGGTCAGGTTTATCGAGGGCCGTATTATGGTTCCAAAGAAAGGGTTGGATGTGGAAAGATGGCCGGTGATTGGTGACAGGCTCTAATGGTGCATGGGGAGCCCGGCACAGCGGGTTAGACTTTACTGGACCCGATATTATTTCCTGAACTGATTGGCTGGTTGCCAAGAAATATATGGATGTAATACTGGAGCATAACCCAAGAATCAAATGGCTTCTTACCATCTCGGTAGTCCTCGCGTCTCCTAATTATGTATGTGTGTGTGATGGACACGGCCACTTACATGTCACACACTGAGATTAAGGAGTGTCTGACTGATGTGTTAGTTTTATTGAGCATGAGCAGATATTTGGAGAAACTGTTGCACAACATCTGAAAACACAATAGCCATTTTTCTGAGTCTCAGAGCAATTTAGGATGGGCAAATCCGATGAGGCGATGTAAGCCATCTACCGTTGTGACTGTTCTGTTTCTAAAACGAAAACCTTTAATTATTTCTAGAAGATTCCCAGCTCCGCGCTATTGGGTGACTGTTGATACATCATAATTATTAGACAGAAAGAAAGGCTTTATTGTCCAGTCGACTTAACGTTGGTCCAAACAAAGAATGGTCATCTACTTGCTCTAATATCCTGATAGGTTACTATTAGTCACCATGTGAATTTCCCGACTTGCTTTCAGCTGGATAAGTGAAAATGTCAACAAAACAAAACCCACTGAGGTCTAAAAATAAGATGCTCTGCCTTGTAGCAAATAAAGGGCTTTAGATTTGAGATTATGCATTTTCTGTTTCTAGATGCGCCATGTTGTACTTTATAAATACGCTATACCAAATTCAGGTTCATCGATCTTTAATAGCTCTATTTAGATATCTTTTATATACCATACAATACTTTAGAAAGAGTACTATTAACAGATAAGAGGACACTCCCAAGTCTTTGAGAGTCAGCACTTTCCCACTGCTTGTTAAGACAATTGTTTTTCCATATATATATATATATATATATATATATATTTTAAGTGAGAAGCAGGGAGGCAGAGAGACAGACTCCTGCATGCACCCGACCAGGATCCACCTGGCATGCCTACTAGTGGGCCGTTGCTTCTTTGCAATCAGAGCCATTTTAGTGCTTGAGGTGAGGCCATGGTGCCATCCTCAGTGCCCGGGGACAACTCGCTCCATAGGAGCCTTGGCTTTGCGAGAGGAAGAGAGACAGAGAGAAAGGAGAGGGCGAAGGGTGGAGAAGCAGATGGTCACTTCTCCAGTGTGCTCTGACCAGAAATCGAATCCGGGACATCCACACGCCAGGCCAAAGCTCTACTACTGAGCCAACCAGCCAGGGCTGGCAATTGTGTTTCTTTAGGATACATTTGTGACAGCTGAAGGATGGATTTGGGTTTTTGACGGGGACTTGTCTAATTGTTTGAATGAACAGAATACGTGGACAGTGTAGTTGTGACTGACTGTGGAACTGGGGCGTGTGGTTGTAATTGTAGTGTGTGGGTCCTAAACACCCCAGGGCCTGGGACGCAAGGTGGCCATCCCGTGGCTTCCGTGCTATGCATGGAAGGAGAGCGTGGATTTAGGGGACAGGTTCCAGGTGTAGTTTGTGACTTGTACGTACTGTTGAAGGAATTGGGGCCACACTTTTGCTTACCTGTGATGCAGAGAGGTAGTGTCGGGGCCGGGTTAAGACTCAGGCCATCTGGACACCCTGCCCCTGGGGCGACTGTTTGCACAGAAATCCTAGACGGAATGTGTACTCACTTATCGTCTCATTTATTCCCAACACTGTGCTAAAAGTAGGCATAGGGCCAATCAGTTGAACTGTCCTGTGTTTTATTATTATTCTTATTCCTTTAGATTATCTTTAAATTCCTTTCCAGTTCACATTTTACAAAGGAGGGATGAAGAAGGAAGATGATGCAGACGGGACACTTGGGGGTGGCTGTTTGCTCCTCATGACTCACCCAAGGACTGAGTCACTGTACCCACTAAGACCAAACAGTCCCCTTTCCAACACTGTCACTCACGGCCAGTCATGGGGGATGAACGATTTCTCGCGGATCCCTTCCGTGAATGTGGGTGGCTTGGTGACAAGTTTGTGTGGCATGCCTTCTCCGGGGTTTTGTTTAACCTTTGAACGTTTTCCCATTCCGAATCCTAGAAGGAAGAAAGAGGGAGGACAGAGGATACCTCAGGCCTCGTAATCCACCCAGGTAGCTGTCTACGTGGAAGGGCCGGGGATAAGCTCAACGCTCGGTTTGCACTTCCTGGTTTTGGCAAGGGCTCTAGGTAAGCAATGATTTTTGTCTAAAGATTGATCACAGTGGAGATTAACCACGGGCTTTGATGACAGTGGCCCTGCTTTATTCACATGGGGTATTTTCGTGGGTTCTCAGAGCCAAACTCCTGCACCGTGAGATGACTTAAAATGAAAATATTCTATTTCTCATTAGTGTACCTAACCCAGGTTAGCAATTAGTGTGGTTTCGTGATAGTTGTACAATGAATACATGGCTTCGTATTGCTCTGTGTGTATGTACAGAATCCCCGTGTTGGCTATGCTCTGAGCAATGGACATTGAGTTAGATGAGGGAGTAACGCCCTTGATCAAGATCAGACACTATTATGATTCCCCTGACGCACGGTGCTCGGGAAAAGTAAGTTCCTTCCTCTCTTCCTGTGAAAATAGGAATGTTGGAAGCTCCTGAATTAAAAAGTTTTGAGGTAGGAAGAAAAGAAATCCTTGACGTAGACACTAGCAATTATTTATTAAAAGAGTGGCACATTGATAGTCATCAACTTTTCAGGTCAAAGGTCTTTCCCTATGAACTTGTTGAATGTTTCCTGAGCCTCTGACCACCCGCCCATGAAAGGTCACCTCCCAATGAAACGAGGAGCCAGAAGGACTCATTTCCCAGCTTTCGTTGAACATGGATGAACCATTTTGACTGAAAAACGTTTCTTATGAAATATTTTGGACATATGGAAAGGTTTCGGAGACTAATGTTGCAAACACCCCTGAATACATTACCCTCGTCAAGAGAAATAACCCGATAGGTAGTAAATACATTATTCCTGCATAAATAAAATCAAACCAAGAGTCATGGTTGCAACAGCTCTGTGTGGAGTGTTTACTGGTTGAGTTTCTGTTCACTTTGCTGCCTCTTGTCACTCACATTCTCTGGATCTGACAAGTGTCGCTTATGTGAGCCGAGTCAGAAAGCTCTTGGTGTGGGAGGAAGAATCCCTGAGGGGACAAGTGCCAAGATGTTTTAATTAGCTAGCTTCTCCAAACACGGCCCTCAAGAACAAGCAAAAACGGCCTCTGATTCTAAACCTTGACAGACACGCCCTTTGAGAATCCAGGATTTTCATTCTGAAAAATGACAGCGTTCGAGTGGTCAAGAATGAATGTACAGTGGAAAGAAACCAATCCCGGCGATCGTGCTGACCCTAAATGAGGAACCCAGACGTGGAGTCCTTTAAGGGGACCGGTCAGGCTTTGGAGCTCCATTGCTCCATTGAGTATGATGAATCTTCTTGAATGACAAATGCTTCCCTGAGACCCATCTTCCCTGTGGCTCCCTTTCAGATTAGTTTGGAGTGAGCCAGCTTGGAAAAGATTAATGTGGGGCAGAGGATGAGAGATGGGCCTGAGCCCGAAGGGGTAATGCCATGTGGGCCACGGCATGAGGTGGGAAGGTGTCCTCCCGACAGATCCAGCGACAGGACGGTGTGAAGCAGTGGAGCGAAGTGGCCAGAGCTTCGTCTCAGCAAGTGGAGCAGAGGTGAGGTTTTTAGTCTAAAGAGAAGTTGGGGGGGCCCTGAGACAGTCTAGGTGAGAGACAATGAGCCCCAGAACTAGGAGGCAGAAGGTAAAAAATGGGAAAACTTTGTGACAGATTGGGTGGTGGACAGGCAAGTATCTGGCTGGAGTGACAGGTGGCAATGGTGCCAATCTGTTACACAAGGAACACTGCCAGGGGAGCAGCTTGGCAGAAATTTCTGTTGTCAATCAGATGTGGCTTTGGGGGACTGGGTTTGGTTCAGTTCATCCTGAGCATTAGGACCAAGACATGGTCCTTCTTAAGACAACAAGGCAACCTAGTCCTGGATGAATGACTTGTAACCCAGAGGAGCACACAGCTGACCGTGGAGTCTCAGCAAGTCCTGTTTGGGAGCATGCCATGGAGACTTGTCAGGGAAGGTGACTCCTCAGATGAGCCTTATAGGCCAAACAGGTTCTACCTGTGCAAAGACCTGTGCGTGCGTGAAAGTGCACACATGAGAGAAAAAGAGAGAGAGAGAGAACACTGATGGTGTAGTCTAAGAGTTTAAGGCATGAGTCACTGTGTGGATGAGAAGACAGACAAGCAACAAGCAGGTGGCCTGAGGGGTAGACAATCATGGGTTTTTGGTGCTGCTGAGGTGTAACGGATTGAGAGAATGTTTTCGAGCTGTGGCAATGGAGCTCACATACCCAAAGAGATATTTACAAGTGTCACTTAAACTATATTTCCCATGTATAAGACGCACCTTAATTTTGCAGCCCAAATTTAAAAACAATGTATTATAGAAAGTTATTGAACTCAAGTTTTATTCATCATAAAATTCATACCACTCCTCATCACTGTCAAAACTCCCATCCATTAGCTTGTTCTCATCTGTGTCTGATGACGAGTCCCTGTCTTCAACAATGAGTACAGAAACAAGTGCAAAAAAGTGGGAAATGCCAGTTAAAAAATCTACAACCACTGTATAAGACGCACCCAGTTTTTAGACCCCAAACTTTTTGAAAAAGGGTGCATCTTATACATGGGGAAATATGGTAATATCTTTTTCCCCTGATAGTAGGCGAGATTCAGAGACAGACTCCCACAGAGACAGACTCCCACGTGTGTCCCGACCGAGACCCACCTGGCAACCTTGTCTGGGCCTGATGCTCTGCTCCTCTGGGGCCATGCTCACAACTGAGCTATTTTTAGGGCCTGAGGCAGAGGCTCCACAGAGCGATCCTCAGCAACTGGGGCCACTGCACTTGAACCAACCGAGCCATGGCTGCAAAGCATCCCTTGATTTTTAGCAGGCGAGCACAGTCGGGGTTGAGGAAATTTTGGCATTTTATTACAAGCTCTCTTGGCTTCTTTCACCCAGGCGTATTCAAGTTTCTTTGATGCAGCTTCTGAGACTCCAGAGAGGGAAGAAGCTTCTAATGAGGCTGTTGTGCCAAGACCCTCAGTGTTGTGCTAGGGAGTGAGGAGCCATCTTTCAGACCCTCCAGGCATTGGTTTCTTGAACAGCATGGGTCCAAGGCAAATACGTTAAGTCACCGCTTTTGTTGACTTGGCCATGGCCCGATGGCAGGGCAGGGGCATGCGCGGGGTCCAAGCAGTGAAAGCTACCAATGTCAGCAGCTCTGGTCACACCTACAGATAAAAGTCCTGAGAACTCGGCTCACCCCGAGCTCTGGTTGGAGCAATTCTGTTATGTTTTAGCCACTTGGTGTCATGGCCCCGCTTATGCCTTAAAAACAAACTGACAGGAACGACTTCTCTGTGCTTCCTCCAGCTGGAACTTGGCTTCCGAAGTCCTTTCTCAGAGGGGTGCTTTCAGCAGTAAAATGTGGGGCTTTGGGAAATGTTTGTGGTGATGAAAAAGTTTCCCTTTGGCTCCGAAAATGTAAATACCATTAGTTATGTTGTCATTTTCACCATGTTCCTGCATGCAGTTTAGAGAACCGGACTGAACAGCTCCTCGTGGCTTGGCTGGCTGCTCAGACAGGCAGGACGGGGCGTGGAAGGAGGCGGGAAGCCTGGCTGATGCCCCGCCCCCGCCTCGACCCGGAGTGGAGCAGGCCGCCTGGGATGTGACGTGTTCCTGCTGGGTCCCCGCGTGTCTGTGAAGAAGGCGACTCAGTGGATCCTTGCCATGCGGTATAGATGCCCTTGACCCTCTTGAATACAGTGGAACTGGAGGCACCCTGTCTGAGGAAACTGAGTCACTCTGCTTGTTCTCGGAGCTAACTGGCTAGGACAGAAAACTAAAGCAAGACAGAGGGGCAAGGCTGAGCAGACAGGTTTCCCTCCAGCTCTGTGCCTCACTCCTAATATGTAAGGGGGGGGGGGGGCGCAGGGCAGGCTGCTTGACGGCCAGAGGAGCATTGTCTGCTCTGTGTGATGTGACGATATTCGGGGAATATCTGGTCCCACAATCAGAACAGCTCAGCCTGAGCAATGTCATGTCCACGGCGGGTCCACGTGGCTATCCTCATCTGTGATTCTCTGAAACGCGCTGGGGAGGACCCTTCCAGTGGTCTGTTAACGGGCTCCATCACCCCACTCCCAGGCCCTGGCAGATTAACCCTTTGCGTAGTGCGTTCTTGTTTTATTTTCATGCTTGCTGACCCCCAGAAGTGAGGTTTTTTTTTTCCTTTTCAAAAAATGAAATTAATTCCAGTTCCAGTTTTATTAACTTAAAATCATGTTTGTTTGATAACCAATTTATGGAAACAAGAAAAACATAATTTGCCTTTTATTTTTAATGTTGCGTTACACATTTTTAAAATAAATCGATTGCACTCTGGATGGTCAGGAGGCGCGAGGATGTTCATGAACGTACGTACTACTCACGGGGTTAATTTAGACCCTATTCCAGTCCTGGTTTACCTGTTGAAACCACCCCCAGCCCCCAGTAGGATTCCTGGCAGGATTGTCTTGCCTTTTTATATGGCTTTGTCATTGGTGCAGGCTGTGGAGCAGTTGGGTTGCATGGGTTAAAGGCGATTAAAAAAAAAAAAGGTGGCCCAGAGAGCATCGTAGGGGAACTGGGAAGACCAGCCCAGCAGGGAGGTGTCTGCAGTGCCCAGACTGTTCCTGAAGGTCAGAGTGGATCCATCTGCTTCACCCTTTTGTTTGGGATGGAGAGGGGGCAGAAAGCCCTTTCCCATAGTACTTCTCTCTGAATTTGCCATTTATTTCCTTTGTTTTTTTACTTTTGGTGTGTGTTGGGGGAGGAGGGGAGTCAAAAAGCAATATGTTGTCCACATTTTAATTTTTTTATCTGAAAAAACATGGGTGAAATAAAACCCATTTTCAAATTTTGGGGATTTTGTATTTCATTGGATTCAAGTGCTACCTAATCTATTTTACTGAACGTTAAAATGTCTGTATTTAGTTGATTTCAAGTGCACATCTGTGAATGCAGATTTCCAAAACAACATTTATTTTCCTTGAAATTAGTTCCATGATTTATTGCTCATACGGGTTGTTCATCTGGGCTTTCTGCTTTGTGGCAGCGGGTGCGTGGCAATGCTTGCCTACATAACGTATATGCATATTATTTTCCTCATATAACACATTAATTTTAAATCAGCAATGCATGCAACTTCATTTGATTATGGTCTTCTCAGCATAAGCGCGCGATGCTTTTGACTATGAAAGAAGAGACTAGTCGGAGCCAGGGAGAGGCCGGGAGGCCAACAGCAGAGAGAGAGCAGAGACGACACGTGACTGTTCCCGCAGGGCAGCCCCAGAGGGCTGTACGGGGCAGGAGTCCTGCAGATGTGGGCTGTATCCACGCTGCCTTCAAACAAATGCAAGGGAATAAAAGCCAGGGCTGAGATTCTCATCCTCTGAACAGCATGGCCTGACCCACATTATCTTCAAGAATGTGCCTTTTATGAAAGATGGGGACAGGGTCCCCGTGTCTCAAAGCAGCCACTGCGCCCCATCAAAGCGGTGCTCTGTCATCCAGATGTCTAGGCGGTTGCGGGTAGGGGCCAACTTCCAGATGCAACGGCTTTCTTATGGTGTGAGCTGGCTGGATGTTGGGGGTGGGCGGGTCTGTGGACCTGGCCTGATGTGGTGCTTAGACCCTGGACATCTGTGAGCAGGTGCTCAGGGAAAACCACCACAGGTTATGGCATTTCGGTGCGCATGCCCGGAGAGGGGTTCCTGCCAGAAGTCTAGGGAGACTGCAGGAATGGCCTCGTGCTTTGTGCTCATGTTCCCGGTAGAGCGAGTATCTCAGTATTTCTAGCCAAAGATCCCAGCAGCTAGGGTCAGAGCATCCCGGGCCAATGACAGTTCTTCCATGAGGAGAAACAGATCCCGATGTAGCTTCTTGAGACGTTTCACCAGGAATTAAAACAACTTGTCCTGTCGCTCTGCATTTGTGTCACCTCCCTCCACCTTTCTGTCTTGCCCCTTGCTAGCGCTCCTCCCCTCTGCTACCTGCAGGAGGGCCATGCTTCTCTCTGCCACCGTCCCCATCTCCGTTCCCAACTGGCCGCCCCCTCCCCCCACCCCACCCCCATCCCGGGCAGCGTCTCCTGTTCTAGTTCTTTCCCATGCCTTCCAAAGATGGAGCTGATCAGGCTTCTACCTTATCAAAAACCTATTTATCGAAAATGTATCTGAGCTGCTCTGAGTGAGGTCTGTGCATCATCAGTTTTAGGTACCAAATTTTCACTTGTCTTATCTTGAGTCTTCTGGAATTTAACACCTGCGATCAGTTCTCTGGTTCTAAGGTGGGGCATTGAAGGCCCTGTATGAGATAAGGAGGGAAACTATTTAGGGGGCAGATGGGCAATCTGTTGCCCCCAGCAATGTAGATGCGATGTAGACTCAACCTACACAGAGGACTGGCTCTGTCACATGCCCCTTGAAACCTTTTTTTGTAACAGTTTTGGTTGTATATAAAACATTTCTTCCATTGTTCGGTAGAATGTCTGTAATTTCTGACATTAAAAGGCCACAGAAGAAAGAAGGTACTGTTCCCTTTGTGCTCTGTTGTGTGTCCTGGCCCACATCCCTTGCTGGGGAGGGGGGTGGTCCAACTACTTCTCTCTAGCAGTCAGAGTGGATATCAGGACACTTTCTGCCTCAGGGCATCAGTGGGCAAGGCAGGAATAGCAACTTTGCTGCCTATCTTAAAGATAAGGTAGTTCTAATCAAACAGTTCTCTGATCTAATGGTAACATGTAACATCTAATGGTAACATGTAAATTCAACATGTGAAAGATGGCTTAGGCCTCGCGCCAATGCCAGTGCATTCTAGTTATTATTTATGTTCTATGTTGGGGTCTGTGAAGTCCTTTCCCCGACTTTGCAGGGAAGAGGGCCAGGAGCCGGTATCAAGGTCTCTGCAAGAGGGGACCAGTTTCTTCTGCCCTCCTGGGCCTCACCAATGGCACAGATTACAGGGCTACCCGGATTACCTTTTTATTGTCAACAGGCACATTCTAAAAAATACAACACACACACACACACACGACAGCTGAAATTCATGGCACGGTTAGGAGTCTTTTAGATAGAATTTCATGTTTCATTTGTCCTTTCGTCTGAGATAGGGACATTTTCAAACAAACAAAAAAGAAACAAACCAATTCAAGCTGCTTGTCAAATTGCAGAGTGGAGACTTAAACTCACTACAAATTGGCCTAATTAAACCTTATTAACATCGGTACCCCGGGGTGGATTTTTGTCGCGGGTACAAAGGATGACACTGCCAATTTCCACATGCAATGCAGGCAAGTCTGATGCTTTTATGGGTGATTTTCCAAATGGGGACAGCAAACATGCCAGGCCCAGCGTCTCCGAGGCACATGGGATGTATAACTGCTCAGAAATTGCAGTTTTCATTCGGGCAAATTAAATGGAAATGAAAACAAAAGCCCTGTCCTGCCGGGGGAGAGTCTCCCTCACCGGGTCTCGGGCTGGGGGTCTGCTCAGGGCTCAGCCTCCCCTGGCCCACTGCCTCCTCTCACCCCGCTCTCCTTCTCTCCCTTCCTGACACCTAAGGGAAGGGCTCCCTTCGGACACTGTCCCTCTGCAGAAGTGGCTCTGTTGCCATTCGCTGACAAGCTTTCATTCTCCTGTGACCGTGAGGATGCAGTCGCTGCTGGATAAAAACAAGGAGGCCCGAGGAGCTGTCAGTTACGACACGGGAGGTGGGGCTGTCTGCTGCTTCCCTGCGCAGGTCCTGGAGAAGAACCGCCCACCGGGGACTCGGCGGGAGATGGACAAGGACAGCCAGCCGTCTATGGGTGGGGTGGAGTACGTGACTATGGGGGGACACAGGGACCACGGGAGACAAGGGACGTAGCCTCTTCTGCACACTGTGCTCTGGATTCCGGATTCCAGCCATCCAGCCGCCTCCTCGCCACCTACACTGGGAACTAACAGTCACCTGAAACTTTGCGTCTGCCCCGCCCCCTCACCTGCCCGCCCCCCACGCCTCCCAGTGACCTCATTTCAGTCAGCTTGAAATTGCAAAGCCTCCTGCAAGGGCTCGCCTGGAGGAAGCTTATTTGGAGAGGGAAACTTGGGGGAACAGTAACAAGGGGCTGAGAAGACTGAACTGGAAAGGGGGGAACCCCGCCCCAGGGAGTTGGAATGAACGGACTACTGCTGGGCGCTCCTGGGCTCGCTTCTGACTGGCCCTGTCTAAAGCAATAATTTTCTGTCTAAAACTCTGCGGCACACCAAAAATATATATTTTTTGCCAATCTGACAAAATAACAGGTATAATTTTGACTCATTCACACTGGACGGCTATTGTTGTGTTGGCTGTTGTCATTTTTCTTTTCTTTATTTGGCAGTCTAAGGGAAAAGAGGCCAGTGCCACTGACTAAGCAGTCAGGTATTGCATGTTTCAGATTCTTGCAGCACACCGGTTGAAAATCACTGCTCTAAAGAGATGGTTGATGTTACCCACCTGTTCCAGACCACCAATGGTCAAAAGTTGGCCCCGCAGTGCAAACTTCCTCAATCTTCCGGGGCTCCACAGGTGCCCTAACAGAGTATCTGCAGCCAGGTTGCACCTGAGGCAGCCCGTTGCTACGGCAACCGCTGGACAAAAAAGGTGAGTGAGAGGTTATGAGAGCATCCAACACCTGGGGGTCATATTCTTGACTCCATACTTTCTCCTCTCCTCATCTGCCACTCAGCAGTAATATCTGTCACCTCTTAAATTATATCCCAAATCTGAGCACGGCTCACCATCCCCACAGCTTTCTCCGGGGCCCACCATCCCCACCTCTCGTCCAGGCTGCTGTTAGTTGGCCCACGCAGCTCCACTCCTAACCTTGCGTCCCTCCCGCCCTTCCCATGCAGGACGGGCCGCTGCCAGGGGAAACCTTGAAGAATTCGAATCACAGCATGTCCGGCCTCTTTTCCAAACCCGGTGACTACTCATCTCAGCTGAAGTAAATGCCACCTCCCTTCTAGGATCCAGAAAAGCCTGTCTGTCTCCGTCATTTGCTCCCTTTCTGACCTCACCTTGTACGTCTCTGCTCCTCTCTCCCTCTGCTCCAGACACTGGTCCCCTCTGGCCTCCCGCTGTCTCCACATTGCCAGACGGGTTCCCATGTCAGGGCCTTTGCACCTGCTGTTCCCTCTCCCCACAATGCTATTCCTTCAGCTCCGTGTGTGTCTCACTCCTTGTTTATGTCTGCACAAATATCACCCCTTCAAAGAGACATTTTCGTAATCATCTAAAATAGTTTCTGTCCTAATCGGATGGCTCAGTTGGTTTGGAGCATCGTCCAGATTGCGCAGAAGTTGCGGGTTTGATTCCTGGTTAGGCACATGCAGGAACAGATCGATGTTTCTCTCTGTCGCTCGCTTCCTTTCTCTCTAAAATCAATCAAAAAAATTAAAATAGGTCCTTTCCCTCCCAGAATCCATTTTCTTTCCCTCGTTTTTCTCCTCACCTACACATTATAGATTTACTCCTTTGCTCTCGTCCTGACCTCCTCCAGTTAAGTGCCAGTTCTTGAAAGCAGGGACTTTGTTCTGTTTGCTGATATCTCTCTGTGCCTAGAACAGACCCTAGCACACAGTAGACAAAATTGTACTCGACGAGGGTCCCCCCGAAGGAACAGATGGCAAATCAATGTAAGAAGACACCTGCTTTTGTACATACACAGAACAGGTGACAGTGTGAGGGCGGACGGTCCCAGAGCTTGGTGCGCACCCTGGGAGATGCTGCCCTCTTGCTCCGCCCTCCATTGTCCATGTTGGGTCATACTGGGGCCAGGTGGCAGCATGGCCAGGAAGAAGCTGCTAGTCATGGTCACCTCAGATCTGGGTGTTCTTATCAAGGTCCCCAATATCACCTAGGGGAACCTAAGTACGTGTGTTTCCTCCTCCTTCACCCCAGGAGTCTGTTGGAAAGAGCCACGATGTCAGTGAGAGCCTTTCTGGAGAGCTCTGACCACCAGGTTTCTCTCGGCACAAATATGCAGTTTCTTCCTTGGGATCAACGGGCCTGCTTTTCCACTATCGGAATAAGTTCCAACCGAGGAGGGGATAGAGGGGAACATGCAATCAGAGTCCCGATTTTACATTTCAGTGTCTTGCATGGGGCCACACGGTCAGAAAAGAAAAGAGGAAAAGTACAGGCCTTGGTGCTGGGTTGCCAAGTAACTGGTATAAAATGTAAGAACCTGGCTAAGGAGGCTGATACTATATGACTAAGATAGTGTCCTACTTGGGTGGGTGGGTGGGCAAATATGGTTCACAGGCTAAATCTAGCCCACGGCCTTTTTCTGTAAATCGTATTTTATTGCAACTCAGTGATAGTCATTCCTTATGAGTTGTCTAGAATTGCTTTCATGCTACAAGGACAGAATTGAATATTTGTGACAGAGATAGATAGCCCACAAAGACAAAAATGTTGACTGTCTGAACCTTTACAGAAGTTCGACAACCCCTGACCTAGTGGGAGGAGCCATGAACTGGGAACTTGATTAATTAGGATTCTAGTCTCTGCTGTATAACTATTTATGTGAACAACTGGTCTACCCTCAGTGAGAGTCAGTTAATTTAAAAGCTCTTAGCCTAGGCCAGTGGTTCTCAAAGTGTGCGCCCTAGAAGATTTCCAGTTGCACCCTATGGTATTCCAGAGAAATATGTGCCTGTTGGGGACCAAAAAAACCCAACAGGGTTATTGGAGTTTAGATTTTTGGGGGACAGAGGTGTGGGGAATTGGCTGTAAACTGATAGTCTGCCCAACATCCCACCTCACTTGCCTGATTAGGTTGCAAAAGGCTGTTAAGCTGTGGTGCTGGATTGTTTACACTACCCCTCATGTTCCCTGGAAATACTGGAGGCAAGTTTCTTCTATCCTTTGTTTGGTGTAAAGTTAAGATGATATGTATGGTGGGGTTTTCTGCACTTGGTAAAATTCTTGGGTTACCTTGGAAACATGATCAGAGACCATTGATTTGCTAATGGCCTCACTTTGCCCTATAAATAAAGCAAGATGGGTTTTTGGGTACCCTTTGTTCTTGCCAGCAGCAATTACAGGGCCACCCCTCCCCCCATATTTTCTTAATTCCACACCGTTCCCACTCGAGACCTGGAATTACTAGCTGTGCTGGTTCACAGCATGTGCCCAGATATAAAAATAAATATAGTTACTCTATTATACCATTTCATTACAGAAATACCGCTCTTTTTGTTAACACATCATTATTATATTTATTATTAACACATCATTATATTATTTATGTTTCTCATAAACACAAAAATAAAAAACTTAACACATTTGGGCCGGGACCTGCCGAATTACTATTTTTTACTAAGAATGTATCTATATATAAAAAGATAATTATTTTGTCATTTCTTAATTTTTTTAACCCCCGTTTTTTATAATTTTTAAAAAGTATAACTCAAAAAATATAACATAAAAATGTCTTTTAATGTCAGAATAAATTTAATTTTGTCGTATTTATTTCTTTTAATTACCATAAAAGCACATTTGGACTTTATATTTCTTCTTTAATATTTGACTTAATTATTATAACATATTTCTCAGTAATTTGTATATAGTGTGCCTACAATTATTTGTAGGATTTTAAATGCACCCCGACTTCAAAAAGTTTGAGAGCCACTGGCCTAGGCCCTGGCCGGTTTGCTCGGTGGATAGATAGAGCATCAGCTGGTGTATGGATGTCCTGAGTTCGATTCCCTGTCAGGGCAGATAAGAGAAGCCACCATATGCTTCTTGCCTCTTCCTTCTCCCCCTTTTCTTTGTCTACCCTTCTCGCAGCCAGGGGCTCAAATGGTGTGAGCATTGGCCCTGGGTACTGAAGATAACTCAGCTGAGTCAAGCACCTGCATCAGGTGTTAAAAATGGCTCAGCTGATTTGAGCATCATCCCCAGACACGGGTGGTTGGGTGAATCCCAGTTGGGGTGCAGGCAGGAGTCTGCCTCACAATCTCCAATCCTCTCACTTATAAATAAATAAATTTTAAAATGGTATGGAGTTTATTCTGCACCCTGTCGATTGCATAGGGCTATAGTGACAATGGAATGAGAACTGGGAAGATGCTGAAGCCTGACACTCTCTCCTAGTGATCACTGAAATGGAAGCCCAAGCTAGACCTCCACGGTCTGCCCACAGCCGCACCTCTGGCCTCGGTGGAGGCGATGGCTCCACGGGTGACCTGCCCGGACTTGGGATATTGTGGGGAAGCCTCCAGCTGCCCCTCAGAATGCTTCCCATGCTTAGAAGAGAAGACGTGCAAATGATTCCAAATCACAAACATAGTAAATGTGGAGTCGCGGTGGAAGGGACATCCTGGAGCGCATGCCGTCCTTGTAGGACTGTCCTTGCGGGCTGGCCTCTTAGGACATTTTTGCTGCTGTTCAGCTGTGTCCGTGCGGTTCCTATACCTCAGGTTAGGAAGAGTTTTTGTTTTCTGATTTGTTCTGTTTTCTCATCTTCAAAGCCCTCTTCTCATTTCCAGGAGTGTCCGCGGGGCCCCTGCACAGAGCATGGGGTTTGCAGCCAGAGAAGGCTGGCTTTATATTCCAGGCTCCTCATTACTATGTAGTGTGACCTCAAAAAAGTTGCTCAATCTTCCTAAAGCCCTGTTCCATCGACTGTAAAATGAAGACTATCCATCCCCATTAAATCGCGGTGAGAATTTTAATGAGATTACACACCTCCCACCGCCACCCGTTCCCTGCCCTTTATAAAAATAGCTCGCTTGCAAATGAGATGGTTTAAAGTCGGAGGCAGCCTATTGTCATTTCCAAGAGATGAATCCTGGCATGTCTGATTTTTTTTTTTTATAACTCTGCTAACATATATTTAGAAGGTATGGGGGAGTTCATCCCTCACTTCTTTTAGAACAAGCTCCCAGAGGTCTGAGGATGTTGAAAGCAGGAATATATTTAAATGCAGACATAGATCACAGGAGGACAACAGCCTCCCATGGAGCCAGATAAAAGACTGGCTGGTGAGCAGAGAGCCAGAAATCCACAAATGTCCTGGGCATTCTCCCCATTGTTTTATTTGAAAGGCCAGGGGGACCCCAGAAAAGCCAAAAGCCCTTGTCAGAGTCCACCGAACTTTCCAGATACAGAAACAAATACTTTTTCGTTTGTCAGAGAACATTTCTACTTCCATGGCTATGAACCTAGGACTCTGATAAGATACTAGCATTCTCTGGGCCCCGTGCTGTGCCTCTGTCTTCGATGGAGCCCGCGCTCCTTACGGACAAGAGGGTTAGAGAGGAGAAGTGGCCTGCCCACGTGTGGGCGGCTAGTACTTGTACAGGGCAGGGCCAGGATGGATAAAGCCCACTTCACTCATGTGATTTCCCTAGCCACCTGGAAGCCCCAACAGGATGGCCCACAGGAAGTGGGTATTCTCCTGAGTTCAAGCATCCTGCTCATTACCTGAGGGAGGAGACAGGTGAGGGAGATGGAATCATCAGCAGCCATTGCCCCGGGAGGGGTGGGAGTAAAGGCTTCCCACTAGATGGCCGCGGACACCACCTTGGTGAGAGAGGAGGCACCTGTTACTGCTCTCCATGTGGCTTCCACTGGAATACAGGGTAAGAGGTGAGTGGGGACGTCATAGTCCGCTCCCCAGCCTTCTCTGACACCACCCCAGCAAGGGAGTTTGGCTTCTGGTTACAACCCGGTGAGTGTAGAAGTCTGCGCTTCCCAGCTGGCCTGCCCAGTGGTGGCGCAGGTGGGGAATGGGGTAGCTGTTGCCTAAACATTTTCTGTCTCGTGGGATCGCCCTTTCCTCCGTTCAGGGTAGACAGAGCAGGCATTTCTTGGGGCTCTTCTGTCCCCGTTGGCAATTCTGGGCTGCTGGTTTCCCCAGCTCCTAATTTAAGGTATAGTCGGCAAAAAAGAAAGCTCAGGAATCTCACCATTGTGTCATTCCTTAGAGCTCAAGGACCCTCGGCAGTCTGCCTTCTTCTCTCCATGATTCTGAGGCTTCTTATTTGTCCATCTTCCACAAGATGTTCAGCTCTTCCTGCACTTGTACTGATCAATTTCTCTAATGTTTAATCCACACGAAATCTCCTCTAGCGTACGGACCTGCTGAACCACTACTTGGCCAAGTGTCAAACCAACTTATGAAGGACCTCAAAAAAAGCCCTTTGCCTGTGAGTTATGATGGCACTGAGTTTTACACATTTGTTTGAAGATTGACACGTCTTTGTGTGAGGAAACTGAGTCTAAGTCTATAAAATAAATTTTTACTATTCCTAAGGTTTACCATAATTTGCATTCAACAGCTTTTTTTTATGTTAAAAAATTTGTATGTGTATCATATGCTTTGTGCCTGATGCTTTACACAATAGTACTTCGTTTAGCTCTCTCGGTAACCCTGTGCAATAAGATTTTTACTTTGCCAACAACAAAGTGAACTACCTTGCCTATGGTTACATGCTAATTAGCAACTGAGTTTGGATCCTAACTTAAGTTTCCTGATTTATACTCAATTTTTCTTTCCGTACGTGTTCTGGAGGCTGAATATTTTTCCTCGCAGACTGATGGATTGTTTAGAACCTGCCAGGTTTGGATAAATAAAGCACTGTTATTGAATATCTATCACAGAGATATGAAAATGCTTCAGTGAGATGCATCTTCAACATCCTCTTTGTAATATATTTGTTACGAGGTTTGTAAAAAAACCTGTCAGCCCTCTTCCCAGGGGAGGAAAGAAACAACAGCTTACAGAACTCAAACCATGGAACTATAACCAAAGCAGCATTTTCAATAATACCTCAGATAGCTTTAAAATTTTTCCCTTTATGACAATGTATTATTGTTGCCTTAAATGATTTGGGTTCAAAGAAGACAAAAGATCCTGCTTCCCCCCGTCCCCCCATTTTATTTTTACCAGGGTGGAGTCTCTACTCATCTCTCCTTGAAGAACCACCTTTCCAAAGTTGGTGAATTCAACCTGAAGGATAGGTTAAATGGGGGAAAAATAATAGCATTAAAGTATTTCTGAAATAGCAGAAGTCTTCATTTCCGTTTGTGCTCGAGCAGGGATGACTTGAAAGTGGGGAACGTAAGCTGATGTCTCAGGATCCATGAAAGTTGCAGAAATAATTTTCAAAGATAAGTGAACAATGAGTCAACAATACAGCTGGTGTTAGAGGAGCGGAAAAAGGCAGAGGCTGGTGAGCCCACGCTGCGAAGTTGGGTCCAGCAAGCGGTTGAGGGCTTGCGTACGAGGGCCCTAGGTGTGAGACTCACGAACGACTGGACAGAAAGGTGGTGCTCCTAGTGACTGCAGCTGCCCAGCCGGGTGCCCAGTGCCCTGGAGTCCTCTGGTGCACCTGCGAGGGGACTCAGGCTGCACCTTTCAGCCGGAGACACAGGGGACCTTCTGGGAGTGAACACTTGACTCCCCAACTGGGAACAACAGCTTTTATGATTTCACAGGAGATTGGCAGTCAGATGTCAGTTCTGGGACTTCAGTCAATGTCGAGGTTCAACCTGGGAGAGGTCTGCGTTCAGCCACACTTGACATGGTTCGGGCCTGTGATTGGTCCACCTGGAGGCGAGTGAAAAGGTAATGAGGTAGAAATAAGATTTGAAGAGCTAATGATTGAGATTTTCTAAAACGAGTGAGACACCAACTTACAGATCTAAGAAGCACTGTGAACTCTTCACGGGATTTTTTTTTTAAAGAGCAAACACGCCTGGGCACTTTGTTATCCAATCTCTGAAGACCAAAGACAAAGTAAAGCTCATTACTTTGAAAGAAGCAACTCGAAGACAAACACCTGACCTCTCCACGGAAACGAGAAATTCAGAGGAGAACGGATGTTAGCGGTCGAGTACTTCGGTACTATTAAGCCCTAAGAAAAGAGAGAAAATAAATGCCAAACGAGAAGTCTACGCGCAGCAAAAAATATCCTTAGAAATAAAACCAAAACGTATTGCTGAAAATATGTTTGCAGAAAAAAAAAACAACAAAAAGCGGGGAGAGAGTTTATGGCCAGAACACACGCACGCAAGGGAATTTTCAGGCGGAGGAGAACGCTCCTAGAGAGACACGTGAAGATTCAGCGGGGAACGGAGATGCAGGGGAGAGGGTCATTGGGCGGATGAGCCAACGCTCCTGGCGCGAAACAGTAACAACAGCGTCTTATTTTTATCAACTGCAGGGCATGACCACGGCCTAACAACGACACAGAAAAGATGGGGAAGAGGGTGAAAGGAGATAAAAGGGTGCCGGGGAACTTGAAAAAAAGCAGGAATTGGAAAAATGGGGCGAGAGGCCAGTGCCCCAGGTGGGATGTGAACGCGGGTGGGGGGTGAGGGTAGTTCGTAGCAGCGTCTGGGTTATCTTCAAACCTTCCTGTGATTGTGGAATTCACACGTGCTGGTCACCGGAGAGGGGAAGGCTACCCCCGAGAGCCGCCAGTCCGGGGTCAGACTGTGCATATGGTATATTCCGGCCCACCGTTGACCTCAGTAAATCCTACTATTATAATTGCAGCCATCCAGGGAAAATCAAGCCCGCACCCCCTCTCCAATCCCCACTGAGCTGCACGGAAGCTGTCCAGTTAGGGATGCTTGTCTGAGGCTTAATTATCACCAAAACCACTAAAGCAGGGAACAGCATCTTTCACACACAGAGGTGTTTTGATAGAAGCTAACTGGTGGTAAGAGTTCTAGCCTTCAGGCTTCATGATAAAGGGCTCCGTCCTGGGCTTCCTCCCTCCCTGGCGGCCTATCACATCTCTGCTTTGATTAGCTCCATCTGACAGGAAATCAAGGAGGTGGTAGAGCTCTTGGCACCTGATACAGGACACAGTGGGGGAGCCAGGACTGGGCTCCAGGCAAGATGGCCGAGTCTCCACCATCTTCTAGGGAGCCTCCTGCCTCTGCTGATGGCTGCCTTCCCCGCCTGCCTTTGTCTCTCTTTGTCTCTCTCTCCCTCCATCTCTCCCTCCCTCCCTCCCTCCATCTTTTCCCAGGTCGCTGGTTGAAGCTCCGCTTCTGCCCTCAACTAACGGGTCCTCTTCCGTGCTCTTTGTTGACTTAGCTACAAGGAGCTGTGGGGGCTGGTGCAATGACACTGGAGGAAATGACAGTGAACGGCCCTCCCCACTCCCCTGTCAGACCTGTTTCTTCTGCAGCTGTTTCTTGTAGCATCATCAATAAAATGCATTCATTGGCTTTGTGGCTACAGGTGGGCTTGGCCCAGGCCACTCTGTTCCCCGCCAGCACCCAAGTCCGGAGGGGACCTCCAGGGACAGCCTGGATGGTGACGGCTCCAGAGCAGGGAGGAGAAGGAGGTGGAAAATGCCCAGTCTCAGGGGGACAGTGACACAGACGCAGGAAAATAGGCAATTTAATCCAACGAGGGCCAGGCACTCTAGACTGGGCCCTCTAGAAAGGGCCAGGCCTCTTCCTTTCTGTGTTCTTATTTCCTTCCGGGTCTTGACGTACCCCACAGGGGCTCACAGCTGGGTGTGCAGCAGAAGAGAGGGGATACGTCCATGGGAGGGACGTCTCTTCCCTAAAATGATTTATGCCAATGTCACACCTAATATGCGTAGCTGTCAAAAGGGTTGGCCCTCCGGGTGCGCACAGGGTAGCTCTCCAGTCCTCTTTTCGCCAGCTCTGAGTGGGCAGCTATCAGAACCAGGGGGACCAGGGCACCATGTGTGTCCGTTCCCGGAAGCAGGGGCCAGGCTGAGGGCAGGCATCTGGGAGGACCAGCCGCAGAAGCCAGTGGCCTGAGTCACCTGAAGGCTGGATGATGGGCAGTAAGCTGGGGAGGGCTGGCTTTCTCAGTCAAGACCAGTTTGGACATGGCAAGTGCCTGGGGCACTGCCACGAATTCTGCCCCTCTCAGGTTGCCTGACGACGGGCCAGTCACTCATTCCTTGCCAGGTGAAGACATCCAGATGTACCAACAGTGGCAAGGCAAAGCTTAAGTGGGGCCCGAGACTGGGGGGGCACCTATGTTTCAGGCCGTGTGCCAACCCCCTTCAGCTGGAGGACTGGGTTGATACCATAGGCCAGACTCTGACAGGAGAGAGGGTGCTGGTCCTTAGGCAGCGGAAGTAAGGAGATGTGGCCTCCAAGCTGTGCGTCTGCTGCTGCTGCTGGGGCTTCCGACCATCCCTTACAGGGTTCACCGCTCGTCCCACCGGCAGTGGGGGTCACGATATTTCCATGGAAGATACTTCTGTGCTGAGTGGAATGACACTTTGAGTGGGGAATGAGTCAGTTCCGCCTTCCCTTAGTGCCAGGTTGCAAGGCAAGGAGGTCTAAGCCTTACCAGTCTTCCAGCTGGAGCTAAGATTATTTTATTAAAAAAAAATTTTTTTTTAATTAGAAATCTGTTTTTAAGATCATTTTCCTGTGGAAGAAAAAGGAGGCGTAGAGATGGGTTCCCAAGGGGCAGAGCTCGGTTTCCCCGGGGCAGGCCCCCGGGCAGGTACAAGCCGCTGGGCTGGAGTCTGCTGGCTTCCCTGGGCCACAGTGTCACAAGCCAGCCCTCTCCCTCTGCACCCATCCTGCTCACAGTCCCCACTCACCAGCTTGTTGTCACTGCGTCCAGATTGCTGAAGTGAGTGTCAGTTTTACCTTCCTTCAGTTCTTTGTTCCGTTTTCCACGGCCCCACGGACAGGCTTCCAGAGGAGAACGGCGCAGCCCAGCGCGGTGTGGCTCTGTGTGGCTCTGTGTCCTGGCTGTCGCACAGTCCCGGTCTTTCCAGGCCCTGTCCGGGCTTGCCAAGAGTGAATGAAATGTTTCCACAGAGTCATGCGCTGGTCGCTTCTGGGGAGCCCTCTCCCCCCTCTCCGTGGTGAACAAGGGAGATGGACTCCCCTAGTCAGGCTCCTTTGGACAAAGGAGAAATAGAAAACATGAAAGGCCCTTCTAGAGATGGGGGGGCGGGGAGAATGGACAGGTCTGGGCTGAGAACAGGCTTGTCCTCGGAGCAGCAGACAGGACAGAAAACGGCAGGGCTCTGCTGACGGGGATGCTGGGAAGCGGGGACTTACGAGCCACGGGCCTTGGAGCACCACAGTCACTGATGGTAGTGACAGGTGCCAGTCCCCTGACTCGCTCCTGATGGAGGACTCTAGAAGGCCAGCCCCCCCACACACTCATTTATGCAACTTAGAGGTGACTTCCTGGGCTTGCTCATTCGCTGTGACCTGCCTCCTGGTAGCTGGCCTTCTGGCTACTGATTGCCATGGTGACCATCTGCAAGTGCCTGGACCCGTCTGGTACCGACAGTACTGTTGCAGTGCTTCTCTCCTCTCTGTTCTGAGAGACCCAGTGGGTTCTCCTTGCCAATCCCCCAAATGAGGGAGTGGGAAGAGCCTCAGTTTCCCCAAAAGTGTCACACTCTCTTTTGGACCCACAAAGCAGCACTGCCTGCGTTTTTTCATATCCCAATTTCTCTTTGGCTCTTATTTCCATTATAGCTCTGTCTCTTCTGAGGACTCCAGCAGCCCAGAGGACCGGGCTGGAGGCCAACCTGAGTGTCATGGCTTTGGGACAGGGGTCCTTCATGTCTCTCCCGGGGGTTGGTCCCTCAGTGAGATTTGTGCATGGCTGTTTCCATCAGCTCAGCGTCATTCTCCACTGGGACATTTCTTCAGCCTGTTGCTCTCCTGGAATGTAGGGGGTCTTTTGGAAAGGAGTTGACTGTTACTTCCAAAGCATTTAGGGTATGTCTTTCCCCCCAAACTTCCCCTTTCTTTCACACAAACAAATCATTGCGAGGTTTGTCCCACCAGCACTGCGTTTCAGACACCTATAAACAGCAGAGGGCTCATGAGCTGCTTAAGGTGCTGTCCCATGACCCTCACGCCATAGCCCGGCTCCCGCATCTAGCACCTATGGCGGAAACGGCTAATGAAACAGCTCCTTCCTGGTGAGTCTCTGAGCCCTTCTCAACACTGCACACCAGACTGCTGCCACCAGGCCATCAGAGCTGACTCTCAGGGTGACACCGTTCTGCCTGCCTTAGCTTAGGCTGCTCACTGCCTCCCCTCCCTCTAACCAACAACACACCTATCCCTGCTGCAATTGAGCAAGTACTTACAGCCAGCTTGCACATTTGTTTCAGACTCATGAGCAAGATGTACATGTACTGGATTGGGGTGACCACGCCTCTTCTCGCTGGGCCTTTGCCTCTCATTGGCTGGGTAAAAGAAGGTTGGACTCTAGATAATGTATTGGTCCAATCAGCTGTGACTTATCCTGGGAGGCGGAGAGGGCCGCCTGAGACTTACCCAGCACCATCTCTCTCCTCCAGCAAATCCTTTGACAACCAGGTCACCCCTGACGGGAAGAGCAGCTGCAACAAGTAATGAGCACTTATTATGTAATTATTAACCTATTAGGTAATATGTAATTGTGTAAGTATCTAACTTACTATGTAATAAGTGCTGTGTGCCCACTTTTTCTCCTGACACAGAAGAAGAGGGAGATGATGAATGTTAGCTCAATTGTTTCCATGAATTAACCTTGTCTGTCGGATTCTCGAACGGGTGGCAAAGTGGGGTGGGAGTTGGGAAAGAGGGAGATGAAATGCAGTAGGAATTTAACATGTGCGATAGTTAAAAGGTGTTCTCTTCATGGGTGTATCAAACAAATAACTACAAAAGCAAGCACAAACAAATAAGATAATACCCTCAATTCTAGCCTTTCTTGAAATCTGAGACTCAGTGATGCAGCTGTGTAGCTAAGGGCTAGCAGTCCGTTGCTTCTGACTCTCCCCCCACGTTCCCGTTACTGCACGGTCCTCCAGCCTGATGCGCAGGGCGTGACCATGTGGCTGCCTTTCTCCCACGTCTCCTCACGGCCTGGCACTTCTCTTCTGTTTGCTGGCTTTGCTCGGCCCCCCGCAGGTCAGCCCCTTGCTGCACTCAGGGATTCCAAGGGTCTACAGACCCTCCTCTGACATCGGACCTCCCTGGACTTTTGCCTGGTTCCTGGACCCAGCCCGCCGCTCTGTTCCAGGCCTTGGAACAGAATGCCCACCCGGCTTCTCTGCCCAGCACTCCGGCTGCTCCGCGGTTGGGGGGCGGGGCTCATCGTGACTTTTCTCAGCTGAGGGCTCCATCTCAGGCCCACGTCGTCTCCCACTGCCTTCCTGCTTCAGCAGGGTTCCCTCAATCCCAGGTTATCGGCTTCCCTGTCCCTGCACTTGGGATGTGGTGAGATGTAGGCTTTGTAGCTCCCCTTTGTTTTCCGGTCCGGAAACGAAGTTCACATATCATTTCCTCTCAGCTGGGTTGTTGGTCCGCACTCCAGGGGACAGACAAGGGGAGGAGAGACACGCAGTCTTGTACAAGCAACGAAGCTGGAACATAACTGTGTCCTCCGCCTGTAATTCCCAATGTTTTCTTTTGGGAAGGGTAGCTGCACTCATGCTTAGCTTTGTGTCCTTGATTTTTACTCCTGAAGGGTGGACCCATCCGTTCCACCTAGAAGCAGCTTACAGTTTATTATCCCAACTTGGGATCCCCTGAGAACGAAAGAGGTGCTATTGCTAATTATGCCAGAACAGGAATAAAAAGGAACCATTGCAGGCAACAGTTATCTTCTTATCTTGACCTCACCGTTAGCAGCCAATATACAACAAAATCCCCTTGATCAGTGGCTATACTAGGACCATTTTTCTAGGAGGTCATAGATGGATGTGACAACCACCAAATGGATGTAAATTCAGGAAGATCTATGTGCAGCTCTTGGGTTGATGGATTTCTAAATGAATGTTCCTGGACAAGTAGTTTCTATGGTGGCTCTTAGTTTTCCCATCTGTATAATGGGTATAATGATAACTATTTCATGCATGACTTTAAAGATTAAATAAGGTCATGTATATAAAGCATTTGACTTGGGATACAGTTCAAAGAATTCTAGTTTTTTCCTTTCCTGCATCCTTCTCTAATGAAACCCACAGAGTATGCCAGCTCTATTCCAGTTCTTCCCTACAGAAGAGAAGGTAGTCTGTGGGTTACTCAATCTTCTATCTTTCTAAAAATTAATGATTGATTGATTGATTGATTGATTGATGTTTAGAGAGAAAGGGAGAGACACAGAGAAAGAGACTAAGAGAGAGAGAGAGAGAGATCAATTTATTCTTTTACTTATTTATGTATTCATTGCTTGAGTCTTATATGTGCCCTGACTGGGGATTGAACCCACAAATCTTGTCCTATCAGGACCATGCTCTTAACCAACTACTCAGTCGGGGCTTCCACTTTCTATCTTAAATGAATTCTAATTCTGCGTTCCTTGAATCTTGTAACATACCCAATAAAAGGGCTGAAATTCAATGCATTAAGGGAAGTGATTTTAATGTATGAGACAGGGAGATTTCACTCATGACCCAAATATGCAGGACCATGAGAGGCATTCAGAGGAAGGTGATACTAGGTGATAAGAATGGAAAATATCACTCGTGTGCTGGGCATAATGAAATCACCGAGGAGACGGCTAATAGCTTCAGGATGAACCCTGTTAGCTCTGGACCACTGGTTTTAATTCCACATCCAAAGCTATTATTCCTGTTGCTGGCTGCTGGGAGAGGAGACAGACTGGAGCCGATTGAAATGCTGTGGAGAGTGTGGTCTCCACTGGAAACCTGTGCCCTTGACTCAGTCTTCGCTGCCTCATTCTCTCAACCTCAGTTTTCCCACCTGCAGAATGGGCACAACCATAGGTACCGGACAGGATTGTGATTATAATAAGGTGACCAGATTTTAAAATTGGTAAAGCGGGACACCATTGATGGGGGGGGGGGGGCTCTTGATTAAAAATTTGGTCTATATGGAGCAAAAAAAAATTTTCATAGAATGCAAATATAGTATTGTAATATATTTTCTTAAATTGGGACTTTTTAAAAATGCCACGGGACAAATTGTTAAAAATTGGGACTGTCCCGCCAAAAGCGGGACATCTGGTCACCTTAGATTATAATGAAATGAGAAACTAAATTTCGAGAAAAGGGACCCAGCAGACACTGGTCTTGTGTGACTCAATTACAACCTAAAATGGGTTAATCAGTTAATTTTTTCTTCTTTAAGAATTCGAATTGGATCTGCACTTGATCTTAGCCAAAAGGCTGAGAGGCGACACGAATTGAATCTGGAAAACCATACACACACTTGCACTGCTTCTTTTAACTTCAACTAGATTTTTCTACAAGGTTTAATGAAAAGTTGTTGATCTTAGAGCTTTGGGGGACCAGATCCGTAAGACCCGCTGATTTCAAGTGAGAAGTTCAAGGGCCCCGTTAGAGACCCCCTACTTTCCTCAGGCCATTTTTGACCCCCACCCCCAAATTTTGATGTTATGGGAATTAATAATAGTTGATCTTCTAATAATGGGATGCATATTCAGTGTCTATAGGAAATGCTGGGTAAACAAAATTAAACAGATTTGTTACCATCTAGTTTTGAGATATTTAAATGAGCCGATATCGGGCCATGTCACTTGTGTTGTCTCATAAATATGTTTGACCACGGTCATAACTTTTGTGGGATATGATTAAAGACCAAGCGTCCTTGGCATGCTTCGGAAATCACTCTTCTAAATAATGTTTATGAAATTAGAAGAAAATGTTTACATTGTGATATATAGTGAGAAAACAAGCTACTAAATTTTATGTGCTATGAAATCCTGATATGTTAAAATGTATTTAAGAGACTGGCAGGAAATACATGAAAATATTAACTATAAGTAGTAATCTTAGGAGTAGAGAAGAATTATGGATAGTTTTTGTATTGATTTTAGTCACCTATATTTCCCAATCGTTTAGGTATTTATTTCTTTACAATGAACTTGTATTATCTTTATAAACCAGATCATTTACGTTTCTTTCTTCTTTTGGTTAAACAATCTTAGAAAAGGTTTTCTTTTCCAACGACAAGGTTAGATCCACCTGAACAAAATTTGCCTTTTGTTACATCCTGAGAAGATGGAAGAAACATCAAAAGCCTGTAGAAGCCCTTGAGGGAGTTTGAAGGCGGTAAAGGCAAAGGCTATAAACCGAAGAAGAATACACCAGGTCTAAGAATGGAAAGAGAAAAGTGTGGTCAAGGGCCACTGAGGGCCTCCAGAGAAAAAATGAAAAACATAACCCTTCTTGGAAAATAGAAGAAATTTCATGGTAAAAAAGAAAAAATATATATAATAAAAAGAAAAGACTGGGTTTTTGTGAGACTGACCGAGGAAGAAAAGCCAGCTAGTAGCCCACAGCCAGATGGACGGTAGGAGGTCCCCTGATCACAGCCCACCTTCCCGCCTCAAGCCAGACCACCTCTGAGTCATCTGGACATATTAACAGAAGGACAATAGAGGGATCCATTCACTTGGAGGCTCCATGAGCCTGTGTCTGGATTCTGAATCACAGAGGCCAGAGGAAGAGCAAAGGGCGGGAGGGAGGGCTGTCAGTGGACAGGGCTGGCAGAGTGGGCGGGCCGTGTGGACAAGTGTGTGAGCCCCTCGGATTCCTGATGGCCCCCTGAGTGAATACACTCTGGACCTCGATGGTCTGGGTTTAAGTCTGAACCCCACAGCTGACACTTGTGTAGCCTTGAGTGCTTTCCTTAACCTCTCTGTGCTCAGGTTTCTGTATAATGGAGACATTTATGGCTTAGCGCGAGCCCTTTATAAATGGCAACATTGGTATTAATAAAGAAATGCAGAGCACCTATAAATAGTGACCCAGGGTTCCCTAGATTCTAATGCCTGAGACTGCCATCCTCATTCCTGGACTTCACGTTGCTATATAACGAGGGGTATGTCGACCACAGGCCATATTCACATGACACTGAGCCAGGGAAGCTTCTGACCTGGCTTGCTCCACTCTGGACCCCATAAATATCAGTGCAGTTCTCAACTGAGTCCAACTTGTCACCAGTACCAGGGCACCTCTTTAGCTTGTGACTTGTGTTCATCAGGCTTTTCTTCCACACCGCTGTGGAACAAACAACCTCCCACACCCCGCACCAAACAGGAACAAATATTTATTTCTTACTCACAGGCTCGTGAGTCAGCTAGGGCCCTGTGGTGCCTTGCTGGGCTCAGCAAGGTTTGGTGTCAGGCTGGAGACACGGCTGCTCTGTGGGAGTCTCCTTTCCAAGACTGGCTGATGGCTCCCTGGGTCGTGCTCAGGTCCCGATGAGTGAGACACGCAGGAGACTCCAAGGGACAGCAGGGAGCAGGCTGTGTCTCCCGATGCCTCAGTGTGGAACATGCTGTCACCTCCACCGACAGGGAATTTGCAGTTTCTGCTGGAAATTGTTTTTGGTTTAGAGCTTTCATCAACTGACTGTCTATTACTCTAGTAATGTGTGCGTATGTTTGTCTATGGCACAAATACACTGCTCACAAACATTAGGGGATATTTCAAAATGAATATGAAGTGATTTAAAAAAAGTAGTTGATTTTTATTAAACAAGAACATCAGAAAAGCAAACAACATGTCCAAGAAAGTTCAATTATGCAAATGAGATGCAAAACCAACTTGTATTTCATTGGTGAAAACGCACTATACAGAAGGCTGAAAGTGCTGGAGTATCTGCACATTCCTGATCCCCTAATTTTTGTGAGCAGTGTGCGCACACACACACACACACAAATATGCATGTCTATGTATATATACACACAAACATACAGACAGGCATGTTAAATGGAGACTTTCTCTTTAAAATATTCAACCAGTAAGTGATGAGATGAATGAATAAATGGCCTTCCACAAAAGTGTCCCCTGTAGAAGCCCATGAATACCGACTGCGTGGGGGAGGCAATGAATTCTGGCTCCAGCCTTCTAACATCCTCGCTCATCCTCGAAGTCACTCATCTGTGATGACTTCTGTTTCCTGTTATCGGTGCTCACCCGTCCTCCCTGACGTTTCTATCTGTCCCAAAGCTAGAGTTTCAAGCTGTGCATAATTTCCTTCCTCTACATTCACATTATTATTTACCATCTCAGTGAGTCAATCGACCTCACTCGGATCACTGGGATTCTCTTTCAGTTTCCTCCGGGAACAATTCTTTTTCTGGGCACTGTCGTTTGCTTGGTTTTATCCTGGATGAGCAGAAAGGGCACATGCCACACCCCGGGGGGCAGGGAGAAGAAGTTCACTCCCTGCTCCTGAAACCTGCCCCTCTCGCTGTTCACCCTTCTAGAATCATCAGCTGCTGCAGACAGGTGGATGCTCACGTCAGCTTGTGGGAGTCACGTCTGTTTGATGCAAGCGGACTAGGAGAATTACTGCAGTGTCGGCTTTGGCAGGTATGAGCTTGGCTGGCCACGGGAGCAATCACGCGCAATGCTCTCAGGCAAAAATGAGGTGGCCCCGAGCTGGGGTGCTTCAAGGCCGCCGAGGCAATCTCCCTTTCAAATGGGGTGAGCGGGCTGGCAACTTTGGGTACTACCACTGCTCAGGATAGTCAGAGTAATGAGAGACACGGCAGAAATGCCAGAGAGAGTGTACCGCCCCCCGTTTCCGTGTGGGTGCGATGCTTGTCCCCTCCAGGGCCCTTGGTACATTTTGTCTGATTTTCTGATTGGCTGATCACGTGCATGGCACCTAACAGTAACAGCGATAAAAAACATCTACCACTTGATTGAGTGGCCGGTGCCCCGTGTGCGATGATGGTATCAAAGCCTCCTCCTGAGTCCGAGAGGGAGGTCCTGCTATGAACCCCAGAGGACAGGGGAAGACATGGAGCCTCCGAGAGGCTGCAGTGAGCGAGGAGGGGAGCCTCGTCGGCTGGCCCTGGAGCAGACACATGATGCACGACGTTATGCTGCTCTTTGGCACTTAGAACGTTTTAATTAATGTTGGTTGAGTGAGTAAATGGTCGCATGGATAATTGTTGAAGTAAATCAATTCGTGTGGGGATTTGACGGCAAATGCCTTTTCTGAGAATGAAAGGAGGGCTTGTTTGGTTCCTGCAGAAAGTCGCGCTGTTTATACATTGAAACTAAACTGTGCCCTTTAGTTGTACATCACCCGGTCCTTTCATGGGAGACCCACCTTCTCAGAGATCTTGTGCAGCAGACCTGAATGTACTGGAAAGACTGGGTTTGAATCCTGCTTCCACCACATGTAACTGTGAACTCTGGCAAGTTTCTTACCTCCCCGAGTCAGTTTACTCACATGTAAAATGTAGATCACACTACCCACAGCCTTGGGGAGATGGAGGAGACAGCTCAGTGGGTAAGATGCTTCCAGCTATAGTAGGTGTTCATTAAATGCTAGTTACCTTCGTTTTCCTCCTCTTCCTCCGTTTTCTCTTCCTCACGAGTAAAATGGGAAAGACGTAGAACTCTTACCTCCGGAGTTCTTATCAGGGTTAAATATAAAACATTGTGACTAGGGTCCCACATGTAGTAAGTATTGCATTAGTGTATGTTAATAATTTTTCTTTGGCACAGCTGTAATGGAGATGAGACAGAACAAGTCTATATGAAACGTTTTTTCTATCTGAATCAAGACATGACATAGAAAAAAAAAAGGAAATAAATAGCTCGCGTACCTTAGCTGCCTTTTTTGTTTAGGTTATTTGATTTTTTGGTTGTCTTTTAGAGGCCTTTCTTTCTTTCTTTTATTTTCTTTTTTCTTTTTTTGTGAGAGGAGGGGAGGCAGAGACAGACTCCTGCATGTGCCCAGACCAAGATCCACCCAGCAAGCCCACTAGGGGGAGATACCCTGCCCATCTGGAGCTGTTGCTTTATTGCTGAGCAATGGAGCCATTTTTTAGCAACTGAGGCAGAGGCCACAGACTTCAGCACCTGAGATCAACTTGTTCAAGCCAATCGAGCCATGGCTGTGGGAGGAGAAGACGGGGGTGGGGGATGGGGGAGAGATAGGCACTTCTCCTGTGTGCTCTGACCAGGAATTGAACCAGGGCCATCCACAAGCTGGGCCGACACTCTACCACTGAGACAACTGGCCAGGGCCTAGAGACATTTCACAATTGGTCAACTTAACTTGGAAATATTCAAATAACCTTTAATGGAAAACATTTTCCACACTGCCCTGGCCAGATTCCCCACTCAAGAGCTGATCTGCAATGCTGCTGATTTCCTCAGTTCAGAATAACATTTTATTTATTGAATGAAATGCGTTGTCAAAGACTTAAATACCAGGGAATACAAATGGAGAAAAGAGGCCTGGTGTGCACAGAGGGTCAGGTAAGGAAGGGGCTCTTCAGGCTCCACACGGAAGGCTGAGCCAGGGTGTGTTCAACCTCCCTCTGCATCTCACAGCTGGGCGGTCATGCCTGCTTCTCCGACTTGGCCCCGTGGACTCACTCCTCCTCTGGCAAGGATGTAATGGGAGTGACGGATGGACATGGAGCCCCTGGTTCCAGTTCTCCCGTGCCGTGTGATTTCAGACAAATGTGTCAGGCTCAGTTTCCTTTTTCTAAAACATCCTAACCAATGCCTACCTCAAGGATCTTCCTGAAGACAAAATTACGCCCATGTAAGAAAGCACCCAGCAAATTGTCAAGTGTTCTATCATCGTGGGGCCTTTCACTCCATGGACTGTTTAGGTCCATTCCTTGCTTCCGTTTTGGCTCCTTTTCTGGCTTCCTCCCTACTTGTATGCTTCCATAATTGTCCAGCAGTTTCTCTGAGTAACCCCCTGCTTTTTTCTGTCTGTTTGGCCTTGTCTCCCATGGAGGGTCACTGGTTGAGGGGCTGGTACGAGGCAGCAGCTGAGACTGGGGGGTGGCAGAAAGCTGGGCTGCCAGCTGCCTACTGCCTCCTCTGGAAGTGGGTCAAAAGGAAGGCAGATGGGAAATGCTGGTAGAGTCTTGTGTGGAGCCTCTGTGGGGTGGGGCCCTAAGAAATGTAGGCTTCCACAGGGGGCCTCAGTACAGGAGCAAGTGGGAGGGGAATTTCTAGGCCACCACTAACAAAGTCGACACTTGCCTCCTCTTTACCATGCTGAGATTCTCCTTTCTCCACGCGGATCATTCTCATCCATCCTGATACTGGGGACCTTTCTCTCAGCAAAGACTAACAGAGTCCCCATCGCATTATTCAATATGGTGGAATGACTTAGGCCATTGTGAAGGTCTGTGTGGTTTATGTGAGTGTGGCAGAGCCCCTTACATGGACAGGTGTTGACTCTAACATCGACATCCATAGGTCTTTATCTTATGTAGGACGCCAACCTGGGATCACATCTCCAATCCACCCTTCCCATCTCCTCAACCACATCCACCAACCCAACCCACCCCAACTCACCCCAGCCCAACCCATCCCAGCCCAACCCATCCCAACTCATCCCACCTCAACCCACCCAATCCATCCCACCACAACCCACCACATCCAACCCATACCACCCCAACCCACCCAACCCATTGTACCACAACCCACCCAACCCTTACCACCACAACCAACCCATCCCTTCCCATCCCAACCCAACCCAATCCAACCCACCCAACCCATCCCACCACAACCCACCCATCCCAATCCAAACCAACCCATCCCAATCCAACCCATCCCTTCCCATCCCAACCCATCCCACCACAACCCACCCATCCCAATCCAAACCAACCCATCCCAATCCAACCCATCCCTTCCCATCCCAACCCAACCCAATTCAACCCAATCCAACCCACCCAACCCATCCTACCACAATCCATCCCAACCCACCCAACCCATCCCATCCAACCCATCCCATCCCAACCCACCCAACTCATCCCACCACAACCCACCCAACCTATGCCACCATAACCCACCCAACCCATCCCAGCACAACCCACCCAATCTACCCAACCTATCCCACCACAACCCACCCATCCCATCCCATCTCCACCCAACCCAATTCAACCCAACCCATCCCAACCCATCCCATCCCAACCCACCCAACTCATCCCACCACAACCCACCCAACCTAACCCATCTCATCTCAATCCAACCCAACCCATCCCAACCCATCCCAACCCAACCCATCCCAACCCACCCAACCCATACCATCCCATCCCAACCCACCCAATTCATCCTACCACAACCCACCCAAACTATTCCACCACAACCAACCCAACCCATCCCACCACAACCCACCCAATCCACCCAACCCATCCCACCACAACCCACCCATCCCATCCCATCTCCACCCAACCCAATTCAACCCAACCCAACCCATCCCAACCCACCCAACCCATCCCATCCCAACCCACCCCAACCCACCCAACTCATCCCATCACAACCCACCACAACCCACCCAACCTAACCCATCTCACCTCAATCCAACCCATCCCAACCCAACTCAACCCATCTCAACCCAACCCATCCATCCCACCCCACCCCACCCCACCCCACCAACTTCCCTCACTAGCACCAGCCCAGTAACTTCCCAACTACTCTTCTTGCCTCCATTTTTTTCCTCTTGTCATCTTCCTATAATCCATTCTCCACATAGTGGTCCATACAGAACTTTTAAAAGTTCTTTTAAAAGTGTAAAGCAGACCATATTGCTCTCCTGCTCAAACCCTCTAGTGTCTGGGAGTAAAAAGTCAAGCTCTATACCTTACCTTACAGGCTTCCAAATCTACGATGTCAAATTGGGAAGCTGACAGCCACGTGTTGCAATTGAGCACCTGACATGGGGCTGGCCCACCTTGGCATGTGTTATAAGGGTAAGATATATATTAGAGTTTGAAGACTCTATGAAAATAAAGGATAGCAAATAGCTCATTAGTCATTTTTATATTTATTACATGTTGAAATGATAGTATTTTAGATATGTTGGGTTAAGTAAATCTATTATTAAAATTACAGATCAGAGAATTTTAAGTTATATATGCGGCTTGCACTGTATCTTCCTACTGACTGATCTGGCCTGCCCTGTTGCATTCTCTTGCTTGTCCCCGAGTTCAGCCACACTCTTCTTCTTTATTTTCCATGAACAGGAAATGCTCACTCCTAACCTCGGGCCTTTGCTGTCACTGTTTACTCTGCATGCAGTGGACGGTTCCTCCTCTTCTGCAACTACATGGTCAAAATAACAGAGAGGCTCTATGCTATCTCATTTAAGTGGGCGGACTCCAGCCCATGGGCCAAAGCTGGCCTGCTGCATGTTGTAAATATAGGTTTATCGGAGCATGGACACACCCACCCGTTGGTATATTGTCTATGGCTGCTTCTGCACTGCACCACAGAGCAGAGCAGGTATCAGAGAGGCGGTGTAGCTTGTGAAGTCTACAATACGTACTCCCTGGTCTTTTATATGTAAAGTTTGTTGTGGTCAACAAGGCATGGAAGGGCTGTAGTCTCACCCAGTAAGTCCATTACTCTCTCAAATAGACCCAAGATCAAAGTAAAAGGAATGTAGTATAAAGGAAGCTTCCACACTGCTGCCCCAGTCTCCCTTTGCAGCGGTGTTATGGCTCCTAACCCCCTTTCTGGAGACAAGCCAGAACTGCCCGGTGAAAGACTGTCAACCCTGCAAACGAGATACCACTATGTCCATTTGGCGGGTGAGCTGGCAGAGATCCAACTGAGCAAGACTGACATCCAAGAGCATAGGACTGGGATGCAAAGGACCCAGGGTTGAAGAAAGCCCGAGGTCGCCGGCCTGAGCGCAGGCTCATCTCGTTTGAGCACAGCTCACCAGCTTGAGCCCAAGGTTGCTGGCTTGAGCAAAGGGTCATTCGCTCTGCTTTAGCCCCGCAGTCAAGGCACATATGAGAAAGCAACTAACGAGGAACTAAGATGCTACAATGAAGAATTGATGCTTCTCTCTCTCCCTTCCTGTCTGTCCCACTCTCTGTCACTGTCACACATACAAAAAAGAAAAAAGAGACTGACATCCAGACTTGTCTTGTCACTTCGCTACAACAGTTTGAAAATTCCAAACAGAATGTCCCCCACTCCTGCTGCATACCTACTTTTTTAAAAAGCTCCCTGCCTTGGCTGAGTAGCTTGATTGGTTAGAGCAGCCTCCGGATGTGCCACGGTTATGGGTTCAATCCCTGGTCAGGGTACATACAAGATTCAAATAATGGATGCATAATGAGTGGAACAAAATTGATGTTTCTCTTGCTCAAATTAACTTAAAAAACTGTTTTAAAAAGCACCCTGACTGTTCCAATGATTTTCTTTAGTGTCTTACCTTTGCCTCAGCCTTGGTAACTAATGTCTAGTGAATGGAAGGCTTGCTATAGGGTGTGCCAGGCACTCGCTAAGCTATTAGAGAGTCAGAAGAGCCTGCATTCAATCAGAAAGCAGTAACGACCTCCAGCTTTGTTATAATATAAAGCAAATGATAGGGACACTTAAAAATTGGTGCCAAACTTCCCTGGCACACACTTTGTGCTTTGCATATTGTTTTAAACATTTTTTAATATGAAAATTCTCCATGGTTGACAAGTTCGCCTTCATCTCAACCCATCGCATTAATATCTGGTTTTCATCCTGCTTACCTTCTCCTTTTAACACCCAATTTAGGTTTAAAAATGCTTTGAATTGACAGACAGCCATCAAGATAGGCACAATATGGCTCAAAGGAATTATTATAGTAAAAACACAAATGTCTGTGATGAGGTTGTTCCCTCTAGACTCTGCCCCAATCTCCGCCACCTGAGTGTGACCCTCTTCCTTGGCCTGTTGTTCTGATCCAAATTCAGCCTCTGGTGTCACTGACTCGGTGGCTGTAGTGCTGTTGACACTGTGAACAACTGTCCCCTAGCACCATGCCTTCTTGATCGAGCATCTCCGCAAATAACGCAACCCAGCTTTCTGCTCCTGACACCTTTTCAGGCGATGTACCAGGAGCTCTTGTCCAGAAATGCTTTCTGATTGTCACCCGTCTCCACATAGAACACCCTCTAACCCTCAGCTCTCTAATGGGCCCCTGTGAGGAAGAGCCCTGGAGGTGAACCTTATGACTTCATGGTACCTCGTCCTGGGCTGAGCTCCCATCTGGGTTTAGATTCGTGGGTGGACCAGACCCACCGGCAGGGGGTGGAACGGCTTGTCGCAGACAGTGTAGGAGTCTGGGGAGAGAGCCCTCTCTCTCTCGCCAAGTCCCCACCATGAGCCGGGAACTGTGCTTGTCACACTCTGCCCAGTGACCTCCCTTCTTTGGGCAGTGCCACTTCAGGTGCAAAGATGTGATGATCATTCGAACTGGTGAAGTCCGATGCCATGTTCCTTCTCTCACTCACTGCTGCTCAAACCCTTCCTGCTGGGGACGTTTCCACCCTGGTGCCAGGAGCACCATCCCTTCTTGGGGACAGAGCTGGCTCAGGGGCAGCCACCTGGGTGTCCACCTGCCATGGGAGCAAAGCGCTGTGTCCACAGCGGCCTCAGAGCCATCCACACACCGAGGCGTTCCAGCCCGACAAACACACTTTCAAAAGCAGAGGAAAGAACGCTTTCTTCCAAAGGCACACGGTGTTGGAGCTGCTTTAATGGTAAAATCACTACTGACATCCGAGGGGAAATCAGCTTTCATTCAAAGCCGTAGTCTGGGGCCTTGCGTATTTTTTTTTTCCTCAGTGCTGCTTCTAATTCTTTCTTATGCTCCAGGGAAATTTTCCCTGACTGGGCCTCATTTTCTCCACTTAGAACAAAACAGTCCTCTGTTCTCCTTCAGGCTCATTGTAAAGATGAACCTGGAAGGAATTGAGCCTTTAGTGGGCCCATCTGGGTGGAGATCACACATGGCTGTAAAAAGGCACTGGTATCAGCTTTGCTCTTATTAAGAAAAACGACTGCAAATACTAATGACAAGAATTTAGTCACAAAAGAATTCAATCTCCCTTTGATGGGAGTAACAGAATGTGCGCTTTTCTTATTCATTATAAATATTATAGAATTCACTTGTGTTTATTGAAGAAAACTTAGATTAGGGGTCCCCAAACTTTTTACACAGGGGCCCAGTTCACTGTCCCTCAGACCACTGGAGGGCCGCCACATACAGTACTCCATACACTGACCACCAATGAAAGAGATGCCTCTTCCGGAAGTGCGGCCGGGGTCGGATAAATGGTCTCAGGGGGCTGCAATTTGGCCCCGCGGGCTGTAGTTTGGGGACTTCTGACTTAGATGGTACAAATTATAAGGAAAACGTCACCAATCATCACACCTCCCAGAGATATAATAAGCTGATGGCATTTTGGTGTAAATTCTTTCCCTCTCCCATGTGTGTGTGTGTGTGTGTGTGTATGTGTGTGTGTGTGTGTGTGTGTGTGTAAAACTTTCCAGTTTATACCATTTTTCTAAATGGCATCAGACTATTCTCTTTTGAAACCTGCTTTATTGACATAGTAATATATTGTGAACATCTTTTCATGTCAATAAGACCTATTTAATCACAACATTAAGTGGCTGACTTATATTCCTTTGTACTGACATATCACAATATGTTGAAGTAACTTTTACTGTTGGAAATTTATTTTCCTACTTATTTATTTATTTTTATTAAGTGAGAGGTGGGGAGGCAGGGAGGAAGAGAGACTGCCACATGTACCCCAACCAGGATCCACCCCACAAGGCCCCTACAGGGTGATGCTCTGCCCATCTGATGCCTCTGCTCTGTTGCTTGGCAACCAAGCTATTTCAGTGCCTGAGGCTAGGCCATGGAGCCATTCTCGGTGCCCGGGGCCAAGTTGCTTGAACCTTTAGAGCCATGGCTTTGGGAGGGGAGAAGAGAAAAAGAGAGAATGAGAAAGAGAGGGGAAGAGGTGGAGAAGTAGATGGTCGCTTCTCCTGTGTGCCCTGACCAGGAATCAAGCCTGGAACTTCCACACGTCAGGCTGATGCTGTACCACTGAGCCAACCAGTCAAGGCCTACTGTTGGAAATTAACAAAAATGAATCATCCTATACAATAATACAATGAACATCTTTTATTTGCTCGTATGATTGATTGTTTTCTTAGAAGCCATGGTTATAAGTGGAATTATGGGGACAAGGATTATATGCACTTTATGGTTCTTGATACTGAGGCCAACACGGTGGCCCACCACTGTGCCAGAGAAAACCAGGTTACTTGTGCCTTTGCCAATAATAGGCATTTTTGTCCTCTTTAAATGTCATCAACTTGAGATGTCAAAATATAAGATTTTTGTGTTCATTTGCATTTCTTATTTAGTGGTGAGCTTTGACCCATTTTTCACGTATTTCTTAGCCATTTGCATTTGTTTATGATAAATTACCTATTTACTTTCTTTGTTCATTTTCATAGAATATTTTTCTTTTATTTAATTTTTTCCTGCAAAAGTATACTTAGCAATTTTATTTTATTATTTTAGGATATGGAGTTTCAGATTCTCTTAAAATTTGATTTCCCCAATTCAGCCTCTTATCACTGAAGAAAGGAAGGCAATAACTTTAAGAAGTTATTGCATTAAGAAGGAAATGCACTAGCATTTCCACAAAGCATATTTGATTTTTTAAAATTAGTATTTTATCCCTTATTTTAAAATAGGGACCTCTCTCTCTCTCTCTCTCTCTCTCTCTCTCTGTATGTATGCATGTTGAGGATCTTGTACTTTTATAAATAAATAGGCTGTCTAAATTTGGTGCTCATTTTGAGCCCAAGAACCTCCTATAATCACATGTTTGGGGATGTGGGTGGGTGGACTTTGGGGATAAGCTATGATGTCTGGGAGGTGTCTGTTTATATCAAACCTGGGGCCTTCTGCAACCCAAGCATTTATGATAACAGCCCAGGCAATTTGTTGAAAATGACAGAACCTATATTTTGGTACTAGAATAAGAACTGTGCACATAATTTACTGCAGACAATTTAATGCCATTTAATACAATTTAATCCAACACAGACAGTTTTAGTAGAATCGCACATAACAAATTACAAGTGACACCGCCACTTCCGATGTGACTTTCTGAGTCTCTACCAAGAGTGACGAAGTCCTCTGCTCTGCCCAGGCCTCCCGGTGCTCTTCTGCCCCCTCCGATCCCCTTGGTTCCCAGCCCTCTTCCTGTCCCCACCTGACCTCTCGGTTATACCAAGGCCCTTTCCGTGAGTCCCAGCATGCTCTCGTCTCCAGAGCTGGCCCGCATTGCTCTGGTCACTCATTCTTGAACGGGAGTAGCCATGGATGCTCGCCCCCCCCCCCCGATGCTCTTTGCAGGACACCTTTCCTGCTTATTGGTGGCCGTCACTTCCTGGTCCGGAAGTGCTCTGTCTCTCTGATGTCTCTGTCGGCCACCCTGTGCTTCAACAGCACTGCCTCACTGTGTGCCCATGCAGTGGTGGTAGGCAGGGTTTTGTTTTGTTTTTTTAATTGAAATATAGCTGACATACAATATTATATTAGCTTCAGATGTGCAATATAGTGATCTGATATTTACATTCTTCATGTAGTAGTATTCATCACAAGTCTAGTCATTGTCTGTCACCACACAAAGTTATTGCACTATTACTGACTCTACTTCCTATGCTGTACGTCACATCCCTGTGACTTGTTTATTGTGTAACTGGAACTTCGTACCTCTTAATCTCCTTCACTTATCTCGCCCATCTCCCCTCCCCTCCTTTCCCATGGCAAACAACAGGGGTTTTTGTATATATGAATCAGTTTCTATTTTATTTTGTTTGTTTTGTTTTGATCTTTAGATTCCACATACAAGAGAAATCATATGGTATTTGTCATTCCCTCTGTGACTTATTTCACTGAGCGTAATACCTTTTAGGTCCCTCCATGTTGTCATAAATGACAAAGGCTCACTCTTTTTTATGGCTGAGTAATATTCCATCATATGTCCGTACCCCTTCTTTATATCCATTTGTCTGTCCATGGACACTTAGGAAAAGAGGGGTTGTATAAGCGTTAGCAGACGAGTGCCTTCCTGTCACCACCCAGTTGAAAATGATTTGCTCCTTCTCATTATTTAAATGTGTGAACACAATGTGTCGCATCCGTGAGACAGTCATAAACAGCCTCACTTAACTTAAACAGGTTGGTTAATCATGGAACTATCAAAATTATACAGGCTATTCATTCATACCTCCAGGGGTCCTGCAAATCTTATTTACAAAACAAAAAGAGTCTAGAAAGCCTCTAATGAGCCGTATGTATCTAATAATTTGGAAATATTTATCAATCCTCCTCCTCCATCTGAGAATTTCTGTTTCTCCTCGGTCATTCACAAGCTCACACACTTACAACTGGGGTAAGAGATACATTGGCACCGACCGAATATGGACAGCATATTTCCGTTATTCCTCCACATCATTACTAATGTAAGGCAGGTTGTGTCTAACTCCTTTTTACTGAAGATATTTGGGGATGTCAGAGAGATGGCAGCACAGAACAGGAAGCAACCTCTAGTTGTGTTGTCAGAAGTGACTTTTCCTAATACTTTCTCTGCCATCCTCTAACCCACAGGAAACTTTCAATATGTCTCTCCTAATGGGACCCCGTTTCCTATGACGCTGCCGGCACCCCTGTCTTCCCTCAGAGAGCTTTCTCCTATCCAAGCTCCCCACTTCACTATTAAGCAAAGCAGTTTCCCTTAGCTCTGCCTTCACCTTCTTCTTGTAGACTACGGCCAAACCTCGTCTTTGACATTCAATCAGTCCATTCACAAGGCCGCCATTTTCCATTCAGATTAAGCTCTTGGAACACAGAATGGATGACAGTCGCTAAATATATAAAATATGCCCTCTCCCCAAACTGAACATTAGTGACCAGTCCACCCAACCTTCCCTGGCTATCAGCGTCCACACACACAGTCCTGTTGCGTTCTCACCCTCCTCCCTCCCCTTCCTGTCTCCTTAGGTTCCATTCACACAGCCAACTTTGCAGCCCTCCTCACTTGGCTGGGACTGTAATTGATAGGCCCAGACGACTGACCTGTCTGCTTACTCTTGAATAAGCAGATCCCGGGCCAAGATGTTTAACGCCATTCTCTTCAACACATGTTAACCGCCAACATCCACTTCCTCTTTTTCCATTTCCTCTTGCTCAGGGGGTTTTTCTTGTACATCTGGAGGCCGTCCAAAGGGGACACTAACCAGGCCTTCTCGAGGTTTATTTTTCTCTTTCTCTGACCTGCACCATTCAGCAAGTGATTGCTTTAGCACGCTGCACGGTTGAAGTAGCCTTACAGAACTACTTCAGCTCGTTCTTGAGAAAATCCAACGTGATGTCTGAAGATGGGACATCTTCTTACTTACTTAGCCATCGCTGCCGAGTGTTCTTACCCTGTCCTCCTCCAGAAAGCTCATCCATCAGCTGGCCTGGCTCTCCCACCTGCCTTAGATGTGATCATTTCCCATGAGTATAATTCATTGCCACATGGACAGCTCGGTGTTGATTCATATCCACTGCCTCCTGTGGCTTCTAAATAAAACATTTTAAGCAAAGAATAGACAAAAGGGAAGGCTGAGGACAGTGATGGATTCCTACATTACTCCCAGCTGACGCGTTCCCCTCCCAGACCAGCACCAGTGCATCAGGAGTAAAAGGATCACTCATATCATGATATTTTCGTAATAAATTGCAATGCTCACTGAAGTGTGATTGAAGCCTTTTTATTTTATGAAGGATGCTATCAAAATGAAAAATCTCTCCCTCCGTTCAATTAAGATTATACTGAACTTTTGATAGAAAGTCTTGCTGGTTAACCTGACCTCAAGTGTTCAGCCAGGAGGGTGCTGGCTTCTTCCGAGATGCCAGGACCCTAGGACCACATGGATTCATCTTTGCTTCTCCCTCACCTGAACCCAGAGCTCTCCCGAGAGGCATTCCCTTGGTCGGTCACTCCCAGGTACGCCCATAAAGCTGCTCTCTGCATTTTTCCGGGAGGGGAACTGCTCACCCTAGAGAAGCCCTCTGCAGATAGGGCTGCAGGAGCATGCGCTCTGGAATGGGAATCAGCACGAGTGCGGAGGAACGCGTGGGCCGAGGGCCTCTCTAGACCGTGCTACTCTGTGAGTGGCTGGGGGACCCGCAGCATCAGCGCCACCTGGGAGCTCTGGGAGCTTGTCAGAACTGCAAAGTCCCTTCCTTAACCGTCATCGGCATTCCCAATAAGTCCAATCTGCTGGCTCTCAAATGGTGATCCCGGGACCAGAAGCACCAGTATGGCCTGCAGAAGACTAAAGTTTTTTTCTAAAATGATAGTTTTGGAAATGCAAATTCTCTGTTCCCCTGTCCGCACCCCCCCTCCCCCCGTCCTACTGAATCACAAACTTTGTGGGCTGAACCCTCCAGAAGATTCTAGGGTGCGTACACACAGTCTTTTCCAGGAACTGGGTTAGAAACCCAGGTGTCAGCCACCTAGTGACCATAGGCCCATAGGCTTGCTTTAGGAATGTGGATGGGACCCTAGCACAGGTTAAAGGGACTCCAGGGGTTCATAGCATATAGACAGAGCCGTAAGAACAACTGGCTTCTCTCCTGGTAGACAAGGCTGCCGCCATGGAGCGGATAGAGAGGGAGCAGATGTGGGGAGGGGCACAGCGGTGACAGAGACGGGAGAGAGGCGGATGGCGCGGCAGCCCACCCTATCCCAGACTAGACTTCTGTCAGCTGATCCAGGTCTCCCCTTCAGCCAGCTCAAGAAGCCTGTGATTTGTAGCTTGGAGCAGCTCACCGCCACAGCCTCGGTGCAGTAAGAAAGCTGCTTTTGCCTAGTTTTGCCGATGACCTCAACCCTCTTCAAACACAGGTGTGCCATTCAAACTACGTGTATGGTACCTGGTATGGTCCAGGCACCCGCCAATCAGAGGAGTAATAGCAGGGACATTTCTGGGTTCAAGCTAATCAGACCAGCCTTCTGATCTCTCCTGTGGCAATGGTGGCACCTCTTCAGCAGTATACCACCAAGAAAGAGCCCGTTTTTTCCATTTATTTTCTCCAGTGGGCCATTTTTGCTTTTCTGAAATCCTATGGGTTGGCTGGCAACCTCAAGGACACAGCCTACTGAGAATTTTCTTATACCCCAATTTCAGTGTTCTTTTCTACTTCCCGTTTCCCCCTCTACACGTGAGAAAGGAGTAGCAAATACTCATATTTTAATAAATCATAGAATACTTTCTTCAACTCTCTTCCACCCCCTCCTTCTTAAATATTCAAATTTTATAAAATTTTGATGAAAAGTGAAGATTAATGTTGGGCAGATAACATATTATGCTCACTTTGTTAAAGATGGTGCTGCCCACGTGGAGACCCATTGCCCAGGTGATAATAGTTGCCCTTCCTGCTTGGGAATGGGCGTGATTATGTTAATATGTGTAGGCAGAGGGTTTTCATGCTAAAAGGTTTTAAAAGGAAGAGAGATCACGTTGTTCTGGGAGAAGAGTGACTGCGTTCTAAGAGAAGGGCAGAAAGCAGGAAGGAGAGCAGATTAAGGCCACGTGGAGGAGAGGAGAAGCAGCCAAGATGGTGAAGTGCTGAAAGAGAAGCGAGTTTGTGCAGAATATGTGCAGAGAGAAGGAGATGGGGAACAGGAGTGAATAAGATTGGTGAGCTAAAAACCTTTGATTCTAGGAAACTCAAATAAGTCAGTGGCTTTGTGAGCACTGAATGAGTGGGTTTTGGAGCCCAGTGTGTGTGTTTTTACTTGCCCACCGGGTGCAAGCTAGAATTAAAGATGATGGCCCACCAGTTCTTGGTTCCATTGTTTCATTACGGACTGTCCAAATCTAATGCGAACCTGCATGAGCCAGGCGGCTGTGATGGTGGCTGCGGCTACTAGCTTTACAATTAATGAAACAAAAATTATTTCAAAAGGTTTATTATAATTAAGTGAGGTATTAAACCATTTTTATCCTAGAACAATCTTATGTGACTCTAAAGTATGAACTATTTTCAGGACTATTTTAGCATCGAGCTGATTTTGTTCAAATTTATTTGAAAATTAGTAATAAATTAGTAATGCCCATAGTGTGTCTACATGGTGATAGCTCTTTATTAATCAGGATATTTGATTCATTAGAAAGTCATTGCATATATGCAAACCAAATACTATGGAATTTTAATGTACTCCAGAGATAGAGAAAGAGATTAAATTAATTTATTTAACATCAGAATTCAGAACCTTTAACATAATGATCATGGGTACAATGGCGTATGAAATGAGACATCTGCATTTTAATGTAACTTCTGCATTTATAGCTACTGGTAATAGCTGGAGCATGATAGCCTGAAATTTCAATCTGTTTACTGATTCCTGCTTGTCCTGCCTGTCAGAGTGTAAAACACTGAGCCATGCAGACGCTGATGATTAACTAGAGCTCTCTCTTCTGGAAGCAAATGATATTGAATATATCATCTCTTTATGGTTTTCAAAAGGAAATGCCATAGTGGGATTCCTCTTTAATTCAGACTGAGATGTCACCCTAGTCACACCAATAGCTATGTAGATATGTCATGTGTTGGGGCAGAAGTGAGTCAATTATTGTGGTGACATTTTCACTATCCAAGACTTTGCCTTAATTCTAATCAGTCACATAGTCTAGTCCCATTGACAAGGTCTTATCAGCGAAGTAGCCAAGAAGAGATCCTTTGAGTTTTGATATAAAGTTAAAAAATAATAATAATCTGTTTCTAAGGCATCTATTATAAAAATCACAACCTCCGATCTTCCAGACTGTCTAGATTAATCATAGCCGCACATCACATCGAGATCATGTGTTCTTCCAGTGATCACACCCTGTCACTTCATAGACGATTTCAGGGCCAGGTTTCCTAGCAACGGTACAGTTGGTAGCCAGTCTAGAATAATCCATCAAAAACTATAACTTCATCTAGCTCTTTGAATCTTGTTCTGTGCTCCTAAACTGACAGGTGGGAGTTCATGCTAGGGTTTTTTGACACCATTTCTTTCTAGAGGAACTGAGAACATGAGTTTTAGCTCCTCTTGTGTTTTGTGCTGTTTGAATTGTAGGATCTAGAGAGAAGAGGTGACACCTTTAATTTCGGAATCAAGAAAATTGTCTTTTTATTCCTTTAATTAATCATTCTCCCCTATCTCTTCAATCTGCTCTCTCTGGGTTTCTCATAGTGTGTGTATTGTTTCTCTTGGATCTAGTCTCTATATATTTTAAATCTACCCTTTCCCCCAAAACTCTGCATGAGCAAGCCAGCCTTTAAAATGAACTGGATTTCCTTCTTTTTTATGGCCATGTAGTATTCCACTGTGTAAATGTACTACAGCTTTATATCCACTCAGCAACGGATGGGCACTTGGCCTTATCTTTTGCGACAGCATGGATGGACCCGGAGAGCTTTAAGAAAATGTTGGCAATGTAGATGGTTGGGTCTTTTAGCACAAGGCCCTTGTCTCACAGGAACAAGCCTGCATTCGTGCGTTGCTGGCTGGCACAGCCAGGAAGAGGCACCCTACTGTGAACAGGGTGGTAGGTCTGGGAGGGCAGTACCTGGCACTGCCAGCCAGTGATGCTCCTGCCACAGGAGGCCATGGCTAGAGGCCAGCAGCTCTTAGCCTTAGCCAGTATGCTTCCTTTGACCTAGTGAGTCTCACTGTGTTGAATGACTTCTCTTCCCCTGCTTATCCTTATCAGGTGAGGTGTCACTTCGTCCCAGTCTGGGAGGTGAGGGAATTTCACTTAGAAATTGGGAAACATCCTTAGCAAAGAATACAGGTCCAGGCAAAGGGAGAAGGGACTCATTAGCTAGACCTTTCAATAGTTTTGACAATAGATGACAAGCTAGCTTTGTCTACTGGGGGACGCAGAGTGTGGTGTGATTCCTATTGAAGAATTGATCTTGCGAGTCAAAGTTAGCATGGGAAATGTGCCCCTTTTCCGTCTGGCGTGAGTGCACTAGGGGCTGTTGTGTTTTATTAAAATTTTTATTAAAAACATACTCTAGGGGACTAAGCTGGGAGTGAACATTGCCAATAGCAACTTGCTAGACTGGCCTTGGTGCACTTCCCCAGAGATTCTGTCACCTTTGGCTTGTCACCAACTGTCCGATCGGCTGCCTTCACCTCCAGCCCCTGCCGCGCCAGGCCCGTGAGTGTTTGGATGTGTGTCCCGTGGAAAGTACCACCCACGTCTCCTCTGCACACACTTCCCTTTGTGAAAGGTGCGTCTCAGTGTCACCCACCCCTTCCACGCATCAGTCTTTCCTCTACTAAATCTCGCATTATGTCCCTGGCGTGCGGATGGCACCATTATCAGCTTCTGCACCAAAACAGAATTTCATGTCGTTTTTTGCAACACGGATTTACATGGGACGCGGACAGTTTGGGTTTGGCTGGAGTCACCCTCTCTCTCACACGTGTTGTCACTGATGGTTTATAGAGGAGGTCGGAGGGGAGAAGGGGAAACACAATGTCCGTGTCTTTTTGGTGCGCAGGGGGATTGTGGGGTTCAGGCAGGTTCCTTCCGGGAGTAAGGAAACCGCTCGTCTTCAGTGGACACCTCAAGTTCATCTCAGCACACGGGGCTGCTAAATCTGGGGGTGGGGAGCTGGCAAGACTTGCTCACAGCCACCCCTTCTTGGCTCCTGTCTCCCTTGCTGTACCCCCTCTCCACACCATCCATTCTCCTACACACATGTTCTTGTGTCTTCTCTGGTCAGAAGAACAATTCAAATTTAAAAGGATGTCGACTCATTGGGGCTTTTTGCTTTTTCAAAGAGAAGCTTGAGAGGTTCCAAGGAGCAAACACGGCATCCCTGAGGAACTTTCTGGAGACTCCCCAATCATACTGCTCAGGGTGCTGCCCCACCTCTCAAGCTGGAAAGCCAGACCCACTGAGGAAGGCCTCAATCATAGAGTCTGAGCTACCCTGGACCTAGCCCCAGCAGCCAGAGGGCCAGCTGCCCCCTGCCCCTTACCTCCAGCCCACCCACCTGAGGACTCTCACATTCAGTTCCAATAAACGTGGGAAGGGCACCTGCTACGTGTGCCAGCTCTCCCTCATCTTTTCCCACATGTGAAGGTAGCTGAACATCTCGGAGAGTAGTTGACTTAGGTAAAGTCACGTGGCTACACATGACTTAAACCAAGAGCTGGTCTGAAATCCAGCGCGGTAGCACCTTTCTCCGCATTCCCCATTTCTTACAGAAGTGTATATTTGTCTCTTAACCTGGAAGGGCTTCCTAATCAAACCGTCTAGGTTCTGAGCTATGTTTTCCATCAACCAACCAACTTTTCTAAAGAAAATCTCTTAAAGGTTCTCACCTCTAGCAGTATGGAACTTTATTTCTAAAACCAACATTCCAAGTGAGGAAGACCCTAAAATGTGCCTGCTACCATTTGGATCCTCAGAAGGGGCCCCAGGGGCCCTATACCTTTACTTCTCTTTCCAGATGATCCTTTGAGTCATAGAAAGCTTTGTACATTCTCGCCATCTAGTTGAGTGGTTCCCAAACATGGCTACATAGATCGATCACTATTAACTTCCCTCCGAAAGGTCCTGACTCAGTGGCCTGGAGTGGGTGGGGGGCGCTCCTCAGTGGTCCTGGGAGCTCTTGGATTGGTTGAAGATTGTGGTCATGATGTAGTTGGAGACTGGAGGTTTGGCCCCGACATTGCTAGCCCTTTCTGGGGTCTGCTGTGCTCTCTTGTGAGCTGGGAATAAATGATTCTCGCCTTCACATGCCCTCCGAGGCAACATATGTCATGAGAGTACTTTGCTAGTGAGAGTTTTGATTTCCCCTCTCTGTAGGTACCGCCGAGACAACGTCAGCCGTGCAGTACATCCATCCAATATTTAGTATCCCTCTCGTGTTCCCCCCAGGGGCAAGGTGCTCTGACTGCTCCTCACAAGGAGCAAAGCACAGTCTCCTTCCTGAGATCTCCCAGGTGATATCTCTGTCACTCCCTCGGCCGTCGGGCCTCTTCCAGCTCTCACACTCCGTGAGTCACCCTGTCGGCTCTCAGCCCGCTTTGACAACGCAGACACCGCTTCCTGTCGCCTTCAGGGAGATGTCACCATCCGGGCCCCTTGGTCTGCGGCTCTTTCCCAGTCTGCCTCCCTGATCATCATCTCCCTTTCCACTCACTCAGTGCTGAGGCTGCTCAAGGCGTGCTCAAACCTCAATGTGCGTCGTAAGGTCGTCCGGGCGCGTTTGTCATCCAGGCGGCTTCTCAGGTGCCCCCTCCTGGGACTGTGGTCCGGAAAGGCTGCACGGATGGATGCCTAGAAAGTTGCATTTAAAAGGCATTCCAGAAAATTCTGTGCAGGTGGTCCAAGGAGCACAGGAAATACCTCCAGTCTTCTCATGGAAGTCACTATGTGTTCATTTTGACTCGGGACGTGGGATCTGTGGCACTTCAAAGGGACCTGCCTGAGGATGGCCTTGTCACTGTGAAGGAAAGTTGAGCTGAGCACTGGGGAGCTTGGGACTGGGCTCAGGGTCTGCAAAGCTACAGCCCCTTCTCGCGGGGAAGCTCATCACCAAGGCCAAATCCTGGGCCCTGCTGAATCACATCCGCATTTTAATCAGACCCCTGGGCAGTGCCTGTGCGCCTTGAGGTGTCAGAAGCCACTGGTTTCAGTGAGGCTGGCCTGGGTGTTAGTGGTTGGGCCTCTCTGGGTGTCTCTCTCCTAATGAGTGAAACGAAAATCTCACACTGCAAACTCTGATTCCACCTCCCTTATGATCTTAGTGGGAGAATTCCTAGACAGGGCACAGCCCCTCATCAGTGACTGCTGCTTAGCACGCTTTCTAGCTTCATTAAGTAATAATGTACAAAATGTATACGGGGGAATATGGAAATTGCTGAGGGAACCAGGTTATTGTTTAAACGCTGCTGGCGGATGATGTTGATTTACACCACAGAGTTGTGCAGGGAGGGACCTGAAAGAAAAGAAAGATGAAGCTAGGCGAAAGGAGGAGTGGGGGATGGGCAAACAACGGGTTGGGTTTGCTTCCCCAGCGGTTCCGGTTCCACCAGGACTAGGCAACGTGGGATCAGAGGCTGACGGAGGAGGTCAGGCGGCCAGCAATGACAGCGTGCCCACAGCTGCCGGATGGTCGCTGGGAGAGGGCGTTGGGCTGGGGGTGAATCAGAGAGCAGATTCCATCTGATGCCACCTGGCAGCATGGGCAGGGTCCGAGGGGAATCTGCAGAGGTGGCATGCAGGGGCAGGAGAGCTGGGCATGAAAAGGTTTGCTAACAAACCCAAGGGGCCCATTTGCCTGACGGCATCAGAGCCCAATAAGACACGGGTGAGCTAATGCTACCAGACCTGGCTTCCCGATGGCTTTTGGGGAATGGGTTATGAGGGGGATCATTCATCGTGGGGCTAAGGGAGTTAGGGTTGTGGTCTTTCCTGATTGGTTGGCGCTGGGGTAGGGGGTCATTGGTCATTGCAACTGGTCCTGAGGTCAGCCATGGCCTTGCTTTGTCTGGTTTTGCAGCTTTTCTGGGCCTGGAGCAGAAGCACAGCTGAGGCCTATATGTTATCTCTAGTCTGATTGAAACTCCGTCTCTGGGGTCAGCAGACCCGAGGCTTTGCTGCTATGGCTGTTTGATGTTGATCAGAACCTCACTGTCCTGAGGGCTAATGGTGAAAGGAACAATGTTCAAGAAAGAAGGAGGCTGCTGAGTTAGGGTGTGCCTAGGCTGGACAAGGCCAGTTTGAACCAAAGGGAAGAAGGAGAGAAGGTCGGATTAAATAGATTCTCCGCAGTCCCAGGTTGCCACCAGTGCCCTCACACCCTCCCGGGGTTACTCTGGGGTCTGGAGGAGAGGCAGTTACTCCGCGGTTAATGTTATAGCCTCCGAAATTAGGAATGTCCCCCTTGCCGCTTACCACCTGTGTACAGTAGGCAGCTGGCTTAACCTCTCTGTGCCTCTTTTTTAACACATGGCCCATGATAGAACCTACAACATAGAATTAGTACGGCATTTAAATCAGAGAATGCATATAAAAGGCTCAGCGCTGAATGGTGATGGGCACCTTTTGGTTTATTTACAAACAGTCACTGCGTAACATCCACAGTATGAATGAAGATTTCAGTGTGGGAGTCAGCTAGGAATCTTTTTGTCTCTCAAGAGCCCTGAGGGCCTTCATGCCTGTCCTACTTTAAAAAACGAGTTCTGTTATTTAAACGTAATACCATTTTATGATAGCGGCGCCTGTCTTATCATTTAGACGTTTCCAGGAGTGCTCAGAAAGGGGAAGTTATATCTAGTTATTGTCCATAAAGATAATTACCCAACTCATGAGAATTTGCCCTGAGAAAGGTGCTCTTTCAGTTCCGTTGGCTCCACCACGGCTCGGGAGCAGGGCAGAGCGGAGGGCAAGTGCCTGGCTCCCTGGTCCCCCTTCCTGCTGTTCCCACAAAGCAGGAGGGGGCAGGCCTGGGGGAGGTGGTCCAGCCACACACACACACACACACACACACACCAGGAGGGGGCGGCAGCCCTGGGGGAGGTGGTCCAGTCACACACACACACACACACACACACACACACACCGCCAGCTCCCACCAGGTGACTTTCCCTGCCTCTACCTGTCCGGGGTGTCCTGCTGTGCCACTGTTTAGATCTAGGATTCTGTGTTCTTGGTTGAAAAGACACCACATTCTTTTAATTAGCTCCCTGTTGAAAACATCTAAGGAGCCCGGTCTCCAGCTGCTGTCAGACAGACTTCAAGGCCGATAGCGAGGAGAGAGAAATTTTATAAGCTAGCTGTCCAAAATGAGTCTGACTAAAACAGTGGCCATTTCTGCTAGGTGGCTTTGAACTTTTGGTAATGTTGTGTGCTATAAAAGACATGCGTTAAACTTTTTGATAGGGAGGGTTAATTTTGATACTTCGCATTGGGTCTTTTAAATAGGATAGGTTTTTCACCTTTTGGAGGGCAATGCATGAATTATCCAAAGGGTGTTGGTACCAGTGTGGTGCTCACCACTGTCATCATCCTTCTCATCACCCTGACAGTGACCCCCACAGATGACAGAGTCCAGCCAAGCTCCAGGGCGCCCAGGTTTGGGGGGTTGAGGAATTGATTCCAGAGAGCATTGCTTTGTAAGTCTAGTTGTCTGTGCAGCGTGGGGGCTTTTCTGTCCCAGGGAAACAGCTGCACTTGGCTGAACAGTGAAAAGGGAACCCCGACAAGATCTATTGGAAGAGGCTGGGATACTGGAACCCCGACTGGAGCGTGGGGAGGCATTTTCAGGCAGAGAACACATCCATGCAGAAAATAGGAATGCTCAGGGTCCTGCATGCACATGAACATAGTTGGTGTGGTTTATGCAAATGGGAGTGGGGAAGAGCCAAGGAAGAGCAGCCTGGGAAGATGGTAGCAGATGGTGAGCGGTCTCCTAGCTGTGCATGGGGTGGGGGTGGGCAGGTTTGTCCTGATCTTGTACATGTCGGGAGTACCCTGTATAGGGGTAACAGGCTCAGAACCAAATAGATTTCTGGGGAAATCTGTGAAGTATATAAGGAACCTTCCAGGAACTTCAGGGATAGAAATGTTTTTACAAGGGTATAAATGTCACAGAGATGCAAAGCAGCTACGGAGCTAGTATGATCCATTTCCTCTCCCACCATCAACGGCAGAAGAGTCTGCTTCATTTTCACACCACGAGTGCTCTGCACAGAGATGTTTGAATCTCGCCAGGATGTGTCCTGATGGTCACACTGGCCTCCCGAGGGGAGGGCTAGCGTCTTCAGTCCACTTGACTCCTTTTTATAAAATTTATTTTTAGAGAGAGAGAGTAGAAAAAAGGGGGGGGGGAGCAGAAAGCATCAATTCCCATATGTGCCTTGACTGGGCAAGCCGGGGTTTTGAACCGGTGACCTCAGCGTTCCAGGTCGACATTTTATCTACTGTACCACCACAGGTCAGGCTTGACTCCTTTTTTTTTTTTTATCCCTGCTCTTTTTTTTTTTAATTTCCTGCTACCTCTCCCTGCAGGTTCTCTGAACAATATTGAAGTCTGTGACCTTTTAAATAAACTAAGAACTTAAAAGTCTTGCTGGGATTTAAATTCTGAGCATGAGCTGGTTGTTTCTTGCCTAGGTATGCTGTGGGCATGAAAAATCGCTAGAGCAATTTAGGAGAGAACTTTCTATCGCCAGCTGGCATCAAAGGATGAATCTTGGTGTTTTCCTTTTTTTTTTTTTTTTTTACAATTCATACTGTGTCCGAGAAAAAGATGAGAATTCACTCCTGCTGCATTCTGATGCACTTCCTGACGGATTGCTAGCCAGAGCAGTTATACTCGCGGAGAGATGATGGCGTCCAACTTATTCTCATAACGTACAGTTTGGATTTATTTTTCCTCTGCCCTCTTCCAAGCTATTATTTTACTGGCAGTAAAAAAAAAAAAAGGACCTCTTGAGCTATCGGATAATATGTTGGAACCACAATCGTGTTCCTGCTCATAAAGACCAGCTTGAAACAATCAACAGGGTTATCAAAGTAGCTGTGTTTTGTCTTTTTTAAAGGATTGGAAATGATGAAAAGTCCTGACCGAGGAATTTCTGGACTCGACTAGGGTAATGAATTATGATTTAATCTTTATTTCGAAACTGATTATCCTAAACTAATTTCCAGTTTATTTCAGGGATTTCAAAGGAAATGGGAGATTAGGCAACTGGCTTCGGTCACATAATCCTGTGTAAATGCTGGTTACATCTCCAGAAACACATGCTCTTTGTTACTGAAAGGTAGCATTTGCCTTTAGTTGAGTCTCTGATTATTGTTACTCTTATTACTATTAATGTGTGTATGTAACTAAGTTGGTTGCTGTTGGGCAAATGAATTTGTCAAATTTGTATTTTTTTTTTACTTTGTTCCCTTTAAATGGCCCTGGGCAGCGCCAGGTCTCTGCAGTCTGTGAAGTAGCAAATTACCTTCCTGCTTGGGAAGGGCCATTGTTTTGCTATTGTTTGCTGGCAGAGGGGTCTTTGTGGGCCCAGGTAGTTTTGTGGAAGGAGAAAGAAGCCATGACTGCAGAGTGAGAGCGGAGAGAATGGAGAGGGCTGAGAAAGAAGCCGGTTTGTGCAGAGAGAGAGAAGGTGTGCAGATGGGGAACCAGAGCTGAGGGGCTTTGGGAAGCCCTGCTGGGAATTTGGGGGCCTTTGATTGTCAGAGAAACTGGAGAAGATTCTCCTGGTTGTGGAACCGGAAAATATGTCAGGGTTTTGGGAGCCCTGAAAGAGAAGGAAGCGTTTTCCCTGTGTGTTTGCTTGTGCGAGACTTTAATAAAGGAATGGCCCACCATCCTCTGGCTCCACTCTTTCTTTACCGTCTGCCTGAATCCAATGAGAACCTGCATGGGAATGTCCACGGTGGCAGTGGCCCCTGGCCCTACCATGGTCCTTCAGGGAGCCCTGATATGACATAACAGGTGAAGATGGGCTCCTGTGATCCTATTCAGAAAGGGGGTCCTTGAGTCCCTGGGCAGAGAAGAGGCCTCTGTTCCTCCAGCCCCACAGTAGACATTGCCGATGAGCACTGTGACCTGAGACCTACCCCCCATGGAGTGTGCCCAAAGCCAAGCGGAGAAATCGCCCTAAGCTCAGAGAGAGCCTGGGTGTGGAGCTCCAGCCAGGGTCAATGGTGGAAGAGGAAAAACAGTGGGTATCACAGAATGATATGACCCATATTATTCTTCCATTTACTATAAGATGCTGTCTTTAGTGCCCTGTAAGACTCTGACCAAGTGGCTCACATTAAGGAGGAGATACCGTGGTTATGAGGTAAGAGCATGGCCTTGGCGTGGGTGGGGGGAGGGGCATACTGAGTTGTCACACGGGTTTTTCTCTTGTCTCAGCTAGAACAGTAAGGACAGAAGGGACTTTGACAAGGTGAGAATGCCACTTGTGAGGCACCAACCATGGCCATGGGGTCCAAAAAAGTCAGCTCTTGTTGCTTAGAGCAGACACAGCACCGGATGACCAGGTAGGCTGCATGGAAGGAACACCATGGGCTGAAAAAGAGCAGAATGACGCCAGTATGGAAGTCATCAGAGGCGCGTGCCGGGGCTTGGGAGTGCCAACATTGTGGGTGAGGAGATGTTATAAAGCAGTGGTATTGAGATAGTCCTCTTCTGCTAGAGGAGGGCCTCAGCAACACCAGCCATGGAGGAAGGAGCATTTACCTTCACAGCGTAGCAGGCGGAGGGTGTGTGTTTATGTGTGTGTGTGTGTGTGTGTGTGTGTGTGTGTAGGCAGCGGGGGAGTGCATTGGTGTGTGAAACTCCAGTGAGACCACCGTTGGTCACCCAGGTGCTCTCTTGCCTCAGATATGTAAGCGCTGGGAAACATGGATTACTTTACTAGAATTCACACAAGAAAGCCAGGGGTGTGAACAAAGTTAATGTGACCCTCCCCCACCTCTACTTTCTAACCCGTAATAGGCCCATGAGGGAAAATGTCTAACTCTCTTTTAAGGTCTAGTTCTCAGATCAAACTGAGAGGGTCTGTTCATGGGAAGGTCATAAAGCAAGTAACTGATAGTTTGACTTTGAACCACCTATAAAGCCTGGGGCAAGGTACGTTGGAGACCCCTGGAGATAGTGGCCTCAGTCCAACCATATCTAACATTGGCCCTGCTGTAGACTGCCATAGTACGTATTCTTCTTATTTCTTTATTTTTTCCCAACTACTATTTATATTCAGTATCATTTTGTGTTCATTTCAGGTGTACAACATAGTGGTTAGACAATCGGATACTTTACAAAGTGTCCTCCCCCCAATATTTACAGTCCCCACCTGGCACCATTCATAGTTATTACAATACTATTGACTATATTACATATTCTAATAAGAAAGAATGAATGGGCAGCTGGTCAGGGAGGGAGGTAGTTTCTCTTGATATGAAAGCCACTGCCTTCATCCTCACCCCTAATTCTAGTTCAAATGATTTTGAAATCCATTTAGCATCTCTATCTGAGAGTCCATTACCCTGTCACACTCCATATATTTTATTCTTACCATATGAACTCCTCCCTCTCTCTCTTAATTCTTATTCCATCAGTGAACCTCTCTCCATTCTCCCAATCTCCCAACTTGAGAAAAAAATAATTCATTCCTCCCCTAAAACTCTTCCTACCCACAAAACAACATATCCTTAAAGTATCCCAATAATTATTCTTTAACTGGGTCAATCCCTTGTTCTTTGTTGCCATGGTACCACTGTCATGAGAGCACACAGCCATTCACTCCTGGAATGGAGTGTTCTTCTACCCAAATGCCACTGACACCTCTGTATGGCCCCTGGCTGTACGGAAATTTAGTGTGCTTCCCCATGGCCGGAGCGGTCCAGTTCAGTCTCATGAAATTCTCACTTCTTCTCAGTAAATAACCTCAACTCTGGCCGAAGTCTACTCAAATGCCAGGCCTCTCCACATCAACACCATTGCTTATCTAATTTCCGAGCCTGGCAAAGCTTCCTCTTCTTCTCCCTCCTACCAGCCTTGTTCTTATCCAACATCACATAAAGCGTATTTTAATTCTCACCACGTCAGTACAGTGATCCTTAGTAACTTTGGCTGCCACCACCCTTGAATAGCTCTGAGCTGCACGCTGTTTGACTTGTGATGGGTGTTCAATAAACACTCGAATAGAATTATATTCTGGCATATTCAGCTCACTCTCCTTCACGTGAGACAGTATTGTCCTTTAAGCTATAGTATATAGGCTTTTTTTTTAACCTAATAAATATTTGACAAATTGAATTGACTGACCCAAACACTGGACTTAATATAAATTTTTTAAATCTGTGCTCCAGTTATCATAGTGAATTCGTACTAAGCCCCAGAGTGAGACCAGAAAAGAGGAAGCACTTGCTCTCCCCAAGCTAGCAGTGGTTTTATGGCACTTCAGACAATTCCACCAAATTATTGTTTGTTTGTTTGTTTTAGTCAAGTGAGAGGCAGGGAGGCAGAGAGACAGATTCCTGCATGCACCCTGACCGGGATCCATCCAGCAACCCTTGTCTGGGGCTGATGTTCAGCCCATCCGAGGCTGCCGATCTATTGCTCGGCAACCGAGCTATTTTTTTAATCTCCTGTGGCAAGGCCAAGGAGGCATCTTCAGCACCTGGGGCCAAACTGTTCATTTGAGCCATGGCTGTGGGACGGGAAGAGAGAGAGTGGGTACTGGGTTGGGCGGAGAAGCAGATGGGCGCTTCTCCTGTGTGCTCTGACTGGGAATCAAACCGGGGACTTCCACATGCTGGGCCGAAGCTCTACCGCTGAACAAACTGGCCAGGGCCCACCAATTCAGGTCACTATAAACAACGAAAAAGAAAGGTGCCACACTCCGCTTCTTTATTTTCTGTGAAGAACAAAACTTGTACTCTCTGTATCTTCTAAGGAATGCGCTTGGAGCAGGTCTGGAAGCAGAACCTGTTTAGGCCGTGCAGGCTGGATGGTCCCACCACTCACATCAACAGCACGGGCTGGATACAGCAGCGTGTGCCTTGCCCTCGGCACCACCCACGTGTCATTTCATTGGCCAGAACCCTTTCCTCATTTCTCACTTCGGGTCTTGCCTTTTCCCTTGAGACTTTCTGGTGCCTTCTGAGGTCTGGGGTCCAAAGTTAGCTGCTGGGTATCCAGGATTTCATTATGCAGGAGACACAGGCTTGACAGGTTGTCATCATGAGGGGGAACTTCCCACCTGGCCTCGGTTCGTTATAAAAAATAGCAATCCTTTTTAGGACTAAACTTCCTTTCCTTGTTGTATAACAATTTGGAGAAAGAAGTTTCAAAACACAATTAAATAATGATTCTTCAAATCCAAAGGGACCTAGAGATAAACCCGGTGCTAACTTATCACTTATTTATACAAATATGATATGAATGTCTGCTGTGTACTCAAAGATACCAGAGCGCAAATACCAGGTAAGGTCCTTGCCCTTGTGAAGTCTGCATGTAGCATTCTCCTGTTGAACTCAAATATGATGTCAGAATCCTTCTTAACACAGTGCTCTGGGTAGGACCGCTAATTCCTTAGGCCCGTGGAAAAGAACTCCATCTCTGATCCAGACAGATTCATACATCAAGCATGAGAATGCCGAGTGACAAGCAGTACAGCAGAAGCGCACGTTAGGTTGTAAGGCGACAAAGGAAGTGGGTGACATATTCGTGTCCAGGGAAGTCAAGGAATCTCCTGAGATGTAGTAGGTTTTCAGGGACTTGAAGGAAACACAGGAATCCATGAGGCAGGGCAGAGGGTAGGTAGTCAGGAGGAAGAGAAGACAGAGGAGCAAGAGCCCAGCGGTTGAGAGGGCACCAGTGATGATCAAGGAACACGTGATGGGACTCCCTTAGGCCAATGGGTGAAGTGCGGGGGTCACCAGATGTCTGCAGACGGAAACTGGTAGAGATAGGAACAGGCTGCATTATCCAAGTCACCTCTTCCATGTTGTACAGTTGGGACTTTATACTAATGGCAAAGAGGGCCCAGAGGAGCACTTTAAGTGACAACCTCAAACCCAAAAGAGAAGCCATAGAATCTAATGCCTAAGAGAACATGACACTGAGCCAAACAGCCTAGGCTGGAATCCCATCTCTGCCACTTCCTAGCTGCATGGCTGTGGGCATGTCGCTCAGCTCTCCTAGGCCAGAGCGTCCTCTGAAAAGTGGAGACAATGATCAGAGCACTCAGCTCATCCTGATGAGGGAATGAGGTCGTATATGTCAAGTGTCGAGAACCCTAACTGTGCTCAAAAGCCCTTTATGTGGGTTTCTTTCTATGCTTATCACGCTGTTTTTGCAAATTTGAAAACTGAGGCACAGAAAAGCAAATCATTTACTCAGGTCCACATGACTCCTTGTGGGCAGAGACTTGATACCTCTCCACCCCATCCCACAGCTTTGGACACCAGCGTTATCAGTCATCTCTCCTAATGGACCCTACAAGATACATTTTTGTTTGCTCAGATGATGAAGAGGAAATTAATTCTTCTTAATGCCCTGTCATTTCTTCTTCCCCCTTTTATCTTGAGATGCACCAGCTGCTTCCCAAATTGTGTTCTTCCACTCTGTTGTTCTTTTTATTTTAACATGTGTCATTTCAATTTCCCAAAACACAGTGCAATTTATCATCTGCAAAACATAATAAATAACCTGAGCAGAAACACAAAGCACCTTTTTTTTTTTTTTTTTTTTTTACCTCCAGGAAAGCTCCCTGTCCTGGAGCACGGGGAGAGAAAGCCCAGTGGCACCCCCAGTGCGTCTGTGCATCAGTGAGTGCATTAATCATATCACTGCGGGAAACCGGTCCAGCTCAACTGGGGAGCTGTGCTTACAACCCAGAGAGAAAGCGTGTCTTTGAAGATGGGCCAGCTCGGTCCAATCGCTGCACCAGTCCAAGCTGTTTGCAAGTTTGCAAGGCTTCCCCACATTCATAAAAGGAGCACATTAGCTATTAAATTGTCCTCGAGAAGGCATTTTCCCTAGATGTCTGTATTATAATAACCCAAATCCTTGGCTCTGCAGGGGAACGCTGTAATATCTGTGGTCAGAAGTAACGCATCCATCTTACCAACATGTGTTAAGATGGGACTGCGTCTGCCCGCTCCTGAGGTGATGTGAGCGACTAGAAATCGGGGTCTGTGGTCAGGAACAAGAAAGGGAGTCACCATGCACGGAAGTGAAGACCGTGCCATTGTTAGCTGTAAAGCTCTGAGTAAGGTGAAGGTTGCAGAGGTCTTAAGACTCAAGGTTTTTGCCTTTTGTGGGAGAAAACTGCTGAGGTTTATTTAAGAGGAACTGATGTAATGGGGTGTATGTTTGATATGTTCTAGTAATCCCAGAGGAGGAAATTTATGGGTGGAGTGAAGGCTATAAAACTTCACAGGACAAAGAAGGTGTGGGATACTACACCTGTGTTTAGGTGAGGGCTCTCCATCAGTACTGCTATACCCAGTGGAACTTGGAGCCCCCCAAAACCCACCCACCCCCGAGTGGCCAGGGCTTCAGTTAGTTCATTTGAGGGGAGGAGCCCATGGTCAGCAGTTGATTTGAAGCACAAACACCAACCATCAAGTTTCACAGTTTTGTGGTTCTCAAACCTGGGACACATTAGGATTTCTGAAGGTATCTTTTTCCTCTTTAAATTTTAAAAATAGGAATAAACTAAGTGTATATCTTCATAACTATTTAAAAAGCTACCTCTCCCATCCATCCCCTGGATCAAGACAGAGACCATTACCAGCACCTACAATCCTCCCTTGGGCACCTTCCTGGTCAGTATTCCTGGACCCACCATGAGAGTTGTTTTGCCTACTTCTGAACTTTATGTAAACGAGATTATACAGTAAATACTCTTTTGTCAGCATGATGTCTGTGAGAACCATTCATGTTGACACATATGAGGACAGTCTTCTCTTTTTCGGAGGTGTATCTATCATAATACATGCATAACAGATTTATGTCTTATGATATGTTCTTGTTGAATTATTATATCTTATAGATTATTTATGATCATAAACATGTCCTTCATCCCTAATAATATTCTTTGCCTTAAAATCTTTGTTGTCTGACCTCAGTAAAGCAACACCAGCTGCTTTGTGATTCGAGTTTATATGATGTGTCTTATCTTTGTCCTTTCAAAATTTTTGTGTTTTTATATTTTAGGTACAGTTTTATAAGACATACATTGTCCCCCATTTTTTAAATTTGGATAAGTTAGTCTATCTACATTTAGTATAATTCCTGACACATTTAAGTACAAATATACCATTTTTCTAATTGTCCTATCTTATTCCCGTTTCATTTTTCTTGCCTACTTCTGTATCAGTCTAGTATTTTTACATTTTATTTATATTTCTATCAACTTTTTAGTTACACATTCTTTTATTCCTCTCTTATTGGAAACCAAAATATATTCTTGACTTAACAGAATCTACCTTAAATTAGTACCATTACTACTTCTCAGATAATGCAAGGATTTCACAACTCTTTGATCTGTTACTGTCCTTTGCCACCTTTTGTGCTATTGTTGCTATATGCTTTCATTCTACTTGTATCTGAGCCCTCATAAGATACTACTTATGATGTAAAAGGGAGTATTTATTTAATTTACCCACATTCCTCCCATTTTAGTGCAAACCATGGCCTCCTACATTTGCTGGTTACCATCTCAGATTGTTTTATTTGTTTCTTTTTCTGCCTGATACATTTCTTGTAGAATTTCGGGGGAGTGGAGGGAGAGTTTGGCTAGAATTAATTCTCTCAGTTTTGGTTGGACAAAAAGTATCTATTTGTACCTCATTTCTGAAAGAGTCTTTGCTAGGTATAGAATTCTAAGTTGATATGTATTTTCTTTCTAAAATGTCCTTCTCTTGTATCTTGGCTTCCACTGTTTCTATTAAAAATTATGGTGCCTGTCTTATGGCTACTTTAACAGGGTTTTATGTCTTTTTTCTGCTACCTTTTAAGATTTCCTTAAAAATCTTATTATGAGGTGCCTAGATGTACTTTTCTCTGTATTTATCTTGTATGGCTTTATGTTTTTCACGTATTTTAGATAACCCTTGACTAATTTTTCTTTGCATATGTCTTCTGCATCATTCTTTCTTCACTAACTTTTAGATCCCAGTTATACAATTTAGACATTATTCCACTTGAGTCTCACTTTTTATTTCAGCCCCCTTTTTTTTGTATGTGCTTCGATCTAGATAATTTTTACTATCTTCCAGCTGCTTAATCCTCTCTTTTGGTTTTTCTGTTCCACTTTTACACTCATCCATTTAATTCTTAACCTTAGTATTGCATTATTTTTGGTTCTAGAATTTCCACTTGATGCTTTTTCTATATGTTTTAGTTCACTGGAGAATTCACCCACCTTTTCATCTTTTTCTCAAACACATTAATGGTAGGTATTGTAAAACCCATGTCTGACAACTTTAATATTGTGATCACCTATGGTCTGTTTCCATTTTATGTTTTCTTTTCCCTTGCCTTTTGGTCATTTGCTCCAGTTTCCTGGCATGCTTATTAATTCGAATGCCAGACATTATCTATGAAAAACAATATGGGGCTTTGGAAGATTTTATCTTCCTCCAGAGTGGATTTAATATTTCTCTGGCAGGCAGCTGAATGCAGGCAGGACACCTAATGCGAGCAGCGACTGCTATAACACGAGGCTTTGTGGGGTGCATGTATTTTCTGTTTGCTCTAACCCCTAGCTCTGTGGAGGGTGGATCTGGGTAAAATCCTGGGACATTGGTAAGGGCTCTAGTTTTATATCTCCTCTCCCGTGAGACTACCCAAGTCTGGTGAGCTCTTTAGCCCCTCAGCAGATGCTCTGACTTCGTATCTCACCCTCTGACGCTACCTACTCCTACCACCTCCAAGCCCCATGTAAGAATTGACATGCTTCCAAAGAAAATGACATACATTTCAAGCTCACCTCTCTGTGACTTTTTTAAATCTCCAGGATCTTGGTCCCTCAACTCCTTGTCACTTTGGTACCCCTGAGCTCGCTCTCTCTCTCTCTCTCTCTCTCTCTCTTTTTTTTTTTTACTTTTTACTCTGAGGGATGGCTGATGTTCAGTGCACCGATTCTTATTCGGGTACTGATTCTTATTCGGGCCACGAGGCCCCATAATGTCAATTGGCAAAGGCCCCATGAGATACTAAAACAAAAAATTAAAACATACACCTCAAACAAGACAAAATATAAACCAGCTGCTTATCTCAAATGTACTTCTTATCTTTCCAGAATTTTGTTTCCTTTGGTCTCAGGCTGGTTAAATTGTTCACCAGACATCAATGGTCAATGTACATAACTACATTTGGATGCCTTTCTGTTGTTTTGGTAGCTTACCTGACAGAATCTGCCTTTTAAAAATTATTTTAGTTATAGAAAGTTTCAGAAAATTCCAAATAGATGCGAAACTAGAGAGAACAGTATAATAAATGTACATGTATCTATCACTCGGGTTCAACAATTGAAAGTTCAAAAGCCAACTTTATTTTATCCATATCCTTACACACATGTCCACATTTCTGGTTGTCAGACAGCAGGGTAGAGGGGGTGTGAATGCTCTCGAGTGAAGAGAACAGGAAAGAAGCTAAACATCCCACACTGCATAGAACAGTCCCTCTCAACAAAGAATTACCCAGCCTCAAATGTCACTAGCGCAGAGGTTGAGAACCCCTGATCTCATTTAAGCCTTTTGTCTTGCATATGAAGTGTTTGAGACTCACAGACGTGAGGTGTCCTCTGTAAATCCAGTTAGTACAGAATGAAGGCCATCACCCAAGACTGGAGAGCCGTACCCTGCAGCAGCCCACCTCCTTAACGGGTGTTCATTTAAAACAGGCCACTCCTTAGGTGAGTTGGAAAACTGCACAGGGCACTCTTTCTCACAGAAAGATGGCCGTGATCTCTTCTTTCCCAGTAAATCTGAGACAGGTTGCGCTCATTTGGCTTTCTCGCTAAATGTGAGCAACTAACATGGGTGGTACAATCAAACTTTGGTAACTTTGGACAGCCACGTGAGCCGCAAGTACTTTTGGTTTTCTGCAAAATATTCGCTGTGAAATATGCAGACTCTGAGCAAAGGAAGTTTACTTTGGGGTCATCCCATTCCACCTCTCATCCATCATTGTCATCTAGGCTTGACTCTGCTGGGACACTTTCCGGGAGGGGAAGCTGAAGACACTCAGACGCAGGTCTGTAATGGCGATTACTGTAAATGCAAGGTATAATAGCTATTGCATTGTGATTATGGTGACCATAAGGTAACAATTGAATTTATGTTCATAAATCAATCAGGGAAGAGTTTGTCAAACAAAACAATGTGCGTTTTGTTGAGCAAGTGATTTTAAGGGTGCAGAAGGTATGAGGTAGGGCACTGCTTTGGCCTGACAGGTAATACGATCAAACTTACCGGGCTCTAAAAAGAGTCTCTGCTTCCAAGGACAAAGGAGTCAACCCAGTCTGCCAACCCAAGTTCCTGGATCAGAGCTGTTGTTACTCCAGTGGGGAAAACTGTAAGAAGAAATTCAAGATTTAGTTATGACTGCTGACTTAACGGCTCAGTTCGTCAATTACAAGAGGGGGAAGAAAACCCCCCAAAATTTCTGGGAAAGAATCACGCTGCCACCTATGTGGGAAAGGAAGAGAGGAGAAGACATTTTTTTTTTTTTACCTGACTCAACATTTTGGATGTGAGCAAAGATAAAGAAATCCCCTAAATCAAGATATATGTATGAGTTCTAGTTTTGAAAACTATACTGTTCATTTCTGGAAGTGGGCTTCTGTTCTATAATTGAACTTTGATTTCATTCCTACCCCCCCCCCCCAGTTTGACCTCCATCCCATTTCCCCTCCGTCTTCCCCAAATCAATGAATGGTGTTGTCACCTACCTAGATGCTTGAGCCACGGACCTAGAGGAATAATTATTCCTGGTTCTAGGTGTTCCACGTCCTCCCACAATCATCCCAACACCAAGACAGTCGTATGGGCTCCGTCTCCTAAAGTCAGCTCAGTCGTAGACACTTGAAACGTCTTCGCTGCAGTGAGCCAGGCATGGGTCGCTTTATCTCTCATTAAAATAGCAGCCTCTTTTTTTTTTTTTTTTTTGGTTACCCAACTCTTGGCCCCTTATAATCTGTTCTCTACACAGCAGGAAGAGGTGGTTGGTTTGTTTGCTCTAATCAGAAATCAAATTATATAATAAATCTCTTTGGGGATATGGCCAAATGTTCTATCAAGAAACACCTTCCATAAGAACAACAATAATAACAATGCCTTTAATTTATTAAATTATTAAAGTAGGTGCTAAAATGACACTGCAATGCTGGTTTCCTTTTATTTTTATTTTTTTATTGATTCTTAGTCTAAGAATGAGAATATTGATGTTCCAACAAGGTTAAGTAACTTGCCTGAGATCACAAAATTAGAGCTTGCATTGCCGTTCAGGTCTGTTTAATTTCAAGATTTAACTGGCTGCCAAGATTGCTGCTTGTATTTGGGAAAAGGCAAATTCTCTTGTTCTTTTTTGCAAGAAACTGCTTTTTTCTGTTTTCAGTAGCTGACCATTCTCTGAAGCAGAAAAGAGAATTCTACTTCATGTATTTTAATATTTTGAATGTAAATTGGAAATTGTGGCAAATTTTTCAGCATTCTTCATTATTATTTAAGAAAAGAACAAAAGGAACAAAAAAACTAATCACAGCATTTCTGGGGCTAAGCTTATCCAAGCTCTTTTCTCACAATGAAATGCAACTCTCGTTTTTCTTAAACAAAAGAAGTTTATCCAAGAATATCAGCCTGATAATGAAATAGTAAATTTTCAAACACTTTAGTTTGTTTATCACATAAACCTTGGACTTCGTTATCCAGAAAATTTAGTTTTGAACCGGTCTTTTGAATTTTACGTTCAATTACACTCAATACAATGTATTCTGTATGTTGATGGGGAGGGGGCAGAATATAGAAAACAAAGGCAGCTGAAGTTCAACAATAAGACAAGATTTGGGTCCAAAAGATCCATGCTGACCTCCTGATAAATGTATGAAAGTATTTAAGTCAACTGCTCTTTGGGAGTCTCAGTTAAACTCATCTGAAGAATGAAGGCTAATTCCTACCTCAGAAGGTTATTGTGAAAATTAACGGGGCAACATAGGCCGAAGTGCCTACCCTTGTGCCTAGGTCACAGGAAGGTTTCAAAAGCATCAGTTGTATCTGAAGTATAATTGGAACAACAAGCAATGTGGGGCTACAGAGACCAATGGAGGTCGTAGTTAATGAGTGACATGGGGAAGGTTTCATGGAGTAGGTCACGTTTAGGTAGCTATGATTCTGGAATCACTAGTGGTGAGGATTTAGTTTGGTATAAGAGGTTAACAGACGGAGGGATGAAAAACTAATAAGATGATTAGATTGCTGTATTCCATTTCAATCAAATCTAAAAATGCCACCCACGGTAAGTTAGATGCACTATGATTTCATGCTCCATTTAGAAAAAAAAAAAATCTCAGCTCAACAGTGACACAAGCTATTTATTATAGGGAAAGGGCTTTTTAGAAGAATTAGTTAAACTAATTCTCTGTTGTTTTTATGCATAAGTAGGAAAGGAACTAAAAGCAAAAGCAGTTGCTTTAAGAATGCAATTTTCATCAGTTTATCGGCATCCTGAGTCCCTTGGCTGGGTGGTCCGCTCAGTGTTACCCTTGGTGCTCTGATAATGTGGTGTTTCTTAAAGGAGGACTCTGCCGTGTCTGTGGACTTTCCTCCAAGCTGACGACACCCATTCTGCTCATTCTGATGTGTGTTCTCAGGCGGTGGCCACCCTCTCTCCAAGGCCACATGGCTGCCAGAGATTTTAAGACACAAACTGATTTCAGTGAATGGAAAATGCGCTTTTTGGAAAATCTGTGGAAGTTGGTGGCTGTGAAAAGCCTTGGAAATATATTAAGCTTTGAGTCTGTACCTTAATCTGTAGCCAGTTGAGATGCACAGAATCCTTTTGGATTCGCTGGATGCCGTGGGCGGTTCATTCCCACAGCGGGGTGTGGAGGACAGGCGCGTGGGCACTCCTGGGTCTGTGGGCTGCTGAGAGATGACAGTGTGCTCGGCCAGGGGGACCGCTGGGACAATGGGAAGGAGACAGAGACTTTCCATGGGGATGCCTCTCTACTGAGCAAGTTCATTAATATTTCTCTTCCTTATTTATACATAAAATAATTTCAAGTTCCGTTTAATTTTTCAGCAATCATATGTCTGGGCCCCAGACTAAGAATGGGAAGATTTATAAAAGAAATCTGGGAAACTCCACCTTTGAGTCTTACAATGCATTCTAGGCCCTGAGCTAAGTACGGAATACACAAAAATGGGTATCACTTAGTCCCTGCCTCCCACCCAAGAAACCACAGCCTTGTGGGGACACGGAGGAAACAAGAGTTAGAGTCCCCCATAACGGATTCTGTGCGGGGTGGTAGTGGAGGGAACGTGAGCTCAGGAGGACCCTGTGTGATATCTCAGAGCCCGTGATGACACCAATAGAGTGCCAATCCGGCTTTCGACCAAGACACCCAGAGACGGAAGTAGGGGCGAGGTGGGTGGGTTTTCCTGCCCAGAATCCAGCCCTCTTTCAGTGGGTAGCTTTGTTCCTCCGTCCCCCCTGGGCAGGGCATGCATTCTGGTTCTTAAGCCGTCCCCATGGAGGTTAGCGACACCCTCACATCATTTGCATACCCAGGGGGTACCAGGGACACGGTGTGGCCTTGGACATTGGTTCTTCCCCCCTCCTAAGTACAAACCGAGTAGGGGACAGAGCTCGTGGCCTCCCCAGCACCCCTTCGCTTTGGGGGGGGGGAATGTTCCCTGCAGAGGAGGGACATTCAGGCTGCCCCTTTCCCCAAGCCAATGTGTCCCTGCCATTCGGGGTGGCGGAGGGATATGCCTCTTGGAGTACTGGCTCCATCTTAGTGAGGAAATGAATTCCATTTTCTGCTAAATCAACATGCATGACTTGCACCCAGAGAGATTTCCAGGAGGGAACGTGGTAATAAATGTCAACTCCGCTGTCTTAAGTCATTATGCCTTTGATTGGTGTGGGGCTCTGCAGGGAATGTCTGCCTTAGGAAAGGCCCAACTGGACAGAAGGCTGCTTCTCGAGGCTAATGTCCGCCCTCTCAATTACCGGGAATAGCTCTGCAAAATACATACATATATAAATATATAAAATTCCAAATATATATAATTCTAAAATAGAGCGTGTAAAAAAAACTGGGAATAAAATCTGCCTAAATTCAGCACCCTGATGATGCTTAGATATTGGTGAGAGAAATAAATCTCTTTAGTGGAGTTATTATCCATATGTTTATGATGCTTTAGATTTAATCTTTTCTATTTAATGCTGGAGAGATTTTCTAGCTAGAATAAGTCCAACTGTGGTGATAAACAAATGCAAAATGGCTCAATGAAAAATGATGGGAGAAGTCTGTTTCTTACTCATGGGGGGAGTTCAAAATGAGCGTCTGTGATTAGCCAGCAGCAATCAGCGGTCCAGGCTGGTCCTGGTGGAGTTTGTGGTGCTCAGTAACAGGAACCCAGCGTGCAGACAACACCTGGGTATTTTCTGGGGGACAGGTTAGAAAGCCTGCCACTTCTGCTCATGTTTCATAAGCTAGAATTCAGTCACCTGTAGATACCTGACAATGAGAGAGGCTGGATGTAGACTCGGTGTATGTTTAAGAAGAGACAATAAATGACAAGTTAGTGAACAACTGGCCAGTCTCTGCCAGTTTACCCTTCCGCTCACCAAACATAGCACCTGTCCCTCTGTTCTTCCCATACAGAATACACACTCACCCTCCTTACCAAGGGAGGAAAGTAGCGTTCCACCATCGTCACATTCAACGTTGATCTCTACGTACAGCCCTTTCCATCAGTTCTGGATGACCCAGTGAAAGTCACCTGCGAGGAAAGCGTCTGACCCCGGCTTATTCCGTAGGCGGCAGCGGCGTGTAGAAAGGACGAAAGAACATCAGCGAACCCCCCATTCCGAACAGGAAGACACTCGTTTTCTGCTGGTCCACAGTAAGGGTGGAGCTCTGCTGAGCAGCGCTGTGAGGGCTGCCGACCTAACGTGGAGCTTTCTTGATTAAGCTCTGGTTCTGCTGTGCGGAAGGACACCCCAGGACCTAGGTCCACCCTCAGGGAGGTTCTTCCTTACAACGTTCCTCTCCCACTTCTGAAGTGGGTGGTGGAGACTACGCCTTCCTCCGGCGGACATAGGACTTCCATAACCGGTTTTCTGCTTGTGTGAGGCTGGTTCCCCAAGGATTGTTTTAAGGCTTACACGGTCCCAGACATTTTTAAGCCCAGGATCGTGGTTTTTTTGGCAATACAAGTCCATCAACTGTGTAGGCTTCTGGTCTATTTGCTTTAGTAAATCACATGGACCAGTAGTGATACCCGACTCTTTTAACCATCATCCAATTTCTATAGCAGTTTATTACAGAATTTCTCAAGTATAAAGGAGCAATGGAAGAATTTGACAGTCAATGCACGAATGAATGCCTGCCCCCAGATTTTATCATCATTTCTCACATGTGTTTTATCACATGTCTGTCTCTCATCCCTCTGGCTTTCTTTAATCTATTTCTTCTTCCATGCATTTCAAAGTATACTGCCAATCTGATACACGTTCTCACTAGTTCAGAAATGCACGTGCCTGTAAAACCCACCTCACCGTTTAGATAGGGGACACAGCCTTTCCCATGGATGTTACTTCTCTTGTTGAGTTTGCTCTTGTGATGATGGTCTCTCAGAGCACGGTGAGTTACCAGTTTACTTACGACTTGGGCACCGTGTAAGGATGAAATGGATTGGAGATGAGGAGAACTGATTTTCTCTTACTTAGCAGCTGACTCAGGCCAGGGGGCCCTATGGATAAAGCAGAGGGCTGGTTCAGCAGGCAGAGGGGCCAGGTTTTATGTAGGACGTGCGATTCTCATACCCAGCTTATCCTTTCATCCACCGTTTGATTTCTCTGGTTTTTTAAGGTCTTTTTCCCCCCTTTTTCCTATCTTCCTCTGGGTCAGCTTGAACCTTTTCATAGAATTTCATTTTAACTTATCTATAGCTCATTGTAACACATCTCTTTAGATAAAAACCCCATTGCTTTCGCTAGGTGTTATGTTACAGACGCCTAGCTTATCAACAGTCTGCGGAGCTTGATGCTTGACCCGTTCGCGTGGATGTCTTAGCTGACTTTCAGTGTCTTGCCCTTTCTCATGTATACTCTAATGCCTTATATATTTTTTCTATACGTTTTGATAATGATATTAGACGATGCTGTAATTTTTGCTTCAAACATCACGCGTTTTAGAAAGCTCAAGAGGAGCAGGGCAGTGCGTGGGAATAACCGCACTAATCCGGGAATCTGGAGTGAGGGGCGGAGCTTCTCTCTGCGCTTGTCTGGGGGAGTTTGCTAAACCAGCGTTTTCATACTGGGCTCCAAAGCTCAGTGACATCATTTCCCCAACACCCCTGCCCTCCCCCCAGAGCAGAGCAATCTCTGACCTGCAGTTGGGATCCTCCCCTTCTGAGACCGTCTTCTGGTGCTGGGCTCAGTGCAGCAGACCTCGAAGTCTGAAGAGACGCTGCTGCAGACTCCCTGCACGGAGAGGCATGCTCGCGCCCCTGCAGGGCCAGCCTGCTGTCTGTAAGCAACTCTGACACCTGCAGTGGCAGGCGCCGCTCACACAGGGAGCGTGCCATCAAGTACCACCACACTGCTGTGACCCTTGGAGGACTGTCAGATGACACCATCGACTTCTCTCTTCCATGTTGGGACTCAGGTCCTGGTTTCAGAAGCCACCAGAGCCCTCTCCTCTCCACATGACCTTTCCCTCTTATCCCTGGTTAATGGGAGAGAGTAAGCGCCCCGACCCCCTCTACCCAGGCTGGGCTCTAACCATAAGGGAACCGTAAGATGTGTAAGACCTAGTCCCTGGGTGGAATTCAAAGAAATAACACATTAAGCTCTCAGCTCTGCCTCTGGCACATGGTTGGTGCTCAGTAAATATAAGTTTCTCTCCTTTCCCTTTCTGGCTCTCACGATGTTCTCTGGGTGGCACGCAAGGACAACTCCCTCTGGTGCCCCTGCCCGCCTCCTTCCAGTTCTGGGTGTATCCATTGAGATGTCTTCATGCATGATTCTATAAACTCTATAGCAAGTAACTGGCTGCTTTAGGAATGGAACCCCTTGAATCATGTCCCAACCCTGCTCCGCTGTAGGTGTCATTGGATCAAGACAGAAGGAAGGCAGCAGAAGAGACAGGGCACAGGACGTGGCATCAGAGGACCTGGGGGCAGAAGTACTTTCCAGCACGTGCAGTGTGGGTTCAATTAGAAATCTCTCTACACCTCGGTTTACTTGCATGGAAAATGTCGGTAATAATTTCCGCAGAAAATTGTGAAATGAACAACCTAGCACAGATATAAGGTATTTCAGTAAGATTCCAGGTTATCATCTTTCCCTTCCTTCCTTCCTTCCTTCCTCCCTCCCTCCCTCCCTCCCTCCCTCCCTCCCTTCCCTTCCCTTCCCTTCCCTTCCCTCCCTCCCTCCCTCCCTCCCTCCCTCCCTCCCTTCCTTCCTTCCTTCCTTCCTTCCTTCCTTCCTTCCTTCCTTCCTTCCTTCCTTCCTTCCCAGGAGTCTAGTGTTTCTCCAGACCCAGTAAGCAGCTGTGTTTTTGATACAAGGGCGGTGCTTTGCCATCCCTCCAGCCCTCCAGCCCTCCAGCCCTCCATACCCTCCAGACTCCCATCATCTTTCTTTGTCCATGTCCAGGGTGCTTTGGTTTCTATGTGTGCTACTTGAAAACACCCCAGCAGAGCAGAGCCCAGGGAGAACATCCTATCACTCTGTGTGATTTCATTTTTTGTAAACTTGTTTCATTTCACCCCCACATCCCGAGGTGATTTATACATCCTTGTTAAGGTTTACTGAAGTCTCAGCCCAATTCAGTGCTGGCCATTTTACAAATAGGGAAGTCTAGAAGTAACACCGCCAGCAGACAGCGTGAAATACAACGTATGGCAAACGTGTCTGAGATATTGTTACCGGGGGAGTCATCTGTTTGAATTTTCTAAACTTGACTTAAAAAGCCTAACCACCTTGATGTTTGCTTAAACTTGAATTCGGTTCCATTAACATGCAACATTCCTGTTGTCTCACTTAAATGTTAACAGAGTTTCGTACATTGGAGAATATATTTTCTTGCAGTCGGAGGCTTTCGGACCTCTGCCTTATTTCACAGCTGTCCACACTCCCGGCAATGTTTTTGGACATCGACTTCTAATTTTTCTGCCTTCTGTCTCTTTGGAACCAACTCAGATTTTCCTCCAAAGCTACATGTATGAGGGCTCACTTGGGGGATACAGCCCCTATTTCTGAGGAAGAACAATAGATTCTGAAAAAGTAGTAAAATAACATTATGGAAATGTTATGTTCCGGTTCTGTTCTCACTCATGAATTCTCTGTGTGATATCTCAAATGGTGCAGGTCGTCGGCCTGCCTCCAAACAGGCTTTGCTTTCTTGGGTTTGTTTGGTTTCTCGGTATGTTACCTCTGCTGTCTCATGAGCTCCCCGGTCTCTGGACTTGGACACAAAGTGAGCTCATGTTCCACTTCTGAGGCTGCTCCCCCCACCACACACGCACTTGGGTCTCCTGAGCTAAATGGATTCTGCACAATTTATCTTCTGCCTTATTGCAGCTGTTACCACTTTGCTCCAAAAATGTTTTCCTCATATTCTATTACTTTGTCACTCAGGCTCATTGTTATGTTGACATAGTATTCACTCTCTTGTCTCGTTAACTTACCATTCTAATGGGCTGCACGAAATAGCAAACACATTGCATATCTCCAATGGCAGTCCTCCTGCGTGGGGGTGGGTGGGGGTTTATTTGTACATTTGTCACTCTAATTGGACACTTTGCAAATCTATTCCACCATCATTTCATTTCTTTGGGCTCTGTGTCAGAAGCAAAGAATGGTGTATTTCTGGGGGCCAGTAAAATTCTCTCTAATGATAGATATTCCAGAAAGAAAAAAAAAAAGCTCATTTATCTCTGCTTTCCTTCCTTTTACTTTCTTTACTTGTTCTTGAAGGGTTTGTTGGGATGCTGACAGAATATGGCATGGTGTTTGTCGGGATTTATTTTAAAATGTATTTAACCAGGTGGCTTTAATCTGTGCCTTCTTAGAAAAACCCCATATTCCATTAAGTTCTTAGACAGGGGAACCGTATCTCTATCTCACAACGACCCTTCGTTCTAACTTGCCTCGTTTCATTCTGTTGTTTCTGATTAGAAACTGGAGGGATTTTCCCCTTGTTCTTCATTCACAGACTTCTAGAACGGGGAGGGACATCTCCCCAGGTTTTCTGACACCAGGGTTCTGGGTGGTTTCATAGATTGTTGTTGCCGCAGAGCTGGCCTCAGCACATCCGTAAAAACCTGGCGGTACAATGTCTAGTGAAAGTTAAATCCTCTTGCTGTTTGACTTTGTCGTAAAGATGACATAGGCAAGCCGTGCAGTTTTACATTTAACCAGGGTACGCTGTGGCATTTAAACCATCTAGAAATGGTTGTACTTTAATGCCAGTGATAATCTGCTTCCTCTATTGTCATTAAATATATACGTTTAGTGTATCAAACAAACAAATCTTATAAGGGTAATGTAAAAACCCCAACAATTGTACATGTTCTGTTTTTGAACTTGAGACCTGTATTTTTGGGTGAAGATCCTTAGAGACGAGCTCTCTAAAGGTTTTCTGTGTTCATACATGGTATACAGCTAGTTCATAAGGAAGTCCAGAATCTTATGTTAAGTGAAGGCATTGTGAATTCACCTCAGATGAAGCCATTGTTCCAAAAGCAATTATAGAAACTTTGATTTAAAAATAAAACAAAACAAAAATGAAAACCGTTCTTCCTCGTTTCAGATACACTGGATTCTTTGTCTCCACGTGAAAGCATGCCTGTCCAGTTCTTGTTACGATCTTGTCTGAATTTTGAATTGGGTGCCACACTTTTCCAGTCAATAGGATTGCTTGTTCTACTGTACCATCTATGATTCTTGTCCCTTCCTATATTCTTCATGACAGATTATGAAAAAAAACCAAAAAACAAAAAAGAACTGGTCTTAGCAGAACCAGAACCAAAACTCAGGTCTTCAGATTCCTAGCCAAGGTCCTTTACACTCTGTGATGTTCAAAAGCCCTGAGTATTTTCACTTGTTTTGTCCAGGTTTTGTGAATTTTTTTCTTAGAATGTGCCACTTAGATGTGCCTCAGTCTCCACGGTGCCCAAAGTGACTTGATTCCCCTTTCCAGTGCCAGGACATCCGATAGATCAAGACTGCGAGGGGTGTGCCCTGATTCATCCACATCCTGAAGCCAGGAACACCATCATACTGCTCTTGGTTAGCTCCAAGCTGAGGACCATTCCTGGGACACATCATGTCCTTCATAAATAGTCCTTGTGGAAGAAATGAATGAACAAAGAAGCATCTCTTGTCTTATAACTCTATGTGAACTATGAGCCATAAAAAAATATAAAAATAAAAGATTTACTGCTGTCAGTGAAAATGTGATCTTGAAGCACTGGCGGGAAGAAACAATGTAAGGAACCACATTTAATTGCCAGAATGAGAATGCTATAAACCTTCAGAAATGAAATACAAGCAGAGCGAGTCTATAAAGATGTAAGGTATGCTGATAAATAAACAACACTATATTTTGTTTAAAAAAATAGAGAGATACATCTTCAGTTTGAAGGGCATCTCTTCTTGACGAATATGGAAAGTAGAATTAAAGGGGAGAAAATCCTTTCAACAGAGAACATAGAGAAAAAGAAAAAACAAACCTGTAACCTAGGGATGAACAAAAGAAAGAGAGAGACCGGAAAAGCGACTGAAAGATGTAAAGGTAACGAACTATGCTCCTGGGGAAGTCAATGCTGCAGATTTTAAGGGTCAAGTTCAAGCGCTGTCTCCGATGACTCTCACATGTTTTCCTTCCCCAGGGTGCACACACACTTTTGCTAGAAGCAGCAATCAGATTTCACTTTAGGAAATGTTTCTCCATCTGGTGCAGGATTTGGAGATGTTTAGTAGCCTATTACTGCCCCAAAGCTTCCCCAAAACCTAGTGGCTAGCTGAAGACAAAAACTGTGACACGGCCCATGAGTCTCTGGGTCAGGACTCTGGACAGGGCTCGGTGGGGCCGGCTTTCTCCACTGGACTCAGCTCCCAGCAGGTGTCAGCTAGGTTGGCTCCTCTGGGGCCGGGCCATCGGCGACACCTCACGCTCATGCCTGATGCTGGTGCTGACTGTATGTGGGGATCCCTGAACCACGTGGAGGCTTAGCTTCTGCCCTTCCCTCGTCTGTGTGCTCCCCTACACGGTTCCCCTTTCGGGCAGCTCCTAGGAAACCTGGTCTGTGTCCTCGGGCCTCCATGTCGTCGCCTTCCTGGAGAGGCATGGGGCTAGAGTGTACATCATGGCCCTGCAGGCTGGGCTGGGGCAGATAACTCTCCTGTTCCCCTCTCTCTTCCTCCCTGAGGGAAGGGGGAGTCCCCCCCCCAAGACCCTGAAATCTGAAACACTGATGGGCAGTAGATGCTTCTTCATCTTTCGAATCCCACAAAGCTAAATCCACCGCTGGCTGGGGGAGCTCCTTATTTTCTCTGGGCCCCAGTTTCTTCATCAGGAAAATATAGATCTCCTTATCTATCTCTGATGGTTGTTACAAGAATTAATTGCAACAAAGCACGTGCAGCACTGAGAGAAGGCCCGGTACACGGGAAGTTCTTAACAAATAGGATTTCCTATCTCTTCTTTCACTCAGTGGCCCGTCTTTCTGGACTTATTACATTCCCTTTGGGCCGGACCAGATCTAAAGTCCAAGTACAGTGTCTTCTCCCACCACAGGCTTGATGAGCACTGGTGTTTACGTGGTGTCACTGAGGACAGTGATTTGGTGTGAAGTGTCAACAGCTGAGATTTGATCCTGACTCCGAACCCGGGGCTCTGGTTTAAAGAATAAAAACTGTGTTTTTTCAGCTGCTTTGTTTCCAAGGTCACAGGATTCAACAGAGAGAAGTACACGGGAAAGGGTTTTCCACCTTTCTCACAGTTATTAAATGAGAAACATCTCCCAGCCCCACCCCTGCCTCCGATTAGGCTGTGCAGGATTCGAGGCAAAAGCTATTCTGACCCCAAGTCGGAACCTCATGGAACAAGTTACCTATTTGCTTCTGAGTCAACAAAAGCTCGAGACTAAACTTTGAAAATGAAAACCACAATTTTTCACTTAGTTTACAACCAGCCTCTCGGCTTTTAAGTCAGCTCACTGATAAGCCCTGTCTAAATTCATACTTATTTTTCTTTAACCCATAAAGGTGAGCATGACTTCTTTCTTCCTGCCGGCAGCAAGCCACGGTCACATTTCAGTGACAGCGCTGAGCACATGGCTCCACGCTGAACTCCCGCCCCCTTCCCTCCGTGCCCTGTGAGGCGTGGCCTCTGGGTGCTCTTGTCTAGAACCGGTCTCTTGGGGACACGGCTTTCTCACCTCCATGGCTGGCCCGCCGATTTCAGTTCCCTCTTGTGCTAGAGAGCCGCGAACCCTGATTGTTCAACTGACTTTGCAGCCAGACCAGCACGGGATCGGCAACAGTGCTCCGGGGTAGCTCGTTGACAGCGCGTTTCCCGCCCCACATTAGCAACCAGAGCAACTTTCAAAGTGTTGGCTTTTATTTACATGCTTTGCCGACTCGCTGGGCAAGTTAGAAAGCATGCAGCAACGGAGATGCCATATTGCCCTCCAATAATGAACCTCAGAGAATTTACTGACGGGGGCATGTTTTTCTATATAACTCACATGTTTATACCAGTGATTGAAGGAGCCTTCCTGTACCTCACTCTCCACTCCACTCTGAAGACAATTCATAAAAAGCTAAATAAAAGGGACACCATGTATATTTAGTCTTGCTCATCATCAAAGAAAAGCTAATTAAAATACCTTCAAGATCTGTCTATTAACTTGGAAAAGTTAACTTTTTCAGGGAAGAGTGTGTGGAAACGGGCACCATCCTACACTTAATTTATGGGTATAAATTAAGACAGCCTTGTGGAAGGCAGATTCTGTATCACAGCCTTTAGAAAGAAAACCTTTGACCCAGTTCTACTGCAAAAAATTAAATTAGAAAAATCAGACACATGCCCAACAATCTCTCGATCTCTCGGCAAAGATGTTTTTGAAAGTATCATTTTTAACAATGCAAATTGGAAAGAAGAGACCAACACCCAAAAATGAGTTCAATAAGCTGTGACACAGCCACTCAAGGAAATACTGTATACCTGTCAAAAGTGACTTTGCAGAAGCATAGGTGAGAAAAGTAATTCTCACAGGAAACGCTGCCTAAGGGCACGGTATTTGAAGGAAACAGAAACAAGTGTGCATGTAAATGCTTCTGCGTGGGTATGTATGTCTGTGCACATACGTATGTGCACATGTTGATACATGCATGCATGTGAAAACAATGCAATAACTGTTTCCTGGACCCACTGTCACGAAACTGATTCTCCTGCTTCCATTCTGTGTCACTCCAGTTACAGCAGTGAGAGTGACATTTCTTAACCAGATCATGTGACTGTTTTTGCTTTAAATCTCTAATGTCTTCTTTCTCCCTTCAGAATAAAGCTAACCTCTTGATTGATTCCCTCAAGGCCACGTGTGTGGGGCTCCTTCCTCGTTTTCTGGCCGCATCTCTTTATCTCCCTAATTCTCTCTGATCCTACACAAGCAACAGATAACCGTCCGTGCAATACGGCACCGATCGTTGGGGCAAAGTTGCAGGCTGCAGGTTCCCGTTCTTCCGTCAGGGATGAGTGTCCAGTTAGAGACAGGTGAGAAGGTCAGACCACTGGATCACCGAGGAGTCAGAGACGCCTTGTAGTGGGGCTAAGATGGGAGTGCTGGGAGAATAACAGGGACCCCGAAGCTTACACTCTCTGTTCTCCCCAGACACCTCGGAAGCAGCAGAAAATCTCCCTGGGATTCTTAAAGCCGGGTTTTAAATGTTGCATGGGACTGCGCGGAAACTGCAGCCTGGGGAGCTCGCATTACTGTAACCTTTCTGCCACAGGTAGAATCTGATTCAGCTAAGGTTACTTCTGCTTCTGCCGTTTCCTGACATTTTCAACGCAACCAGTAGAATGAACGAGGGGCCATTTGGGTTTTGTTCCCTAATGCCCCACTGATTCCATACGTGAGCTCCTTGTCCAAGCAAGACCACCACGCTCGGTATCTGCTAATTAAGGGGAGTGAAAACATAAATTTGGAGATACAGATCTTTAATTTTCCATCTTATGGAAAACTTTAGTTGTTATTTTCCTTATCGTAAAGGTAATACTTGTTTGGTGCAGAAGTCTGAGAAAATAGAAAAGAAATCGATTTGCTATTTCCTATCATCTTACCAACAAGAGACAGATATATAAACACATGTGTTTGGTCCAGAAAAATGTATTAATAATTCTTTCACCGTAAAACAACAGGGATGGGAGAAAATGAAACACAGCGGGATCAGCTGCTCTCGCAACCTTTTTGAATGTTTTCTTTGTCAGCTGACCTGGCAGGGATTTATGACCCTGGGACACAGATAAAAAGGAAGACAGGAAAAAGCTATTAACCGAGAAAATAAAATGTGAAGAAGGACAGCTTGGACCTAGGGAGGAAGATGGCGTTGGCAGGGGTTTTTTTTGTAATTGTGAAAGGTGATCAACTTAAACAATGTGACTTGTTTCTTAATACTGTGCTTTTGTCACATGTATTAATTTTAGAAGCTATGAAGTCAAATGTGAGAAGAGGTTCCTTTAATTTTTCTGAAATATTATTTTTTTCTTAAGGCTTTATCTCACTGAGGGCCAGACTCACAATCTAATTCCATCTTGTAATCAAGGGAGGAAAACCATGGTTTCACATTTCTCCTCCCTCTAGATTTTCATCTGAGTTTCACGAGTCATTGGAAACTTAAACCGTTAGAAGAGCAGGAACACCACAGCCATAAGGGTTGCATTTGGTTGCAAGTATGAGACAGCACGATTCATCAGTGACCAGTAAGGATCAGGGATGTGAATTTTCGCATGTGACAGGAAGACTGGAGTCCAGACGTGATGGCTGCTAGGATGGCTCCATGAGGCCATCAGGGGCCTGAGCACACCGTCTTCCCGCTTGGCCATCACTGACTCATGAACTTTGTCCCTGTGCGTGTCTTCCTGTGAAAAATCACTTTAGGCAACTCACCTCCATTCCTGGAAGAAAGAAGAGAAAGAGCCAAGGTAAAAAAGATACATATTAGATGACTCAATACCTTTGGGGACAATTTTCCCCAACTCCTGCTTTCTTCTCGGTAGCTTAAATTGGGTCATAAAGTCAGTCATTCCTAGTTTGAACAAAGTTGGAAAATGCATTTTTTTTCTTTAAAATTTCCAAAAAGAAATTGTTTCATGGTAGTAAAGAAGCAGAGAGATGGCCACTAGGCAGGTAATTGGCAGCCGTCTACACCAGCTTCCTCTGAGACATGGTTTCTCCAGGCAATGGCCTTGATTTTCACCAACATTTCCTTCCCATTGAGACCTAGTGGTCCAAGATTACAACGGACTTTGTGCAGGAGACTTCGTGCAAGGTGGATGAAAGGGAAATGTTGCTGATTAGAGCATCTAACAAGAAAGCGTCTTACTCCTCTGAGTAAGAAAACCTCAGTAGTGTTCAGGCCAGTCTCTTCCAATCTTGCTCTTGGGTCCCAGACAACACAGTGATATTTGTAACGTACAACAGGCTAGACTAGATCTAAATCCCATGGAAAATAAATGGTTTCCTCGCTTGCTAGGCTCAGATAAGATTTAGTGTTTTCTTTTTTTAAGAAAAAGATTTAGTGTTTAATTAACCCCAGAACCTCAAACAACGCTCTGTAAATTCTCTGTGTGTGTTGGGGGGGGGGCAGCAGAAGCTTCATGCTGCTCTTTTGTTCTGGGATGTGCATTTCTTTGGTTCAAAAAGACAAACTCATCACCTTGTTTTCTCCATCTATTGAAGAGCAGGTCTCCCTCTGTCAAGATCAAAGCCTGTTTTGAAAAGGAGGTAGTCGCCATTCTTTCCTAATGATTATCAATCAACACTCTACCCCCAACCCTCCTTGAGCTATGCTGTCTCTTCTTATGTCAAAGGAACACGTTGGAGTCGATAAGTTTGCCCAGGGCTTCCCAAGTTTCTCTTGGATTAGTGAATTATTTAAGCTCCTTTAGGATTCTCTGGCAAGTCTGGCTTCTCAGAAGGCCAGCATTTTCTTCTGTATGCCTGAATCCTTACAGCTTCAAGGACTATCCCACCCCTTACCCCCAGGGACTTGTTTCTGCAGTTCTTGGCCCACAACTCGGGGAAGAACTGTCCAGGGAATGAATTCAAAAGAACCCTAATTCTTAGAATTTAGAAAAGAATAGGACTCCTTCAGGAGGGTTTGAGGAGCTGAGAAGACTTGGGAGACCCTAGAGCAGGACCAAGAGCCTCTCTGCAGTCACGGACCCCTCAGAGAACCTCATGACCCTTATGAATCCTCTACCCAGAAATACAAATGCTCTCTAGGGCACCCTTTTCTGTGTTGTCTTTCAGGGGAGCCCAATAATGATCTAAGCTCAGGTTAAAAGCCCTTGCTCCATCTAGACCATCATTGCAATGGAAGAAAGTATGGCCACGTCTCTCCCATAATACGATAATCTGAGGTGCAGGCAGGAGGAGGAACAAGACTGAGGAGACTGGGGTCCCACCTGACTTGCCTTTCAGACTTCTGATTTTCCAAGCCAAGCATTTAACACCCTCCTTCAGGTCCCGTCCCATCTTTGATGTGCGAACCAAGTCTGGCACCTGTTTGCTCTGTTATTTTCATTTGGGGTCTAGCTCTGGGGACTGGGTCTAGGAACTAAGCTTTCTCCACGCTCATATGAACAAGTCGCTGACATGTATTCCATTTTCAGGCTTGAATCTCATCTCTCGTCCTATTGAAGTTTTAGTGTCATGTCTCTAAGACGTGAATGGATCCTGGTCTTTGTCTTATGGCCCACCCTGATTACAGGCTAATATGGTTTATATGGCTTCCCGGTGACTCCAGGAGAGAGTCAGCAAGGAGCAATGGACTTCCCTTAGGTCCCCGAGTTCTTCAAGTTCAAGTTTATCCATGAAATAGATGCCTTTCTCATCCCTTCTATCTTCTGATCCTCCTCTTCCTGTAACATTACTTTTTTAAAGTTATGTTTTACACTTTTATTGAATTTATTGAGGGAGGACATTGATTAATGAAATTATATAGGTTTCAGGTGTAGAATTCAATGTTATTAACCATCAGAGAAATGCAAATTAAAACCAAAATGAGCCCGACTAGGTGGTGGAGCAGTGGATAGAGCATTGGACTGCGACACTGAGGACCCAGGTTTGAAACCCTGAGGTCACTGGCGTGAGCATGAGCTCATCTGGCCGGAGCACAGGCTCACCAGGTTGAGCATGGGGTCGCTGGCTTGAGTGTGGGATCATAGACATGACTCCAAGGTCGCTGGCTTATGCAAGGGGTCATTGGCTCTGCTGGAGTTCCTTGGTCAAGGCACATATGAGAAGCAATCAATGAACAACTAAGGTGCTGCAACTGTAAGTTGATGCTTCTTATCTCTTTCTGTCTGTCTCTTTGTCTCTCTCTCTCTGTCTAAAAACAAAACCAAAACTTCATAAAAGTATCCCTCAGGTGACCATCAATAAATCCACAAACAAGGGGTGGCGAGGATGTAAAGGAAAAGTATTTTGTCAGATTCTATTAGATGAAGGTCATATCTCCCTTCTTCAAGAGGTTTTTACTTTAATAGGACAAGTTTATAGTTTAATGTGTATCATGTAATATGTATCATAAGACAAACAGTGAAGGGGCTGTGATGTAGAACTTCTCAGAGGGAAAATTAAAAAGCTGGCTTTGAGCCAAACGGCCCAGGCAGCCCGGGATGTGAGCAGCCTTGATGAATGATGATGTTGCCCATAGAACAGCCATTCTTAATCTTTTCTGTAATAGACCTTTAAGAATATGATGAAACAGGAGATAAAAGTGGCTAAGAGGTCTTTGAGAGCTGTGCTAAAATCAGCTCAGAATTTAAAAAGTTAAGGTCCTGAAACGTGGCCGCAACATTGGAGTGACCCAGACAAGTAATTTTTGATGATTCATCTTGATTATTTCATCTATAAAATGTCATTGAGGGAAATACGCCCGGATAAAAATTCAGGTCTCTACTTGCCATAAAAGGATATAATTCTGTGATCTGGTGCATTACCCTTGATAGAGTTGTACTTGGGTTGTTTTAAAGAAATTATGGTATTTTCCTCTCAACAGACAGACATAACTCTCTGCCCAGCCAAAAAAAAAAAAGGTAAAATTATTGAAGAATGCGTGATGCACACACTGGGATTTCACAGAACCTAACATTTCACACGTGTCTGAAGTAAGTAGTCCATCATAACAATGGAGGCCAACCTTTAATGAGCAATTAATGTGTCAAGCAGGTTGTTAAGTGCATGGCGTACCTTTAATCCTGGCATTAACTCAATAGAGTAGGCGCTGTTGATACTATTCCCATCTTACAGATGAAGAGACTGAGGCTTGAAGAGACTAAGGCAGCCCCAGCTGGGTTTGAATGTAGACGTTCTAACTCTACGGCCCATCACAGCTGTAGCTTGTTTCTTCCAGTGGTGTGAGAGTTTTTTTCACCAGTGGTTTATAATATTTCTAAGTCACGGGTACTTTGAAAATCTGATGAATTTCCCGTCTATAAGCTTCCATCCAGACACACACACACACACACACACACACACGCACGTGCACATGCTCCAACACGTGAACGCACATAGATATATTTCTGTACATTTCGGAATCCCAGAGACACTTCTGAATTCTAGTTCCTAGGCTTCAGTTCAAGCATTCTTACTGAAAGCAGAGACAGCTGGTCAAGGCTGTGGAAGGACAGGTCAGGATCGGTCAAGGGCATAGACGATTCGTCCTGTCTGTCCTTTCAAGAGAGTAGAGAGAGTGTTGGCTGCCAGCTCGAACAAGCTGGAGTCCACCCGTGAGAGACCGTCAGCCTGGTGGAGTGGCTGAGATGTCCCCATTCAAGGGGCATGAACATCAGGACTCAGTGTGGCCACAAAAACGAGCCATCTTTTTCCAATTACTGTTTGCCAGACCTCTTGGCGTGTCCCCAAATACAGTGCTTCCTCAGGAGTGGCTTTAGTCCTTTCCAAACCAGTCCTGGGAGATGGTATTGTATCTGCTTCTTCTTCCTTCTAGGGAAACACAGGGTCTTCGTCAGCTGATCAATAACAAACACTCGAAGGGTAAACATTCTCAACTGATGTGTAAAGATTTCAATTCAGTTTTGCTTTTTCACTAAAAAAAAAAAAAAAAAAAAGGCCCTTAGAAGTCGATTATAACCATTTACCTCCTGTCCTCCGTTTCCCCCTCTTCAGGCCCTTTTCTGTGAATTGTTCCCTTGTTGAGTGAGGCAGTCTTTGCGTGTCGAGGTGAGGCCGTTTGTCCACTAGGGGGAGACTTGCCCACATCTACAACCTAGACGCCCGGCGGCCCCTGCTCGGCTTGCGAGAAGAATCCAACTTCATCGCAAAAGCGGTTCACTTGCCCCACTTCTTTTGCTCCGCGAGACGTTTCAGATTGATGAACAAAACTCTCCGCTTCACTATGCAGCTGTTATTTTAGGAAGTCCCGGGGGATAGGGAGTGATGACTATTATGCTAATGAGGTTGTGACTTGCCCCCATTTTCTCCCGGCGACCTCCGACAGGAGCGGCCAGCCGCCGCCTGTGCCTCCGCAGCGAGGAGGCGCCGCTGCAGGATCACCAGCTGGACGTGGGCAGAGCCGCGGGCCGGACATCCGCTCGCGGGGGCTGGCCCTGCCCCGCCGGCTCTGGATGGTCTGCGGCCAGGCTGACTCACAGCCCAGGCTGCGGAATGCACCTGGAGCGATTGCAGGTGGGATTCAGACAGCCTTCGTTTCTTCTCTCCTTTTCCCTCCTCTCCTCCTCGGCCCGGCCTCTGTCCTCCCATCAGCCTCGGCCGGCCGCGGCCAGTCCTGCAGCTTCTCCGTGCTAAAGGGGCTACTACTGACCCCGACCTTGTCTGAAGGTGACTCCCCAGTTCGTGACCTTCCTGAGCCACGTGCGCTCAAATTATGTCGGAAATTGCATCTCTCCCTATCAGGATTTGCTACACACGCACTTTTTGGAGTTTCAGTTTTCTGATTTAGGAAATCACTGGACTCGAAAACGGTTTCTTTCCTGCACCAAGAGAGGGAGGACACGGACGTCACAGGACGTGCCCCTATTTTTACTCCTTTTGTTCGAGTTTGTCATAGGCACCAGCAAGTACACGACAGCAGCTGAGCCACGCTATGTATTCCTATTTTCTTTTATTACATAAAATACAGTATTTGAGGCGGAAGAGGGGAGATTACCCTGACATGTCTCTCTCCGCCAGATCCGAAGACACATTCCTAATTTAACATTACCCCAGAGCACTAAGCTATAATTTTTTTCCAAGTTGTATTAAACCAAAACAAATTGTAAGTATTTTGTTTTTTGCCCTCTGAGGGGAGAACTACAGGGACAGGAAACTTCCGTTTGCGCTCCCCCACTGCAGAGACGTAGGGGGAGCGGGTCAGGACGAGGCTGTCTGTGCAGGGGGGCTGTTAGGAACTGTGTGGAGGTAGCAAGGCCGGCCCTGGGCTGAGTTTGGGGCCCAGGCTCAGCAGAGGATGGTTTGGGGCAGCTGTGCTCCAAAGGGAAAGAGTTGGGGTGGGGGTTGGCAGAGGACAGGATGGAGCGAGAGGCGTGGAGTGAATGAAAACCTTCAACGAGAAACGGACTCCCAGGTAAAGGTCCCTCATCTCCTCAGACCATCAGTAGACCCGCACCACCTGAAGGAATTCTGTTGGTAATTCTTTTCTTTTTTAAATGGAAACCAAAAAGAGTGTATGACTCTTATTTTCATGCGTGTTCACTCTTCCAACAAATATTTATTTATTTATTTATTTATTTATTTATTTATTTATTTATTTATTTTATTATTTTTTTTACAGGGACAGAGAGTGAGTCAGAGAGAGGGATAGATAGGGACATACAGACAGGAACAGAGAGAGGTGAGAAGCATCAATCATTAGTTTTTCCTTGCCGTCACAACACCTTAGTTGTTCATTGATTGCTTTCTCACATGTGCCTTGACCACGGGCCTTCAGCAGACCGAGCACCCCCTTGCTTGAGCCAGCAACTTTGGGTCCAAGCTGGCGAGCTTTTGCTCAAGCCAGATGAGCCCGCACTCAAGCTGGCCACCTCGGGGTCTCGAACCTGGGTCTTTCGCATCCCAGTCCGACGCTCTATCCACTGCACCACCGCCTGGTCAGTCCCAACAAATATTTATTAAACATCGATGACTCCGGGTTTATTCTAGGTGCAGGCGCTGCACAGGTGAGTGAGGCAATAGAAAATTCCCACTCTCTTTTTTCCCTTTCTTGTGTAATTTTAATCCAGAACAGTTTTTTCATTTCTAAATATTAAAACAAGTTTTCCAGAATTTTAAAATAGCAGACTAAACCAGCATTTTAAAAATGACAAAAAGCCAGGCTTGATTATATTAATAAATTAATCTTTATATTTCTTTTTTAAGGTTTTTTTTTTACCTGTTTATAATGTTTTTTTTTTTTTAATTCATTTTAGAGAGGCGGAGAGAGAGAGAGAGGAGGGGAGGAGCAGGAAGCATCAACTCCTTCCTATATGTGCCTTGACCAGGCAAGCCCAGAGCTCTGAACCAGCGACCTAAGAGTTCCAGGTCTATGCTCTATCCACTGTGCCACCACAGGCCAGGCTCTATAATGTTATCGTTTTTAAATTTTACTTTTCAATCACAGTTTACATTCAGCACTAGTTTGTATTGTTTCAGGTGTGGAGCCTAGTGGTTAAACCAGTGATGGGAAATCTTTTGAGCTTGGTGTGTCAAAATTCGCCAGTAAACCGAGCATCACTCGGGTGATGTGTCACTTTGAGAAAAATGGCCTAGCCGGAAGTCCCAGAACTACAGACCTCCGGCACAGAGTGTCTACACTACAGCAAATATTTTATCCTCAGCTATTGCACCTGGCCGTGCAGGAGCCGAGGATGAAACATCCTTCTCGGCATGCAGCCCCATACTTCTCTGGTATGCGGCCTCATGTCATCGAAAATGGCTACACGTGTCAGTGCTGACACGCGTGTCATAGGTTTGCCATCACGGGGTTAGACAGTCATGTACTTTACACGGTGATGGCCCGATATCTTCAGAACCCACCGGATACTGTCCGGTTATTGACCACGTCCCCAGGCTGCACTCCTCAGCCCCCTGACTATTTTGTAACCATCCACTGGTACTTCTCTCTTACCCCTTTCCTTCCAGGGGGGCAGGTGTGGGGAGGAGACAGACTGGAAACAGAAGGCAAGGTCCACAGGGTCACCTGGAGAACAGTGTGTACTAACACAATGGAGGGACTGGGGGACAGGGAGGTATATGTCCTATCTAGTCAGGAAGAGAGAAGCCACTGCGGGATATTCAGACGGAGGCTGGAGCACAGGACTTTTCCCGTTAAGTTACTGGAAGGATTGAGGAATAAGGGGCGGATTCCGCCCGTGGGCAGCCGGCAGGAGGCTGGGAGGCAGGGGCAAAGGAGGAGGCATACATACCTTCTGCTCTGCTCTCAGTGGAGCCCTCGGCAGGCCAGCGGCTGGCTCCACGGGTGGCGGTCATGGGTTCCAGCTCAGGGACCGCCGCTCCGGACCCCAGCAGCGAGTGGCCTTGGAGCTGAGCTCCTGCCAGCCCGTGGACAAAGGAGCTGCTTGCTCTCAGACGCCACCCCGCCACCCAGGAGAGAGCAGTAGAGCTCCCCGTCCAGGTTCCTTGTCCTCTCCACAGGGCCCCGTGGACGAAAAAGGAGCCAGGGACCACAGAAGCTCAGGGCAGGCCTGCATGGTGGCCGTGCAAGCTCGGAGGTCCGCGTAGGATGGTCTGACCATGAATGGGGGTGGGGGTGGGTAGATGCATCCACGGAGCCGGTAGCGTCCTTGACAGAGGTCAGTCTTCACCGTAAATGAGCCTGTCGTCTTTGAGCTACTAGAATAACATACCTGTCACAGGAGTCTTCTTTCCGGACCCCTCGGGGCGCAGCCTCCCACCAGAGCAGGAGACCACAGGGCCCCCACTGTTACCTTGTTGCCGCGAACCAGCTCTATGTGCTGTCTTTTTAACCCGTCCTGCAGATTTCCCTGCCTTGCTTTCTCTGGCCCCCTAAATCTTCCATGTAGCCCCCTCACACCCACACACACTTGGGTCTCTTCCTTTGATTCTGATGTTTAACATCACCTGCAAAGCTGCCGTTCTCCTGAGCATTTTCTGAATGCTCAGGATAAAGGGAAGATTTCGTTTCCCAGCAATTGTCATTCTGGCTCAAATAAACTCTCAAGATTTTTTCTGAGGCTGCATGTTTTTGTTTTTTTTTTTTAACAGCCAGAGGGCAATTCTAGTCTTCCCAACACACCCCATCGGAGAAGGAAAGGTTTTTGTCGGGAAAGAAGTAAGAGCGGAATGCGTGGGACGTTGCGGGAGCCTGGTTCCCGGGGCGACGAGAAGGGCCCACGGAGGGGGGATGGGAGGGGGTCATGTGAACCAGCATCAAGACCCAACAGGAGAACCAGGATTCAGGGGCGGCAGAAAGTCAAAGCCAGGTGCAGACCGAAGCACCCAGGAGTGAGCGAGCCTCCCGGGAGGAGATCGGGCGCTTAATAGGGTGCCGGTGGGTGAGGGCTTGTGTGAATCTTAACTAGCTCTTAAGGGGCCGGGCGACCCCTTTCGCATCTGGGTTCACTCATTTCTCAAACGGAACGTTTTAAATCTGTTTCTGATTAAAACTTTGTCTTTCTAGTGTTTTCACCTTAGCCTTCCCTGTTTAATTTTTATTTTTTAGTTATGTCTTTTATTCTCTCAGAACCTTATGTTCTGGTCCAGGGGACCCACAGGAAGAACTCAGCTGATAGTTGTTGGCTTCGTGGCAGGCGCTGTCTGGCGCCCTGCGCTCCTGCGGGCCGTGTTTTCCTGGCTCTGCGCTGTGTTGTTGTTCCTTTTGTCCCTTCCCTTACACCCCCGCCCCCCCCCCACACCCGTCTTCCTTTGCGGCTTCTCTAGATCTTACTCTTCTTTCCTGGGTCCAGCTTAAATGCAACTTGGTGCTGTCCTGTTGGAACTACCCACTCACCTGGGATGCCCCGCTCTACCGTCCATAGGGTTTTCCGCGTCTGGCTGATTCTCTGAACCTGTGGTGTCCAGGGCTCTGGTGATCTGTGGAGTTGCTACTGTGCCCGTCCCCTCAGACGGTGAACACTGAGGCCAGTCACCGTGTTTTATTCACCTTGTCTACATTGAACCACCTGGCACAGCATCTGCGTAAAGAGAATAGCCCACCAACAATAGTTTACTTTTCCTTCAATGTTCCTCCTCCAGTGTTGGGACTCATTAGCGCCCAGGCAGGAACCGACTGGCACCCCCTGCATGGGCCTCCTCCCGGAGCCTAGGGACCCCCTCCCACTCGGCCCAGGCTGAAGACGTTCTTTCTGTCACTCCATCAAACTCCTTACCTTCCCCACACGCACCTGCAAAGGCACACGTGGCATAAGGCACATGCATGCTTGACTCGTACACGTTCATTTTTACACACACATACACACTTGACATCTTGAAACAGAATTTTGATAAATATTCTCAATCAGGTTGTTTTATTTATTTATTTTTTTGTATCTATCAGGTTTACCGTGGTATAATTTACATGGTAGCATTATCAATTAGTAAAATCTATATTGCGTTTAGCCTGACCAGGTGGTGGCGCAGTGGATAGAGCGTCGGACTGGGATGCGGAAGACCCAGGTTCGAGACCCCGAGCTCGCCAGCTTGAGCATAGGCCCATCTGGCTTGAGCAAAAGCTCGTCAGCTTGGACCCAAGGTCACTGGCTCCAGCAAGGGGTTGCTCAGTCTGCTGAAGGCCCACGGTCAAGGCATGTGTGAGAAAGCAATCAATGAACAACTATGGTGTCGCAATGGCAACAAAAAACTAATGATTGATGCTTCTCATCTCTCTCCATTCCTGTCTGTCTGTCCCTGTCTGTCCCTCTCTCTGACTCTCTCTCTGTCCCTGTAAAAATAAAATAAAAGAATCTATATTGCGTTTATTAAAATGCATAGAAACATATACCTAAAAGTATTGAATAAGTTGGGTTCTCCAGAGAAATAGAGCCATTAGGAAAAAGTTGTATAGATATACATACACATGTAAAAGCTATGTGTGTATGTGTATAAATATATATAAAGAGATTTAGTACAAGAAATTGCCTCCCCCGACTGTGGGGGCTGGAAATTCCATAGTCCACAGGGGAAGGCCGGCGGACCGTAAATCGTGGGCAGGACTTCGTCTTGTGGGCTCGGGGAGAGTTTCTTCTTCCACAGGGAAACTTCCCTTTTGCTCTTAAAGCCTTTCAACTGATTGGACAAGGTCCAACCATATTATCAAAGATAATCTCCTTAAAGTCAAGTGATTGTAGGTATTAATCACATCTACCAAACGACTTCACAACACCCCAAGATTAGTGTAGAGTGAACACCTGGGCACTGTCGGCAAGCCAAGTTGACACGTACAACTTCGCACAGCAGGCAAACAGCGAGCTATGTGACTACTGCCACAACAAAGAAGCCCACCCGCCGTTCCACAGAATTCCCTCCTGCCTCCTTTTGTGGTCTGTCTGCCCTGCCTGCCACCCACCCTCCCAACACTGTCAACTCCTGTTTTCTTTCTCTGCAGTTGGATCTTTTCCAGAATAGCATTCAAATGGAATCGCACACTACATGATCTCTAAATCTGGCTTCATTTGCTTGAGTACGAACGAAGCTTTTGAGATTCAACCATGTTGTCTGTTTCCTTTCACTGTCGAGAGGATTCCCTCATATGGAAGTACCAGGATTCTAAGTAAGTTTTGTTGATAGAAAAGGTGTCATCGCCTATAGTTCTCTAGCTCAGGCACATTACAGAAGTTTGAAAATTTATAGGCATGTACACTGAATAAAAAAAGACTAGAAGTCTTTTCTAGACATAACCCAATGAGAAATCAGTTATGAAGCACACAGGTATTGGGCCTTGAAAAATGTGATTTCATGGACCATAGAGTCAAGGCCAAGGTGGATTTTAAAAGCATCAGTCATCATAATCTTATTGGCCATATGCCACAATAAACCATTTCAGGATAGACTCAGTTGACTCTGATTGTTACAATGGTTTAAGGTTAAACCACACACGCTCACACACACACACACACACACACTCCAAATCAAGGAAGGGCTGGCTTCCTGAACTAGTCTTGAAGATGCTAGAAGGTGTAACACTCATGATCAAACATGAACAGATGGTCAGAAATGTCAAACACTCTGCATAAAATGGATGTATGACTTTTTTTGCATGTGATCTGACTGAACAGAACGCCCTAGAATGTATGCTCAAGAACTCAAGGGAAATCCACATTCTAGTGTGGTCCAGATTGGGCCAGCCTCTCTGTATGGAATGGACACTCAGTCTGCTATGACAAACACCCCTTCATGTCTGTGCCATTCTGTTTTAGACAGGTGATCAAATCTGGGGCAAGATGGGGTGTTCTGTAAGCTCAGCACCAACGCTGACCGTCGTTGATCTGAGGAGTGTTGGGCTGGAGTCCTCTTCTCTCAGTCAACGCAGATTCGTCCAGCAGTTTCTCAGTGCCTCTGTCAGCACTCAGCCCCAGAGACACAAAGAAGAAACAATGTTGTCCTGGTCCCCATTCTCATGGAGCATACATTCTGTTGTGGAAATGGGTTCAATCAAGTCATAGAGCCAAGAACTGAAACATCCTAAATTGTGATGCCCCCAAGAAGGAAGCACGGCAGGACAGACGGCAAGGGAGTGCTCTCTGAGACTGGTGAGAAAAGAAAGCCGGAGGGTGGGTTTGGGGAAGAGCATTACCAAGGGAAGGAATAACACGTGAAGAGGCCCTGGTGGCATGCAGTGTGACTGAAGTTAAAAGTAAGGAAGTGAGAGGGGGACATGGGACATGCCCCAAGGATGTGAAGGGTCCCTAGCAGCTCATGGCTTTCCTTTGGTGAAAGAGAAAGGCTTTGGAGGGTTCAGAACACAGGTCAGATGGTCTGAGTTTATGTTCTGAAAGGGTTCCTTTTTGCTGTGATGGGACACTGTTCTCAGTGAGCCAGGACCAGGAGGGTGACATCAACTAGCACAGTTGCAAAGCCCAGGTGAGAAATGAGGGCAGAACTGCAGATAAGACAGAGAGAGAGAGATAAGATAGGCCTGCCACTTTAGAGACACACATAGGCCCTATTAGTGGATTCTAGGAGGGAGAATGCAGACTGATTTGCAGATTTCGGGCTTGGACGACATGGTACAGAGTTTTGACATTTAATTAAATGGGAAAGATTGGTTCCCTAGCCGTATCTGGAGCTCCACAAAGCTGAACTACTATTTCAGGATTCAGATTTGTTCAGCTGAACTGCTATTTAAAGTTACAGGAATGGATAAGATTACCCCCGAAGGAAGTGTCCGGGGAAAGGGCCCCAACAGCATGTTGAGGAAACACTTTCTTCAGGTGAAGCTGCAGCAGGAGCCCAGGAGCAGCGAAGCCCTGAGAAGCGGGACAGCCCGGGCGCCGGGGGCGGGGCCAGACGTCCTGAGCGTCCTGCTTCGGAGCAGGGCGTCCTCTGTGCGCTGAGCTCCAGAGGGAGAGAAAAAAGCAGCAGCAACTGAGCGCTCGTGCTGGCAACGTGAACGCAGTTGCTGACCTCGACAGGTTTTGATGGAAGGGCAGTGGGTGGCACTTGAGGGGGAATGACAGGTAGGGAAGTGGGTGCATGGTGCACACAGGGAGTTCTGCTGTGCTGTGGCAGGAGCCATGGGCCGCTCTCTGTGGGCGGAGGAGTGGGGACAACGACTATGGGATTGAGCAAGAGGGCAGACACCAGGGAGTAATTGTATGTGAGCACAGTGACTCCTTGCAGACAGAACCCATGGTCCAGGAGCGTGAAACGGTGATGCCCCGGAGGAGTCAGAGGGGACTTGGAGCGTGGGCTTTGGTCTGCTGGGATGGCAGGAAATTTGGAGAAATGGAGGCAAGTGCATTTGGTTGTGGCCCCGGGAAGGTGCCTTAAGAGGCCATTATCTGAGAGAGGGTCGAAGCGGGCCTGACACACCTCTGGAGTGAGGAGAAGTAAGTCAATTGCTTAGGGAGTCAAAAGACTGGGAGGGTAGCGTTTGATTAGCACAAGTGGTCGCTCGTGGGACGCAAGGGTCATGCATGTTCGGGGAAAGCGGTCATCTGGGCTGTGGGAGGCTGTCCTGGTATAGGCACGGGATAGGAGGGGCGGGGCTCAGGTAGGGTTGCTGCTGTAGATACCGTAAGAGCGGAGGAGGGGGAGGGGAGGGATACGGTTACAATGGTGTGCCACCGCTTCGAGGTTGGACAGCATGAGAAATACAACCAAGGGGCGGTTGGTTGATGGGTGATGAGGGATTGATGGCATTTAATGTTCTACCCAGATACTATCTTCACCCTGGGCAGCAAAATGAAAGTTGCAGAGTTCAGCTTAGGGGGTCACGCTGCTATTCTGAGAGCGCGGGGACCAATTCCTATTACAAGATGTCACGAGCTGAGTCTTCCCCTGCAGACAAGCCAGACCCCGGCAGGAGGGCAGAGCCCTGTTTGCATGGGACGAGGAGACCTGGAAAGACAGTCTGTTAGGCAGATAAAATATATTATGCTCACTTTGTTAAAGATGATGCTGCCCACATGGAAGACCGTCGCCCAGGTGATAATATTAGTTGCCCTTTTTGCTTGGGATGGGCGTGATTATATTAATGTGTGTTGGGGGCGGGCTGTGGGCTGGCAGGATCCTTGTAGCCTGGGGCTTGGTTTTAGGACTAAGCCTTTCCCACCCTTTTTGATGTGGGGTGGTTCACTGTCATGAGGAATCCCATGTATATTGGATTAAAGGTTTGGATTTCTACACTACAGCGTGTCTGTAAAGTCATGGTGCACTGATGACCGTGTGACCGGTCACACTGTATAAAGTGGGGCAGATTGGGAGCTTGCTCTCTCTCAGTTCCTGAGATTAGCATTAGAGAGGAGAGCAGAGAAAGGCCACGTGGAGGAGAGGAGAAGCAGCCGAGATGGTGGAGTGCTGAAGGAGAAGCCAGTTTGTGCAGAGAGAAGGAGATGGGGAACAGAAGTGAATAAGTCTGGTGAGCTAGAAACCTTTGATTCTAGGAAACTCGGATAAGTTAGTGGCTTTGGGAGCCCTGAATGGAAAGGGAAGTGTTTCCCCACTGTGTGTATTTCTTGCCTGCCGGGTGCAAGCTAGGATTAAAAATGATGGCCCATCAGTTCTCGGCTCCGTTGTTTCATTACCGTCTGTCCGAATCTAATGCGAACCTGCATGGGCCAGGCGGCTATGATGGTGGCCGTGGCTACTGGCTTTACGCAGTTCCACTGCAGAGAAGCAGTATGACCCTAAAGGCTGGAGCAGAGGAGGTAGGTCCCTTGGAGAAGAGAAGAATGCCCAGGGCCTGAGAACAAGCCTTTGTCTGGGTATCTGGATGCAGTTGGGTAGAAAATTCTGAGTAAGGCACCTTGAGACCCTGTGATCAAGGCTTGATGTTGTTAGTTTTACCCATTGTATTAAATAAGCAATTCAGATCAGCTATATTTTACAAACTCCACTCATCTCCTCAGTAGTACCTAACGAATAGTAGTAGTTCATCTATTAGAGAGGCAGCGCAGCATATTGAAAAGAAAGTGAAAATTAAGGGCAGGTGGCTCTAACCTTGATTCCTACCGCTGCCCCTAGTTGGCTGTGTAGTCTGAGGCTAATTGTTCAACTTCTCTGAGCCTCAATTGGAAAGCAAAGGCAATAATGGTGTTTATCCGTATACTGATCCTAGGGCACCAATCCATTCAGGTAAGGAAACAATTCTAAAAACTGCAAAGTTATATTCAATGTCAGTGCAGGAGGAATGAATCCTAGTCCACAAACATAGATGCATGAGATTTACGTTTCATCGTTTTCCTCCAGATCATTCTAATTCTGGACCCGAGTACGTGCCCACCTCCCAGAGGGCTGAAAATCCCACTTCAGACATTATTCACCTACCCTCTCCTGCTCTAACAGTCAACAGGCATCGGATTTTTCTATGTTTTTGTCATTTTTTACTTATTTATTTTTTATTTTTCCATTACAGTTGACACTCAGTATTATTTTATATTAGTTTCAGGTGTGCAGCATAGTGGTGAGACAGTTATATAACCAGTACCCACCTGGCACGCTACGCGGTTATTGTGGTATTACGGGCTCTATCCCCTATGGTGCACTTGACATCTCCGTGATTATTTTGTAACTACCAATCCATACTTCTCACTCCCTTCATCTTTCTTTTCACCCAGCTCCCCAACAGCCCTCCCATCAGGCATCTGTCAGTTTATTCTCTGTGTCTATGAGTGTGCTTCTGTTTTATTTTGTTCTTTAGATTCTATGTGTTATAAGTGAAGTCACGTGGTGTTTGTCTTTCTCTGTCTGACTTGACTTGGGATTTTTCATAACACCACCACATGGTTTTGGAACCAAGGACCCCACTGGTTACTATGGAGACACCATCTGATTTCCTGAGGCCCAGCAGCCTCTGTGGCACACTCTGCGAGGTCCACCTCCCCAGAGGAAGCATGCAGTCACCCCTGCAGGGGGGCTGCTGTAAGGGACAGAGCCCAGCCCTACTTGACGGACTGGGGAGCTCTTGATCTCCTCAGCCTTGGGCAATCATTCTTCTCTTTTTTTGTCCTTAGTAAAAAACAACAAAAACTGTCATTCACAATGACCTTCTTCTAGGATACTTAGCATTATCTTTCAAAGGGTTTTGGCATTTACAAATTCAGGAAAAAAACATTCCTTGAGACTCTTTGCTTTCAGCGCTCTCCGAATTCCTAAGAAAAGGAAGCTGCAGATGATCCGGATACCTCTGTGAAAAGGAGGAGGAGGTGGGGAGGGGGAGAAAGGACACTATAGCTTCTGCAATGGTGACTCTCCGTGGGATCGTTGGAAGTCTTGGATCGATTGTTTCTAGAGGGGTTGGCGAATTAAATCAACAACAGTGGGTTACAGCTGCTCCGCTGAGCAGCCCTGAGCCCACGCGGAGATTCCGGGCACTCTTCACTCTTCCCCTGCAGGAGTCCGGGGAGGTTGGGCCCAGTCCCAGCACTGCCCCCTTCTCCCCCTCTCCTGTGGGGGTCAGCCCCCCCCCCCCCGCCTGACCCCATGGGGACTCTGCCCAGCAGACCAGTGCACGGAAAACGAAACACATTAGAGGAGATTCCAGGCTTCGCTGTTTCACAGCTGTGTGTGGAGGGAACGGCAAGACGGTGAGGAGCCTTAATTAATGGAAGGCAACGGCTGCCTGAGAAAAGGGCTCGCTAAACCCTCCTAGCAGAGCCCTGGCCCGCTAGCTCAGCGGTAGAGCGTTGGCGCAGAGTGTGGGATTCCCAGGTTCGATTCCCGGCCAGGGCTCAGGAGGAGGTGGACACAGGAGAAGAAGCCCCTGCCTGTTGTGTTTCTAGCGCTTCTCTCTTTCCCTCTCCCTCCTCCCCACCTCCCCTGGGGGAGGGGGAGTGGGTGGCCGCTGCCCCCATCCACTCCACGCCCCCCATCCACCACCTCAAATTCATTCCATTCCACTATACCTCCCATACCTATACCTCGTATATCTACTATATATCTATCTATATACCTCTATCTATAGCTCGTATATATCATATAGTATATCTATATGATGAAGTATATCTATATGAAGTATAGTATATCTATGTACGTATTTGCTATACTATATATGTAATGTACACTACATGTATTGTACTTTGTGTATTGTACTATGTGTACATCATCTGCATCTATGCTATCATCTATGCTATATGTATATTATCTTTGTTATCTTTCTTTCCTTTCTGCCCCCAAGTGGTATGTATATAATCTTTGTTATCTTTGTTATCTTTCTTTCCTTTCTGCCCCCAAGTGGTGGGTGCCAAGTTCTCAGTGGGAGTGGGTGGGACCCACCTCTGTATACCCCAATCCTGGCAACTGAGAAGGCAGCAGCAGCCCCCACCCACACAGATACTACTGCATCTGAGGCATCTGCATCTGAGGCATCCATGGGGCAGTTTCTATGCCCTTCCATCTTTTAATGGCTCTTTTAATGGCCAGTGTGGTACAGTTAGTGGACAGATGACAGGTGGATGGGAGAGGCTGACGGGACATAGAAGGGCAGGGTGGTAGGTCACAGCTGTGCCGTGGGCAAGGAAGGGCAGGCTGTCTTCCCCCTGGGAAAACCCGTCAGGCAGGATGCTACAGGGGTCCCCTTAACTTGGCACTGAGACAAGTCCAGGCAGGGGTGGACTGTCGGGTGGACTGTGGACGGCCTCCATTCATGCCGAGGGCTCCAGTCCTTCTCAGCACAGCCCCGGAGTTTGTGAGCACAGGGTTTAAGGCCGGGGGCAGGGGGCTTGGGGTGATGACAGTAGGGGCTGGCCCCCTCCTCTTCAGCTCCAGGTGAAGGAAGGGCTGGGTCAGGTGCCATGAACGGTGTGGGCTGGGTCAGGTGCCATGAATGGTGTGATTACCTGGGGGTGGGGGTTGCTAGGAAGAACACTGGCTGGGGGTGGGGATGGCTGTAAGGGACTTTACAGAGCACTGAACACAGACGGAGGCTGAGGGGCTGGTGTGAGATGGGGACACAGAGCACAGTGCTGGGTGGACTCGGGGCAGCAACACACTCAAGGCCCCCAAGAACTTGGCAGAACCCTGGGGCTGCGTTGACGGGCAACTGGGCTCAGAGAGGATGGCGTATACTGGCACAGAAGGGGGCCAGAGCCCCTGGGCACGGCAGGCGGGGGTGGGGAGGGTCCCAGCAGCCCTCCCTGGGCAGAGCTGGCTCCTCGGGCTCAGAGGCCAGCGGGAAGGAGGCGGTGGTAGAGGTCTGGAAGCAGCTTCTGTGGGTGTCCCTGGTGAGGCTGCAGGTGCTCTGGGCGTCCCTGGTGAGGCTGCAGGTGCAGTGGGTGTCCCTGGTGAGGCTGCAGGTGCTGTGGGTGTCCCTGGTGAAGCTGCAGGTGCTCTGGGCGTCCCTGGTGAGGCTGCAGGTGCCGTGGGCGTCCCTGGTGAGGCTGCAGGTGCTGTGGGTGTCCCTGGTGAGGCTGCAGGTGCCGTGGGTGTCCCTGGTGAGGCTGCAGGTGCCGTGGGTGTCCCTGGTGAGGCTGCAGGTGCAGTAGGCCAGGGCAGAGTGCAGTATCAGTCCTGTCACGTAGGACACAGTCATGGTGTTCCATTGGACAGGACCAGACCTGAGCTGGTGGGAGGCAGGCAGTGAGCAGCCCTCCAGGACCAGGGCAGCTGTATACATATGGATAAACCCAGCAGCCCCTTGACAAAAAGCTGGAGTTGAAGCCTTGGCATCTCAGGTGACCAGGGTCAGCTCCCGGGGCAGGGACTGAGCGAGGACTAGTGACCCGTGCCCGGCCTGCTTCTCTTTCTCTCCAACGGCTTCCCGGTCCTGGACAGTCTGGGATGTCTAATGGACTTCTGGAACCTGTGGGACCCAACTCTGAGACCGCTCCCCCACCAGAGCGTCCTCCCCACCTCAGCAGATGACAACCCAGCCTTCCTGCCCTGAGCATCAGGCCCAGAGCTTGAGAGTCCTGTGAGCTCTGCCATGAAAAACAGACTCCAGCGCCCTCACCCAGAACCCCTGCCACCCCACCCCTGCCCTCAGCACACCCCGCTCTTCTGCCCTGGGCCTCCACGTGCGTTCTCCCCTTGCACTGTCACAGGCCTGGTCCCGTCGTTCCTTCCTCCAGGTCTTTGCTCAAAAGTCACCACCTCTGGCCCTGGCCGGGCCGGTTAGCTCAGTTGGTTAGAGCGCTGTTGTAAAACACCAAGGTTGCGGGTTTGATCCCAGGTCACAGCACATATGGGGAAAAAAATAAATAAAAAAGAACACTGGCTTTACGAGTATATGAGGTTCACGTGAAAATTTCAATCCCTTTAAGGAAGTTGCAGGGTGAACACCAAGCACGGAGAGCAGACATTACTTTCTCGCCATTGGGGAAAATGCCATGTTGGAGATCAATACATATTAACTGAACACAGAAATAGACACTTATAAGCCACGTTCTTCCAAGAATGGCTTGGGGGGGGGGGGGCGCGGCACTGAAGCCAGCCTTCTGCTGGAAAATGAGTCAGTCCTATTCAACGAGACGGTCCATTTGGCTGAGCGCACAGTTTTATCACCACCCACATTCCTGTGCCTGAAACAGCAACAATAAAGACCTCATTTAAAAGACTGGCCTTGTGAGTTCAGAACAGTGACAAATTGAGTGTCACTATCGGATGCGAGCAATAAATCAACATAAAGGCTCTCAGGAGATGCCAGACAGCAGCAGAGAAGGCCCCTTCCAGAGTCACTATTACTAATGAAAGCTCTTGCTCATTATTCAAAGATCAAAATCAAGGAACCCTGAGCTAGTGGCTAGTTTATGCCCTGCCTCCATAGGGCCTGAACCTACCCCGCCCTTTGCCAATGCTTACCCCGACCCCTGAACAAGTCTGATGAGGCACAAACCGTCCCTTCGCCTCTGAGCCATCCCTGTCTGCTCCTGTAATTCGTAGTTCAGAGCTTTGGGAGATATTTGGGTTATATTTGTTTCAAAATGGCAGCTCATGCCAGTACTGCAGATCCGTGTGTATATCTAGAACAATTTGGTACCATTTGGAATTAAAAAAAAATTAAAAGGCCCATTTTTTTACTGCTAGCAGCTCATTTCTTTTTGTTAAGCTGTGAGGCAGATGGGCCGACAGACAAATGTGAAATGCAGAACCGTGGAGGCCAGCCTTATGTAATTACAGCCCCTGCTCACTTATCTCCAGTCCGCCTTAGGCCCTGAGACTTTCTTCCATCCTGTGTGTGCAAGCCCCCTCAATTTCATCCCAGGGATGCCCCAAAATATGTAAGCTCCATGTTCACGTTCATTTGAAGGGGACCTACTAGGTAACCGTTAATTCCCAATCAGAAACGTTCCTTCCCCCGCAATCCTCGCTGTTCCGCTGTTTTTAGCTAAACGCCCAGGATAGATTCTAAAAGGCCTTTAAGCCTGTTACAGGAAAACATACTAAATTAGATGAAAGAGGTTCTTTTGGACATACTCATTCCTACAGCCGTCTGAATCCATGCTAGGAAATCCCAGTTGTACTTCAAACAGCCAGGGAGGGTGACTAATGAATGACAGAGGAAGGTAATTAACTTCCTACGCTCCTTAAAAGCTTGCTTAGTGCGGACCTCTCCGACACTTCCTTAGAGAAGGCTGTTCCTTCTGATTAGCGTGGTTAGAAAAACTGCCCACATCTCCTCTATTTCCAGACCTTTCAGACTGGGGGTGTGGCTGCAGCAGGCTGCGGAAAGGCGGTGGGGCATGTCAGAAGATGTTTTGCAGTTGACCAGCAGTGCGGTCCGGGGCAAGTCATCAAGACTCTCTCTGCCACAGGTCACTTGGGTGGAGCAAGGGGGTTTCCTTACGCACCTTATGTCCAGTAATCCAAGCGTTCTCATCCAAAGGCTTATGAAATAGTGCAGGGTGTTCTGTGGTTCATATAACATCTAAAATAAAAATAAAAAACAGAACAAACTTTAGACCCGGACAACTTCTTTTTATGCCTGGGGCCCTGAGAAAGGAGGGTGACCAGTTTCCATAGCAGCGGACACACTGAACAAGCTCGACGTGTGCGGATTAGAGTCCCAACACAATTTAATGTGTATCTCCTCCATCCTTGAACCGTATCCTGCAGGGGTAACCCTTTGTCCATGGTGATGTTTTTCCTGTAGGCTCGTGATTTTCTCCGTCACTCTTAGGAAACGGTACAAAATGGGGCTTTAAGTGGCGAAGACTCTCAGTACAGACTAGATGAAGGCCAGTTCCTTATCATCACCAAAATGCCCAAATCAGTCTGTGTGATGTTTTCTTCCCTCCACCAACTTGGACCTGCTTCTGGGAACAGGGAGCCTGGTGTGGCTGACTCCCTCTAGCACTCGTATTACTACCCGCAAGTGAGGTGCTTGTGGGGAAGGCCTGGGGGGGGAGAGGACAGTTCTGTCTGAGTCCCATGCTTTATGACCCTGCCGTTGGGGAAGGCTGGCTGGCTCCCGTTTCTCCCAGCAAGTGCTTTTGAGAACCCCCATGGAGGTCTTCTGTGGGGACCCTCCCCTGCAGTGTCCTTGATTCAAGCAGACACATATTTAATCTGAGTTGGAAAATGCGACTCCTTTCTCAGCCCGTGGTCACCTGGCATTATGCCCCCAATTCCCCCTCTTCCAGCTTCCCTCTGCCGAGGCCGCTTACCCTCCCACGTAAGCGGTGGCCAGGACCCTGGACAATGCCATTCCAGCCGAGGGCCACTCTTCTCTCTCTCACTATGAACAACGCATACCTCCCTTGTCCCTGCAAACCCGGGGAGACCAGTTCAATCTCAACAAAGCCTTCCCTTTTCCTTGAGATTTCTGGGGCCGGCTCAGACCCTATTCCATGGTTGGCTTTACTTTCTCAGTTGAAATCAGGGACCAGTTGTCTGTGTCTCCTAGTGTCAGGGGCCAGAATTCTACCACTTTCTGAGCGGACACCTCGGAGACCACCCCTTCCTACAACAAGGGCTACTGCCGTCCCGGCCTCCAGGGAGGAGGCCCTTTTTGCCCCCTGGGGCCTACCATGCTCCCAGAAAGAGGAAGTAGCAGAGCAAGACACCGGGTCTCTCAAAAACAAAAAACAAATAAACAAAAACTTCCCTGAACTCTTCCACACAGCTTCTCACTGATGCTTTATATTCATTTGATCTCGGGGCATTATCTAAACATTGAAGGATTTCTATTAACTATAGATTCTGCGTTTGACAGAGACGGACTGCTTTGTCTTGTTGGCACTGCAGCCTGGTATTTATCGTATTGCTGCTTCAGGCGACGCTTGGTACAGGAGGATTCTTATTCTAACAGCCATGAGAGTCAGGTTCAGCCCAGGGCAGGCGTGGTACCAGAAAAAGAATTTTTTGCAAAGATAATGAAACAATGAAATATATTTTAATTGCTCTAGCACAACACTGTGTTTATTTTTGAGTCTGTAGAACCATGTTTCTCCTTTCCTAGCTATAATCTATGCTTTAAAAAATTTATTCCCTGCCCACATTTGGTTAAATCGTGCTTGGCAGCTTCACCTGTGTGTATTAGTCTGTGCACTGAAGCCCATTCCTTCATCAAAGGCTGGCCGACTACCTGCTTGGCGCTGGAGCTGCAAAAGTTACAAGACTTGCCACAGAGCGTCACCCGTAGGAGGAGGGAGTCGAGAGGAAGAATGTCTGTGTTTTTAGAGGAAATCAGGAAAGAAAACAAGGAAATGCTGACGTGTGTGTGAGGCTGTGTGGAGGAAGGCCCCCTGAGGATGCAGCAACTTGAGCAAAAGCATCGGGCTCATTTTGGTCCTGTGAAAGGTGTGAATGTTTTTTTTCAAACTGTTATTATTGATTTGTTCTAAAAATTACTCATTAAATAACTCTGTCTCTTCAAGGACATAGTGTTATACTGAAAAGCTAGCTTGATCACACATTGAGTCTGTTGTGTTGTTTGGTCTGCAGGTAGTCTATCCTTGCGATTCCAAAGACGTCTCATCTTTGGGAGGCCCAAGACTATGCTTCTTCAAGTATGACTGCTCTCTAATCGTCTCAAAATGCCTGAGGAGCTCATCGACTCTCAGAGCTTCTTTGAAAGCAATCCTTTTCCAAATCGTTCTGACATTTCCTTCATGAAACCTATTCTCTTTTGATATTTTTAAATGTCAGAAACATTTTCGATATTTAAAATGCTTTCAGACCAAATTGCTTCAAATTTTTAGCTGAATTAATCATTGATTTCATTACCTTCTCTCTGCCTCTGGCTTTAGATGAAAATCTCACACAAAAGGCTGGGAGCTGAATCCTGCGGATTGTTTGAAAATGTTTTGTTGGGGTTCTCACCCGCGTTTCTGTTTGGTTTTGTTTCCTCACGCAAGCCTGACTGCATGCCTCATAATCTCCTAAATGACTTCAAAATATCTTTTTCTTTCAAAGCATGAAGTTCAGTCTGAGCCTTCCAAACTGTGTAATTGGAGCTATCGAGCAAATCACCCCAGGACTGCCTACGTCTCTACCTGGAGGCTAGGTCCTCCATTTCATTCTCGGCGTTAGGTTTCTGTGGATTTAGTCCGTGGTATTTTGTGATAGCAACCCGAGCAGACTAAGGACAGCGGGTTTACTTCACACAGGGAAGAAAGGTTCGAGGGCTGAAATTCTGTTCATGGAATTCATGGCACACATATTTTAAAGGAGAAAATGATAAGCTCATCTTTCTAAATTTCAAATTATATTTGACACTATTCAGCACCAATTCTGATCAACAAAACAAAACAAACCTCTGTGCCTGGTATAGTCCTCCCTATTTGGAAGAAGCTAAGAACAGACAGGAAATATCAGTGAAGGACCCAAAGCATTCCTGTTATAGACAGAATGAAGACAAAGATGCCCGCTGAGGTAGCTAGTCTACAGAAATACGGCTCAATGGCCACACCTCCTGGTAGTCTCAGTCTTAGGCAGTCACTCCCACACTGATGCTGACCAACCTGTGACTTGCTTCACATAGAACACAAGTGTCGTATAACCCAGTAAGAGGGCTTTACCTTTAAAAAAGACCTAACAGCAGTCCACTTTTGGGTGCTTGGAAGCCACCCACTGGGTAAGACATCTGACTGCCCTTCCGGAGAGACGCCACCCACCAGGAAAGGACATGGAGGTAAGATGCCAGACAGAGAGGTAAATGGGGAAGAGCCCCAGAGCTCCAGGCTGTGAGTGAAGAAGCAGAAGATCAACAAAACCTGCCATTGTAAAATCTACATTTCCGTGACTGTGCTGGAGGCTGACCGGCCACAGAAATTAAAATCTTCATGACACTGGTTCAAGAATGGATGTCTATACCAGTGAAACTTAACAGAGAACCCAGACAGAATCAAAGGCATTTATATGCACATATATGTAAATGTGTGCATTCATATATATAAATGAAAGTCAAGTTGGTTCAGAAAAGAAGACGCACACCTGACCAGGCGGTGGCACAGTGGATAGAGCATCAGACTGAGACATGGAGGACTCAGGTTCGAAACCCCGAGGTCGCCAGCTTGAGCATGGGCTCATCTGGTTTGAGCAAGGCTCACCAGCTTGAGCCCAAGGTCGCTGGCTTGAGCAAGGGGTCACTCAGTCTGCTGTAGCCCCCCTCCCTCGTCAAGGCACATATGAAAAAGCAATCTCAGAGAACAACTAAGGTGTCACAACAAAGAATTGATGCTTCTCATTTCTCTCCCTTCCTGTCTGTCTGTCCCTATCTTCCCCTCCCTCTGTCTCTCTCTGTCATAAAAAAAGAAGAAGAAGAAGAAGAAGAAGAAGAAGAAGACAATGCAGGCCTGCAACATGTTGTTGTTTGGATAACTGGCATTCAGATGGACAACAGGGAAAGAACACAGATTTGACTGTGCCCATCATAAATCAAAATAAATTCCAAATGGAGAAAAGATTTAAATGTTATGGAAAAGATAATTCCGAAAATACTAAAAGAAAAGTCACAGGCAACTACTTTTTATACTCTGGGATGGGAGAGTTATAATGAGCAAGTGAAAGCTCAGAAACTGTCAATGAAATGATATGATGAAGTTGGTTAAATAAAAATAAAAATGAAAGCTTTGGGATGGCAACATTATACTATAAATAAAATTAAGTACCAAGCGGAGGGATATATTTGCAACCTGATTGACAAGTAGATGGAAAATGTCTTTATTATTAATAGACAGCATCCTCTTACTTCATTGTGAAAATGAAGAGTATCCCATAAAAATGAGGAAACGCTATCAATAAGCATTTCACATAGTTGGTAGATCATTACAAACTAAAAAGGCAAAGAGGAAGCGAGACTATGCATTTGTGCCGATGTTAGCAAACAATTTAAAAACATGAGCATCTGCTTTAGAAAATGGTCACTTTCTAATTTCTAAAATCAAGATCTCTTTCTTAACAATATTTTTTATGGAAGAATAACAGTGAAACATTTTTAAAACCTAAATGGAACTTTTGGTAAATTATTGTGAAGTAAACATCTGGATAACCAACCTCAGGTTAAGAACTGAAACCGTTCCAGCATCTTGGAAGCCCACTTCATGGCTGCCGGGGTTACCTCCCTCTCCCAGTTACCCCGAGGTGACTGATTTCTAGTACTCTAGTCTAGTTTTGCCCATCTCTGAACTTTTTGTAAGTGGAAGCATTCTCTATGTCTGCCTTGTTTTGCTCAATATTATGTTGGTGAGATTTATCCTAGTATTATATGTAATTATATTTCTAATACGTTAAATGTTGAATAAAATGTCATGGTGTGAATAGACACAATTTACAATTTCCTCTTGACATCCAAGGTGTTTCTAGTTTATACTTAGGATTGGAAATGCTTACTCATAGGGGATGTGTATATCCAAATTGATAGCTAATGCCAGAATTATTTCTCAAAGTTGTACGCATTTACCTTCCTACCAGCAACGTATAAGAGCTTAAGTTGTTCCAAGTCCTTGTTCACACTTGATAATGTGAATCTTTTTAACATTAGCCATTCTGGTGTGTGTATAGCTTTAATTTTTATTTTCCTCATGACTAGTACAGTACATCCCTTTTCATACCATAGGTTTATTAACCATACGAATAACATTTATTCACATATAGGCAAGCACGATAGTTACCTTGCCCATTTTTTCTTGTTTGATTTTCCTTGCTGAGTTAGAAGATTTCTTTATTCTTCATATAAGCCTTTTGTCTTAGAAAATATCCTCTCTCATTCAGTGGTTTCTTTTCTACTCTTTGAATGGTATCATCTCATGAAAAGATGTCTTTAATTTTAATTTAATACAAATTATCAATATTTTTTATGCCATATGCTTTTTCTATCCTGTTTAAGAACTCTTTTCCTGCTCCAGGTCATGAAAATAATCTTCTATATTCTCTTTCAGGATGGAGTTGATGTCACAGGAGCCATTAACCACTTGTGGCCACTTGAAGTTAAATTAATTAAACTTAAGTAACATGAAAAGGTTAATCGCTTGTTCATACTAGCCATCTTTTTGAGGGTGCAATGACCTCAGATATAGAACATTTTTATCATTGTAGAAAGTTCTATTGATCAAATATGTTCTAGAAGGTTATTCTGTTTTCTCATATATGTTTTCTCATCTTCAGCAGGAAGGCAATCAATTCTTTTAAATGTATATAAGTCCAAATTTTGGTTTGATGACGCTTTACCATTTCATGTTCTAAAATTATGGATTCCCTTTGCCTAAGGAGAAATCACTTGGGAAAGATATCCATTGTGAAGAAACATTGATATAAAAGTTTATTAACTGTTTTTGTTTGGCTCACTCCTTTTTCTTCTTTCAAGATCAGTTAAAATGAAATTTAATAACACTGGGGAACAAAATTTTTTGTTGCACCAACAAAAACACTTGCTCTTACCTAATGAGAGTGTGCTGATCTCAAATCTGACATTAGTTTTTCTCTGTAAGCTACAGTTTTTTTGCAATTCAATATTTTATGTTTTCATCTTATTGTAAAATTTTCAACATCTAGTTTAACATAATGAAGTAGAATGTCTTCTTGGGCATCATCATCGTGAAAATATAATAATTTATATAATGCAGTAAATATACTACCACACTAAAAGATATAATTGCACTACAATTTTGAAATAGAACATATTAAAACACTTATTTTAATCATAAAATTTGCGCAAACCTTATATAAATTCTATTCAGGCAAAAATTTGCATTTGTAGCTCTTGCGTTTGTGTACTTGTTGAGGACATCTCGTTTGATGCTCCAGCAGTATTCTGCCATCATACTTCTGTCCCATCACCCCTGATAACGCTCTTCTATCGTCTTCAGATCTTGATAAAAGTGTTCTCCCTGCTCATCACTAACAGCTCCAAGATTTTCAGGAAACTTATCAAGTGACTTTTCAAGAAGTGAATCTTAATGCATAATAAAGTAGAATGTCTTCTTGGGCATCATCTTTGTGAAAATATCATAATTTGAGATCCATTGAATACATCTGCTTTTATCTTCTTGAAAGACAAGGCAGGAAAAGCAGAAATAATATGTTGAAAACATTCACTTTCTCTATTCAAAGCCTGAACCAACTGTTTCATTAAGCCAAGTTTGATGTACAGTGGGGGAAAAATGATCCTGTCTTGATTAACTACAGGTTCATTCATAATATTTTGCATCCCTACTTCATGTTTCAGCCACTCCTTCTGTGTCCAGTGTTTCTCCCGAGCTCAGCTGTCCCACAAACACAGAAAGCAAGGATACTTTGTGAAACCTCTCCATTGTCCCAGCAGGAAATTTACCATTTTAAGATCCACACAAATGATCCAGTTATGCTCCTCATACTTCAGAAAGTCGAGGACAATTTTTATGTCATTATAATGTTCTCGCAGATGAGTTGAATAACCAATTGGAACTGCTGCATAAACATTACCGTTGTGTAGGAGAACACATTTCAGACTCCATTTAGAGCTGCCAAGAAATAGCCGCCATTCTGTTGGACTGTAAGTGGTAACACCTAGCTGGCTGAGAACACTACTGATATCATGACAGTATAAAAAGTATTTGTCTTTGGGGAAAAAAGTCCACAAAAATTTGTTCACGCTTCCTGAAATGGGATACTTTAGCCGACGGGTGAAGTACATTCTTTTCTTGAAGCCTGGAGGCTAATAACTCAGCTGCTTTCTTTGATAGGCCCAAATCTCTTACTAAGGCATTCAATTCGGGTTGGCTAAACTGCTGAGGGGTTAATGACTGTTTGGCATCAGAAGAAGACCCTTCAGATTCTACAACCATTTCCTCACGCATCTTATCAAAATACACTTGATCACCATGTTCACTTTCTTTGTCCCTAGAAGAAATAAAACCATTGAAAACTGGAACTGGGAGTGTCTCGGAGTGTGGGATATGTCGTATTACTGAAGGAATATTAGGATATGCAATCATATGCCGTTTTTTCTTGCCGATACCCTTTATATGGATTAGACAGAAATAACAGTCACTGCTGTGGTCCTTAGGTTCACGCCAAACCATGGGAATACCAAAAGGCATTCCTTTGCGTTTTCCTTTTGTCCAGTCATGAAGCAATTTCTCATAATTATAACACACAATATGAAGAGCCCAATTCTTTTCTTGATTGCCAAAGGGAACCTGAAAATAGGCAATATATGCACGTGTCAAAAATGATGAAATATTGCACCTTTGACGTTGAAGTGTGTAACAGTCACATATATAACAGAAGGTGTCAGGACTATTCTTACATTTACACCTACTTGAAGAAGCCATGATTTAATCACTTTTTTTATTAATTTTTAATGGGATGACATGATAAATCAGAGTACATATGTTCAGAGAAAACATCTGTAGGTTATTTTGACATTTGATTATGTTGCATAGCCATCACCCAAAGTCAAATTGTCTCCCGTCACCTTTTATCTGGTTTTTTATTCCTCCTCCCCCTCCCCCTCCCTCTCTTCCACCTTTCCCCACCCCCACCCCCCACCCCCTGTAACCAGCACACTCTTGTCCATGTCTCTAAGTCTCATTTGTACATCCCATCTATGTATGGAATCACATAGTTCTTAATTATTTCTGATTTACTTATTTCACTCAGTTTAATGTTATCAAGGTCCATCCATGTTGTTGTAAATGTTCCGATGTCATCATTTCTTATGGCTGAGTAGTATTCCATAGTATATATGTACCATAGCTTTCTAATCCACTCGTCTTCTGACAGACACTTGGGCTGTTTCCAGATCTTCACTATTGTGAACAATGCTGCCATGAACATGGGGGTGCATTTCTTCTTTTTGAACAGTGCTATGGTGTTCTTAGGGTATATTCCTAAAAGTGGGATAGCTGGGTCAAAAGGCAGTTCAATTTTTAATTTTTTGAGGAATCTTCATACTGTTTTCCACAGTGGCTGCACCAGTCAGCATTCCCACCAGCAGTGCAGAAGGGTTCCCTTTTCTCCACATCCTCGCCAGCACTTGTTCTGTGTTGTTTTGCTGATGAGTGCCATTCTGACTGGTGTGAGGTGGTATCTCATTGTGGTTTTAATTTGCATCTCTGTAATGATTAGTGGTGTTGAGCATTTTTTCATATGCCTATTGGTCATCTGTATGTCCTCTTTGGAGAAATGTCAGTTCATTTCTTTTGCCCATTTTTTTGATTGGATTGTTTGTCTTCCTGGTGTTGAGTTTTACAAATTCTTTATAGATTTTAGTTATTAATCCTTATCAGACGTATTGTCAAATATGTTCTCCCATTGTGTAGTTTGTCTTTTTATTCTGTTCTTATTGTCTTTAGCTGTGCAAAAGCTTTTTAGTTTGATATAGTACTATTTGTTTATCCTGTCTTTAATTTCACTTGCCTGTGGAGATAAATCGGCAAATATATTGCTGCTACAGATGTCAGAGAGCTTGCTGCCTATGTTTTCTTCTAAGATGCTTATGGTTTCATGGCTTACATTTAAGTCTTTTATCCATTTTGAGTTTATTTTTGTGAATGATGTAAGGTGGTGTTCTAGTTTCATTTCTTTGCAGGCAGATGTCCAATTTTCCCAACACCATTTGTTGAAGAGGCTGTCTTTACTCCATTGTATGGTCTTACCTCCTTTGTCAAATATCAGTTGTTCATAAAGGTGTGGGTTTATTTCTGGGTTCTCTGTTCTGTTCCATTGATCTATGTGCCTGTTCGAATGCCAGTACCAAGCTGTCTTGAGTACAGTGGCCTTGTAGTATACCTTGATATCTGGAAGAGTGATACCTCCTGCTTTATTCTTCCTTTTCAAGATTGCTGAAGCCATTTGTGTTCTTTTTTCGTTCCATATAAATTTTTGGAATATATGTTCTATGTCTTTGAAGTATGTCATTGGTATTTTAATTGGTTATTGCATTGAATTGATAAATTGCTTTGGGTAATATAGACATTTTAATGATGTTTATTCTTCTTAACCATGAGCACGGTATATGCTTCCACTTGTTTGTATCTTCCTTGATTTCTTTTATCAATGTTTTATAATTTTCCAAGTACAAGTCCTTAATCTCCTTGGTTAAATTTACTCCTAGGTACTTTATCTTTTTGTTGTAATAGTGAAGGGGATTGTTTCCTTATTTTCTCTTTCTGACAGTTCATTGTTGGTATATAAAAATGCCTCTGATTTCTGAGTATTAATTTTATATCCTGCCACCTTGCTGAATTCATTTATCAGGTCCAGTAGTTTTTTGACTGAGACTTTAGGGTTTTCTATATACAATATCATATCATCTGCAAATAATGATAGTTTTATTTCTTCTTTTCTAATTTGGATGTCTTTTATTTTTTCTTCTTGTCTGATTGCTGTGGCTAGGACTTCCAAAACTATGTTGAATAAGAGTGGTGAAAGGGGTCACCCCTGCCTTGTTTTTTATCTTAAGGGTATTGCTTTTAATTTTTGCCCATTGAGTATGATGTTGGCTGTGGGTTTGTCATAGATGGCCTTTATCATGTTAAGGAATGTTCCCTGTATTCCCACTTTGCTGAGAGTTTTGATCATAAATGGGTGCTGGATTTTATCAAATGCTTTTTCTGAATCTATTGAAATTATCATGTGGTTTTTGTCCTTCCTTTTGGTTATGTGATGAATCACATTGATTGTTTTGCGAATATTGTACCAGCCTTGCCTCTCCAGAATAAAGTCCACTTGATTATGGTGTATGATTATTTTCATATATTGCTGGATCCGGTTGGCTAATATTTTGTTGAGGATTTTAGCATCTAAATTCATCAGGGATATTGGCCTATAATTTTCTTTCTTTGTTTTGTCTTTGCCTGGTTTTGGAATCAGAATTATGCTTGCCTCATAAAAGGAGCTTGGAAGTCTTCCCTCCTCTTGAATTTTTTTGAAATAGGTTGAGAAGGATAGGAGTTAGTTCTTCTTTGAATTTTTGGTAGAATTCACTTGTGAAGCCACCAGGGCCAGGACTTTTCTTTGTTGGGAGTTTTTTGATAACTGTTTCTATTTCATTTGTTATAATTGGTCTGTTTAGGTTATCTGATTCTTCCAGATTGACTTTTGGAAGATTGTATGTTTCAAGAAATTTTCATCTATGTTGTCTAGGTTTTTGGCATACAGTTCTTCATAGTATTTTCTTACAATATTTTGTATTTCTGTTGTGTCAGTTGTTAGTTCTCATTTCTAATTTTATTTGAGTCCTCTCTCTTTGTTTCTTGGTGAGTCTAGTTAAAGGTTCATCTATCTTGTTTACCTTTTCAAAGAACCAGCTCCTGGTTTCATTGATCCTCTGTATTGCGTGTTTAGCCTCTATGTCATTTATTTCCGCTCTGATCTTTATTATTTCCTTCCTTCTACTACCCCTGGGCTGTACTTGCTGTTCTTTTTCTAGTTCTTTTAGATGCAGGGTCAAACTGTTTCTTTGAGCTTTTTCTAGCTTTTTACGGTATGCCTCTAATGCTATGAACTTCCCTGTCAGTATTACTTTTGCTGTGTCCCATAAATTTTGAGTTGATGTATGCTCATTATCATTTGTTTCTTGAAATTTTTTTATTTCTTCTTTGATCTTATTGTTAACCCATTCATTATTTAATAACATGCTATTTAGTTTCCAAGTGTTTGAATATTTTTCAGTTTTTCTGTTGTGGTTGATTTCTAGTTTCATGGCATTGTGATCAGAGAAAATGCTTGATATGATTTCAATCTTCTTAAATTTGTTGAGACTACTTTTGTATCCTAACATGTGGTCTATCCTAGAGAATGTACCATGAGTACTTGAAAAGAATGCATATTCTGCTGTTTAGGGTGAAAGGTTCTGAAGATATCAATTAAATTGAGTTGATCTAGTGTATCCTTTAAGTCTGCTCTTTCTTTGTTAATTTTCTTTCTTGAGGATCTATCTAGTGATGTTAGTGGGATATTGAAATCCCCTACTATTATAGTATTGCTGTTAATCTCGCCCTTTATATCCATCAAAGTCTGCTTTATGTATTTAGGTGCACCTATGTTTGGTGCATAGATATTTATGATGGTTATATCTTCCTGTTGGATTGCTCCCTTTATCATTATGTAGTGTCCTTCTTTATCTCTTACTATATAGCCTTGGTTTTAAAGTCCATTTTGACTGATATAAGTATTGCTAGCCCAGCTTTTTTTTCATTTCCATTTGCATGAGATATTATTTTCCATCCTTTTACCTTCAGTCTATGTGCATCTTTTGTTTTCATGTGTTTCTTGTAGACAGCATATGTATGGGTCCTGTTTTCTTATCTGCCCAGCTACCCTATGTCTTTTGATTGAATCATTTAATCCGTTTACATTTAAGGTTATTATTGATATGTAGTTGTTTATTGTTATTTTATTCTTTAAAGCTGTATTCCTCTTTTGCTATATTCTTTTCCCACTTTGATCTGTTTACAACAGGCCCGTTAGCATTTCTTGCAGGATTGTTTTGGTTGTAGTGAATTCCTTGAGGTTTTTTTTTTTTTTGTCTGGGAAGCTTTTTATTTCTCCTTCAATTTTAAACGATAGCCTTGCTGGATAAAGTAGTCTTGGTTGTAGGTTCTTGTTCTGTATTACTTTGAATATATCTTGCCATGCCCTTCTAGCCTCAAGTGTTTCTGTTGAGAAGTCTGATGTCATCCTTATGGGGGCTCCTTTGTAGGTCATAGCCTTTTCTTCTCTAGAAGTTTTTAATATTTTCTCTTTATTTCTTAGCTTTGGTATTTTAACTATGATGTGTTTTGGTGTCGATTTCTTTGGGTTTCTCTTCAGTGGAGTTCTCTGTGCTTCTTGAATATGTGAGATGTTCTCCTGCCTCAGTTTAGGGAAGTTTTCAGCTATGATTTGATTGAACAAAGTTTCTATCCCTTGTTCTTTCTCTTCTTCTTCAGGAATCCCTATGATGAGGATGTCATTTCTCTTCATGTTGTCACAGAGCTCTCTTAGAGTTTCCTCAGACTTTTTGAGTCTCTTCTTTTTTCTGCTCTGCTTCTGTGCCTTCGTTTATTTTGTCCTCTAACTTGCTGATTTAATCCTCAGCTTCATCCATCCTGCTTTTAATTCCTTCCATTGTGGTCTTCAATTCTAATATTGTATTTGTCATTTCCATCTGTTTCTTTTATATTATTTCAATTCCCTTTTTTATATTTTCTATCTCTTTATTTAGGTGTTCATAATGACCATCTATTGTTGTTCTAAGCTCTTTGAACATCCTAACAACCAGTATTTTAAGCTCTGCATCTGGTAATTTGGTTATATCTGATTCATTCAGGTCCTCCTCTGGGGATTTCTCTTGATTTATTTGGGTTGCATTTCTCTGCCTGCCCATTTTGTCTGTGTGTAAGTAGGGTTTGGCCACTGGAGTCCAATGGGTGTTGCCTCTGTGTTCCATAGGTGTGGTCTGTCTGCAGGCCCACCACCCCCTGTGCCGCTGCCTAGGGCAGTTGGGTATGGGCATTGCCAGTGCTGGCCGCTGTGGCTGTTGCTGTGGTTTCCACCTGTCCTCCACAGGTGGGGCTATGTTCTTGTGCCTGGCTCTACAAGCCTCAGTTGGTCTGCGTGCAGCGCATGGCCCACAAGCCTCAGTGCCAAGGACGGGTGAGCACCTTTGCTCAGCTGCAGTCTCTGCCTTTTCCCGGGCTTTCACTTTGCCCTTGCAGGCGGAGCTGGCTGGCACAGAGGGCCACAAGCGTTGGAGGCTAGTTGAGGCTGTGCGCCAGCGTGTCCTTGCTCAGTGGCAGATCTTTGCCTGTTCTGGGGCTCTCGCCCTTCCCCCACAGGTGGGGTTACAGGCAGGCTTTTGCACGTCCCCTCCACCCCCGCTGTGCTAGACTAAGCTCACGCTTGCTGGCCCAGCTTCCGCCCCCACCGACATGATGCAATTACGCGTCCTGCCGCCACCCGCCCTCCAGCAAGCCCTCAGCAGTGTGGGTGGGGACGCTGCAACTCAGACCCTAACACTCCATACTGTAGTCCTGAAAGCTCCCTCCTTCTAAGTGGCTGTGCTCTAAGTGCCATGGGAGAGCTTGCTTGACTGGTGTCCTGCTTCCCTTTGCTGGTATTGCTGGTTCCATGGGAAATATTTGCTTCAGATTTGGGAAGTGACTCAGCCCAGGGTTTAGGGTGGCTGTCCCTCAAAGTGTTTCTCTCTGTGCCTCCTAGATTACATTCTCTTCCTGCTGCTCTGGCCCTCTTCTCTCTCCCCATGCCCTGGAGCCTCGGGTGAGTGGTTATGAAAGATGTTTTCTGTGCTGTCCCTTTAAGAATAATCCTGAGTCTGAGAAAACTGTCTCTTTCTCACAGTGTCTTGACTTGTTTCGCAACTAAATACTGTCCATCCACCTCTTCTAGGCTCTGGGATTACAGGCTGGGGCTTTTTTCCTGGAACCCAGGTCCCTACCCTCCTGCTAGCCTTTCTTCCCACCACGCAAGTCTCTCTGGGCTGCCTTTCGCTCCGGGGAGCTGGGCAGCCCTTTCTGCGTTTTCGCTTTTCCTACCAGTCTCAGTGTGGCTTCTTCAGTGTTCCTTGGTTGAAGAATCCTTTTAGTTTAGTTCAAAGTTGGTTTTTAGAGATGATGGTTCTTAAAATTAAGTTGTAATCCACTTTGGTTCTGGGAGTTGGAACTTGGTACATCCGCCTACTCCATCGCCATCTTGCCACCCCGCCATGATTCAATCTTAAAACCAAATAAGAGGGTGTTTTTATCAGATAATAATTTTTTACATTTAAAAACAACTACAATTACATAAAAGTGATGTTTGTAAAACATTAATTGCTTTGTGGTTATGTTCAATCCAAGAGTCATTGCCCTTTAACTCCAATTTAAAAACTAATGCATGCCATTAACTATAACAAAAAGAAATTTAAATTGCATAAAAACTAGAGCATGCACCAAAAAAACGGATTTTAGATTTGGAATCAGCGATGCAGAGACATATGGAGAAAGGTCTAAAACCTCATGCAACAGAAAATGAAAAAAGAAATTGTTCCCCAGTGTTGAGTCATTTAGGATGATGTCTGCAAATGGATGACAATGGGCCTGGTCTTCCTTGCATGGACCCTTTCCTGCTAATTCTTTTTCTGTATCCTCCCCTGAATCTTGACAAACCACAAGGCTTTGAAGAACAGCTCCTAAAACAATGGTTCTGACCATTGCTTAAATGTGATTGGACCAATAATCCTGAGCAAGAAGCCTGAGAAACCAGAACATTCTTTACTTCTTGCAACCCCCAGTTTTGCAGGAGTTGTATATTTAAAACAGACAAACAAAGAAACTATCCAGGCCAGACCATGAGGATGGGACACTCTCTCTCCTTTTCCCAGTAAACCTCTGATCCTGCTCGGGCCCGGGGAGTTACCTGGGGTCCTGGCTCTCCCTGTTAGGAGCAACTAATAAAGATTCAGTCCCTTGTTTGAATCACTTACACTGCTATTTCCCTTGACATCTTATTTTTTTTTAAAAAAAAATGTAATTCATGCCTCTATTTGCATATCTGCACAGAGAGACATGATTACTGACAATTTGTCTAAGTAGTTAAAATTTGGTGTCATTGGTATTTTTTTACAATTTAAAATTTATTATAATAATCATAAGTTATTAAAAGTTAGCATTACTTAAAAATTAGATTTAAATCTATGTTCTGATTCCGCACAAAACACAGTATATATATATATATATATGAAATAATTTGCTTAGCAATTTGTAGTGCAGGATTCTATTTTAAGGAAACAACAAACAGATCATCAAAACCACACTATCTGCTTGCATCGGGATTGCATATGCACATGAGAAGTCTGAAAACAGGCAGTCAAATGCTAGCTGCCAGTAAGTTGGGAGGTCTCAGTAATCACAGAAAAGCAAATAATAAAAGATGTTGTGATATCATCCTTGGGGAAGGTTAATCATTCAGGTATCTATGTTGATGAGAAGGAAATGAGAGATGTTTTTGATGGGAAAGAAACCCAACATGCACTAATTTTATGTTCTAAGTGGGAATATCAGTTTGCAGGGCAGCTGCACACACCGTGTCCCCAGGTGTTGCCCTGGCCCGGCCCGGGGGTGCCAGTCATACAGACCATGGATAATAAAAAACCACATCCCTAGGAAGCAATGCCCTTTCTGTTCCGCTACTAAGGTGAACTAGAAGTAGGTACCGCCCTGTCCCCAGTGCTCACGCAGAAGGAACTGGGCCCAGGTTGGGTCTTCAATGTTATTTGCTCTGGAAAGGAAACTGTAATCCTTGGACAGTGACAAACTCCAGGTCGCGGGGCTTGACAAAATAAGAACAACTTGGAAGTAAAACATCTTGTTTTGGCTAGAACACACAGCTGCTGTCAGGAACCCCTGAATGTTGACTCCAGGGTCAGGAGTGCACCAGGCTGTGACACTGCATCATCAAACCCCAAAACAACAGGTCTGCTTTACTGAAACCGATCGCAGGATGACTGTCATAGTTTATTTTTGTCCTTCGCAAAGCACGTGGGAGAGCTGACACCAGTGGGGGAGGCTGTTTCTATGAACTGTTATCTGTGTAGGCAGGCCCGAGCGCATTTGTGGAATTGTGAGCAAACAAATATTTCTGGGAGGAGGAAGGGCTTTCCTGAGAGCAGGAGGGGTTCGGAACGCCACGCTCAGACACCATAACTGGGTGGAGAGGGAATTCGGAGAGTGCAGGAAGCCCGTGGACCAGCCCAGGACCCAATGCAAAGGAGGAGCGTCCAGGTTAGACTCCCATCTCTTAAATTACAAAACCTTGGAAAAACGTTCTCATCAAAATAAGATGTGAATCAAGTATACACACTCCCATTTCCATAATGCTAATAGACAACGAAAGGGATGGATCCATGTGAGAAAAGGGTGGGTTTGGCGATGTTAGCCAGGGTACACAAAAGGCGAACTTTTCCTTTTTTGCTGGTGGTGGTGAGTGGTTTGTCTTGTCTGAAGGTGTAAGTTTGAAAAGTTTCTATCTGCTGGTGAGACTGGATTGTAAAAAGAGAACCGTGTCAGTACTCAGGTTTGAAAGATCCTTGACCCCAGATCGTACTCCCCCAAGAATCAGTTGTGTGATACTCTAGAACAGGGGTCAGGAACCTATGGCTCACGAGCCAGATGTGGCTCTTTTGATGGTTACATCTGGCTCACAGACAAATCTTTAATAAAAAATAATAACGTTAGCCTGACCAGGCGGTGGCGCAGTGGATAGAGCCTCGGACTGGGATGCGGAAGACTCAGGTTCGAGACCCTGAGCTCGCCAGCTTGAGCGTGGGCCCATCTGGCTTGAGCAAAAGCTCGCCAGCTTGGACCCAAGGTCGCTGGCTCCAACAAGGGGTTGCTAGGTCTGCTGAAGGCCCGCGGTCAAGGCACATGTGAGAAAGCAATCAATGAACAACTAAGGTGTCACAATGACAACGAAAAACTAATGATTGATGCTTCTCACCTCTCTCCATTCCTGTCTGTCTATTCCTCTCTCTGACTCTCTCTCTGTAAAAATAATAATAATAATGTTAAAAATATAAAACATTCTCATGTATTACAATCCATTCATTTCCTACTGCTCATATTCATGGTTGCAGGTGGCTGGAGCCAATCACAGCTGTCCTCTGGGACAACACCAAATTTTTATTGGATAATGTGCAATGTACATGGGTCGTTGTATGGCTCTCACGGAATCACATTTTAAAATATGTGGCGTTCATGGCTCTCTCAGCCATAAAGTTTCCCGACCCCTGCTCTAAGAATCCATCATCTTAGCAGATTTGTGTGAGATGCTGTTTTCTTTTGAGTCTGGAAAGATTCCTGTAACCCTGGACAGGTAATAAGTATAGAAAAAAGTAAAGAAATGAATCAAAATCATAGTATCGTGACTTTTGTATTACACTAAGTAAAAACTATAAAAATAAAATTTGAAATCAACCTGATACCATGGGAATGTTGTCTGTTTTCAAGGTGATTGAATCAATTAAAATACCGACAACTTAAGTCTTGCTTTTATTGGAATGTTCTGGACTTGGTTAATTAGCTTTTAAATCAAGGTTTAAATATTTAAAAGGATTCTTACGTCGCTTAAAGGTTTAGAAGCATTGTATTAGGCAGATTTATAGCTTTTAATAAACCAAATGTTAGAGAAGCAGAAATGGAAGGACTTTTCATGCCCAGATTTGGTATGTTTATAAGACAAACAACAAAAGACAGAACAAAAGGATCCCAGGAGGGGCGTCTCTTTGTGGTAATTAGAGGGTCTGTTTGTGAATATGGTGACCACGGTCACTTAGATCTACAGGAAGGGTAAAAGGTCATGGTACTCTACGTACACTCCCCCAAAATGAGTAACGTAAGAAGAGTGCGTGCACAAATGGATGAAATCCGTATCCAGTCTATACCCAAGTTACCAGTATTGTATCAATGTCAGTGTCCTGGTTCTGACATATCCCACGGTCACATAAATCCTGGTGGGAAGCTGGGGAAAGGGTATATGGGAACTCTGTGCTATTTTTTGAAAATTCTTGAGGATCTTAAACTATTCCAAACTAAAAATGCAATAAGGAAAATATATAGATATTAGTGATCTCATAAAAGAACAAGCGTGCTCTGTCCTCACGACGCAGGCAGGAGAGTCTGCTAGACTCATGCCAACTTCCCGTTGCCTCTCTGCCTCCTGTGGATGCCCTGCCTATGAACCCAGGGGTTTGCATGAAATGAGAGGTAGACGCTGCTGAATTTGCTGAGTTTATTATTATTATTATTACTGCTATTAACACTTTGGTAAGATTGAATATAACAGGACATTGTTATAAGCATGAACACAACAAAAACAATCACACACAGTAATTTTCCTCTGTGGAGGCTCCCCCAGCTCACCCTCCCCATGCAAAAAAGCTTTTTGTTATGAAAGGAGCCGGTCTCCCATTTAAAATCCTCCGATTGTTACTCCTGGCTTTTAGAAACAAATTTCCTTCCAATGCCTCAAGGACTTATAGAATAGACCTGTTGTTGACATTTCTCATCTCATCTTGTGCACTGGCTCTCTTCCTCTGAGCATTCAGCTCCCTTGGCCCTGTGGCTGCTGCCAGAGCACACCCAGCACAGTCCTGTAGTGGGCCGTGTTTGCATCGTCCTCTGCCCTGCGGTCTAGTTCTGTCAAAAAGACCTCACTCGTCAACTCTCCATCTCATCCCTGCACTTTAGTTTTCTCTGTAGCACTGATTACTGACTGATGTTATTTTCTTTCTCTCTTTTGTTTTCTTTCTTTCTTCTTTCTTTCCTTCCTTCTTTTTTTCCTTCCTTCTTTCCTTCCTTCCTTCCTTCCTTCCTTCCTTCCTTCCTTCCTTCCCTCCTTCCTCCCTCCCCCCCATCCTTCTCTCCCTCCCCCCTTTCTCCCTGTCTTAATTCCCAGAGCCTCACACATAACTGGTGCTCAGGAAATACTGTTTGAGTGAATAAATGCTCCTATTAATGGTGCTTATTCCAGGAAGTATGAGTAGGGGTGAGAGGACTTACATTCTACGTCTTACATGTCAGGGTAATTTGATACTTATATCAAGCATGAATTAATTCTGCAACTGAGTTTTAAAAAGCAAATGCCCACATGTGCACGTTTATGCTCTGAGGAGACAACCTCCAGAGTTCTTTTCCAGCTCTCGTATCCTCTGATCCTAGAGTTTTCAACTCACTCTCATAAGGTATGAGGAAGGGTGCCTAGCACAGCTCAGATCTCCACGGAAAGGTGACAAGACAGAATCTATGGATTCTATTGGTCAGTTATGAATTACTGTAAAAGCACGATCGTGTCAATATCTAAGAGCCCACACAGATACCCCTTACTACACAGATTAGCATGTGTACCTGTGCTCTAACCATTCATTTCTACAAAAAGTAGGTCAAGAACGTCAACTGCCTCTGGATATCATGCTTAGGAGAAAACAGAGACACTTTATTTTTGGAGGGTGGAGGTGGGTGTGGAGAGAGTGTGAGGACTGTTTGTAGACTGATTCTTCCTCCTCCATCTGGGCTCTGCAGAGGAGGATGCAAGCCGTGTGCTCCTAGAGCTTGGCCCTCGCTTATGATGTGACGCGCCTGCCTTGAGGTAGGCGGATGAGTTCAAACAGAATAACTGTTACATTTCTTTGGATGCCCTCTCCTTTGACGTCAAGTCTCTAGGCAGCCTGCAAAGATGCAGAAAAAGTACCGAGACAAGATCAAGGCAGAAGATAAAGGGCCCGAGGGACACAATCATGAAACGGAAACTGAGCTCTCTTCTGGAGACCCACGCTCTTGCGCACGGTGCACACATGGGCTGCAGCCTCTCGCAAATCCAGCACAGACACTTCTTGCAGTATTTCTCATAGAAGCTAAATCTAATCAATGACGTTGTCAATTCACTGCTATTCCCTACAGTAAAGCAGAAAGGGAGTTCTGAAAGTTTCTGTAAAGAGGCTGTTATTCTCAATCTCCTTCTTGCAGGGTTGTTCAATATTATTTGTTGCAATATAGGGCAGTGGCATTACTCTAAGACCCAATTAGGTTAGAACAGTTCTTCCGCGATCTGGGGTGGGTGGGGGAGTGATGGTGGGGTGTGAAGTGTCATTTTAATGACACACTAGTATAAAGATGTGACTTTAATCATATACATTTTCTTTCTTCGGTTATTTCAGGGTAGAAATAGACACATATACTTTATTTTTTTTCTGTACCAAATTAGAATCCTCCCCTAGGCAAGGGAAACAGAGCTGAGAGACAGCTAAAAGGCAGGACGAATCATTATTTCTGCCTCACTGGTCAGGCGTATTTTGGGGGAATGGCTCAGCACAGCCGGAGAGGGATGTTTGGGCTAGATGTTATCTGAAGTTACACCCATCGTTCCGAGGGACTAAAGCTGTCCTGGGCAGCCATTTGAGGCTTTGTGTGCGAGCAAGATGGAGGAGGCGGGGCACAGAACTTCCGCTGTGACTGGGACCACCGGATCAGACCACTTCTCTGTTCTCTCTCTGAAAGGCTATCTTTCTAGGGTTGATAATATCACTGCCGTAAGTATGAGTTGCTCCAATTGGCCAGAACCCAGGGGCTCTCCACTCTGAAATCTCTCACAAGGAGTCCTACCAGGCAGTCCACGCTTGCCTTTTGGAGGGATTGCTCAGGGCATCTGCTGATGGGCCAGGCTGCCCTGGTGGTCCCTAAGACTGCCCCCCCCCCGCCATTAACCAGGCATGTTCTAGCACGTGGTGTGCCTGCCATCCTTCAGGAGGAGATGGCACAGATCAAATGTATTTTCTGTCTTCGGGAAGTTCGTGATCTATCCAGTGGCAAAGACAGGCACGAAGGCAGCGCTCAGAGTACAAAGCAGCCCGTGATCACAGCGGGACCCGCACAGGCTCTGGAGCCCGGGATGGAAGACGGTGGAGTTTAGGAGAGGCTCTTCCCCGCACTCCCAGCAAGTAAAGGAAGGATCTAAAGTTAGGGGACAGGGGACCCTAGAGACAGGTTCCGGGGGTTAGCTCAGGATGAGCTGCCGCTGTCCACTGCTCCCCTAGTTGCAAGTCTCAACGGGTCCCTTAGAGCGTAGGGGAAAGGAGGGGCAAGGAATAGACCGTGGAGGGAAGAAGAGGAGGAGAAGGCAGGGCGTGCTCCAGGGAAGGGGAATGCCTGGAGAGGCCCTTGCGTGTCTCTTTCAACAAGGGCTCTAGCATTCAGCAGGCCTTCCACGTTTGCTGCATCGACAAGGAAGAGTTGAATGTGGAGAGATGGAGATGGATAGAAAAGGCACTGGAAGGGTTAGACGGATAGAAAGCCACAGGGAGGCATGACTCAGCATGCCACGTAACAGAGCTGGCTGGTTTTGGGTGAAGAATAACCCAGAACATCGTCAAAATCCAGAGAAGTATGTTAATTTTTACAGAAGCACTCACCTGTGTTTTGATAGTCTAAAAGGGGGTGGGCGTTGGATCGCTTCTTGGCCCTCTGGCTAAGATCAAGTGTAAAAATGAGTGTTGGAACACATATAAACCTTCAGAAAATAAAGGCGGATAAATGCTGTTATAAGATTGTGGTTGGTTAATAAAAGTAATAGAAATATAATGTTGCAATGTGATAGTATATAAAGCCAAGATTTTCTAAGGAAGATTCTATTACCATTATTAATCCTACCTTTTATCTGCCACCTACCTTTTACAGTCAAAAAAGAGTCTAAGGATGCTGTGTTATATCATCAAGGTTTTGGTACCCTAAAACGAGGTGGGGTTAGAAGACGCCAACAGGGGACGGCGAGGGTCCTGAAGCCTCTGATATGTGCGAGCCATTGCTACTCTAATAGCCGGCCAGGCAAGGGGCGGAGTGGTTGTCAACCTGCAGAAAGCGCTATGGCCACAGTGCAGGAAAGGCAAGGTCACCAACAGGAGCGGTGGCCTGTGGAGGAATACAACTGCTATGAACTCTTGATCCGCAGGGATGCAGAGGGTGTAACCCCTTGTTCCCTGTCTCCCCCAGCTTCCTGCTGGACTCTCCTCCTCACCAGGATCTAGAGTGCGATTCTGCCTGATGCTGTTCTGAGAGCTCAGCCTCCGGGCAGGGCAGGCAGAGAAAGGTTAAGAATGACTCCAGAGGGGACCACAGGCCAATCCAGCCCATGTGAGGGAGGAAGCCAAAGCTCATCTTCCTCAGAGAATTTGGGAAAGCCCACTTTATGTACCGTGTCACAGCCTGTCATGACACCAAGGGGGTGAGTTTAGGGACAGCTCCCTACAGAGCTTAAAGGAACTCAGTGCCCCGCGTTTCAATAGGCTTGGCTTCCCACCCTATAGAATTGTCTGCAGCTCTAGCTAAGTCATTCTCCTTCCTAGGTACTCAAAGCCCAGGAGCTGTCAGAGCCACCATTGTTTTATCAAGTGTAGGGTCAGTGCATAATGGGGACGGTCACGTGAGGAACTCAGACCCCGGACTTTGGCTAGAACCGCCCACACAACCAAGCGCGACAAAGAGAAAGTTCCCAGAAATCCTTGGGAAAAGAGCGACCGTCCGTCAGCCAGTGAGATTTCACCACGTCATAACTGCTCGCCCACCCTAGAGGACCCCTTTAAATACCTCTCACTCGGTTTAATTTGTGCAACTCCCCTAGCCTCTGTCCCCGGGGCTGGGGGACATCATCAGGCAGGATGCGCAGTACTTAATAAAGCCTTTTATTATTCCACACTTTGTGGCCCTCGGCCCCCCTTCCTTCTTTCTCAGAAGGGAATAATACCTTACATTTTGGTGCCGAAACCCGGGACCCAGGAAGGAATTAGAAGTCCGCAAGGGATCGCTCCTCTCTCTCTCCTTCCCCTCCGAGAAAGAAGCAGGATCTCAGGACCTCCGACCATCCACCCACTTCAGTGCACAGTGCGGTGAGTCCCTGCCTCCAAACTTCCCTCAGTTCTTTCTGCTGAGACTCCCTGTCTGAAACCGTAGCTACGTCAGGGAAGCCTTTTCCATCCGAGCACGTGTGTACCCTGGAGATGTCCAAGCTCATCCACTTTCCTGACCCGTCTGTGGTCAGAGCTTGAGTTTTGGGATGCCAATTCTCATCTCTGACCACTCTGAGAACTGAGGGCGGCCGTGGGGGCACGGGAATCCCCAAAACACTCCGGGAGTTGCCTTATCCAGAATTTCTCCCTCCCTAAAGAAGAGGACACTGTTCTTCTTCTCCGTTGTGGCCAGGCCACAGAACCCACTGGATAATTGGACCAGGTAGCCTCCTGAAGGGACTTTCAGTTTTAACACCCTCACCAATTTAACTATCGCCGAGGGGGCTGGGAGCTTGGAGATCCCTTTACACTCAGAGCCTCTAATTATTCACACACCTGTCTTTAATCTCTGTGCCACCTGTTTCACCATGCAGGCCTTATTTTGGCCAGAGAAAACCTCCGATTCTAATCTTTCCTTCTCCGAGGTCTCTCAACTTTCTCTCTCTCCTGCCTGACCCCTGAGGGCCCCCAACTCTCTGGTCCTTCTGTGGACCTCTTCCGCTCCGGTCTCTTCCCTCCAGAGAGCCCCCTCCCCTCACTTCACAGAATCCTGTTTCTCATTCACTTGCAAATACCAGTCTCTCTCTTCCCCTGCTGGCCAGGGGCCCCTCCCTTCTCCACTGCGTTCTTAAGTCCCTCCTCCATCAGGCCATTCTCAGCCTGTCATTGGCTCTTACACCGGTTTGCAGGACACCCAACCCCAATCTGCTTGCAGGAAATTCTGACCCTGTCCTGCCTCTGGATCCAGCATTTCCAGCTGGATCTGAGGGCTGGGCTCCCTAGGAACCCACCTCCTTTTATTCTCAAAGCCCAAACCCCTATCCGGGACCTGTAAACATGGCATTTAAAGTTTTCAATGGTTGTGGCTAATAGGAAACGGCCAAGGCTGTTTGCCAGGCCCGCATGCAGCAGAAGGTAACGCTCCATACCCAGGCTTTTGTGGCAGCCCTGAGGCTGGCAGAACAGGGTCAAGGCACAGGAAGTGCCCGGCCCAAGTCTGGACCGCAAAGAGGAATCCCACCAGCAGCTTGCTTTAAGTGTGGCAAGCAAGACCACTGTGCCCGACAGGGCCCCTGCCCGCGGCTGCCCACTGAGCCCTGCCCTGACTGCAAGCAGCCCGGTCACTGAAAGAGCAATTGCCCCTTTGGGAAGCAGGTTTTTTCCTCAACGCCTCTACGTGGAGGACAAGCTGTCCGAATGGGAGGTCAATCCAGCCAGGTGGGCGCATTGCTCAAACTCCCAGGACACGGCCTGGACTCGGAGAACCCAGGGTAATGCTGCCACTAGTGGGTAAGTCCATCTCATTTCTTGTGGACACGGGAGCTGCCTTCTCTGTTCTGCCATCACACTCTAGACCTCTAATTCTCTCATAGGTCTTGGTTATGGGATTGGATGGGATCCCTTCTTTTCCCCTTCGCACACCACCCCTGACATGCAGTTTGAATGGAATCCCCCATTTTGCACTCCATCTTAGTTATGCCATCATGCCCTGTACCCCTTCTGGGTCGAGACATTCTTCAGTCTTGGAGCCACTATCCAGCTGACAGCATCTTCCCGCTTACTCCTACCATTCCTCACTACCAAGGGCTCCCCCATAATCAATGCTACCCTCATTTCTGACCATGTCTTTCATCTCAAGCTTACCCCCATGCAGGATCGCTGGCAGTCAGAACCACTGGGCCCTGCTCGTCTGTGACTCACCAAAAGGTTGGGCCCTGCAGACCCTCCTGTTGCTCCTGTCCCTCCCAGCAGGAACCTGTTGCCAGAGTGAGCTGCAGCAGGGAGCAGTGCTGTTCAGTAGGACTGGCCGGAGGAAGGAAGCTTCAATCTCTTCATCCATCTGTGAGAGAAACTATACAAGAATCTCTCCTCCTACAACCTGCTTAACTCCTGATGGCAGCTACCCATTCTTACCTGGGCTGCCCCTATCCTAAATCTTCTAATTATCAGCGTATAACTCATATTTGCTCCTCTTTTTAAAAAATTCTTACAGAACCGCATCTGTGAAGTTTCTTAACTCACGGCCAGATGTTCCTCCTGACTCCTCTCAAAGCTACCACCTGCCAATCTCTCCTTCCCATGATGCCCCTAATCAGCAGGAAGTAGCCAGATGAATAAATGGTGCCCCTATTCTATTTAACAAAAAAAGGCTGGAATGTAGGGTTGGTGCATAAGGAGGCCGGTCACGTGAGGAACTCAGACCCCGGACTTTGGCTAGAACCGCCCACACAACCAAGCGCGACAAAGAGAAAGTTCCCAGAAATCCTTGGGAAAAGAGCGACCATCTGTCAGCCAGTGAGATTTCACCACGTCATAACTGCTCGCCTACCCTAGAGGACCCCTTTAAATACCTCTCACTCGGTTTAATTTGTGCAACTCCCCTAGCCTCTGTCCCCGGGGCTGGGGGACATCGTTGGGCGGGATGCACAGTACTTAATAAAGCCTTTGCTATTCCACACTTTGTGGCTCTCGGTCCCCCTTCCTTCTTTCTCAGCGGGTGAAAAATACATCAAGTGCTGGTGACATGCTTAGATCAATGTCTCTAATTAGAGCAGTGGTTCTTAACCTTTTCTGAGGTACCGAACCCACCAGTTTCATATGCACATTCACCGAACCCTTCTTTAGTGATAAATAAAATATGATTTTTTTCCCGAAATTCAAGACATAGGTATATGTTTTTCTACTGGTGCACAAAATGAGCCGTGCATGAACATCACCTTGCTCAAAGAACAAAACCAACAAAGTGCATGAACTCACAACAAATTACGGTATTACTTTATTCTGGCCTCCGCGGCAGAGGCTTCTCCGAACCCCTGAGACCAACTCATCGTACCCCTAGGGTTCGATAGAACCCAGGTTAAGAACCACTGAATTAGGTGGTGAAACTACCAGACACGATGGAGGCTCCCCAAAACAGGTGGGTCTCTGTTAGGATGCTGCAAAGCTGCTTGTCTTCTTCATGCAAATACAGCATTCACCCATCAAAACCTCTAAGTCTCATTTCCTCAAGCTACAAGGGAATGCAAATTACCTCCCTTTAAGAAGTATAAGGTAGGCTGGAAGCCAACCCCCAAGTAATATATTGAGGTGAGCTTTCCAGGTCAGTAAAATACGCTGGGTGTGGGAAGGGCATTTTATGTTAGAAAAATGTTTTGCTAGGAGAACAAAGGGATGGAGGAGGGCTGTAAGGCTTCGATAAATGGTTCCGCATCCCAGAGGCCTCTAGCTAGAATGCCTAGAGACGCAGGGAGTTCAAGAAAGAGTTCCCTTTAGTTTGGTTTGAATATTTGCACATTAATGTTAAATTTTCAGCCACTGACTCTCTTCTATAAGAAATGTTACACAGTTGTCTTCAAAATAAGTACAATCAGACTCTGCACTTCCAAGGGGTAAAATATCAACCCTGACTGCTCTGCATTCTCCACAGCCCAGGGGTTCCCATTCTGGGCTCTCGGCTTTCTTGACTACCACACCAGCCCTGACCCCATGTGGCTGTGGGGACTGAACCACGGGCTCCAGGATCTGGGGAACCCCCACTTCCATTCACTTCTGTGCCCAGGGAAGCTTTCTGAGGCATCCCGTCTCCGCTTCTTCACGGCATACGCTCAGTGAGCTTAGATTTTGTTAACACTCGGGAGAGAGGCTGCCCTCCAAACATTTAGAGCCCTGCTAAATGGACCAGATGCTGGTGACAATGAAAATAATTTGGTAAGCAAGATAAAAATACTTCTCATTCTATCTAAATCTTTCAAGACAGAAAGAACAAATCGCAATTAATAAATGTAAAAGTTTTCCCGCCGCTGTGGGCTGCCTGCCAGCCCTCCGTGCCCGGTGATCCCTGGACGATGCGTTCTCTCCAGCTCCAGTGAGCCCTGAACTGTGAGGCACTGCGCTCAGCACTGGGGGACACACAGGACTCTGATCTGCTGCCAACCAGCGTGCTGTCTAAGGGGCAGTGGCTGTGCTCACGACTGCACTACCTGGGATCAATACGGATGAGAGATGGGAGGAAGATACAGGGGAGAGACGATTACTGCCTGGAGTTACCCGTCAGAGGACCAGCAGAGATGGAGGACATAACGTTTGAACTATAGATGATGTCAATGACCAATATGATTAGCTCATCAGGCAGGAAGGGCAGAATAAGTAAAATTATCAAAAAAAGAAGGAAGTCCAGCATGATAGGAGAACAAGGTATCAGGTATGTTGCTGCTTCTACCAATTCAGCTTAACCCAAAGGAAAATTCCTGTTGCATAAGCCTTTTACTTGAGCTGCTTCCAGAATTGAAATTTGATCAAATGAAGCCGCCTGCCTTTGAGAGAAAATTTCTCAAGTCCCCGCCTAGCATGCTGTCCTCCCGACAACCTCCTCCCTCTGTCTTTGGAGAGAGCTGGATGTTTCTCCCACGTTCTGACCCCCTTCGGGGATCTTACCCTATTGTAATCCCGGGACCCAGCGCTCTCCTAGCAGTGACCTGATGGCAAAGGAGAGGCCAGGGGACACTGTGCAGGGACAGGAGGAAATACTGACTCTTGAACTAGGATGGAGGCCAAGTCCTCAGTGACCGGCTTTCTCCAACTCATGAGATTTCACTGGAAATGAACATTTAAAAGGAAGCCGTTCCATATCACCTCCCTCCTTCCTCCTAAAGCATTCTGTCCAGGGACAAGACTTGACTGCCCTTGGTCCTTTATTCTGCTGCAGGTAATGACTGCCCGTGAGCAGGAAGCCCACCCTCTCCATGTCACGTGTGCCAGTGTCTGGCAGTGCGCCCGGCTCTCTGCAGGCAGCCATAACTCTTTGTCCCGGGCACTAGGAGTGGGGTCCAGGCTTGCCCAGTAACTGTCGGGGGGGACCCCACTGAGTAGGTCATGTCACGTTTTTGGCCTCAGCCTTCCCCATCCAAAAGTTGAAGAGGTTGGATGTTGTCCAGGTTCCTTCTAGCTCTAAAGTTCAGGAGCCCCACAGTTCAGTGTGGGGCAGAGGCAGGGGGATGCCACCTCCGACTCAGGAAGATCTGTGTTTGAATCCCAACGCTGCCACCAGCTTGGTGACCCCGGAAAGTCACTTAGTCTCCCCTGAGGAAGATATTTACAATTCCGTAACTTCCTGAGACGTAATCCTAGGCTCATGCTAGACGTCTGCAAGATTAGACGTCTTGGTGAATAATGCAAATACTGATCTCGGTAAAAGCACCTTCTGGCTTTAGGGACCAACGATGGCCAGGCTCTGGGGTGGACGCTGGGGATAAAACACGTGCGAGTGTTCTGAGAAACCAAACAGATGGGGACAATCAATTGTGATGAAAACACGACAGATTGCGTGTTACTTGGGCTGCCTCCTTCGGAGAGCCAGCAACATAAGGCAAAGGAGAAAACGGCCCCAGAAAACAGAAAGTATTTTATAGAGAGAAAAGCCATAAAAATGTACTTTCAGGTAGTTGAACAAGACTTGGTAAGATTGATACTGACCTAGACTTCCACTAACCCTGTGATGCTGCACGTACTGGGGTGTGTGTGTGTGTGTGTGTGTGTGCACGAGACTCTGTGCGTGCACGAGACTGCGTATGTGTGTGTGTGGCTGTGTGTTTGTGTGTTCTGTGACTGTGTATGTGTTCTGTGTCTGTGTGTGAGTGACTGTGTGACTGGGTCTGTGAGTGTTTGTGTGACTGTGTGTAACTTTGTGAGTGTGACTGGCTGTGTGTGTGAGTGCCTGGGTCTATGTGTGTGTGACACTGTATGAATGTGGCTATGTGGCTGTGTCTTTGTGTAACTATGTGTGTATAATGGGTGTGTGACAGTGTGTGTGTGAGAGTGACTGTGTCTCCATGTGTGTGTATGCACTTGTCCCTTTCCAGCAAACACCCGGGCTTTGCAGGCGTGTCACACACTCGGACGGCAAGAGTACCACGGGCACTCGTCCTATCTTCACACCATGCAGAATGCCCTAGCGCACTGATGCTGGAAGCACACGCCTCCCGGCAGCCCTGGATGAGGGCAGCCGCCAGGTAACTGTGTTTCTGAAGCCGGGACACCGTCTGCATCTCCCACGTGATGCTGGTTAAGGCTCATTCCCTCACAAGCACAGGAACTCGGCTGGTACAGACGGCGGGTTGTCCCAGCAAGGGGCCCCAAATTGCGGCACGGGCCAGGACAAGGCGCTGAGTTAGTGTAGCTGTGGTTTGTACCTGCTGGGCCCCCAGACGGGTCCTGCCCTGGAATGTAAGCTTGGGTGAGGACAGCAGGTTTGTATGGATGGCTTCACACAGAAGGTCTGGGCAGCCTAACCCACTTTGGGTAATGATTACGTTGGGGCTCCTGAAAGACCCCCCTCCTCCCCAGTGGGCTGGCTTCTATAGAAGAGAGAACCACTATACTTCTTTTTGCACACCTGAACTTGTGAGCTGGCATTCTCACATCCTACACACTGCCGACTAACATTTTCCTGATTAATCACTGGTCTTGACTGCTTCGGGCTTCTCCAAGAAACTGAGGACACCTGTTCACACCTGGAGAGGAAGTCCAAAGCTTGTCCTGGGGCTGTGAGAACTACAGAGCTCCACTCCTGGGGTGATGGGCTGTTTCTTCCCCTGCCGAAGGTGTTTGCGTTTGTTGGTCGGGTGGGGGGACTGTGCGTCCCAAGGACACAAGAACTCCAGCTGTTGTCATCTCATCCAGTTTGTGCTGCTTTCTGCTCTGGCCGAATGTCTTTGGTCCCTGCGATATCAGGACAGTGCAGGTGTGTGAGACGGGGGCGGGGACAGCTCTGGAGAACTGCCAGCTCTAGAAGACAGGGCTGGACAGTCCCCTCCCCCTCTCCCCCATCCCTCTCCCCTCCTTCTCGCTTTTCTCTGAGCGCCCGCAGTAGATCACGTTCTGTGTTCGCTGTGGCAACACGGGAATGAGCAAGGCGGGCGTAACTTGTGAGGTGCCCTCTGCAAGTGTTGACAAGGCTTTTACAGACGAAGGGGTCTTGGGGGCAGCCCTCAGAGGAGAAACAGACAGCCGGAAATTGCAGGCAATGATGAGACGGGGAAATCGCAGAGGTATCGTAAGGTGGGAGCAGGTTAAGGAGTGCTTACAAAGAAACTGCAGTGGCTTAGGTATCACACGCCAGGCTCAGGAAGCCTTTCTGTGCCAGCCAGGCTGCTCTGGACCACCCCTCCCGAGCATTTCCATCAAGGCCCCCCGCCCCCCGTGAGCGCACTTCTACGGAGACGGCACCCTGTCCTGGGCTAGCTGCATGGGACTGGGAGCCTCTGCACTGCATTTTCCGACCCCGTTAGGGCAGCTGCGAAAGGTTAATGGAAGCTAGAAATAAGCGAGCTGGCAGCTCTTGCTGACTAGCACACTTGACCCCTACTTTTAAAATTCCAGGGAAATCTGCCTCCTGAGAGGACGGTGACCTAGTGGCGATTTGGTGAAGGTCTGATCTGCGCCCCCTTCGGGTCAGAATTCACAGAGGCACTGAAGGTGCAGGCAGGACCCCTTAAGAGTTGTCCTCCCCCCTGTCGCTGGGCTCCCACACTGACAATTCCAGTCTTGAATTTAGAGTGAGGTGACTGGAACGCGTTGTGTCACATGCTGTCTGCTCGCAACTGTTGCTCAGTTATAACTTATGGATAGCTTTGGGTGTCTGGGGGTCGTTATCCTAACCAAACGCCCTGGCCTCATTATAGCGCCTGTGCTCAGCGTCTGGGGCACAGGGACAGCCAGACCCCAGGCGCCTGTGGGGAGGGCAGTGTGAGTTAATGCTGTTCTCTGACCAGCCCCTGGTTGGGTGCCTGGACTGGCTGTTCTCATTGGCTTTTTCTATTCAGGGGAAAAGTGACGGCACAACCTGCTATAGACCTGGCATAGCTTTTTAACCTCGGCTGGTCTCACCTCCTTCTCCTTTTCTTCTAAGACAGGGGCCGTATCTGTCTCCTCCCATGCTGGTGTTTCTCCTGTTAAAGAATCTGGCAGTATACACCTACATTTTATTTATAGTTGGGTACCATTCTCTCTTGTGCCCTAACTTTTCTGGTCATAAAAATGGAATTATTTGCGAGTTCTTTCCTCTTTAAAAAAAAATCTACAACAGTAGAATAGAGATATTTCTAACCACATTATTGAGGTACAGTTGTCATAAAAAGCCATGCATACTGAGTGCATAATATTGGATGAGTTTTGGGGGTAGGTAGGCACCCATGAAACCATCACTACCACAGAGGTCACACATGTACCTGTCACCTCCCCAAGTCCCCTTCTGCCACACACACAAAAAATAAGTTTATGGACTACCTAATAATATCCATAGATGTGATATTTATCTAAAAGACCAGCTCTGTAGTCACAGAGGGGGGAAAAGAACTCATTTAATTAAGAAATCGGGTCTCTGTGAGTTGTTTCTTCTCTATAAACACTAACAGATGATTTGAAATTTACATTTGAAAGTGTTCTTTACTAAGGAGCATTGCCATCCAAAAGGCCCATCTTGTTCTGTGTTCAGTTAAAGTGTCGCAGGCTGGGGCTGTGCCCAGGAGAGGCGCTTTCCAATCCCCCTGAACCTGTTCCCGGGCAGCCTGGCTCGTGCGGGTGCGTGGGGATGCAGGCTAACCTAAGAATAGCTCGGGCAGAGGAGCCGTTATTCCCACGACGGGGCGCTCAGCATCCTTGTAACTCCTGAGAACATGGCTGAACTCACTCTACAGTGCGGGCTCCCCTCGTGACACCTGCTTCTCAGTGCGCACCTGCTATGTGCTTCTCTCTCTCTCTCCCCACCAGCATCTTCTTCCCCTGCTCTTCCTTCCCGTGTGGTATCTACACCTACATTTTATTATTTATTTATTTCCTTTTACACGGACATTTTAAACTGCCACGTCCCCTACCCTACACCGTGAGCGTGATTTAACCCTCTGCCGTGCTCCTGACTCAGGTCCACGGCAGCCTCTCTCTGAATTGCCCCAGAATGGAGCCTGAGCAGCCCAGCCCAGCATCCAGAACCAGACCTGACAAATATGGGTGACTTCTCTGTGGGCAGGATGTCTGGCCCTGCTCCAATCACCTGTGACAGTCCTAGGGGCCATAAAATACGCGCAGGACCTCTTTCGGCAGAGGTGGCAAAGGGCATTACGAAAGGGTAGGACCAAAGTCTAGATTTATCTTTGGCATTTGTTGAAGCGTGAAAACGATGATTGCTCGGGCCAATATATCTTTTTTCCATGGGAAACCCGGGTGGGTGTAGTCTTTGCTCCCCAGAACATTCAAAGACTTATGAGCCTCATACCAAGTTGTTTCAGTCTAAAACCCAAACCCAAACCCAAACCCAAACCAAACAAAACAAAACACCCCACCAGAACTGAAGCCCCAGTGCTGACTCTCTGCCAATCCCAAAAACATGCTGAGAGGGACAGAACCGCATTCCAAATTAGCATAAGCCTGAAGCGGGTTGGATGGCACATAAACCAACGACAGGAAAAAGAGGCTGTGGCTGACCTCCAGCTGACCTGGAATAGGGTGCCCTGTCTCCACCTCTGTCTCTGCGTCTGTGCCCTCACAGCTCTCTAACCGCTGATCCCGCGGGGAGCCTTTGCTCAGGGCTCTAGCACATCCTTCAAGATTCTCAATCACAGATCAGAGGAGATTTTTTAGATCCTAAAAACAGACTGATTGGTTCAGCTGAGTCACACACTGCATCACTCAGAATGCTCCCGGGAAACAGAGCAAGTAGGATATGTATGTATGGGTGCATAACAGGAGTGTTATTTTAGGGAATTGGTGCACCCAATCGTAGGGACTGGCAAGTCTGAAATTTGTAGGCTGGACTGGCAGACTGGAAACTTAAGCAGGAATTGAGGCTGCAATCTTGGGGCAAGATTTCTTCTTGGAAAATCCCAGATGTTGCTCTGAAGGCCTTCAACTGATTAAATGAGGCTCACCCACATTACCAAGGTTAACCTTCTTTAAGTCAACTGATATTAGATAGTAATGACATCTACAGAATACCTTAACACAGTGGTTCTTAACCTTTTTTGAGGTACCGAACCCACCAGTTTCATATGCGCATTCACCGAATCCTTCTTTAGTGATAAATAAAATATGATTTTTTTTCCCCCAAATTCAAGACATAGGTATATGTTTTTTTACTGGTGCACAAAAGGAGCCGTGCATGAACATCACCTTGCTCAAAGAACAAAACCAACAAAGTGCATGAACTCACAACAAATTACGGTATTACTTTATTCTGGCCTCCGCGGCAGAGGCTTCTCCGAATCCCTGAGACCGACTCATCGAACCCCTAGGGTTCGATAGAACCCAGGTTAAGAACCACTGCCTTAACACCAACCTATATATTAGTGTATTATTAAATAGCTGGGTACATAAACTAGCCAAGCTGACACATAAAACTAATCATCACACTTGCTCACCTATTGGTCCAATTAATGGGTCACCAAGGGAATTGGGTATTATGATTGGAATAGTTTGGGTCATTTGGCCACCCAATGGTCATAGGTAGGAAAGTGAGATTAGATATGAATACCTGTAAATCCATAAGCCACCTCACTGGTCTACCCCATAGGTGCACGAGAGGGCCTAGACACTGGGTCAAAGATGGCCTAAGACTCTTTTCTTGTCAGTTCCCAGACTCAGCCCCAACGGTGCCAAGGGGGAGGGAAGCCAGACAAGGGAATGCCCACTTTCCTCAATTTGTAATGGCAATGCGATCTCAGTGTGTGTGTGTGTGTGTGTGTGTGTGTGTGTGTGTGTGTGTCCTTCTTGTCTTGCCTTTTGGACAATACTTTGCTCTTCATGGTTCCTAAGAACGAATGAAATGTACAGGAGAAAAAGAAACTAAATAAACTCATGATATCAGGGATCTATTATGAATAGATCACAATAATTAACCCAATTAGCACTGTTGTCATTTCCAGTGTTTGTGACTTGTGCTCTCTTCTCTATCCCAGAGTTAAACATTCATTCATTCAAAGTATATGCTTTGAGTGCTGCGGTAACATCAAGTTTACAACTAGTGGGTGACTCCACACCACGTCACTGTTGACACAGAAGCTTCTTGACACCCCTGGTTGTCCCAGAGCCTTCTTTAGATATTTCTATCCTGGACCCTCTTCCCTTTACTGTTTATTGACCTACATATCTCTCTCATTCTACTTGAAACTGAAACCAATAGCGTTTACATGAATGGCCTAAAGTCAGCTTCTTCTAAATTTCCAAAGTTAATTAAAGGGTGGGTCACAAACTCGCCGCCTCAGCATCTCGGGAGAGGCTGTGAGAAATGCAAATTATTAGACTTACTAAGTCAGATTCACCGAGACATGGAACTCACTGGAAGTGGGAGCCAGGAGTCTGCTTTAACAAGTGCCGTTGGAAACTCTGATGTACCACCCGTGTTCAAGAACCACGTGTTAGGCTATTCATCTTGGCCTACTCAGCACACAGTGGATATGTGGCTTGACTATTTCACTGTCCTTGACCCTCTCAGAAGCATCTCGCTCTAAGGCCTTGAGCCTTTCCCTCCTGAATTGTTAAGGTGGTCCATCACACCTGTCAGTCTGCATTGCCCTAAGGATGTGTTTCTCAACTGAGGGTGATTTTGTTCCATAGGGAACATGTAGCAATGTCTGTGAACATTTTTGGTTGTCATGACTTGGGTGTGGATGATACTAGTAGCATCTAGTTGGTCAAAGCCAGGGATGCTGTTAAGCATCTTACAAAGGACAGGACAGCTCCTCACAACACAAGTTATTAGGGCAAGAATAAATATTGCCTGGCCAGGTGGTGGAGCAGTGGATAGACCGTCGAACTGGAACCTGGAGGACCCAGGTTCGAAACCCCAAGGTCACCAGCTTGAGCACAGGCTCATCTGGTTTGAGCAAGGCTCACCAGCTTGAGCCCAAGGTTGCTGGTTTGAGCAAGGGGTCACTCGCTCTGCTGTAGACCCCCAGTCAAGGTATATATGAGAACGCAATCAATGAACAACTAAGGTGCCGCAACAAAGAACTGATACTTATAATCTCTCTCTCTTCCTGTCTGTCTGCCCCTATCTGTCCCTCTGTCTCTCTGTCTCTGTCACAAAAAAACCCCAAAACAGAATAAATATCAATAGTCTGAAGTTGAGAAACCCTGCTTTAGAGAATCCTAACAATTGATGACCAAGATGCCTCAAGGTGACATTTTGACCTACTCTTCCCCTTCTCCACTGCCCACATTATTAATAACCACTTAGAAATGGCAATGCTTGCTTGCTAGGCACAGAAGTGTTTGAATTTTGTACTCGACTCAGCAGAAGAAACTGCCACTTGACAGTGGAAACACAATATATCATCCCACAGTCATCCATCATCTTCCTCATTATTTAAAAAATAGGGAACAAGTCAACATCACCCCCATTAATATTTCACATAGGTACATTATACAGTTAATAAAATGCATGCCCTTTAAAAGTCATTATGTCCCCAGCAAGAGTTGTATATGATACCATATAATTTTTCTTGAAACTGAGATCTGGCCTGGAGAATGACTTCAATTTGTTTTCAAGACACATGTGACATAAATCATTATTTCACCAGCTCTAGTCACTAGACCAGCGCTGGCCTGCAATCAGTGTTTCTTAGCTGGCAAACCTTTTACCATAGCAAGTTTTTATTTTTTAAAGGCTATAATCTGGGACGATGACCTCTGACAGGCAATAGAACTTACACTATTACTGCTGAAGTTCTAATTTTTATTATATTTCAGCAATAAAATAGATAATGGATTAGAGAAAGCATGAGTTGAACAGTACTTGTCTTTGCCCAGTGTCCCCCAAAGCAAAACCTGAGGTGAAGGTCTATGATGAGTAGTTTGTGGCAAGGACGTGGTTGCCGAGAGGGATGAAGGAACGCAGCAGCGAAGGAGGGAGGTCCGACACAAGCCTGCACCAGAAGTGGGCCGCCAATGGATGGCTGGTCACTTCATGCCATGAGCCTTCGAGAAACCATATGAAATATACCTCAGAATTGTCAGTCTGGGCCTGACCAGGCAGTGGTGCACTGGATAGAGCATCAAACTGGAATGCGGAAGACCCAGGTTCGAGACCCTGAGTTCGCCAGCTTGAGTGCGGGCCCATCTGGCTTGAGCAAAAGCTCACCAGCTTGGACCCAAGGTCGCTGGCTTGAGCAAGGGGTGGCTCGGTCTGCTGAAGGCCCGCGGTCAAGGCACATGTGAGAAAGCAATCAATGAACAACTATGGTGTCGCAATGGCAACAAAAAACTGATGATTGATGCTTCTCATCTTTCTTCGTTCCTGTCTGTCTCTCCCTATCTATCCCTCTCTCTGACTCTCTCTCTCTGTCTCTGTAAAACAAAACAAAATAAAACAAAACAACACATTAGTCTGAATAATAAAATGGGAAGCATTTGTCTGCTAATGGCCAGTCTCCTCGGTCAGGATGGGTGTCCACAGGGTCAGCCTCCCCAAATTTCATCAGCGATTGCTAACTGTTCCAGAGATGCCCACAGATAGGAAGGGAGAGGGACCTAAAACAAGAAACTCTTAGGTCGCACCTGCAAGAAACTTGTGGAAGCCTGTGAAGAACATGTCCCTGTAGACGGTGCCATGGTGAGAGGCAAGGCCGAGATTAACTGAAGAGGTGAACAAGGGGTGTTTGAAACAATGCCTTTTAATGACATATTTAGATGAGATGAAGTTGTGCTACTCACACATCTATAGTATAAACAATGACTATATGTATGTCTGAGGCATGTCCTACACACACACACACACACACACACACACACACACACGCGTGCGCGCACACCTCTTTAAGTCTGGGTAAACACATATGTACATGTACAAATATAATTTTAAGTGTACAATTCAAATAAATATTTATGCACATATTACTTATATGATACTTGTAAAAAGACATTTTCAATATTTTTCTTATCAAGAGCTTCGTGTCACCTAAGAAGTATGGTTTGCCTGACCAAGTGGTGGCACAGTGGATAGAGCGTTGGACTGGGATGTGGAAGACCCAGGTTCGAGACCCTGAGCTCACCAGCTTGAGCGCGGGCTCATCTGGCTTGAGCAAAAGCTCACCAGCTTGGACCCAAGGTCGCTGGTTCCAGCAAGGGGTCACTCAGTCTGCTGAAGGCCCACGGTCAAGGCACATGTGAGAAAGTAATCAATGAACAACTAAGGTGTCGCAACAGCAACAAAAAACTGATGATTGATGCTTCTCATCTCTCAATTCCTGTCTGTCTCTCCCTATCTATCCCTCTCTCTGACTCTCTGTCTCTGTAAAAAAAAAAAAAAAAAAGTATGGTTTATCTTATTTTGGCTTCATTGGAAGGGAATTACCATTTGATGTTGAAATTTATGGCTCAACTTCTTATAAGTACATGTCCGTTTCCAGGGGATGTTGGCATCTTGTAACCTTTGCATAAATGCTTTTTCTTTTAATATTTTATTTATTGATTTTGGAGAGAAGAGAGAGACAGAGAGAGAAAGGGTGGGAGGAGCAGGAACCATCAACTCCCATATGTGCCTTGACCAGGCAAGCCCGGGGATTCAAATTAGTGACCTCAGCATTCCAGGTTGACGCTTTATCTACTGCGCCACCACAGGTCAGACTCCTCTTTGGATATAATATTCAATATTGAATCTTTCTGGTGTTTAGGCTTAGGATCTGATGACTTCTGTTGGAATCCTGTCTATACAACATCCTAGTTGTGTGACCTTGGGCAGATTGTTTAACCTTTCTGTGCTCCAACTTCCTGACCAGTAAAACAGAGACACTAAGGTTACTATGGGAAAGAATGAGTTAAACATGAAAAACACCAGGGTGGAGCCTGAAACACAGAGGAACTCCTAGTCCCTTAGCTATTCATAGCTAATAAATGCTAGCTGCTGTTATTATTATTGTTCTACACACCTAATCAAACTGTTTGGAACAAGATGAAAAAGACAGTGAATGGAGTAGCTGACCTAATTTTTCTTGAGACATCTCTTACCAAGGAACAATCTCCAATTAATTTGTAAGCTGAGCAAACACTTTTCATTGCATGTCTTTTGTTTGGTTTTTAAGTACTTTGCTTACCCTAAGTTTTATTATTCAGCAATAAACTTTGAAGGCATTTTAGAGAGCACTTTGAATGTCATCTGAGAATTGCTGAGTCAGACCAAGGAGTTATTGAACAGCACAGGTCATTAAAGTAAAAATCCAAGAAATGTCAAAAGCAAAACATGACTTTCGTGATTCCACATGAGCACAGTTGGAGGACACATTTGCAGCCATGTGGCCAGAGGATCAGAAAACCCTCAGATAAGACAAATCAGAAACATTATATGTACACCTACCTAGTGCTCAGTACTGTGCTGACCCCAGCTGCACAAAGCTTGGTAGGAGAGTCTCTAACTCCAACTCAAGGAACTGGTAGCCTCGTAACCCTGCTTCTTAGTCTTTACGCCAAAACTGTAAGCCACGTACATGGACCAAGACTCCCATTCTGTCTGAGGGAAGAAATAGCAGATGACTGAGCACCTGCTGTGTACCAGTTTGCAAGTTCCTCACAAGAAACAGATGATCATTTCCATTTTACATTTCCAAAGTAATAAGATCTCTAACGTTCCAGAAGTGAAGCTAGCAGTCTTTCAAAGATCGTAAAGGTAATAAGCCCAAGCAGAACTGGTACACCTGTCTGTCCGACACTCAGGTCATCAGATCACTTCTTCCCGGGTGTGTGAGGGAACACCAGCTTATGCAGTGCACCGCCACTGGCCTCTCCAATCTAGCCTGTCAATGACAACATGAGGTCATTGGCAGCGACTTGGGGCCAGCCATTTCTGAGCCCTGGCAGTGACAGAAAAATGCTCTTGATATTTCAAAGCCATGAGTTTGACAAGTTTGGCAGGTGAAACAGCTGACACCAATTAGGAGCATAAATTAGGATGTGTCAGCCAACCTAAAAATAAACAAATCGTCTGCACAATGACCCACCAGTTGGAGTGGGAGCCATCTATTAAATCGAGTAATTGCCGCTCAGGGTCTGTGGCAAGTTAACTACCTAAGGCAAATGAGACAAAACACCCTCAAGAGAATGGTGTCTGTTTGCTCTGTTTAGTAGATTTTTAACCACGGCATGTCCCTCTGCCTAACCTCCTTGACATCAGAGGCTGGCGGTTGAGTCTGTACTTATGGTTCACGTTGGCAGTAAATAATACAAAATAAAGGACTCATCCAGTAATAGTAAGTTACGTGGCAGAAACAGAATGGTATGGACAAGGCTCTCCGAATTGTCTCCGTTCCCTGCGATGTAATATTGGGCTAAGGGCACATGGTGTCCGGAGGGACTGATGACGGAGCAAAGTTCCTGCCTTGGAGTCCTGGGTCTGCCCTGCAACACCGGGGAGAGCTTCGCCTCTCTGCTCCGTACTTTCATTCAGATGTGGCTAATACTCATCTACGCACGAATTCTGCTATAATGATGCTACTGTCCCCACTTTTAATATTTAAATAAATGAAGGTATAGAGAAGGAAACTTTTTACTCCAGGTTACAACACAGAACCGAGGTCAGCAAACCCCAAATTCCATGTATGGCCCACAGCAGTGTGTGGGTCACAGAATGCTCCACCCTGGGTAAATTCCATTGTTCTTATTTGAAAATAAAAAGCAATTGGCTGTTTAAAGACTGTTCACACTTGACCATCTGCTTAGTGAGTTTTGCTCAACCAGCAACTGTCAACTCCTTAGATTTAATGCCTCCTTCTCTCCATCATATCCAACCTCCACGGGGCCTTCTGAGTCTCTTTTCTGGCTTTTCATGACTCTGCTTTTTCCCATTTTCCGTCCCACTGGCTCGGTTGTAGGACTGCGCAGAAGCCCTTCCAGGAGCCCTGGTCTCTTCCCCACCTTCTTCACATCTGTTCTCTTTGCAGGGCTGACTGCTTGGCTCTCGAGATTATAATTCTTTCTTCTTCAACAAGAAACCCTTTGAAGCACACCCCTCTTCTCTCTTGAGGTCAGCTTGCCCCACCCCCAACAATAAGCCAGTTGCTTCCACCTCTGTGTGACTCTCTCTGCCGGAACCCTAATCTCACTCTATCCCAGGAAGCGCTTCCTCCATCCTTGAAAGCCCAGATTCCCTGGGAAGACTTTAATCCTGTGCCTCCTCCTTAGGGACTCACTGCCACCTCTACATGGATCTGCCATTCACCCACACTTGTCAATTTACAGGGATTACCAGTGAAGTTCCCCCAAACTGGCAAACAAGGAAGTAAATGGTTCTCTGAGACTTAAACTGTAAAACCAACAGAAAGGATCAAGGCAGACAAGTGCAAAGTCATCTTCAAGGGATAAGATAGTTTCCAAGCCTGAGAGATTGAGTTATAATAAATCCGAAACCCTTGCGGCAGGATTGGCTCTGGAATTCAGATAGTTTTTGTACGACAATGCATGTAACATATTCAGTACAATGTTAGGTAACATCTTCAGTACAATGTGTCATGAAAATCACCAATATTCCTGTAGCGAAGGTATAAATCTCGCAATGAGAAACACAAATAAAGATTATGAATGGCTTCGTGTTATTTGAGGTCAGATTTGCCCTAATCTTATTACTACTGTTCGGTTTTCAGAGCTTTGGGGATGTCAGAATTATGGATAATGGGTTGTGGGCCTGAATATCTCGGAATAAAGACATTCTCCATCAGAAAGGGAGAAGTCAACCCTGGAAGTGTAGAAAGGGGAGACGCACAGAGCACGGGTGAGCAGTGACCATTCGAGCTGTCTGCTGCAGGAGGGAGGCTTGGCTGAGTATTCTGAATCCACTGTAAGGGCCACCATTAAGAAAACAAAAGGTGTTGGTCTGGCTCAGCTGAGACCTTTCAAGAGTTTACTCATTTGGGCAGCCTTATTCCACTCTCAGACTCCCCCTAAAAAGTGGATTACCGATCTTGGCACATATGGCATGCCTGCAGGGGAGTGGATTCTTTCCATAACTTTGAGAGCTTACTCCTGTGCCACGCATGTGTGCATATATACAATTATATATGTATGTGTGTATGTATGTATGTAAGGAGTCACACTCAGGGATCTTAAACCCTTAGAGCGAATTCTGCTTCTCTTTTACTGCTTGTTGTTCTTGGCACCAAGTGGGCACGCCTTTGTGTATGAGGCGATCCCGTCATGGGGCTTACTGCAGAGATGGTAACTGTCCTAAGCCCCAACACCTGTTGTCCTGGGTCCTAGCAGCTCACTTCCCTTGGCTCTATGGCCAGAATGCAGGCTGATGACCCACCTCCTAGTTGAACTTCTGATACCCACCTATCTTTTGTATGTTACGGTAGTTCTAAATGGAGATAAAAAATTCTTTTAGACTGCAGGTTACAAAACAGACCACAGGCTACAGGGGTATATTATTTGACTAGCACGGTATTTTTGATGGGTTCTATTTACAGATATTTGGTGTCTTAAATATTTTTTATTGTGGTATATTATGCACAAAGGGTGAACATTTTAAGGGCATACCTCTTTGGATTTGGACATTTATGTACACCTGTTCCACCACCATCCAGATCAAGATATGGATCCTGTACCCCTTCCCAATCAATGCCTCCCTTCCTAGTACTGATCTCTGTTCTGACTCTTCTTCATTGTCAGGTAGCGTGCTTGTTCTTGAACTGGATGACACTGGATTCATAGAGTATATACACTTTTGTGTCTTGACTCCTTTAACTTATCATGGAGAGATCATCTGGGAGATCCATTCAGGTTGGAGCATATAGAAATATTTTGTTCTTTTTTATTGTAGTATTTTATATGAATATATCACAATTTGTTCATCTCTTATGTTGATAGGATTTTTCTGTTGTTTACAAATGATGCTCTTACGAAAACAAAGATGCTATGAACATCCTTGTGCATGGTTCACATTGTGTTTTACCTCTCATTTCTCTTAAGTATATTCCTGGAAGCAGAATTTCTGGGTTGAGGTTAGGTAAGCACAATAAATGGTTAAAAACACTTTTTTATTTTGAGATAATTATAGATTTACATACAGCTATAAGAAATAGTGAGACCCTGACTGGGTGAATCAGTTGCTTAGAGCATTGTCCCAAGATGCCAAGGTTGCAGGTTCAATCCCCGGTCAGGGCACAGAGAGGAATCAACCAATGAATGCATAAATAAGTGGAACAACAAATCAATGTCTCTCTCTCTCTTTCTCTCCCCCTCCCTTCCCTTTCCTCTATCTCTAAAAAATCAATTTAAAAAAAAGAAATAGCAAGAAATCCCAGTATCCCTCAGTTTTCCTCAATGGTAACACATTGCAATGTACAATGTCACACCCAGAATATTACTGATACAAAAGAGTTTTGTCACCACAAGAGCTCCTCATATTGCCTTGTGCAGTCACACTCACTTCCCTCACACCCCTACACCCTTATCAGCCTCTGGGAACCACTAACTTACTCTGTACTCATGATTTTGTCATCTTGAGAGTTTTATATTAACGAGTATGTAACTTCCTCAGGGATGGCATTATTTTTTCCAACATAATTCTCTAGAGATTAATTCAATTAATTCAAGTTTTTTGTGCCTATGAATAATTTGTTGCTTTTTATTGCTCAGAAGTATTCCCTGGTAAGGAGGTACCATACTTGGTTAATCATTCACCCATTGTAGAATTTCTGGACTGTTCTCGGTACTTGCCTATTAATAATAAAGCTATTAAGAACGTTTGTGTACAGGTTTTTTTTAAATTCAATTAAGCTTTTATTTCTCTGGGATAAATGCCCAGTGGTATAATCACTGGGTCATATGGTCATTATAGGTTCAACTTTTAAAGAAAATAACAGACTATTTTCCAGAATAGCAGCATCATTTAATAACAGCCTCATCAGCAATGCGTGGGTGATCTAACTTCTGCGCACCCTCACCAACATTCGATGTTGTCATTACTTTTTATTTGATCCATGCTGATAGACATTTAGTGGTAGCGCATCATGATTTTAATTTGAATTTCCCTAATGGCTAATGATGCTGAACATCTTTTTATGTGTTTATTTGCCATCTGTCTATCCTCTTCTGTGAAATGTCCTTTCGTGTCTTTTGCCCATTTTCTAACATGACTGTTTCTGTGGGATTTTGTTGTTGTTGTTGCTGAGAATTCTAGGATACCTATCTTTTCTCATATTTAGTTTACAAATATTTAGCTCTATTCTAGGGTTTACTTTCTTATCCTCCTAAGTAGGGTTACTTCTAGCTGTAAATCTACTTTCGCCCAACCCCGTATAAGTGGGATCACGGTATTTGTGTTTCTCTCTCTGACTTATTCTATTTAACATTATGTCCTCAAGGTCCGTCCCTGTTGTCACAAATGGCAGGCTTGCCTTTGTTATGACTGAATAATGTTTCATTGTCTGGTGTAACACCATTTATTTTCCCACTCGCCTACTGAAGAACGTCTTTGTTGTTTCCAAGTGTTCACAGTTATGAATAAAGCTGCTGTGAATGGCCACGTGCACATTTTAGTGAGGACATGAAGTTTTCAACACCTTTGGGTAGATGCCAAGGAGCGCAACTGCTGAACAGTTTGATAGTTTTGTTAAAAATCAATAGATAAACTGTCTTACACAGTGGCTGCACCGTTTGGCATCCCACCACCAAGAACGAGTTCCGTTGCTCCATGATCTCATCAGCAGTGGGTGTGGCCCGTGGTCTCAATGCTGGCCGTTCTCAACGGTGTTCAGTGGTGCCTCATGGTTGGCTTAATTCTCACTTGCTGATGACCTGTGATGTGAGATTCCCTTTCATATGTTTATTTGCCGTCTGCATATCTTCTCTGGTAAGATGTTTATTAAAGTCTTTGGACTGTTACTGAGCTGGGTTGCTTGTTTTCTTATTACTGATTTTTAAGAGCTCTTTGTTTTGGATAACAGCCCCTTACCAAGCATGTCTTTTACAGGTATTTTTTCCTAGTCCGTGGCTTATTTTTCTTATTGTCTTGGCAGTGTGGTTCACAGAGAAGAAATTTCCATTTTGAGAGTCAGTTGTTTGTCTTTAGCAAAATCTTTTGTTCTTTCAAAGAACGAATACATCAAATTGTTGGTTGAACTTGAGTTCCTAGTGCGCATGCAGGATTTTTTTTTTTAAATCTTTAATTTCTATTTATTTTATTCATTTTTAGAGAGGAGACACAGAGTGAGAAAGAGAGAGAGAGAGAAAGAGAAACGGGGGAGGAGCTGGAAGCATCAACTCCCATATGTGCTTTGACCAGACCAGTGCAGGGTTTTGAACTGGCGACCTCAGTGTTCCCAGGTCGAAGCTTTATCCACTGCACCACCACAGGTCAGGCCGCGCATGCAGGATTTTAAACATCAAATGTACCAGCCCTTCTATGCTTCATAAACAAATAACCAGCACTATATACCCTTGTGGTTTCCCTTCCAAAGCCCTCGATAATTTGCCTTCTCCACAAAATAACCAGAATCAGTGAGATAATTTTGACAGATTTTTTCAAAGCACTCTGCACTGATCAAAGAAATAATAAGGTGTTCTGACATCTTGGAAAGGCAATATGTATTATTCCCTGTCCATTACTTACAGGAAGTAAGGATGCTGCCTTTAGTCCCACCTAATTACTGTCTAGGGATACGTCTACCGATAGGTGAAAATTGTACACTGCAATTGAAATGGCATTATTTGATATTTCAGGAAACTGACAATTAAAGAAACAATTATAGGGGCAAGGTAATCACTTTCCCAACCACGCACTGCTCCTCTGTGCCTCATCTCAACATTACCATCTCTTTTAAGATTTCATGTCCAAATTATGGTCACATTCTGAGGTACAGAAGCCCTCCTTATTTGTGCTTCCATCTACCCAGGGTCAAATGCGGTACAAAAATATTACATGGAAAATTCCAGAAATAAATAATTCATAGGTTTTAAATTACGTGCTGTTTTGTGTAGTGCGAAGATATCTTATGCTGTCTGCTCTGTCCTGCCCAGAGTGGGGGAAAACTGTGGTTTCAGGCATCCATGGGGGTCTGGGAAGGTATATCATGGGGGTCTGGGTAAGGGGGGGTCTACTGCAATGGGTGTTAGGGGCTTCAATATGTGATTTTGCCAGGAGGTGAGCACATGCAGCCCACAGCCCCTGGATGGAGAGACTGGACCACCCAGTAAACAGTGTAGCGAGTATCTGTGACTAAAGGGGAAGGGCTAGACTCAGGGTAAACAAAGCAGTTTTGCTCAAATGAGGTAGGGTCCTGAAGAGAATCGTGCGAGCTGCTCAGGCAAGAGCTCCGCGTCCGCTCTGAGATGGCTTTTCACTGCACTGGTCCATGCCACAGAACCACAGGGCCAAGTCCTGGAGGCGAGCTGCTCGGGACTCTGTGGGTTCTCAGGGTCGTGGCTCAGGCCCGTTCGTCTGCAGATGTTTGAGACTTACTTGGCCAGTGTTTCTCTTCAGCACATCAATGGAAAGTTCTGCCATTTTCTAATGCTTGGAAAGCTCTTGCCAAAACCAACTCTCAAGATAACTTAAGCAATAAATAAGTAAATAAATAGATGAACAGTCTCACCGCTTTTCCCCATGGTTAAGTTATATACAAGGACAGGACTACCAGTTTCCCTATCAACTCCCCTGGCCCTCATTCATCTCCTTCCTGTCATCAGGATAGCTTAGTTTCCGATCCAAAGCTGATTACTCACAGCAGTCTGTCCACCTCACACGGACCCAAGATCCCAGGGTACAGACTCTGAGAGACAATTTCAAGGAAAGAAAAAAGAGAAAAGTTTTGTTCTCATTGAATTTGTCAGAATTTTCTGTTGTTTGCTTCAAATAACTTTAATGTTATTTGAAGGCTTAAAATGTCACAGGACATTCATTTTGCAAGTGAAGCACAAATCCTTTCGGCGTATTTATGAAGCGTACAGCGTGCAGTCTTCAGTGCTGAGTCTCACCTGTTCTTTCTCATTCTCTAAACTCTGGGGCAAATGTTGCTGTTGTACTCTATTTGCAGAATCTTTTAGTCAAAGCCATGACAAACCTTTTTTAGGAAATCTGAGGTGGAAAGAGAGATCCACTTGTAAGGTAGCAAAAGCTTGATATTATTCATTTTTTTATTTCCAGAAAATATTCATTTAGTAATTAAATTCTAGGCTTACTGTTGATACCTGTCCAGTGTCCCCAGTGTCTATGAAGTTTTCATTTCAAAGAAGAAAAGGGATGGAGAGGCAGAAATATAAGCTCACAATATTCAGAGCAAAAAAAGTTTCATCTTGCAGTGGCTGACCATATCTCCTAATCAACCAATCAGCAAGCAGAACTAGGGGAAGAATTAACCAATCAGCAAGCAGAACTAGGGGAAGCATTAACCAAAGGGGCAAACTAGAGAAGACAAAAGCAAGATGGGAAATTCACTCAGAGGTAAACAGATTTCATTTACGCCCCCAGGTGATTATCTCTGGGATGGTCCTATTCTTGAGAACAGATTTCATTCCTTGTTTGGCATGCTTTAGCCTTCTGGCCACTATCTCAGATTACTCTAATCTGGTTGCCTTGACAATTTATTGAATTTTTTTTTTTTTTTTGCTTGTGTAGGGGTACAGGCGGGATCCGTTGTACAGCAGGCTGCCATCTACTCTGCCTCAAATCCTGAGGCTCTTGCTCCATTTCTCCAGCCATTTGTGGGACATGAGAAAGGTAATACGTGAGCAAACACACGCTCATCAGAATGACTGCTCCACAACATGCCAGCAGCGCCCTTTAAACTTTCCATTGCAAAAGCAGCTTCAAAAGAATTGGAAGTCAGTATCTCAGTGACATATCACCGCGCCTGCTTTGGGGCAATGCAGATTTTATTCAAATATTTAAAGTGTTCAGTCCATCTGGCTAAGCTGATCTCGGCATGGTCTCAGCACAAGTCTGGCTCTTTGTGGTGGGAGACACCCTACTCCTACCCTTGCACGGGTCACAATTTAGAAGAAGAAATAAGTGATTTAGGACTATCTGAAGGAAGTAAAGTTTTCTTCCATTTCTCAAATAGACAAGAATTCTCAAGGGCAGAGCTAAATATTTGACTCCCTCCTTCCGTTTATATTTTGCTGGTGGCTCCAACTTTGCTGCGGTACCTACCATCCTGCAATTGATTTATCTCAGGAGGCCAAATGTGGTCCTGAGTACTCCGCGTTCATAGTTCCACTCATGAGAGCAACGGATGGGAACATACAGGTGAGAAGTCCTTGTGCCCTCTCTTTTATGTTTCTTTCTAAAAGGAATGTTTTTCTACCTTTCTAACATGGGAAACGTTAAAGACGATGTTTCTAAAAATTTGAGCAACCCCTTGTTTACTCTTCCCCAGGGGAAGGATGACTTTCCTGATGGGTGAAATGAACGAGACCCTGGCATCCATTTGACTGGGCTTGCCCGAGGGTGAAAAGACAACCGAGAGGCCTCTTTCTCGGGCGCTTTCATTCTGCGGGTGCCTGAGAGCATAGGAAGACTGTGGTCCTCAGCATAGCTAACTGGATGAGGGCCTCTGAGTCTGTTCAGACCCAAGTCTCTCTGCGAGCCAGTGCCAAGTTCTATATTGGGTCTGAATTTGAGAGGCATCGTAGGAATGACTTTATGCTCCTGGGTCATCCCCATTTGAACATTACCCAAGGAACTCTGCCGGAGGGTAATTGGGTCTTCATGAACAATGATGCTTTAATCTGCACTTGGCCACTCTGCTTGGCTGGCTCTCGAGTGGGCAAGGTCTGGCTGGAAGGAGGCCCTGATCTGATTGTCCATTGAAATATACCAATTTCTGAGCATCTTCAGAAATACTGCCTCATCCTCAAAAAGGACAAAATCTTCTAAAGGTATCTTCCATGGGATGGAAGCTTTGGCTGCAATTCCCTGCTCATCAAAATGGCAGGTAAAAATAGTTGCTCACATCTCAAAAAGAAAAAAAATTTGAGAAGACAGTGTCTAGAAGCTATCATAAAATCTGCTACTTTCTGAGTACCAGTCATATGTTTTATTAATAGAACTGGACTGAGATTCTGGAGGTGCTATTTATTATTTATAAGGCATATTCAAACACCCCTGAGTTGTTAAGGCTCCTGATGCGACTGGTAGTCACACTCTCTGGAGTGGCAATGACAATGAGAAAGTAACAGTGATGAATGTTTTTGTGGAGAGCCTTTGCATCAGACGAAACTTTTATTTTCTGGCATCTCGTATCTCGTTTGGTAGGACTGCAGTCTGAGTTTTTCCCCCTATTCCTGCCTATGTTGAGGATAGTGTTTAATATTTGGGATCATCCTGTTCTGTTCATGAGGCTGTCCCTCTGAGGGCTCTTTAATGGATGGGAGAAGGTTGAAGGGAGGATTGTCACTGTGTCTTGTTTCTCTTTCATTTAACCAGGATCCTCAACTTTCACTTTTTATTTCTTTCTTCTCTCTCTCCAAGGCAGGGGTCCCCAAACATTTTACACAGGGGGCCAGTTCACTGTCCCTCAGACTGTTGGAGAGCCAGACTATAAAAAAATCTATGAACAAATCCCTATGCATACTGCACATATCTTATTTTAAAGTAAAAAAACAAAACAGGAACAAATACAATATTTAAAATAAAGAACAAGTCAATTTAAATCAACAAACTGACCAGTATTTCAATGGGAACTATGGGTGCGGATGCATCCTGTGCTCCTCTCACTGACCACCAATGAAAGAGGTGCCCCTTCCGGAAGTGCGGCGGGGGTGGATAAATGGCCTCAGGGGGCCGCATGTGGCCTGCGGGTCATAGTCTGGGGATCCCTGCTCCAAGGCATACCCCACCTTTCCTGTGTATCTGGTTCTTCCTGAGAAGCAATGCTTCTTCAAGTCTTTCATCTCTGGTCTCATAGCAGGGAGTCCAAGGAATGGAACATCAGGGAAAGAGTCATCCAGGGTCCACGGCTAGAACAAGATTGTATATGCCTGTGGCTCGAACCAAAATGCTGTGCCCCTCATGTTGGCAGAAGAGACATTATACCAGAGACTCTTCATGGATGGTCATAAGGAAACAAAATGTCACATAAGTCAAGTAAAAAAAAAAAAAAACCAAGCCACCCCCAAACAACCATCATGGAGTACAATATAATTTCAAATTCTAGTCCAAAGAGAATGAAATATACTGGGGGATTTGAGGAAATAAAAAATCACCTCAAATCAAAAATTCTAACTCTAAACCAGAATAGGCCAAAAATACAGAAAAAAAAAAAATAGAAAAGAGGTGCTTGAACTCAGGAAAGAAGTTGATGAAAGAGACCAAATTTCCTAAGAAACAAGGAATAAATTGCTAGTGTCCAAGGCAGAATAGACACAAATGAAAATTTAATAAGGGGCATTGAGGAAAATAACCAAGGAAATAAAAATGACAGAAAGAGTGAAATTAAAAATAAAAGTCAAAGAGAAAGTAATAGAAGTGAAAAACTGGCAGAGAAACAATAATATTCATATTATTGGAACGTATAAAGAATAAAAGTAATGCCAGAGAGTTAATAATTAAAAATATAAGTCACAAAAACTTTCCAGAAATAGAAAAACATCTGAATCAACACATTGAAATAGTTCCCTGAGTACCTGGGAAGATTAAACCCGAGTGATTAACTCTGAGACACAGCCAAGTAAAACGATTTCAAAGATAAAGACAAATTAGGTCTCCAGACAAAAAGATAAAATATTCTCATAGGCAAAATATTAGACTAATTCTTTTCAAAATCATCATGTAAAAGCAAGGCAGCAATGAAGCAACACTTTTAGAAAATTCAGTGAAGGAAAAGAAAATGTAAACTAAAGATTTCATATCCAGCCTGACTTGTGGTGGTGCAGTGGATAGAGTGTCAGCCTGGGACACTGAGAACTAAGGTTCTAAACCCCAAGGTTGCTGGCTTGAGAGCAGGCTTGCCAGCTTGAGCACAGGGCCACCAGCTTGAGTGTGGAATCACTGATTGATCCCATGGTCACTGGTGTGAAGCCCAAGGTTGCTGGTTTGAGCCCAAGGTCACTGGCTTGAGCAAGGGATCATTGGTTTAGCTTGAGCCCCCCGGAACATATGAGAAGCAATCAATGAACAACTAAAGTGACGCAACTATGAGTTTATACTTCTTATCTCTCTCTCTCCCTCTCAAAAAAGGAAAAAGAAAGGATCTCATGTCCAACTGAGTTGTCCTTCCAACATCAACAGCTATATAAACAGTTTGTAACCTACAAGAACTTGGGGGATGCTGAGCTCATCATACCTTTCCTAGGAATCTACCAGGGAATGAGCTTCATATAACAGAGTCATGGTGGGGGAAATTCAACAGACAAAACCTCACTATGTTTCAAAACACGTGAAAAGAAATAAAAAAATAATAACCCAAGGTTTAAGGAATGGCACAGATCAGAACTAAATGAACTTAGAAATAACACGGTTAGGCAACAAGAATCTCTGAATGAGAGCTGCCATGATATGGAAAAATATTTTTAAAAAAGAATTCTGAAATGAAGACCAAATGAGAAGGAACTCAAGCAAGAGTAGACACCATAAAAAATGTAGTAAGGGAAATATGCGAAGTGAAAGAGGTAAAAAAAAAATCAAAGAGATCTTTTATTTTGTATTTTTCTTAAGTGAGAAGCGGTGGTGGGGAACAGAGAGAGAGACAAGACTCCCACATGTCCTGACTGGGATCCACCTATCATGCCCACTAGGGGGCGATGCTCTGCCCATCTGGGCTGTGGCTCCGTTGCAACTGGAGCCATTCTAGCGCCTGAGGCGGAGGCCATGGAGCCGTCCTTGGTGCCCAGATCAACTTGCTCCAGTGAAGCCTTGGCTGCAGGAGGGGAAGAGAGAGAGATAGAGAGAAAGGAGAGGGGGAAGGGTGGAGAAGTAGATGGGCACTTCTCCTGTGTGCCCTGGCCGGGAATAGAACCCAGGACTTCCACATGCTGGTCTGATGTTCTACCACCGAGCCAACCAGCCAGGGCCCAAACAGAAATATTTTTAAAAGAAATAAAATGAATTTGAGGGAAAATAATCCATACAAAAGTCAAGAAAAGGAGAGTAAATATTCAGACAATTGGACTCACTGAAAAAGCACTAACAGTAGAATAAATATCTATAAACATCATAATTCAAGAAACCTTTCTAAAATGAAAGGAAACTTAATTCTCCTATTCAAAGGGCACATCATCATGTACCTTGGAAACACAGTTCAGAACATTCAACAAGGAGACATAACCTATTAAACGCAGAGGATTTTAAGAAAAGAATCTGAGAATCTAGTCAAAGAGCTATGTTATTCACGAGAAAAAAATGAGATTTGGATGATATCCTAAGAGCCTTTATTTTTAACTTAGAAAAAAATAAAGCAACATGTTTAGAAAAAAAACAAAACTATGAATTGGAATTTTTTACATTCAGTGAAATTCTCCTTTAATTATAAAGGCCAAATACAAATAGTTGTTAATATGAAAGGTCTCTAAGAACATTGATCTCAGGGGCTAACTGTGCTATTGTTGTATTCTAATGCAATTTGACTATTCTAATAAGTGTCTAGTGTTATTTTCTTATTATTTCCTTAATTTATTCTTTTAATGTACTGAGGCTATTTCTTCACATTTTTTTCTAGGAATTTAGTTCTTTTTTTAACATTTGCATGCTTAGTTATATTTTCAATGAAAGTTAAGTGTTCTTCAGTTGTATCTTCTGATTGCTTCTCACCTTCTAATTATTGTTATTTCTGAAGAACTTCATAGTTGTTTTTTGTTTTTGTTTTTTTTTAACAAGAGAGACAGAGAGAGGGATCAATAGGGACAGACATACAGGAAGGGAGAGAGATGAGAAGCATCAGTTCTTCATTGTGGTTCCTTAGTTGTTCATTGATTGCTTTCTCATATGTGCCTTGACCGGGGGGTTGGGGGGCTCCAGCAGAGCAAGCAACCCCAGGCTCAAGCAAGCCACCTTGGGCTTCAAGCCAGTGACCATGGAGTCATGTCTATGATCCCACGCTCAAGCCAGCAACCCCATGCTCAAGCTGGTGAACCTGCGCTCAAGCTGGCAACCTCGGGGTTTCAAACCTGGGTCCCCTGGGTCCCAGGCTGATGCTCTATCCACTGTGCCACTGCCCGGTCAGTCAAGAACTTCATAATTCTTAATTCTATTCATTATCTTCCCATTACTATAATAATAACCTACATAGTCATTGTTTTTGTCATTTCCCTGCATTGACAGACAGCTTCTTACATTTGACCTTTCTATCTCTTAGCCAAAATTCTGAATTTCTAATTCTGTCTGTAAAGTTTTTAATTTTCATGTTGAATTTATTTGTCTAGTTTCCTTATCACATCATTTCCATTTGAATTTCTGTTTTAATTTCATCTCCTCTTATAATAACTTAAGGTCCCTGATCTTTTATTTTTTATTTTTATTTATTGATTTTCAGAAAGATAGGAAGAGAGAGAGACACACACAGGAAAATCGATCTGCTCCTGTATATGCCGTGACCAGGGACTGAACCGGTAACCTCTGAGCTTCAGGATGACACTCCAACCAACCAAGCTGTCCAGCCAGGGCTTCAGGTCCTTGCTTTTGAAAGCTTGGTTTAGTCATAAAATCAATTTCTGGGCTGTGATTTCCTCTAAGTCTTAAATATTATGAGAAGAGGATTACTTGGAATCTAGTATTTGCCAAACAGTCAGGTTTTGTGGTATGGCTTCCCTGTTACCTAATTAATTGTAATTTTAAAATATTTACTTCTTCTGGTGGGAGGAATAAACTATTGATAAGATATACAAAAAATTTTAATGCCCAAGACCCATTATGACACCTCCCCCTAGAACACATGGTAGCAAAGCATCACGGAGCCCACCTATTAGTGTCTGACTCACTCTTTTCTGGGGGTTGTAGTCACTGAAGCTTCTTGACTAAGAGGAATTTTGGAGCAAGATAGAAAACAATGTCTCACTCTCAACATAATAACTTACAGTAGCAGAGAAATAAATGTCTTATTTGTGGTTAATAGTGTTTGTGTTTCTGATCCACAGGCTACGATGTCAGGTGAGAAATTTCATCATCTTTATACTTCAAGCAAGAATGTTTTCCTTGCCTTAGGTGAAAACCATATGCCAATGTCTCTTTTATATTCTAGTTCTCCTTTCTGCTTCATATGTTTTTAATTAACAAAAATGCTCCCTATGGTCTGGCAATATGTTGACTGTCAGCCTTAGTTTTGGATAGAGCTACAAATTATAATTGTTTCCTGAGTTCCCAAAGGTATTCCACTGGAAATCGGGCAAAACAGAAGTAAAGAAATGCTATAATATAAGGACACAAATGTACAAAAACAGAAATAAAGGATTTTCTTCACATACACAGGGTGGGGCGAAAGTAGATTTCCAGCTGTTCACATGGAAAATAATACAAGAGTTAATAAATAATAATGCAAGAATAAACTTTGTATTTTATGTAGTTACAACTGTAAGCTGACTTTTGCCCCACCCTGTATATTTTATAAGGTAGAGAATGCTTGCAAAACACAAAAGAACAAGCTTAAGAAATCATAATGCCTTGGCCAAGTGGCTCAGTGGTAGAACATTGACCCAGCATGTGTATGACCTGGGTTTGGGTTTTATTCCCAGTCAGGGCACACAGGAGAAGCACCCATTGGCTTCTCCACTCCTCTCCCTCTCGCTTCTCTCTCTCTCTCTCTTTCTCTCTTCTCCTCTCCTCCTGCAACAATGGCTCAATTGGAATGAATTGGTCCCTGGCACTGAGGATGGCTCCATGGTCTCTGCCTCAGGTGCTAAGAAGAGCTGGTTCTGAGCATGGCCCCAGATGGACAGAGCATTGCCCCCTAGTGGGCTTGCTGGGTGGATCCCAGGTGGGGTGCATGCAGGAGTCTGTCTCTGCCTCCCTTCCTCTCACTGGAAAAAAAAATGTCAGCAAAACTATTATTTAATAAATTAAAAATTTAACATATAATGTTAATAAAATAAAATGCAATTCAGCACTGTGTGTGTTGTTAAGGTTTTTCCCAGACGCTGAAGCAGAGATTTTGAGATGCATGAAAAAACTGAAAAAATAACAAATAGTAATACAGAAATTGTAATGAGGGACTTAAAAATAAAAAAACTTAAGGCCTCTAGACACCTCCTTTTAATTATGTAAATTATTAGGAAATAAGAATAGGACTTTTAATCCATTTTTAATAGCATTTTAGAGGTGTAATTTTCATATACTAAAATTCATCCATTATAAGTACACAGTCGGAAGACTTTCAGAAAATGTATCTAGTTATGTAACTCAGAACTGCGAAGCTCAGTGACATTTTCATGTCTCCTCCTGATGCTCAGATGCCCAGCAAGGCCCCCAGCACTGACCTCTGAGAACCACTAGTTGGCTTTCATTCATGTCAGGTTTGCGTTTCTGAGGACATCATACAAGCTACAGCAGGGAGGCTTCAGGGACTGGCTTCCTTCCCTGAGCGTGATGTGTCTCAGATGTTTCTTCAGTGTTAGAGCTTCAGGAGCTTGTTCTTTCTTTATCACTCAGTGCTAGTTCATTGTACAAGAGCTCACATGTTGTCTGTCCATTCAGCAGTTTGCAACACCTGTGGTTTATTTTTTTGTTTGTTTGTTTATGTATTTTTCCAAAGTCAGACGCGGGAGGCAGTCAGACAGACTCCCGCATGTGCCCGACCGGGATCCACCCGGCATGCCCACCAGGGGGCGATGCTCTGCCCCATCCAGGGCATTGCTCCCTTGTGGCCAGAGCCATCCCAGTGCCTGAGGCAGAGGCCACAGAGCCGTCCTCGGCACCTGGGCCAACTTTGCTCCAGTGGAGCCTTGGTTGTAGGAGGGGAAGAGACAGAGAGAAAGGAGAGGGGGAAGGGTGGAGAAGTAGATGGGTGCTTCTCCTGTGTGTCCTGACTGGGAATCAAACCCAGGACTTCCACACGCTGGGCCGAAGCTCCCCCGCTGAGCCAACTGCCAGGGCTGGCACATGTGTTCTTTACAGTTCGAGGCATTATGGATTAATCCTGCTACGGATATTTACACACAGTTGAGCAGCAGACGCAGATCTTCATACCTCTTAAGGAGTGGAATTATTGAGTCATACGGTAAACTTATATTGGACTTTTTAAGAAACTGTCAACATGCCCTGGCTGGATAGCTCAGTTGATTAGAGCATCATCCTGAATCACAGAGGTGGCCATTTGATCCCTGGTCAGGGCACATACAAGTACAGATTGATGTTCCTGTTTCTTTCTCTCTCTCTCTCTCTCTCTCTCTCTCTCTCCCTTCCTCTCTTGCTAAAATCAATTAAAAAACAAAACAAAAAAGAAACTGCCAACATGTTTTGCAAAGTGGCTGTGCTGTTTTATATCCCAATTAACAATGCAGGAAGATTCCAGCTGCCCTGTGACTGGCCAACATTTGACGATGTCAGTCTTTTTGGTTCTAACTATCCTGGTTGTGAGAAACGCAGTCAAAGGCAAAGCAGGTTTGCATGTCTCTCCAAGCTGTCTGGGCTCCTTGGGGGGTCAGGTGCACACGCACAGTTTATCAGTCAGCCAGACACACATGGCCCATTTGGTATCTGTCAGAGCTCCTGGCTCTCATTACCAAATCCTCCCGTGAAATTCTTAACTGCTTTGCACTAAGCCTATTCTCTCTGTCTGATAAAGCAACAGGTTATAACTATATACGTGCGGGCGAAGTGGGAGCAGCCATGTTGTAAGAAGGCCATGAAATCACCATTAATTACCAGTGAAGCATCAGGGATTCCTCAGTCACCCTTTTCAAGTGGCTGCATGCCTTTGGTCAATTCTCCTGTGCCCTGAAATTTGTCTTTTTAATAATTTTATCTAGTTTCTTCTTGTTATTCTTGTTTTCTGGAGTGATGGGGAGAATGTTCACCACTGCTTCCCTCCACCCAAGCTACCACTACTGTTATTAGTCCGTTATTTTTTGTAAAGTGGAGAGTTTCACACACACACACACACACACACACACACACACACACACACACACGTCAAAATGATGCTAAGTCCCATATTGTATCTGCCTTAGCCGGGCGGTGTAGGCTTTGAGAAGGAGTGCCAGTGAGGCTAGAAAAGTAATGGATTTGGGTGTTTCCAGTGTATGACCCAGGTTGTACACACACCTGTCAGGGAAGAGTAGAGAAGGTCCGTCATGGCAAGCGTGCATTTTATCCTGAAGAGGCAAGAAGAATATGAAGAATAAAAACGATGAGTGAAAAGAAAAAACAAAAACGATGAGTGATTTAGTTATCGGCAGATCGATTGCATGTAATTTTAAAGATAATGATAGTCCATTACTCATTGTCTTCAGTTATGATTTTAATAAAAAAATAATATAGCCAAAAGTAAAATGAAGAATAAAGAGAAAGTTTCTTTGTTAAATATTTGAACAAGCCAGAGGGAGAAGTTATACATTTTTTAATTTTATTTTAGTACATTAAGAAAAATATATCTTTCTGGCTTGAAGGATTGAAATCAAATTAAGATAAATCTGACAAATGCAGAATACTGCTACACACTTAAAAGACTATATGTTATATTTGGCTATAATTTTGGGATAAGATTTTGGATATAGTACATTAGCAATTACAACTGTTAGTAAGTATACAAAATATTACTCTGATAGTTGTTATAATTATTTTCTATCTCAATTGATCAATATAAAAAACTCATAATGTATTGGAATTAGTTCGTTATTCAGGATTAAAAGAAAATATGGAGGCAGAATATGGGTTTTAAGAGAAAAAATTGTGTACAAGCAAAGCCTTACTATTATCACTACTTATTATCTGCTGACTACCCCTTCTGGGCTCTAGACATTGAATACTGTGTCCTTTATAAAAGCCACTACACTTCGGAGATAAATGAGCCTTCATGGACAGCTCGAAATGAGCAAATCACTGTGTCCCTGAGTGTTCTCAGAAGAGTAAGTTTTGTATGTAGTGCTAACAGAGAAAGGAAGATACTACGTGAAACACGGAATTGTCCCTGATGACAGATGCAAGGAACCCTAAATAAAGCCATACAAAATGGAGCAGAATAATGACTTTTTTGCTCCTATTTCTGCAGTTCTTTGCTGATTCAGGCTGGACTTTTACTTTCCCATTTGTGTTTAAAGACTTCTCATTTAGTTACATTAATAATATACCTAATTCCCAGTGCTTCCTACACTCTGAAACACTTTCCACCTGATTTGTTTAATCACAACAACTTGATCATTCTCATCATGCAGATGGCTTGGGAGGCACGAAGAAAGAAAATTAACAAATGGCTACATTAGTCATGATTCTATCTAGTGCAAACCTAGAAATTGCACACAGGGTTGTTTTTTCTTTGTTTTTTTTTTTTTTTTAAGACAAGTCAGATGTTTTTTCCATCTTGCATGCTGATGCAATCTCTGGAAGAGAGGTTATTTGATAGTCAAAAATAATAATAAATGGCGGCACTCAGATTTATCAATGAGAAGTATTCCTTTCCTTGATTGCATTGTTAGTTACAGATGCCCTAGCCAAGAAAGGACTCGTCAGAAGATTGAAGTTCTGGGTGAACATCCACAATAAGGGGGAATCATTTAGGAAATTCACGGACTTTGAAATTGTTTCTGTAGTACTTCGCGGTGCCTATCAAACCCCTTTACCAAGGTCTAATTTAGTTATAATGTTCTCTCCACATATGTTTATTCTTCTACTGAACTGTAAAATTGCCGAAGGCAGAGTTTATGTTATAAATTTCACACGGTGCTTACCACAATGCTTTGCACACTATAATTCACATAATTGTTTGTTAAATGAGTTATTTACACAACCCTGCTCTTGTTGTTTTTGTATTACAATTACATTTCTTTGCTTTATTGACAAGAGCTACAGTTTGGATGAGCCAAGGAGCCATCTAATAAAGTAACAGACAACGATGAACCAAGGTGTATGATAATATGGGGAAAAGAAACTAGTTATATTAGAGAAAAGAACCAAAAAAAAAAAAAAAAGGGAACTCGGTGTTAGCAAGAGGAAGGATGGAGTCTGTCTAGAAAAGGTTGGAAAAGCACTGGTCAGACTTGACCCTGGCTAGATATCCAAGCAAGGCATCCCGAAAGATGGAATGCCGCTCTAACTCTGACAAGGGTCAGTCTGAGGCAGTCTTTTCCTGGAGGAAACTTCATAAAGGAGAGAACTTCCTCACCGACCAGGGCGTTGCGAGGGATCACCCTGCTACACTGTGCGCATGAGCAGAAGGGGATGGAGACAAAACCATCTCCTCTGTGCAAGCCGTGGTGTGAGCTATCATGGGTGAATATGAACACAGACGGCAAGAACCGCAATAAAAATCAATCGGTCGATCAATCTCCTGAAAAATAAGCAAATAAATAAATGAATAAATAATGCCAATTCCAAAATAAATAAATACAAAAATTTTAGCTAAGAGCATTTGCCAGTCTGGCATGAAATACAGCGTGAGGTCAAAGTTGGTTTACAGTCGTGAGTACGTGAAACACGGGGCTTTATTCTCATATTATTATTTACTAATTATTGTATTATTGTCTCGACAAACAACTGTGAACCGACTTTGGCCCCACCCTGTATTTTACACATTTGAAGGACGGAATGACGGCTCATTTAAGTGCCAATCACAGAACTCTTATTAGACATGACCTGGCTTTTGTGGGGGGGACCCCAGGACAGATCCATAAAGATGAGGCCCAGCGTGTGCGGTAAAGGTGAGTGAGCTGGAGAAAGTGGAGGATGAAGACTGAGGGAGCCAGAAGGGCCCAGAGGAGTGGCAGAAAGCACGGACGCTGGGACAAGAGGGACCCAGAGGAAAGTCCCGGGTAACAGAAAGGAACAGCGTTCTTTCAAACACAGGGTTGTCTAGCAGAATGTTGCAAGGAATCGGCTGTGCTTTGGGGGACGGAGCCTATCTTCATCAGCATACACCATCAGCATACAAAGCGTGCTACGTATAACCTTGAGTCAAAGGTACTTTGAAGAGTGAAATAATGAGAAGTTATCCAGTTTCAGGGCTGGGGACGTTGGAGGGTGAAACAATGAGGGAATGAAATAATGAGAAGTTATCCAGTTACAGGGTTGGGCAGGGGTTATAGAAAAATGTCCTGTAAGCAAAGAAAGGGAGATCAGAGAATTCTCAGCAAAGTAGGATGTTCCTTCCAGTCAGAAGGGCCTGGGAAACTGTCTACGATGTTACGTGAGGACTTGCTGTACCTGCAGTTTTCCCTCAGGGCCCCGTTTCTGTCTTTGACGCTGACACTAGAATAGTAATAAGAACTGGTATTTATTTATTATCTCCTAAAAAATAAGCAAATAAATACGTACTGTATGCCCGGTGCCTGAGAACACTGCAGCTCACCTAACCCTCACCAACAGCCCCGCGAGGTCACGGGTACGGCCCTGCTTTACAGATGATGAAATCACACCATCGTTATCCTGTTTTATAGATGATGAAACTGCAGAGTCTAAGCTCTTTGTCATGGTTAAAAAGTGCCATTGCGTTTGTCCTCCTGTCACTGACTAAGGACATGCAGATTTGACATGATCCTGGATGGCAAAAATTAAGGGGTAAGATGGTATTACCACAGGAGCAACTGCAATAACACAGTTATTGTTTCTTGGTGTCAAGGGGACACTGGGAGGTCATTGTCTTTCCACAGTGTTCTATCATGGAACAAACAATGAGTCACCAATGTCAAAAACCTAAAGTCTTCTTTGAAAGGATCAATACACTTAGCATGTGAAACCATGTTAGTTTTATTTTCTATACCAATGGCCCTTTTTTCCAAGGTTCCCATCATTCCAGAGTCATGGTCAACAAGCCACACCCTGCCATAAACACCAAACTTCAGGTGCGAGACAAGCCCAGTGCATAAGTAACTTCAGCTGGATTCGCCTTTACGAGAAACCCAATCAGTTCAAATCTGAGGTTTAAAATGGGTTCGCACAACAACGTAGTCTCAGGATAGCACACATTCTTTTCTTTTTAACTAGACTCAGTAGTTATGAATTCTCCAATTCGGTCTTTCAGATTGAACCAACATTTGTTGACTTAGAAAGACTACTTATCCAAGCTATCTCAAAAGACACGGCATGCCAAGAAGGCTAGGAACAGGTCTGACCCAGGGACGTCACTAGGTGATGGCTGAGTTTTTAGTTCCCTACATCCCAAGTACGAGTCATCTAATTGAAAGTGGTTTCGATGGAGGACTTTTTTTTTAGCCCCTATTCAATGAAGTCCGACAATGAGTAATATTTAATCAAAGGACCTCAGGGCACAGGGAATGAGTCAACACAGAATCCAGTGTCTCTCTTTCAGGGATACTTTAATTCCCTTGGCATAAACACTGCAGCAGAAACACCCGAGCGCGGAGCGTGAAGGGCTGTTCAGACACTCTCTTCGGTACCAGGTACTTAAGGTTCTGATGATGGCAAATGTAGATAAGCAGCCTCAAAAAAGCCTGGCTGTGCAGAGTAAAAAGAGTATTATGTGTGACTCACAGCTTCAAATTCAACCTCAGGACCTCAAACCTTCTCTTTGGACCAAACTTGCAAATCAAGAGCTGTTTGTTAAACATAGCAGGGAATCAGAACTTCGAACCACTGTGTTTCATAATCTGACTTTCCCTAGGGTGTAACAGCGTAAGATATGATGCACAACAGAGAAAATTGGGTACATGGGTAGAACAGAGGACTTTGTGAAGGGTAAGTAGACAGTTTGGGGTCGTTCTTATGTATAGGAGTAAGATTTGAACTGGTTGTCGTTCTATAGAACACTGTCCAGTGTCTACAGCATCCTGCATGCTCGGGGAAGGCTAGCCACGCCCTGGTGCTCTGGGCCACCAACATTCAGTTGTGTCCCTTTGCAGACCTGTTACTGGCAGCCATGTTTGTGACTGTTATTTTACAACGTAATGAAATAGGTGAACTGATGAAGCAGCAGTGAAGAAAGACATGTGTTTCTACAAACACTGTGTTGAATGCTTTGGAAGGACAACGGAGAATAGCTTAAAAATGCTGTCACAGTGGGCATAGCTAAAACCACTGTGAGATCAGGCCAAGAAAAAAATTAAAATCTGGAAGGACGCTGCCTTACATTGCTCCAGAATGCATCTTTAGATTTTCCCTCTATTTTAAAGACATCAAAACCGGACATGGAAGGTAAATCATTGTGGATGCAATCTACCCCGAAAGGGGAGGAGAAAACCAGTTAGTGCATCTACACGCAGAGACAGGGACTCGGTTCTGGCTTACCCAGCTTACTGTTGAAAGTATGGCAGCGCGTTTATGAAATGCAAAACATTTTTTTTTTAAATTACTGAATTTAATTTTTGGTTAGGAAACTGTTCGGTTAAGAAAGCAGCTACCAAGTGAGTCTCCATTCTGATGAATATTAAATACCTTTTTATGTTCATTTATTTATTTTGAATTATTAGGCCACGGAAGCCTCCCAAACCAAGGAAAACGTGACTGATGGAGGCAGCCATTCAAAAACAGTTATACACACACAGTGTAGAGCCGGACGGGTCTGTCCTTGTGTGCTGGCCCCTTCTACTGCGTCACTGACACCTGCTCTCCTGCCTGAAACATTGTTAGATGCAATTCTCCATTCCTACCTTCTTACCAAACGACTACATCACAGAGAGTGAAAATGAGGCTCAGACAAACTAGTTAACTTGGCCTAGACAACAACTCAGCTGGTTCGATCCTGTTGCCATGGCTGTTGCTGCTACTAGTGCAGTGTCCTGGTCAGTGAGAAACACACAGGAAGGGACAGGTGGTCACAGTTGAGGTGGCAGGTCACTGAATTACGTTTCCCATAGTTCAAGTGACATTTCTTCCTCAGACCACTCTAGGTTCCGACCCTCCTGCCCAGCAAGCTTTTGGATTCCCCTTTATGTGGTGACAGAGAATTACAATGGACGAAGCAGCAGGCTTTTGAACAAAAAAGAGGATGATTTTGTACTGCTCTTCTCATATTTCTCTGCAAATGTAATGGACAGCAAAGATACCAACTGTGTTGGCTACACTCATGTTTCTATCCCCCTCTGCCTGGTAGCGGGGTGCCCCCTTCTCTTGGTCAAATTCTTCCTTCTTGGTCATCGTACACTATCTTGCTGCACAAGTCCAAGAACTAGGCCAGTGACGGGCAATCTTTTAAGCTTGGTGTGTCAAAATTTGCCAAAAAACCGAGTATAACTCAGTGGTGTGTCACTTCGAGAAAAACGGCCTAACCGGAAGTCCCAGAACTGAACACTCTGTGCCGGAGTTCTGTTGTTTTGGCCTACAGACCTCCGGCACAGAGTGTCTACACTACAGCAAATGTTTTATCCTCGGCTACTGCACCTGGCCGTGCCGGAGCCCAGGATGAAACGTCCTTCTCGGCATGCGGCCCATACTTCTCTGGTATGCGGCCACGTGTCATCGAAAGTGGATACGCGTGTCAGTGCTGACACGCGTGTCATAGGTTCGCCATCACAGGCCTAGGCACATGGCCCATACCAGGTACACCGGAGCTCTTCCTTATCTTATATGGGAGCAGTTCTGCAAAAGAGAGACCGAAACAGGCAAGCAGGGATGAGCGGGCACAGAGGGCATGTGCCTGGTGGCACCCAGAGTCCTCAGTTTCCATCCCTGAGGGCCTGGTGACTACAGAATTTCTGTGGGAACAGATTCCAGTCTTTTTCTCAGGCTGATGAGTCTATACCCCACGCTCCAAGTCCTCCTTTTCTTAAGCATGCCCATATTAAGTTCTTGTCTCTTGCCATTGAAAAAATCCTGACTGGTACTGTGACCTCTGGGAGGTGATTTCAGCTATGACAGCTTTATCTTCATTTTCTAGGAGGGTAAAGTTAGCACCTCACGGGGTTATTGAGATTGACGTTAGATTATCCATTGGAAACACCTAGTACATAGTAAGGGCTCAGTGAGTGACAGATGTTGTACTATTAGGAGTAGCATTAATGCTGGCAGGGGTCGGGGAAAAGAAAAACAAAGGTCCCTAGTATTATGCGGTACATTTGACACAATCCAGTTTATACTTCAGTTTCATGTGTATCTAGCCTAAATCACACTGTCACAGGAAGTTGTGGTCCCTGGGTGAGATAAACCAGTAGGTTTGGGCTAAAATCTGAGGACCACACCCTGACATTAGAAATCAATGGGCATGTTGCCCACAGGTAAGCAGTCATGGGGATTCTATTAGCAAACCTTGAGCAGGAATCATGGAAAAGCATGCTGGAGCGATACTTCGGGCCAGGCGTCACCTTCTGTGGGAGGGGGTTATGTTTGGCTTTTTGACCAGGGACATGCAATGGGATTAAATTCAATGAAGAAGTTGGCCTTTCAATAAACTGTTGGTGATCAACATTTGTAAAATCTTGGAGAGCTGTAAAAATGGAGTACCCTGAGTTTCCCAACCCAGTCTGCAGAGTTTGGGGACCCCTGCCTTATCCTGAGAAGTAAGTTTCACCGCAGAGTGATGCAGACACTGTGCGTGCTGGGCATGGCTCTCAGTTCTTCGCATGCCTCCACTCATTCAACCCTCAAAACTCTGTACTGTAGTTAGATGTCACCCCTATTCTACAGGTAAGGAAACAGGGGCGCTGAGAAGTGGAGAAACTTGCAAATTCACGTGGCTAGTAAGATCCAGAGCTAGGAGTCAAACCCAGGCAACCAGGTCTGGTCCCTGTCACTGGCCCCTACACAAACCCACCCAGCACAACAAGCACTGCTTGTTGTATGGTAATAATGCATAGTAGAAGCAACAGCACATTCATCTAGGGCAGGGGCCCCAAACGTTTTACACAGGGGGCCAGTTCACTGTCCCTCAGACTGTGGGAGGGCCGGACTATAAAAAAAAAACTATGAACAAATCCCTATGCACACTGCACATATCTTACTTTAAAGTAAAATAACAAAACGGGAACAAATACAATATCTAAAATAAAGAACAAGTAAATTTAAATCAACAAACTGAGCAGTATTTCAATGGGAACTATGGGTGCAGATGCATCCTGTGCTCCTCTCACTGACCACCAGTGAAAGAGGTGCCCCTTCCGGAAGTGCAGCGGGGCGGATAAATGGCCTCAGGGGGCACATGCGGCCCGCAGGCCGTAGTTTGGAGACCCCTGCTCTAGGGCTTACCACTTTCTAAGTGCTTCCCAAGTGTTGCCTTAGTTTACTCAAAACAGATGAGCTTCATCACTACTTCCACTTCCCAATGAAGAACAGAAGGCCCGGAAAGGATGCGGGGAAGCAAAGGGTAATGTGAATTCCTAACTGGGGCCCTGAGGGGGACCTTGCCTGAGGAACTCACATTTGAACTTCATTCTGGAGAGTGAGAAGGAATTAACTAGGCAAAGGAAAGAGCCGGGTAAGACCTGTTCCTGCCTGTACAAAGGCCCTGCGGGGCATATTCTTGAAACCCTGAGAAGGCACGTGACCAGGGAGCAGAGGGGGGCGGGGGTGATGGTGAGACAGAGGAGATTAGTTTGCCTCTTGAACCACAGGAAGTCACTGGAAATTTTGAAGTAAAAAGAAGACACTGCAGAGGAGGGTAAACGGAGTGGTAGGAGAGGAATTCGGGGACTTTGCAGCAGTCCAGGTTAAAGATGTTCACGGGCAAACCGGTGCGGGTGGCAGGGAAGTGTCGGGAGTGGATGGACTTGAGAGCTATCTGGCTGGGTGCAGGTGGGTGGGGTGGGGCGTGTCCAAGAATGCTTGTGCGGCGGGGAGAGAAAAGCCATCCACGCACCCGATGCAGAATGCTCCCGCCTCGCGAGCTGATGGGCTCGTCCCGAGTGCGAGTTGTGATGGAGTTGTGTCGAGTATGGTAGGCGCACTGGGAGAGAGCTCCGAACTTGAGGTATTTGTCCAGCCACGTCTTTTGAGCTGAATTCTACTAGTTGTCGTCCTTGCTTCTGCCTTGAAAGCAAGAACCATACAATTAAGATCACGTCGGTTTTGCAAGCCACGGTGGTCCTAGCACTCTGTGCTGGTGGCTCCGGAGCCGGGCTGTGGAGTGAAGTTTAGTTCTGGAAACTTCTACCCCTAACATGCACCTTAGATCTTAAAATGTTTTTCTCCTCTCCTCTCTGACACCCAGCCCACCTCTTCTTATATACGTCGCAACGTCTGCCTTCCCTGCCTACTGCTTCTGGCTTCTGGTGACCTATGTGACAATATCACAGTTCTAAGAATCTAAGGGCAATGTTTTCTGCTTTTCTGAAGTTAATTCTGTGCCTGTCCTGTACGCAGCATAAGTGTGTTCTAAGAAACATTTCTGATGTTTAAATTGAGCTGAATTTTCTTTCTGGCTGGTCCCCATGTGTTTAGAAAATGCTCTTATGTTTTACAAAGTCGGGTTATAAGAAGAAGCAACCAGTCCATTCATGAGATTTGCCTCATTCTCTAGAAAAGCCTAAGTGGCTTATACAGATATGATCTTTCTAGAGGAAGTCAGATCTTCTGTGATTTGACCTCAAGGTATAGATGGGGGTGGGGGTTACATACAATGAAGACTGGAACCACGCGGAGGAGGAATTTATCCACAATTGATTGCACAAACATTGGTGCAGTCCCGACTCTCACCAGCACCAGAGACTCAGAGCTGAGGAAGCTGCGCCCACAGAGGTCAAGAAGGAATCCACAGTCTCACATTCCTTTTGCTGTGACCCCTTCAGGACATCTTGGTGCTGCCCTAAAGGGAAGTGAGCCCTTGTGTGGGAACTGGATGAGAGGATCAGACTAAGAGCCTTCCACAATCCAAGAGACTTCCCGGTGGCCACACTGGAATGGCTCCAGGGAAGGACCCTTCTCAAAAATTGTTTGAATCAAGAGTCCCAAACAGAACGAAACAGTGGCCGGGCTCAGGTTCAGTTCAAGAGACCTCTTGAATGCTGATTCAACAGCCCCAAACTACACTTCTTCCAGCTCAAACTGGTTTGCTATTTTTGTTTTAAAAATTGAAGTCATTCCAGGGAGGAACTTGGGCTTGTTCGGAGGCTTTCGGAGGGGGCAGGAGCGGGTTTATAAGACAGGTTGCACCAAGCCCAGGCAGGGCATGCACACATCTAGAAAAGGAAGAACAGAAATGCCAGGAAACGCATTGTGTCTGGGGTTTGTACTCCCAACAGACTCAGGAAGGCAGCCGAGAGAACCAGCCCAATTAGCTGGCAGGGAGCATCCGAATTGGAAGAGAAATTTTAAAAGGCAGAAAAGACTTTTAATCAGGAGGTAGTACCCTGCAGGAGATCACAAGCCAGTTAGCTACTACGGTTATGATGAAACTCAGTGCTAAAAGGGCCATTTGGGTAATTAGAGCCTCATGCGCGGCTTTTACTGCCTCTCCCTCAGAGGGCTCTGGCGGGAACAAAGGACCCAGTAGGTGTGGATGCAGATCTGAGCAGGATTTCTGGACAGCGCCTTCACCAGCTGAGAGCAACGTAGGGCGAGGGGAAGAGGTGTGGGCTGCCAGCTACGGCCTGGGGGTCACATAGCCTGGGGTCACAGCCCAGGGCTCATAGCCTGGGGGTCAAATGGGGGTTGTCACATGGTCCGAGGGTCACAGCCTGGTGGTCACAGCCTGGTGGGCTACAGGCCATACTCAACCTGAAGGTATATTCTGTTTGACCGATACAGTGTTTAAAATTCACACAATGTAAAGGGGGGACGGGGTGAGAGATCTACTTCTATGAATTCCCTTGAAAAACCAGACCTGCAAAGTCTGGTCCTAAATTCCTCACTCAGAGGAGCAATGGGGACCTGTGAGTAGCCTCTGTCCCTTTAGACAGGACATGAAGTCCCTGCTTCACCACGAGCCTTGCGCTGGCATTACTACTTATCTTTTAAACAATATCGTCCATATCCTTGTCGGTATAAAAGATGGGAAAATGAACAACTAACAATTAAGTAAAAAGGACCACAGTTTTTCTTACCTGTGAGTCAGCTCACCTCGCATCACCTGCCCATCTCTGCTGTGACTCTCTCACTCCTGATACAGAAAATGCTTAGCCATGAACTTGTTGGGGTTGTACTGAAGACCCAGCTTCAGAAAATAAAACGGGATGTCATTTTTAATATATATATATATATATATATATATAGCCACAGAATGGATTGTTACCTTCCTAATTCCTTATTGGTTTATTAGTGGGAGGTGACAATGTGCTAGGGAAGGGAAAAGCAGGGTTGAGTCAGGCCACCTGGATTCAGATTCCAGCTCTACCCATGATCACGGGTAAAGTGGAAGAAAGTCACATTTTGGCCTCAGTTTCCTCATCCCTAAAAATAGGACAAAGAAACATCACCCTGAGTGATTCTGAGGATTAAAGAAGAGCTTTACATAGAGCTCCTAACATGTCACGGCTCTTCAACAAGTGGACCATTATCAGTTATGCCCCAATAAGTTTATATTCTAGCTCCAGATTATACAAGACTCTATGGCACTAAAATTAGAAAACTAAAACTGAAGTTGGGTTGGAGAAGCAAGATGGCGATGGAGTAGGCGGACGTACCAACTTCCAACTCCCAGAAGCAAAGTGGATTATAACTCAATTTAAAGAACCATCATCTGGATAAACCAACTATGAACAAAACTAAGTGGACTCTTCAACCAAGGAACACAGAAGAAGCCACATTGAGACTGGTAGGAATAGCGAAAACGCGAAGAGGGCTGCCCAGCTCCCCGGAGCAAACGGCAGCCCGGAGAGACCCGCGTGGCGGGAGGAAAGTTTGGTGGAGAGGGAGGGACCTGGGTCCCAGGAACCAAGCCCCAGCCTGCAGTCCTAGAGCCTAGAAGAGGCGTTTGGACAGTTTTGAGCTGTGAAACAAGTGAGGGAGCTCCTAGGCCTACAGTGTGGAGTGTTAGGTCCCTTCCTACTCTGCTGAGGGCTGCTTGAGGGTTTGGGGCGACAGAATGCTGAGGCGCGGTTCTGTCGGCGTGGGCAGAGGCCAAGCCGGTGGGAGATCGGTCTAGCCCAGAGGGTCGGAGGGGACGCGCAAAAGCGGTATGGAAGCTGCGGGCCCGCCTTTAATCCCACTTACGGGGACAAAGCGGGAGGCCAGGAACGGGCAGGCCCTGCACAAGCCGGCCCTGACCGCGGGGACCGGGCTGGGACCAGGGATGGACAGGGGCTCGCGGCTGAGCTGACGCTACCAGCCCCCCACCTCCCCCACCCCCCCACCCCCCGGGCTGGAGAAACCGCGGTTGGCCAGTATACGTGCGCGAGCGGGCTCCGAACACGGGGGCGGGGTAGAGTCCGGGATGAGTGGAAGCCAGCAAACACGCCCGCCCCAATAAACCTTGGTTTCCAACCCTGCGCAGAAGGGCCCTGGCCTCGATGGCGGGGCTAAAGCTCCGGACGGGCAAAAGCTTACAGCTGAGAGCACGTCAAAAGCCCCGCCTAACCCGTGGAACTGTAGCGAGCCGGCTCCGTCTGCTGGTTCTGGGCGGAAGTCCGGAAATAGGCTGGGTCCACAGCTGAGCAAAGGTGCTCACCTCTACCCTTGGTGCTAAGTCTTGTGGCTTCAGTGACAGCCCCTCCCATGGAGGAGAGGCAGAAATCACAGCAAAAGCCACAGTGGGCCGGCGTTGGCAACGCTCATACCCAACCACCCTAGGCACCGGCAGAGGGGGTGGGGGGCCTGCAGACAGACCACACATAGAGAACACAAAGGCAACACCTACTGGACTCCAGTGGCCACAACTTGCTTATACACAGACAAAATGGGCAGGCAGAGGAATGCAAACCAAATGAATCAAGAGAAATCCCCAGAGAAGGACCTGAATGAACCAGATATAACCAAATTACCAGAAGCAGAATTTAAAATAATGATAGTTAGGATGTTCAAAGAAATTAGAGCAACAATGGATAGTCATTATGAACACCTAAATAAAGAGATAACAAGTATAAAAAATGAAATTGAAGTAATAAAAAGGAATCAGACAGAAATGACAAATACAGTATCAGAACTGAAGACCACAATGGAAGGAATTAAAAGCAGGATGAATCATGCTGAGGATCGAATAAGCGAGTTAGAGGACACAATAAACAAAGGCACAGAAGCAGAGAATAAAAAGGAAAAGAGACTTAAAAAATGTGAGGAAACTCTAAGGGAGCTTTGTGACAACATGAAAAGAAACAACATTCGCATCATAGGCGTGCCTGAAGAAGAGGAGAGAGGACAGGAAATGGAAACTTTGTTCAATCAAATCATAGCTGAAAACTTTCCTAAATTAAGGCTGGGAAACACTCCACACATTCAAGAAGCACACAGAACTCCATTAAAGAGAACCCCAAAAAGATCTACACCAAGACACATCATAGTTAAAATACCAAAGCTAATGGATAAAGAAAAAATTTTAAAAGCTGTTAGAGAAAAAAAGGTTATCACCTACAAAGGAGCCCCCATAAGGATGACATCGGACTTCTCAACAGAAACACTTGAGGCCAGAAGGGAATGGCAAGATATAATCAAAGTAATGCAGAACAAGAACCTACAACCAAGACTACTTTATCCAGCAAGGCTAACGTTTAAAATTGAAGGAGAAATAAAGAGCTTCCAAGAAAAAGAAAGCCTGAAGGAATTTATAAAAACCAAACCAATTCTGCAAGAGATACTAAGGGGCCTCTTGTGAACAGTTTAAAGGGAGGAATGAATAGAGCAAAAGAAGAATACAGCTTTAAAGAATAAAATGGCAATAAACAACTACATATCAATAATAACCTTAAATGTAAATGGATTAAATGATCCAATCAAAAGACATAGGGTAGCTGCATGGATAAAGAAACAGGACCCATACATATGCTGTCTACAAGAGACACACCTTAAAACAAAAGATGCTCATAGACTGAAGGTAAAAGGATGGAAAAAAATATTTCATGCAAATGGAAATGAAAAAAAAGCAGGGGTAGCAATACTTATATCAGACAAAATGGACTTTAAAACAAAGGCTGTAGTAAGAGATAAAGAAGGACACTACATAATGATAAAGGGAACAATTCAACAGGAAGATATAACTATTGTAAATATCTATGCACCAAATATAGGAGCCCCGACATACATAAAGCAGACTTTGATGGATATAAAGGGCGAGATTAACAGCAATACTATCATAGTAGGGGATTTCAATACCCCTCTAACAACACTGGATAGATCATCAAGAAAGAAAATTAATAAAGAAACAGCAGACTTAAAGGAGACACTAGATCAACTTGATTTAATAGATATCTTCAGAACTTTTCACCCTAAAGCAGTAGAATATACATTCTTCTCAAGCGCTCATGGTACGTTTTCTAGGATAGACCACATGTTAGGACACAAAAATGGTCTCAATAAATTTAAGAAGATTGAAATCATATCAAGCATTTTCTCTGATCACAATGCCATGAAACTAGAAATTAACCACAAAAGAAAAACTGAAAAATACTCAAACACTTGGAAACTAAATAGCATGTTATTAAATAATGAATGGATTAACAATGAGATCAAAGAAGAAATAAAAAAGTTTCTAGAAACAAATGATAATGAGCATACATCAACTCAAAATTTATGGAACACAGCAAAAGCAGTTCTGAGAGGGAAGTTTATTGCACTACAGGCATATCATAAGAAGCTAGAAAAAGCTCAAATAAGCAACCTGACCCTGCATCTAAAAGAACTAGAAAAACAACAACAAATAAAACCCAAGACAAGTAGAAGGAAGGAAATAATAAAGGTCAGAGCAGAAATAAATGACATAGAGGCTAAGGAAACAATACAGAGGATCAATGAAACCAGAAGCTGGTTCTTTGAAAAGGTAAACAAGATTGATGAACCTTTAACTAGACTCACCAAGAAAAAAAGAGAGAGGACTCAAATAAATAAAATTAGAAAGGACAGTGGAGAAATAACAACTGACACAACAGAAATACAAAGCATTGTAAGAAAATACTATGAAGAACTATATGCCAAAAAATTAGACAATCTTGGTGAAATGGACAAATTTCTTGAATCGTATAACCTTCCAAAAATCAATCTGGAAGACTCAGAACACCTAAACAGACCAATTACAACAAATGAGATCGAAACAGTTATCAAAAAACTCCCAAAAAAGAAAAGTCCTGGGCCTGATGGCTTCACAAGTGAATTCTATCAAAAATTCAAAGAAGAACTAACTCCTATCCTTCTCAAGCTATTTCAAAAAATTCAAGAAGAAGGAAGACTTCCAAACTCCTTTTATGAGGCGAGCATAATTCTGATCCCAACACGGGGCAAAGACAACACAAAGAAAGAAAATTATAGGCCTATATCCCTGATGAACTTAGACGCTAAAATTCTCAACAAAATATTAGCCAACCGGATCCAGCAATATATGAAAAAAATCATACACCATGATCAAGTGGGATTTATTCTGGAGAGGCAAGGCTGGTTCAATATTCGCAAATCAATCAATGTGATTCATCACATAAACAAAAGAAAGGACAAAAATCACATGATAATTTCAATAGATGCAGAAAAGGCATTTGATAAAATCCAGCACCCATTCATGCTTAAAACTCTCAGTAAAGTGGGAATACAGGGATCATTCCTTAACATGATAAAGGCCATCTACGACAAACCCACAGCAAACATCATACTAAATGGACAAAGATTAAAAGCAATCCCCTTAAGATCAGGAACCAGGCAGGGTTGCCCACTTTCACCACTCTTATTCAACATAGTTCTGGAAGTCCTAGCTACAGCAATCAGACAAGAAGAAGAAATAAAAGGCATCCAAATTGGAAAAGAAGAAGTAAAACTGTCACTATTTGCAGATGATATGATATTGTATATTGAAAACCCTAAAGTCTCAGTCAAAAAACTACTGGACCTTATAAATGAATTCAGCAAGGTGGCAGGATATAAAATTAATACTTAGAAATCAGAGGCATTTCTATACACCAACAATGAAATATCAGCAAAAGAAATTAAGGAAACAATCCCCTTCACTATTGCAGCCAAAAAAATAAAGTACCTAGGAGTAAATTTAACCAAGGAGGTTAAGGACTTGTGCTCGGAAAATTATAGAACATTGATAAAAGAAATCAAGGAAGATACAAACAAGTGGAAGCATATACCGTGCTCATGGCTAGGAAGAATAAACATCATTAAAATGTCTATATTACCCAAAGCAATTTATAAATTCAATGCAATACCAATTAAAATACCAATGACATACTTCAAAGATATAGAACACATATTCCAAAAATTTATATGGAACCAAAAAAGAACACGAATAGCCTCAGCAATCTTAAAAAGAAAAAATAAAGCAGGAGGTATCACTTTTCCAGATATCAAGGTTTACTATAAGGCCATTATACTCAAGGCAGCCTGGTACTGGCATAAGAACAGGCACATAGATCAATGGAACAGAACAGAGGACCCAGAAATAAACCCACAGCTTTATGGACAACTGATATTTGACAAAGGAGGAAAGAACATACAGTGGAGTAAAGACAGCCTCTTTAACAAATGGTGTTGGGAAAATTGGACATCTATCTGCAAAAATATGAAACTAGACCATCAACTTACACCATTCACAAAAACAAACTCAAAATGGATAAAAGACTTAAATGTAAGCCGTGAAACGATAAGCATCTTAGAAGAAAACATAGGCAGCAAGCTCTCCGACTTCTGTAGCAGCAATATATTTGCCGATTTATCTCCACGGGCAACTGAATTAAAAGGCAAGATAAACAAGTGGGACTATATCAAACTAAAAAGTTTTTGCACAGCTAAAGACAATAGGAACAGAATAAAAAGACAAACCACACAATGGGAGAACATATTCGACAGCACATCTGATAAGGGGTTAATAACTAAAATTTATAAAGAACTTATAAAACTCAAAACCAGGAAGACAAACAACCCAATCAAAAAATGGGCAAAAGAAATGAATAGAAATTTCTCCAAAGAGGACATACAGATGGCCAATAGGCATATGAAAAAATGCTCAACATCACTAATCATTAGAGAAATGCAAATTAAAACCACAATGAGATATCACCTCACACCAGTCAGAATGGCACTTATCAGCAAAACAACACAGAATAAGTGCTGGCGAGGATGTGGAGAAAAGGGAACCCTTCTGCACTGCTGGTGGGAATGCAGACTGGTGCAGCCACTGTGGAAAACAGTTTGGAGATTCCTCAGAAAATTAAAAATCGAACTGCCTTTTGACCCAGCTATCCCACTTTTAGGAATATACCCTAAGAACACCATAGCACTGTTCGAAAAGAAGAAATGCGCCCCCATGTTCGTGGCAGCATTGTTCACAATAGGGAAGATCTGGAACCAGCCCAAGTGTCCGTCAGAAGACGAGTGGATTAAAAAGCTATGGTACATATATACTATGGAATACTACTCAGCCATAAGAAACGATGACATTGGATCATTTATAACAAAATGGATGTACCTTGATAACATTATACGGAGTGAAATAAGTAAATCAGAAAAAAAGAAAAACTGAGAACAGCATGATTTCATACATAGGTGGGACATAAAAGTGAGAATATGAGACATGGACAAGAGAGTGGTGGTTACGGGATGGGGGGAGGGAGGGAAGAATGGGATAGGGAGGAGGGGAGGGACGCAGGGAAAACCAGATTGAAGGTGACAGAGGACAATTTGACTTTTGGTGATGGGTATGCAACACAATTGAATGATAAGATAACCTGGACATGTTTTCATTGTACATATGTACCCTGATTTATTGGTGTCACCCCATTAGAATTAATAACAATAAAATATATATATTAAAAAAAAAACACAAAAAACTGAAGTTTGGTGGAAATGGGCTCCAGACAATAAGAAAAGAAGCTCACTCTTTGAGAGGTTAATTAATAAAATCAAAAGAATGGATTTGGACAGGGTCAGCAAATGCTTTCCATAAAGCACCAGACAGTGCACATCTCGGGCTTTGCGGGCCACGTGGTCGAAAGCGTGGCGGCTGCTCAGTTCTGCGCCTGCAGCCAGAAGCAGCCCAGTCCACGCACAAATGCACGAGGCAGGCTGCGCTCCAGGAAACCTTGGTGGGCGGACACTAACCTTTTCATTTCCTATAGTTTGCACATGCCACAAAATATTATTATTCTTTTGATTTCTTTTTTCCGATCACTTGCAGACCTAGAAACGACTCTTGGGGCTCGGGCAGTGCACAGTCGGGTGGCAGGTTGAAGTTGACCCGAGCCTCAGGCGCCCATGCCCACATGAGAACAGTAATAGGCAAAGTCATTATCAGAGCACTCTGATTCTCAGAGAGAGAATCAACGCAAGGCTTTGTGTCTAAATACTGGTCAGCAGCAAGTAGAAAGGCACAGAAGCCAGTTTCAGCAGAATGAATCCTATCAATGCCTGCTTGACCACAAGCCAATCTAGGAGGACGGGCCCCATCTGGAAATTGATGTGTTACTAGGAGCAGTCAACCTTTTTATACCTACCCCCCACTTCTGTATCTCAGTTAGTAGTAACATTTTCTAACCGCCCACCGGTTCCACAGTCATGGTGATTTATAAAGTAGGGAAGTAACTTTACTTTATAAAATTTATAAAGCAGAGTTACAGCAAGTGAAAGCATATAATAATAATTACTTACCAATTACTTTATGTCGTATTTTCGCTAAGTTTGGCAGAATAGATCTTTATAAAACAACTTACTATAGTTAAATCTGTCTTTTTATTTATACTTTGGTTGCTCCACTACCGCCCACCATGAAAGCCGGAGCGCCCCCTAGTGGGCGGTAGGGACCAGGTTGACTACCACTGGGTTAGACTAACATGACCTGATAACAGACCCTATCGGTGCACCAATAGACCTCCTAATTATCGTTTAACTTTTTTCTTTCCTTTTTTTTTTTTTTTTTGTAGAGTTGCCTACAGGGAGGGAATGTACCGGTCAGACTGACACAAATAACTATTGTGCTTGACAACTATTTCTTATTGCAAATGGATAAACTGTGATTCTCATTCACTCATGGCTCTTTCGGAAGTCCTTTATGCCTGAATCAGCATTTGCAGATCCAATTAATAGATATATGAGTGCTGTTATGAGCCCCGAGTGGCTGACAGCCAGGTCCTCAACACTAGTTACTTCAGGAACTTTAAGTGGCCTCTCTGTGTGGCCTGCCAGCCTTCCGTGGGAGGCCCCTCAGGCACTCTGCTGCATACTCCCTGCGCACGTTTCAGACCCTTCTCAGAAGGCAGCGTGGGGATTCATGGCACTATTACAAGTCAAGCAGTGATGGCCCATAGACTCGATTGATGCCAGCTATTATGATGTTCACGACTCCAATTATTGACAGTTTTGGCCACCTTACCTTTGTATCTTAATTATGTCCACGGATAAACCTCACTCCTAATGTCCCCGGCAGTAAGAGATGATAATTCATTTGATATGGGTGGCTGGGATAGAGAGAAGTCCAATGGGCTGCCTCAGATTCTTTCACTTAAGGGAACTCTGAAACGACTCCTCCTTCCATAGGGTGTCAAAAATGCTCTCTACTTATAATGAAGGTTCCATTTAGAGGAAAAGGAAACAGGGCCTCAGGTGCCCTGGGCATGGTCTTCTAGCATCACTGGGCCACACTGGTTCTGTTTTGCATTGAGAGGAACTTCTTTCTTCACCACACCCCAAATGGGGATTCCTTTTGGCATTGAATTGGAGTCAATTACCGACAGTCGACAATACGCATGTATATTTCAGTCACTATAGAAAATTATGGATTCATTTAGAATATATTTTTATTCTCGCACCTCAGAACTTCATTTCTAACAAGTTCCCGGGTGACGCGCTGTTGCTGCTCTGGGAACCACGCCAGGAGACCCACAGCGGAGGAGGCACAGTCACAGGACAGGCAGAGCCTGGGTTCACCGTCAGAAGTTTGATTCCAGTTCTGCCTCTTGCTTCCGGGTTGACCCTGGGCAGTTGGGGCCCCTTTGTCTTCTCTACAAACAGGGCTGATCTTCACATGAAAGTTCTGAGGCTTCAATAAGGTAATCTGTGGAAAGGCCTAGAGTGAGTGCTCTGTGCGCAGTAGGAACTCAAAGCAAATGCAGTTCATGCAACCGGTGGAGCCGGTTTTCTGCCTCCTATCTTTTGTGACCACGGCACTTTAGTCCTGGACACAATCACTGATGGATTATCTACTTTATCATGAAAAAGTCGAGAGGGAGGCAGCTGCCTCCTGCTTCATCTGTGGGCAATCTGGTCCCCACAACCTTCCTTCCAAAAGGCTCACACTGCTCCTCTGGAGTTATTTTCCTGTGGCCTCCATAATAATGACAATGATAATGATAACTTTTTTGACTTGCCGGAGAGATGCAATCTACAAGGCAGTTTACGTGTGTTATAGCGTTTAAACTTAATGATGAGCCCACAGCGAAGGTGTTATTATTTCTCATTTCCCAGATGAGAAAAATGAGGGGAAGAGAGGTGAAGGAAGAAGAAGTGAAGGAAGCTTCTCAAGTTCCCAAAGCTAGTATTAAACAGCTGTCATATAGTGCCTTTGTGTCTCCAAATGAGTCATGCTGGGCACAGCCTACGATGACAGCCCTTGTAGTCACCAGGCAATACACACATTTCGGCCCTATCCCACTGTCAAAATTAGATAGAATTAAAAAAAAAAGTTGTTATAATAGAAATGGGATGAAATGGGTTAAGGCAGCGTGATATAATTCTCTACACAGAAACAAGATACCTTATTGCCAAAGCAAGATGGTGTCTGAATCACAGGCCAGGGAAAGTCCCCAGACAAGCCCAGTAAAGCCTTTCTGTCTGGGCCTCTGGCATGTGAGCCCTTCTTCTGTCAGAAAAACGATTCCCCTTGTCCATGCACCTTCTCTGCTTGGCAAGCTTCTGCACAACCTTGAAAAACCGCCCTCACAGGTCGCGTCCACTATCAAGTCTTTCTCAAGGCAAAGGCAGATGTCCCCTCCCTGGGCTACAGTGGACTGCGTGAGCATTGGGAGCAGGGGCGAAGATCTGTTTACTTCTCTCGTGCGTGACAATGGTGGGGTTTCCTTGAACTCTCCCCACGCTACGTAAACAGTACCCTGCCGTTTTTTCCTCCGAAATCCTCCTGTCATTTTCCACCTTATCTTCTCAGTCTGCTCCTTCCTTTCCCTGTGTTGGGCCTCCATCACGTCTTGCCAGGACTACTTCCGAGCTTCCTGATTTCCTTCCAGTCTAACTCAACACTGCCTGTTCTGATTTCCCTCGGACCCCGACGGCTGATTCTTCTGTCTTTTCTCCTGACTCCGTTCACTTCGCCCCACCTTCCAATGTGGGTGAAACTCCAGTGTCCTCCGGTCTCAGCCCCAGCCCTGTTCCATCTGTGTCTGTCCCTCCCGATCCACGCTCCGGGAGACTGCACTCACCACCTCCCATCCCTGGCTTTGAAGTCCATCTCTACGTTCTTAATTCTACATTCACGCTCTCCCTGAAGCCTTACTGTTAGATACCCACTTGTCTACTTGGTATCCCTTCTCAAATTTATTACAATGATCACATATTTTATATGCTCAAAATTAGACTTCTCCTTTTACCTCAACTGAAGTCGGTCTCCATTACCTTTCATCTGATCCCGGCTTCGGTGCCATAATTGCTTCCTCTGCTGCCTCCTGTCCCCATTTTTACCTAATCAATTCTTCAAACAAACGGGAGAGTGATCTTTTAAAAGCATAAATTGGTTAAAAACTACTCAGCTCCTCTTTGCATTTCTTACTTGGCCTGTGAGACCCCCTCCATGTCCCGGCTTCTGCCCACGTTGCCAGTCTGAGCATGTGCCAGTCTCCCCCTTGGGCACTGAGGTGCAGCCACACTGATCCCCGGACACACCCAGCTCTGTCCCAGTCCGGAGGCCTCGGTGTACGCCGTTACACCCTTGGCCTGAAATGCCCCTCCCTCTCCTTCTTCAGGTCTCAACTGAAATATTGCGTCTTCTGGATTTTTCCTATCTCTCTAAATCAGTATCATCCCCACCTCATTATTACGCTTTTTCATTTCCTTCTTAGCTTTTCCTTCTTTGTAGTTGCTCAGGTCCTTGTTGATTCACCTCTGTCTCCGAGTCTGCACACGTCCCTGCTCAGGACGCTCAGCGCTGGGCCCAGCGGGAGTCAGTAGGACCTCGCACTTCAGAGGCAAATATTTGCTCTAATATGGAAATTCAGCAAGATTCTTACTATGTCCATGCCTTCGTTTCCACATTGAGGAAAATGAGAATCATCACGTGGAACCTCGTTGGGGTAGAATGAAGACTGAGCAAGCGAGGCCCTGGCAGGGTGGCTCAGTGAATAAAAGCATTGACCTGCTGCACCAGAGGTCACGGATTCCACCCCGGGTCAGGGCACGTGCGAGAAGCAATCGCAATCAGTGAGTGTACAGCTAAATGGCACAACTAAGTGAAACAGCGAGTTGATGCTTCTCTCTCTCTCCTTTCCCCTTCTCCCCTCTCTCCCTTTCTCTTTCGCAATCTCTCTCAAAGCAGTGGGAAAAAAGAGATTGGGTAAGGTAACGTACCTACAGCATCAGGAATAATATTTGGTGCAGAGTAATTACCGCCAGTACTTGCACTGTTACTACTAGTGATGATGATGATGTTGCTATCAGCAGCATTCAATGAAACTGTTGAATGCATGAATGAAGGAATAAAGATTCATATTTATATTTCTGTGCAACTGCAATGTACCAGGCACCATACTATTTGTATTCACACATGGCTTATTTTAATATTTTTATTCTCAGAACAACTGCAACAGTAGACAAAATTATCTCAGGAATGGTTATTGAGAGAATTTGAATAACTTTCCAAGAAACTCAGTGCCTAAGTGATGGTGGTTACCCGAGAGAGGGGGTGAGGGGGTAGAAAGGGTGACGGGGACCAAATACACAGTGACAACAGGAGGTTTGACTTGAGGTGAGACCTCTACACTTGAAACCAACATAATTTTATTAACCACTGTCACCGCAATAAATTTAATTTTAAAATATTTTTAAAAAGGAACCAGAATTTGAAACCAGTTTGTCTCCAGGTCTGGTGTTATTCCAACAGTCCATTGTCCATGGCCAGGGCCTGCCTGTCCGTAAGAACCACCTGGAATCTACTGAGGAATCTACTGAAATGATATAATCCTGGCCTCGCCCCCAGAGAGTGGAATTCTGAAGGTTGCCATTGGACCCCAGGCTCCGCAGCTTCCACACGAGCCCCGAGGAAGCAAGTGCAGGAACCACTGTCCAGTCCTGCCTCTGCTTCATGGTCCCATGGCTCCCTCCCTTGGCTCCACAGTGACATGTGAACCGATGCCGTGGGGCAGGGCAAGGGGGTAAAGAGGTCCCCACTGTGAGCTTGGTCCTCTTGGCAGGACTTGCCGTCCCATAGCCACACCCTGGCCTGTCCTACGACCCTCCCTGCGCGTGGCCAACACCAAACTAGAGGCTGAATCACCACAAACCCATTGCCGGGGTCTGGATGTTACCACAATTATCACGTTGAAAGACATCGTTTTGAAATTTTCTTTTAAATGTGGAGGTAAATCTAAACTAAACCTCTAGGAAGACATAGAAGAAATGGCTTTCTTTATATTCAGTCAGAAAACAAAGCAATAAACAAATGAATGTTCAATCGATTCTTTATGTAACTTGGCTAGAAGACCCCAGGGAGCCGGTCTGCCTGGGAAAAGCTCAGGAAACGTGATCCAGAAGAGGCCGGCAGTGAAAAGCCACAGGGGAATATTTACAGAAAGCTCTGGGTTCAACTAAACAGAAGACCAGATGTTACCACTAACGGCTCCATGTTTGAAAACTCTTCCGCAGAGTTCTGGCCAGGAATAATAATCGGCATCTTGAAAACATGAGTAGCTGCTAGCGCTGGCAATGAGGTCCTTTGGTTTCTTTCAGTTATCACGTCGAGTTATCACTTCCCTCCAGCCAAATAATAACAGGTTTGGCCAATTTCGGTGCAAATTGAAAATGTCTCAAAGAACGTTGGGATTATGATTCCCAGTGAGCCTTCCAGCTTTATAATCCTTACATCTATGACCTTAATTACGCTCAGAGAAAGAAAAGCAAAGCTGTTACCCTTAACCATATGTAAGCTTAACGTGATCAGTAAAAACTTGCTCCGGAAGCATGTAACTAGTTACTCAGTCCTTTAGGGAAGAGGCGGGCCGGACACAAGAGCAGGAAGAACTCCGGAAAGGATTTAGAATCAGTGTCTGTGAGGGGGAAAGAGGAAAGAATGTCCCACACCTATAAAATGAGCGGAGTAACATTTTCCACATGGTTGTAAAATTAGAACTAATAATGCCTGTAAGTGAAATCCTGGGAAATAGAATGTATGTCTTCAGTAAATTACTATTTGTAATGTCATATGGACCTCATGTTCTATTTTACATAAAAATTAAAAGGACTTGAGCAGGCCCTGGTTCAAGAAATTCAAGAGGGAGGACCACGTGAGGAACAAGAGGGTGTGGAGAGGGGTCACCTTCTGCCTTGTCCAAGTCACAAGTGCTTACCCCGCATTTCTCTCCAAAGTTTGCTTTGTTAGGCTTCTGAAATTTATCTTTTACTCTAATGACATTTTTGTCTAACTAACATCTAATTCTAACACATAATCGCCAGAGGAAGCAACATCCACCAGGGAAGACTTCTCTTAATCCCTGATGGTGTGTAATTAAGGTGGTATTTGCAGACAAGTCCTACTAGCCCAAGATGTAACCGAGGGGACGCAGACTCTCAGATGCCTACAAGCAGCTCAGCCACCATGCTTAGCAGAATTTTCCTTCAAAGGCCATTGGCGCCCTGAAGGAAACATATCAAGCCCTACCACAGAAAGATTTTAGGACATTTTGCTCCCAAGGGCCTCAATTATGTCTAAATATATTTTCAAATAAATGAAACTTTCTTAAACCATTTGTCACCATGGCAACTAAGCTGGCAGAGTTGGTGGGAGTTTTAGCATCTATCAATTGTGAAATATGCTTGTTGCTTGCAATGCTTTAGGAAAAAAAAGCTATATTGACTATGTAAAGCAATAAATGCATGAAGACATGGAAGAAGTTAATGACTAAAGGCATGGTGAGAGCGTTTGCAGAGATCTACACTCTTACAATTCGTCAGGACCTCGTTAGGTCCCCATTTGGTTATCTCTTCAGTAATACAATTCTCCTACAATACCAATACTTTCCCCTAATCATACAACCCAGCATATGCGGTGCCTGAAAGGCTGTGGCCCGGACATCAAGAGCCACGGCCCTTGTCTCAGCGTCTATGCTAATCAGCGCCACGCATTAAGGTTATCAGCCTCACGTGGACCGTATCCTGTTCTGTATGATGAAAGTCTCCTGGGCGCTATTACTCCTTTTGAACGAGTGAGGTAAACGCTAGTTTTTAAAATTCTGCCTTTAAAAATGTCTTCCTCCATTCGTACAGTTGCAGTTTTTAGGTTCTAGGATGTGAATTAGGTCCTCAGGCTCGTGGGTACCTGCGTATGCACGACCCTGGCTTCCCACCGCCTGGGCAGAGGTTCAGCCATACTGAAGGGAAGAGAAGGCTGACGGCTACAAGGCATTTGTGAAGGACGAGGTGTGGGTGGGGGATGGGAAGGTTGATATTTACCTTGATGGAGCAACTTTGCATTTCTGCGCACTTTTATACAGTCTCTTCTTTCATCTCTACAATGTTGTAAGTTACGGATTATAGCTCCCAGTTTAGATCCAAGGAAGGAGAATGTTTAATCCTCTCCCTACTATCCGGCCACCAGCAAGAGGTGGAGCAGGGGCTTTCATCCACACCTGCTTGACGCTGGGGGTCGCCAGCCGCCTCTCCTTTGAAACCGTCTAGTTCAAGGGCACGGTGTCATGGGAAGAGGCTTGGTCGGGGAGTTGAGATCTGAGCTTAAGTCCCAGCTCTTGCCACCTACTAGCTGTCTGACCTCAAGCAAGTCAGTACTGTCCTTGGGCTCTAATATCTTTACATCCAAGAGACTGATTCCTCTGAAGGAATCGCTTCTTGAAACAATGGGCAGCCTCAGACACAGGAGGAGGGCGGCGAGGATTTTGGACCCACTGGCACCGTGGATGCTTACTGCAGGGATGGTGCAGGGGTCGTGTGGGGGGCAGTAAATTCAGCCTTTGAAGCAAGGGGGGGCTTAGGTAGCACAGGCTCTGAAAGGAGTCTATCCTGCACTCACACCTGGGGACAGATGTGAGGCTCTGGAACAACATCAGGGAAGAAAGGGCTCTCTGGCAGGGAAGCAAGGGCTATCTGAAAGCAGTGCTCACCTGTCTCTGTAGCTCTCTGCAAGTGAGTTCCTTTCAACGGAACCCCAGGTCCAGACCCGAGTGCAGCAGGACCTCTTGGAAGAGCAGATGCTGCTTAAAGACTTCAACGCTCTCCTTTATGGGATTCCCCTTACAGATTTTTCTTATGTGCATCAATAGGACGGACAGTATATTTTCCCTGGGTGGCCCCACACCCGTCTATTTCTGTACACGCCAAACGAAGCGCTCACTGCGGAGAGGAGAAGAGAACGCACCCCTCGCTCCTGGCACCTTTTCCTCTGTGCTCAGCAGCTCTGTCAAATACAAGCCCGGCTCTGGCTCCCTAATTCACGAGTCAGAGGGGAAGCCACTCGATACATTGCTTGGGTATAACCCATCCGAATACACGCGGCAAAGGGCATTTCTGCTTTGCGAAGGATAGCGTAGTGCCAAGGTCGTGGACCTGCAGTCAGCCAGGGCTGGTGCTAATCCTGGCTCCTTCGCCTCCTGGTCGTGTGACTTCCATAAGTTACGTAACCACTCTGCACTTCCTTTCGTTCCCTTTGGAAACGGCTCGGGAACTTCTAACCACCGTCCGTTTCCAGGGAGTGTGTGCGAAGCTGAAGGCAGAAGGTAACACAGAAGTCAGAAATGAGGGCTCCGGAAAGAAGCTGGGGAGTAAGACGCAAAGCAAGATGGAGTTTCGATGCCAGAACACTCGTGGCACTAGGAGTGTGGGTCGCCAGAAGCCAGGCATGGGTGTGGACGGACTGGCACGAGCCGAGCCTGGGGCTGGGACTGTCCACAATGTGACCGAATCACCAGGACAGAGGAGAAGAGGAGGCAAGAGATCCTCAGAGAACAAGAGGCAATGACATGAAAAAACAAAGACCCGTGGAGGCAGAATGATAAAAAAAAAGGGCTGTAGGGGAGCTTGGGGCAAGCTGCTTTGTTACTGACACTGGCTATGCTTGCACTTCGTGGGGCTGTCGGGGGTGGGAGAAGTCCTGCCAATCCCTCCCGTTCTCCTGCACGTCACAGATCTCAGCCAGGACATTCACATGGCCCTGCTCACGGTGACCGTCCAGGTACTCCACCCAGGAAGAAAGGGAGGCTTGTGACTGCTCTTCTTCTAAAGGTAGCGGAATTAGATAACATGGGTGAGAGCAACCCTTCCTCCCACAGGAAGGGGCACTCTTCCTCCTGCTCCTGCTGCAGGTCCGTGCTGGGGGACAGGGCATCACTGCCTCCCTCCACGTTCTTGTCACTCTGACCTATGCAGCTATACTTCCGGGCCTGGGTAGTGTGGGCGAGGCTGAGACCTCCGGTGGTCAATCAGAGGGATGTCCCCGAAAGGAGCTTCCAGCAGCATCTGCACAGCTGTGGGTTACAGTCTGGTCTTAAATCTGGGCTTTATGCTTGCACCTTGATAATCATCCATCTGAACCAATTGCAAGCACAAGTTATTTCTTTTAATTGTTTTACTTTGTATTTTCTTTAACTTTCATTTGTGAAATATGTAGTCACAAATTTGCAAAATAATTTAAAAAATAATAAAATGTGCCCTCAACACACTTCACCCAGAATTAGTTTCAAGAAGCAAGTCTACGTAAAGAATGGTTCTATATCCATCACCCAAGTTCATCGCTTGTTAACACTTTGCCATATCTGCTATACGACTCTCTATCTCCTATGAAATTATATATGTGTGTGTGTGTATAAAATTATTCTCTAAATCATTTGAGATTAAGTGGCAAACATCAAGCTTTTTTACTTCTAACCAGTGTAGTTAAAATTTTCTAATCAAAGACCATTCTTTTATACAACCATAGTATAATTATCAATGTCAAGAAATTAACAGACACGATATTCTTACTTACTCACCAGTCCGTATTCAGATTTTGCCAACATTTCTAGTCATGTCCACTACAACGTTGCTTCCTGGTCAAGAGCCCTGTGTTGCCATGGCTCCTTAGTCTCCTTTAACTTGGATCTGTTCCTTCATCTGTCTTTGTCTTTCATGAATGACACGTTTTCAGAGAGTAGAGCACTTTGCGCCTTTTTAAAACATTTCCCGGTGGGAGTTTACTATGTTTCCTCATGGTTGAATTCAGGTTATGCTTTTTCTTTTGGCGGGAATAAACCACAGAAGTAACTGGGTCCCTTTTTCAGTGCATCACAACAGGAAGCATAGAATCTCAGTTTCTTGTCTCATTATGGGGACGAACTTTGATCATCACATAATTTCCCTGGATCATTACAATACAGTGTGAGCACGTGGGTCAGTGGCACTCAATCCTTGTTGCACATTTAGAATCATCTTGGTAAATAAAAATCAACAACAACAAGCTTGAAAGCCCAGTCTTCACCTAGATCAGCGATTCCCAACCTTGGCTGTCTACGGGAATCGTGTGCAAAGGGTTTGCACACACTGCAGTGCCTCACTATCACACTTAGAGGTTCTGATGCGCTTAGTCTGGGTTCTGCCTGGGCATTGGGATGTTTAAAAACTCTCATGTCAAGCCAAGGTTGCGATCATGGCTCTAGACCCATCAAATCAGATTTACTCTGGAGGTGGGCACTGTCCTATTTTCAAAGCTCTCCAGAGGATTTTTTTATTATTATTATTATTAATTTTAATGAGGTGACACCAATAAATCAGGGTACATATGTACAATGAAAACATCTCCAGGTTATCTTATCATTCAACCGTGTTGCATACCCGTCACCAAAAGTCAAATTGTCCTCTGTCACCTTCCATCTGGTTTACCCTGTGTCCCTCCCCTCCTCCCTATCCCACCCTCTCCTCCCTCCACCCACCCCGTAACCACCACTCTCTTGTCCATGTCTCTTATTCTCACTTTTATGTCCCACCTATGTATGAAATCATGCTGTTCTCAGTTTTTCTTTTTTTCTGATTTACTTATTTCACTCCGTATAATGTTATCAAGGTACATCCATTTTGTTATAAATGATCCGATGTCATCGTTTCTTATGGCTGAGTAGTATTCCATAGTATATATGTACCAAAGCTTTTTAATCCACTCGTCTTCTGACGGACACTTGGGCTGGTTCCAGATCTTCGCTATTGTGAACAATGCTGCCACGAACATGGGGGCGCATTTCTTCTTTTCGAACAGTGCTATGGTGTTCTTAGGGTATATTCCTATAAGTGGGATAGCTGGGTCAAAAGGCAGTTCGATTTTTAATTTTCTGAGGAATCTCCAAACTGTTTTCCACAGTGGCTGCACCAGTCTGCATTCCCACCAGCAGTGCAGAAGGGTTCCCTTTTCTCCACATCCTCGCCAGCACTTATTCTGTGTTGTTTTGCTGATAAGTGCCATTCTGACTGGTGTGAGGTGATATCTCATTGTGGTTTTAATTTGCATTTCTCTAATGATTAGTGATGTTGAGCATTTTTTCATATGCCTATTGGCCATCTGTATGTCTTCTTTGGAGAAATTTCTATTCATTTCTTTTGCCCATTTTTTGATTGGGTTGTTTGTCTTCCTGGTGTTGAGTTTTATAAGTTCTTTATAAATTTTAGTTATTAACCCCTTATCAGATATGCTGTCGAATATGTTCTCCCATTGTGTGGTTTGTCTTTTTATTCTGTTCTTATTGTCTTTAGCTGTGCAAAAACTTTTTAGTTTGATATAGTCCCATTTGTTTATCTTGTCTTTTATTTCATTTGCCTGTGGAGATAAATTGGCAAATATACTGCTGCTACAGATGTCGGAGAGCTTGCTGCCTATGTTTTCTTCTAAGATGCTTATGGTTTCACGGCTTACATTTAAGTCTTTTATCCATTTTGAGTTTGCTTTTGTGAATGGTGTAAGTTGATGGTCTAGTTTCATTTTTTTGCAGGTAGATGTCCAATTTTCCCAACACCATTTGTTAAAGAGGCTGTCTTTACTCCACTGTATGTTCTTTCCTCCTTTGTCAAATATCAGTTGTCCATAAAGCTGTGGGTTTATTTCTGGGTCCTCTGTTCTGTTCCATTGATCTATGTGCCTGTTCTTATGCCAGTACCAGGCTGCCTTGAGTATAATGGCCTTATAGTAAACCTTGATATCTGGAAAAGTGATACCTCCTGCTTTATTTTTTCTTTTTAAGATTGCTGAGGCTATTCGTGTTCTTTTTTGGTTCCATATAAATTTTTGGAATATGTGTTCTATATCTTTGAAGTATGTCATTGGTATTTTAATTGGTATTGCATTGAATTTATAAATTGCTTTGGGTAATATAGACATTTTAATGATGTTTATTCTTCCTAGCCATGAGCACGGTATATGCTTCCACTTGTTTGTATCTTCCTTGATTTCTTTTATCAATGTTCTATAATTTTCCGAGCACAAGTCCTTAACCTCCTTGGTTAAATTTACTCCTAGGTACTTTATTTTTTTGGCTGCAATAGTGAAGGGGATTGTTTCCTTAATTTCTTTTGCTGATATTTCATTGTTGGTGTATAGAAATGCCTCTGATTTCTAAGTATTAATTTTATATCCTGCCACCTTGCTGAATTCATTTATAAGGTCCAGTAGTTTTTTGACTGAGACTTTAGGGTTTTCAATATACAATATCATATCATCTGCAAATAGTGACAGTTTTACTTCTTCTTTTCCAATTTGGATGCCTTTTATTTCTTCTTCTTGTCTGATTGCTGTAGCTAGGACTTCCAGAACTATGTTGAATAAGAGTGGTGAAAGTGGGCAACCCTGCCTGGTTCCTGATCTTAAGGGGATTGCTTTTAATCTTTGTCCATTTAGTATGATGTTTGCTGTGGGTTTGTCGTAGATGGCCTTTATCATGTTAAGGAATGATCCCTGTATTCCCACTTTACTGAGAGTTTTAAGCATGAATGGGTGCTGGATTTTATCAAATGCCTTTTCTGCATCTATTGAAATTATCATGTGATTTTTGTCCTTTCTTTTGTTTATGTGATGAATCACATTGATTGATTTGCGAATATTGAACCAGCCTTGCCTCTCCAGAATAAATCCCACTTGATCATGGTGTATGATTTTTTTCATATATTGCTGGATCCGGTTGGCTAATATTTTGTTGAGAATTTTAGCGTCTAAGTTCATCAGGGATATAGGCCTATAATTTTCTTTCTTTGTGTTGTCTTTGCCCGGTTTTGGGATCAGAATTATGCTCGCCTCGTAAAAGGAGTTTGGAAGTCTTCCTTCTTCTTGAATTTTTTGAAATAGCTTGAGGAGGATAGGAGTTAGTTCTTCTTTGAATTTTTGATAGAATTCACTTGTGAAGCCATCAGGCCCAGGACTTTTCTTTTTTGGGAGTTTTTTGATAACTGTTTCGATCTCATTTGTTGTAATTGGTCTGTTTAGGTGTTCTGATTCTTCCAGATTGATTTTTGGAAGTTTATATGATTCAAGAAATTTGTCCATTTCATCTAGATTGTCTAATTTTTTGGCATAGAGTTCTTCATAATATTTTCTTACAATGCTTTGTATTTCTGTTGTATCAGTTGTTATTTCTCCACTGTCCTTTTTAATTTTATTTATTTGAAACCTCTCTTTTTTTCTTGGTGAGTCTAGTTAAAGGTTCATCAATCTTGTTTACCTTTTCAAAGAACCAGCTCCTGGTTTCATTGATCCTCTGTATTGTTTCCTTAGCCTCTATGTCATTTATTTCTGCTCTGATCTTTATTATTTCCTTCCTTCTACTTGTCCTGGGTTTTATTTGTTGTTGTTTTTCTATCTCCAGAGGATTTTGAAGTAGCCAGAGTTGAGAACCACAGGTGGGCAGCTGAGAGATTAGGATCTACCTGGAATCAAAGAGGAAGCCTGTAGCTGGCTGGCTCTCTCAACACCATACAGCTGACAGGTGTGGGGTCATGTGTTCCAGTCCAGGCTTTCTTTCTGATGACATCAGTCTTCTCTGAATGAAGTGGAAGTCAGCTAGTTGACAACTATTTCACCTGGGAAGGGATCAGAGCAGGCATTTGTCTGCTCCCATTCCAGAAAATCTAAAAAAAGCGGGAAATTATGCTAATTGTTCTGTTCTATTGTGCTGAGATTGGTCTGTTAGTGACCACATCCTTTCCAATCAAAGTAAGGTCCATAGAGCAGCAACTTCAACATCAGGATCCCAGGCTCTGCCCCAGACTTCCGGAACCAGGATCTGAACTGTAAGAAGACTTCCAAGTGTTTTTAATACAAGCAGAGGCTTGAGAAGCATGAGGCCATGCCACAGGGCAGCAGCAGAGGCTGGCCAATGTTTAGACTTTATGGGTCACATAGTCTCTCTCACTGTGACTCCTGGCACTGTAGCGTGGAAGCAGCCACAGACAACAGGTAAATGAAGAAGTGCCGGTGTTTATAGCAGCAGGTTGTGGCTGACTGGGCCCGTTGGCCAGTTTGCTGACTTCTTCACTAAATGCCATGAAGCAGGATATAATCACAGAACCTCACCACACTGAGAAACAAAAACTTAGGTAGTAGCTCTAGCAACGCTGCATTTTGTGACCTGAGACAAAGTCTTACTTAATCCCTCTGGGTCTCATCCGTTCATTGTGTGAAGCAGGGGTCCCCAAACTTTTTACACAGGGGGCCAGTTCCCTGCCCCTCAGACCGTGGGAGGGCCGGGCTATAAAAAAAGAACTATGAACAAATCCCTATGCACACTGCACACATCTTATTTTAAAGTAAAAATAAACAAAACGGGAACAAATACAATATTTAAAATAAAGAACAAGTGAATTTAAGTCAACAAACTGGCCAGTATTTCAATGGGAACTCTGGGTGCGGATGCATCCTGTGCTCCTCTCACTGACCACCAAAGAAAGAGGTGCCTCTTGCGGAAGTGTGGCGGGGGTGGATAAATGGCCTCAGGGGGCTGCATGTGGCCTGGCTGTAGCTTGGGGAACCCTGGTGTGAAGAAAGCCCTGGCTCTGAGAGCTGAGAATGATTCATGTATGTGTCTGGCACGTCGGCGGCGCTCAGTGAATGGCGGTTTCCTTTCTGCCTTCCAGCCGGCTTTGTGTACAAACTCAATGAATCTGGCTGTATTTTCACCAGGACACCAAAACACAGATAAGCCAAACACAATTCTGTCCAAAACAGCCTTTTAACTTGGCTTTGGAAAGTCCTCTTATTTGTACTCAATTTTGCGGAAGCCTAATCATATCAAACTCTCCAACATGTCTCATCAAATAATGATGCCAAACAAAAATCCAGCCCTGGAAGAGAGAGAGAAGTTCATCCGCTCCATCCCTCCCCACCTCGTCTCTTTTCTTCCCCTTTCTCTGCTTCTCATTCTCTCTGGAAGATGAAGGGCAACCTCTTTCTCTCAGTTCAGGTCTGTCTGACTCATAATTCCCCTAAGGGAGAGGAGAAAATGGAAAGTGAAAGGATTTTGCTTAAAAGACCTGAATTAGGGTTGGGGAAGAAGGCAGGGGCTCTAGTTTAAGGATGAGATTTTCAAATACTCTTAACAGAATACTTCCCCAGGAGAGGAGACTGCCCCGCGGAGCTTCCATCGTGCCTGGGACTGTCTACCAGGGAAGGACGGCAATTAAGGAGGAGGCGGTCTGGGAGCAGTGACATCTACTACAGTGCATAACCCTGGACTAACTATAAAGCAAGGGCCCATGCAGAAAACCGACTGCACCCTTTCCAAGCAGCTTGGAAATCAGCAAGAAGACATACTTCTCTTTTAGTTGTCATTACGTTGGGTGGGAGCAGGAATCGGATGGACAGATGAAGGGGCACAAAAGTAAACCTTGGGCAATACTGAGAGAGTGGTACAACGAGACAGGACCACATCATCTTAGAGGCATGTTCCGTGCCGTGCAGACAGCGTCTGCATGGAATCCCACAGATGATGCTTTCTGGTTACAGAGAGCTTAACATTTTCTGGGACATCTGATTTATTATAGGGTCACGCTAGTACAAGGGACCCTGGGAATTTCCACTTTGGGTAATAATTTTATGACCCTTCTTGTGCATTTCTCTCTAACTCATGTCCATCAAAGTGACCAAGAAAAATGTAAGAGATTCTTGCATTCCAAAAAGGGTTCTGCTCACATTTTGGAAATTTTCAGGGTAGGCAAATGGGTAAAGGAATGGTGAGCCCTTCCATGTGACCCTACCCAAAAGGAATATACACTGGAGATGCTGGATGCAAGTGACTAGCAGAATTATAAGCTAGAAGAGGTGTGGGTGGGAGGCAAGAGTGGGCTAGAAGAGCTAAAAGTTGACCTTGATTCAAGAAGTGCACCAGGTTAAAGGTGAAGGATCTCACTCTGAAGGTACACTTGGCGGGATGTCTTCCCGGGGATGGAGCAGAGGAGGTTAGGGGAAAGAAGTTGGCATCAGCGACTGTTGAGTTGCACAGGACACAAAGATTCTTCAGCATGGCTCTCACATTTTATTTGCTCTTGTATGTAAGAATAAACTAATGAAAATCACCAGTTGAAAAGACTTAGTGATTTGAAAGGAAGGGAAGAGAAGTAAGGAATTGAGGTAAATATGAACTTTGTAATCCATATTTTCAAGGAGATTTCAGATGGCATTGCAAGAAGAAAATAATATCCAATGTCAGGAAAGCATGGCTTTAGATAATAAACCCAACTGCCACATTTTAAACATCACTCTGGAGACAGTCACTGGCGAGGTGAATAATGAAGGAAACTGAGAAGCTGACAAAAACCAAGTACGGAACATTGTTCCAGAATTCTAGGAAAAGATGAAGGTAGTATAAGAATGAACAAAATGACAAGAGACTTTAAAAATGAATCCAGCACACAGAGATGTATAGCACAGGACGAAATTGGCACAAAGACAAGTAAAATCAAAGAAATCATTGAATAAAAGTTGCCCAAGTTGAAGAAAAATTTGAATCTTTTCCAGGAAATGGATTGTCAAGCATCAGATGACATTAATAATGAGAAAGAAAATCTTGCTTTTCAACAGAAAAGAAGGCACTGATAGAGAACAAAAGAGAAAAAAAAAAAGGATAAATCCAAATTTCTCATTTACTGGACCAAATCTTAAATTCCACGACATTTTGAAGGAGAGATTTGCATACCTTTTGAGGGAAAAGAATCCTATACTTGGCCATGCTATAATTTATGAACGAAATCATTAAGTTCTCTTAGAAATGCAAGGAATCTTACACTTGGTGAAAATGTTACTCAGCAAATAATTAAACTATGTAAAAGAAAATAATAAAACAACTAACTCAAGAAAAATGAAAATACGGTATAAAAGCACAAAGTGAGTTGAGAATATAATTTGAAGAGCTGGAGATATTTCCTGATTCTTAAACTTGTGTCCTCACAAAAACCTGCACACAAATGTTTATGGTCGCTTGATTCATTATTGCCAAACTTGGAAGCCACCAACAAGCATTCATTGATCAAGAAACTGTGGTCCAGCCAGATAATGGGATGTTACATAATGCTAAAAAAGAAGTGAACTGTCAAACTATGAGTGGACATGAAGGAACCTTAAATGCATACTGCTAACTGAAAGGAGACAATTCTAAAAGGTTACATACTGTAGTATTCCAACTCAATGACACTCTAGAAAAAGCAAAACTATGGAGGCGGTACAAAGACCAGCGGTCGCCACAGGTTGGGAGGAAGAGAGGGATGAACAGTCAGAGTACAGAGGGTACTTGGGGCAGAAAAACTGCTGAGCATGATATTATAATGGTGGACATGTGTTTTATGCATTTATCCAAACCCATAAAATGTACAACATCAAGAGTGAACTTGAATGTCAACGATGGACTTTGGGTGACTGTGATCAATTGTCATAAATGTACCACTCTGGTGGGGGGGGGGGCTAGTGAGAGAGGCTGAGAGTGTGGGGATCATGGATGGGAAATCTCTGTATTTTCCACTCAATTTTTCTGTGGTCTTAAAACTGCTCTACAAAACAAAGTCTGTATTTTAAAGAAAACTTCAAGCATCAACAAGTGAGCAGGAAAAAGCGTTTTTGAAGAGCAGGAACTATTTCCAAGAGCCTCTCTGCATTTATATCCCCGGCAGCTGCACTGCTAGGTCTTCAACTCCGAGCACGGTCACTGTGGCCAGAGGGCCAACACGGGTTATTTTGCTTTACGGGTTTGTTAATGTCAGCCATAGAACCTCAAGCACGTCATTGGACTTGTATCTTCTTTCCTTCCTGGGATTGTTGTAATGATAAAAAGAGCGCATGTCCTGAGAGAAGGTTCACTAAAGAGTCATTACTGTGATTTTGTCATTATTGAATATGTCCCAGGGGAATTTTATGGGTGGAAGAAGGGACATTTATTAAAGCAGGGAAGCGCCATGATGTTTTACATCTGCCACATGCATAGATAGATAGTCCACGCATCCCTGTCCTGTAGCTGGCTCATTAAAAATCCAGGGCATTTGTGGAAATGCCTTTCCACAGAAAAAGTGCCATAAATCAGATTTGATGGAAAAGTTAACTGTTCAGAATGAGAGTCACAGCTCTTCTGTCCTATTCTCCTGAACTGTTCATCATCGGTTTGTTCAAAGAAACAAAAGAGATGAGAAAGGGGTAGGGGGGAGAAAGAAAGAAAGAAAATGTTATAAATTCTTTTGGGCACAAATAACAAAAGGGTGCTTTTTTAGTATGAGCAGCGAAAACAACGTGCAGGAGTAAACACCAGTCCCCCGCAAAACATGGATTGTTCCTCCCTTAGTTAAGCCCTTTGCTGCCAGGGGAAATTGTTGTGTTGAGGTTGTGGGCTGTTCGAGAAGAACTGCAAAAATATTTACTAGTTAGCATGCTGCAGAATTGGCAGTTCTCGTTGATCGATTTTAAAAAAACAGCCATTTAAATACTCTGCTTTATAGTCATGACTATGGTTTGACAGTGTTGTTATGTGTGCTTCTGCATGACGCATCCCAGCTCAGCCTGGCACCCTGAGTGGGCAGCCTGCTCCTGGCGAGGTCCTAATTCAGCCTCAGCCTGTAACATCTTAAGATTTTGATCTCAGCATATTAGTACACATTCCCTTCCACTCGCATTCCTAAAATGAAATGAATGAGTTGGCAATATTCCAGCTAAAAATTCCCTCTGAGGAGAAAATCTATTTGTCAGTCATATAAACCTGACGTTCAATGTTTCCAAAAGCAAGTACAAATGCAAGGGTCAGCTCAAGAACAAAGAAGTGGCTGTCCTCCATGCACTGCTTTGGGAACACCCAGGCCGGTCGGGATCACGAAGTCCAGACTTCCCATCCCTTGTTTAAAAGTAACATCCTCTCCAAAGTATCCCTGAGCTGAAAAATTATGTAGCTTGATCCTTTCTGGGTGATAAGCTGGCTTTTAATGATTTCTAAATGAAAGGCTTTCCTGTAGTTGGCAGGAATGAGAAGACCTTGTGGCAGTCGAAGCGTGTTGAGAAATAAGGACTAGAATTAAGTAGATTCCCACTGTGTCTTCCCTCTCCCTTTTCTCCAATGAACGCAGGGCGAGTCTTGTCTTAGAAATTTATCTGAAGATTGTTGAGTGAAAAATAAATTAAGAAACAATAGAAATATTTCTACATATATGATTTGTGGTCAGTGATATCAATATGATAATAAGCAATGTTTATTGAGCATTTCCTGTGGACTGTCTCCTCTGACTTGCACGTCAGCCTTCCGAGCAAGGTCCTGTTAGCATCCTCACACATGACAGACAGGAAGCTTAGGAAACGGGAGGAGCTCTACTGGATGCTGTATGTTTACAAGCAGAGCTGTCTGAACTTTCCCTTTTATAATGCTACATTCGGTTCCTTACAATGTGTATGTGTGTGTCGTTATTATAATAAACTCTGAAACAATAGAGGTCTTTTGAGATATTTGCAAAAGCATCGATTTTCTTTTCTTTTCTTTTTAAAATTTGTATTGAATTTATTGGGGTGACACTGGTTAGCAACATTATGCAGGTTTCAGGTATACAATTCTATAATACATCATCTGTACCATGTATTGTGTGTTTAACTCCCAAAATGGTCTCCTTCCATCATCATCCCCACCCTTCCCCTCATCTACCTCCCCTCCCCTCCCCTCCCCCTTGGTAATCAGCACACTGTGTCTGTCAGTTCTCTTTTTCTTAATTTCTTCCCCTTTTTTATACAATCCCTTCACCCCCTACCCTCTGACAGCTGTCAGTCTGTTCTCTGTATCTATGAGTCTGTTACTATCCTGTTTGTTAGCTTATTTGTTCATTAGATTCCACATATAAATAAAATCATATGGTACTTGTCTTTCTGACTGACTTATTTCAGTTAACATAATACTCTCCAGGTCCATCCATGCTGTCTCAAAAGGTAAAATTTCCCTCTTTTCTCCAGCTGAATAGTATTCCATTGTGGAAAATGTAGCAAAGCTTTTATACCCACTCACCTACTGAGGGGCACTTGGGCTGCTTCCAGATCTTGGCTATTGTAAATAACACTGCGACGAATATAGGGGTGCATAATAGGGGGCAGTCATTTTTCTTGTCACAGGTTTATTCACTTAATAATTCTTTCCATTTCTGCTCCCTTCCAAAATGACGCTCCCTAACAATAAGATGCATGGTAGAAGTCTGGCCAGAATGCTCTATGTCTGAGAGTTTGGCTTTCCAGCGACAGCTCTCCATTGTCCCGGGCCTGGCTGTTTTCCTCTGTGACAGAGATTTGAATGAATCACTGGGAACTCTCCAGGGACGGAGGGTAGTGGCGGGCACATGCCAGCTGGGTTTTCAATCACAAAGCTGCCTCTGGGCTGCCTGCCTCCCCAGGGGAGCTGAAGTCCCTGTGCCGGTTCCCTAAGCTCATAATGACAGTGTTCTACAGGATCACTTTAGCGTGTCTTCAAAATGTTTCTTTGGAAGCTGATCTCTAGCTCAGCGGACACACTATATTTTGGCAGTCACATGTGGCTCCGTTTTAAACGGACATTCCTCCCTTCAATATGACTCTGCCATATTTTGTTCCCCCCTTGATGGAAACTCTATAAACACTGGGTGCTTCACAGTCAATCGCTCAGCTCTTCTCCCCACATTGCTGGGCACGTCCCCATTATGCAAAGAAGTGGGTCATGATTCTAGGGGTGCCAACTTGATTGTTTCATGGGGGAAAGTGTGTGGGGAGCGCACAGTGGGTATGCTTGGAGATCTGACAGCATGCGTGCCACATGCAGACTGGTGCCGTCTGACCACGTGACTGTCCCGATCACTGACACTCAGCCAGCCACAGAGATATATGGACATATGTGCCCCTCGTGGTGTGGGAGGGAAATGTTTTCGATACCAGAGTAAAAATGCTAGAGTGGACACCAGCATTGCATATCTACACTTCTACTGTTCATATTTCTCCTAAAATGTTGAGGAAAGGGTTAAAATCTCCAAATACAATTGTGCATTTGTCTACTCGTTTTCCAGTCTGCATTTTGAAGTTTTGCACCGCATAAAACTGGAAGCTAACTTTTCACCACAGGTCAGAAGTGTCTCGTGTGCAACTGCTGGCTTCCTGAGAGTGTGTTTGGATGCATTTGTGCTGCACACACCGGGTGTGGGCACCTGGACCTTTTATGGGTACTTGACAACATTTAAAATGCCTTCTGTAATTTTTGGTCCCTACTGGTTTTCTACTTTGAAAATAAATTTTAGTAATTTATATTTAAAAAAAAAAAACATTATCATTTTAATCTAGATTTTCAAATTTCTTTATAGATTTATCTGTAATAGCCTCCTATTAACTTTTTAAAGCCCTGTGCCCAATAATATATCTATTTCCTTTGTATCTCCAAGATATTATATTCATTTAAATTCTTTTAGCTTAATAATCACTGTTTTGTTAACACGTATTTTATAGGACAATGTATTTGCCAACTCTACTTTGTTTATTTTTAATTCATTAATATCTACTGTATTATTTTTTTTCTCTTTCCTTAAATGTAATCAGTTATTGGTTTTTGAGTTTCTTGAACTAAGACTTAGTTAATTTATATTTATTTTCAATTATAATTTTATCATTATTAAAATGTAGGAATTATTATATGGTAACATTTTGTTATGTAGTATCATTAGTCTCTTAGGAAAACAACTTTAAATATTCCACATGGTTAAAATATTGATTTAATTGTATTTTGGTCAAACGAGACGTCTATATGGCTTACTTTGAAGAAGCTATTAAGGTTTTAATTGTGGCTCATAAATAATTTAAAGGATTCATTCTCTTCTTATAAAATAAGATCTTTGATATAAGTATACTGAAGCCTTAGAAATATGAAGTTATAAAATAATCTTGCTTGATATTTTCTATTTGATCTTTTACAACCTGGAAAATATCATTTAAATTTTGTAACTCTGTTATTTTAGTAATATTTTTTGAGACAAATAGAAACTTCCATGTCATACAAACCATTATGTGAAAGCAGCAACTGTCTTAGGCATTTGATCTCCGTGAGAACAAGCAGTCCCTCCATGCGGGGACAGACTGCCAGATGCCTCAGGCAGGGAGAACACTACTTCAATATTGACTATCTTCTCTCCTATGTCTTACTTATTTTTAAACAAGTTGTATTACTATCCAACTAGATATCTACCAAGAAAGATGTCTATGCTCTAAGATATAATTAATTTATTTCAAATAGTATTGATAAAAAAGTAATTGCAACACAAACCAGCACCCTAAGTTTGAAGGTTCCAAGAATTCACACTTGATTTGAGCATACTTGTGTAAATGACCCATCTTTCTTAACAAAGACTTTTTAAAATAAAATGCACATTCAGAAGGCAGACTCATGAGTGTAAACACACTATTGCAAATAGCAACCACAGCCTCATTCTGTGTATGGATATCAGAAAAAGGACAGATGGGTCACCCCACCCCTGGCAACCCCTGCACCCCTTACAAGGCATTTTGTTTGACTCTGACAGGCACGAATAGAACCAATTTTACCTTTGCCTGTTCTGTGAATGCTTTCTTTGATAAGAAACTAAAATTCAGTTGGAGCAATACAGAAAAAAGCCAATTCTAGGTCTTTTTAAATAGTCAAGTGAATGGAGAAAATGGACGGCTATGGATGTGTTTGCTGGTCGTGCAGCCCTTGGCTTGGATGCAAGGGCATTTTATGTATCTTGGTGAATGGTTCCTGCACTGAATAGGAACAGGACTGGCACAAGACTCTTTCACCAAACTGTACAATGTTAGACCAACTATGAATACGAGAGATCATCTGAAATGGATCAGTTAATTGCAAGAGATAGATGGTATACCTAAAATAAAATAATTCCAGCAGAGGTTTTAAAAGGCAGCAATTACAAAGGCATGGGAAATAGGTAGGGAAACGAGGAAGGATGACACAGTGCCCTGGGAGCAGTAGTGAGACGCACTTCACTACCACCAAGCCTGAGGAGATAAAGGGGAGTAGTATTTTCCTGCATGGTAAGGGAGACTTATATGGATGGCACCAGCTTGAGAAGAGTTGTGAACTCAGTGGAGGGACATTGGCCAGATTAATAGCAGTATAGAGATGGAGGTGATGTTGGGGGAAGGGAGGAAAGCAAGCAGGAAGGAAAGAAAAATGTTCAACATCATCAGTCATTAAGGAAATCAAAACCAGAATGTTATACCACTCTGTACTTATTCGAATGACTAAAATTGAAAAGACCAATTATACTAAGCAATGGCAAGAATGTCAAGGAACTGGAATGATCATTCCATTGCCAGGTGTTTTCCTAAGAGAAATAAAAGTGTACAGCCATACAAAGACTTCTGTGAAATGCATACAACAGCCTTATTTGTAATGGCCTAAACTGAAAACAAATCAGATGTTTACTACAAGTGAATAGGAAACAAAATGTGGTAGTCCATGTAGTGGACTACTATTCAGCAATAAAATACAATGAACTACTGATACATACAACAGAGATGAATCTTAAAATAATACACCCGAGGGAAACAAAACAGACAAAACATTTGCATGGTTTATGATTTTATACATATAAAATTCTAGGGAATGCAAACTAAACAGCAATACATTAGAAAGTAAATCGTTGATTTCCTGAGGAATGGGTTGCCCAGATATGGCCAGAAGAGATGGATTTCAATAGGGCACAAAGGAACTCTGGGCTAATATGTATCTTATCTCAACTGCACTGATGGTTTTATGAGTACATATTCTAAATGTTAGAACTTATCTAAGTGTACACTTTAAACCTGTGCAGTTTACTGTACAATTATACCCAAATAACGAAACCCAGAATGCCGACATTCTGGGAGGGAGCATGAATTTCTTTAAATATTGATTCAACAAGAAATAACTGTGGCAATGTTTAATGTCATTTAAAATAATTTCCCCCTTTCTTTTAGAAGGATCTTCTAGAATCTAATCTTTCTATTGTTAAAACATATAACTGAAACTCAACAAATACTTTAGTTTTAAATCGACTTCTTTTCCTTATTTAATTCATGTAAAAATAAATTTCAGAACTCCTATCAAAAATGTTTTACTATATAAAGTACCATCCCATTGTTCTGAAAATTATTTTTCTGACAAGTTACCTAATCATTATCTTTCTCAGTGGTGGAGTTTGGGTGACTTTTTTTTTTAATTCTCATCCTTATACATTTTTAAATGATTGAATTTTAACTAAGTGAATGGGACATTTCTACAAAGACAATAAAGAAGAAAGTTTTAATAAAGAAACTTTCACAAAGCGTGAGAAATGTATTATAACCGAAGATTACTCAGGGGAGATGTCATTTTAGCAGAGAAAATTCAGAAGTCAATCTTCACCAGGGAGAGCATGGGGGCTGGCTGGCTGCTCACTGGTCTTTACTGCTGTCACTCAGTGCTGCCCTTGAACAAGGTCCCGCCTTAGAGAGAATGGTCATGACCACAAAACAATAACAGACCGCGTGCTTGGTGCAACCGAAACAGGACCACTTAGTGATTTCATTCTCAATTCCAATAAAATTCAGGCAGATACAAAGGTAAACTATTCAAATGAGCGGTACAAGGATTAGAGAAACATTAAGAGTAGAGTTTTGGACCCTCACTGGAGAAAGTTAAGCCCAGGGAAGAATGAAAGAGGCAGAAACCGGAAGAGAAATGAACTCACAAACCTTGTAAGCTCATCCCTCAATGTGTTCCATCCTTACTTGTCAACCTCTAGTTTCTGAGAACCTGGCACTGTGTTGGGTACGTAGGGCAATCAGGGTAGACCTATTTTCTGCCCATTTGCCACTTTGATGTAGTGGGGAAAAAAAAGAGAATATAATCAAGGAAATAATAGAAAATTGTGGCCAGTGCTTTAAAGAAAACAAATGAAGAGTTGTGATGAAAAACAAAACAAAAAGGTTGTCAGCGAAGGCCTGGCTGGGACAAGGTCATCGTTGGAGAGGAGGACTATCAGATGAGAAGGAGTGAACCATGCAGAAAGGGTGTATTTCAGGGCCGTCCTTGCCGAATGTGCAAAGACTCCCAGGTGGGAAGGGGTTCAGCGAACTCAAGGACGTGACACGGGGCCAGCATGGCTGAATGGTTGTGAGGAGGGCGTCCATGACAGCCCAGACCAGTGGGAGCACTCCAGGTAAACCTGTGGGCATCAGGTCCTCCACACATGCTGTCTTGTCCTAGAGGACCTTTCCCCAAAGGTTACCGTAGTGAATGACATGACGACTCTCCAAAAGATAGTCCCACCGGAACCTGAAAATCTGACCTCATTTGAAAGCCAGGGTCTTTGCAGATATAATCAAGTTAAGTATCTTGAGATAAAATTATTCCGGATTAGGGTGGGTGGGCCTTCAACTCAATGAGGAGTGTCCTCCGAAAAGAAGAGGAAAGAACACAGAGAAGATCACGTGAAGATGGAAGAAGGTTTCCGAGTTACGCTGCTCCAAGCCCGGGAAGGCCTGGGACTACCAGAAGATGGAAGAAAAACGAAAGGATTCTCTCCTATAATTTCCAGAGGGAGTGTGACCTTGCTGACCCCTTGATGTTGGACCTCTGGCATCCAAAACTATGAGAAAATACAGTTTTGCTGTTTTAAGTCACCCCGTTGTTAGTGATCTGTTATGGAAGCCCTAGGAAAGAAATACACTTGCCAATGTCTCTTCATCTTCCTTTCTTTCTCAGAATGACCTGGGAGGGCCAGGTGAAAAGGAAGGGACAGCAGGGTAGAACAAGAGGGTTGGCTGAACTCACCCACCCATCATGAGACACTAGCATTGTCCCAAAGGCACAGCCAATGCTGCCTGGCTCGAGTTGTAAAATCCTCCTGACTGCTGTAGGATTTCAGAGATACTCTTGTAGGTACCTGACTCTTCAAGAGACTCTTTTATTTTGATGCTCTGATTTCCTGGCTTTCCTTTTGGCCATCGTTTCAATACCGCATTTAATCCCTCAGGACACGGGTTTTCCTTACGCATGGTGTCATTCCGTGTTATACATCTGCCCGGCCCCCACAGGAGGCGGTCCACCTTTGACTTCCGGCTCCTCTACCCACACGTCCCAGAAGAATAAGGGTTTCCGCTTAGGATCTGAGAGCAGAGTTTTCCACTCGAGTTCTCTTAAGTGGCATCTCCACCCGCAGGGATCAGGACTCACTTGAATGCAGCCGTAAACCATTCTAGCTGAAATCCTCTTGTTCTGAGCTGGCTGGCCTGGGGGAGCCCCGGGCCCCCCTGGGAACCCATCAGAAGTGCTCCCCTCCACAGAGACAGGAAAGGACGTCAGAGGCGTCTTCTCGGGGAAGCAGGGCAGCTAGAGTGGGGTACCCCAACCCCTCCCTCCCCTTCACATAAAAACAGGAAGTAAGCTTGCAAGAAGCCACAGAGACAGACAAAACCCAGTTCTGTCCCGCCCAGCCCAGCCAGGAGCCCTGACTGAAGAATAACCCGCAGCCCATTATAATGCCATGATAATATCATTAGCATTGATAATAGAGCAGCACCAATAATGTGCCAATGCCATGACATTTCTGATCAAGATCAAATAAGGAAAAAAAATCCCTCCTCCTGCTGGGAAGGAAGGACTTTGTGAAGGAGGAAATTATGCCCCAGGTAGACACAGTTTCAGTGCTCGGCCCCCACTGGATGGCAAGAGATATGTTTGCATTTGGGTGTTACCTGCCTGAATTATGCTAATATTTCTTTGTATTAGAATGTAAGATTTCTTGAGAAGCATCTTCAGGGCCAGTTCCTTAATGATAAATATCCCTAAGGAAAATGGTGAAGGCTGTTCTTCCTCCCTAAGCAACTGCAGTGGAGAGGTGACCATCCCCGGGAGAGTTTGGATTCACCTCCTGATCCCAGAGCTTCCCTCTGGCTCAAGTCCAAGTTCCAGGGGAATTTTTCAGAGAGCAGAGCATACAGGCTCCTGCCATCTCCATCAACGACACTGACTGGACCCTTAGAGGGTGACAAGTTTCTCTCTCTCTCTTTTTATTTTTAATAAAAGCCACTTTCATTTTTTCCAATTGCTTCACATAAAATGGGGGACAGTAGGATCAGCCAAAATAGGATGATGTTGGGTACGGAATGACAAGATAAGCCAAATGGGCTCTCTCTTGAGAGGATGAACATGACAAAGAGAAAGCTCACATGTCTCGTCCCTCATGATCCCCCCGCCCCCAGGGAATGTCCACAGCATCCTACCCACCCCTCCAAACAAAGGTGTACCGCCTCCAACCACAATCGCTCCTTTACCTGCCTGTTCAACACATCTCAAGTCCTCAATCATTATTTTTAATGTTTTTCCTTTTCTGTCAATAATGGAGCTACATTCCCCAGCCCAGCTCATCTGTGTATGGCTGAGTGAACAGTTCCTGGGAAGAGGAGGAAAGTGGAGATTGTGTTCTGAGTCCCGGTGCCTTCCCCACGCTCTCTTTACCGGCCTGTCCGCTGGACACTTACGATGACGAGGCCCAAGCGGGCTCCTGAACACCCAGTCGGCAAAAGCCGCCTGCCATGCAGAAAGACTCACTTCCCCTTTTACTGCTGTTTGTTAAGGTTACCCAGCCTGCTCACACTCATGACATTATAAACACGGGTTGAAGATGAAATCTGTAACAAACAGTCGTCTTTGTCACCAGCAAGGGGTCACCTCCATGGAACTTGGTCACGCTGCTGGAATTCTAACCCACAACCCTGTAAATCAGCCTTCATTGGATCCAGGTCAAAGACCATGGGAAATTTAGCCTGACCTGTGGTGGTGCAGTGGATAAAGCGTCGACCTGGGAACACTGAGGTCGCCAGTTCAAAACCCTGCACTGGTTCGGTCAAGGCACATATGGGAGTTGATGCTTCCAGCTCCTCCCCCCTTTCTCTCTCTCTCTCCTTCTCTCTCCCACTCTGTGTCTCCTCTCTAAAATGAATAAAATAAAAAGAAATTTTAAAAAAAATTAAAATAAAAAAAAAATGACCATGGGAAATTGAATTTCACCGAAGTTGACAAAGAAACTGTTAAAGTATTTTACGTAGGGAAGCGACATGATTGGAGTCACGTTTTAGAGTGACCAAGAGTGCAGGCATGGAAGCGGGGTGCCCCAGTGGAATATGGTTGCAGGGTCAGGTTCCTGGCAGCGTAGACAGAAAGTGGCGGGTGGGCAACGGGCACCCCAGATTGAGTGGAGACAGTTCAGAGCCAGGTGGAGACCGAGAGACCGCTTAGGACACTGAGAATCAGCTAGAGAAGCAGGAGGAGAACACCAGGTGTCTTGTGCAAGGAAGGGGGCCAGGGAGAGACCTTCCGGGAGGGGGTTGTACTGTACATAAAGCCATATAAGGGCACATAGGGCAAATGACCTAAGCAGGAAACGGTGGTCTCTGAGTCAGGGAAAAGCACACCGTGGGGCCATGGGGTCGTGGGGTCGTGGGGCAGGGTGGCAGCAGCTAACCCGCATTATTAAACTCGAGGAATGGATGTAGCACAAGGACGTAGAGACGGAAATTTTAGAACACTCTTTCAAGGGGGGTTGGCCAGGACAGGAGAGAGAGGGAAGTAGGCAGAGAAAAACGGGTTGAAAGAGGGTGTTTGTTGTTGTCATTATTTTGTTTTAAATGGGAGAGGACTGTCTAAATGCCGTTGGGGGGAAACATTCAACGAGAACAGAGAAAAATGATGGAGAAAGTCCCCAAGGGGACGCAGGGGAGGTGGAAAAATTAACTGTTGGCAAGAAGAGGAACCTCTCATTGTAAAAAATGAAAGGGGAAAAAGACGTACAAATGGAATTAATTTATGTTTGGCAGATTAAATGTAAATGGATAATGGAAGCAAGGAAATTTATGTTTTCTGCTGAAAAGGAAAGAGAAAACATCTATTAAGCCTATTAAGGTTTCTATTAGTTGAGGAAAAAACAAAATGGCCACAAGATAAGGGTAATTCAGTGAAGAAATACGCATGAAAACGAGCCAGGCAGGATCCAGGATTTTAAGAAACTGCATTGATTGCATAATCTTGTTCAAAACATGAGTTGGGAAATTGTGATATTGGGGTTTTGCATTCTGGTTCTAGTATTTAATAACTGTAAGAGCCTGCATGCTTTTCATGACTTTCTAAGAGTCAAACTCCTGGCACATGCAAGGGGATTATACACACACACACACACACACACACACACACACACACACACAAACAACAACAACAAAAAACGACTGGCCTGACTGGCAGTGGCGCAATGGATAGAGCGTCGGACTGGGATGTGGAGGACCCAGGTTCGAGACCCCAAGCTCGCCAGCTTGAGCACGGGCCCATCTCGCTTGAGCAAAAGTTCGCCAGCTTGGACCCAAGGTTGCTGGCTCCAGCAAGGGGTTACTCGGTCTGCTGAAGGCTCGCGGTCAACGCACATGTGAGAAAGCAATCAATGAACAACTAAGGTGTCACACGGCAACGAAAAACTGATGATTGATGCTTCTCATCTCTCTCCATTCCTGTCTGTCCCTCTCTATCCCTCTCTCTGACTCTCTCTCTGTCCCTGTTAAAAAGAAAAAAAAGACTGTAGGGGGTAACCCATGATTAGTCATCAAAAGACTTTTAGCATAGTCATTCTCACTTGTCCAAATCATGTAAGAACCTATGATCTTCGTGAAACAAGCACAGAAATGCAAGAATTGCGCGTAATGATGGCGACATAATGGGATGACTTCCCGGAAGAGTCAGGAAATAAGCAGAGATCCCAATAGTAAGAAAGCTGGTGAAGATGGAGGACAGATAGGAGTAACTGAGGCTTGAGAATGGACTCTCCGCTCCAGAGGGACAGAAGCCACCCTCGAAGACACACACCCATTCTTCTGCGACCCTGATGCTTTCACACGCTCCACCCGCCGGCCTGTAAACTACCCGCTTTTGCTAGACAGTGCAGGATTCTAGTCCTTCACTTCTGCGATGTTAAATCTGGTTGTGGTCAGCTCACAGGCACGTGACAGCAAATTTTGCTCGTGCATTTTTCAACTTTTAAGATCAGAATAGTTTTTATCTTTAACAATGTTTTATTTTTATCTCTAATCAAACGTATTAGGGTGACACGGGTTGAGAAAATTGTCCAGATGTCAGGGGCCCAATTCTATAATACATCTTCTGTACACCATACCGCGTGTTGGCCCACCCCAAGTCAAGTCTCTGTTCATCACCATTTATTTCTCTAGAACCTCCTCCTCCTCCACCTTCCCCACAGTTACCATGCTATTAACAGCATTTTAATTTATTACACAATTATGTCTCAGACACATTTAAGTATCACTAGTCATTTGCACAAATAAACGAAACCAAAAATAAAGCTGGCAGAATGGCAAAAACTGATGTCATCATCATTTTCCTAATCCCTTTTACTTCAGGAGTATTTTAAATTTAATTGCTTAATGATCGAGATTATAATTATCTACAGTGTGTAATTACCAATACTCATTATTGATATTAACAGCTTAATGCTTGAACTTTCTTTTCCGTTAATAGAAGCACAGCAGTTTTCCCATTAATATTAAGCATAAAATGTATGTGTGTTTTTGCCCAGTGGCTAAAATTTTAGGTGGGAGCTTGTGACACTTTATGGCAGGGGCTAAATGTATCAGAATGCTCTGATGACCTGGAGACATCTGTATGAAATTGAAACAGCTCCCACCACGCAGACAAGATCAATGACAAGGAACGCACGCTAGAATTCATCCTGGAAATCTTTCTAATTATAAAGATAAAGGAAAATCCTCAGAAGTGTCAAGGTTTGAGGGGACGGTAATAAATCAAACCTCACCCCCGATTCCCACTGCTAGTTTGAGAATTCAGACAGAGTCGTCAGATGGACGGAGAATGCAAGAGTTCTACTGCCGAAAATGCTGACTGGGAAATGCAGCTCAGAGATGGTGCCCAAGGGACACCCTGAACCGTCTATTCCAGTCACTGCCACTTGTAGAATAAAAATTAAACTTGCCAACCTGGTCACCAACAGAGCTGGATGACCTCACGGTTCCCCAACTGAGCTAGATGCTTTTACACACGGCAGAGGGAGAGAACCAGAATCCTCCAGGTGGCAGAAGCCGCCCGTTGGGTACCTCAGTGCTCTTGCACATAACCCCTCTTTTCAGAAGACTAGCTTGGATCTCCTCCATGCAGCTCAGGGCTTCCACAGGGAGAAAGCAGAAACTGCCAGTCTTCCTAGAGGTTAGCCTCAACACTGGCACATCACTTCCGCCATATCTTATTGTTCAGTGCATTCAGGCTAGCCCAGAATCAAGAGAGCGGAGGAGTAGCTGCCTCTGTTCCAGGGAGAACGGGCACACGAGTCCAGGGAGGGGAGTGATGGATGGCGGTGGAGCTCACACACTCTCTCAGGCATCTGAGCTGCCCCCATGGATGCTTCTGTGTTCCAACTTCAAGCCCATCTGCCTGATCTGCGTGTTTCCACTGAGTAATGTTGCCCTAGGCTCCGAGTGTGAAAGAGAGCCCTGGTGTGCACAGGACTAATAAAGTCCTCCCCTGCTGTGAGCTTTTACTGCCCTGCAACTTAGAGAGTAACATAGGAAGCTTGTTATGCTCTGCCTCATCAATGAAAAATGAGTTTCACAAAAGGTGATTCAGTATAGTCCAAAGATTTATTTGTAGTGAGAGCTTCAAATTCTTAATGTTTAAAATAAGCATGTGAGTTTGAAAGGTGGTAGGAAAATTACCTTACTCTATGTTACAAGTTCTTCATTTCTACATTAAAAAATAAATGTATTTTCACCTGACCAGGTGGTGGTGCAGTGGATAGAGCATCGGACTGGGATGCGGAGGACCCAGGTTCGAGACCCCGAGGTTGCCAGCATGAGCACGGGCCCATCTGACTTGAGCAAAAAGCTCGCCAGCTTGGACCCAAGGTCGCTGGCTCCAGCAAGGGGTTTCTCGGTCGGCTGAAGACCCGTGGTCAAGGCACATGTGAGAAAGCAATCCATGAACAGCTAAGGTGTTGCAACGACAACGAGAAACTAATGATTGATTCTTCTCACCTCTCTCCATTCCTGTCTGTCTGTCCCTATCTCTCTCTCTCTCTGACTCTCTCTTTCTGTCTCAGTTTAAATAAAAAAGCATTTTCTCATAGACTTGAAACTCAAGACAGTTCTCCGAGATAGAGATGTGAGATGTGTTCGTCCCGGAATAGAAATTTAGGTTTTCTCCCTTTAAAGTAGAATGTTTTGTTTGTAAAAATAATAAACGTTCGCCTGACCTGTGGTGGGGCAGTGGATAAAGCGTCAACCTGGGAACACTGAGGTCGCCAGTTCAAAACCCTGCACTGGTCTGGTCAAGGCACATACGGGAGTTGATGCTTCCAGCTCCTCCCTCCTTTCTCTCTCTCTCTCTCTCTCTCTCTCTCTCTCTCTCTCTCTCTCTGTGTCTCCTCTCTAAAATGAATAAATAAAAAAATTTTTAAAAAAAGTAAGAAAATAATAAACGTTCTTGCAGCAAATGTGACTATACAAAATGCTTTAAGAATTAGAAAAAGCAGTTCTCCATAAAAATGCATGTCAGAGATAAGCATTGTTACTTTTATGATTTAGCTTCTAATGTACTCTCCTGGTTACCAGCAAACGAAAGCTCTGAAAACCTTCAAACGCACATATGTTGTTTTTCAGTTGTAATCACACCATAAAATAATATCTAGGGATAGGTTTATTTTCCCCCGTCATTAAACACTCTTCGAAGACTCTACAAAAACAATTTGTAAGTAATAGGTTTTAAAACTTGACTATATAAACTGATACACCATAGCAATTATGGAAGTTACAGAGAAGTGATAAAGAATTATTTTAAAATTCTCTAGATACGCACTCCCCACAGCAAACAATTGATATATATTTGCTGTTTTTCCTTCCAGAAATACAGGTCAAGTTATTGAAATTGGCATACACATATCTATATGGCTTTCTCTTTATATGTGTGTGTATTGTTAGCATATATATATATATTATGCATTATATATTTACAAAATTATGATTGTAGTCTACACTGTTTTGTAATGTTTACTTTGTGTTCACTGAACAACATACAGTGAGTATTTGCCCATGTTTTGTCTTCCACAATGCCATCTCATCCAACATGTTACTATGAAAAACTTCAAACATTCAGAAAGGTACGGTTGTGCATTGTACACTCAAGTGCCTACCGCCTAGAGCCGTGATGGCGAACCTATGACATGCGTGTCAGCACTGACACGTGTAGCCATTTTCGATGACACGTGGCCGCATACCAGAGAAGTATGGGGCCGCATGCCGAGAAGGACGTTTCATCCTCAGCTCCTGCACGGCCAGGGGCAGTAGCCGAGGATAAAACATTTGCTGTAGTGTAGACACTCTGTGCTGGAGGTCTGGAGACCAAAACAACAAAACTCCGGCACAGAGCGTCTAGTTCTGGGACTTCCGGTTAGGCCGTTTTTCTCAGAGTGACACACCACCCGAGGTATGCTCGGTTCTTTGGCAACTTTTGACACACCAAGCTCAAAAGATTGCCCGTCACTGGTCTAGAGTCTACAATCGATGACACCGGTTCTCCTTACTCTTTGTCTGAGGGTAATTTCTGGAAGCTTCTCTGGCACTTCCAACCCGTTGTGCCATGGGGATGGGGGGTGCAGACAGGAAATGCCCTCAGGTGGCACAGGACCTCTCACTAAGTGATGCTGGGGTACAGGAGGGGTCAGGGCAGGGCACTGGCAGGGTCAGTTACAGAAAGGAACTCCACAGGGTTACCTCGCCCACCGTCGGTGCCCTCCTCCGCGGGGCTCTCGGGAGCCTGTCTGCGTGGGCTTAGCTCCCTCACTTTTCTAGGCAGTCTCGGGGGCAAGGGTGCCTGGTTTCCACACCCTGACCCCCAGCACCCACGGCACTGCAGAGAACCTCTCTGTCCTTAGTCTCAGCCTCCACACACACACTCAGCACCCCAAACACTCTTGCTATGTGAGAAGGTAATGACCCACTAAAACAAAGTACAGACATTTACACGAAGAAATACACAGACTGAACATGAAAACGTCAGTGGCTTAGGGGAAAACTCTGCACGCAGATCCTATAAGACATCGTCCCGGTGCCTCCGGTCTAAGTGGCGCTTGGAACGAGATGGAAACAGGGGCCCGAGCCGTCTCCTGTGGCAGTCACTTGTCACCAAGCGTACCCGAGGGACTCCGGAAGGAGCTATGCTGTTTCCCGGGCAATGAGAGTCCACACACTCTCACCGAGCAACAACACGACCTGGACCTTGACCTCTTCAGTCTTAACTCCCCTTTCTCAAAGGGAGGGTACAGCAGAGAACATTAAGTTTCCCCTTGAGAAAAACAAGTAATAGTGGATATTTAGAAATCACTTTCGACAGCACTGTCCCTGATATTGTTGCATTCATGTGTCACCACTGTGAAGGTACCAACATGCTCAGTCACGCCACATGTCGGAGATCAGAGCCCACAGGCTCAGACAGGTGCTCAGACCGTGGTCTTCTGACACCCAGCCTCCTGCTCCACCCACTTCACCACCCTCCCCTCTGCTCACAAGCAACCAGAAAACCGGGCAAGACAAGGGGCTGAGCCAACAGCAGGCAAAGAAGACGTACTAAGAAACCACTCACTTGACAGCTTTGCTCTGTGTACAACAAGGTGTCTAGGAAATGCCCATTGCCTTCAAGGACTTTAAGAAGTCTGAGCTTTGCCCTGGCCAGTTGCTCAGTGGTAGAGCATCAGCCCAGCATGTGGAAGTTTCCAGGCCAGGGCACATAGGAGAAGTGCCCATCTGCTTCTCCACCCTTCCCCTTCTCCTTCCTCTCTGTCTCTCTCTTCCCCTCCCACAGCCAAGGCTCCACTGGAGCAAAGCTGGCCCGGGGAACTGAGGACCGCTCCATGGCCTCCGCCTCAGGCACTAGAATGGCTCCAGCCGCAATGGAGCAACGCCCCAGATGGGCAGAGCATCGCCCCCTGGTGGGCATGGTGGGTGGATCCTGGTCAGGTACATGGGGAAGTCTGTCTGACTGCCTTCCTGCTTTCAGAAAAATAAAAAAATAAATAAATAAATAAAAATAAGTCCGAGCTTCCCCCTTTGCCTCGTACAACCCCCTGCAAGTTGAAAGCCATTTGGATGAAATGATTGAAAGGCACTATGTCAGGGTCCCTCAACTCTCATTCTGCTCAAATGGAATTAGGAGGTAACTGCCCACCAGAGAAACTTTAGACAAAGTAATGAGGCAGAGCCCATTAACTAGCAGGGCATTTGTTTACCTCAGTCCAGTTCTGGCTCTCTGAGGACCGCCTGGTCCGCCTTTGGGGCACAGAACAACTCCAATAATTTATAGTAATAAAAATGAAAAATCATTGCACAAGAATGAAGTAAATGAGTTCTGTGCAACCAAGATGAAAAGACTTTCCCCCTCCCACAAAGCCCTCATATCAAAGGAAAGAACAAAATCAGGACATTATAAATGGTTAGGCTAAGATCTGGATTTGACTCAGACACCTCTCGTTGCGCCAGCCTCTACTTCTTATATAGAGTTCCAAGGAGGTCTATGAAAATGTTTGTCTAGAAGAACCAGGGGTGTTACCATATTTGACCAGATACATTTTGTGTCATTTTTCTTTAACTGTTAGTACAGGTATTATCTCCATCGCAGTGAACCATCTTGTTTTGGACCTTAATTGGCTTTTGAAAGATTAAAAGCTCCCACTTGAGTCTCTGGCACTCAGCAGTTATTCCTCCCAAGTGAGTGGAAAAAAAAAAAAATAGAGAAGCAGAGACAGGTAGAAATTCTAAAATTCTTCCCCCAAATGAAGCAAATACAGAAACTGAGGTTTCAGCAGAGTTTAAAAATCCCTCCCTAACATACTTAGATCCCCCTGTTTATGTCCCCTGATCTTAATTAAGCAAGTCCTTGAAATTCTCAAGCCTGCATAATCATCCACAAATGAAATTCTAGGAAGTATATGGTAAATCAAGGTAAGTAATCGCCATGATTTCTCTTAGGGGCTGAACTTCCTCTTTCATTGAGCTCTGGGATTCTGTTCTGAATGCACAGCCTCAAGCCCAGCACCTGCTGGAACTCCTGGGCAACATAAAGCACTGAGATAAAATCTAATACTATTTCACGGGGTGATTGGGCCCCCGTGGGCATATGCGGTCACGTAGCCTTGTTTCCCCACCTGTGAAATGGGCCCATGGTGCGGATATTTCATGTGGCACATATTGGGCTTCCCGTTCCGCCTCTCCCTTCCTGACGTTGCTCGTCCACCTCCCTTGCACATTGCCAGCTACACCTGTACGTTAATAGCAGCTGTGCCGCCCGGCACGGCTCCTCAATGAGTCCCAGTGAGTCACACGAAGCCGGAGTGGGAGAAAAAAAACGTGGAGCTCGCCCCGTCAAGCCCCTTCCTTTCTTAACACCAGGAAACCAAGCCTCTGAAAGTTAAGTAATTTCCCCAAGGTGTCACTACTTGTTTTGACAGCAGCTCGATCCTGATTTCAGATGCGACACTGCGCTGTTCCCTCACACACCGCTGCTTCCGAATATTTCTAGTAACGGGACTCTTTCTGCAGACGACGTATGATGAGGAAGGCAATAAGAGGATAAGTTCCCAGCCGAGATGGGGCTGCTGGCCCTCATTCTGGGCCTTCCCCTCACCCCCTGCCCTGAAGAATGGCCACAAGACCTCTGGGGAGGCTGGGGAAGAGAACATTTCACCACTGGGAAGGTAAAGACACAGAACAGCCGAAAGAGATCCACTAGTCCCAGCGGGCAGCTTGGATGCACACTGACGGGCCCCCTCTGCCACCCCCAGGGGGCATCAGCACAGTATGTCAACCACATGACCACGTTTGTAGGGCTGCAGGTAGAAAGGTATGAGCACCCGGCATTTCCCCATCCAGAAAGTTGTAGGAATGAGAATTCCCAGACACTGCCCAAGAGATTGCTCACGTATGGTCATGGGTCAATCACAATGTCAACGTCCTTTGAAAGAAACCACATAGAAATACAGAGTTATGGTGCCGATTACTTCTGCTGAGTAGAATAAACTCAATGTGAAAAAATAAAAACTTGGGTCAAAATTCAACACAGTGGGAAAGGGAGGATTAGTGATCCATGGGAAATGGCAGACATTTGAAAAAAAAATAAAAGTTTGAGATAAATATATATGTAAATATTTGAAATAAGGTTTCAAATGAGAGAGAGAGAGAGAGAGAGAGAGAGAGAGATAGTGTGTGTGTTTGGAGGTGGTTCTGGAAAGCAATGTGTAAGCAAAATATACTTATTATAAGAATCATGTTTTAAAAAATGCAATTAAATACACAAAAACCCCAAGACACTTCTCCATCCCAAAAAGCTGAAACAATGTGATTTTCATTCACATCACAACTCTCAGTGGGAAGGGTAAATATAAGAAAGAAACAGTTTGGAACATCTGAAAAGGGATAAGACAATAGACTTGACAGGGTGAAGCTTTCCGCTTCTGGTCAACTAGGGGTGTGGCTGCCCACTTGGGGTTCTGGAAGACCTGCTCTCACCCTTATTTTAGCCCCTGCCCAAGCACCCTGCTCTGCTTCCTGGTGTACCCTCACCAGAATGCTGGCGGGCAATGCATAATTTGCCTCCATCGGGCTCAGGAATTAATTAGGACAACCCCAAGGTCATTCGGTTCCTGAGGCTAAAAATTTGCTGTTTTATTTCCCATGCCAAATTATGTCCAGTCAGCATATCAGAAGTTCTGCAATAAAAACGAACGAATAAACTGCCAACCAGATATAGACGTCCCAAATTTCATTATTCAAACGTCTCCCTTAATCAAATTTCAGTTCAAAGACTAACAACACCCTTGCTTGTTAAAGCCCACAATTTATTCTTTTTCATTTCGTTTTCAGCTTCCAGCTGAACTCCCCCAGCCGTGTAGTGGGCGAGCCACCCACGCGTGGACCTGCCTTCCCACCGAGGGGTTGGAGAGCCGCCCACTGGTGGACCTGCAGTGGGGTGGAAAGGCCACCCACGGGCAACCCACAAGCCACCCACACACAGGCTCGCCTCCTTGCAGTCCCACAGAGCCCTCCGCGCAGGGTTGAGGCCCAGGGTTCGTGTCCGGATTCCCACCACAGTCAGACCCTGGGCTTTCTCATTTCTGCACCTCCCCTTCCCCTTCCAACTCCCAGCTCCCTTCTCCTTTACTATCTTGAACAACAGAGTTCGGATGCAGGTGGGATGTGCTGATGGGATGTATCTCACTTACTGCGTCCATATCACATTCCCCTGGACACTCCCACAAGCTCAGAAAGGATTAGCAGACCCAACGTCTGGTATCTGTCATTAAATAAGGGCACACCCCAAAAGTTTCTCCCTCACTTTCAGAGAAGGATGCATCTCCGCCGGCCACCCCTCTGCCCAGAGGGGCTGAGTTCTCCTAGCAAGAATCGACTCCTCCTCCTCCTGCCTTCTGGGAATTTCTGAGCATTAAATTATGTTCCGACCCGAAAACTGACCATTTTTGCTCCATGATTCATTAGGAGAACCTTGGTAACACTGCCCTCAGGGACGTGCCACAGAGTGAGACCTAGCTGGTTTGGAACATAGCTTCACAAATAAGAAAGTAATTTAACTTACCTAAAACTACAGTATCAATTTTTCTGCTCTCCTAATCACAACAACCAATTCTGATGAATAGCTCCTGACATTTAAAAGGCAGCTCTCAAATCTCCCTTCTCATTAAAAAGAGAAGAAAAGGGGAAGTTTTGGAAATAGTCATCCTTCCTAGCTCTATTAATGGATGGCTCACTTTTTATGTAAATGCTTTCGCTGTAAAACTAAAACATGCATACTAAAAATTGGAAAACCCAGAAAACTAGACAGAAGGGGAAATAGCACACTTAGCCTCATTACCCAAGGAAAAAAATAACAGAATTAACAATTTAATGTTTTCATTTATGATTTCCTCTTCATTTTTATGCTTATAAGGTATTTCTTTAACTAGAAAATAGGTCAATTACCCTACTAAATTAAGCTATTCATTTAATGTAATTCTAAGTTGCTATTTTTTTAATTAGAATGCAATTTTTTTTTCTTAGAATGCAATTGTAACAATAATTCCCATGGGTTTATTTTAAAACTAATTTGCTCTACATTCAGCCAAAAGTATAAATGGATCAGACTACATAAAAAGTTTTAAAATGGCAAAAAAAAAAAGAAGTAAGCTGGTAATATATTATTAAAAGCAAAGACATTCATAACCTTGACCTAACAATTCAACTTAAAGAAACTTTCTTTAAAACCTGTTAATGCTGGAAAGCAAAGATACACATCACAGCCTACTTTGGGGGATATGTTTTTGTTTCGATTGGGAACTGCAGGTACCGTGTCAAATGCATCCCACTTCTCAAGTCATGGAACATTGAGTGGCAGCATCCACACGTGGCAGGACCATCTCTCGGTTTTGGTTTCCTTTATATCTCCAATCCTCATGCCCTGTCCCTCTTTCCCCAGTCATCACACCCATGGTACAATAATCCATGCTTTAGGAAGGGCACCTAATTGCCTCCAGGGCCTGTTTATCACAAACAATGCACAATGAACCTCCCATACTCTTCTTTATGGAGGATCTACGTAAAGAAAGGACCTAGCAGAAGGCAGGAGGTGCGGCCAAAGTGGGGGTTAAAAGGAAGTTTATATATATATATGAAAGGCTAACACACACACACTCATTTACTTCTACAGACCACGCTATTCTCTTTCCTCTGGTTACCTGCATCATCTAGAAACTAGCTCTCTAACCACAGTAGAAAAATAAAGATTTCAGTGCCTGGGTTTATGGAAATTTTTAGTTTGGTAAAAATAGTCTTATTCACATACTTCCTTAAGAGAGGAAAGAAACACATTTTTAATGAAACTCATTAAAATTATTCTCTAGTCTCATTAAGAAACAAAATGCAAAACTTCATCAAAAACTATGCTCCCTCTTTAGACAAAAGGTTACTGTAGAAAACACTATAATTAGAAAGTTGCAAATGAAAGAGTTGGAGATTACCCTAATAAATATTCAGTTAGCAAACTATCCCAATTGTCAGACTCCTGTATCCTTTATTTTCCTTCAATAAAAACTGAACCAGTAGGTGAATGAATGTGCAGATAAAAATGAACTGTTTTGAAAGATTGCACAGACACTATCTGCTGTAGAGGTCATACATCATCAAAAGGACCTTTTCAAAGTTAGCTGTCTAACTTTGTCTTAAGTCCTCGCTTTAGAGAACAGTGTGTTAAAGAAAACCATGCCTTTAATGGTTTGCTCTTTTCTCATTTTTGTTCTGCCCAGTATTTATGTTAATGACTGGGATGTGGAATAGTATGCCGATCTAATAAACCTGACCTGAGATGATGGGACGTGGGCAGGTGTGAGGGATGGGTGGGGGAGGGGGAGGGGACATCAGCCAGGCTGCCTCAGCATGAAAAGCAGAGATTGTTTCCAGGCCAGAGGGTTGGACCGGCGTCCACTATGGACCACCACATCAGTGGGAGCCATTCTTTATCAGCCCGTCATGTGCTTACTTAGTTCCAAGTTCAGAGGAAATCAACAACGCTGTGTGGCTTCCACTACAGTTGATGTAAGCCTTAGGCTTGTGTGGCATCTGGAAAAAACAAAGTCAGAGCCCCACTGTGTGCTGAGCCCATTGTGGACTTGGGCTTTATGACAGGGTTCAGTTCTGGATTCTACTCAAACAATCTGGAGCCAGTTCAAAAGGAGACAGCCAAGATGGGCAAGGCATCGAAGTATTGTCACGGGGAGCTACTGAAAAAGCAAAGAGAAGAGAAGATGTGTGGAAGACATAATATGTGTCCTCCAATGCTCAAAGGACCGTCATGCAGGGAGCGGACCAGATCTACTACTGTTGCCGAGGGAGGCTGGTTGGTGTGAGGTAGGGCTCTCGGTGAACAGAGGCTGCCTAAGTAGGAAGGGAGCACTCCCCATTGAGGGCTCAAACAGAGGAGCGCTTCTTAGGGAGGTTTGGGGGGGGCATTCTTGGGTAAGAAATGGCGGCTTAGAGTGGTTGAGAACTAGGACACTGGCCTAGGCGGCCTCTGCAATGACCTCCCCTCCAAAACTCTGGAGCTCTGAGTGAATCAGTTTTCCTCTGGTGTCTTTCTCCTTCCTCTCCCCGCTGCATGAAGTTCCTTTTCCTGGGCCCCATCTTCTTCAGGGACTCCGGACAAAGAGATTTCCCTCTGTGTGTAGGGTCCTTAGCAGTGCTCCCCACTTTCTGCCCTGCACGACGCTGCGCTGTTGATATGTCTTTCCTCCCACAAGCCCGTGAACTCGGATGAGTTAGGAGAGGCCCTTAGTAACTGTCACTCACACACCTTTGTCCTGTCAGGAGTGAGTACGTGCATCACTGTAAACACCCCCGAAGCAGCTCAGAAAACTGAAGAACCTGCTTTAAGAAAAGGGGTGAGAGACCTTGAGCACTAAGAGGACAGGTCAAGGCGGAACGACTCTGTTCTATAACCAAATCCCATTGTGCTTACCTAAGAAAAGTATTTCATCTGAACTGGAAACTATCCTTTACCTGTCCTCAGCCATATGCTGGCCCAGGGATGGAAAGACATGAGCCAGGAGCTCAGTAAAGCAGTGTAGGGCTATTAGAGCACTCAGGGAACCCCAGCGATCTGATTATGCCACGCCTGACCTGTGGGACAACCAAGCCAAAGCCGAGGACATCTGGGTTTTTCCAGAATCAGCAAACGGGTAATCCTATCTAGCTATTTCCGGGATGCATGACCTCACTGACTGGTTCTACCTCCTGGTACCCAAGGCCTAGAGGTGACCGGCACATCTGCGGTCTTCACTGTGCAGGGAGAAGCTATGAGCTGAGTCTTGGACATCGGGCCAGCTGCAGCTGTCCACGCAGACTGGGGTGGGGGGTTGTCAAATGCCCCCATGACTACAGCGGCTGGGCGCGAGGCAAGCAGGCACAGAGTAAGTAAGAGTAGATATATTTGAGCCCAATATATTAGAGGCTGTCAGAAGTCCAGTCATCAGAAAAGCTTCTTGTCCTGGCAAAATTAGGATGTGCCTTGATGACATTGTTTAGAATTAACTTTAATGTTTCAATAATTCGTGCCTACAGGTGTCCATGTATCTGCTACTTATCAACATCCTTCATACAGAGTAAAGTAAGGGTCCGAGACAGGCAGGGTGAGGAGTCCCTGACCTCAGGAGATTAGGGCCACTTTGGGCCCGGGGTTTAATACAAGCCGATGTCGGGAAATGAGGGACAGAGACGCTGGGAGGACTGCAGTAAGGGGCGCTCTGCCATGGGCTGGTAGTACCGGGACGGCCCTGAACTGTGGCGGCGACTTCCGCAGGGTGTCCAGGCATCCTGGGCCGAGGGCTTCGGAGAGGCGTGAGGGCTAAGGTGCCAAACCACCGACCAGAGTGTTGCAGCCAAAGAATCCAGGCTCCCAGATCCAAGACCCCCGTCACCATCCAGCACAATGCAGCGTGGCTGTGCGGTCCCATGCTCTTGGCTGATCTAACTGTTCATGGCAGGTGCCCAGCCTGGGGCTGGGGGGCCCAGAGCAGGATCTCTCCCTTAGAAGGAGGGTGACAGGAGCTGGCCACCGCAAGGGCAGGCCCCAGGCCGGCCAGGGAGCCCCAGAGACGTGGTTCAGCGGGTCCTCCTGAGGCAGCTGCACCGGCCTTCGCTCGCTGGCAGAGCACAAGCCCGCGAGTGGAACTCCACTGTGGCAAACGCGCTCCACGCACAAAATATTTTAGCACGGCATTTCTAAAGCATTTTTTAATTATAAAAAACAATAAAATCAGGCACTTATCTAAAATAAAAAGTCATTTTAAAGAAAACAGGAATAGAAGCTTTTTTAAAACACTTTCAATTTAAAAAAAAGAGGGGAGTAGTGTTTGCTGCCCGTGGCCGCGGCCGAGACCGTGTATGTGGAAGGCGGGAGCGATTCCAACTGAAAGAGCTCAGAGGCCCTCTGTCCCTCTCACGCGGAGTCCAAGTGCTAATAACAGACTCTCTCACCCGTTACGATGCCTCATTGCTGGTGAAATGGAAAGATTTGCACCCTTTGCTTCCAGAGTAGCGGCAGTTCCCCTCACAATTCATCCAGGGAGCACTGTGTCGACAGGTGGGGTAACATGGGGTTCTGGAAGCTGAGGCGCTTCTGGAAGCTCCCTACAGGAAAGTCTGCTCTCCTACTGGAAACGTCCTCGCGGCCAGGGTGCCTTCTCACTGATGTCCATGGTCGCTAAGCATCCAAGGAACAGGCAAGACCTTCCTCCAGGAACGAGGAAGAGGGGTGGACCGGGTCCCGGCAGGGGAGACACGTTCACAGGGAAGGAAAGCTGAGGAGCTTTTCTGTTTTCTCTCTCTCTCTTTCTGCAGAGAGGACAGAGAGGTCTTCATAACTGCATGAGATTATTGAAATCCAGTTAATGAGTGATGAAAACACAGTCTTGCTTTCTTCTCCACAGGCTCTGCTGGAAGCTGAAGGACAGCTTGTTCCTTACATGCAATGCCTGGCTCAAGATAGAACCCAGAAAACTGGGGACGTGCACCTCCCTGGTTCCTTGGAGATTTTTCAAGCAGAGGCATAATTGCGTTGTCGTGAAATATAAAGGCTTTCGCCCGGGACTGACGTGGTCCACGTCATGGCCAAGCTGCTTTTTTATGTGACATTATGCACGTTACCTGATTTTCAGTGCCTCAGTTTTCATGTATGTGAAATGGAGATAAAAACAGCACCTACTTTATAGGGTTGCTGTGAATAGTGAATGATATAATGACAAAATGCCTAGACCACAGACCTCACATGTAGTAACTGTTAGTTGGCACCACTGACTGTTAGTTGGCACTATTCAGTTGGAGAGAGAATCATTTCTGTCCTCCCTCTTCCAAGCCTACAGCTGTATTAGAAACCAAAGATGGCCGCTTGCTTGGGCTGGTTTGAGTCCCTCCCGCCAATGGATATATCTAATTGGGCCCCACCCCTGGCCATGGCAATCCACCCTAAGTCTTAGTAACTGCGAATTTCTCATCGCTTCTTTCAAAACTCAGACAATGGTGAACAGTTCTTGCTTCTGGGACACTACACACAAGACTCGGGACAGGGATGTCGTTCCTGGCCTCTTCTCATCCAGTCCTCCGGCCGGCAAATTCTCACTCAAGACCCAGCTTTGAAAGTTGCTCTCTCAGGTAGAGGTTGGCACTCCCTCCTCTGGGTTGCATGGGTCCTGTTCATAACTATTCTAGGATTTATCACGTGGCATTTTGACTACTTGTTTATCATGTGTCGTCTTCCCAAATAGAACGTAACCTCCAGGGTAATGACCATCTCACTCATCCCTGTTTCCTCGGCGCTTTTCCTGTGGCTGGCATAGGTGCCTGTTGGGTAAATCTGGTAACCCTAAAGAAAGTATATCTGTTCAGCATTTCAGTATATTTACATTCTCAGTGTCTTTCAGGCTTACCCCACTCACCTGAAATCCTTCAGGGCAAGGGCCATGTTTTCTTAAATCTCTGTAGCCCTAGGAGAGTCCAATACATAGTAGGTGCTTAATAATCAATCATTTATGGAATAAATAAAAGGATGAATTTGGAAACTGGTTTCTTCTGAACATAACTTTATGAGTATATAGAGTAAACCAATGCTGCTAGGGTCAGATAAATAGCACAATTAATCAAAATTAAAAAGAAATTAAAGATAAATACAGTGTGTCCGTAAAGTCATGGTGCACTTTTGACCGGGGTCAAAAGTGCACCATGACTTTACGGACACACTGTAGTATAATTTAATTAAAAGTGGCCCTGGCCAGTTGGCTCAGTGGTAGAGCATCAGCCCAGCGTGTGGATGTTCCAGGTTTGATTTCCAGTCAGGGCACACAGGAGAAAGAACCATCTGCTTCTTCTACTCTCCCCCACTCTCTTCCCCATTCTCTCTTCCCCTCCCACAACCATGGCTCAATTGATTCAAACATGACAGCCCCAGGTGCTGAGGATAGCTCCAGCTAGCCTCCACCTCAAACACTAAAAATAGCTCGGATGCCTGTGGTCCCAGATAGGCAGAACATCAGCTCCAGACAGGGTTTACCAGGTGGATCACGGTTGGGGCACATGCAGGAGTCTGTCTCTCTATCTCCTCTCCTTTCAGTTATAAGAAGAAGAAGAAAACAAACACTAAGGTAGCATCTTATAAGTAGAATGTTTAGCTGATATAATAAATCAGTAGTTGTTTAGAGATCCTAATCCTTGATCCCTAGGTAAATTATGGCATTGATAACTCCCTGAGTTATTAGAATTTGTATTCTTGGGTTCCACCCAATTTATTTAAATCAATCTATTAAAAAAAGAAAAAGAGCGCAGACAGATTTTTTGTTGTTTTCTTTTTCCAACTATCTCTAAGATTAATGTGAAATTAAGGTTGAAAACCATCCTGGCCCTCTAATGTACTAGATCTTGAGCAAAATTTTCATTTCTCTTAAGTCCCAATATCCTCCTCCTTTGTAAAACAAAGATAGTTATCATGCCTCCTTGCAAAGGATGAGTAATGTTTAAGTGAGAGCGTTGAACACATTACCTGCAATGCTGAGAGCAGAAAACAAACATTCCTGTCATTTTCTTAGCGACACAATTTTTATTATTGGAGTATGAGCCTCACCACCACCCATGAGCCAGCTCTGCCACCATCGTGGCCAAATACCCTAATTACAGGTTCCGGTCCTCCGTATTTAAATAATTAAAACGAGAGCACCTGCCAATCCGAACTCAATTTATCAAGTAAAAGAGGGGCTAGCTTATAAACATTCCAACCACCCTCCCTTCTGTCAATCTCCGCCAGCAAGGTCCCAATTTCCTCCCTTCTTTCTAAGAATTAAATTATACAAGTCTCATTCACGTCACTTGCTCTTGGGGAAGAGAAATGGCAACAAAGGAGATGCTCGAAAGCAAAACTTTTGAAATATTATCCATCCCGAAAGAGTGCGGAGATGGCTGGGGCAACGTCCTGTGCGGGAAACAGTTTTGAAAAATAACCTGGATTTGCTCATTAATTTCCTCTCCGTTATCTCCCCAATGTCCTTACAACCTGATGTCCATTTCCAGGTCATTAAAGGGGACCCAAATGAGTGCATTCCGTGCAAATTATAGCACGTGCAAACTCCTTTAAGATAAGCTCGAAAATCCATTTCTGTGTTACTTTTAGGGGAAACGAGGTAAGTATTTATGAGTAAAAACACACGCTTAAGGTAGAAAAAAAGAGAATCTTTGAAGAAAATAGCCCAGGAACTTCTATATTCTTCTCTGAGGGTGGAGGTGATCGGAAAATAGAAACCGAGTCTTAGAGCTGAGAAAACGTCCCTACAATGTCTTCAGTTGAGACCACGGTTATACAATGTCTACCACAGACCTCACCTTCACATTGGTTATGAAAGGCACTCTTCCCAATGACAGTGAAGGGGGAATCACGTTTCCCCAGGATCCCAGGCGAGGAAATGGAGTTGCTCAAGGTGAGACTTCACAAGTCCAAACTACTGCGTAGGGCCAGAACGGAGTGAGACAACACGGGCTTGCTTCGTTTCAAGACTGAACCTCCTCCCTACTAAACTCTCCTGGGTACCACAGAGCAGGAGCCCACGGCTAACCACGCCGTCACTAACTCACCCAGAATCGTGTCCTTCCGGAAACGGGTGCGGGGCTCTGAGGGAAGAGTCCAGCTGCCCGGGAGGCTTCCCTGGGGGCACGAGGTCAGGAGCACCTACCCTGCACAGGTGGCTTTCACATACATGGGACGTGAATAAACAGTCTTAACTTTGCAGAAGAAAGAAATGGGTCGAAGGTTAGAGGACAATTTTTTTCTCCGTTCTTCATGCTTTGATTTGAAAAAGATATTTTCTTTTCTCCTCTTTCTCTTTCTTTCTATCTCTCTTTTATTTTTTTCCTTCTCTCTCTTTATTCTTTTATTTTCTTTTTTCTTTTTTTACTTATTATGGCATTAGAACCATACTGAGACATTTTTCTCTATTTTGTCAGATGAGACTAAACGTTTTTTCACTTTCTCTTTTGTTTATATCAACAGAAAAACAAAGCTTTCTGAATCAAAGTATTTGATGTTTCCCTATCAACTCCTCAAAATCTTAGCATGACACAGGAACAACCCTCACTTTAAGCTCAGTACTTCTCTCTCCACAGAGGCCTGAGTGGGAAAGAGCACTTTAAGGAAATGATACTCAGAAGCCCTGGCCGGGTAGCTCAGTTGGTTAGAGAATCATCCCAATATGCCAAGGTTGTGGGTTTGACCCCCCAGTTAGGGCACATATAAGAACCAACCAATGAATGCATAGATAAGTGAAACAACAAATTAACGGTTTTTTTCCTCTCTCTACCTTCCTTCATATCTCTCTCTCTCTCTCTCTCTCTCTCTCAAATCAAGAAGTTTAAAATAAAATTTTTAATTGCCTTTTAAAAGCACCTGCACCCAAAGGGCTAGCTTTGGAGCAGTTAGTCACAGGCTTACTGCAATGTTCTCTGAATTATCTCCGGGCTTTTGATTCTTAAAGCTGACTTCTATCTCACAAAGAGGGGAAAAGAGAACAAAACACAGTGGATAGATAAGCCCTTCTGCAGAATTGTACCAGTTTCAGGCAACGGCACCACATTCAGGTCTCGCATCTCTCCTCTCATTTAATCCTTAAGACAACTGTTACTGTCCCCGTTTATTGGAAGGGGACACTGAGGCCCAAAGGGGTCACTTAGCTTGACCATGACCACAGAGACCATGAGAGATGGACCCAACTTTCTCCGATCTTAACCTATGGGCTTGTGCAGTGTGAGGACCTTAGAATCAAAATACTTGGGTTCGAATTCTGGATCCACTAGCTCTGTGACCTTGGACATGTTTCTTAATCTCTCCGTGCCTCAAAGTCATCATCTCCGAAGTGGGGAACAGTGCTGGAGACAGTAAGTGACAGGGCATTGTGAGGACGAATACATTTGAAGTTCTTAGAGCAGTGATTCCCGCTCATCATGCCCAGCTGCCCCAGGGCACTGTGTGAAAGTCTGGAGGGTTGCTGAGACACGTACAATTTTCAGGGGACTAGTGTTAATACCTGGCATCTGTCAGACACTGAGTGAACCACTAGCTCAAAGTAGTTCATGATGCCAACATCAGATCACACTGCATTCCTTTTAATGATGGTAGATCTTCAGAAAGCTGGGTTTTCAGGGAATAGGGGGCAGGGTCTAATCTGATCGCTACATTTGCAAAGTTGTGCAGACCCAACAGGTGCACACATTCTGTTGTAAATCATCATGTTATTTAAAAAGGAAATAAAAAATATTATCTTTTCTTTTCATTTATGGATGTCATTTTTCCCCCCAAATGACTACTTACGTTGTCGGGACATAAATATGTATCAAGTTGTTGAGACCTAACAACATAATAAGTGATATGATGGGTATTTCTTTTGCCCCAGATGTGTCATGCAGAAAACGTATTGTCACTATGAATGTCACAAAATGAGAACGTTTGGAAATCTTGGCTTGGAGCAATTATTGGAGCACAGTCACACTGTGTGTGTGAGCTGTTATGACGCCCCATGCTGTACCAGGTTTTATACCAAGTTCTGCTGGTTCCTGTGAGCAATGTCGCTCATGCTGTGTCTGCAACCTGTCTGAACAGGCTGAGAGAGGGAGAAGACCAGTGTTTACAGAGAAAAGATACGATGCTGGCATGTGACTTGTCCTGGATCACTAATCTCCCCCCCTGATGTTTCCTCTGAAACAGGCTGCTTCTGTGCCAAGAAGTGGCACTGAACAAGAAAAATATGTCACAACAGTTGAGTCCCTTCCTTCTTTCCTTTAATTACCAATTCAATTGAAAAAGAAAAAAAAACCATGTTATTTACAATTTTAATGTCAGAGTCACTCTACTGATTAGGATGATACATAGGCAGAATTAATTTTTCTCACTGACTAATTGGAAAGGCTTAAAGATCTCACAAGGGATTCTAGGATTTAAATTCCTATCTGCTACTTCTACCTCTGGGAGAGTCGAGCCCTGTGGGGTGGGGTCTCTGGCTCCCTCTTGGGAACCATGGCTGGCTTCCTAGAGACCCGGCCTGGGAGCCTGCAGAGGGGCAGTGGCTTGGACATCTTAGTCAAAGGGCCCAGTTTTGTTATTTCTAAGCAGCAAAAAACAATACCGTGGAGAAAAGATTACACTTGATGGAGATAACAGTACGATTGGAGCAAGAAGCCGCTTAGAAGGGGTTGTGTTTTCCTGTTTGTCTGTTCTTATTATTTTTCCAGGTTTCCCTTTAAATATTTAGGGGATTAATTTATCTTTAATATGCTCATAGCACCTCTGGGTAAAGCTTCATTCATTTCAGCCGCAGGTTTCCTGTTGGCTATTTCACGGATGGGTGAGGAATTCCGCAAAGGTGCTTGGAGGACACCAGGTTCTCCGCGACCTTCAGAGGTCCAGCTCTAAGCTTTTCGGCTTCTGCAGCCCACCCCCTCGCTGCCCTCCCTGGGCACCTGTGGAGGGCACCCTCGGACACACAGTCTATTCAGAAACTCAGTGCCGAGTGTCTGCTCCTATGACTTGAACCCTCCTTCTCCTCCCCACTGCCCGCCTCATTATGACCTCATCACTTAGTCCCCTAATTCTCTCTTTGCTTCGCTGGCAGGTGCTGCTACCTTCCTAGCTACGATGGGGATCCTCGCATTAGTCAGAGGTGGTGCTGGACTTTCCACTTCACGGGCCTTTCTCCCACGGTACCCACAGTGTTATCTGTTATCATTATAAGAAACTATCTGTTTATTAGCCCAATCATCAGAGACTTTATTTTTGGTTGGTAATAAGGGAGTGAGTATACCTACTTTTCAGAATTCAGGGACAGGCTGCCCACAGAGACCAGCCCAGCCTACCGGGCTCACACCACGCGGAGCCCTCGTTAATGTGAGAAGAGTCTTCACCTCTTTACCCAGAGAGGACGGGGGAAACTCAGAGCCTCTTGTCATCAGGAGGTCCCCACAGATTTATGCACTCTTATCCCTTGACCTGTGAATACATTATGTTCCACAGAAAAAGGGATTTTGCAAGTGTGGTTAAGGTTATGGACCTTAAAATAGGGAGACACCTGGGATGATCCAGGTGGGCCAATCCAATCACATGAATTCCTACAAGCAGAGAGAATTCTCCGGCCGGAGCTAGAAGGATAGGGTGGAAGGGAGTGGGAGAAGTTGGACGTGTGAAAGGGAGCTCACATGCCAACACTGGAGGGGCTGACCATGTGGGAAGTGTGACAAGGAACTCAGGTAGCCTCTAGGAGCAAGGATCTGCCCCAGCTGACCACCTGCAAGAAAACGAGGACCTCGTCCCCCGACCACAAGGAAGCGGGTTCATCCAGCAGCCGGAGTGAGCTCGGAGGCGGATTTGGTCCCTGGAGTCTCCAGAGAGGGACACAGTTCTCTCAACACCCAAATTCGAACCTGGAGAGCCTCAAACCCTAGCGTCCCAGGAGCAGCGTTAGGGAGAAGTCAAACGCACGAGTGACCGTAGCCCAGGGACTGAAGGGCTGGAGCCCTTCTGCCAGCGCGCCCCTGCACCACTTAGAGCTCAGAAAGCAGCGCCAGGTACCTGTGTTCGCAGCTGCACGCGTGGGAAAGAAACCCCGAGATGCTCTGTGTTCTATCACTGTCCTACCGAAACCCCTTATGCGCCCTCTTCTGAGCAATCCAACCTCTTTCTTCACAATAAAATAAACACATCGTGAATATTGCCTTGTCCCTTGGTCTGGGACAATACATTTGAACAGACATCTAAACAATCTCTCCCTGACTTCATCACAGAAGCAAAATAGATAGATGTTTTTCTACTACAACGGGCAAATAGAGAAAAAGCTACAAATCAATGAGAACAGTCAACAGTTCCAAAGAAACAGACCGTTCTGCCTGACCAGGCGGTGGCACAGTGGATAGAGCGTCAGACAGGGATGCGGAGGACCCAGGTTCAAGACCCCGAGTTCGCCAGCTTGAGCGTGGGGGGGGGGCGAGCTCGGGGGCCCATCTGGGTTGAGCAAAAGCTCGCCAGCTTGAATACAGGCTTATCTGGCTTGAGCAAAAGCTCACCAGCTTGGACCCAAGGTTGCTGGCTCCAGCAAGGGGTTGCTCAGTCTGCTGAAGGCCCGGGGTCAAGGCACATGTGAGAAAGCAATCAATGATCAAACAACTAAGGTGTTGTGACAGCAACGAAAAACTAATGATTGATGCTTCTCACCTCTCTCTGTTCCTGTCTGTCTGTCCCTCTCTCTGACTCTCTCTCTATCCCTGTAAAAAAATAAAAAAGAAACAGACCATTCTGAGAAACCAGAATAAACGCTTCTCCTTAGAGAAAGTCAAGAAAAATATATATGTAAACAATTTCTGTTCACATTTTCAAAAGATGCAAGAGAAATTTGTATCTCTGAGAAGTTAAAAATCTGGGTTAAGGATCATCCTTGGATAATCAACATAATTAAGATGAAAATACAACAGACGCTGAAATAGTTTACTTGTATGAAAAGCTTAAGGAATTTTCTGGGAACAAGGGGGAAAATCATGATGACTCTGATGAGCATAGCCTAGGTAGACACAGTTGAAAGGACGAGGAAATTTTATTCATCCATTATAGGAATAAGAGAAGGAATACATAAAAGAGACAGAATTATATAAATAATTTTTTTAATAATAAAAAAGAAACTTCCTGAGATGTGGGAAGCTTCCACTTTCAGATTAAAAAAGCTACTGAGTACTTGGCAACATGAATGTAGAGAACCACTAGCCAAATTTAATTAGAATTCTATTCGCAAGGGCGCCTGGGAAATGTGGGTTACAAGGGCCCCTCCAGAGTTAACTAGTAGAGCAAGGGCAGGGAATAGATTTTAGAGCAAACAGGCACAGTAATCGCGTCTATTTACTTCATAAATAAAATATAATTCAATATGAGAAAATCTCTATGGCAATTCATTATATAAATGGATCGAAAAAGTATAATAATAATAAAAAACACTAAAGTGGTACTAGAAAAAAGATAAAAATAGTCCTTCTTGAGCTGAATACTAAAGATAGACCTACAAAATTCAAAAATAGTTTGCTACACTTAAATTACTAAATATTGTTCTGGATATTTGGGCCAATGCAGTAAATGTTTTGCCCGTACTAAAAAAGAAAGAGAAGAACAAACTGAAAGTGATAAATATTGGAAAAGGCACAGTTCTTTTCCAATGGAAACAAATTCCAGTGGAGGCAAATTACCAGTAACTTCATATGCTGTCATTTTATACCTGTTGAACTGACAAGAACCCAGCTAAGTAACTATTAGAACGATTAGTACTGCTGTTGCAATGGGAGTCAAGGGCTCCTCGTGGGAGCCAGGGCTCCAGAGGAACTTGGGACCACAGAGGAAAGGGCTGTCCTGCGCTGGCCGGAGCCAGTGAAGAGACAGGTTACTGCCCCAAGGAACACTCACCACGAAGAGAAAAGCAGAGAAATAGCCTGGCTTCTCCGTTCATTGGTGAATCTACCTGGAACTTAGGCAGGAAGTCTGGGATATGTAGTCCCCTTGGCAAGGCAGGGCAAAACAATGAAAAGGTAGGGAGTGAACCTGAGGAAAAACAGCAACAAGCCCACACAACTGTTACGTAATACTTGTTGATAAAGGATACATAGCTGTGACGTGTTTTAAGGAAAGAAACAGGTTATAAAAATTTATAGTGTCCAAATAAGCATATGAATCTATGCACACACACATAAGCACATAGAAAAAAAGGCAAAGGGATTAAACTGAAAACAAACAAACCCAACAGACACAGACAACAGTGTGGGGACTGCATGCAGGAGGGAAAGGGGTGGTGGAGGTGGAAGAGTGTAGAAGAGGTATAGATGGGGGTGGGGGAGACTTCACTTGGGGTGGTCAACACACAATGTAATATATAGATGGTGTATTATAGAATTGTACACCTAAAATCTGTATAACGTCATTAACCAATGTCTTCCCAATAAATTCAATAAAAAAAACTTAAAAGAAAAAAACTTGTCTGGAGAACACACACCAAGATCTTAAAGTTAACATTTGTCTGGATGATATTATTTTGGGGTTATTTGTATATTCTAGTTATCCTTAAATAAACATGTAACACTAGCGATTTTAAATAATAAAAGGATAATTGGTTTCTCTGTTAATGAAGAGAGCAACCAGGTTGCTGGCCTCTTGAATACTGAACATAAAGATGATCTATCTTTATTATGTTTAGAGCCTTTATTTTAGAGAAGAAAACCTAAACTTGTCTTCCAATACGACATATGTAACTACATCTGTTGATGTTGACCATTAGACAAAACGTTCAATATGTTTACTTCTGTTTGCCCTTTTCTACTTACGCATATAATTGAAATAACAAGATATACTATAGCTGAGTCATTTTTATCTAATACATCATGAATCATCTCCTTTAAGAATTTCTTTCACATTTGTTTCATTTTATCATGTTAACCTCTATAATTCCGACAGTTCCATTTTATGGTTTTCATAGTTCAGTATCATTTATTTTAAAACATATATATATATATATATATATATATATATATATTCGGTTTTAATATTTTCCCCTCAAAACACTATCCGTTATTGGAATAGTATTAGAATATAGATCTTGTTTGGGAGGATAGTTCTGATGCCAACGTGAAATGGGAAAATGAGAACTTTTTACATTTCCACCAGTAATACCGCCCCCCCCACACCCAGGCATGTCTCAGTTGATACTCAGTAAAAAGGCAGTGACCACACTGGGTATTTTTACAGAAATAATTTAACACAAAATAGAGTTAATTATAATTACATATTGGAGAACTGAAAATAAACTTACAGAGAATGTAACTGTAAGAAGTGGTAACCGTGTCTAGGGTTGGGAGGACAAACAGAAGGGGCTGCGGTTAGTACCATTTACATGCTCAGAGGAGAGGTCTTGAGTAACTAAGATGAAGCCCCCTGAGCAGAGGATGCTGCCTGTGGTAAAGGGGTGTGATGCTAAACATGACATTAATAGGTTAAAGAACTTTTAAGTCTTCTTCAAATTCAGAGTCCAACCCTTGCTCTAAATATGCTACACATATAAAACTCTATCAGTGCAACTATTTTGTCTTCCCATAACTGTGCATTCAGTGGACATCCTGCTTTTCTTCCTCCTAACTCATGAGATCTCAAAAAAGAAAACAAAACACATGTCTTACTTCCAGTTGTATAAAGGAGGTGGTTATTATTCGCCATTCCTTCTGTTGCATTGAAGTAAAAACAGAAGGACTTAAAGTGATTGGAACACAAGCTCAAAGGCACTGAAAGACAATGTGGGAATTGTTGCAAACATCTAAGCAGAGTGAAAGCAGTGGAAGGAGTACCAAGCTTGCTCCATCGAGGAGCCGCCATGTTTAGTCAGCTCTTACTTGAGTTGCTATAAGAAACAGATCACTCTAGCATGGATTTCCATGTGAAAGACTCCTGCATAGTGAAGCCGTGAATCTGATGATATTCAAAATAACACACTTCAGGAAACTGTTATTACAATCACTATTCTAACAGAATTTAAAGTATTCATAGCCTAGTCACCTTCCTGGTCATATAAAGCTTTGATTAGGCATTCTTTCCATTTCAGAGTCTTTTGTGGACAAAGAAAGCACAACTACAACTGTTTCTATCTTTTAAAGGCTGTAAATTGTTTCTTTGTTGAAGTTTTCTTGGCTCTTGTACAAGCTTTTCAGGAGCAAAGTGGATACTCTATCTCCAAAATGTGGTTATAATCTCTGTTTCTTTGCAGTGGTAAACCTTATTAGAGAATTCATCTGCTATCTAGCTCAGCTGTGAGAATCTCAAAAAACTGGAATTGTGGATTGGAAAAAAAATCTTTCGATACATATCCTCTATTTATGTATTAGTATAGTGAGTGTCGGACCAGCAATACTTCCAGTGGGTGAGAGAACTCTCTTTGGTGCTCCCCAACCCTCTCTGTTCCAGGAAGTAACCTAGAAACCAGAGTACACAAACTCAACATAAGGAGAACTCTATGGTTACAGTATGTTTCTGAGAGCATCAGTCGCCCTTCCAATTCCTACATGTCTTAAAATAGACAATAAATAGATATTACTACTTGACTTATTCTCTTCCAAAAGATATTTTCATGGTAATGAGCAAGTTGAGGCACTGGATCTGAAGAATGGTCACATGTGGTTAATGATTCAAGTCCTATTAAAGCAATAAAAAAAAAAAATTGGAACAAAACTCCCATTAAAGTAAATAACTGAAAAACAATGAGGAGATTGATGAATTCTTATCCAGGCAACATATGGCCTTGAACAAAAACAGATATATGATTATGTTCTATGTTTATAAATTTTTAATTTTTTGAAATGTTCTAAGCAGCTCAAACTCATTTTCGGCATGTGTCACTTCTTAAAACACAGTCCATCTTTTGATTCACAAGAATAAAATTATCTTTTTCATTTGAAGATTTAACTGATGTCAATAATCAGATGTTAGAAAAACTAATTTCATCTAAGTCATGGGTAAATATCTTTTTAATTTAATTGTGTTTATTCCTTTCAAAAGTCATGCCTGTCTTACTTTTCATAGAATTCCTTACATATCCTTATCTAATGTCACACATAAATTCCTCCATTTAAAGAACTTTCAAAAGAAAACAATGGAGCTGAGAGATGAGGCTCACACATGACTCCCACTTCCTCCTGAAAATTTTCAGTTGGCTCCCTACATTTACATGATGATGACGACGATGTTTCACTCAAATGTCATTAGATTATTTTGCACTAGATGCTTTTACAACACTTGCACATTTATTACCTCCTTTAATTTTCACATCAACTCTGCAACAGATAATATCAGATCCATTTTTATGAACAGCATTAAAGAGATGAAATAATTTTTACAAAATTACAGCATTATCAAGGGATGGTATGCAGAATGGTACCAGACCTCCTAATGCCCATCACACTGTGTGTCCCATTATGTCCTCAGTGGAATTAATTTGAATCTTGGTATTGGACACACTTCAGTTGGAATTTTATCTCTTAACTAGCTAGATGAAAGTAATTTTAGCTAAATTCCTTGTGCTCAGGTTCCTCATCAACAAGTAAAGATAATAAATAATAATATATAAACATCTTGGCACAGTTCCCAATACATCCTAAATTTTTAATGAGTAGTTGCAGTGAGGATGCTAATTGGTACATAACAGACGCTCCCTAAAATCATGTTTCATCTTTCCAGCCAGATCACATCAAGTTTTGTTACAAGTGAGACTGTCATTAAATTAGGATTCATGAAGTAAGATGCATTCACAAATTAAGTTGAACAGTAACTATCAATAATTAACACATGTGAAGCACCTACTAAAGTGCTTTATATAAAGGTACATACTTATTAGTAACTCCATTTTACATATTAAGAAACTGAGTAAAAAAGACGTTAACTTCTGAAGATCACTTAACAGTAACAGAGCCGAAATCTGGACCAGTTAATCTGGTTTGAGTCTTCTGAGTATAGGTCAATTCTAATATCAATATTACATCCAAATTGTTTCAGCAAAATGATATAGCCAACCCATATAGGAACAAGCCCCGTTTGGTGTTATATTTTGGCAATAATCAGTTTTTGTCTTTGCAGCAGTATCTAAGCTTAATAAACCAAAATTATCAACATCTTGATATGAGGTAAAAGTTGCTTTTAAAAACAAGCCAACCAACAGCTATTTTTTAAACCATCAACTAGCCATTAAAATCTTGTCTTTAAGCCTGACCAGGCGGTGGCACAGTGGATAGAGCGTTGGACTGAGATGCGGAGGACTCAGGTTCGAGACCTGAGGTCGCCAGCTTGAGCACGGGCCCATCTGGCTTGAGCGAAGGCTTGCCAGCTTGGACCCAAGGTTGCTGGCTCCAGCAAGGGGTTGCTCAGTCTGCTGAAGGCCCGCGGTCAAGGCACATGTGAGAAAGCAATCAATGAACAACTAAGGTGTCACAATGGCAATGAAAAACTAATGATTGATGCTTCTCACCTCTCTCCATTCCTGTCTGTCTGTCCCTATCTATCCCTCTCTCTGACTCTCTCTCTGTCCCTGTAAAAAAAAAAAAAAGAACATGAAAATCTTGTCTTTAAACATGAAGAAGAAAAGAAAGGTCTCTCTCAAGTAGATCAAATGGTATCAACCCACTTCCTTGCTCAAACACCTCCACTGTCTCCCTTTTCTCTATAGAATCAGCTCTTCCTTTACGCAGAGCCTGAAGACTCCACTCATTTCTTAATGTTACATTCCACTGTTGTCTGCACAGCTTTTCTCTACTTCTCCCCACACCCAGGATGCCATCATGCCCTCTCTTCACTGTCCCTACCCAATCTCCAAGGCATACAGGCAATGGGCAGCATTCTAGAAGTTACCTCTCACTTCCAATGTCCTCTCTTGCTAACGATGGAAGCATACTGATGTCTCCAATCCTTTGACGTCAACCCACACATAGATGGAGCACCCAAGATGTACTGGCAGTGGGCAATGAACTCATTTTAAAATAAAATTATACGTAAGTTGATCTGGCAAACACTATATCTGGGCAAAATGAGCATGTTGTATTTCTTGAAAGATTATTCCCATATTTACCTTCCTGAGAGCATCAGAAATTCCAGTGCCTACCTAATAAAGTCATATGAGTCGGGGACTGATCTCTGCCAACCCTGATATCCGTACTTGACTAACTTCATTAAGCAGCCCTCGTTGTATGGGGCATGATGATCGCCACCTTCCCTTGTGGATAGGAGAGTCCGCATAACCAATGAAACAGAAGTGGACAGTACTGGCGGGGGGTTCTAGGAAAACTCCTTTAAAAAGAGCTGAGTCCATGTAGGAAACAAAAGGCAAAACTTAGAGGATTTCAATGACAATGGGGAACATAAACAAGCTTGTCTGAGTCTTGAAAAAAGCATGTGAACAAAAATGAATAAGTGAAGAAATTGACGTTCTAAAGAATATAATAAGATTAAAGGGTGCCCTGAAATATTGGCACATAAAAGCATTTGTGTGTGTGTGATCATTTAATTGTCTTGTAAAGAGAATTCCATGTTTTCTTTTAAAGCCAATTACATAAAAATTTCAAAATATTTCATAATTCTGATCTTGCCTTCAAAACACAATTCAAAAAATAAAAAATATGAAATTGCATTGGATTGCACAAAGATATCAACATTAGGAAATCATTCACAAATACCTCTTTGGTCCAAGAAGAAATCAAAATACAAATTATATACATTGTCAAACCTTATGAAAGAAGGAATAATATGTATCAGAATCCAGACAACATGGCTAAACACATATTCAGAGGAAAATTCATTGCCTTACATACAAAAGAATGAAAATAAATGTCAGCATTTCATCCAAGGCTTCAGATAAAGGACAGCAAAATTAAGACAAGAAGAAGGAATGGAGGAAGAAGAAACTGCAGCAACTGGAACTCAAGAAAAATCTTTTGAGGAAATTACCAGACAAGTGTTCAGAGATGAATGTCCAATGCACAGTTTTTGGAAAAAACAGACAACTTAAATCTCAATTATCTGGGGATGATTAATAAATCCTGGCAACATTACATATCAGCATTACAGAGAGACACTAGAAATACCCATTTTATTTATTGATAGAAAAGCCGACAATATGTGAACCTAAAAAGCAGAACGCAAAACCGACTGCACAGTCCAATTTCATCTGGGGACTGAGGGATACATTAGCAGTGAACATAACTTGTGATTTGCGTGTCTGAGTATTTGCTTAGAGCAGGCAAGTTGTCCTGTGAAAATCACAGCAATGCAATTCGCAAAGCACAGACTGCTAAATCATATTTCTTTGTGCATCCCCTTTAAAATAGAGCATTGCTGCCCATGTCTTTAGGGACTACATCGCGTAAGTCATCGTAACACGTGTAACCTCACGTGCCTAACAGAGCAAGCGATTACCAGATGTAATACTGCGCCTATCTCTTCTCCAGGATCCCAAGGATTTCCCGCTGCCTTCCAAGCAGTTTTCTGTCAGCGGCCAGTAGTATTTCACATGCAGGACTTAGAGCCCTCACCATCCCATCAGAATGCAGCGCAAAAAAATAAAGGAGCTAGGGAAAAGTTCACCAGCGTGGAAATCAATGATTATTTCTAACTGTGCTGCTCTACCTCTACCGCCTCGTTACAAGTCCTCTAACCCATCCGTATTTACATAGATTCTAAAAGAGGCACACAGACGTCCAAGTGCCGCGTCAGGTGACAGGTGAGGGACATCATGACTACCACAAGCTGACGATGCCCGCTCATTCCTGTGAGAGAGAATTTGTGGGCTGGAGCGCCTGTTAGCACCGGAAAGTTAACCTCTGCGGGCAGCGGCAAATCCAAGTCCTCCAGAGGAACTTGGTCCTAAACCCACACGTAACCGTTCTCCACCCAGGTGGGAGATGACAAGTGCTGTGCTCCATTCAAAGTCATTTAAGAGAAACCAAACCTACATTTAAAGTTCGAAACGATGATCTTTGCCTTGCCTGAGCCCAGAACATTAATTCTCTCGACTGCTCACTTGGAATAGTCACACTCTACGTGAGTCACCTGCGGCTTTTGTCATCCCACCGGGAGAGAGCCTGGGTGACCTCTTCAACCACAGCTGAACTTCCCCACGCCACCGGACATCACACGGTCCTCACATAGCAATTCTTTACAACCGGTACCGCTTTTCAAAAATTCAGTAGAACACAAATCTCTGGATGGGTCAGAGGTGTGACAAACAACACGGTACGTTGGTAAGAAGAGACTCAGAAGATTGCTGCAAGGGCAGGAAAGGTCCCACCGCCAGCAGCGAAGGAGGAACATTGCAATAGGGAGACTGTCCCACCCAGGCCTTTGCGGACACCTCGGGACTTAGGCGCAGAGGGGTCACGAGGCTGGCCAAAAGCAGGTGTCATGGTCCGACCCTGCGGGGAGCATGACTTCCGGGCAGTCAGCCGGTTCCGGTGAAGGGCTCACCGGCTCAGGCTGAGGGGGAGACCTGCATCGTAACCCAAGTTTGTCTACCCGGCATTTTCCTCCGATGGATCAGTGGGGACTAAACCATTCAGCTAAACATTTATGAGGCACAGAAAGGGCATTGGAGGGTCTGTGTCTGGCCTGGTCGTAGGTGCCGATGGCCCACCAGGGACCATCCGTGAGTCTGATCTTGAGTCATAGGGGGAATTACGGTCAGTTGCAGTCAGCTGTTTCAAAAACACAAAGAACTGGTGAACTTCTCCGTTCTCCAGGATCACAGGGCTGAGGTGACAATGTTGTCCTCCAATGTTGCTGGAGGACACCAAGAGAAAAGAGCAGCTTCTGCCCTTCAGGATTTTTGAGACTTAAACAAAGAGCCTGGAATAAGTCACACACTATCAAAATAGAGTCATAATTCTCAGAGGGGAAGAGGAAGCCGTTAATACGAATGTACAAGGATTCATCATATGCTTTCATCCCCTGGGGTCAGGAGAGCAGAGTGAATTTCCAAACCACCCCAAGAGCAAAGAAAATCTAACAGGTGGAGCTGGACTTCTGTAAGCCATACTCCCTTCCTTACCTGGAACTTCTCCTCCCAGGCTCTGGGTGGAATGTTGTTAAGGACGGTGACAGTGCTGGAAAGCTAATCCAGTTGCCTGTCTGCGTGCCTCCAAGGTGAAGTTTAACTATGACTTCCTGTTGCTGACAGGAAGAGGAAAGCCTGGTAGCCCCAAAATAAAGCAATAAAAAAGCTCCCGCCCACTCTCTGCTCAGCTGAGGCTACAGGTGCCCAGTGACTCAAAGTAGGTCTTGGGAAAAGAGAGCCCAGAATTGATGTTGGGCTCGCTGTGGAGTCCCAGGAGCGACAGAGGCAGCGCTCGGGGATGGCAGGGGCAGACATTGAGGACAGTGGCCCCAGGATGAAGACCATAGGCAAGGGCAAAAATCACAGAGTGGGAGAAGTGACCTAGAGAGGCTGCTCTCCTAGGACAGGGTTTCTCTTCCCTGGACGTGCATTAGAATCACCTGGAACCTTCAGAAAACTACCAGCCCCAGAACATAATCTAATCAGAACCCAAGATAACCTGGTCTTCCCAAGATAATCTGATCAGAAGCTTTGGGGTGAGACCCAAGCATTAGTATTCTTTAAGAGCACCTGTGGTTAATCCAGCGTGCAGACAGGGAGGGACACCTGTCCTGGGGAGCAGGGAACATGCCATTGACAGGCCTTGGGGACAGCCCCCAGTTTCCATAGGGAGTGTAGATATTTGAGACTGCGAATTGAATGAATTTGGCAAGTATGAAATAGGAGCAGAAAAGCAAAAGCTAAACAAATAATACTAAAAATGTAAGCCCATTCCAGTCACTACTCACCTAAGGGTTTCTTAGATTTTATTTTATACAAATGAAGAACCCCACACATTCCTTTGTGTCTAACTCTTCGATAATTGAAAACTTATGACTGTGAGATTTCTACCTGTCATGGTAGACCATTCATTGTCATTCATGTGTTTTGCATCCTATGAATATACCACAATTCATTTTTATAAGTTGAATTCATTGGGGGTGACATTGGTTAATAAAATGACATGGGTTTCCAGCCCGCCATTCCATAACACATCATCTGTGCACTGCACCATGTGTTCACCACCCTGAGCCACGTCTCCTTCCATCACCATGTATCCCACTTACCCTCCTCCCGTAATCACCACACTGTTTGTGGCTACAAACTTTGTTTCTTTGCTTAGTCTCTTCACCGTTTTTACCTGGCCCCGACCGCCTTCCCCTCTGACAGCTGTCAGTCTGTTCTCTGTATCTATGAGACAGTTTCTGTTTTGTTTGCAGGTTTATCTTGTTCATTGGATTCCACATATGAATGAAATCTTATGGCACTAGTCTTTCTCTGCCTGGTTTATTTCATATAGCACAAAAGTCTCCTGGTCCACCCATGCTGTCACAAAAGGTAAGATTTCCTTCTTTTTTTATATATATAGCCGAGTAGTATTCCATTGTATAAATATACCATAGCTTTTTAATATGCTCACCTACTTATGGGCACTTGGACTGATTCCATATCTTGGCTATTGTAAATAACACTGCAGTGAACATAGGGGTGAATACATCCTTTCAAATTAGTGTTTCAGGTTTCTTTGGATATATTCCCAGAAGTGGAATTGCTGGGTCATAAGGCAGTGTCGTTTTTAATTTTTTGAGGTAACTCCATACTGCTTTGCACAGTGACTACACCAATCTGCATTCCAGCAACAGTGCACAAGGGTTCCCTTTTCTCCACGTCCTCACCGAGACTTCTTGTTTGCGGGATGACTGAGGAGAGCCATTCTGACAGGTGTGAGGTGACAGTTCATTGCGGTTTTAATATGCATTTTTCTGATGATTACTGCTGTTGAGCATCTTTTCATATGTCTATTGTCCACCCATGTGTCCTCTTACCACAATTTCTTGATCCACTTCACTGTTAATGAGCCCTTAGGTAGTTTCCAGGTAGCAACAATTACAAACAGAAGTGCTCTATTCATCTTGTTCCTAGCAGTGAAACTGCCGGGTCAAATAATATACGTATGTTCAACTTTAAATAACACCACCAAATTTTCCAAAACACTTGTTCCCATTGACATCACTGGAGTAGTGTGACAGTTCTTCCTCCTGCACGTCCTTACCAACACACGGTGTCTCCCATCTTCATAATTTAAGCCTTTGTAGCAGGTGTCTCGTGGTTTTACTCTACATCCTGTGATCCATCAATGCCCCTCCCATTGTTTTTGTAGAATCTCTGGGGATGAATTCAGGTAAGGAACTAGATGCCATGTGTATTAGTTGGGGTTCTCCATATAAATATAACCAATAGGATGTAGGATGGATGGGAGGATGGGTGAATGGATGGAGAGATGGATGCATGCATGATGGATGGATAGATAAATAGATAAATAATTATTAGAAATCAGCTCATGTGATTATAGAGGCTTTAGAAGTCCCAATATCTATAGTCAGCAAGCTGGAGAGTTAGGAAAACTGCTTGAGACCCAAAAAGAGGTGATACTTTAGTTTGAACCCAAAGGCCCTAAGAGACCAATGTCCCAGCTCAAAGCAGTCAGGCAGGAAGAGCTCCCTCTTATTTGAGGGAGGCTCAACCTTTTTCTTCTATTCAGGCTTTCAAATGATTGGATGAAGGCCACCCTCATTAGGGAAGGTAGTCAGCTCTACTCAGTCTACTGATTCCAAAGTTAATCTCATCCAAAAACATCCTCATAGATACATGGAGAATAATATTTGAGCAAATGTCTGGGCACCTTGGTGCCAGTCAAGTTGATACATATAATTAACCACCACATTTGTTAGTCTGCCATCTTGCATGCAACGCTTCCTTTTCACTGTTGTGTAGTACTCCGTTGTGAATGTGTACGTAAACGCATGTGTATGTATACATGCATATAGTTATACTGTATATTAATGAAAAAATGTGTATTGCTTTATTTAATATTACCGTAAGTATTATCTATAATGTTGTATTTGCTGCAGATCATTCCTTCTCACTCTCATTGTGTGACCATGTGGAAATGTATTTCTCCAGTCTACTGTTGATGGGCATGTGGGCAGTTTCTAGTTGGGAGCCTCTTGTTGAAATTGTCACCATAAATCTTTGAGTTGCTTCTGATTTGTTTGTGTCTCCTTATACATATATATATATATATATCCCTCTTGGGCAGCCACAGGTCAAGAAATGACCATCTGGACTGTGAGTGGAGAGAAACAACATACCCAGAAAGCTCTCTCTTTACCCATTCCCTGTCCATGGCATCTACCACTTTCTCTCTCCTTCTCCACCCTCACTACAATATGACTTACCCAGCCTCGGCCCTCTCCCAAAGTTATTCACAGATTTTGTTGCACAAATTTGTTTTGAAGTAAAACATGCCCACAAAACAGAAAGCACTTGCATTTTAAGCGTGTAGTGTAATACATTTTCCTAAATTGGACACCCATAAAAAGTAACCCAGATCAAGAGATGGAAAATGACCATCATTGAAATATGGCATAATTATAGGACAGGTCATTTCATCTCAACTGATCCTGACAACTTGCTCTGCAACGTGACCATGTCAACCAACTCTTACACCAGAAGTGCAAAAGTGCACTCATTCCTTGTCATCACCTGGGGTTGTCACACCCTAATTATATGGCACCGAGAGGTCACCATTCTGTCCTATTATTGTAAGTTCCTTTTGCTTAATTGTTAATATTATTGAGCATCTCTTCATGTTCACTTGCCAGGGGAATGTTTTTCCGCTCGTTTTGCTACTGGACTGTTCTCCCATCTTGACCCCCTCTCTAAGAGCCGACAGCTCACGTGGTTTTCTGCACCTCCAGTTCGCTGCCCGTTCCTTACAGATGTAATATCCTCTCTTCTCTAGGACACTGCGTGCTTCCGGGGCTTCGTGGGTTGTGCTAAAGCTTCCACAGGAGCCACCATGATCATCACTCCACCTGCTACCCCTTAGACCAGGTGTCATAACCAGCGGCTGTGTGTATCTGGCTCACAGAGTATTTTCACTGTCAGTGACCAGTAGGAATATGCGTGGTTGCCATATGAGTAGTTTAGTTGCTACTGTTTTACACCTGGCCGCCACCCTTACCTGTGCCCACATGGGCACTTGGGACGTTTGGTGCAGCTCAGTGTTCGCTATAGTACAAGCACCACTGTTCAGGGACTTCTGAATACCTGGCTTATCTTCCCATTCCCATCACTGGCTGTGGGGTCTTGGACAAGTCACTCCACCTCACAGAGCCAGACTTGTCTGGTGTCAAATGAGAACCCTGAGGTACACTCTCTGCCTGCCTCACAAGTGGGTATGGATGCCAAATGGAAGAACCTGGGCCTGACCAGGCAGTGGCACAGTGGGTAGAGCACTCGACCGGGATGCAGAGGACCCAGATTTGAAACCCTAAGGTCAGTGGCTTGAGCGTGAGCTCACCAGCTTGAGTGGGGTTGCTGGATCATAGACAAGACCCCATGGTCGCTGGCCTGAGCCCAAAGGTCACTGGCTTGAGCAAGGGGTCACTTGCTTTGTTAGAGCCGCCCCCCCCCCCCCGTCAAGGCACATTGAGAAAGCAATCAATGAACAACTAAGGTGCCGCAATGAAGAACTGATGCTTCTCGTCTCTCTCCTTTACTGTCTGTCCCTATCTGTCCCTCTCTCTGTCTCTGACACACACACACACACCCCTGAGGCATTTAAAGCATTTCCCAGGCACAAACCCCTGTCGTCACAAGGGACTGTGGCTTATTGACAAACACAGACCCCAGGCTTTTCAGAGAACGGCCCTGTGCAAATCTAAAGTGGAACCGGCAGGGTAACAACGTACAAATGTGCGATTTGCCCACGTTTACCAACATAAAGCGCAAGCTACTAAGTCCATGGCTGAGTGAGAACTGGAAGTCAGAGGGCATCCTCAGCTGAAACAAATGCATAATTACGATTGGGTTTCAGAAGTGCAACCACGACTTGAATTAATCAACCTGCTGATTAGTCCAAATTCCTCTGTTGCCGAAACTGTAGCAAAAGGGTGTGTGGGAGGGAGGAGCCCACCCTGGAAGGAAGCGCACAACCAGGCAGGGAGGCCTGTCCAGGGCGCCCTGTGGATGGCTGCAGGTGGCTCTGGCGAGCCCCGGGGGGTGAGGCCCGGGCCCTGGGCGGCTCTGTGGGCTGAGGAGGCTGTACTGGCTCCTGATCAGAGCTGCCGAGGAAAGAGCAGCACGTGGGTCCTCCCTGTCGTCAGGCGGAGCTCTTCAATGAGGTGGGCTCCGGCAGGGCTCTGTGCCGCCGCCTAGCCGAGCTCCAGCCAGAAGCCTTGGGAGGCAGAGGGGGTGCAGCTGCTGCCCGGCTCTCAGGAGGAGCTGGACCCTCTGCCTTGGCTGTGGGCGCGGGGCCAGCCGGGCTCAACCCCACCTGAGCCATGCCAGCCAACTTCACCCAGGACAGCCCCGATTCCAACGGGACCACACAGAGCCTGGATGCTTCCTCAGCCGCCTGCTTCCCCACAACTTTCTCGGAAGTGGTGGAGGAAGAGGTATGGGGCTCCTTCTACTCCTCCTTCAGGGTGAGTGCCCCCTCCCCTTCTGAACACTGATGTTAAGAATGGAAAAAGTAGAATGTAAGAGACCTCGTTAAAGTCTAAGTAGCCAGTGTTGTAAATGTGGGCCGTTTATGTTCCTGGCTTAAAAGAATGAAACTGATAAGCTAAACGCACAAGTTTTGCCTGTCACACAAGGACCTATATTGTAGTTCTTTATGAATACAGCTCCTTTTTTTTTTTTTACTGCTGCTACTAAAAATGTGTGACTAGGAGTGGATGATTTTTAAAAATGTTTTTCTCATTTCCTTAAGTGAAAGTATGCTTAATGAATCCTATAGTTGTGATTGAAATGTCTGAGTTGTAGGAGTTCTTGCTGTGAGGTTTTGCTAGAAACATCAGAGGGGTGGTAAACCTCACACCCCCAGGACAGAGACACAGACCCAGGAAGGAAGGACGGACCAGACTTTCTTTGTCGACGCTTTTTTGCATTGACTATCAGTAAGAAACCGATTCTTGGACAGCAGCGTGTGGTGTGACTGCAACAAGTGTTCTCCCGGAACAAATAAAAGAACTAGAGATTGGTGAGTTTTCAACCTGAAAGCACACAAGGGCCACAGGGAGGAAAGGATTCTCATTAAGAGAATACTGCTCCCTCTTCGGCAACAAGGTTGTGTGGTCAGGACCAAATCGGGCACCAGGAAAGCTGCAGTCTCAGAGTGCTGGAGACGTCAGGGTATTTCACACGCTTCCCTGGCGTGGTCCCGTCATTAGCAATAACTCCCAGGTCTCAGACTGGTTCTTTACCCCCGAAAGGGAGAACACTTCAAGAAAAAAATCCAGCCGTTTCTTTTTAAAAACCCTCTTGGTGTCCTGGAAATAATGTGGTGTAAGCCAACAAGGTGGAATGACTATAATACCACCTCTCTATGAGAGAGCTCTGCTTCCGGGCGAACGCTCAGAAGAATATTTCCAGCGGGGAGCCGTCCCTAGGGCCCGCCTCGCACTCCCCACGGGCCAAGACACGCTGTAGCAAAGTGGAGCCCGGATGAGTCACTTGACTCAGGCTGGCTGCACGGGAGCCTATCCCTTGGAACCAACTCCGAAGGCATGCACATGTGCAGCTCAGCTGGCTGGCGCCACACACACACACACACAAACACACAATTAGCACACTGAAATTAGAGTTCATTGCCGTTTACTGGTAACTGAATAACCCCTTATAAAAGCTGCCTGCAGCCCCAGACACTCTGTGTGGGAGAAGCAGGCTGTGAGTGCCCAGGATGTACAGGGATGCTTTCAGAGCTGCTGCCTCCTTAGCCTCTTTGATATTTATAGAATGCGACAGCGGGCGGAGCAGAGAGGGACCAGCGGAATGAGAGGGATAATAATCAGCACTAAGGCGGCTGTTCTGAGACCCAGGCAATAACCACTCTCGGCTGAAACCCCATTTGCCATTTAAAAAAAAAACAAAAAAAAACCCCAGCTCCTAAAGGGCTATACTGAATATTCGGACAAACAAATCCCTGCCCGCTCTCTACTAGCGGCTCTACCCTGTCCCAGCAACATTATCTTAGAGCCCTAATGGGAGTCACCTTGTTTTTATCTCATACTGATGGGCACATTTGCCACCAAACAGCTGGACACCCGATGCAGAGAGAAGCAGAAAGAGGGCAGGTCAAGAGCTTACCATGTCCCGTTTTATTTTTTGAGAGAGGCAAGCATTGACTAGAAACAGTGATTTTCAGTAACAGGGCAGTCAGTGCTGGCGTTTCTGGGAATCTAACTTAAATGTCTCAGTGTAACTTTTTTCCACGGTCCCCTTGGAGCATAATTTGATGCCCTGGTGAGACGGAAACAGTTCTGACAAACTAAAATTTAAAACAAACCCTTGTTCACTGTGACGCTTTCATCCTACACGCTTCTCAAGAAGGAAGTTGGACGTGGGTTTCTTTGCTCTCTTCCAAGTGTGCCCTCTTCATCCCCATCGCCTTTACCAAAAAAATATCATCAGAATAAAAATGGTCACAGCAGTAAAAGCAGCAGAACTGGCAACACCAGCTAGGGCCAGACATCTTGTTTGCTGTGCGCTGCCTTGGTGATGGGAAGCCTTCTAAATGACTTCACTGAAGTAGCTCGTTTAATCCTCACAATCCGTGGAGGGAATTGTCCCTCCATCTGGAATTGCTTTCCATCTTCCTCTGTGTTCATCTAAGTTCCACGTGCTCTCCAAGGCTCTTTTTGGGTTGTTGCTTCCTCCCTGAAGCCCCCCATGACTTATCTCTCCTCTGAGTTCCAGTAGTGTCATAGAGTGTCCCTCTCCCCTTTGCCACTTAATCCAACTCTGTCTCCATCTGCCCGGTCAGTATTTTAAGTTCCTTGAGTGCAAGCAACCTCTGATGTTTATTTTAGATCAGTGGTTCTTAACCTGGGTTCTATCGAACCCTAGGGGTTCGATGAGTCGGTCTCAGGGGTTCGGAGAAGCCTCTGCCGCGGAGGCCAGAATAAAGTAATACCGTAATTTGTTGTGAGTTCATGCACTTTGTTGGTTTTGTTCTTTGAGCAAGGTGATGTTCATGCACGGCTCATTTTGTGCACCAGTAAAAAAACACATACCTATGTCTTGAATTTGGAAAAAAAAATCATATTTTATTTATCACTAAAAAAGGGTTCAGTGAATGCGCATATGAAACTGGTGGGTTCGGTACCTCAAAAAAGGTTAAGAACCACTGGCCTAGATCCTCTCCAGAAACCAGCACCGTCTTGGGCACACACGATAAACATTCAGTGCCGAAGTGCAGTGTGGGGTTGTTTCTGTCCACTGCCTACGTGTTGTCAGAGTGGCCAACAGAGAGCTTGCTTCCTCTGTGACAGCGGCGGGGGTCTTGCTAACCACTGCTCCACCTGTCGGCCCTGCCCTGCCCTGTCTGGCCTCTACCAGCCACAGGCTCTCAGGTCCTTCTCCACAAGGACATTCAGCGCATCCTTACCCTACTTCTACGCTCACATGACCAAGGTAAGTTATAGGTTCTGGTGGGTGGGGTATGGAGTTAGTTGTGGCACCACAGACAGAGAGTTACCCAGTGTAGCCTTGGGGAACCTATAACCACTGTGTTGTAGCCTTGTCTAGACCAGTGATGGGAAATCTTTAGAGCTTGGTGTGTCAAAATTCGCCAAAAAACCGAGCATCACTCAGGTGGTGTGTCACTTGGAGAAAAACGGCCTCACCGGAAGTCCTAGAACTAGACGCTCTGTGCCGGAGTTCTGTTGTTTTGGCCTACAGACCTCCGGCACAGAGTGTCTACACTACAGCAAATGTTTTATCCTCTGCTACTGCACCTGGCCGTGCAGGAGCCGAGGATGAAACGTCCTTCTCGGCATGCGGCCCCTTACTTCTCTGGTATGCGGCCGTGTGTCATCGAAAATGGCTCTGTGTGTCAGTGCTGACATGCATGTCATAGGTTCGCCATCACGGGTCTAGACTGAGCTGTTTTGCCTTGATCTACATGTCTGGTCTTCTTAGCACCCTACCTACCTCTACTTCTCCTTTGACCCCAGCACTCTCGTGGCAAACACAAGAGGTCCCGGTCTCAATCGTAGTAACCCTGCGCTCCTAGGCTTAGACCCCTTTCTACCTTCCCATCTTCACCCCCAAATTCTTGCCCTGTTCCCCACCCTTCAAACCAACTCTGCCATCCTAAGCATGTCATCAGATTATCTTCTTCATCTATTGTGAACTTCAGGGGCTAACACTGTGTCGTCCTGGGGTCAAGGTCCTCAGTTCAGGCTCCAGTTCCCCTTTACAGTTTCCAATTTCTCCCACGTTCAAGGTCCTGTCCAGCTTACTTCCTCAAGTCCTAACCCCTAACAGTAAGGAATTATCAAGGCTTCAAGCATCTACCAGAGGTTTCCCAGGAGGAGGGGACATGTCTTTTCAGACAGTAAACTGGGCACCTGATTATAGAGCCATCCAAGTGGCAGACAGAGACGAAATAATTAATCGTTTCTTCATAATAGCCATTAACTTTGCCAGGCATTTCGCGAGCAATGTTTTCCAAATCTCTGATTCTTAATGATGAGAAAATTAATTCAAAGTAATTGAGAAGGAAGCCTGTCTCAATTAGTAAGTTGTCTAAGTTATGCAATAATGCAAATGAATTCACTTGCATTTGCTCTAAGGTGAGGGGAGAAACATCTGCAAGACTGCGAGGTATCACCCAATGGAAAATCTTTTATTCAATCTCCCTAAGTGGGTAGTTACAAATGCTTCACCACTAGTCTAACCATTGTTTGTCTGGGAGCTTCTAAGTGTGAGGTCCGTCCCCCTTCTTTGGGGTTCTCCCTGCCGGCTCTCCCACTGTGCATTTTCTATCACTCCCTTCTTCCATCAGTGCAGCAAAAGCAAACTCCCGTTCAACCCACGCCCCAGTTATCTCACTAGGCTTTAAGCAGGAGCGCAGTGTAAGGTGTTTAAGTGTACTACTGCATTGTGCTGGGTTTCGTTATATTTAGTTTGCCAATTTACTGGTAAGAACTCAGTCTCCCTACTGAGGACCAGCATTTCCGCCTTTAGTGACTGTCATTTGGGCTCCTCTCTGCCCACTGGCCTGCTTCCTGGAAGCCTCCTCTCATGGCATCACACCCCTTCAGGACTTGCTAGAGCCTCCCGTCCTGCCCTGGACCCCAGGACAACCTCAGAGATGCCCCTTCTGGATCCCAGCAACCCTTGGTCCCCTCGGCTGCCGGTGATGTCCTGCACGTTTGAACAAGGGGTCTTGTGTTCACATCCTGCACTTTTCATTCTCTTCTCATCAGTTCCACTCTGTGTGTTGTTCATTTGAAGTTTCTACAGTTGAGTCCTACAGCTGCTCAAAGGAAATTACTATTCGTTTTGCTCAGCGAAGTAATTTTTGTGTGTTTTCTTTATTGATTTTAATTTATAAAGATTACATAGATTCAAGTGTTTACATAGATTCAAGTGTCCCACTGAATACATCCCCTTATCCCCCCCTCTTGAAGTCCTCCCCCTTCCCTCCAGGATTTGCTGTCCTGCTCTCTAGAACGCTGTGTTATGTGTATATAATTTCACCAATGTCTTTCCCTTCTCTGATCCCATCCTCTCCTCCCCTTTCCCTCCGTCCGCTTTCCCTCTGGTCCCTTTGATCCCGCCTCTGCCTCTATTCCGTTCCTCAGTTCACATTGTCCATTGGATTCCTCAAATGAGTGAGGTCATATGATATTTTTCTTTCTCTGCCTGGTTTATTTCACTTAGTATGATAGTTTCCAAGTTCACCCGTGTTGTCACAAGTAATTCTTAAAGGCTTGCTCTTTACTGCCTGTTTCTGCTACACAAACCTGGAACCGTCCTTTCGAATCCCCTGCCTTAGATAAGCTCTACCATGTCCAATTTCTCTCCGTGTCACTGAGAAAGGCACAGATGTTGCTGGCTGGGCCCACAAGGATGCAGTTCCCAAGTTGTGTGCTCTGGTTGTGAGAAAGGAAAGCTTTGTCAATTAAACGTCCCTGTGTGTGACTGATGCATCTGGTGGGCTCTGGCAGCATGCTTCCTCATGCAGCAGGGACGAGGCAGGTGGCCAGCCCCGGGAGGGTCTGCGCAAGTGGGCATCGGAGATTGAGTTCTTCTGGTCCTCAGAAGCTGCCATCCTGGCCCCGCCCCTGGTGTAGATCCCCATTGGCCCGGTGAGGCACGCACTGCCTTCTGCTCCAGCGTCCCATTGTCACACTTCCCTCGGGGACACAGGTCCCTCTCTCAGTCCTGGCTCAACGTTTGAGTCCTTCCTGGGAATGAAACGTTTCACTTCCTTCACTCCCAAATCTGGGCGGCAGAAGAATCTCCGGTTCTTTCTCTCCTCACGTGGCCGTCATAACTGGATGACTCTCACACCAGGAGAGCTGGGGAAATCCCCGGGTTCTATCCCACAAGCCCCTCATCCTGAGCCCCACACTCAGCGGCGGCGTCTCTTCCTCCCTCTTTCTGGGCTAAGCTGTGGAGGTGACACCAGAATGTCCTCTCAACCATGTCCTACTTCCCTGACATCTGTCCCCTGTTTTGTATCCTGTAACACTCTTGTGTCCCTCGGCCTCTTTCTCTGGCGTGGGGAAACGGACCACACTGTTCTTCCAAACTTCCTCCTCCGGGCTCTCTGCTCTGAATGTGAGTGAGAAAGGCACATCCTCTCGCAAGGGAAAAAGCCCTTTCTCTCCGCGCTGCTCTGATATCCTTCCTCCTCGAGGCGTGTTGCAAGCCGGATGCCCATCGCTTTCCCTCTGTCCGCGTAGACAGAGCCAAGAGTTTCCGCTGAGCGCAGGTGGAGCAGAGCTCTCGGCTGCCTGGCTGGGGAGGCTTCGGCAAGGGAGAGAGGCAAAGCCCGTCGGTTAAAGCATCAAAACTGTCATCTTGACAGCCTTAAAATAATTTCCTGTTGCTCTAGTGGGGAAGAGTGTCTTCAGCCATGAACTCAAGCGGACGAGACACCTCACTTTTCTTTTCCTCTAACTGAATCCAGCTTCTCTATGGACCTCTCAGGCCACCTGACTGCAGAAAACATAGCCATCATCCCCAGGTATAAACTCGGGTTCTCAACTCTTTGTCATTTTAATGAGGCCCAGATCCGAATGCCCGAGTCCCAGTGCCACCCCTATCTGGCTATGCGACCGTGGCAGTTTGTGCCTGCTCAAGCCATGATTCACTCATCCAACAGATGACGTTGAGAACTGACGTTTTTCCGGAGGGTGGTCATGAAAAGTCACGTGACTGATACTAGGGAGTGAAACCTTTAAGAACAGCGAGAGGCCCAGAGTTGACTGCATGTGAGCTATTCTATCCTCAGGGACACGTAGTTTTTACTCTCTTCTCAAAGCCACTTACTGAGAGGTGACAAGCCACCGTTCTCTGTATAGAGAAAGCTTCTGAGGACTCTGGGAGAGGTCACTGCAGGTGAGGGACTCTCCAGGATGGCTTCAATACACATTAGGTCCTCAGACAGTGGTGGTGAGATGAGCTATTTCTTTTCCTTCAATTAGACCATGGGACATGTAGAATAGGATATTTAGAGAACATTCCATCTCTTACTTTATCATCCGTATATAACGTCTGAGTGTTATCCAGACAAGCTTAATGGCCCACTGCGTGAAGGACTGCTCACAGACAGGGGGAAGGATGCCTGACCCGAGGAAAGGAAGAGTGGGCTTCGACTGTCCCAACAGGACTTGCCAGGTCCCAGGAAAGAAAACCACCCGAGGCCCCCATGAAGTCACGAAGGGTGATCGGGGTTCTTTTCTTTGTCACAGGCAATACTGATGGCTGCCCACCAGTGACGTCTCTCGGCCTTAATGCAGTTAGCACTTCAGAACTAGCCACTCAGTTTCACGCGGTCTCATCTGAACCTCCCTTCCGCTGTAGGAGGGTTGAAAACGGCATTCTTGATTTCTTTTAACCAGATGTGAACATCAAGGCTAAGAGAAGTCAGAGAACTGAACTTTCTAAAAAATGTAAAATAAAATAAGAAGGAAGGGAGGAAAGGAAGGAGGGAAAGAGAAAGAAAAGAAAGAAGGGAGGGAAGGAAGGAGGGAAGAAGGGAGGGAAGGAGGAAGGAAGAAAAGAAAAAAAAATTTAAGTGTGATTCTTTTGCTGATTTTAATCAGAATACGTTAGACTCTGCAACAGTAAAAAATTAACCCCTGAATCATAATGTCAATTGCAAGCAAGTCACTTGTTCTAGAACAAGTGGTTTTCAAGGAAGATTGCAACCTCCTTTGATTTAGTTTAGCCTGAAACGACACATGACTTTGATTCCAATTTCAGTGGCAGGAATTAACTAGCCAATGGGCATGGAAAACGTAGCCTCACTGAATACCCTTTGTGTGGGGAGCACAGGGTATGCTTTATGGAGTGTTCTGATTGTCACCTTGTGCAGGATACAACCCAGACTCTGCAGCCGGACCTAACCATCCCCGCCTGTCCTCACGTCCGGTCCAGTCCCACACATGGCGTGGAACATCTTAACACATTCCAAGGAAACGAGGTTCTGTTTCCCTTGGGCACCAATGCTTTTCTCACACCTTTTTCTTCTGCTATCACATCTGAGCTCCGGGTCTCCCTCTTCTGTGAGGTCCTCAGGTTCATGTAGTGGTCCGGCACCCTGACTGTCCCAGGGTACTTCACACCTCTGCAAGACATGACCCATCTCTGGCCGTGCAGGTGTGCCCACACGCATAAACCCCCACACAGACTCACGTCACACACACTGGATGTCAGTTATCTGAGAGCAGCCTGGCCTACTTCCCCTAGCACCGTGACTGATGCACAGTAGCTAGATGGCCTATAAATACTTTGTTGAACAGAAGAACGTATCAAGAAGCAATCTATATGACAAGTTTCTTCCTAAGGTCTCAGTAAATTCATGTGAACAGTTTAACGTGGATGGAGTCTTCATCCTTGTTCTACAAGGCACTGGGTTTGCATTTTAAAGACACCATGATTTGGGGGGACTCCCTGACACCACGGCAAACCATATTGCAGGGGGAGCATGTGCAGACAGATCTTTAGACCCAAAGCAAACTACATCCAAGGCCTGTTTCCCTCCCGGTGCCACCAGCTCTGGTCCTGCATCTGACCGTCCCCCTGGGAGCCCCAAGCCCCCAGGCGGGTGTGAAGGAAAGCACACATTAACATCCACATCCCTGCTCGTTGCTTATGTTACACGCACAGCCACAGCGGGACCCGCAGTTTGGTGGGGGCAATGCAATGGGTAGCTCTCCTGTGTCATTTCTCCCTCCCCTCTCGCATATCATCTTCCTGCTCCAGTCCCCAACTGAGAACTGGATGGTGACTTCCGGATTAGGCATGCAACCTGTGAATCGTCCATTCCTTCGAAAATCCATTTCTCCAGCCTTGTGTCATTTTTCTATTTTCGTTAGGATGGGCTGAAGCACAGAGGGTGCTTGGGCTTCAGTGCCACCTAGAGAACAATAGGAAGGTGGATGTGGCCAGGGCTGGCCTCAGGCTGGAGGATCAAGCTGGCCCAGGGGACTGCTCCTGCTGGGACAACCAGGGCTCCTAACATAGGTCCAGGGTGTGGCCAACCTCATCCAAATCCGGGAGGCCCGGGTGGGTGGGATGCTTGGAGCCAGGCAATGGCTGCATCTGTTCCCATGGAGATAGGTTCCCAGGGAATGACTAATGACAGGTGGAGGGAGACCTACAAGGCTCACGCAGCCCATGGGGGACGGGGAAATGCAGGCAGGGGAACGAGAGGACACGTGGAAACCAAGACAGATGACCAAATATGTGGATGGGGTTCACACTACATCATTAGCCTCTTAGCCTCTGCCGACCGACCACCCCACTTTGATGCGCAGAAAATGAAGCCGGAAGAGTAGCAGTTCAGGACATTCCATCTGGAATCCCCTCCTGAGTCCCTGTCACACCCTTTTCCCTTCCCTGCCCCCCACCAGGATGCTCAGCTTCCTGCCCTGGCCTCCCACCTGCTTCTGCTCGTCCATTTCCCAGTTCCCCCAGTTTCTTTCGAACCTCCCGGCTAGCCTGGAAATCACAGATCGAAAGTATCAGGGTGTGAGCTGAGCTGGGCCCCTCCCCCCCGGGGAGGGGGAAGTGTCCTCGGTCAGTTTCCACTGTTTATTATTACCTCCAGAACAAAAAATAACATCCCGCAGGCTTTTTTCATTACATGGGTTATCAGAGAGAATAGTTTCTTGATACTTTTATTTCCCATTAATTACCTTGGTTTCTACTACCTTGTAGGGATTTGGACCTAATTTGAAGCAAATGCTGGTTTTCAATATTTGAAGGGTCTAGAACTCAAATAGCAATAAAAATGTTAATCTCAGTTCTCGGCATACGGCCGATGATTCATTCGTTCAGCAAATATTAATTACCACCTGGACTTCCAGCCCCGGGGGTTTTCAGATGGTTTCCAATATTCCCGGTCTGGTATATTATAAGAATTCAGATAGAATCCCAGAATTTAATTGCCTCGAAGTTTCCAATACATCCTGTTTGTGATTAATCTAGTGGGCCTCTTGTGATCTCAGAACGAGACACAAAAAGTGACTCCCATTTAAATGCATGTGGGACACCCAGCGGTTCAGTTTCTGATGAAATCTGAAGATTTGGTAGCAACCAGAAAGCGAAATCAGGCAGTTATGCCAACGGGGTCCCATGTACCCAACTCTGGTTGAAATGAGAACAGTTAGGCAGAAGGGAATTCACATTGTTAATTGAACATGAACCATGACCCCCAGCAGTAATGATGAAATATGCCAGACCGTAGACTCTTAACCCTTTCCACTCAGAGTAGAAAGAGCTGATGGAGTTATTTAATATGTCCTGGAAGAAAAACTAGCGAATGGCTTCCCCTGTTCAGCCCCAGTTTGAAAGAGGTGATTCTGCTGCATTCTGTCACCTATGACAATGGCGTTGAGAAGTAGGGCAAAGGCCATTCCAGCAATGATGACAACTGAAGAAAATTCCAGATGGGGAAGCATCTTTCTTCTTGGTGGCAAAGTTCTTCCAACTCAGGACAAAGACCCGGGATGAACCTTGCCCTGTTTTTGAAAGAGTTGGTTTTCAGAACACTGGTCCAGTTTTTCATTTACATATAAGCCTTTCTCTGCTCTATAACCACACCTAATGGTCAGGGATGTCCCCATCTGTCCGCTGCCTTCTCTCATACTTGGCCAGGTATCTTGCTTCTTTGCCTGGCTACTTCTACTCACTTTTTCCGACACGACTCACATGTTAAATTGTCCAGGGCATATATACCTTCTGGCCAGCCTCTAAGTTCTCCATTACAGTAGGTCACATTGAAGATTTTTATCTACATATAAGCCTCCACCATCAGACCATGAGCTCCTGTCTTAGCCTTCCTTCCATCCCCAAAGTATTTTGAACTTTGCTACAAGATTCTCAATAAATGTTTGTCGAACTTAAGCATACAGCGTGCAAGCCAGTATAATCACGTTCAAAGCAACGTGGCTTCAAAGAACAGTTTTCCCACTTCTGGCCTGAGTATCGTTTCTGCACCACAATAGATACGCCCAGGGTCTCCCTCAGGATAAATGCCTCCCCTCTAATATCCCACAGAGAGTTCAGAGAATGACTTGTCCACAGTTATGTGGAACCACTGTGGTCCACAGCCCTGCTGTCAACCTCGACAGACCCAGTCTGTGACAATACCTCCCACCCCATTCGTGTTCTCTGTTCCTCATGCCTGAGCCCCCATCAGCTTGTCCCACCGGCCCCTAGTCAGAGGGTGCAAGCAGCATTCCTGTTCTGAATACCTGTAATGATGAGAAGCTTTATAAGAATATGAACCTTGAATTAACATTCCCACTTCTATGTTGCTGTATTCCTTTTTATATTTTGTAATAGTAATGCATTAAAATGTCTTGTTTTATATGTATTGTTTATAATTGAATAATAGAAATAAAGAATGCCCTGAATAATTCAAGATGGAGTAACTCTAAGTCTAGGTGAAACAGAAAGGGTGAATGCAGCTAGAGGGTGTGATGACAAGAATTCAGCTGTATTTACAAGGGTGTTTTCCAGTGGGGTTCCAGGAAAGGCTGGTGAAAGTGCACATTTTCAAAGGGGGCATCATCGGGAGGAGGAGGTGGTGGGAAGTAGCCAAGGGAGCCCTGCCGAGCATGCGCAGTCCTCCGTCTGGATCTCATGCTTGACTGCTCCTGGTTGTCACCACCGGTGGTACCCTCTGAATCAGCAGGCAAGGTGAAACATGGGCCAGTTGGGACCCATGCCTGAATGAGTGGTTCCCAACTGTTAAGACGTGGCTGCCCCCAGGGATCTCCAGAGCCTCTGACTGTGTCTCATTCCCCGATCCCAATTAAGGAACCCAAAGCTTTGCAGTCTGTTCCTACCTGTCCCACTTTAAAGCGTGAGCTCCCTGTGTTGCATGGTGATTCATCTGCAATGGCCTTAGATGTCCTCAGATCTCTGCTCATGGTATTTCCAACCCACCTCTGCAAATTACAGAGGTTCTGAGCAGCCTGAGGGGCCGGGCGCTGTGAGTGACAGGTGCCCCCCTGGTCTCAGGGACAAGTCAGCACCGTTCCTTTGCCTGCTCGCTGAGGACAGAGGCTGAATTATAACCTCTCTGGAACTTCATGTCCTCTCTTGGGAAGGAAGATGTATTTGCTCTTTCCTGTTTGAGATACTCATCTTCAAAATCCCAGGAGTAACAATAATCAGGCAAGAAACCATGAAAATGTGAGAGGTATGAAAAGTTCCATGATCCCTGGGTTAGAGGATGTGGCTGCATCTCATGTGACATTTAAGAGAGCTGCCGTGTGGAAGCCATACAGCGCTCCAGTGTCTGTTCATTCAAACATATATTGAGCATAGACCTTCTCCTCAGCCTGACAGTAACAAAAGCAACCTGGCTCCAGAAATCCAGCTTCAGACAAGTTTGGGGTCAGAAGGAAAATGAAGATCTGTTTCCCACTTGAAAATTGAAAGTAAATGAGGCAACTTCACCATGTCCAGACCCATATTGGAGCAGAAAACCACGCAGGAGGCAGGGCACAGAATTTCCAGTTAAGCCAAAACAATATTCAAATCTCAGCGGTGCTGCTTCTGAACCATGTGTACCAGGTTAGGGACTTCTCTGAGCCCCATCTCTCCCCTGTGAGACTGAGGATGGTGACATGTCATCGGTCAGGTTGTGAGGATGAAGTGAGCAGGAAAAACAACATTTCAAACAACGCTTGACACATGACAATCAAAGCAAAGATTTATCAATCACCTACTATCCATTGCAAACTGACAAGGTCAGGAGCGAGATTAATGGAGTCACTCAAATAATGTGGGTGCCCATTCACCATATGGTTGTTAAAGATCCTTCAGACATTTTTAAATGTTTATTTTATTGATTTTAGAGAGAGAGGAAGGGAGAGAGAAAGAGAGAGACAGAAACACTGATCTGTTTCTGTATGTGCCCTGACCAGGGATTGAACTGGCAACCTCTGTGCTTCAGGATGATGCACTAACCAACCAAGCTATCTGACCAAGGCTAGACATTATTTCCTTCCAAATTCCAGGGTTTGGGTAAATCGTGTCTTCCTGTTCAGACAAGTCTGTCCTATTCAGTTCCAACTAGAGCCACCTAACTAAATGTCCTGTATTTCCTGAGATAATCCCCAGGTCAAATAACATTTTTTAGATACGTCTAAATACCCTTGCATTTGTCATCAACCATTCAGCCATCCTACATATACTTACCAAGCACCTCCTACGAGAAAGACAGAATGGCACCTGGAGACCACAGCCCTGCCACTGCGTCCAAAACACGCTAGCCCTTTGTCATTGAGAAATTCCAGATTTCATCGGTTCTGCTCAGCCTCGAGCATCTGGCTGGAATTTTTCCTCATGTGACCACTAGGGAGCATTTAATCCCCAACTATATTCTGCCATAGTGGAAATAGTGTGAGGACCATCAGTACCTGGGTGGAGGGAGTGGAGAGGGTGGAGGGAGAATCCTGTTAGGCGCAGGTGAAATTCCAACAGAAAATAGGGTGAACAGGGTGAATTTGAGCATTGTTCTTATAAGGCTGTGAATCACTTATGCATCACTTCTCAAACCTATATATACGCCATCCATGAAACGAAGGAAGGCGATACACCTGTTTTTAGTGTATGTATACTGTGCTGTAAGTACGGAACTAGAAATCTGCATTGCCATCACGGTCCGGGCACGTATCCATCACAAGTATCCTGAGGCAGGTTTTTGTTTTTTATCTTCATTTTGTCAATGAGGAAATAGGCTCAGAGAGTTATCACTGACCGACACATCAGACATCTAGCAAGTAGCGAGGCATCAGATCCCAAGTCCGGCTGGGGTCAAAGCCCATTTATTTCCTTTGCCATATTTTACTTCATTATGTAAAAATACCAGCTTTTCTTCAGCCATCCCTCCCTGTGCATAGCATGTCCAGTAAATATCAAACTGGCACCCACACACAAAATATACGTATGTGTGCCCTCTTATAAAGTATTTTTCCAAGGACTGGGAAGAAACACAGTTTAATCAAAATGATGTTTACCTTTTGGGAGAAGGGACTTCATCGTGATGGAGAGCAGTGTCGAAAGGGATTTGAGCTTTCTCTGCATTTTTTCTAGTTTTTAAAGGAAAATTTATTCATCAGTTATTGCATAATTTGAACTTCATTTAATATAAGAGAAAGTGCTGCCGTGATGCCTCAGATACCAGGGTGTGTGTCATCGGGGTTCTCCAGAGACAGAGGCGGGGGGGGATACTCGTTTTGAGGAACTTGCTTGGGGGCCATGGGGACTGGCTAGACTGAAGTCCACAGAAGGAGCCGTGGGCCGGAACCCAGGCCTGGTCTCTGTGTCCTCGGAACTCCCAAGGAAGATGCCTTCTCCTCTGGAGCACCTCAGCAGTTGCTCTTAAGATTTTCAGCTCTTCAGATGAAGCCCACCCACACATGAGAGGTCATCCGCTTCATTCAAAGTCAAGGGATTGTAGATGTCAACCACGTCCAGTACCTTCTCGGCAGCATCTTACGCTGGTGCCTGACCAAGCTGGACCCCACAGCCCAGCCACGCTGACCATGTGGCCTTGTATACCATCACGAGGGGCTTCCTCTGGCTGGCCTTCCTACCATCTCCTGTGAACAGCACTCAGACTTCAGTCTTAGACCGGGACTCTGCCTCTTGACGTTTGATTTGGGCTTGCCTCTGGACCCCCTTGGCCCCGAGCTTCTCACCCACCGCCCAGCCTAGTGTCCCGCCCATCCCGGTGCCTGGAGCCTCTGCTCATTCTGGGCTGTGGACCTTAAACAAATGAATAGCTCCGTTTGAAGGAGTCATGGAAAACTTTTTTATGAAGGACTTGGCATTTTAAACGAGTAGCATTCTTGCTTTTTTCCCTCGTTTTTACTAATGGTACATTCTTCAGTAGAACTTCAATATTACTATATTATAAAATTCTGTCAAAAGATAAAGATGAAGAAAACCCATAATTACACTACCCTGAAATAACCACTCCTGACATTTTAGTATTCTTCGGTCTTTTTCCTACATGTATAATTTTGCAGTTGTAATCATACCCAGTATATAATTTTATTATGTCTTTCCACTTAACATTATGAGCATTTTTAATTTGGCTACATAATCTTCATGGCTGTCATACTTAATAACTGCATAATTGTTCACTGAGTTGAAGTGTTTTATTTACTTAGTGATCCTGTTACCTTTAAACAATTTCCAGTTCCTCCTTACAATAAATATGCACATCTTTGCGATTATAGCGTTCTTTCTCACACCTTGACTTTTATCACGTAGACTTAAAATTGCTTGGCCAAAGAATATATTACATTTTTGGTCTCTTGACACATATTTCCAAATAGATTACTTAGTTTTAATTAATTAGGTTTTCTTACTAAGTGAGAGGTGGGAAAGCAGAGAGCAGACTCCTGTTATGTGCGCCAACCAGAATCTACCTGGCAAGCCCCCTACAAGGCTATGCTCTGCCCATCTGGGGCTAGTGCTTAGTTGCTCAGCAACTGAGCTATTTTAGCACTTGAGGCGAGGCCATGGAGCCATCCTCAGTGCCCAGGGCCAACTTGCTCGAACCATTCGAGCCATGGCTGCAGAAGAGGAAGACAGAGAGAGGAGGAGGAGGAGGGAAAGGAGGGTTGAAGCAGATGGGTGCTTCTCCTGTGTGCCCTGACTGGGAATTGAACCTGGGACGTCCACAGGCCAGGCCAACACTCTACTTCTGAGTCAACTGGCCAGGGCCAAATAGATATTTTAAAAGTTTGCACCAATTACCACAGTTATCAGTGTAAATGAGGACCACGGGTCTTTGGTCTCTTGAGAGGAGAGCTTTGACAGGTGGGGACATGAGAGCAGCAGGAAGACGTTTCAGCGCCAAAGGCGAGTAGACGCTCTGCAGAGCGCCCTGGTCCTCACGGCGTGCTTGTTTCTGTTGCTTGTTGTTCACAGACTGAGCAGTTGATAACTCTGTGGGTCCTCTTTGTTTTCACCGTTGCTGGAAACTCCGTCGTGCTGTTCTCCACGTGGAGGAGGAAGAGGAAGTCAAGAATGACCTTCTTTGTGACTCAGCTGGCCATCACAGGTATGTCACTGCGGCCGGGAGAGGAATAAGCTGTGTGCAAAATTCCCAAGGCCTCTCGCTGTCAATATTTTACCAACAAACATGGTAGCCTATCCATCTAGAGGGCTTCAGAAAATTTGCGAGTAATTTCTCCAGGGATATAAAACCCATATTTGAATGTGTCTTCCAGCAAATTTAACACATTTAAATATCCATGAGATTCCACTGAAAAAATAACTCACTACACAACAGAGTTGAAAATACCAATATTAGTGGCACCACTGGGTTCTAGAAGGTTCCACTCTCCCTATGCCCAGAAGCCTGCGTAGCTCACTAAGGTTACATTACAGTACTATACCATATTACGAGATAAATAAGGGATCCCAGAAAGTAGACCAGAGTGATCCCTATTCAATAATAAGTGTGAAGTCTCAAATAGATTATTTGAAGATTATCTGCAAATTTAAATTTGTGGGCATTGCTTTTGAAATGTAGGTGGCATGCTACACCACTGGTACTCTTAGTATAAGGAATTAAAATAATAAGCAGGTTGCTTAAATCTGGAGTTTTGGAGAATGGCCAGGGTAGTTGAAATGTGTCTGCATCACACCCAGCGGGGGAATGGCGAAACACTCTCAGGTTAAGAAAATGAGCTGTGAAGAACAGACCTCCACAGAGATGGGTCAAGTTCTAACTGGTAGCAAAACATAACCAAGGAAAGAGTCCGATTCCACAGCAAGGGAGGGGCAGATGAGACACCTCGAGGTCCAGCCTAAGACGGGCTTGAAGTCCTGAGCTCTGGGAACAAGGCGGCTGACATATGAGTTTAATTTGAATCGGACTGTAGGAAAAATGAAGAAACAAAACAAAACTAAGTTTAAGTGCTAACAAGAAGCAATAGTAAGCGACTGTCAGAAAGGGCTGTTTGGTACATTTCAACCTTGTCAGGTTGTACTGGGTTCTAGTAATGGCAGTGGAGGGTCTTTGGGAATTTAATCCTGTGCCACAATATATAATCCACATTCCCACCAAAAGCACACGAGGGTTCCCTTTTCTCCACGTCCTCACCGAGACTTCTTGTTTGAGGGATGACCGAGGAGAGCCATTCTGACAGGTGTGAGGTGACAGTTCACTGTGGTTTTAATTTGCATTTTTCTGATGATTATGCTGTTGAGCATCTTTTCATATGTCTATTGGCCACCGGTGTATCCTCTTACCACAATTTCTTTATCCACTTCACTGTTAATGAGATTCACTTTTATAAGGATTTATTTTTACCTTACGTAAGGAATTCTGCAGGTAAGCAGTCAGGCTTCATAATGAGTTCCCTTATCATTGGGGACCCAGGTTCATCTATATTTCTAATCCATTCAAAGACTTTCATCTTCAAGGTTAGTTCATGGACAAGATGGCTCTTGATTCAAGATGGCTGCTAGAACTCCCATCATTGTGCCCAAATTCTAGTCAATAGTAAGGAAGAGAGGAGGTAGGACGGGGGTGGTTGTGGGGCTGCCAGCTACCCGTCCTCCTCTTAGCTGGCATTCCTAGAACTCTATTCTATTAATCTTTACTTGCATTTCATTTGTCATCTCTAATTGAAGAAAAAGCTGTTTGTTTGTTTGTTTGCTTGTTTGTTTTTAACCTGGGCCCGTTGGCTGGTATAAAATCAGGTTTCTTTTCTTAGGGAAGAATGAGAGATTAGCAGCAAGTAGCAGCCTCTGCGTAGCGTCTCTTTCATACGTTCATTGAGAAAGAAGTTTAGACAAAGAGTGTCTGTTTGACCACCCATTCTCCAGCTTTGAGAATGCTTCCTCCTGAAAGCCATGCTCTCCTCTTCTTGCCTCTGATCTCCGCAGATCGTCCCTCCACATGCTCTCCATCCCCTGGGATACAGATGATGTTTCTATTTTTCCAAAGAAAAATTGGCTATTATAAGCAAATCTACAGTGAACATTCTCACAGTTATATCTTGTGAGCATTCTTTGTTATTTAGGAAAGTTCACAGAAGTGGACTGAATGCATCAAAGAAAGACCCTTTTTGTGGCTTTCAAACTGGCCAATGTCCTTTTAGGTCACCCAGGACTACAGGATGATAGAAAATGTCATAAGACAAATACTCTAGAAGCCACCAACAGAGATGCACACTGAGTCTGGCTTTAAAACCTCCCTTGGAACAAAAAGTCATATTGGCTTGCAATAGTTACAGAACGCTAATCAGCTTCTCAAGGGTAAGGACCCTCGGCTCATCCGTTAATGATGCTTACACACATACTCAAGTATAATTTGCTTATTTGAAAAGGAGCATTTTCTTCCATGGTCACTGATGTATCAGAGAAGAATCCAAGCCTGATTTGTCTATTTTTGTCTCACGGTGATTATAGCAGTGCTGCCACATTTGTGAAAACAAAGGACACACCACTTACCAGAACATTTGAATAGGGGAAGCGTTTCAATTTTGTACCTGTTCTGACTCACTTTCCTCTTTTCCACGTTTCTGACTCATTAACTAATTCTTCCTCATATCCATTAGGGTGAAGCTGTAGGATTACTCTTGGGAATGGAAGGAAACTAGAAGATCTGAAAGTTGTTATTTCTGCACATTCTGCAATTTTAGCACTTTAGATTCTAACAATTTTCTGGATAAACTTAATGACTGTTTATATTTTATGAGCTTAAGTGCCAATTAAAATGCCTTAGTCATTTATCATCTTCAAGACTGACTTGTCTGTTTTATTCAAATGCAATAAAGAAGGAAGCTAATGAGAATCACTCCCACTGAGCATTCAACAAAGGAACGACAGAAAACATATTTTTTGGGGCATATATCCAAATAACTTCCTTCTTCTGAAAGGGCCCAATCTTCTCATATTAGTAAAAGAAATTAGCTTTGCCACAAAGCACTTTCTGGAGAGCAGTTTTGCTAATGAACTAAAGAATTCTTCACCCTTAAGCTCTGCTGTTAATTCGCCTAAAACAGAAAATTGAGAGGTTCAGCAAGGGAGGTGAGACCAGGAGTGTTGAGGTGGCCAAGGCCATGTGAGTTCAATATCCCTTTTCTATGCTGATTTCATTCATTTTTCCTCCATGGAGTTTTGAATTGCATACTTAATTCTTTTGTTTTAATTCTGCTCTTTTACTTTTATGTTTTACCTTTATTGAGTTAAAATGGACAAAGAATATGTGTAGGCTTAAGGTGTCCAAAGCAATATGTATATAATGAATAATGATTGCCACAGTAATCTTAGTTAGTATCCATTTCCTCACATAGTCGCAGTGTATGTGTATGTTGAGCGCTTTTAAAGATTTCTCTCTGAGCAACTTTCAAATATACAATATTGTTTTCTATAGACACTGTGTTATACTCTATACCCCCTGAACGTATTCATCTTATAACTAGAAGTTTGTGCCCGTTTACCAGCCTTACCCATTTGCCCTAACCCCCGCCTCTGACAAGCACCCATCTCTTCTCTGTTTCTATGAGTTCGGGTTGGTTTGTTTTTAACATTCCACGTACAAGTGAAATCACACGGTATTTGTCTTCCTCTGTCTGACTTACTGCACTCAAAATGTATCTATGTTGTCATAAGTGAGATTCGCTCCCTTTTATGACTGAATAATATTCCACTGTGTATATACACCAAATAGTCTTCAGCCATTCATGTGCTAAAAGACGTGAGGGTTGTTTATGTGTCTTGGCTACTGTGTACAACACTGCCATGAGCATGGGGGTGCAGCTTTCTCCTAAACGAGATTTCATTTTCTTCAGATACGCACGGAAGTGTGAAACTGTTGGATCACACGGTAGTTCTACTTTTAATCTTTTGAGGAACCACCTCCATACTGTTTTTCTATAGTGGTCGCTCCAGTTTACAATCTCAACGACAACGTAGAAGGCTTCCCTTTTCTTCATATTCTTACTAACACTTGTTGTCGCTTGTCTTTTTGTTACTAATCATTCTATCACATGTGAGGCGATATCTCGCTGTGGTTTTGATGTGTGCGTTTCCCCGATTCAAGTGATGTTGAGCACCTTTTCATGTACCTGCTGGCCATTTGAATCCCTTCTTTGGAAAAATGTCTGTTCAGGTTCTCTGACGATTTAAATGGACTATTTCTCTTTTGACTATGGCATTGTATAAGTTTTAAAAATACTTTGGATATCAAGCTCTTATCAAATAGGCAGTTTGTAAATATTTTCTTCTGTTTCAAAGGTTGCCTTTTCCTTTTGTGGATCATTTCTTTGGCTCAGCAGAAGCTTTTTAGTTTGATGCAGTCCCACTTGGTGATTTTTTGTTTTTGTTGTTTGTGCTTTGGGTGTCAATCCATAAAATCGTTGGCGAGACCAATATCAAGGAGATTCCTCCTCTGTATTCTTCTAGGAGTTTTGTGGTTTCAGGGCTTACATTTATCTTTAACGTATTTCAAGTTAATTTTTGTGAGCAGTGTACGATCGGGGTCTAGTTCGTTCTTTTGTACGTGAATACTCGGCTTTCTCAGCACCATTTACTGAAGATGCTAGCCTTTTCTCCACTGAGTATTCTTGGATCTCTTATTAAATCCTCGTTGACTGTATTTGCACAGGTAAGTTGAATTCACAACTCAAATCTCCATAGGTGTGGCTGCACTGACTCCTGGAATTTTATGTTACGAAGGAGCAGTCTAAAGTCAGTCTGGGATTTCTTTCCTGAGAGGTTATCAAATTTCATCTTTTTTCTTTGAGGATTTATACTTTCACCTGGTTGTATCTATTTACTGGCCTGTTCAAGCAGTTCTTCTATTTGCCAAATAAGCTCTTTTGATCTGCTGATTAAAGTGATTTCTTAGCTCATTTTATTATGTCTGAATATTTATTATCTTCCATTTGTTCTGATCCTCTGTTCAGGGACACTTAGCTGTTCACATGTCAGTAACTCTGGTGTTTCTCTGTCATCATTTAAGTATCTTGGTCCCATTGCTCTATGTTGGGAAGAAATTTAAGCTTTTCCTAATCACATTTTAAAATTTTGATTCCATTATTATACGCATTTTTATCATTTTTAAAATATCTTAAAAGTTGCTTTTCCGACAATCATTCCAAAGCATTCGTTTTTTTATATTATCTACTACCTTTTTCACTCTGTCAACTTCTCAGTATTTCCCTTCACACCATCGTCTAACGTCTTATCTTTCCCCTTTTAGTCCATAAAATGTAAAAAGAACCCAGAACACACTGCCTAAAAATTTAAACATACTTCCTGAAATAAAAGGAGGGGTTTTTTTTTGGAATGGATATGCTTTTCCTGATATTTGTGTGCTTTCTTCTACTTATTTAACACTACAGAATCTCTCTACCACACGACTCACTCATTCCACCAAACACTGTGTAATTGGCTAGCACCTGAACTAACGCCAGGCCTTTCATTAGCTTGCTCCTACAGCGGCCGCACAATACCGTCTTTGTGCCCTGCTCGGAGAAGAGACGGTGCCTGTCCGTAAAGGACATCCACTGTTCTCGAGCAGGAGACGAAGGTATTGTCCTATCACCGTGGGGATAGTCTAACAGAAAGCAGTGAACTATTCTCCCGGGAAAGCTTTATTCTTTTTTTGGAGAAACTGGGTTTTGTTCTGTTCCCTGCCTTTGCTCCCCCCCCCCCTCAGCCACTGCGTGACCAGAGAAAGGCACTGACCTTCGGGAAGCCTTTGTTATCCCGCCGCTAACATGATGGTATTGCCTGGGGTCTCTAGGTGACCTTAAGAGGCCAGACGTGATCTGGTTCTAATAGTCCTGGGCTTCTAATTAGAAATTTCCAGTTGTAAACATGGAGGGGAATTTTTACATCTTCCGATGCCTGCTAATTAAGGAACTTTTGCTATCGTGGGGGCCAGTGACCTTTATGAATTAGATTATTCTTTCATACCGGCAGCACCGGGCTCGTGACCCACAGAGGAGGAATGTGGCCAGGAGAATGGGGTAAGAAGGTTGACTCACCCCCCTATGGCCCGCTGCCTCAGTGGGCTTCTCAGGTCAAGGGACTACAGTTCCATACGGTGCGTCTCCCTTCCTCCCTTCCTTTAGTCATTCGCTACATAGTATTAAGCACTTGCTGGGATGAGGCATGGTTCTAGGTACTAAGGGCACAGTGGTGCATTTGGTGATAAGTCACACTGCAAACAATAAAGCAATAAAGCGGACAGTTTGCTTTTGTCGTGCAAAGGGGTCAGTGGCAGAATAAGCCTTGGCTTGATTTCGCTTTAGCAATTCGGCAATGCTGCGGAGGACCCTGTCCCTGATCAGATAGAAGGCATCCCCCCCAAGCCTTGTTCCACGTCCTGGGTACATGCTGCTGCATTGTCTGTGAAGGACCTATTTCTAGACTCCACTGTTCAGGACTAAACTTCCCTTTGTGCTTCCCGTGTGAAGTCTCAAAGGCTATGAGGGCTCAAGACCTTTAGCCCGTAAGACAAAGCCCTTTCCATTTGCCCTGATATTCAATGAGAAGCTCTCCTTGGTCTGTGAACAGATTCAACAAGGAAGTATTAATTTGGGGTCTCCTGCACACCAGGTCCTCTGCTAGTCCCAGCAGGAAGAGTGACATTAGTGGAAAATAGTCTTTTACCTGAAGTCCCCATGCCCCATCGCAGGGAGAAATCAAAGTTGGTAATTGAACGGAGGACACAGACAGGAAAATATGTCGTGAGGAAAATATCCATAAAGGCAAGAGCTAGGAGGGTTTCAAAGAAAGGTGAAATTACATTTCCATAGAGAAAAATCAGAAAGGCCCTTCTGGAAGAGCTGGGTCTTCAATGATGGGAGGGTGTCCCAGAGAGCCAGACAGGAGCTGCCCTGGACTAGAAAACAGGATGCCAAGAGGAATGTATCTAGTTAAGAAATATGAATTGAATGAACTGTCTGAGAACACAGCTCTCTGTTGGAAACACTCCAGTTTCTCCAATCTAGTTATCCACTTCACATTCCTTGCCGTGTTTTCTTTCGTGGCTGCTTTGATTTTAAGTCTTTAATCCTTACCCTGTAGCCAAAGTGATCTTTCCAAAACTCATTAACATTATTGAAGCTGGGTGGTGGGTGTAACGGCATATATACAGTGATGTGATTAACACACACGTGAATGATCACATTCTACCTGTTTTTGTCTATGGGAGAGGGTGTCCAGAATTTCTACAGGTCCCAGTGATTCAGAAAGGCACCCAAGCTTAGGAATCATAGTTCAGGGGGTCAATAGAGGCTCGGCTGTAGAGGCCTGTAAGGACCAGGAATCAGAGTGTAATCAGGAAGGTCACTGGGTCTTCACTGAAGCTCCTGAGTGTGCAGAGATGTGTTTAAGCACGTAGGCCAAAGTACCGCCTGTGGATAAATATGAGGGGGAGACGTAATTACTTATGCGAGGTTTCATGCATTTCTCAGAGGACCTACATAATCATCTTAGTTCTGTTTCCAGTTTCCTTCCTTCCATAATTATCTTTTTTTCCTGCATGCGCTTGCCCTGATAGTCTTATGCTCATTTCAGTATCTGTCAAAGGGGCACATTTCAGTATACTAATGCTCTTGCTGAATGTTACAGTTTGAATTTCCATCTGCTGGTTTTATTAAAGTCTAAGAGGGGGAAAGTTTCCCCCGCTATGTGGGAGGTGTGTGTGAGCAGCCTGGGCCCGTGAGCTGTTGTCGGCACTGGCGGTGGATTAGGGGTGGGTCCAATCCTAAGGACGGCTCTCGGAGGTTGTAGAAAGCGGCCCAGCCATGGCCAGTCCCCATAGCAACAGAGTCCCAACGGTCAGATCTACCCTGGTGGAACAATAGGACACAGCTGCAAATTTAATCATCTAACAGCGTAATTTAATTTTTCTGAGTGCATTTGTATCCTTTCAAGGAGTGAGCATGTTCATGGTTTTGCTAGCAGAATCCTGTGATGTGTGTGTTTGTGTTTGTGTGTGGGGGAGGGGTAAATACCCATAAATATTCCAGAGAGAAAGTGGGGAGTTCAAGTTAAAAAGTCAGAGTGAGCCTGACCTGTGGGGGCGCAGAGGATAAAGCGTTGACCTGGGAACACTGAGGTCGCCAGTTCAAAACCCTGCACTGGTCTGGTCAAGGCACATATAGGAGTTGAGCTTCCAGCTCCTCCCCCCTTTCTCTCTCTCTCTCTCTCTCTCTCTCTCTCTGTCTCCTCTCTAAAATGAATAAAATAAAAAGAAATAAAAAAAAAAGTCAGCAAAACAACACAGAACAAGTGCTGGCGAGGATGTGGAGAAAAGGGAACCCTTCTGCACTGCTGGTGGGAATGCAGACTGGTGCAGTCACTGTGGAAAACAGTTTGGAGATTCCTCAAAAAATTAAAAGTCAAATTGCCTTTTGACCCAGCTATCCCACTTTTAGGAATATACCCTAAGAACACCATGACACTGTTCGAAAAGAAGAAATGCGCCCCCATGTTTGTGGCAGCATTGTTCACAATAGCGAAGAGCTGGAAACAGCCCAAGTGTCCGTCAGAAGACGAGTGGATTAAAAAGCTTTGGTATATATATATACTATGGAACAATATTCAGCCATAAGAAATGATGACATCGGATCATTTACAACAAAATGGATGTACCTTGATAACATTATACGGAGTGAAATAAGTAAATCAGAAAAAAAGAAAAACTGAGAACAGCATGATTTCATACATAGGTGGGACATTAAAGTGACACTATGAGACACGGACAAGAGAGTGGTGGTTATGGGGTGGGGGGAGGGAGGGGAGGGTGGGATAGGGAGAAGGGGAGGGGCACAGGGAAAACCAGATAGAAGGTGACAGAGGACAATTTGACTTTGGGTAATGGGTATGCAGCACAATTGAATGATAAGATAATCTGGAGATGTTTTCATTGTACATATGTACCCTGATTTATTGGTGTCACCCCATTAAAGTTAATAAAAATAAAAAAAGTCATAGTGAAAAGCCTCCGGAACGTCCCCTTTGCCTGCCACCCTCAGCTTCGCTCAGAAATAGAACTTTTAGGAGAAAACAAAACATATTTACAGCAATGATGACAGATGGAGGTGGAGGGAGATTGACTGGGGGGTGGGGGGTGAACACACACACATACAGATGACGTGTTGTAGAAGTGTGCACCTGACACCTGTATAGTTTTATTAACAAATGTCACCCCCAGTAGATTCAATTTCTTTTTAAAGAAGACACTGATGAACATCATCTAAGAGATTATTCTGAGTAATGGGGAAAAATTTGAACAAACTGAAGTAAGGAAAACCCTATCTCAGCAAAAATAAAATAAAAATAAAATTAATCGTCTAGCTCAAAGGCAGCGAGCAAGTGGGACCTGGGACTTCCAGAAATAACGAGCAGACGCTCGGGTGGGAAGGCGAAGGGAGGACAGCCCTGCAGACGTGGTGGGGATTACATACAACGTTCAGGGGCTGTTTTCTCCTCTCTGGGGGAGGTCCAGGCTCAGGATGAGGGCACAGACCCTGCCTCCTGGGGTGAAGCCGGAACTGGATCAGCTGCAGTCTGCCACTGGGAAACGGAAGCTCTCCCCACGCGCTGGGAAGCCAGCCAGCTACCCCAGGCCTTGTGCCAAGTCCCTCCACCTATAGGAACCTCGGAAAACGGCATCGCAAACTCACTGCCCGCACGTGCCAGGACCCATGTCCGTGGACACCTCGGGGGAATGTTCTTCACATCCGCAATTGTCCGTCCTTCTGGTCACTGATTGCTAGGTAACGAACCCAAATGTTAGTGACCTAATGCATCAGTTGATGTCCCCTGAAGTTCCTGAGGTTCGGGAAATCGAACAGGGTACAGTGAGGCTGCCCACCTTTGCTCCATGGTGTCTGGGACTCCGTCGGGAGTGGCTGGTGTGTTAGCTCCGGATGACCGCTGGGAGCTTGGCCAGGACTTTCCCACAGGGTCCTGGGCTCCTCTTCGCATGGGTCCCTCCAGAGTGTCCTTGAAGCACGGCGGCTGGGTTTCAAAAGCACAGGGCAGAAGCTTCAAGGATTCCGCGGCCCAGGTTTAGAAGTTACCAAGTGTCATTTCTGCCACTTGCCATTGGTCAAGCAGGAGTTAGGGCCCAGCCAGGATGCAAGGGGACCACGAAGGGCCTCATCTTAGGAAGAGCGGATGTTTGGATCCTGGGATGTCAGTGCGTGTCATGGTAATTCATCAGCAAATAGGAAGTAATCTGTGTGTACGCCCAGCAGGTGCAGGCTCGGGAAATAAAGGCGCTTTCCTTAGGATGCAAGGCGCATGGGATATTTTAAGTGCCATCAAACATGTCAAATGTCTGCTTTCTCATTCACTTAAAGGATTTGGGATCCTCTGCTTCCCCAAAGAGTGCCACTGTGGCCCTTTGGGAAGTGTAAGCACATAATAAATGCAACAGACAAGTCCTCTGCGTCAACAAAGCACCAGACAGTCCTGCTTGGAACCCAGGTTTGCTTGACCTCACAGCCCGTTTTCTCCGGCCCCGCTGGCTTGGTGAGAAGGCGTCCAGGGTCAGCAGGGATCAGAGAGGCGTGGAGGATGCCATTTTTTCTAGATGTTTATCCAGAGCCCACCACGCCCATGCCTCTCAGGGGAGGGATGGAGCGGGGATTTTTCCTCCCCTTTATTTAGACACTGGTGCCTGGCGTAGTTCTCTGCAGAACGGTTTCTCTCTCACAACGTCTAGAAGAACGGAGTCACACGGTTAGCACGTCAGATTGTTCTGAGGGGTTGAAGCAGCAGGTGCCCCGTGAAAGACCTGCCCTAAGAAAACACCAACAACATGCTGACCCTGGAGAAGGATGCCACGCTGTCTCGATGCAGTTTCTGCGAACAAGTTTCAGAGATATTATGGGAAACAAGAAAGGGGCTTCTCCCACAGCTGGCACTTCACCTAATAAATGGGTATCTCATACCTGATTCTTTAAGGAGGGTGTGAAATGTACTCCGAGGCTGCTGCCACCATGTGTTCGTCAGTCACAGACAGATTGTTTCCGTTCTTTTAGGCAAAAAATAGATCTAGATGGACTTCCAGTTCAAGACTACGCCTGGCTCACAGCCCTCAGTGCAGCCTGTTGCACGTTCTCGCTTTAAAAATATGGGAAACTCCTGTAAACCGCCACCGACAGACAGTCCGATGTCAGAACCAGAGAGGAATGACCACACTGAGAAACGCCGAGCCAAGGAGCCCTCCACTCCACTCCTGGCTCAGTTCCACGAGACAGCCAACAAATGCAAGACGGGGGCACTGCCTGTGTCCTGCTGACCCCGTCTGCGGGTGCTCCCAGGCGACGACGCAAGCGGAGGGTGCTCTCTTTACCCCGTTGACTGCATTCTAGAGAGGGGTACAAGTCCCAGGAGGCAATGACACGATGGAGAAGCAGGCTCAGGAAATGTGATGGGTCGTCTCCCGAGACAGGTGCTGGCGGCGTGAGCTGAGATGAGTTCTCCGGTGAGAGTGCTTTGTCGGAAGTAGTATGCGGCTTGTGTGGAAGGGTGTGTTTGATGTCCTGTGTATATGTGTAATATGTGTGGTGTGTATGCATGACGGTGTGAGTGTGGTATGTGGAAAAGGAGTGTGGTATGTGTGTGTGTATGTTTATACACTTAACTATAATAATTAAGAGTCCTAAAGATTCAGGCAATCAAAGGGGAGAAACAGTAAAGACCCATCAAAACTTGGACCTGGCCCAGAGCTGCTGGTGCCACTGACCTGACCTCCCAGCGCAATAATGGGCATGTGTTCTTGGTACACCATATGCTGAGCAGAGAACAGCAATAAGACTAATTCATCGGCCATATCTGCTTCCAATCATCAAATCTGAAAAGAAACCTGGCTATATTTTGAAAAGAAAAATAAGGAAGCCATCACATAATTTGGAACTATAGAAGCATACTTTATACCAAGAAAAACAAAACAGAATCTGCAAGGCTCTGAAGAAAAGGATATCTCTTATATACACACACACACACATATATATATATAATATACACATATATATTATATCTCTAATATATATATATTAGATATTATATATATATATATATATATATCTGTGTGTGTGTGTGTACCTCGATGACCAGAAAAAGAGATTTTTAAGGCAAGGCTTTTATGCCTGGCTAGGTAGCTCAGTTGGTTAGAGCATTGTCACGATATGCCAAGGTTGTGGGTTTGATTCCCAGTCAGGGCACATACAAGAGTCAACCAATGAATGCATACATAAGTGGAGAATCAAGGCAAGGTTTTGGTGTCACCCAAAGAGGTAAGAAGGCGTCACCCGGTAAGAAGACGGGGTGAGTAAAGGAGCAGGGTGATATGGATGGAGCCGCTGCAGGAAAGGCACAAGCAATACCCTTGTGGCAACAACAGCAACAAAACGGACCCACTCGTGGTGCGGGAAGCCCATCAGTTATTGGAAGAAGTCATCTGAGGAGTCTTTCCAGAAGGCCAAGGGAAAGGGTAGAAAATTGAAGCATAGCAAGTGGAGACATGAATGGGGTACAGCAAAGAATATTCCTGGAAGAGAGACAAGAATAAATAGAAGAAAACAGAATCAAATCTATAACAGAAGAGGTCTTTCCTGAGCTTAAAAAAAGCAGAGAGAGGCTTGTGTCGCAGATGTCAACTCTCACCGTTTGGGGGCAATATAAGCTTCTCCCTCCCCCATTGCCACATCCTCTACACACATCTTAGCTAAGCATTTTTATTTATTCTCTCTGTTGTTTGATATGCTAGGCACTGCCATTTTTAGAGGTTCAAGAAGAAGTCCCCCAAAGAAAGTTTTAGGTAAAACAAAATTGTTTACTTACAATACCCACAGTGACTTGAGATTTCTTTGTAAAACCAAGTATCGGAACATTGTGAGAAGTCTTAAGGGGATAGTTTGTGGCCCACGATTTCATGGACTGTCAAGTGAGCTTTCGGGCGCGAAGGTAACAGGCAGACATATGCAGCTATGTGGTGGTTTAAAAACCATGGCATTACTATTGGATGTTTAAATATATACCTAAGTGTGTTCTACAATCCATGGAGGAATCAAGCAGAATTAAAGGCTTAAGACTGAAGAAATGGTACAGAAGTCCTAAAATAATTAAAATACAGATAAGCATATGTAATTGGTACATGTGGTTATAAACTGAAACTATATATATAGATCAAATATTATACTAGAAAAAAAATATATGTGAATGTACATACACTTAATTCCACAATACTATTAATAGAAAAAGTCTGGGAGTCTCCAGGCTTTCAAGTTAACAGCTGATATAGTTGAACACCAGGAGCTGGCATGTTTGCTGTTTTGTACGTTGGTTTGTTTTGGCTCATCTGGGTTTTCTGCAAGTTACATACATGTAAGGGATGTAAACAAAACTATGATGTAATTGGATTTTCAAGACTTCAGAGTCAGGATGAGAGGCATTGTAATCGAGGCCAATCAGGTGCGGGATGGGTGGCTGCCCAGAGCCGGGCAGCGGTAGCAGGACCAGACGGACGAAAGCGGGCAGACGTGAGTGATTCCACAGACAGGCACCAATGAGGCTGGAGACTGGTTAGCTAGGGGCATGAGGCCGCAGATAATTACTGAGCTTTAAATGACAAAGAAGAGTCAGCCAGATGGAGAGGAGGGGGAGGCCATTTCAGCCAAAAGTATGTGTCCCGATATTTGACCTGTCTCAAAATGGCTTTCCCCAGCCAAATTGCAAACACACTCACCAAATGTGAATCATCATTCAAAGGGGGAGGAAAGCACGATTGTCTTTGGAAGCTCTGAGCACATTAAGTCAGAGCGACTCCATCCATCCCTGCCACAGAGGACTGTCCCCAGACAATGCGACCCGAGGCAGCTTGGCAGAGGGGAGCATTCTCCTCTGAGCGCCTCATTTACTCCTGAATGCAGCACTCCTGGGAACCCTGAGTCAGCCACGCATTGCCCAGCTACCATTTCTAGGAAATTCTTATTTGACCCCAATGACTGACAATAGCAGAGCAACGTCCCATTGCCCAGCAATAATCACTGTGACCTTCGTTGACAACGATGTGTCCTTTCCCCAAGGACTTGCTCCAAAACACTACCTCGCAGACTGAGCTCCTGTCAGGACACGGAGATTCATCACCCTGACAGGTTCTCCTTGAGGACTCCTCGTGCCTGAGGATTCGATCGAAGCACCCTTTTATATGAAGGATGAGGGGACACACAAGTCTCAATGCTACAAGGAAAGGCGACCTGTAATTACCTACCGTTAGCAGACGTCGGACATAGGAATAGTCATTCCCTTTTGAACTTTTCACTGAAGCTCTGGGACAAGTTCTTTATCAAAAGACATCTCTTTTCACTTTGGTCTAGTCAATATTTTTTTTACCAGTTATAATTTATAGCAGTCATAATGACAATCGAGATAAAATACTATGAGTGTTTGCGAGTTGGCCAGACCCTATTAGGGACATATCACATTTTATCTTTACGCCACACAAAGAAGGTAACCCGCTTTCTCCAGATGTCAGCGAGAAGACTGGTCCATTTGGTTCAACGAAATCCATCTACTTCCCACGTTGAGGAGTCAGGCTTTTAATTTCAAGAAGAGGCTGTTATCCAGAAAAAGCCCATTACCCTTTCACTTTGACCTCTGCCCTCAGAGTCATCCACATCTGAATGGCTCGGCTGGTTTCTCCAAAGGTATAATTAACATTGAGTTCCGTTTTATCACCTCCTCTGTGTAGATCTGGAACAATGGTCTAGCCTACATGAAATAAAACCTCTAAACAATAATGGCCACATTACCAAAGAAACAGATTCAGAAAACCTCACCCAGGAACTCTAGAGAAAGAAAGGATATTATTTCAGCGTTTCCCCTACCGTCTGGCCGCCTTTGCTCAGGGTTGGCTATAAACTCGTTCAGTTCGACCAATAAGCCCGCACGACCTCACTTCCTGGCATCTGCGCTCCCCTCCCAACCCCCCAGCACCCGGAAGGGTTCTTTCATCTGATAAAGTGGAGAGCGTTTGTGGGGGTAAGGTGTGTTCAGAAAGACAGAGGAAGCAGACGGCCTGACTCGATAGGTCTTACGGAAGACATGTCTTGAAAAGCCAGATTTTTTTAACCACCCCCTCAAAGTCATTGTCACTTCGGGGGGGATTGGAACAATGACTTGACTCCCTGGAGTGGAGGATTTAGTCGCGGTATGCACATGGTGACTTTGAACATGGAGTCATGGCATCTGGGGTCAAGTCCAAGCTTTACATCTCATTAATTGGGTGAACATGACAGGTCAATTAAGTCTCAATTGTCCATTTATTAAGAGGACATAATAATATATAAAAATTAATGAGATAAACGATATATGCAAAGTGCTCATATATATATATATATAACACAGTGTCTGTATTACAGTAGTTAATCAATAAATGAAAGTAATTATCATTATTATTATTTTATTACATGTAAGTGCAAACTAGATAGTGCTATAGATAGTATACAGCAAAGTCCTTATTTTATTGGACAGAAAGAATTAAACACAAATCCTCAAATGTCCGTTGGCCATGGGGTCAGATGAGAGAACCACCTAACAGTAATGAGTACACGTGTTACTGAGCCAACCCAATGAATAGGCCATTTAAATTCCAGTTCAGAAAGGGACAGAAAAGGAAGGAAAGGGACCTTTAAAAACTTTTTCAGCACAAAACGGTAGACTGCCCACTGCCCTGCCGCGAGGTGACGGCGGATACAATTTCATAAACATTCCCGAAATCACTCATGTTGTAAAAAGAGAAAATACTTGTAAGTCTACGCAGTTAGTACTTGAGACCCTCAAGCCAAAAAGGGACATCCCAATACGTGTTATAATAACACCTGTAGAAAATTTCCTGTTTCTCATCAATTGTGCCAAGTCTTATACTAGTATTAGCTCATTCTGTCCTGACGGCTACCTTAGGGCACGTGTTGGTTTTCTCCCCTCTGTGACTGAAGGTGCTGTGGACAGAGAGCTGAAGTAACTTTGCCAGGCCACACACCTCAGTGACACTGGTTACACCCAGGTTAACAGACCCCAGAGCCTGTGCATGTAACCAGAACCCTCACACAGAACGGCCCCATGTAGTCAAGAGCAAAGCAGGGTCCCCTGACTCTGGGCAACCCCCAGCGGAGGGGCTGTTTGCTGTACCATCCTGACGAACTGTCACCACCAGCTTGCTAATAAAAGAACAGGAGAATGGAAAGACAAGCTGCACACTGCAAGGAAACGTTTGCAAAAGGCACATGTAATAAAGGGCTCCCAACCGGAATATACAAGGACATCTTAAAACCTCCACAGTAAGAAAACAAACAACCCAACTGTAAAAATGGGCAAAAGAACGTAACAGACACCTCACCAAATATATATATATATATATATGTATTTCCACAGATGGCAAATAAGCATATGAAAAGATGCTCCCACCTTGTATGTCATCAGGGAAATGTGAATTAAAACAGTGAGATGCCACTCCGCACCTGTTAGAATGGGCAAAATCCAGAGCACTGACAACAGCAAACCCTGACGTGGATGTGGAAGAACAAGAACTCTCATCCATCGCTGGTGGGAACATAACATGGTGCAGGCATCTCGGGAGTCATTTTGTCCATTTATATATATATATAGTCATTTTGTCTGTTTTATATATAAAACTAAACATACTCTCATCACACCCTCAGGCCATCACAATGTTGGTATTTACCTAAGTGGACAGAAAACTTAGGTCCGCACAAAAACTTGCACGTGGATTTTTATAACTGCTTTAATTATAATTACCAAAATTTTGGAAGCAACCCAGATGTCCTTCAGCAGATGAATGGATAAACCAACTGATACATATGCGTGTGTGTGGAGGGGGCGATTTTCCTTCTACTTACCATTTTGAAAAGACTACATACTATATAATTCTAACTATGTGACATTCTGGAAAAGATAAAAACCATTCTAAACAATTTTATTCCAAAATTAAACTGGCAACAGTAAAAATGCCAGTGGTTGCTAGAGGGGAGGAGAGAGGGAAGGGTGATCAGACAGAGCACAGTTTTTAGGTCAGTGAAACTCTTCTGCATGATCTCACAACGGCGGATACAAATCATTCCATACATTTGTTCAAACCCATAGAAAGTACAACATCAAGAACAAATGCTCTAGACTCTGGGTGAGAATGATGTGTCAGTATAGGTTCATTGGTAGTAACAAATACACCGCTGCACTCCCGCGCAGGATGTTGACAGTGGGGGAGGTGGTGCGTGCGTGGGGGGAGGGGACATATGGGAACTCTGAACCTTGCTCTCAGTTGTACTGTGAACGTAAAACTGCTCCAAAGGAACTAAGTCTACATTTAAACGAAAGGAAGTGGATGCTGCTCTTCCAACGTGTAGCTTTTCACGATTTCCCATATGGGGAAAATCATTGTCCTCAATGACTCATCATCCAGAAACTGAATGAGAAGAATTCCCAGGGTCGCTTTTGGACCGTCCTGTTGACCCATAACGGAACCCCAAGGGTGCTTTCGGATTCTCTGGTATCCACCCTCAGTAATTTTACTGAGGCTGTACCGGACACACCCACGCTTCGAAGGGTAGCAGTGTGCAGAGGACATCAGTCAACTGCTGAGTGAGGCTAGGGGACCGCTCCTCAGTCACGTCTCTACTAGACTTCCTTTCGTGTACTTATCAGCGCACGCGCATGCGCACTTTTCTAAAGAGTTTGTGACTTTGTGAGAAGTAGGCACAGAAAGAAGCTAACTGCCAGTGCTCGTGGTGGCCATAAAGAGCGAGAGATTGATTGATAGTGCTTGGGCAGGAAAGAGAAGTTCTGGATAAATGACAGAGAAGAGAAAGAGGAGCTCATTTATTTGTTAAAGTCTGAACGACAATTCCAGCATTTAGGAAGAAGCAGAGGTGATTCCGGAATCTGTTTGAATGATTGCTTCAACCAATTCAAAATTGCTCATCCAGTTAGAGATAAAATAAAGGAATGATGAACTTAATTTAGAGAATTAGCAGGTGTCTGACTCTTAACAGGAACCTATGTACGACGAAAGTGTGATTAAGGCTTTGATTGCAAATGCTGAAAACTAAAAGTTAGCTGGAGATTTTAGGAAATATTGTTTTCTTCACAGAATTTAGGCCTTTGTGAGGTTAGGGCTTCTTAATCACACCACTGTACAAGTGAGGACTCTGCAGGAATGATTAATATCATTCATCATTCTTGGTCAGTGTTACTACAGAGATACAATGCAATGCTATGTGGCTATTATTTTCATGATGAAATAAACTATAATTGTTGTTAAAAATTACCTTCTGCATTTATAGGGTGATGAAAGTCATAAATCTGTCAGTTACAATATACTGCATTGTATGAAAAGAAACTATATGACATTCAAGAAATAGAGTTTCACAACCGCACTGAGATAGTTCTCATATGAATACTGAGGACGGCTTTGGTACTGCTCTAAGACAAATGCGGAGGCAGGGCACAGGAGTTGATATTGAGAAGATCAGAGGGGGGAGCCCACCAGGAGGTTGTGTTTCAAGCTGTGCCTAGAGGTTACGGTCACAGAAAGGTTACAATCTTTGAGAGTGGCAGAATCAGATAGGTTCCCCTGGAAACCAGTTTTTATGCAAGTGTCCCTGGAAGTGGTGTGGAAGACAGGCTTGTAAAGGACCCAGCTGGAAGAGTCAAGGTGACAACGCAGGAAACTAATAGTTGTAAAAAGATGATAAGAATCCCAGGTTAGGCTCAAATCCAGTGGCTCTCAGCCCGGGCTGGATTTTAGAGTCGGTTGGGGAGCTTTTGAAACTTTTAAGTTCCTGAATACTGTTCCAGATCAATTATATCAGAATCTTTAATAGGGGACCCATGAGCATCAATATTTTTTAAAGTTTCCCAGATGATGCTGATGCAAAATGAGAGTTGAGAATTCTGCTTTAAACCAAGTCATAGCAGTAGATGTGGGTACAGTCAAAAAACATTTAGGAGATAGGACTTCATGGTGACTAACAGAAATAGCAGAACAGAAAGCATCTGACTTGAAGGTATGAAATGTCAACTTCACAGTTTGTGGGGAGAGGGTGGCACTTCCCAAGATGGAAAATATGGAAGACCTTCTCAAAGTTAAACACATTTTAAGCTTTGAATATACTCTACTATGCAGTCTCTTCAAAACCTAACCTGCCCTACAAACCTATAATTTGGGGAGGCAGTTAGCAAAAAAAAAAAGCCTCCATTATTTGAAAAATAATGCTTTTCTCCTGTTGGAAAAATTATGTCTGCTCAAAAGTCACACAAAAGAAATGACTCGACTATAGATGCTTGTTCTCGGGGAGATCTGGATATTGAAACTGCGACATTTTATGCCTGACCTGTGGTGGCGCAGTGGATCAAGCATCGACCTGGAGCACTGAGTTCACTGGTTCAAAACCCCGGGCTTGCCTGGTCAAGGCACATATGGGAGTTGATGCTTCCTGCTCCTCCCCCTTCTCTCCCTCTCTCGTTTTCTCCCCTCTCTAAAAGGAATAAATAAAATAAATAGCAACATTTCGTTCTGAGGATTTTGTTCCTACCTGATTAGATTTCTCATTTCTTTTTTTTTAAAAAAATATTTATTTTAGAAATAAAGAAGGGGAGAGGGGGAGGGAGAGGGAGAGAGAGAGAGAGAGAGAGAGAGAGGGAGATGAAACAGTGGTGGTTGTTCCGCTTAGTTGCACACTCATTGGTTGTTCCTGGTATGTGCCCTGACCAAGGATCAAACCCACCACCCTGGCGTATGTGGATGACATTCTAACAAACTGAGCTACCCGACCAGGCTTATCATTTCTTTTCTTTAGACTGATGGGGAGCATCTCCTCAGAGGACAGTGTTTCTTAGCATCTTGGTCTAAACGCACATGAAGTTTCACGACTATTATCACATGTCAGTCTCCTTGAAACCCCACGTCTACCTGCAGGTGTGTCCTGTGCCATCTCAGGCATGCTTCTCTCAGGCATGACCTCTCCACAAGGGACCCCGGCGGCACTGGGCTTACATTATCCTTAGAGCTAGTGACCAGTATAGCCAAGGGATGGACTACTCTGATTGGTCAGGCCTGGATCATGACTTCACCCTGGGGCTGGGGGTGAGGGGGCTGAGAATTGAGCCAACAGCACCCAAACCATGTCGATTAAGACCTGGTTGGGGCAGGATAATTGAGATACTGTCTTCAAGAGCAGAAATATATGTATAAGGTAAGCAGAAACAACAGGTGGCCAGCGAAACTTCAGTGAGTCTCCAATTCTCCATCCCCCTCTGGGCTCACCATGGTTGTGTGAACCCCAGCAATGGTCCCTGGACACCTGTGCCCCCTTTCCAGTCTCCATGCCTGGCCACGTCGGAAGCAGAGACAGCCATGCTTCAGGAGGAGGCTCTGCAGGTTTCAGAGAAAAGACCACCCTGGAGGCCAAAGCTAAAATAAAGGCCAACATATGCCCTTCATGATGGGGCCATTCCTCCTGTTTCTTTCCCCAGGGCCCTGTGCCTCGCCTGGGTTTCAGTGACTTTGATAAATGAATCAATGAATGAACAAATAAATGGGTATCTATCTGGCTCCTACACACGTTGCCCACAAATCCCACACCAGCCTTCCTTCTTTTCTCTAAAATAGAAATTGAGTGTTGATGGGAATATGAGCTAAAAAGTGACAGCTCTCCACTCAGGATCCAGAGGAAGCAGAACGGGCTTGTGGAGAGCAATACTTAATGAGTTGATTCCCGAAAGCAGACAGGGCCTTAAAAATGCTTATTTCTTTAAAATAGTAGTTAAGGTTTTGATCATCTAACCTGAGGAAGTCATCTAACACTGCTGATAACGCTTTTTTTTTTTTCTTTTTTGCAAAGATTTTCATCACGGGGCTATTTTTAACAGCAGAAAACTATAAATAACTTAACCATCCAGCATTGAATGGACAGTTAAAAAAAACACATGCTGCATCCCCTCAAAGCATGGAATGTACTATTAATAATAAATCTGTAATAATACAGAAAAAAAATCTCATCAAGTAAATGAGAAGCAAGATAGAAAGTTCTGTGTGCACAATGACCTCCAGTTGTATAAGAAATGAAATGCCATAGACTTTTTTCTTTTGTGGTTCTCCATAGACAATTTTAATTAATCTTTCTAACCCCCTCAGTTCCCTCTAACTCGCCTCTTTCTGTCGTATTGCTCGGTGAAACCACAACCTTGGTAAAACCCCCATTTTCCATTTCTTTGTCATCTCTGGATAAAGCAGGCTGGCAAAACAATACCAAACCACATAATACTGCTGACTCTCCTTAGTTTAATAACTTCGAACTCACACAAGCCATTAATCCTGCCCAGTAACCAATATGCCCATTCGCCGACGGTTCACCGAATTCTCCAAATAAAGACGTCATCTACCTACCAAACGTTGTAGCGAAATTTTAAAAAACATTTGCACTTCCTCATATGACCTTGTGATAAGAAAGCTGTTGTTTCACTCACACCACATCCCTCGTGTTCCTAAATTATCTCTTACCTTTTCTCTCCTCCAACTTTCAACTTGTTCTCTCACCTCCTCCCTCCCAGTAGATGACTCTGCTTCCTGCTCCACTCAGAAAGTGGAAGCAGGGAAGGAAACTTCCTCCTTGTTTTCCCACAGCCCTTCTGCCAACCTCCATACCTGTAGCCTTCCCACCTGTGGACGTGAGTAAATTCTTTATGGTCCCAAGGCAAACCCATCTTCTCATGCCTGAGATGCCACTTGATTACTCCCGTTCTTTACTCCAGAATGTTTCTTCCACCCGGTTTTCTGCTAGATAGTAACCATCATCATTTAGCAGGCTCTGTTGTTCCTCAAACAAACAAACAAACAAAAAAGACAACAAAGTTTATTCACCTCACTCTTTCCCCCAACCAGCACTGCTTCTGTACCACACTCAGAGGAAGGCTTCTTGGAGCCGCTGTCTATAGTCATCGGAACCGATTCCTCCCCCCTCGTTCCCACTCAAATCTACATCAGCCCAGCTTGTGCCCCTACCGCCCATAAACCTGCTTGGTTTAAGTCTCCCTGATGACCTTCATGTCATAAACCGAGGGACCAATGATCAAACTTCAAATTATTTGAACTTACAAGTAGTCCTTGACACAGCTGATCATTCCCATTTCCTGAAATTTCTGAAAATACTTTTTTGCTTGGCTGCCAGCCACCAAAATCTCCTGCTCCTGCGTTTTTCCCTAAAGACTACTCTCTCTTGGTCTCTTTTATTGGTTCCTTTTCTTATGTCTGACCTCAAATCCATAGAATGTCTTCTGCTCTGAGATCAATGATTTGATCAGCACTTGGTGGCATCATTCTGTCTCAGTGGCTTTTTTTTTTTTTTTTTACAGGGACAGAGAGAGAGTCAGAGAGAGGGATAGATAGGGACAGACAGACAGGAACATAGAGAGGTGAGAAGCATCAATCATTAGTTTTTCATTGCCGTTGCAACACCTTAGTTGTTCATTGATTGCTTTTTCACATGTGCCTTGACCGCGGGCCTTCAGCAGACCGAGCAACCCCTTGCTGGAGCCAGCGACCTTGGGTCCAAGCTGACGAGCTTTTTGCTCAAGCCAGATGGGCCCATGCTCAAGCTGGTGAGCTCGGGCTCTCAAACCTGGGTCTTCTACATCCCAGTCTGACGCTCTATCCACTGTGCCACCGCCTGGTCAGGCTGTCTCAGTAGCTTTTAAAACATCTCTGTATCAGAGGCCCAAAGCTTTCTCTGTGCTCAGGAGTCCTCTCAAATTGAGCTCAAGTTCCCTAAGTCCAGCACTTATTGAGTTTGTCTATTCTGTTCCTCACCACTGGAGTGAAATGTGATCAGAAGAAGATTGTTATCTATTTTATTTACTGCCCCCTAGAGGAATGCCTGACCCAGAGTGGGCATTTAATAAATATTCGTTGAGTGAATGAATTAGTAATGTCCCACCAACTCCCCTCTGGTGGCCCTTTGTATAGAATACTTTTCACATCCTTTTAGTTTCATCCTATCTGTGTCTCTTTTAAACAGGCTATGGTTGGATAACGACTTTTTATCAATTCTTTGTCTTTCAATTGGAGAGTTTAATCCATTTATGCTTATAGCAATTACATACAAGGAAAGATTTACGCCTGCCATTGTTTTCTGTTTGTAGCTTCTTTTTTTTTTGTCAGCAATTTTTTTGACATCTAGCAGAGTAGGAGTTTATACTAGCAATTACTATCAGTTTCAGAAGACAAAGACTACTGTGTTTCCTGTACAACTGCAAACAAAGGTACTATGCATGCTTAGATTGCAAGGCCCTTTAGCTGGCGTGACAGGTGGGAGAAGGTGAGGAGGGATGGAGGAAAGGGTCCTGGGTCCCACCGCCTCGCTGCTTTCTTTCCGTGGCGACCACATCTCAAATGAGGCTCATTGGGGCTGTAGGCATGTTTACTGCCTAGTTCTGCTCAGCACGGCTCTCAGCCAGGGAGCATAATTGATGGGCACAGAGCTGGGGCGCTTGCCGGCTCCTGGAGCAAGGGCCTCTAATTCAGAGAAAAAGGAACTGGGCCTCTGCCAGTCATGTACCTTTTATGTTTTCATGTGGGCATCAGTCAGACCCTGGTTTCAGCTTGACAAATCAGGAAAAATAAAACTGTCGGCACACAGGCGTGTTCTTTACCGGGACTGTTAGCTTGGTAATGGAAGGGAATGTTATTGCTCTGGGCATTTGCATAATATCTATTGATCAAGCGTCCTGCTATACTTCACGCTAGGCCCTGGCAGTGAGGGAGGGCTGTGTGGGCCTCACGTCGCAGCCTCTTCGGGCTGGGCCGCAGGCCAGAACACAGCTCGAGGCAGAAGCAGAAGGTCTCCAGTGCACCCAAACAAGGGGCAGGCTGGGGGGGGGGCAATGGTGTGAGACTGGGAGTCGGGGTGGCCGGGTTTCAGTCACAGCTCTGCCACCACCTTGCTGTGTGGCCTTGGGCAAGTGGCCAACCCATCCTGCTCCTTTTCTGCACTCCACACTTCCTGGACCCGCTCCCTTACAGATGCTATCCTGGGCGGAGGTGTGGTGCCCTCGGGAAAATGGAAATGCTGTTGAGAGACTAAGTGGCATTCGCCATTAGCCCTGGAGAACTAGGACTCATTTTCTGTTGGTGGAATTTGTTTACCGCTGAGAGCTCATTGGTTCTGGAGGGCTGACAGGGGACAGGGAGGGGGGGCAGGGGGTAGGGGATGGGGGGAACGGGAGAGGGGGAGCAGGTGGGAGAAGGCTGACCGGAGTGTTGTGAATCTTCTGCCCAGGGGTGGGTTGGTGACACAGGAAAGGGGACCCCGTGAGTCATTACGGGATCACAGACAAAGGTCTGTCAGGCATAGCCTGGGTCACTGCATCCCTCTCCCACCAGTGCCTGAATGCCCCACAGATAGACGGAGGACCCTTACATAACGCTTCTAGTAACAGGATAATGGCTTCCCCCTAAAGCAAGCTCCTTGGATGTACCATGATATTACGGAGAAAAGTCCCTGAACCCAGCCTAGTATTATCTGAAGCCTCATGTTTCTCCCAAGTGACAGCTCTTCTGGGCACAGATCACGGGCACTCAGTAAGGTCAAGAGTGAATCTTCTTCCAGCAAATGTCCTACCCTTTCTCCACCAAATGGGCAACCCAACCGAGCTGAGCCCCGTTGTGCCCACGCTCAGCCTGATGTTGCTTGTACCCCAAACAAGCATCCAACCTCAGTCTTGACAGAACCTCTCCTAGGCGGTGGCATTTGCCAGTGGTGCTAAACTGCCGGGGCATAGCAACACGTCTTTAAATCCCTCTCTATCAACCCATCTACCTCTCCCAAAGTCTCCCACAGACGCTCAAAACCATTCCATCCGCTGTCTCGTAGCTCTCTTCCCCCAGATTTCTTCTTAACCTTCCCAGGGAAAGAGAGAAGAGAGAGAAGTGAGGAGAAGAAAAGAAGAAAAGCTTACATTATTGAGAGTCTATTATATTCCAAACACTTAAATGACTGTGAATCTGGACATAGTAAGTAGGCTTATCTCAATATTTTCATGTGTCCGCTAAGATTCAGGATGTTTGAATGAGTTGCCCAAGGTCAGAGCAATTAAGTGGCAAACAATGGATTCAGAGAGTGACTCTCACAGGCTGGGTCCAGGTATGCTGAAAATAATTCGCACCCTCCTAAGAGCCTGAGAGCCAGGCCCCAAGGACCCAGGGCGGGGTGATGGACAGGGCAGAGAGTGCAGAAGAGGCAAGCTGCCAATCACAGTTTGGCCCTGATGATAATGACTACTCCAATTAAAATTCAAGTTCATGTCTTTTGAAGGCTTCCTTTGTAATCCAAGTCTGATGGGAAGTTCACATTCTTAAAAAGGAGATCTGTTGAATATTTAAAACTGAGACCCCTGGTTAAGTCTTTTAAGAAGACTCTTCTTATATTTGCCCTTAATCTTTTGTGTCTATGTAATCCAGTGTTCAGGGTTTTACTAGGTATCTAGGGGTGGGAGGAGGGGGATAGAGAAGCCTAAGATAGGAGTCCTACCCATGAGTCTCTCACAATCTAGTTGGAAAGACCAGTAAATTAAATGACATGTTAAATGACAGGTGACAACGTGGGCTTCATACCCCCATGTCTTCACACTGCTCTCTCCACCTAGATGCCCCTCTCTCGCTCTGGTTTTTTTTTTCTAGTAAAAGCCTGCTCACTCTTCAGGGTGCAAAGCTCAAGGGCACCCCTGTGAGGCCTGCCGTGTCCTCTTGGCAATTTCGTCACTCACCTACCCTTTCTACTGATACCACGCAATACTACATGTTCAATCATGTTACGTGACTCTTTGGCACATTAGAATAGGAGCAGGTCGAGGGCAGGTAAGGTGTTTTCTTCCTTGTGTTACAAGCACATGGCATGATGTCTGCAGCCTAGTACACTGCAGTCAATGATTGCAGGCCGACAACCATTTAAAGAAGTGCTAAATTAAGTGATGCAAATCAGGGTCCCCCAGGGAAGCGTGGTGGGAACTGTATGGAAGGGTTGGAACCTGCATCGGGTCTCAGAGGATGAATAACATCTCGGGTTGTTGATGCTGCTGAAAGTCACCAGCCACGGAGATAAGACAGAAAAAAAAGTTCAGAAATCCAAGGATGCCTTCCCAAGTGATCCTGGTTCAACTTCCCCATTCTGTTGCCTTATAGTGTTAAAACTTCACAATGAGAAGAATGGTTTCACAGAGAATATGGGATGTTATTACGGATCACAAACCCAGCTAGGTGCTCATCATAAACAGAAGGGCTTGAGCCCAGCGCTGCCCAGAGGGACACCTAGAGGTTCAGACACAAAGAAGCCATAGGGGGACTTTATTTGGGTCCCAGCCCAACACTGGGAAGAAGGTTCCGCCATCTTGAAGCCCCTGAGTCCACTTAAACAGCCCAACACACATTTGCAGAAACCTGGCCAGGTCTAGAGGGTGACCAGCACTGAGGCTCCTTTTTCGCCTCTGCTCTTCCTGACCCTCTCCCGAGGTCTGCTTTGTAGCAGGTGGTCAGCAGGGTGAGCTACAGAAAGACTTGCTGTCAGACAGAGGATGGTTATTAAGGCAGTGAAAATACTCTGTATGGTGCTGTGATGATGAGCACATGTTATCATACGTTTGTCCAAACCTGGTGGATGCACAGCTCCAAGAGTGAAGCCTCATGGGAACTGTGGACTTTGGGTGACAATGATGTGTCTGTGTGGATTCATCCGTCGTAACAGATGCACCGCCCTGGCGGGAGATGCTTACAACGGGAGGCTGTGGACCACGGGGTCGGAGAGGGTACGGGAACTCACTGTACTTCCCCTCCGTTTTGCTGTGACCCTAAAACTGCTCTCAAAACAAAGACTACAAAATCAAAACAAAAACTTGTTCTCGGGAAATAAGAACAAAAGAAAGACTTGGCACATACCCATGCAGACCTGTTCTTAGGACATTCAGTGACTCTCTCTGGGTATTGTCCTAGATGGTCACAGCAGCCGCTTCTGGGGCAGGGACGGAGTGACTGGGAGCCAGGAGTAGGGATAGGGAGCCTTTCTTATTTTTAAATTTGAAATTGAGATACAAAGTCTAATTCTAGGCACATATCACAAGTATCACCTGATGAATTTTCACAAACGGAATGTTCCTCTGTCACCAGCACCCCAATCAAGGAACGAAAGCATCGCCAGCCGCTCCCAAACCCCTCTGCTGTCTCCTACTCATTACCTCTCAGCTCCCGCGAGGGTCACCCCTCAGGCAAGGATGAGGGGTGGCCGGATTTTATATTTTACCCAGATGGAATCTTATAGTCTGTACGCTTTTTGTGTCTGGCTTCTTTTTGACAGCGTTCTGATCTGCGGATTCCTCGTGAGGGCTGCACACGGCGGTAGGCTGTTCGCTCTCTCTACTGACTGGTATTCCTTGGTAGGGATAAACCACCACTGATTTCCCCATCCCTCTGGTGGTGGGCATTTGGGCAATTTCCAGGGTAGAGCCATGATGAGGAGTGCTACCTTGAACTTTTTGGACAACCTTGTTTCATGAGACCCTCATTGGCACTACTTGAATTTTGTATTGTGTGCTTGTATCACTTAAAAACAAACAAACAAACAAAAAAAACCCAGCCAGGACATTTTAACTAGGATCTTAGATGTAGCTCCTTCCCTGTTGACAAGTAGGCAGAAAACAATAATAATGGTTAACAGTTACCGAAGGTTCACTCAGCCGATCCTTTGCTAAACAAACAAACAAATAAAAACGCCTTCACATATATTTTCTCATTTGGTTCTACCAGTGACCCATGCCCCGGCTAGATAAGCCCACTGCTCCCATTTTCCACCTGTGGAAGCTGAGGTGGGGAGGTTGGAATAACTGGCCCAAAGTCAAACTGCAAGGGGAGAGTTGCAGCACCGACACTGGCCCTTGACTCCACAGCTTGTGCTTCCAACCTCCAGGTTCACAGCCTCCACGAGACAGGTGGGGAGGGACACGCAGGAAGCCCGTGGGGGGTGGGGCATGGGAAGGAGGGGTTGGAACCATAGCAGCTGACACGGGCAGCTCAGCCCAGCCCAACAGCGTGAATTCTCTTATTCCCCTTCGTGCCCTAATTAATCAAATCCTCCCGAACATGAAAGAGTGAGATTGGATTTTTGTTAAGATGAAAGGGAGGAATCTGGTCCCATCTGGTTCCTTCAGAACTCTCCAATGGAAGCCTGCGGAGAGCCCTTCAATGAAACCTGCATGGCTATTGAATAGTTCCTGAAGCACGCCAGAGATTTGGCAAGGTCACAAGGACTTTGTATCCACCAGCACACAGGCATAATGGAGAGTTCAGGGAAGAAGGTCCAGAGCAGGGGTCAGCCAGCCTTTTCTGCACAGGGCCAGAGAGTCAACATTTTAGCCTTTTGGGGGCCCTACGGTCCCCTGTCTCAACCACTCAACTCCGCCACCGTGGCACATAGGCAGTCACGAACTCAACGTGAGCCAGCGGCATGGCTGGGACTCAACCAAACATCCTTTGTCAATGCTGAAATTTGAATTTCAGGTACTTTTCATGTGCCACAAAGTGTTTTTCTTCTTTTGATTTGTTTTTAAGCATTAAAGCATTTTTTTTATTTCTTTTTATTTATTTATTTTAGAGAGGAGAGAGAGAGAGAGAAAGGGGGAGGAGCTGGAAGCATCAACTCCCATATGTGCCTTGACCAGACCAGTGTAGGGTTTTGAACTGGTGACCTCAGTGTTCCCAGGTCGAAGCTTTATTCACTGCGCCACCACAGGTCAGGCGCATTAAAGCATTTTTAAAAATTACTTATCTTTTGAAAGCTGTACAAAACCAAGTGGATGAGTCCAGAGATATGGCTGTGCATTTCAGCTCTACCATGGACAACTTAGGTGGCCTTTGGTCTCCACCCTCCTGGCTTCACTTCTGTCCTGGAGAGGTGGACAGGCAGGGACCGTGCTCCCAGGGCATGCTTGTGGCTCTCTATGTTTCATTTAATCCATATAGTGACCCCAAGATGTAGAAATTACATTATTGCCTCTCTCCATAGTTATAGTGATGGAAAGAGATCTACAAGATTTCTTATTGTATGCAGAAGCCTCTATGTTGGTTCAATGATAGTGTTTTGGCTTCTTCTAAGATGCTGTGATTTTTTTTTGGGGGGGGGGGAGTATCTGTAATTGTACTTAGAGTGAATTGTTTTATCTAATTAGAATTATTCTATTCAATTACATAAAAAAAAAAAACCACATTTCACTGAACCGAAAATCGCATGCACGCTCTGAGTGGTCATAATTCCATTAACGTGCGTGGTAGAGACATCAGCTCGGGTTACATTCTTACAAAACGCTGCATGAAATAAGATAATATATGTCAAGTACCTGGCACAAAAGCAGTCAGTCAATATTTGTCCCCACCCTCCTTAGTGACAAGGATGAGACTCAGAGAGCTGTTTCTTGGGAAAGGTGAACATCACCTGGTGAGATGAGGCCAAGGCTTTCTTTAGAATGAAAGCGGAACGCTGTCACCTTTTCCAAGGAAATCAGTGCAGGGTGTGCGGGGTGTGCGGGGTGTGCGGGGTGTGCGGGGTGTGCGGGGAGCCCCCCCCCCCCCCGCCGCGCTCCGAGGCGTGGCCAGCTCTTGTGTTCCTGGGAGGAGCCCTCAGTTTCTGCCTAATCAGTCACTCTCCTGGCTGGCTGGGCACTGCTTCCTCCCACTCTGCTATTCTGGTGGCCCCACAGTGGTCAGCGTCCTCCAGCCTGCTCTCGGCCCTGCGCTTCGGTGCCACCCCTCTCCCCTGCCCACCCTCCGATGTCTCCACAGAGCTGTGGCTTCAGTCCCCACGCAGCACAGACAGCTCGCGTCTACCCCCAAAGGGGACGCGGCTGCTCAGACTCTCCTGAACCACGCTGGCTGTGGATGTGTCAGCTTGCTGTGTTAGAACAGCCTGGAAAGAACCGTTTTTGCTCAGAGACCCTCAAGAGGCAGGGTAGCAGGATGGAGGAGAGCCTGGACTCTGGAACGAGCCTGCTGGCTTTGGGTCCCAGCTCCTGGGCGTGCTCACCATTGAACCGGTCACTTACCCTACTGTGATGATTGGATTGCCCGTTGGCCACAGAGAGCCCTATCATTGGGCTCTTGCTGTTTCTGAAATGTTTCTCTACATGTCTGGGGACACTTCTTTACTTCCTTGTATTTCTCCAGGCCTGGAGTCAGCCATATCCAGGAGCCACGTAGACCAGGATGCATTCGGGTGATAAGGTCACAGGCATGTCATGACAAGGTGTGAACTAGGACTGTCTCATGGACACCGGGCTGTATTCCTGATCTGACCCCCAGTGTCTTTCCATACTCAGGGATTCTGAATGGAGCTAGTCCTGGGGGCTCCGCAGCTACTCTGCACGCAGTCTCAGGATGTCGGAGTGCCAGCCACGCCCAGGGCGGTCTAGCCCAACAGAGGACTGCCCACTAACAGCATCCCTGCTAACAAATAGTGCTCTCGTCCCTCAACACTCATCACAGCTCATCTTTCTTGTGTTCTCTTCTCTCAAATTTTGGTTTGGTCCTACTCGTCTTCACAGGCAGTCAGTTAATTTAAACCTCTATTGTTATTTGTTCTTTTTTTATTTCAGTGGATGTCAAACATGTTCAATTCATTAGCATGCCTAATAGCATATAAAATTGCCGGTCTCTATTATGGATCTAGTTCAAATGAAGCCTCAACTTTTTATTTATAATTGCTTTTCAGAAAACTATCTTCCAGCAAATTGGCTAGGAGCTCAGGGCTGTGGTGAAACTCACCCTCTTGTTCCGGTTCACGCAGCTCTTTCTGTTCGTTCAGCACTATCCATTGTATCAGCACCGAGAAGACGGACCAGGGGTTTATGCGTGCAGCATTATACTAAGAACTTCACAGGCGCTCTCTCATTTAACCTTTGCATTAGCCCTAAAGACCAGGTACCATCACTGTGAAGTTTTCACAAATAACCTGACTCAGTGTGGTTAGTAACAGGCCCAAGATTGCACAGCTATTCAATGCCCTGCCATGGGACTCCAGGGCCCAGGCTGCACCCACTGCCTACACAGGTAAGATCACACCCGGTGAAATAAAAAATACGAGATAACAGGCTCGTAGCAAATGTTCAACTCCAGCTACAGAGACAAAGAATCAGGCTTTGAGGTGCTTCCAAGTCACTGCCGCTGAACATATTTAATTCTGCGCTTCCTGGTGGCCAGCGCTAAGGGCGAAACTCCTCGAATATGACTCCTTTGAGCCTGGAGGAAAATGCCCAGTAGAGTGTTTCCTGATCAAGAACATTGATCCTGTGGCACTTTATATATAGGACTTTGATAATACATCAGTAAAGTGTCCCCAACATCCCTACAACGGGTGAGTCAGATCCTCAGAGACCAACAACAGGAGTCAGTATCACGGGGCCTAAGCACAGGCATGTAGGCTGCGGGACAGATGGGCTTGGAGCACAGAAGTCATCGTCCACAGTGGTTTCCAGATCCCCGTGGCTTTTGCAGGAGCTTCATTTTTGTGGAAACAGGACCTGGGCTTAGGTCTTGGATCAGGAAGAGACGGCCTTTAAGAGTGTCCCCTTGACAATGAATGACCTGTGTCCCTTCCTGCCTATGCCCAACCTCCTACAGCATGTTGGTTTTTGGGGAAACAGATGCTCAGACAGAATTAGCCATGCAAAGGTTTTGGGTGGAAAGAATACCAATGGGGGGAAAAGGGAGGAAGCAGGAAAAAAAGACCCATCAGAGCACAGTGGCCACCTGCGAGGCCCTGACAGCTCCCGAAGGATTCCCTTGTTGGCTAGAAATGACTGGCCCCTTCTCCCTGCGCCTTGCTCAGTCCTTGTCCGAGTCTGCACTACTGACAGCATAACTGTTACTGGACAGGGGACCTGGCCTTTTGGGTCTGCCTGGGGCCAGCTGGTCAGATGTGGGTTCTTGACTTCGTGCTGGAAAAATTTCACAGCACCAGTTTAGGTGATTTTGAGAGTACGTGTATTAAAGGTGGGGACACTGAAACGAGGGGCCTCGAACAGAAGAGGCAACAGGAGAGCCTAGGCAGCCCGCTGTGGCTCACGGGGAAGCCCGAGGAAAGGGGGCCTTGGGGACATGGCAGGGGTCAGCCCAGGGCCAGCTGCCGCTGCCCGCTGCTCTCCTGGCTACAAGTCTCCTGAGGAGCCCTAGAGTGTAGGAGACACACGCCTGTGGGGGAAGAATGGGGGGGGGGGAGAGTGCAGCCACGCTCCTGGGAGGGGGCCCTTACAGGGTCCTCAGTCCTAAGAGATTTTCAGGTTGGATATCTTAGGGGAGGATCTCAACAGAATACTCATTGGCTCTCCAGGGGTGTCCTTTTAGGGTCGTGGTCTCCCCTGATTGGTCGGAGCCAGGGCAGGGGCCACCATCCACGCTGCCGGTCCTGAGGTCAGCAGCTGTGGTGTCACATGGTTCTTTTGCTGCTTTTCTGGACCTGGAGCTGGAGCACAGCTGAGGCCCAGGAGTATCTGATGCGGATCGGAACCTGAGAGTCCCGGGGACTCTGATGCGGATCGGAACCTGAGAGTCCCGGGGACTCTGATGCGGATCGGAACCTGAGAGTCCCGGGGACTCTGAAACGCAATTCCCCACCCCCCTTGTTCGCTCCCCTGCTGCAGAGTCAAACACGCATGCCTAGCAACATGCCAGGAGAGGAGAGGTCAGGGGAGAGTCCAAACCACGTGAGCAGAGATAGGAAACCAGGGGTTCTAAACCGCCTGACCAGCAATCTGCTAGTAGGGGAAGGTCACTCTGGGGTGAGATCCTCAGCTTCCCAGGTTTGCCCGTTGCTAGGCACCTGGGGCTTTCTGCCCTGGTGGCCCTCTGTGCCTGGCCTGTTGTCCTTGCTCTGCTCATGCCTCACTGCCTGCCACATCACCTGCACTAGAGACCTGAGGCAAACCGGGAGGAACCCAGCCGCTGGAGGATGCCCTGAACCCCACTCGCAGCTGGACACGGAGTATTTCGCTTGAGCAGGTGTCTGAAGAGCACCTCTCCACGTCTGCCACCCCTCCCTATGCGCAAACCCGTGCCTGGCTGCAGCCAGGTGAGATGAGAACCAAGCATTCCTTGTCCCGGTCCACCACCTCCACCCCTCCCTGCCACACTCCGCTGTCTGGGGAAAGAACTGCAAAGAGAAGAAGACGCTCAGAGAACTTGTCTCTTGGATAATGACAGGTGAAGCTCTCCTCTCCTCCACGTGGCTTTCTAAACATCCCAGACCACTGGTTTCCATTTTTCTCACTAGGGAAACAAAAATGGCATTGAAAGAGGAAATGAGGTGTCAGTTTCTTCTATTAACGCTCAGGGCACACTCTGAGCCCCGTGCTGTCCACTGCTGCTCAACCTGGCTTCAGGAAATCTCACCCTAACGTGGCATGAGGAGGAGAAATGGTGGTGACTCAGTCCTCAACTTTTTCCTCCTTTGAAGGAAGCATGTGCTCTTGCTGAACTTGACATGTGCACGTGAGTGTGAGAATTCATCACCAACGTAGCAGTGATCAATGGCTGAGGCGGGCCAGCTGGCATTATTCAATGAGAGTCTTAACTTTTACCCACAATAGAAGCAAAGAAAATAAGTTTTAGAACTCGGGTTTTTTAAATTACACTAGGGAAGAATTTTATTTTTTAATTTTCAGTTGCATGGGGTTTTAGAACTTTTTCTATATATTTCTGCATTGCTGATTCCAAATGTGAAATCCGTTTCTTGGTGCATGCTCTAGTTCTTATGCAATGTTAACTTCTTTTTGTTACAGTTAATGGCATGCATTGGTTTTTCAATTAGAGTTAAAGGGCAACGACTCTTGGATTGAACATAACCACAAGGCAGTTAATGTTTTACAAACATCACTTTCACATAATTGTAGTTGTTTTTAAATGTAAAAAATTATTATCGGATAAAAGCAGCCTCTTATATTGTTTTAAGATTGAATCATGGCTTCTTCGAGTAGGCATAAATGTAAGAATAATCCTGACACCTTCTGTTATATATGTGGCCGTTACACACTTCAATGTCAAAGTCGTAATATTTCATCATTTGTGACACGTGCATATCTAGCCTATTTTCAAGATCCCCTTGGTGATCAAGACAAGAATTGGGCTCCTCATATTGTGTGTCCTAATTGTGAGGAAATGCTTCATGACTGGACAAAAGGAAAATGCAAAGGAATGCCTTTTGTTACTCCCATAGTTTGGTGTGAACCTAAGGTCCACAGCAGTGATTGTTATTTCTGTCTGATCCATACAAAGAACATTGACAAGAAAAAACGAAATATGATCGCATATCCTAATATTCCTTCAGCAATACAACCTATCTCACACTCTGAGACACTCCCGGTTCCAGTTTTCAATGGTTTTACTTCTTCTAAGGATGAAGAAAGTGAACATGGTGATCAAGTGTATTTTGACAAAATGCATGAAGAAATGGTTGTAGAATATGAAGGGTCTTCTTCTGATGCCAAGCAGTCATTAACCCCTCAGCAGTTTAGCCAACCTGAATTGAATGACTTAGTAAGAGATTTGGGCCTATCAAAGAAAGCAGTTGAGTTACTAGCCTCCAGGCTTCAAGATAAGAATGTACTTCATCTGTCAGCTAAAGTATCCCATTTCTGGAAGCGTGAACAAATTTTTTTGGACTTCTTTTCCAAAGACAAACACTTTGTTTACTGTCATGATCTCAGTAGTCTTCTCAGCCAGCTAGGTGTTATCACTTACAGTCCAACAGAATGGCGGCTATTTCTTGACAGCTCTAAATGGAGTCTGAAATGTGTTCTCCTACACAACAGTAATGTTTATGCAGCAGTTCCAATTGGTTATTCAACGCATCTGCGAGAACATTATAATGACATAAAAATTGTCCTCGACTTTCTGAAGTATGAGGAGCATAACTGGATCATTTGTGTGGATCTTAAAATGGTAAATTTCCTGCTAGGTCAACAGAGAAGTTTTACAAAGTATCCTTGCTTTCTGTGATTGTGGGACAGCCGAGCTCAGGAGAAACACTGGACCCAGAAGGAGCGGCCAAAACGTAAAGCTCTGGAAGTAGGGATCCAAAATATTGTGAGTGAACCTGTAGTTGATTGAGACAGGATCATTTTTCCCCCACTGTACATCAAACTTGGCTTAATGAAGCAGTTTGTTCAGGTTTTGAATAGAGAAAGTGAATGTTTTCAACATATTATTTCTGCTTTTCCTGCCTTGTTTTTCAAGAAGATAAAAGCAGGTCTATTCTATAGACCTGAAATTCGGACCCTCATACGTGACGAAGAATTTTCCAGGAAGATGAATAAGGAGGAGAAAGCAGCATAACAGTCTTTTGTTGCAGCTACAAAGAACTTCCTTGGCAACAAAAAAGCAGAAAACTATGAACTTCTGGTTCAAAGGATGCTGTTGGCTTTCTGTGTCACTGGATGTAACATGAGCATTAAGATTCACTTCCTGAACAGTCACCTTGATAAGTTTCCCGAAAATCTTAGAGTTGTTAGTGATGAGCAGGCTACTGCTGGAGCATCAAACGAGATTGTCCTCAACAAGTACACAAACGCAAGAGCTACAAACGCAAATTTTTGCCTGAGTAGAATTTAAATAAATTTGTGCAAATTTTATGATTAAAATAAGTGTTTTAATATGTTCTATTTCAAAATTGTAGACAAATTCTGATGCAATCATATCTTTTAGTGTATTAGTGTATTTACTGCATTATATGAATTATTATATTTCCACAAAGATGATGCCCAAGAAGACATTCTACTTCATTATGTTAAACTAAATGTTGAAAATTTTACAATAAGATGAAAACCTAAAATCTTGAATTTCAGAAAAACTGTAGCTTACAGAGAAAACCTAACGTCAATTTTGAGATGAGCACACTCGAATTAGAACAAGTGTTTTTGTGGATGCAACAAAAATTTTGTTTCCCAGTGTTATAGATACATGGTTTTTATTTTGGGTGGACCAATGCAGAAAGAGAGACACTAATGACATTTATGACTTGTTAAGATTAGTTCAAAATCTCAGGAACAAAGCTTGCTGTGAAGAGAGCGCTCTAATGAGGATGGATGTGATGATTATTTACCTAATTGAGCAGTAATGGCTGGGGTGTGGACCACTTTCTGGGGATTAATGAAGAGTTTGGAAGGGTGACAGTTTGGGCTATTAAAGCTCAGCTGGTACTTCATCTTGGAGAAGGGCACAGTGCCAGGTTATAGTGGTGCTGTAAAATCAGCCCAAAAGTTAGAGATGCAAGAACTTACCTCTTTGAGAAATAATTGTGATTGCCAGTTGAGTACCTGACATCAGATTGGGCAATGCATATTCTATCAGTAAACAAACTTTCACATAAAATCTTCAAACTTTGTTCTCTTTAGAGCTTAAGGTTGTGAGAAAAGAAAAGTGGGAGAGAGAAGGACACTCAGCAACATCAACAATAGTTTCTTATGGAACTGCAAGCAAGCAACCTAGTGTCACTTTCCTTGCTTCCATAACAGTGTTGTCACTAGAGACACTGAGTAGAGCTGGAAGCACTGTATGCCCTACAGTCACAACTGACCTTGTTACCAAGAGTGCCCTCCAGCCTGACCTGTGGTGGCGCAGAGGATAAAGCGTCGACCTGGGAACACTGAGGTCGCCAGTTCAAAACCCTGCACTGGTCTGGTCAAGGCACATATGCGAGTTGACGCTTCCAGCTCCTCCCCCCTTTCTCTCTCTCTCTCTCTCTCTCTCTCTCTCTCTCGTCTCCTCTCTAAAATGAATTAAAATAAATAAATAGTTTAGAAAAAGAGTGCCCTCCAGAACAACCAGAGCACCTCTCAGCTGTAACACCATAATCAGAGCTAAAATGATCTTATATTATTCGAAATGTCAATGTCACCAGAAGAAAAATGTTTGCATTCACTAGCCCGCTATCTAGTGCGATAAACGCTCAGGAGCTTCTCACTTGTCAAGAGAAAGAGTTATTCAACTTGCTAGATGTTTCTTATTCCTACAGTTCTGCTCTTTGTGGAAAAGCTCAAACATCAACTGAGAGCAAGTAGGAATCTTACAAAATGGCCTTCAACTTGCTCTCTGTGTAGGGTGAATCCAGTGCTAGAGGCCTTGAATTTTCAAGAAGTTTACCCATCTGTGGAGCAAGGCAACACTTCCTCCTGTATCTAGGGCAGGGGTCCCCAAACCTTTTACACAGGGACCAGTTCACTGTCCCTCAGACCGTTGAAGGGCCGGACTATAAAATAAAACTATGAACAAATAAATCCCTATGCACACTGCCCATATTTTATTTTAAAGTAAAAAACACAATGGGAACAAATACAATGTTTAAAATAAAGAACAAGTCAATTTAAATCAACAAACTGAGCAGTATTTCAATGGGAACTATGGGTGCGGATGCATCCTGTGCTCCTCTCACTGACCACCAATGAAAGAGGTGCCCCTTCCAGAAGTGCGGGGGGGGGGGGGGGGGGGGGGGGATGGGGGGGGATAAATGTCCTCAGGGGGCCGCATGCGGCATATGGGCCCTAGTTTGGGGACCCCTGCTCTAGCAAGCACTGAGTATCTTGCATGCATGCGGCCCATGGGCCCTAATTTGGGGACCCCTGCTCTAGCAAGCACTGAGTATCTTGCATGACCCTGTGAAAAGGGGTGGGACCATAAATGTGAGTAAGGAACAGTCACCACCAATTAGGAGCTTGTAACCCAGGAGAGACCTGAGAATCCAAAGAGCTCTTCTAGAAACCGGCTGTGAGCTCCAGGTTCCCAACCATGCTCCTCCTTTCAGCACCTTGATTCTGTAATCACAGTCTTAATCCACACCGAGAAGGGTGGTCCCGGGGCTCATTCAGCTCGCCCACCCGCCCGCCCTCCTAGCCATGGCAGTAACCATGCAGTCCCTGATCAAATGGTTACCTCGCTCTGCCTCTGTCCTAGGACAATGCTGGGATCCGGGGATGTGGGGTGAACATAAAACAACCTCTCTGCCCCCACAGTAGAGTGGAATGAGATATACAAAAACCTAAAATGTGTCAGTGTGCTCTATGTACTTTGAAAGGAGGGTAGGGAGAGGCCGGGCAGAGGGAACGGCCCCACTCAGGAGCCAGGGAAGGCTACAAAGCTCACCTTGAACTGAACCTCGAGGAGTGTGGAGGTATCTCTGGTGGAGGCTATAACCTCCGAGTCAAGGGAGCCGCATATAGAGCCGGGCAGCCGGGTGGCCGGCGGGGACGGTCAGGGACAGGAAGGGCTCCCGGTAGACGCTCTCTCACCTACCCCTCTTAACCTCCCTTCTTTCTGCAAAACACCCCGACCCCTGAGCACGCACGACCAGCAGGGTGGTCCCTCACGGGCCGGCCCGGTTCTGTTCCCACCTCGTGGGTTCTGCGAGTCAGAGATGTTCATTCCCAAACCAGCGTATGCCCCTGGTGCTCGTCATTGACGTTACGTCACTGGCGTGAACAGCGTCGCAGAGCGGTGCTTTCTGTAAAAATTCACTTGGATGCTTTGGAAAGACTTGAGGTATTTTTTGTTTGTTTGTTCATTTGTTTGTTTACTGAGTCACTTAAAGAAGCTTTGTAGAATAAAGATAAACAATAGAATAATAAATGGAATGGGATAATTGTCAGGAGAATAAGGCTCAGGGAGAGAGTGCAACTATGAAGGAATGAAGAAGGGTAAACGTCCCTCCAATGAGATTCCGCCTCAGACTGCTTTGCTAATCTCCAGTTCTCGCTCCAATTTAAAGAAACAGAAACTATAAATCATAAAAGATGCATAATGGGGGTATTTAATGCACAAAATGGTGATACATCAAATCAAATCCAAGTCTTGGCCCTGCTTTAAAGAAATGACAAATACATGCACATTAATCTTCTCTGTTCAAGTGTTTGAATGTGAGTGTATACACTTCTCTCTTTAGCCAAGGTTTTCATCAACTAACCAGCTGCCAGGAGGAATATACCAGTTTAAAGGGTTTCTCTTGCAGTATGAACCTGGGGTAGGATGAGAAAAGCTCAGGCTGAGGAGGGAGGCAGGAGAGCTCCAAGAGTCAAAGGAAGGCAATTGGAGTTCATCTGTAGCCCAGGAGCTGGCAAACTGTAGCCCACAGGCCAACTCCAGCCTGAAGCCTGTTTTTATAAATAAAGTTTTATTGAGACACAGCTATGCCCATTCAGCTCAAGGACTGTCTATGGCTGCTGCCACACTGCAATAGCAGAGGTAAGGAGTTGTTACGGAGACAGCATGTAGGAATGCAGGAAGGTTTAGGGCAGGCCTTCAGGGAAGCCATGAAATCCTCCCTTCCACTGGTCACTTCTCTCCACAAAAACCCTAAGGCACCCAGGGGCCAGATACTGCTGCCGCAGAGCAGTAGGAAAGGTGCAGAAATAAACCAAAGACGCACCTCGGCTCTTGAAGGTAGGGGCACTAAAAGGGCCGGCCCTGATACTACACCAGTGGTTCTTAACCTGGGTTCTATGGAACCCTAGGGGTTCGATGAGTCGGTCTCAGGGATTCGGAGAAGCCTCTGCCGCGGAGGCCAGAATAAAGTAATACCGTCATTTGTTGTGAGTTCATGCACTTTGCTGGTTTTGTTCTTTGAGCAAGGGGATGTTCATGCACGGCTCATTTTGTGCACCAGTAAAAAAACATATACCTATGTCTTGAATTTGGAAAAAAAATCATATTTTATTTATCACTAAAGAAGGGTTCGGTGAATGCGCATATGAAACTGGTGGGTTCGGTACCTCAAAAAAGGTTAAGAACCACTGTACTACACAAATTCCACTAGAAGTTTCCTGCCACCAGGGGAAGGGCATGAACCTCTTCCCCCACGAGACCCCGCATAGATACAAGGTGGGAGTTTGATTGCCATGGGGGCAGGGACTGGGATATTGAGAATGTCCCGCCCCTAAGGCCCAGGAACAAGGGTGTCTGTAAGACTGAGGCCACGCCAGGACGAGACAGAGCCCTACACACGCTTTGAGCAACAGCCCATAGCCATGTTACAGGAACACTATGCACCTCAAAGTGGAAGGAAGGAGAGCATTGAAACGCCCCAGCAACCCAGCTCCCACCCTGGCGGAGCCTCCAGAGAGGAGTTTGAAGCCTGCAGGGGGCTGACAATGACCCCAGCAACAACAAACCCGAGCCTCGCTGGATTCCTGTGTACCCTGACTTAGGACCACGCTCCACAGCCTCAGGGACACGTGCCCATGTCCAGACATAAGTACTCTATAGCTTCACCTCTCGTGACCTTCTGTCTACCATGTCCCCCACTCAGCCGACACGTATGAGGCACACACACCAAAAATGTCACCTCCTCTCCAGAGCCAAAGCCATCAACGGAACTCAGATGCTGCAACTATGGTGTAGAAACTTTAAAGTAATTACGGGAATGCTCCTATCAGTTTCTTTTGGAATGGCCAAACACTTTTTTAAAAAAATGGAGAAAGACTTTAAAAGGACACTATGAAATAAGACTATGGATGGCAAATAAGCACAGAAAAAGATGCTCACCGTTGTCCATTAGGAAAAAGCAAACAGAAGCCACGAGGCCTGACGTTCGCACCCAGTAGCACGACTGTGGGAAACCCCCGCCGCACAGAAGCTTACCCACCCGCAGTTCCTCTCTGTGGTTTCAGTGGCCCACGGCCAAGCGCCATCTGAGAATATTAAACAGCAAATTCCAGAAATGAGTCATTCATACGATTTGAATTGCACGCCGCCGTTCTGACTCGCAAGATGTAATCTCGTGCCAAGCTCCCACCCTTCTGTCCCTTGATGGCCACCTCAGTTATCAAATTACGTCGCATCGCAGTGCTTACATTCAAGTTACCTTTGTTTTATTTAATAACGGCCCGAAAGCCATTCACATTGCTCTTACTACAGTATATGGGTATAATTGCTTTTATTTTATTAGGAGTTGTTGCTGTTCATCTCTTACTATGCATAATTTATAAGTCAAGCGGTATCATAGGGATCTATGTATAGGAAAATCACACCCTACATAGGGTTCAGTATTATCTGCAGTTTAGTCATCTGCTGGGGGTCTTCGAACATATCCCGTGGATAAGGGGGCAACTGTCCCAAGGGTTGGGCAGAACCACCCTATCTTGCATACTGTGTGTGTGTGTGTGTGTGTGAACACACAGTAGTATAACTTTGGAAACCTGTTGGCAGTTTCTTATTAAGTTAAACATACACTTACCCTGTGTCCCAACAATCTTATTCCTGGGGATCTATCCTTGGGAAATAAAACTTGTGTCCACACAAAAATCTTATGTATGAATGTTCACATCAGCTTGATTTGGAATAGCCAAAACTGAAAACAACCCAAATATAATGAGCTTACCTTCCTGTGTTCTCAGGAGGGACCAGTGGCCCCCAGGGAAACCCCAGCCAGGAACTGATAGTATGCTATAGACTTCTTCTGCCTCCCATTTGAAACATCTAATCCTCAACCACCAAATCCTCCTCATTTCACCTTATTATTATTATATCTCAAGCCTGCATCCTTGTCTAGATCTCTAGATCCTACGTGACATGCACAAGGTAGAGTTATCTCGTTCTTGAATGTCTGCACAGTTCCCTAACAAGTATAATGGGAATTTCAGTACTGCATCTACCAAATCGAGCCCCCACCCCACCCTAGTAACTAAGGAAATCTATTCAAAAACACGTGTCTGGATTCATAAACATTCCATCGCTTCCACAGTATACACAGAAAAGGCAAGCACCTCTAATTGGCACACGGGACCCTAAAAGGTCTGGGTTCTTGTCTCTCCAGCCCGTTTCCCACCACATCCAAGCTCCCATTTGAGGTTTCCGCAGCAACAAACCGACGTTGTCTCAAGTCCACGGGCCGTGCGATTCCTCCTCTCGCCTTTTCTCAGCCCTGCTGGTCTGTTCATGCTGTCACCTGTGCTGGGAACCAGTGTCCTCCGCTCCCTCTTCCCCTGAGCTGTGCTCACCGACCCTGCAGGGCTCAGCCAGGGTCACTTCATTCTTTGCTTGCCCCCACCCCTAACCCCCTCGCCTTGCTCAGCTGGAACCCACCTTCACGTTTACAAGAAACTGCACCTGAGGAACGAGGAGACGTGCTGGGAACCTACTTTGGCTTCTCTGAGTATCACAGTTTCCTGGGATCTTTCACTGAATAAATTTTAAAAAATAGAGGAGTAATAACAGAGAAGTGATTAAGCCTTTAAAGTGTACCCTTGGTTCCCCGGGGGCCTGTTCATTACCACTGAGGAAAAGTTTATTTGCAATGTACCCAATTACTTAGGCAACTAAATAGCTTTCTGCTGATCAGGTAAAGTAGCATTTGCTTAATAGCAAATAACAAATGCTTATTTCCATTTCGAGTCTACTCCCCGGGATGGGTTTATTGAAGGTTGAACTCCAGGGGAAAGCAGAAATTTTATCTGAGTCCATTATTATTGCTCATACAGCCCCTTTGACCTAGAGAGACAGGAGATTGGGTTTCCTCTCATCACATTAAATGAAGGATTAAGTGAACCCAGAGAGAATATCCAAGTTGTTCCAGTGTCCCTTCTACTCATCCATTCATCCCTTCCTGCCAGGAAAACTGCATGGCATTCCTATGTGATTGGGTCACAGCCCAGAACTCTAAGATCCTGCTCCAGTCTGATCTTCTTGGTGAGATCTTCTCTGACTGCCCAAAGCTGCCATGAGATTTCTTCACCAAACTTTTGATACTTCAGGCATCGTCAAAGGGTTGCCAGTGCTTCTAAGTGTTGTTACTTACAGAGAAACAAAGAGGAAGAGACAGGCAGGCCAAGGACTGGGCGGGTCACACACCCTTTCGGGGTAGACCGTGACGTATGACAGGTTGAGGAAAGCTTCTGGAGAAGGGGATATGACAGCTAGGTATTGTAAGGTAGATAAGAATTCACAGCTATGTGATCAACGTGGTACTCAGCCTAAAAATGCCTGGTGGGGGTTTGGCAAGGCCGGTGGGGAAGGCTTTTATGCTAACCTGGGGGTTGGGGGTGGGTTAGGCTTTATTCTGTTCATGGTGAGGATTGAGAAAAGGAAGGTTCACCTCCCCAGGTCTCGAAGGGGATAAAAGTAACTTTTATGGGGGGGGGGGCTGTAAATAGGAGGGGCTTACAGGCTTACAGGGCAGCCAGGCAGGAAAATGAGGCTGAGAGGAAGACTTCTGCCTGCACTTTAGTCTAGGAAATAAAAGAGAACAGATATAATAAGAACTACAGAGAAGAAGGAGGAAGGAAGGAAGGGAAGGAAGGAAGGGAAAGAAGGAAGGAAGGAAGGAAGGAAGGAAGGAAGGAAGGAAGGAAGGAAGGAAGGAAGGAAGGAAGAAGGGAGGGAGGGAGGGAGGGAGGGAGGAGAGAGGGAGGGAGGGAGGGGGGAGAGAGGGAGGGAGGGAGGGAGGGAGGAGAGAGGGAGGGAGGGAGGGGGGAGAGAGGGAGGGAGGGAGGGAGGATATAAAAGAGAAACAAAAGGAAAAATCCGGTAGTGTGGTAAAGACCATGAACACTGACATCCAAGAGTCAGGGCTACAAGCCAGGTTTCCCCTCTAACTTGCTATCAAATCTTAAGAAAATGTACTAACTGCACGTAGTTTACTCATTTATAAAATGGGGGACTTATCTCATAGTCTTTTGTCAGATTAGATAATCTTTATATACTTCAAATACTTAGAATCTTGACAAGGATAGAATTACTGCTTAATAACGTCCTTTAAGATCATGCTCAATGTGGATTGAGAGTAATACTTCTTTAAACCACGACGTGAACTCTAGTTATGTAAGAAGATGTCACTGGTAGGTCAAGTTGGGTGACCGATACATGAACTCTCCTGGTAATGATATTGCAACTTCTTGTGAGTCTAATTACTTCAAAATAAAATGTTTAATTAAAATAAAATGCCATGGTGCCTTTTCCAAACCACAGTGACAATTCTTTTAAGTATGTTCTGAGCATCTACTATGTGCCCTACGCTGTTCAAGATGCCAGCCTCCCGGCCATTCTAACACTAACAAACCTGTCCAGTGCTCACTGAAGTCATTAACAAACAGCAGCGCGACGCTCAGCTTTGCTATTCCTCCTTAGCCGAAGCACAGCCATAAATATAAACCACTAGCAGTGGAAGTATGGGTGCCCAGCTTCGTCCCCAAACTGTAGTTTCTTTGTTCAGCTGTTCAATTTTCTGCGCGCGGAAATCCAGGCGAATGCATCCTCTTTACGTCAGAGTAAGGTTCCGCTGTCCCTCTGTCTGAGCAGCTGACAGCTGCGATCAGGGCAACCACTTGCTTGAGCTTGTGAGCCTGCCACCATTCTCCAGGACCCATCCAGTTTCTGCAGAGACCAACGTGAGTTCAGTGACTTGAACGAACTGAAAACTTCCATTTGGCCTTTCCCCACTATCACGGGGGAAACCAGCGTGGACTTGTTCCAACTCTCAAATCTATTCGTTCATATTAAATACTCTGGGGCTAGAGAAATGATGAATAAAAGGTCTGCAGATCTGGGGGGCCATTCCACTGCAACCAGGGTTTTATTTATCACCTGCTCCCGTAAGATTCTGTTCTTGTAGTGGGGCCGTAATGACACTTCAGGTTCTAGGTATCGTGTCGACATAGACCCTGTTCTTAACTCCCCAACATAGCTGGATATGCCTCTTTCTTTAGTGTCAAATCACTCAAATAAATGGTCATAGGTTCCTTTGGGGAAGAACTAGGGGGATCATTACAGTACATAGACCTGACTCTAGGACCACCTCTCCTACCCTCTGCGCTGGCCTGCAGGTAGGAGCCACCACAGTGCTTTTCATAATGCTGGTCCCTCTCTCACCAGTGCGTTCCTAGTGGACCTGGTGAATGATGTGTCTTCTGAGTTTCCATGGAAGAGAATTCCATGGTGGGTCTTCTGGTTTCACATGATATGTCAATTACAGCATGCCTATGTTCTAGGACATTTTTATTCTTTTGTCTACTGCCTACCAGGGTGACTCAGGCATTTCCATTTTGTTTAGAAAGGACCATTGGTCTCTCCAAGCTTCAAAGACCTACCCTAGCGATGACTTTGCCCTGGTACTTGGGTCCTTGACAGCGTTATATTCCGTGTCTCAGTGCATTCTTGTTCATCCAGATTTAAGTTCCAATCCCATCCACCCACCAGCAGAGAATCCCCACTGCACTGTTTTGAGGAAGATGCTGGATCACGTGCTCTGAAGCGCTATCTGTCATGAAGGGGTAAGAGGGCACTTCCAAACATCCACAGTTTATACCCTTCCTGCTCTAGACATCTATATAACTTTAGGCAGTCTGTAGCTATAGGGTTGAGTCAAGATGACCTTGGCCTCCGTTCCTCTGTAGTTTTATCAGGTGTATTAAATCGCTAGATCATGTGCCTGATTATGTCCAAGGGCAGATGTTACAAATGGAGAGGAAGAAAGCAGAGGAACGTAGGGAGAGAGGGGCTGTAATCGGGGGTAGGGAGGTAACAGGAGGTCCAAGCTATAAAATAATGAATTCAGAAAAGAGAATTTTGAGAGGCTTCTCAAAGATAAATTTATTCCTTTTCTCAATTTTGCCTTTTCTTGATCCTCACACAATCTTTGCGTTAGCACAAATCTACACCTTCTTAAAAGTTCTCTGCTGTTTCTTAAAAGATCAATGCTGTGCGTAGTATGGTCCCTCTGCAGCCATTACCTAATTCCTTCCTGGCTGGCTACGTAACAAGCTCCAATAATAAAAGTCAAGGGATTCTTGTCTTACTTTTTCCTCCATAGCTTCCTGATTCATTTCTACTGTGGCATGGCTACCGCCTACAGAGACAAAAATTAATCACTTGTGTGTTTCTGTTAGACTCTTTCACAGGACTGGTTAACATCCTGACAGATATTATTTGGCGATTCACCGGGGACTTCATGGCACCTGATCTGGTCTGTCGAGTGGTCCGCTATTTGCAGGTATGTAGGCCCTTCCAAACGCAATGAAACAAACTGACACCACAGTCAGCTCCAGGACTCTTCCTGGGAAAATAATAGGAAAGCTCACCCTCCTACACAGCAAACTGCTCACTTCCTTCCAGTTGATAGGACAAGCAACATTTGTAAGATATTTTTAAAATGTATTCCTTTTGCTCAAAAATAAGACCTATATAAGGAAAATGCAAATAAGCAATTCTAAGAATACCAACATTTATATTTCAGGCATTAATACAATTCCCAGGTCAATGTGAAGATTTCTGACCTAGTCTGGCTACCTCTGTCCATTCACGGTGTTAGAATAAAAATACGACAGAGCAGGTGGCTTATAAAAAACAAATATTTATCTCTCCCAGCCCTGGAGGCTGGAAGTCTGAGATGAGTGTGCCAGCACGGTCCAGTGAGGGCTCTCTTTCCAGCTGTGGCCTTCTCGTTGAATCTTTACGTGGCGCAAGGGGCAGGGAAGCTCTGGGGTCTCTTTTATAAGGGCACTAATCCCATTCCTAAGGGCTCCACCCTCATGACCTAGTCACTTCTCAAAGGCTCCACCTCCTAATGCCATCAAGTTGGGCTTTAGGACTCCAACATGTGAATTTAGGGAAGACATAAACATTTAGACCAGACAGAGCACTAGCTGAATAATTTCCAGAAAAAAAATTCTAATTTCTCTTTGTTTTTTTTCCGTCAAACTAACCCAATACTAGCTATTGTTCTTTTTGAAAAACATTGGCAGTTTGTTAGAAAATAGACATTATCTCTAGTTGCTTGAATTTTGTATTGCTTGTATCACTGCCTAAGTGGGACCTTTTGAAATATCCATTGGCAATTCAATTTCTTCCTCTCTAAATTGGTTATTACCTTTTTTCAATTCTTTTATAACAGGCATACTCATTTGCTCAGTGATCGCTAACATCTGTTTTTAGATTAAAGACATTTATTCTTTGCCTGTCAAACATGCTTCAATGTAAAAATATAATTTTAAAAACACATATATTTGATGTAAAGTATTAACTATGTACCTTATACATAGATTTCATTATTAATACATCATATATATATATATATATATAATATAAATTAAGACACATCAACTTAGTATGGAAAGAATGGAATATTTTACAACTGGTATTAGGATCAAAATGTCTTCTGTTCCTGAGTTCTTAAAATAATTTTCCATTAATATATTTTATTTCTGATGCCAGTACTTCAGGTCCAAATTATTGTATCTTTACAGAGATATAATACATTTCTGGAAAACCTTATTCTGTTAGACTCCATTTGTTAGTATGATTTTTTAAAGAACCTTTGCCTCTATATTCATAAGTAAGGTGATGATTTCCATTTGTCCTATCATTTTCAGATCTTGGTAATGGAATTATTCCATCTTTAGAAATAGAGAATAGTTACAATTAAAAATCTTTTGTATTCTAAGCCTAACCTTGAAAGTTTAGTAGATGTGAAAGAGCCCTTGTTACTGACTGGGGCTGGTATTTTCTCAGGGGTAATATTTTAAAACATATTTCTCCCTAAGAATTTTTGCTTCTTTACAGATAAATGTTTTCAATGGCTTACTCTATGCATTGCACTAATTACAAATTACACCAATATTTAGTAGCTTAAAACAATAAACATCTATTATCTCACAGTTTTGTATTAGTCAAGAATTGAGAGCCCTGGCCAGTTGGCTCAGCAGTAGAGTGTCAGTCCGGCATGTGGAAGTCCCAGGTTTGATTCCTGGTCAGGGCATACAGAAGTGACTATCTGCTTCTCTAACCCTCCTCCCCTCTATTTCTCTCTCTGTTCCCCTCCCACAGCCATGGCTCAAATTGTTTGAGCAGAGTTGGCCCCAGGCACTGAGGATTGCTCCATGGCCTCAGTCTCAGGCACTAAAATAGCTCATTTGCCGAGCAATAGAGCCGCGGCCCAGCTGGGCAGAACATCGCCTGGTAGGGGCATGCTGGGTGGATCCCTGTTGGGATGCATGCAGGATTCTGTCTCTGTCTCCCCACCTCTCACTTAATTAAAAAAAAAAGAGAGAAATAAAGAAAAAGAATTGAGGAACAGCTTGGCTTGGTAGGTCTAGCTAAAGGCTTATCACAAAGTTTGATCAGATGTCACCCAGGACTGCAGTCATTGGCAGGTTTGATCTTGACTGCACAATCCACTTTCAAGGGCGCTCACACACCTAGCTGGCAAGCTCGTGCCAGCTCTGGACAGAACATGCAGCTCTTCTGAACCTGGGCCTCTCCACCAATGCTCCTTAGCGCCCTCGCCACATGGCAACCAGCTTTCCCAAGACTCAGCTGTCCAGGAGAGCGGGGAAGAGCCATATATTTTTATGAACTCATCTCGGAAGTTATACATCATCACTCCGCACTAGTCTCTCAGTCACATGAGTCATCCCTGATTTGGAACAGACACAAGGGAACGACAAAATGGCGGGGTGGGGGACCAGGAGGCAAGGATCACTGAGGCAGTGACACTTCCCTCCACATCTTTCAAAAACACATTATGACCTACATTTTCTTCTAATTGCTAACTCAAAAATACCTTTTTTGAGCAAGAGTTATTCATGTCAGTAATATTTCTTCTAATAGTATGTATAATGGAAATCAAAGTAACACTATATATAAAATGTATCCTGGTAATACAGTGAAAATGGCAGAATAAGAAAACTGTTAAAAAATAACAACTGTCAGAATCAAAATTTAAAGCACTCTGGATAATCAAAATTTGCCATAATCCAGGAAACATTTATTCAATAAAATGGCTGGGTCTCAGTAAGAAAAATGGCATTCGTGGTGTTTTAGCTTCTGCCAGTCTCGTCCTCCAGGCTCTGGCTTTGCCACTGCCCTGCAAATTAACAGCTTGCATTTATGAGGAAAACAAATAGTCTGGCAGCCAGAGAAGAGAGCCGAAGAGGACCAGAACCCCTAACAACCTCCTTCCTGGATTGCCTGTGGTTCTCTGGAAGACTGCACTTGCAAGACGGCCTGTATCGTATTTGATTCAGAACTCACCCACTGTGAAAAGCCTGCTCCCTAGAGGCATTTGTCAAAACAAATTACAGGCAATTGATTAACTTCACATGCGCCTGAGGTCTTGGATAAGAGTTGGAAACAGTGGACCGACCTGAAGCTTAAAAACAGAAGCAGACTTAGGGTGGTGAACATACAAAGCAATAGACAGACGAGGTACAGAACTGTACACATGAAACTCATATAATTTTATTAACCAATGTCACCCCAATACATTTAATAAAATAAAAAATATATATAAACCATATTTTAAAAAATAAGTTGAGTAATGAGATAGCCATAGATGCTTTGAAAATCTCTAACAGAGACCTGCGAGTCTAGATGACCAGGATTGTGCCCGGGCTTAGGAAGAAAGAGAGAAGACCCTCAGCTCCTATGTTTGGCTGATCTTGAAGCTGTGTGCAAGCAGGAAGTGAAGGCAAAGGCAGAGCTGGCTGTTGTCTGGCTGAGTGTCAAAACTATGCCTCAAAGGTCACACAGGGACTCTCAGCAATGACTGGAAGGCATATAGGTTCCAGGCATCTATCTGGTCGTTGCCTGTACCACTCCTGCGTGGGATTGTGATAACAAGGGAGGCTGCACTACCCAAGGGCTGGGAGTTTAGGGGAAGTCTCTGTACCTTCCACTCAGTTTGGCCGTGAACGTAAAACAACTCTAAAAGTGGGAAAGTTTCTTAACTTCATTAAGAACATCTACAAAAAATTCCTCCAGAGAACCTCCTATTCAGTGATGAAAAACCAGAAGCTTTCCTCCTAAGGCTGGGAACAAGACGAGATATCTCCTCCCACCATTCCTATTGAGCACTGACTGCCCTGAGAGTACCAACTAATTCAACAGAAGAAAAGGAAATAGAAGGGATACAGACTGGAAAAAAATAAAGATAACTTTGTTCACCAATGACAAGGTTGTCTGTATAAACAATCCAAGAGAATAGGAAAAAAGAACTGTGGGACTGTTAGGTAAAATAGCAAGATTTCAGAATACAAAGTTACTGTATAAAGGTCAATTCTTTTTACATATTATCAGCAATAAAAATTTTTATTTTAAAATTAAAAATACAATAACGTATGTTAGCACCAAAGTATGATTTACTAAGGTATAAATTTAACAAAATATGTGCAAGATAAATATTAAAAAGCTCTAAAACTCTGATGAGAGAAATCAAAGAATATCTAAATAAATGGATAGATATTCCATGTTCATATAGGAAGACTCACTGTTGTTAAGATGTAAATTCTTCCCAATGTGACTTACAGATTCGATGCAATTCCAATCAAAATCCCACCAAGTTATTTTATAGATATAAACAAACTAAAGTTTATATGGACAGGCAAAAGACACTGAGTAGCCAATGAAACAGCGAAGAAAAAGAACAAGTTTGGAAGACTGACACTGTCTGATTTCAAAACTTACTATAAAGCTACGGTAATCAAGGGAGCATGGAACTGGTGAAAGAATCAACAAGTAGATCAATGGGACCGAATAGACACGAGAAACAGATGCACACACACACACGTAGTCATCTGGTTTTTGAGAAAGGAACAAAGTCAATTCAGTGGAGAAAGGATAGGACCTGTTCAAGAAATGCTGCTGGAGTTAACCAACATCTACATGAAGAAAACGATGAAGAAGAGGACAAAAAAGAGGAAGGGGGAGGAGGAGTAAAAGGAGAAAGAGGAGGAGAATCTAATCACTGGCCTTACACCTTTCACAAGGCCTGAATGAAATATGCATTACTATAAAACTACTAGAAGATAACATAGAAAAGCTAGGGGACTTCAGGTGTCTCAATTACTTTTTAGATACAACCCATGAGAGCAAAAACTGAAAGATTGGATTGCATGAAAATTATAAACTTCTCTGTGAAAGACACTGTTCAGAGATCAAGAAGACAAGGCACAGGATAAGAAAAAATATCTGCAAACCACCTATTTGATGGAGTTATATCCAAAATATACGAGGATCTTTTAAGATTCAACAATAAGAAATGAACAACCTACTTGAAAATGAGCCAAAGATCTGAACAGACACTTCACTAAAGAAGAGATACAGATGACAAGCCTATGGAAAGAAGTTTGACACTATATGGCTTTAGGGAATTGCAAATTAGGATGACAATGAGATACCATTACATTCCTATTAGAATGACCAAAATCAAAAAGGAAAAAATCCAATCACATGAAATGCTAGAGAGAATGTAACAGGAAATCTCTTTCTTTCCTTGTGAGAATGTACAAGGTACAGGCACTTTAGAAGATATTTGATATTTTCATATAAATTTGAATGTACTCTTACCGTATGATGTACTACATCTATTTCTAGGTATTTACCCAATTGAGTTGACAGCTTACTTCACACAGAAACCTGTGCAAGAATCTTTATAGCAGTTCATAAAGACTTGTTCATAATTGCCAAAAACTGGAAGCAATATGTTCTTCAAAAGCTGAATGGATAAATAAACTTTGGTTCATCCATGTGATAAACTATTATTCGGGGATAAAACAAAATGAGCTACCAAGCCACACATATGCATGCACACACACACACACACACACACACACACACACACACACACACAGGATAAATAGACTATGGTATATCTATATAATTAAATATTATTCATCAATAAAAATAATTGAGCTATCAAGATGTAAAGGTCATTTAAGAAATCTTAAATATACATTGCTAAGTGAAAGAAGCCAATCTGAAAAGTCTGCATGCTGCGTAGATAGAACTATTCAACATTATAGAAACATCAAAACTACAGAGGCAGTAAAAACAAATCAGTGGTTGCCAGGGACTTGGAGGGACTGAATACAGTAAAAAGCATGGGAGGGGGCAGGTTTCATCCAGTGAAACTTTTCTGTGCGACACTGTAATGGTAGATAGATATCATCATGCATTTTTCAAATCCCACAGAATGCACAACACCAAGAGTGAATCTTAATACAAACCATGGGCTGCAGTTAATAACAGTGTGTCGATATTGGTTCATCTACTTTAAAAAATGGAGCAGGTTAATGTGAGATGTTAATAAATAAGGGTAAGTGTGTGTGAGGAGGTGCTTAATATGAGAACTTTCTGTGCTTATCTGCTCAATATTATTTCCCCTGTAAATCTAACATTGTTCTGAAAATATAAAGTATATTAAAATTTTTTTAAAAGTCAGTCCAGGAATCTTCCTTTAAATGAATCCAGTTTGGCATTTTTAAAAATAAAATTTCACTAAGTTTCCTCTATTTAAAGTCTCACGTCTCTGCAAGATTTTATTTGGTTTCCTATTTCCTAGGTCATTTTTGTCAGAATTGAGGGGGTAGGGTGGTGAGAATTCAAACATATGTCCTCAAACTGTCGTCTGTTCTCCAAATGGTACCCCATATGTTGTTGACGTGGAGAGTTCTCATTGTTGACATTTATGAATTGACTATAATTGTACTTTGATTTCCTTCTTGACTCAAGTTAATTATAAGGGTGTTTAAATTTTCAAGTGGTATTAAAAAAAATTAAAGCTTTCATTGCTTGTTTTAAATATGTAAATCCCATAAGTTCCACTTTTGGAATCTATTGAGGATTTTATTTCCTTCGTAGTTTAGTTTCTGACCAATTTTTGCAATGTTACCCAGTACTTTACAATAATGTCTATTCTAAAAGTTTGTTTTCTTCTGTAAAACTCTGACTATATTAGTTTATATTCAGTGTTATGTTACCCTTTTGCTATAAGTTTACTAATATTCTCTTGCCATAATATATTGTATCTTTTATTAATATAAATAATCCCTTTATCCCATGCAGAGCTATTTGCCTTAAATTTCAGTTTTCTAATAGTAGTATTATAATGAATGCCTCCTTCTAGTTTTTAGTTCCTTGACATAACTTAGGCCATCCCTCTCTTTGTAAACTTTGATAACACTGGGGAACAAGATTTCTGTTGCATCCACAAACACACTTGCTCTTACCTAATTCGAGTGTGCTGATCTCAAATCTGACATTAGTTTTTCTCTGTAAGCTACAGTTTTTCTGAAATTCAAGATTTTAGGTTTTCATCTTATTGTAAAATTTTCAACATTTAGTTTAACATAATGAAGTAGAATGTCTTCTTGGGCATCATCTTTGTGAAAATATAATAATTTATATAATGCAGTAAATACACTAATACACTAAAAGATATGATTGCATCAGAATCTGGCTACAATTTTGAAATAGAACATATTAAAATACTTATTTTAATCATAAAATTTGCACAAACTTATTTAAATTCTATTCAGGCAAAAATTTGCATTTGTAGCTTTTGCGTTTGTGTACTTGTTGAGGACAATCTCGTTTGATGCTCTAGCAGTAGTCTGCTCATCCCTAACAGCTCCAAGATTTTCGGGAAACTTATCAAGATGACTGTTCAGGAAGTGAATCTTAATGCTCATGTTCCATCCAATGTCACGGAAAGCCAACAGCATCTTTTGAACCAGAAGTTCATAGTTTTCTGCTTTTTTGTTGCAAAGAAAGTTCTTTGTAACTGCCACAAAAGACTGCCATGCTGCTTTCTCCTACTTACTCATCTTCCTGGAAAATTCTTCATCACGTATGAGGGTTCGAATTTGAGGTCCATCGAATACACCTGCTTTTATCTTCTCAAAAGACAAGGCAGAAAAAGCAGAAATAATATGTTGAAAGCATTCACTTTCTTTTTTTTTTTTTTATTTTTATTTTTATTTTATTCATTTTAGAGAGGAGACACACATGAGAGAGAGAGAGAGAGAGAGAGAGAGAGAGAGAGAAAGGGGGGAGGAGCTAGAAGCATCAACTCCCATATGTGCCTTGACCAGACCAGTGCAGGGTTTTGAACTGGCGACCTCAGTGTTCCCAGGTCGACACTTTATCCACTGCGCCACCACAGGTCAGGCAAAAGCATTCACTTTCTTTATTCAAAGCCTGAACAAACTGCTTCATTAAGCCAAGTTTGATGTGAAGTGGGGGAAAATGATCCTGTCTTGATGAACTACAGGTTCATTAGCAATATTTTGCATCCCTACTTCCAGAGCTTTATGTTTCAGCCACTCCTTCTGTGTCCAGTGTTTCTCCCGAGCTCGGCTGTCCCACAAACACAGAAAGCAAGGATACTTCGTGAAACCTCTCTGTTGTCCTAGCAGAAAATTTACCATTATAAGATCCACACAAATGATCCAGTTATGCTCCTCATACTTCAGAAAGTCAAGAACAATTTTTATGTCATTATAATCTTCTCGCAGATGAATAGAATAACCAACTGGAACCGCTGCATAAACATTACCATTGTGTAGGAGAACACATTTCAGACTTTGTTTAGAGCTGTTAAGAAATAGCCGCCATTCTGTTGGACTGTAAGTGGTAACACCTAGCTGGCTGAGAAGACTACTGATATCATGACAGTAAACAAAGTGTTTGTCTTTGGAAAAGAAGTCCACAAAAATTTGTTCACGCTTCCTGAAATGGGATACTTTAGCTGACCAGTGAAGCACATTCTTTTCTTGAAGCCTGGAGGCTAATAACTCAGCTGCTTTCTTTGATAGGCCCAAATCTCTTACTAAGTCATTCAATTCAGGTTGGTTAAACTGCTGAGGGTTTAATGACCGCTTGGCATCAGAAGAAGACCCTTAAGATTCTACAACCATTTCCTCATGCATCTTATCAAAATACACTTGATCACCATGTTCACTTTCTTCATCCTTAGAAGAAATAAAACCATTGAAAACTGGAACTGGAAGTATCTCAGAGTGTGAAATAGGTTGTATTGCTGAAGAAATATTAGGATATGTGATCATATGCCGTTTATTCTTGCCGATGCCCTTTGTATGGATCGGACAGAAATAACAATCACTGCTGTGGTCCTTAGGTTCACGCCAAACCATGGGAATCCCAAAAGGCATTCCTTTGCATTTTCCTTTTGTCCAGTCATGAAGCATTTCCTCACAATCATGACACACAATATGAGGAGCTCAATTCCCGTCTTGATCACCAAGGGGAACTTGAAAATAGGCAATATACAGTGTGTCTGTGAAGTCATGGTGCAGTTTTGACTGTTCACAGGAAAGCAACAAAAGACGATAGAAATGTGAAATCTGCACCAAATAAAAAGGAAACTCTCCCAGTTTCATACCTATTCAGTGCAGTTCAATGTGGGCTCCATTTGTTGCCCTACACACATCCAAACGATAATGAAGTTCTTGCCGCACACGGGTAAGGACATCTGATGTAACAGAGTGAATAATGTCTGTGATTCTCTGTTTTAAGTGATTAATGTCGTTGATACGTTTAATGTACGCATGTTGCTTCACATAACCCCCAAAGTAAAAGTCTAAGGGTGTCAGATACGGGGATCATGGTGGCCATGGCTTGACAGAATCCCTGCCTATCCACCGCCAGGGGAATGTTCTATCCAAAATCTCACGAACAATGATGCCGTAGTGTGGAGGAGCGTCGTCCTGTTGAAAGATGACACCTTCTGGAAATGGTGTCAGTGCATACAATTCCAACATGTCAAGATAGATGTTTGCTGTCACAAACTGCTCTGCGAAAAAGAAAAAAGGGCCTATCACCTTATCATGCATCAGACCACACCACACGTTCACTTTAGGGGTGTTATGTTTGTACTCAACGTAGGCATGAGGATGTTCAGCAGCCCATATTCAGATGTTATGGCAATGAACATGTCCACAGATATGGAAGGTCGCCTCATAGCTAAACACAATCTTCTGCAAAAATCTTGCATCATTGTCAATCTCATGAAGCATATCTGTAGCAAACGTGCATCGTGTGGGTCTATCCGCCGGTTTGATAGCGTGCAACAGCCGCAATTTGTACCCCGTAAAACAGAGACATTTCTTTAACACCTTATGAACTGCAGTCTTGCTTAGGTGTAACTGTCGAGCACACGCACGCACAGATTTTCAGGGCTCCTTAGGTAGCTGTCCCGTATAACCACTACAGACCCGTCACTGACTGATGGCCTACCAGAAAGGGGTTTCTCCACCAAACTGCCGGTTTCATTCAACTGCTTATCTCACCCACCGAGTAATGTTATTCCTATGTGGTAGCACTTCGTTATAAACGCGCAGATATTCACGTTGCACTTTGGTCACGAATTCTAATTTAGCGAGCCATAGAACACACTGAACTTTCCTCTGTACCGTCCACATCCCGACTGGCATAACCATGGGCTGCTCCGCTGTATACACGGTGTTACGTCATCCTCTGCACATGCGCACATACTGCCACATCATCCTACAGAAACTGGGAGGGTTTTCCTTTTATTTGGTGTAGATTTCACATTTCTATCATCTTTAGTTGCTTTCCTGTGACCAGTCAAAAGTGCACCATGACTTTACGGATACACTGTATGTACATGTCACAAATGATGAAATATTGTGCCTTTGACATTGAAGTGTGTAACAGCCACATATATAACAGAAGGTATCAGGACTATTTTTACATTTATGCCTACTCGAAGAAGCCATGATTCAATCATAAAACGAAATAAGAGGGTTTTTTTATCAGATAATAAATTTTTACATTTAAAAACAACTACAATTATGTCAAAGTGATGTTTGTAAAACATTAATTGCCTTGTGGTTATGTTCAATCCAAGAGACGTTACCCTTTAACTCCAATTTAAAAACCAATGCATGCCATTAACTGTAAGAAAAAGAAATTAAAATTGCATAAAAACTAGAACATGCACCAGAAAAATGGATTTCAGATTTGGAATCAGCAATGCAGAAATATATAGAAACAGTTCTAAAACCTCATGTAACAAAAAATAAAACAAATTGTTCCCCAGTGTAATAATTTGGGTTTAGAGGTTTCTCTTCTAAACAGTGTACAGTTGGGTTTTGAGGAACAGTTTTGTAAATAGTCCTTGTTTTAGTGAAGATGCTCAAGTCACTTTTATTTATGGTGACAAGTCGTGATTGGTGTTATTTCAGCCACTTCATTTTAATCTTGCTGTGTCAAACTTTTTTCCTATTTACTTGTATTTTTCTTTTTACCTGGTCAGTCATTGTGGTAGGCTGAAAAGTGGCCCCCAAAGAGATTCAAACTCTCATCTCTGAAACCCATGTATGTTACCTTCTATGGCAAAAGGGGCTGAGAAGGACTTTGCAGATGTGACTAAGATAAGCGTCTTGAAATAGGAAGATTATTCTGCGTTATCCTGGTGGATCCAGACACAATCATATGTGTCCTTATAAGAAGGAGACAGAGGGAGATGTGACACAGAAACAGAAGAGACATTGTAACCACAGACTCAGAGATGGGATTGGTGTGGCCACCAGCCAAAGAATGCTGGAGGCCACCCCGAGCTAGAAGAAACAGGGTCCTGATGGTCCTGGACAGCGCAGAGAAAGGGTGGTCCTGCAAGTACTGTGATTTTGACTCTCTGGAACAGATTTTGGACTTCTGGTCTCCCAGAATGCCAGAGAATAAGTTCATGTTGGTTTAAGCCACAAAGTTTATGACAATTTGTCACAGTAGCCATAGGAAACAAGTAAATTTTTTTCTCTGTTTTTAAGTCACTCTGTTATAGCTTATCTTTAATTTTAAATTTCATATGTCTTTATCAAAGTAAAAAGAGAAAGAGAGATGTCTAGAATGTCCACATGGAAATTTCATGTGACTTTTTTCCTTCTACTCTCTTCTCTCATTCAAACCCCCGGGTGTTTTTCCTGAATTATTTTTATAACTACATCCATAGCTATTTGTAAACACATTATGTTTTTCTGACTCATTGCTTACCGTAGCTATTATTATTCAACCCCCTTTCTGCTTCTTGAGTTCTTAATTTTAAAACAATTCCCAATCAGCAGAAATATTTCCAAAAGAAAGATTTTTTTTATTTTTCAGGGAGAGGATGTGATGTCCTATTTTCTCTGTTCTTATAAATCTGAGAGAAGATTTGGCTCCAAAATGCATTCACAAAATTCTTGGATCGCAATTTTTCTTTCAATACTCAAACATGTTTTTATGCTGTTTTCTGACATTTATTTTTGTGGAGAAAAGTAGGATACAGTTTTTTTTCTGCGTCCCTTAATATACAGTGTGTCCGTAAAGTCATGGTGCACTTTGGACTGTGACCGTAGATGTTTAAAGAGCCATGAAATTAAATGCTCTTTTTGACTGTGTCTCAAAGCAGGTCTCTTCTTTTTATCAATATTGCCTGCTTCTCTGGGCACTCTTTATTGTGACCTTTTTCCTGCTCCCAATTTGGAAAGGGCATCAGCTACTGCACTCAGTGCTCTCTCCGATGGTCAAGATTCTTCTGACCTCCACGCCGTAAGACACCTCACCTCCTAGGGTTTGCCCTTGGAAGCTCTCTTTCCCGTCCCCTCTCTGATGTCACCTCCTCCACTGTGTGTGGCCAGCCCTAACAATGGTGAATTCATGGGTCACACATAGAAATCCCAACTTCCTTCAGGGAGACAGTGGTCTGATTTTTTTTTTTGGGGGGGGGGAGTTAAACTTGGCCACCATTGTTCTTTCTGTTCCAATATCACCTTTTTTAGCAAGAGGAGAATTCTCCTCCTATTCCTCACGGAACCTTCAACCTCTTCTAGGTCCTCAGAGCCCCTTCCCTGGGAAACCTTCCAGAATATTAGTGCTGGGATGCATTGGCAGTCAGGTAATAGAAATAACAAATAACCACATACAACAATGTAGCAACTTGGCATCCGTCTGAGCCAGGGAAATAAACAAGAAGGTACCAATTCAGGCAGAGGTTACTGCCAAAGTCATGTTATTTCTATGTCATTTTAGAAAAAGTTCAGACACTCGCCTTTCAACTTCGATCTTCCCATTTCTCATCCACACGCTCTGGGCTTGACCCCCAGGTTCGGAAGCAGAGGTAGGGCTGGACTCCGAGTAGAAATGAGGCTCCAAGTTGGCTGACCATCTTTCTCACCTTCCTCATTCTTCCAGAGAGATTCCATTTAATTACATTTTGAGTACGCTCTTCACATAAGAGGTATTAAGGTCTTACATCCTAATTTCCTTCTCTGCAAAGTATGCAAATAACACTGCACACAGGATAATTAGAGGGCGTGGGGAAGGTTAATAAAGGAGGGCAGGGAGGAGGAAAGGAGAGGCAAGGACCTACCCCAGGGAACAGCTCTGCTAGAGACCTAGGGGAGGGAAGGGGGCACCCCCCTAGTGTCAACCCAGACGGTGAGGAGCGACGTAAACCAGAGCGTTCACACCAAAACCCTTCTTTCATCACCTCTCAGCAGCTGACGCCAGTAAAAGGCAAATGCACTTTTGTTTCTAAGTGTTCTGGAATGTCCACTGTGCCAGAGAAAATTAGTTTAGTTTTAAAAGTCAATCACCGACAGCTGTACCCTGCAAATGTCCAAAGAGAGACTGATCCTGAAACGTGGTGTCTCCAAGGAGCTGAGAGAAATGAGCAAGTGAGAGCTGGGAGCATTCTCAACTTGTCCCTACTTAGCCATGCAAATTCCAGCATTGAGAATGGCCTGCCTGACCAGGCGGTGGCACAGTGGATAGAGCATCAGACTCGGATGCGGAGGACCCAGGTTCGAGACCCCAAGGTCACCAGCTTGAGTGTGGGCTCATCTGGTTTGAGCAAGGCTCACCAGCTTGAGCCCAAGGTTGCTGACTTGAGCAAGGGCTCCCTCAGTCTGCTGGAGCCCTCCAGTCAAGGCACATATGAGAAAGCAATCAATGAACAACTAAGGTGCCACAATGAAGAATTGATGCTTCTCATCTCTCTCCCTTCCTGTCTGTCTGTCCCTATCTGTCCCTCTCTCTGACTTTCTCTGTATCTGTCATAAAAACAAGAAAAGAATGGCGATCTGCTTCTTAGGACAGGGATCAGCCTCTCTCTCCCTCACCCAGACCTTGTTTCTCCCTGGGTCCAGTGCACAGGTGTCTAAGCAGCACAAAGCCCTCCATTTTCATTCCACACCTCCCTCACCTCTATGAAGTCACGCACCCCCTGTCGTTTCTGTCTGCAGGTCGTGCTGCTCTACGCCTCCACCTACGTCCTGGTGGCCCTCAGCATAGACAGATACCACGCCATCGTCTACCCCATGAAGTTCCTGCAAGGAGGTGAGCTGCTCAGCCAACTGCTGCTTCGTAGGAATCTTCGGGGGAGGGGGGGGTTCACTGTTAAACTTAATAATGGTTCTCTTCCTGCCCCCTTCTCCTGTACTCTACCTCCTTCAGTTCTGGGTCTGATTGTCCAAAAAGAAAGGTTGAGGCCTTGAGACCTGGAGAGATGCTGGTGGTCCCCACAAATGGCTGAGAGCCACTAGGCAAGGGGTCCGCTGAGCATCCTCCTTGATGCCAGTGGCTCCAGATTCCTCCCTTAGAGCAGTGCTGATACACACACCTGTTCAGACACCAACTCTCCCACTTCAACTTGTTCATTTTCCAGAAGCAAGCACCTTGCCCTCTTTAGCCCCAAACCATAGAAATAAATGGAAAGATGTCTTTATCTGATAACCATACTGGGAAGAAGGGCACCCCTCCTCGACCCAGGGATAGTGAGGAGTTACTGCAAGACAGAGGCAGAGGGCCACAGGAAAGGTGGGAACCACACGGCCCTGATACCCGCAGATGACGCTGCAGCAATGTGGCTGCATGCTTGGAGCGCTTCCCGAATAGACCGTGCAAATACCCCACGCAGGAAGGACTCCGGAAGCCAGCAGGGGACTCCTGGGGCGTAGGGAGGAAGGCTGTCACACCATGTCTCCCTACCTGCCATCCTCCTTGTCCCCGAAGGACAGTGCTCTCTGCTTCCAAGTAGTGTGGATGCTGGATTCGAAGAGGCAGAGTGGCATTTTTGGAAGCAGTGATGTCCGGGAGGACAGTGGGTACCTAGTATGGGACCCCTGTTCATTCCTCTGCTTACAGGCAGAGCCTACACTTCTTCCCGACCCTGAAAGCAAGTAAGACCGCAACGTTTAGTGACCCCACACGGCACTCTCCAAGCAGGCTGGGAAAACTGATAAAGTCCCTAATGTAAGAGCCTGGCTACAAGGTGTAATCAAGTCTCATTTAAAAGTGTGACAAAAGCCAACATGTGGAAGATAGGTAATATATTTAAAATACCGTTTTGTAGAATTTACACCTCAAGACGCAAAATTTAATAGAACAAGCAGAACTGTGGAATGAGCACAATTAACGTCCTCAAATACCATTGGATACATCAGATAGCACTGGCACGGGTACTTTGAGTGGCAATTTAACAATATGTAATTAAATATAAAATGTGCAGCCTCTTGACATAGAAATTCTACTTCTTGGTCTCTTCTCTGGAGAAATGCCTACATGTATACATGTGTTGTGTCTTGTAGCATTGATTAGAATAGCAGGGATTCAATGCTGAGAGAGAAAGCGCGAGAGAGAGAGAGAGAGAAGGAGAGGAGAGAATGTAAGAAAAAGGGAGATCCCAGAATAATATCCAATTGCCTACAAAGGCACACACCAACTAGTCCTCACTTCAGAGGGAGTTGGACTAGCCATAGTGACCACAGGGACTTACATGCAAACATAATTTTTAACCAGAAACATACCATATATTGTGTGCAATTAAAAGAATTTAAAAATAGAATTTACACCTATTTCTTAGGCTTCTTCTATCAGTGGTTGGCAAACTCATTAGTCAGCAGAGCCAAATATCAACAGTACAATGATTGAAATTTCTTTTTTTTGAGAGCCAAATATTTTAAACGTTAACTATATAGGTGGGTACATTCCTTATCGAGGTAGCGCCCGCACGGGGTATTTTGTGGAAGAGCCGCACTCAAGGGGCCAAAGAGCCGCATGTGGCTCGACAGCCGCAGTTTGCCGACCAGGGTTCTAGGTTATATGTGTGTATGCATGTATGTGTGGCCAGCACCAAGCTTTCTGGGCACTGCTGTGCCCTGGTGACTATGCAGAGAAGGAGGCAGGGAGTGGGATGAGGAGGATGGGAGAGACGGTCTACGATACATGCACACAACACTGTGCTATGCTCATTCATTCATTTCTTTATGTCCAGCGGGCTCCAGGAAGCACTGAAGGTGGTGTACAAAAAGATGACCACCGGAGCATTTTAAGGTGAAGCAATAGCAGAGAAGGAAAAGTAAGCATAAGAAAACGTGTGAGGGATGTCTCAGGACACCTGCTGGAGGTGGATGGCTTAGAATCCATAGCCGAGAGGGGAGCGTGGTCAGGGACACGTCTCCCCACATTCACTGGGTAGAAAAATATATGTTTATTTGCTGTGTAGCTCAAGGAAAATATGACGAGTTCTGGGAGACGCTGTGCACTGTTCTGAACAGTGCTCTAAATTACCAGAAGGTGATGGTGTTCTTTCGGACGTGTAAAGCAAGTTATTTCCTCAGCACAACATTAACAGAGGCTTCACATAGGGCACTTGGGCAATCGCTGTTTCCCGTGGCGACGGGGGAAGGTGCAGACACGGATGCCGGGATGGAAGCACCGGAAAGGAGCCATCCGGACACCCGAACTTCCAGGCCTTCCCAGCACGCAGGGATGCCAATGCCCCTCAGAAAGCTGGGTGGCCTTGTGGGAGGCGGTGAAGATGCCCCTGGTTACAGGGGGAGGTAGTTAGGGAGACCAGGGCATGAGGGGGACGCTACGCCAGCATCACCGTGGACCCGCAGCTCATAGGGACTTAGGGGCCACTGTGAGGGGCACAGAGCTGAGGGAAGGCAGGAAAGAGACCCCCACAAGGAGCCCCACGGCCTTTCCGTGGAGAGTGGACCAGGGGGAAGCTGGTGGGACCCTCCTGTGGCTGAGCGGACACAAGGCAATGACAACTGACCTAAAGGAAGGAGAGGAGAAGGGAGGGGACGACTTATTAATTTTTTACTGATTTATTTTTTATTAAAGCGGTAGTTTTCTTTAGCCAAAAACTCCACAGAGATGGGCGATTTTAAGATTCATTAGGAAAAGTCGATATGAAATAATTAGGAAAACATGTACTAATAATGAAGAGATATGCAGTGCTAAATATTAAAACAAAATATAATACTGTGATAATTAAAATAATGTGATGCTGGAACCAAATAACCTGTGTAAAGCATATGGGGCATCAAATTAGCAAGAAAAGGAAGAATTAGTATATGATGTTAAAATGGCTAAGCATTTAAAAAACATGAGCTGACCACCTGTCACAAGAAATTACAAACTACATTCCAGCTTGGGGTGAAAGGTAAACATGTTTAATGTGAAAAGGTATGGGTATGGGTAAAACTTTTATAATTTGTGGGAGAGAAAGATCTTTCTAGGAATGCCACCCAAAGCAGAAACAATAAGGGAAAATGGAGATAGTTTTTAATATATCAAAAAAAATCTAATTCATTATATAAATAATAAGCATCAGAATCATACTTAAAAACAAAATAACAAATCGGAAGTATTTGTATATAACAGGCAAAGGGCTAATATCTTTCTTATAAAGAACTCTGGAAAACAAATAAGAACATACCAGTTGAAAAAGTGGGCACAGGACATAAAATTATTTAAAAACACAACATATAGCAACACAACATGCAGACGTGCTCTTTTTGACTACCAGTGGAAGGACGGCAAGATTAAGCATTCGGACAGGAAATCTGACCAACTACAGTGGATGCCAACATTAAGGGAAAGACTCCTCTCAGTGTAAGGGAACAAAAGCTTCTGTATACTTTCACTTTGGAGCCCTAAGTCATAGACACTTTGGGGGGAAATGTAACAATATTTGGCAAAGTCTTCTGCTTCTAAGAGTTCATCCTGAGGAAATCATTAGAACAGGACTAAGAGGTACATATAAGGTATATATGCCTCTGCCCCCGATGTAGAGCCTGCTGTTCTTATTTCACAGATAAGAAAACCTAGGCTCTAAGCAGCCCAGAGCTCCCCTCGCATGCTGACCCTTTTCTACACTGGACTCTAAGTGTGTTCCCGAAGAATGCGTCCCAATGCCCAGTGCCCCCTCTCTTTCCTTTGAGCAGAAAAGCAAGCCAAGGTGCTCATCGCCGTCGCCTGGGGCCTCTCCTTCCTGTTCGCCGTTCCCACCCTGATCATATTTGGGAAGAGGAAGCTTGCCAACGGCGAAGTTCAGTGCTGGGCGCTGTGGCCCGATGACTCCTACTGGACCCCGTACATGACCATCGTGGCCTTCCTGGTGTTCTTCCTCCCTCTGGCAATCATCAGGTAAAAGCTCTCCTGGTCCGACAACTGCCGCTCTTCCCCCCTATGGCTCTCTCACAGTTCCTCATGTGCTCGGGGGGAACTTGTACTATGTCCAGCTTCTCCCAAGCAGAACAAGGGGAAGGAAACTAACGTTTTCTGAGTGTGTACCATGGGGCAGGCATCGTGCTGAGTGGCTGGCAAGTACCCCATTAACCACGCTACAGTCCTATGGAATGCCTACTGCCGTCCCCTTTTAATAAATGATGAAACTCGAGCTCAGAGAGGGTAACTTACGCAACATCATACAGGATTTGATCCCAGGTTTGTCTGATTTCATACCCTGTTCTTTCTTTAGCCTTTCGAAAGACAGAGTACTGGTATCAGGATCTTATCATTGAAAAGATAGACATACTTGAAACAAAGCCCAACAAAAACCACAATGACACAGACGATACGGCAGAGTGTGTGTGCAGTGAGCTCAGGTACTGGCAGGAAACATTTCTCAGAAGCCAACATTGAAGGATATAGAAGGATTCAGAGAAGAGAAGGGGAAAATGGAGAGATAGCTGACTCCCTGGGGACCGGAGGTCAGAAAGAGTTTGGTGACAGGGGAGGACAGGCAGGCAGAGCCAGTGGGAGAGAAGTTGACAGTAAGCTCCTTCCAGGTGGGTCAAGCTCAACTATGAAGTGCCTTAGCAACCAAGTCACAGGGTGTCCCCTTTGTCCTGTGGCCAGTGGGGGGCCAGCACTGGTCTTTCAGCAGAGAAGACCGCAGCCACCTGGATGGGGCAGGGCCACCTCTGGAAGGGTGGCTCTGCATGGGTGGGGGTGGCAGGAAGACACCTAGGTGTTCTGTGTGAATGTGGGACAGGCTGGTCTTGCAATCCTGCATCTTCTGAGTGTCCCCCAGCCTGCTACGGTGTGTCACATAATTTGTCCTGGGAAAAGGAAGATCAGTCTTTGGTTGTTGGTAGTAATAAATAATCCTGGGATAAAAATCTCTGCACTTAAAATCACTTGGGTCCTTGGTTATTTCCTCAGAACTCATTCTAGTGGAATTGCTCAATCAAAGCCGCCGCTCACTTGAAGACTAATGCATATTCATGAACTGTCCTCTAGGAATGGTGGCTTCCTGCCAACACACAGCCTGTAAGAACCCGGGTGTTTCTTCCCCTCGCCCAGTGGAAGGTGGTGCCATCTCTTTATTAGATCTTTGTGAATCATAGGGTTTAAAGAAAAAGTGTTCCACTGTTTCAATATGCATTTCTTTGATCATGATGTGGTTAAGTATTTTTCAAGTGTTTTCTGATAATATGGGAATCACTCGTTCTTGCCCTTTGCTCACCTGTAGTCTCAGGAAACACTAACGCTAGAGAAACGTTAGCCATCCCATCATTCAGTCCCCGAGTTTTTCCACAAGAACAGACTTAGGGCTCAAAGTGCAGAAGGACTTGCTCTCCATCTGAGGTCAGACTGGGCGGAGTGAGCCCCCTGAGCCAGCCCACAGCTTTGCTGAGACTGGAGGCTGTCCGCCCCCCATAGATTAACATCTACAATTCATTTCAGCTCACTGTGCTCCTCTCCACCAAGCGGAATTTGGGAGGAGTCTTGAAGGAACCACGCAGGTGTTTTAGACAACCAGTTAGAGGGAAGTCATAGCGACTTTAGAAGGGGCACGTGGGAGGGAGAGATGCTTGTCCCAGACATGAGAGAGGACTTGGAAGAAAGCTCAGGCCGCCACCGGTAACTGACTGATAGATTCCAGGGGCAGCATGGGTCCTTGCTTTTCTCCTCATTGATTCCCTATCAGTTCCGGAAACCAATCAAAGCCCTTGCTCAGCGGGGTGCTTATGTGTGTGTGTGCACTGCATGGCCCCCCTGTGCTGTCCAGATCTGCCCTGTGGGTTTTTCACTATCTGCAATGGGCCCCATTCACGGGAGCTGCTTCTCCCCACTGGGACTCCTCAAACTCGCCTACAGCCCAGCTCGGGGGCTTCTGTGCTGTCCTTGGGGAGAGCAAGTGTAACTGGACGGTTCAAGGGCATGACTCCCACAGCAGGGTCACTCAGCGCTCATCCAGCGAAGGCCTCATTAAATTTTGCTCCTTGCCAACTGCCTGGGCCGAACCACGAGCATTCAGAGTGACCTTCCTCTGCCCTGGAGCTTCTCCGTAGCCTTCCCTCTCTGCTCAGTCATGACCGCCACTCCTGAGTGGCCAGGGTCCTCCTGTTAGAGACAGAGCCCCTCTCTGGCAGACCCAGCACCTTCCACTCCTATCCTCCTCCCCCCCCCCCCCGCCCCCGAAACAAGACCAGGCTCAGAGGGAATTTCCCAGCTGATTCCCAGGATAAGTTGCTACAATTTCATATCTGTCAGAGCTAAGGTTCAACTCTTCTTTCCTCCCTTCCCTCCCTTCCCTCCCTCCCTTCCTCCCTTCCTTTCATCACACTATGGCTCCTTGAGCTTGATTCTGTTGTTTGTGGTTCTTATAGACAATGTTAGATTTTTAATTCTAAGAAGACAAAAACAACTCAAAGTGATGACTCATGCTTCATTGTCCTTCATGCATTATAGATGTAGATGTAGATGTAGACAGACATAGATACAGATATAGAGATATATATCTATATCCTTACCAAGTTCATAGGCAAATGCATATGTGTATATTTGTTGTTGTGTAATTTACATTTTTTCATTACAAATAAGGCTGAACACATTTCCTATGTCTATCATTTTTATTTTTTAAGGAAATTACCTATTGATACTATTTTACCCATCTATCTCTGTTTTATCTTCTCTATACTCCAGAGATATTCTTGACATAAACTCTTCCTGTGTTTATTACATGTTGAGAATATTTTCCTATTGTCATTTGCGCTTTCCTGTTGAATATGGTTTCTTTTGTTTTTGGATCCTAAGACTGGCATAATGAAGAAGAGTAGACAGAATGTGAATAAGTGAAATTAGAAGTGAGAAAGCCAAATGTTAAAAAGAGGAAAGCACTTTGCAAAACTCTGTATAAACGCAGGTGAAAATATGGGTGAAATGCACACAGCTTCTGTGACTTACGTAGGAATTTTACGTGTTAGTGTGTTCACGTCGATCCAGGCGTCTCAGTATATTTTATCATTTCATTTCTTAGGAAATGAAATGATAAAATATACTTTTCTATACTTTAAGTTTTTTATGACTTATGATATTAATTATTTGAAAATAATTTCAGTGTTGGGAGCATGTTAAAAATATCACTTTAAAAATGCATTTGATTTGAATTGCCAATCGTCCCAATGACATTTACTTTTGATGGTAGCTAGGAATTAGACATCTGTTAAATTTGTTTTTTTTTTTTTTTTTTTTTTTAATGCAAGGTCATTTGCCTCAACATCACAGAAAAATCTTTCTCTTCTCCATGGTATAAAATGGCAATTCTGTCGTTTACACATCAATATTTATAAGTACTCTGTTTCTTAGCTTTTATTCTCTTTATTTTGTTGTTGTTTTCTGTATTCTCTACCTTTAGAGATATTCCTTACACAGTAAGCTTTTCTATGTGTTGTATTTCCCTAGTTTGCCATTTCCTCCCTAATTTTGAATACAGTTCTGTTTGTAGTTAATAGCGACGGGCGTAATTGAGGAGAGCAAACACAGAGCTAAATCAGCGGTTTCTCCGCCCTTACGACCACGTTGTTCTCATTGCTGCAGCTTGCTCTGCATTCCTATCTGCTAGGACGAGATCACTGTCACTCTTAAAGATTCCTAGCTGCTCCAGGGGAAGTGGGGGACACACCCCCTGCACCTCGTATTACAGCCCCAACCTATGGACCGACCACCTGTGGTTTCCGGATGGCCCAGACCCCTTTCACCCGGTGCCCTGCATGGGTCACCCGGGCCCTGAGCCACCTCCACGCACACCCTGCTCTGCTCCCGGCAAACCTGTTCACCTTCTGCCGCTCCCACATCAAATGCCAACTTCAGTGGAGCTGCCCCTGCCCGTCTGAGGCCAAGTCGTGCCTCGTGTTCCCTTGCTCACCTCCGCCTTCAGCTTGTCTGTGTCACCGTGAAGGGTTCGAGGTCCCGTCATTGCTGGGTTGTGCGGCTGTACCTCTCCAGTACAGGAACTCTTATCTCTCGGTTTCTGGATTCCAAATCCAATGCACAGTGGACACTCTGTAAATGCTGGATCGAATGACCAAGGCAGGCCTGCCTGGTACATTGCATCAAGCACTGGACAGAGGTGACACGTTGCTGTCCCTCACACACACCCTGAACGCGGACATATCCGGCCATTGAGTGCCTCACTCCGTTTTGCCATGGAGTAGATCCTCTATAGATACACGTGACGGAAAGAAGGAAGGGAGGGAAAACGACAGGAGAGTGGGAGAAAGGCAGAGAAGGAAGGTAAGAGAAAAAAAGGCGTCGTATCATCCGTGGCAAAGCCGTGAGAGCTGTGCATGAATAAAGATTTAGCCGCTCTGTCACCAGTTAAATCAGGCTCCCAGGGCTTGAGTGACAGTCAAGGCAATACAATGATTTTCAGGGTCAACACAACTTTTGTTGTTTCCAAATTCACTTGGCATCACTGTCCCAGGGGAGGTGATTAGCCCTGGTGTAATTGCTCTGCTTTAGCTCTGGTTATTTTCTTGCTATCTAATTGATTCCTCATTCTCCGCTCATTTTTTTCTCCGTGAGGTAACAGTGGAGGCATAAAAGGTCCTGGGCCGGCCGTTGCGAAGGAGCCAGTGGAAGAAAGCACGTTTGTCACGGAGCAAGGATGCATGTTATATGAAACCAATGCATTTCTGTAACTTCGGGGCCGGGGTCAGGCTGGGAAAGTCCTATGCTGGGGGTCGGTACAGCCCTGTGGAGTACAAGGCCACAGTGGCCAAAAGGGTCCCGGGGGCCTGACCAGCATAGTCCGCAGGCATGAGGTCTGAGACCAAGGAGGTGACCGGCCACATTAGTGCAGGGAGCGACTTTCTCTATGCTGTTTGTTTCATTCCTCTTTCCACTCACTCATTATTTCTAGAAACTCCTGCAGGGCACTCACCCTCTGCCAGACAGCGGGCCAGGCAAAGGGGGGTACAGAAATGACCAGCCATTCCTGGGGGCTGAGTTCAGGAACCGTCTGTGTAACGGAGGAAGCAGCCAATTAAAAAAGAAAAGTTATAACAGTGTGATGAGTGTGCAGTAGGGCAAATAGAGAGGTCCCTGGGGCCCAAGCAGTGGGTGGTGACCTGGTCTAGAGATCAAAGAAAGCACCCAGGGAGGAACTAGACCCGTACAGAGAGCATGTACGGCCCAGATGCAACCCAGAAAGGAGCCTGTGCCCCTGCCTTGCTGGGAGACAGCAGCGCGCGCTTGTTAACGGGACTTTGCCATCAGAGGACCCAGACTCTGGCCCAGCCCCCCTCCTCTCACGGGGTGAGCTCAGACACCACACAGAAGCTGTCAGAACAAAAGCCTTGTCATGTAGAAAACGGAATGACACCGGCACCAACCATATAAAGTTGTCGGAGAGGTTAAATGGGGTAATTTCCGGGACGGATTTGGCATGATTATTGGTGAACAGCTACGGTGAGCCAATCGCCACTATTGTCATCACAATATCACATCCGAGCTCTGGTGACCAGCAGACCTGGACTGAAATCTGGTCTCTGACCCAGCTTACTCATGGGACTTCAGCTTTGTCCGCAATAAAATGGGGGCAATCAACTCTACTTCCCGTTGTTCACATGTGAAATCATAGAATAAGAACTTGCAGGAAACAAAACCCACAATTGATGAGTACTCAGCGTTGACCAGAGGGCCCTGCCCTGTGGTAATCAATGGAGACCGGGTGTCAAGCCCTGTACAGAGGGGCAGGGCCCAGGGCGGGGCCAGCTCTGCCTGCTCCCCGCCAGCCATGCTCTCAGTGGGTGACAGGTGAGGCCATCGACTCTGTTCCCATCTTAGGGTTCCTGCGCCCCACATAGCGGCTTCAGGTGCTCTTGGAGCGTAGCCTCTCCCGCAGTCATTAGGCCACGTGACTGTAGTCACGGCCCCGGGAGACGGGGTGAGATGCAAGCACAGTCGGGCCGGAACACACGCCCAGCAGTCTTACCATCTTTCATTCTGTCTCGGGTGATAGCGTCCTATCTGTTCCGCCCCCTCTGCAGTTCCAATTCCACACGGCAGTCAGAACGATCATTTTGTTTGGGGAAAACGCTCAGCAGACAGTAGAGTGCGAGATGAGAAATAAAAATATTCCTCCCGCTTCCTCCCTCGTGACACCCCACAGAGATAGCGCTCTTAAGAGTTTCTCGTATCCTTGTCCAGGACCGTGCAGTTCAGATACTGAGCCTCTATTATCCATATAGAAACAAAATGTCTGATCTTTGAAAGAACAAAAAGTTAAACGAATCATTTCATTTTCCTGATGAAAGCCCTCTAATAAATTTTCATCGTTCAAAGAGAAAGTTCAAAAACATCCGACCCTGTGCGTGAGGTCGGCCTCACCTCCGGCTCACAGATGGCCTGTGCCCCTGCTTCTGCCACACTCCCCCTGGCCTCTGAGGCTGGGCACGTGCCATTCCCTCTGCCTGAAGGACCAGCGCCTTCTGTGTTTAAAATGTCGTTGTCCCCTCCAGGTCATAGCCGAGACTTCACTTCCTCTGGGGAGCGGGTCCCTGACCCCCAGGACAAGAGTGGGCCCCTGTTACTTCTCACCCCACCTTATTTCTTCACAGCACTTTGCTCCTTTGTAATCATACAGAATGTATTGTATAAAAGAGATTGATGTGGTCTATATTAGGTGTGTGGTGCATGACTATGGGCAGGAAGATACTGATATACTGATCAAGGTGAGGAAGACTGAGGACGAGGAGGGGAGGCTTTGGACGCCTGGCTTATGAGACCGGGTGTCATCTCATAGGACAGTGTAGGCCCTGGAGGGCCTGTCGGCCGGGGAACAGTGCTCTGCCCCGGAGCACCAGCTCTGATGGTGGTGTGGGCATCCGGGCTGCAGCAGAGTGGAGGTCTTAGACGATGGCGGCAATAATCAAGCAAGGGATGGCAAGGGGTACTCGCTCTGACAGCAAATATCCTGAAATTGGGATGATCAGAAGATTGGTATGGCCTCCAGGTAAGAATAAGCTATAAATTCAGGAAGCTTTCCAAATTTTTGTGTTTAGTGGATACAGAGTTTCAGTTTACGAAGATGAGAAAGTTCCAGAAATGGACGGTGGTGATGGTGGCACACCAGTGTGAACGTACTCAGCACCACGGACCTGGACCCTTAAAAATGGTTCATGTGGTACATTTCATGTTATGTTTATCTTCCCACCATAAACACTCACCAACACATATAAAAAGAGATGATCAGGGTCTGGAAGAGCAGGAATGGACAGGACGGTCCAGGTAATAGAGAAATTTTGAAGGGACAGTCCACAGAACTTGCGGAGTAATTAGAAGAAAGGATGAGGAAGGAGGAGGAGACAGCCATAATTCAGCGGTCGCACTGACGCATGGCTGTTACCTCTGAGAAGGGGCCTAATTTGGGTAATAAATTAATGTGGCACCCTACTTAGTAGGCATTTTCCTGGTTAACAGTAAAGCTGGTCCTGATTGGCCCTTTAAAGGTGAGATCTGAGATGAGCACATAGGACCATAAGACCTAGCACATAAGACCTTTCTTAATATCCATTGAGTCTGTGGTTGATGGTCAATAAATATTTGAATTATTGATTAATCAAGCACTAGGCTTGCAATTGTAATACCCAGCACTTGTGGTGGTTGTAACCTTTCCTCAGATTTCATTTACCTGGGGAAAGCTTTCTTGCTTTAGCAAGTACTCAATTTAAAGTAAAGAATAGATTTATTAGTCATTTTCCTCTCATTTTTTTTCTTATTGTAGACATACAAATTGCAGGGGAAAAGAATCTCCCTGGGCAGGCAGGTACCCAAGAGAATGGTGGGGGTGGACCCAGACAGCCGCGAGCTTTCTCGGAGCGCTCAGAGGGGCTGGCCAAACAAGTCAGGCAAAGCTTTAAGCAGCAGAACATTTTAATGCAGTCATTAATTAAGTTATATCCTAAAGATCATTAAAAGCAATTAGTGCTTTGTCAGCCGCTGCAGACTAGAGCTCTGATTTTTTTTCTAACCCGTGATTCTCAAGAGGGAAGTTGGTATGGTTTTATAAGAAAGCATTGCTTTCTCCTCAAGTTTTAGTCAAAAGACTTAATATATTTGAAATGTCAAATGACAGGAAAGAAGGGCATTGCTTTTTACATTGATCAAAGGGACACAGGAGACAAAATCTGCCGACGCTTCTGAGTCATTAATACATTGCGGTTCCTGTTAGGCACAGAGTCAATCACAGAAGAGCAGATGCGATATCACAGGAAAAGTGAGGGAGAAAGAGGGACAGAAAATGACATCTACTGAGTCTCTGCTGATTTTCAAATGCTGGGCTTGGCACTTTAAATGTCACATTTGATCTTAAAAGAGTATTCAGAGGTTTGTATTATTAACTCCATTTTACAGTCTCAGCTGGTGCTCGCTGTCTTTGTTCATTTGGGCTGCTACATCAAAAGGTCACAGATCGCCTGACCTGTGGTGGTGCAGTGGATAAAGCGTCGACCTGGGAACACTGAGGTCGCCAGTTCAAAACCCTGCACTGGTCTGGTCAAGGCACATATGGGAGTTGATGCTTCCAGCTCCTCCCCCCTTTCTCTCTCTCTCTCTCTCTCTCTCTCTCTCTCTCTCTCTCTCTCTGTCTCCTCTCTAAAATGAAAAAAATAAAAATAAAATTAAAAGAAATTTAAAAACAAAAAAAAAGGTCACAGATCATCCACAACAGGAAGTTATCTCTCACAGAGCATCCACAACAGGAAGTTATCTCTCACAGAGCATACACAACAGGAAGTTATCTCTCACAGAGCATCCACAACAGGAAGTTATCTCTCACAGAGCATACACAACAGGAAGTTATCTCTCACAGAGCATACACAACAGGAAGTTATCTCTCACAGAGCATACACAACAGGAAGTTATCTCTCACAGAGCATACACAACAGGAAGTTATCTCTCACAGTTCTGGAGGCTGCGAGTCTGGGATCAGGGTGCCAGCACAGTTTGGTGAGGGCCCTCTTCCAGGTTGCAGACTTCTGTGTCCTCACATGGTGGAATAGGCTAAGGCTTGTTTTTAGAAGGGCACTAATCTCATTTATGAGGGCTCCACCCTCATGACTAAAGCATCTCCCAAAGACCCCACTTCCATAGACTATCAATATACCTTCATAGCAGGCATTAAGATTTGAACACAGGTTTTGGGAGGACACATACATTCAGCCTATATTAGTGAATTTGTCAGCTATTGCTTGATCACAAAGGACCGTGAACCTGGTGACTTTCCAACAACACACTGTATTATCTCATAGTTCTTGTAGGTCAGGAGTCTGCACCTGGCTTATCTTGGTCATCTGCTCAGGCAGGGCAACACTCAAGGTGTCAGCCAGGGCGGGGGTGCCCGTCAGAGGCTCCACTGAGGGAGGATCTTTCCCCATCTCTCATGGCTTTTTGGCAGAATTAATTTCCAGGGGTTATAGGACTCCTGACCCTGAAGCCCTGGAAATTGGTTCTTCAAAGCCAGTGATGGAGACAGACACCTGTAAGACAGATGCCACGCTCTTCTGTAATCACAAACATCCCATCACCTTCATGCCAACACGTCAATTAGAGAAGCAAGTCGCAAGTCCCGTCACACTCAATGGAAGAGGATCGCACAAAGGGCTGCACCACCAGAGGCAGGAAGCATGGGGCCACAGTAAAGGCTGTCAAAAGTCACGGTCATACCACCAGCAGGTAGTGGGGTCACTTACTGATCTAACACCCTGTGTTTGGATTCTAATCTCCGCTATACCTCTACCCGCTGGTGCGATCTTAGAGAAATGTAACTTCACCACTCTTAGCCTTCTCACTTAAAAAAGATAGTTCTGTCTGACCTGTGGTGGCACAGTGGATAAAGCGTTGACCTGGAATGCTGAGGTTGCCGGTTCAAAACCCTGGGCTTGCCCGGTCAGGGCACATATGGGAGTTGAAGCTTCCTGCTCCTCCCCCCTTCTCTCTCTCTCTATTTCCTCTAAAGTGAATAAATTAATTAATTAATTAATTTAAAAAAAGATAGTTCTGCATCCAACTAATCATTCTGGTGGCTTTCAGTTTCAACCGTATTCTGTAATCGGCGAATACAGAGCAACACCTACCTCCCTACCTCATGCTCGGGAAGCGGGAGTGGTGTTCTCCCATGTCCCCCTGCTGGGGACCACTCGCCATTTCACTATTACCTTTGCTCCTCCCCACAGCATCACCTATGCCCTCGTGATCCGAACCATTTGGATTAAAAGCAAAACCCCTGAGATGGTGATTTCCAACTGCTCAGGTAAGTCTCTAACCTGAATTACCCAGCCCTCCTCGGCTGGTGCCACCTCTGGAGAGGGTTTTCTCTAGCAAACGGGAGCCTGGGCTCAGGGCATAACACGTCTGCACTGTCATATTGGCGCCCGGGGGCAGACCCGACCCACCAGAGGCTGCTCCAGGCAGGCCCTGCTTTCCTTACCCAGCCTCCCTGGAAACTGGAAGCAGGGAGGGGCACTTCCAGCCTGGCCAGGCTGTACCAGCAGAGGGTCCTGCTAAGCAGCATCTGAGCCAGAATTCAGGGCCACCCCAGCCTCTCAGGCCTGCTCATGGAGGAGGACACTGGGGTGAAAAAACAGGACTGTTCCAAGAAAACACTGAAACACTGGAGTAGACATTTGTGATGGGCTGAGTTCACAGACGGAGAAAGCTACCATTGATCCGCAGAACAGCCCTGGACCCCCTCTGGAGTGCAGAGCAGATGGCAGTCTGAGAAGCCCATGTCGTATACTCTGCATCTTATTCATACATTTCCTATCTGTCATCACCGCCAAGCAGCTCAGGAGTTGGCCGGGAGACACACTCTCCGGTGGTGTTAGCATGCCAGGCTGATCGCTCAACCACAGGGGTGTTAGCCACAATCAGTGTGAACAGAAGTTCACCTGGTAAATGCAGGCTGCAAAATTCAAGTCATCATTAATTTAACCACTGTTCTCACTAGCAAATACGTCTAGTCGCTCCCCATCAGAGGATGGCAGGGAAAAAGAAACTATGTAATACATGATCGGTAGACTTTCCCACAAGTGTGGAGGGCAAGAGGTAGAGAAGATGGGGTTCCCACACTTGTGAGTTGTTATCGTTCATAAGACAGCATGCTCTGGCTGTTCAGGGGTACCTATCCATGCCTACGAAACGGAAGATTTATTGCATGGGGGCAGGAGATGGGGGAGGCGCACCCACGGAAAGACAAAGTATCACATCTGGATATAACTGTGGCCGGCCCTTATGACTTGGAAGACATGATGTGATTCCTGCTATATCCAAATTGCATGTTAAAGTAGAGCGAGTGGAGAGAACAGCTTTGGATGAGGAACTGCGTTTGGGTTCTGCTGACTTAAGATAAGCCCATGAACTGCTCTTAGCACCTTTTTTCATCATTACGTGTGGGTAAAATGGCTTCTCTGCCAACAACTGCATTTAGTGAAAGACATAAAGAACTTCTTGGGAAATAAAAAAGTGAAGACATAAGGAAATGAATCTTCCAGCATGTTCGTGGATAGTAAGACTCAATAGCATAAAGAGATGTCAGTTCTCCCCAACCGATCTACAGTTCCAATCAAAATTGAAGTGGAGTATTTTATTGGGCTTGACAAGCCAATTTTGAAATGTACGTGAAAAATTTGAGCGCCAAGAACAGCAGGGGCACTGCCGGAGAAGCAGGACAAGATAGGAGAGTGTACTGGACTAAATGTTAAGACGGATCATAGTCAGAGTGACCAGCAGGATGTGCTACTGACATAATACAGTAGACAAATAGAAAATACAGCAGCCCCCAAACAGAACTACATGTATATGGGAACTTGTCATATGTCAGAAGATCAGAGGGAAAGAAAAAAAACTGGATTTTCACCTCAACTCATAGGCAAACAAATTTCAGGTGAATTCAAGACTTAAATGTGAAACGTATGACTACTAAAACTTATAAAAGGCGATATCTTTATGACGTTACAGTAAGGAAGGATTTCTTAACCAAGGTACAAGATACATTAAGCCATAAAAGAAATGATGGATACATTTGATTCTGTTAATACTTTAAAAATCAAGCCACAAAGGGTAAGAAATTTTGTGCAGCACATTACCTGGGAAAAGCTTAGTATCCAGAATTTATGTAGAAGTCCTAAAAAAAAAAAAAAAATCAATAAAGAAATTTTTAAAAAGATAAATAGGAAAAAGTGAGCCAGACACAGGCATTTTACAGAAGGAAAAAGGAGTAATGGCCACAAATAAGATTCTCAACCTCACTGATAATCAGAAGAGTACACATTTAAATCTGTTATATACAATGTTTTACCCACAGGACTAATACCAATTTTAAAGTCTGATATTTCTAAGTGCTGACAAAGACATCAAGCTCATGGTTTACTTGGCAATATTACTTCTCAAAAACTTAGTAGGCTTCTGATCTATTTGCTTCTGGTCAGTTTCATGGGCCGGCAACCATAGCCAAAAGAGCCTTTGTTAATAGAACTCGCAGGTCTGACTTGTCCTTGGCTTCCTCAACCAGTTCCCGTCTTTCAATTTAATAGACGCTAGCTTGAGGCCACCGGAAACAGCAGGTAAGAGGCATGTCCTTGGTCTGACCGCTGCCTCAGTAATAATTGATAACGGGCCTCTGCTGCTTACAACCCTCTGTCTTGTAGCTCAATCTGTGGGCCAGGGCCAGCTCCCTCGTCACTGTACCTATCCGTATGTATTTCCGTTGTTTTCTTTCTCTGGAAAGCACTGAACACTACACCAACCTTGTCCTTTGGGTTTCAGGCTCAGGAGGGACACCATCTGCCTTCCTGAGTATCACATGTGACAATGCTGCCCAATGGCTCTCTAGCATCCCAGCTTCCAATATCAGGTTTCTGGCCACCCGCCGCCTGCCCACCAGACTGATGGCACATGGGTCAGGTTTTCAGTACAATAGCACTTCAGATGCAGTACCAATTTCTGCTTCCGTTAAGGAAACATTAGGAGCTACAACAGAGAAGTCCAAAATACTGTAGCCCTAACAATAGAAGTTTGGGTTTGGCTCAAAGGCCATTTGACAGTAAAGGTCAAAGACAAGGGTACTGATCCATACCAGTTTTCAATAGCACAAGCAGATGGAAGAGCCCGCCACCCAGAACAGATGACTACTAAGGCATCACTCAGCGTCAACATCCAGCAGGTGGGGTAGGGAGAAGACAGGTGGTGGATTGCTGGGGGGGGAGGGGAGAAGGAGGATATCTGCATCAGATCTGGGTCTGGTATACAAGGGTTCTTCCCATGTTCCCATAGGCAGAACTTAGTCACATGACTATGGCCTGCTGAAAGGAAGGCTGGGAAATGTAGTCTAGCTGTATGCCCCCGGGGGGTAAAGGAGAAGGTTTGATGGAAGTGAACTTGTCTCTGCCACAATGACTTTAGGGCCATCAGGGGTCCTGGTTCTGCCTGAGCCGAGGAGCTGAGGAACAGAAGAGGCTGTGAGCTAGGTTAGTTGGGTCATACCTCCCCACAGCTAGCTGTGACCTCTGGGAACAGAAATATGTAATATGTGGATTATGTTTGTAGATAAAGAGGTCAACACCGATCAGAAATCAAAAACGAATGTCAATATGTAATATGTGGATTATATTTGTAGATAAAGAGGTCAACACCGATCAGAAATCAAAAACAAATGTCAAGTTCAAAAACATTTTTTTGCCATCAGACATACCTTCTAAAAATGTTTAATTTTTTTTTTTTTTTTTACAGGGACAGAGAGAGAGTCAGAGAGAGGGATAGATAAGGACAGACAGACAGGAATGGAGAGAGATGAAAAGCATCAATCATCAGTTTTTTGTTGTGGCACTTTAGTTGTTCATTGATTGCTTTCTCATATGTGCCTTGACTAGGGGGGCTACAGCAGACCGAGTGACCCCTTGCTCAAGCCAGCGACCTTGGGTCCAAGCTGGTGAGCCTTGCTCAAACCAGATAAGCCCGCTCTCAAGCTGGTGACCTCAGGGTCTCGAACCTGGGTCCTCCGCATCCCAGTCCGACGCACTGCGCCACTGTCTGGTCAGGTTAAAATTTTTTAATTTTTAAAATCAACCTGAAATATATAAAGTTCCCAACACATGGATAAAATATACAAAGTTCCCAACATGTGAAAAATATTTAAACTATTACTAGGTAGACTTCCTTGTTAACAAACTAATCGCCTGCACTCATTACAGGTCCGCAGATAGCTCCCCTGCTGCCAGGGGTAAATTCTGCCTTGTTTTAAAATCCCAGGACACCCCCCACCTTCTGTGTTCAACCTGCAGGAGTGGATTCCCAGTGCCTCCACAAGCAGCAGGAATGTGGGGCAGGTGAGGAGGCACTGGCCACTTGGGGACTGACTTCCAGCGTGGGCCCCGGGGACTCATGCTGGAACTAAACAGCCCAAGCTGGTTTGCTGAACCCAGCGGACCCCTAAGATCCCCCAGCCATTAATGCACAGTGACGGCTGAATTGAACTGCTTTTCATTCCAGCTCAGGGCCCCGGCCGGGTAGAATTAATCCTTTTATCTCCCAGTAAAGGAGGATCAGCAGCATCTTGTTGCTCGGCTGTCTGTGAAGATCCCTCTTTAGGAGCTGGAGGCTTTGCATGTTCTCGAGTGGTCAGGTCAAAGATGCTGCTCGCTGAAGTCGCCGGGACACTGAAGGGCAGGCTGCTGCTTATATTGTCACCCAGTCGCCCTGTGGAAAGGCCTGAACGTTTCCATTGAAAGCATGTTTCAGATCACCAATGCCATTCTGGAGAACTTTTCTGAAAAACCAGCTAGGTCTTCCCAGCCATTCAGTCTACGAGTCAGCTGCTACTCTTAGCAAATGAGGATACTTTGTAAGGATACAATTTGGTCTGCTGTCCCTTCTGCTTGCCTCCCGTGGGTCTAATCCTCCCTGCTAATTTTTGGATGTATATAATTCCTATACACAGATAACAATGTAACACACACAATAAAGGGCCTAAACATAGTAACACGTTCTGTCCACTTCCATAAAGGCAGCTCCCATTCCTCCTGAAACACAGTTGAAACCCAATTCATCCGGACTCATAAGGGAACTGACACGCACAGCATGGGGTTTGGCATCTTGACCACTTTTTTTTTTTTTTAATCCTTGAAATAACTGTGAACTTGGTGTTTCATGTCTCATTTTAAAAATTAGGGCTGGGAACAGTAGGCAGCTTGCCTGCGGTCACTCGGCTAGTAGTTGGTATAGCCGGGCTGTGTTCGGGTCTGACTCCGGAGCCTGTACCTTTCCCAGGATACCACCTTAGAACCTGGGGTGTTTCAGCCTGGGCATCATCAGCATTCAGGACTGGGCACTTCCTTGTTGTGGGGTGGGGGGGGGGCTGTTTTATACACTGAAGGACGTTTCAGAGCAGCCCGGCTTCTACCTATTAGATGCTAGTGGTAATCTCCCCCCAACGCAACAACCAACTATGTGTCCAGACATTGTCCAAATAACCTCAGGTGGGGGCCATATTGCCCACGGTAGAGAATCACTGCTCTCAATGCGTCGGAAGCATCTGCTTCCTTATACCACTTAAGTTTCATGGTCCTGTGATAAGCACAGATTAATTTGAAGGTCTAATACAAGACATGCATTAAGAAATCAAGAATCAATTACAACCAGCATGTCGGCTCACTGCACATGAAAAGCCCCTGTTCCTATTATTCCTGAGAGTGGGGGGAGGAGGGGCGGTGGCTCTCTCCTCCATCCCTGCGAGGTTTTTTTCTCTCGTGTTGTCCAGCTTTGTGGGATGCAAGTTCCCGGACAGCAGGAAGTCTCTCTCTCGGCCTATTCTGTTCAGTTCTTATCTTCTAGCAGACATGGCAGGCTTATGGGATTGGACTTGATTGAATTGGAGGGGGGCTCAGAGTAGTGCCAAGGTAACCATACATACCAGTTCCCAAAGGGATTGAAATAGATTTTAAACGTGAAATCTTAACAGTGTAGGGAGAACACGTGAGCACAGTATCCGGCCTCTAGGATACAAGTGGCCTGCCCCGTGTGACTTAGATGCCCAGAGTGGACCTCTGACCTGGGCCACCACTAAGGTTGTGCCCACTGAGCCTGGATCAATGGCAACCAGCTAAAGATGCATGGGTTGGCATCCTATCCATGCTTCCTCCAGTAAGGGTATGCTCTGGGCAGGGCTGCATGCTTCCAGAGGAAGGGCACCCTCCCCCAGTAAAACTCCAACACAGCACCAAAGGACCTCGCATCCAACATCTCCATCCCAAATTTTCCAGCTCTCTGCTCCCTTTACTAAGAGCAATTACACTGAATCCTGCCCACGCTCATCAACCTTCATTTTACCACTACTCGACTAGAGAGGGGTTTGTGTTAATTCATTCAAAAAAAATTCAGCATTCATTAAGTTCAGGGAATACAGGAGTCAGGGGAGTGGGGAGTTCCTGTCTCCATCAAGCGGATATTCTAGTGGGTTTTATGTTTACCCTTCAGGATATTTGTTTAATATCCCCTGGTTTGAGCTTTTGTCACAGTGGAGTCTCTGAGTTAGATGCATGAGACAGTTGGGGGTAACCAGTCTAAGAAAATGGCTTTGCCCTAGGTTGACGAAGCAACCAGATGGGTGTCTCAGCACCGTCCCTCATGGTCCCGTGGCTCATTCCAGCTTCAGCTGACTCAGGGCATCCAGCCAAGCCTCCTGAGAGACTCTGGAGGTCCCAAAATATTTGCATTTTATATTAAGCTGCAAACTGAGCAGTTTCCAACATTCAGCCCCGAGCCATCGTTACTCTGAAAATGTCTGAGGAGGTCCTCCCGGGCGCGGGGGAGCAGGATAGAAGTGGTCCCGCGACAGCTGTGGGACTAACTTGCAATGTTTGTATTGGCAGAAACCACACTTCGCTTTCCCATTTGCTCTTTATATTCACAGATGGGAAACTGTGCACCAGTTACAACCGAGGGCTCATCTCAAAGGCCAAAGTCAAGGCCATCAAGTACAGCATGGTCATCATTTTTGGTAAGCAACGTCCCTCCTCGTGCTGAATTGTGTGCGGGTTCCAAAAGCAAACTTGTCCCTAGGACCCAGTGGGGAGAGCCCACAGGAGAAAGGACTTTGTCCACGGACACACTTCTGCCTGTCTGACTCGAGAGGAATGTGTAGAACTTCTCCATACTGAGAAGTTCCCAAACTTTCAATAAAGAGTAACAACAGAGGTCAAATGGGACCCCCTCTTCACAGAGAGATGAGCTCCGGGAATGTTCCTGCGGGGTGTTACGTGTGTACGTGTGTCTGTGTGTGTATGTAAGTAAACATGACATTAAGGTGCCCACATACAACTTTTTCAAATATTTCTGAGGGATCCCGGGTGCTAAGGAACGTGTCCTGGGTCCCGGCCTTTCGGGGTGCTCATGGTGCTCTTCCCCCCAGCCTTCATCTGCTGCTGGAGTCCCTACTTCCTCTTCGACATGCTGGACAATTTCAGCCTCCTTCCGGACACCAAGGAGCGCTTCTACGCCTCTGTGATCATTCAGAACCTGCCGGCCTTGAATAGTGCCATCAACCCCCTCATCTACTTAATGTTCAGCAGCTCCTTCCGCCTCCCTCGCAGGTCAGGGGCGTGCCAGCCACTCCCAGGGGGTCTTCCTCGTCCCAGACCTCCTCCACGGGTTATAGATGAGACACTTGAGGGTCAGGAAGGTCCCACTAGTTTGATAAAGGGAAGCCCAGGCCAGGGTCCGTGTCCTTGGTCTCATAACACATCACCTTCTTGAGCAATCGTCACCAGGTCACAGAGAGAAGACCTTTGGTTTCAAACATCTGCACCCGAAGTGCCTCGACACACAGCAGGGACAGAGTGTGAGGGCCACCCGGTTAAGGGACATTACTGAGGCTATCGAAGTAGTTAGTAGCAGGACTGACATATCTTCCTCCCACAACTCCTCATTTTGTTGTTTTTCAGCTGTTTGCCTGCGCAAGCACCAGGGGCTGGGAGGAGTAATTCATATAAAATAGAATAACAGCATGGTTGAAGGCTGGGTTCGATCCCAGTGGCTGAGGTTCAAATTCTGCCACTGCGGATTCATAGCTCTCTGTGACCTTGGGCACGTTATTTAATTTCCATAAACGCCAGCTTGCTCACTGGTAAAATGGGGCCAACAGCAGTGCGTCCCCCTTGGCCAGTGATGTCTGTGCAGCGGGCTCTGGTATTAACCAGAGGAAAGGAGGGGATGGAATTAGGGGGGATAGAGAGTCAGGGGGGGGTGACACAGAGAATGCTTAGCACAGTGTCTGATCCTTAATACATTCTCCCTAACCATTATCTCTGAACGTTCCTACTTCTCTGAGTGTCAAGTCTAATTATTTTTTCCACTCTGCTCTAGGGAACAAAGATCGCGGGATTCCAGAATGACTGGACCGGCGAGAAACGAGAGACACGAAATGCAGGTTCTGTCCAAGCCAGAGTTCATCTAGACCTGGGGCCCGTGAGAGTGCGAGGCTGAGCCGTCAGCTGTCTTGGGGTCCCCGTCACCACCTCGGACAAGCGCATGGAGCCTGAGCGGAATCTCTGTGGCTTTTCCAGGCATGAGGGTACTGTAAGCACTTTATCATTTCTCTGTATATCGCTGGCCGCTGTCGTCTGCTAACACCTCAGCCAGGAAGCGCTGGTGGGATTTATTTTGACAAGTCTGGAATTTGGCATTTTTCGGAATCCTCCAAGCGAAATATGACTAAATGTTTTCGAGTCGATTTTTACCACCGGATTTTTCCATAAGGGGAAATGGAAGAATTTGATTATATATACATTCTCCACCCACAGCTCCGGGATGCGCGTGAGCTTTTTATTTTTAGCCTCACATACATCCTTGACATTAAAATCTCCTTGGCAAAATCCTCCTTCCCAGAATTATTCTGAGCTCAACTTTTTTTTTTTTTTTTTTTTGGCCCACTCCTGGAGCAGTCATTAAAATGTGCTGTATATTTTAATAGCATTCCATTCCTCATCGCGGTGACAACCCAGAGACTGCATGTTTAAGGTCACAGTGGCATTTTTTCCATAAATTCCTCTTTTCAACTCCACATGGCCTGAGGAAAAGTATCTCCTTGGGCAGAAATCAGATTTCTCCATCACCATCTTTCTGAGAATTATTTTCTGAAGCCAAGAGCTTGAACATTCTGGTTTTATGACAACATGCACGTTCGGAAGGCTGCCTCCCTCTCAGCCACCTGAGCATTCCTGGAAGCGGGGAGGGGCTGAGAAGGGCTTTTCAACGCTTCACTTTAAATTGAGACGGGCTGCAGAAGACCCGCAGACTCGTGGCTAATGTACAGCCACCTGCAGGCGTGCCAATTAACAGAGCAGAACTACTGGGCGATGTCCCGGATGGCAAAACAGGAGGCCTGGGCTCTCTTGACAAGGTTTCAATCTCTGTCAAATTCTGGTCTGCAAAAGACACTGCATGCCGACCATCAGAACCCATCGTTAGGTTCTGGAAGTGAAGGAGAGTGTGAGTGAGGCGGTGGGCTCCTCAGAAACTGGGAGTACGAGTTTCAGCGATGCCTCCCGTCCCCCGGGAGACAGGAGGTCGGTAAGATAATGGTACAAGCTGCTGCAGGATACGCTGCCGTTAGCATGAAACTTGCTTTATGCCGGTGTGCATTCTGGAATCCTCATTCCAGGTATTTGCTGAGCGTGGCGAAACAGGATTTCAACAGTATGAGCACACTGGTCATTACCAGTCTTACGACTTTGGACACCTCATCATTCAGTGTTTCTGGGCATCCGTGGTCTCCGCTGTCAGATGAGAACGGAGGAAGGCTGGAGCAGAGGGCCGCGTGGTTTCTCACGGATACAGATTCTGAGATTGAGACAAGAGTTACATTATATCCTGAGAGTTGGAGCTTCTGGAAGTCTTTCCCCTGGGGACCAATGACTCAGTGACTGAGAGCTGAGTCACATGCCCTTTAGAAATGGTAACTTCCCCGTGTTCACGATGAAGTCGGAGCGACATCATTTCTCCATCGAGAAATACTGGCGGTGGGGAGGCTCTTGAAGGGAATGAGAAGCTTAGTGCTGTGATGTCACTGTTTGTAGCCTTGGGTGCCAAGTGGCATCACAGAGCCAGAGGGGGCTCTGTAAAAATAACGACACTTACTTCCCACACCAAGATGTCAAAGAAGTCTCTGGTTACATCCTCACATAGCTTCAGGCACAGGTGAAAATTTAGGATAGCCAGCCAGACCAGGTGTGCTCAGCACACTGCTGTCTGTGGGGTGATTGTGGGGGAGGTGGAGGAGGGTGAAGAAGGGGGAAGATGGGGGATGTGAAGGAAGATGGGGGAGGGGGAGGAAGATGGGGGAGGGTAGAGAGGGATAAATGGCGATGAACAGAGACTTGACTTGGGGGGTGAACACATGAACGCAGTGTACAGAGATGTGTTATAGAATCGGGCACCTGACACCTGTGTAATTATGTTAACTATGTCACCCTAATAAATTCAATTAAAATAAAGAGTAGGTGTGCTTCATATATTCAGCCACACTGCAGAAAATCTGTTTCCACTTTACTGAATGGTAAATACTTCTCTGCTTCCAAGAGCATTTAGGGGGCGTAATTTAATTGAAACTTAATCTCACCAAAAAACACCTCCCACCTTTCTTCCCCCCCACAAAGTGGTACCACCTTTTTAACGGCTTTAACCTGTAATTAATCATGAGGCGGGAGGGGGAGGAATGTATCCCTTTTAAACTGAACAGACATGCAGTTTGAAACTGTCTTCCTCACTCTGTTTGGACAACATATGCAGAAGTGGTCCTGCCTCCTCCTTCCACGCCGGCAGTGTGGAAGGGACCACAGGCCACGTCTGCTGGGGAAACGAAATGTATGAAGCAGGAAATCAAGCGATTCTGCTCCTGTAGAGTCACCATAGGTGAGCCACAGACCGGCCGGCAACTACGGCTCTTTGAGCGTCGTTACTGTACACGTGTCTGGTTTCATGAGCAGGTCCACCAGAGCTTCCCGGAGCTTTTGGCTGCATTCACTGAAAGAAGACGGACCCTACATGGTTAGGTGCCAGCCTCCTTGCTTTTGAAAATATGAAACACCCACGCCTCCTTCCTCTGCTGTTGTCTTTTAAGAATATATTACCCACAGCAGGGCTAGCCCAGTTAATACTCTTAAAGTGCAATTCCAAGTTCATTGAATGTTAAAGTGGATGAAGGTTTGGGTCAGCTAGTCTCATGGTATTCAGACTGCTCAGGGACCGCCGAAGAGGTCCCAGGAGGGTGACTCGGTGTTAATATTCATGCATACAACAGCACCACACACATTTAGGGTAAGCTATGTGTAAGCTGTTTAACGGCCCCTGAATTACCGAGAACGAGGGGAGAAGACAGATTACTGTTAGACATTGGTACACCAAGAATGAACGTTGTAATTTCCAGAACGCATGCTGTAGTCACTAAAATAACAGCAATGAGGAGGTCTAGAACTTTCCAGTTAAAAGAGAAGGAACACCATGTGATAAAACCCCTCCAGTAGTCCAAAAGGAGGCGAGAAAAGGGAGGGAGAAACAGGAATACGGGAAGCTGGGACATGTAGAAAGCGCATCGGAAAAAGTTGAATATTTTATCCAGATATGCCAATAACCATTTTGCAAGCAAATCAGGTCCTCCGGTTTATAACCAAAGATTGTCAGACTGGATTTAAAAATAATAAAATAAAATAAACTATCTCTTCTTCACAGAAGACATGCCTAGAACACAAGGATACAGAGAAGTTGAAGTAAAAGCACTGAGCACAGTGTCCCACTGAAACAAACCCAAAAGGAAGCTGGTGACACTAGTTATAAGACTGAACAGTCTCAGACAAGAAGTATGAGTAGAGTTATACAGACACACTTCAACTGATCAATGCCTTAGTTCAATACGATGATAAAATAATCCTAAATGTCTATGTATTTAACAACATGGCCTCAAAATGTTTTTTTTTAAGTAAAAAAACTACAAAACAAATAAACAAAATCACAGACACAGTAGGGGATTTTATCGCAATTCCAGTTACTGAGGCAGACAAAAATGAGTAATGACCTAGACAATCTGAATGTCATGAATAACAGGAAAATCACCTGGCCCTACTTCCCCAGAATAATCAGTCTTCATACACACCTGAAGCAGTTTCAAAAGGGGGCCACATGCCAGTCCCTACAACCAGCTTCAATACCTGCAAAAGATGGAGTTCAACGGTCTAGTGTCTTTAATCACAAGGCAATCGCGCTAGAACTCAAGAGCAGGAGGAACACAGCTAGAAAATTCCCACGTGTCTGGAAATTAAGAAATATATTTCTCAATAACTTAGGACCAAAGAAGAAAGCATATGTACATTAGGAAGCAATTGGACTGAATGATAATAAAATTATATATCTCATGGGTGGGACATAGATAAATACTTAACGGAAAAGAAGAAAAATTTAAAGTCAATGAAAAAATCATCCATCCCCTGAAGTTAGAAAATTCACCAAAATAAACCCAAAGGAAATATGAAAAAGAAAAATATGAGTACAAGTAAAATTAATAAATATAAAAAACAACATAATTTTAAAATCTCAACAAAGATATAAGTCTGTTCTTTGAAAACAGTAACATTAATAAACCTCTGGTGAGACTGGTCAAGGAGGAGAAGGGACACAAATAAGCAGTATCATCTTTTAAGGATATCAGCGTAGGTTCTGGAGCCAATAAAGACAAAATAAGTGCATATTATGATCAAGTCTATGCCAAAACACGCTGAAACTATAAATGCTATTTTAAAAATTATATAGATTACATAATATAGAAATGATAGATAGATAGATAGATAGATAGATAGATACCATAATTATTATTTGGAAGACTGGTTACCATAAAATTATTCTTTTCCAATTGATCTATAATATTAATACAATGACAAGCAAAGCTCCAACAGGAATTCTATAGAGCTTGGTAAGTTGCCTCTAAAATTTGTATAAGAATGCAGAGGGCTAAGAATAGTTAAGACAGCCTGACCAGGTGGTAGAGCAGTGGATAGAGCATCAGACTGGGATGCGGAGGACCCAGGTTCAAAACCCCAAGGTCACTCACTGGCTTGAGCATGGGCTCACTAGCTTGAGCGTGGGATCATAGACATGACACGATAGTTGCTAGCTTGAGCCCAAAGGTCACTGGCTTGAAGCCCAAGGTCACTGGCTTGAGCCAGGAGTCACTCATATAAGAAAAGCAACCAATGAATAACTAAGGTGCCACAACAAAGACTTGATGCTTCTCATCTCTCTCCCTTCCTGTCTGTCTGTCCTTATCTGTCCCTCTCTCTGTCTCTCTCTTTCTCTGTAAAAAAAAAAATATATATATATATATATATATATATATATATATAGCCACAATATTCTTGAATAAGAAGGAAAAAACTAGGAAAGCTTGATCAACCAGATACCAAAATTTATCATAATGTCATAGTAATAAAGTTTGTGATATTGTCTCCAGAGTGAACAAATTAGCAAATAAAACAGAAAAAGAATCTAGAAAAAGGTGCCTACATACAGGAAAACTTGATACATTTTAGCAGTAGCATTGCAGAGAAATTAGGAAAGGGTAGTCTTTTCAATACATAATGATAAGACAATTTGGGAATTGACGTGAGAAAAAAATTAAAATAGAAGCCTAGTGGATGATATGCAAAGTTGGTTCCGGGTGGAGGATGAATATATTTGCATAGGACAAAACAACCTTGAATAAATAATATAGGAGAATATCTTTAAGATCTATAATAGGAAAAAGAACTCTTAAAATATAAAACTATTGCTCATAAAGAAAAAGACTGAGAAATTTGATTACTTAAAATGAGAAACTCTGTTCATCAAATGACATCACAGCAAGGGTGAAAAGGCAAGCTACTGACGGGGAAATATTTGCAACACACACAATTGACCAAGATCTAGTTACTACTAGAACATATAAAAACTCAAACAAATCAATAAGACAATAGAAGACAAATAGAAAAATGGGCAGGACTTGACTTTAGAAAGGAAGTTACCCAAATGACCAATAGACACATGAAAAGGTGCTTAAATCTCATCAGAGAAAAGTAAATTAAAACACAATGAGATGCTAATTTGTACCCACTAGATTAGCGAAAATGAAACACTTTAACAATATCAATTGTTTATAAGGGTGTAGTTTATCAGAAATTCTCATTTTGTTCTAGCAGGTAAATAATTAATAAAACCATTCTGGAAAATTATGGTCTTTTAACTAATAAAATTAAAGATACATATATCTTCTGACCTTGACTTTCTGTCCCTGGATGCTTATACTACAGAGGAAGAGTATAATTGTGCGTACCTTGCTATATCGGCAAGAATTGACAGTAAGACCCCCAACTGGAGGCAAAATGAATGCTCACCAACAGTAGAACAGACAGATTACGGTATATTTCAAACAAATAGAATGCTCTATAGCAACAAAAATGAAAAAGAAACCCACAGCTACTTGACACAAAATGGAAAATATCTTTAAAAACATAAGGTAAAAGAAGATAAATATTAAAAGATACTGTATGATTACATTTACAGAAAATTCAAAAGCAGCCAAAAGGAAACTGTTGTGTTCAGGGATGGACGCATAACATTCTAAAGCAAAGCAAGGAAATCACCTTGGCTACAATCCACAACTGGGCACCTCTGCAGGGGTGGGGGGTGGGGGAGCTGCGTTTGGAGGGGGCCTTGCAGGGCTCTGTTTCTTGCTTTGGGTGGCGGGTACGAGGGGGTCCACTCTAATTACTTGTTCATCTATATATACTTGTGTTTCTGTGCACCTTATGAAGGTGTTCTATTTCACAATAAAGAGAGTTTCTAAAACCTGTGTGAAAAGCCTTTTAGAATGGTTGTTCTGGAAACACTGCAGAAGAGAGATCCCGACTGGAAACAGGAAGGTCGTGAGTTGGGTCTCAGTAATATAAAGGCAGCCGCAGACAGGACTGGCTGGCAGGTCACCTGGCTTCCTCCTCTGCATTCGGGGTCAACGTGTTTCATAAGCATCCAGTAACAGGGCGTCCTGATGCTAGCGTTTTCCAGAGTCTGCAGAAACATCTTGGCTCCTCCACAGAGCCTTGGGAGTCAGTTCAGCAGTAGTGAATACCCTTCTCTCGTTCCCTTGCTTGCCCAGGCGACCTGGAGTCCCTAAGTTTTTGCTACTGGCCTCCCACTTCCATATCCTTCAAAAAGTCTCCTCCTCCTTGTCCCCATTCTTTCCCCCCTCCCTCGTGCCTCAGCGCGGAGCAAGTGTAGAATCCGCCTGCTAAGATGTTGCTCACAGAGCCCACCTAGAATGCAGCAGTCCCTGGGAGACTCAACCGTAAACAGAGAACACCGGAGAGGGGGCTGGGGGCCTTAATCCCAAGAACTAATTAGCAGCAGGAAGCTGGGAGAATATTTGGAGCCAACAGCACATAACTCACACATCCCCATAACTACCTGACAGATTTTAAGGTGGTTGATCAAAGTTGCAAACCTGGCTGGATCGCAGAATCACCCAGTGAGTTTTTAAAACATACCGAAGTCTAGATCCCCAACCCCAGAGATTCTGGCTGGTTGGCTACAGCTAGTGCTCAACATACGACCATGATAGGTTCCAACAGACCGGTCGTAACATGATTTGTTCGTAAGTTGAGTAGGCTATATGTACAGTACCGTGAAATTATGTTATAAAAATCTTTAAGTCATATTTTATCATAATTTTCTTTCATTATTGTTATATATCATCATTTTCTTTGTTCATTTTATGCCATTTGTATCATCTCTACACCATTTTGTTTCTTATTTTTACATTCATCAGGTTTAAGTAAAACACTGCATTACCAGTACAACTGGTTTAATATTTGCAAAACAGAAAATTACAAAATACAGGTGCATACGAAAACTGCTCCAGACGCGGAGCAGTCGTGGCTAGCGACTGTGGTCGTAAAGTCGAATGGCCGTAAGTTGCGTAGGTCGTAAGTCGATCAGTACCTGTGCTGGGTAGAGCACGGAGAGCTGTGTGTATACAAGCCACCCAGGTGACGCTCTGCAGGGGCTTCCGTTGCAGCAGTTCCACCGCAGGTAATTCAGAGCCGGTGATCAGAAGCATGCGGGTGCGTAGAGCTCCCGTTTCTCAGCGCCAGGAAGTGTGCAGGCATCCTTTGCTTCCCTCCACCAGGTTGCCCTGAGGACAAATGTGTTGTCCTGAGAGCCCACCTGATCTCTGTGCAACTATCCAGATAGCCGTCAGGCAAACCCAGGACAGCTTGAACCTCCTCTTCTTGCCACTCTGGATGAAACGCATTTCTCTCCTCCACTGAGGTAGACCTTAATCTAAAGTAGCTGTGCATGGATGTACCGTATTTTTCACTCCGTAAGACGCACGGGCATTTCCCTTCCACTTTTGGGGCAGGGGGAAATGTGCGTCCTATGGAGTGAAATGTGGAGCCAAGAGTACGGTAGATGCCCGAGAGAGAGGTGGGGAGGTATGGCCGTGATGTCTGGGAACAAGGACGGTTGCCCCTGAGTAGGTGTCTGGGGCTGGGGACAGACAAGTGTGGATATGACTGCATAACAGAGCCCCTTAGGGCAGCCCGGCTCAGGTGGAGTATGGACATCCATTGGTATTTACTACATTAAAAACTAAAACTGAGCCTGACCTGTGGTGGCGCAGCGGATAAAGCGTCGACCTGGGAACACTGAGGTCGCCAGTTCAAAACCCTGCACTGCTCTGGTCAAGGCACATATGGGAGTTGATGCTTCCAGCTCCTCCCCCCTTTCTCTATCTCTCTCTCTCTCTCTCTCTCTCTCTCTCTCTCTCTCTCTCTCTCTCTCTCTGTGTCTCCTCACTAAAAAAAAAATGAATAAATAAAAAAAAAAACTAAAACTGAAAAAAAAAGTTTACTATTTATGAGTTTATTCATAAATACTAGCTAGACATATTGCATATTAACATAAATATCTTTTATACAGAAAGTAACTATATTTCTCCAAAAAAACTCAAAAAAAATTTAGCAAGGAGAGAAGCTGTTTTAACTTTTTTGCAAAGTCCCTTTCAGTTTGACTTGACAGACAGCTGGATTTGCACCCCCCTCCCCTCTGCGTTCAGTCTGTTGCAATGTGTTGTTTTGATGGAAATATATAAAGGAAGTCAGGCTTCACACAACTACATAGCTAGAAAAAAAGAAGTATGTAAATCTGGTTCTGCAGTCAATCTGTTGAGCTATTACATGCCATGTAACCTCTGGAAAATTCCACCATGCCCATGAGAGAATGAAAAGGCAAACAGCATCCTAGGGCGGTGATGAAGAGAGTTTTGACCTCCCAGACGTTCCCTGGGAGGTTGTCAAAGGCATGGCCCTCCCACTGGCCAGGCTCAGGACCTCACTTTGGGGACCACTGCCTTGGAGAAAACCAGCGCTCATCTGGTTGCCAGCAGCATTGGCCATCGCTGGGGCACTGCCCCCTCGGACGGACGCACAGGCTCAGACCATGAGGTGGGCGGGCACAATTTGCATCTGTTTGCAAAGCTGGTTGAAGCACTAATTACAGGCAATTCTGACTAAGGCTTTGCTCTGAGGCAGCCCCTCCACCCATGAACCTGCTGATGGAACCTGCTTGCACTGTGGGTCAGAGTCCCTGGTCCTACTCATCCAAGCCACTCAGGACATGTCCAGGACCGGGGACAAGTGACCGCTTGGACTGAAGAACAAAATAATCAACATTCACTCCAATTGGACCCAGGGCCACTGGATGGAGGAAAACAAAGGCATCTGTTAAGGTTCTGAGTGAGACAAGCAGCAGCACTCCATGCTTGCGCCCACCTGTGCACGGGCTGAGTGAGGTTGGCGACCCAGACAGGACCACATTCCTGGTCCCTGAGGCGGGCCACCCAGCTGTCCCGGGCCCCTCGCCATTGTCTTTTCTTTGCACTAGGTATTTATCACCTTCCAATATAATAGTTACTGCTTTTCAAATTTATTGCCTATATCTCTCGCCAGGCAATATATTTATTATCTGTTTTGTTCCCCGTCACAGCCCTAGACCAGAACAACGCCAACAGTGCCGAGAATCCAGGCAAGGTGCCAATTAGTGTTAGCTTTCTGAACGAGCTGGTAAGATTTACACGTGGAGGGGCAGAGGAGGGCGGCAACTTCCTCCCAGCAGCCTCCCCCCCCCCCCACAGGGGAAAGGCCTTGAGCTGAGCGTGCTCAGTGTATGCTGCCCAAATTCATGACACAGATGAGACCCTTCCTCCTGCCTTGGGTGACGGAAGGACAAGTAGACATTGGGAATGTGACAGCCCCACCTGGAAGCAAGCATCAGGACTGGAGAAGAACCATCCACCATGACTTTCCCCCCATTTGTTCTCAACCCGTTTGTGCTTAACCGGAAAGCCTGTGGTCAGCCGGTGCGGCGGTGCTCAGAGGAGGAGAGCAGAAGTTCTGTCAAGCCCTTCGGCTCCCCCTGCACCAGGCACCCCTTCCCCCATGCCATCCACAGCATCTCTGTCCTCTACATCCCTACTGCTTCTCCACCCACAGCCCACCCACCCTTACACTTTGCTCTTGACACTGGGCTGGGTGCTCTGCAAATCCCATCTCCCATCTCCGACAGTGGGTTCCTGCTGCCTGGGGTCTGCCAAAGGGAGACCGGCAGGACTCTGAGGAGTGTGGGCCAGGGCTTCCTTCTGTTCTCCGAGCACCAGCCTCGCCACCTACTCAGAGTCACAAGCAGTGTCCAGTTCTCACCGCTCCGCAGCTGCATGGCGCTTGCCCGGGGATCCCAGCCCCAACCCAGGACCCTCCTCTGAACTCCCGGGATAACTCCACTCTTTCCGTTTGTCCCGCCCAGCCTTGGCAACGCCAGCAGCTCCCTGCAGTTACTAATCTGTATGCTGCTCTTCCTCTTAGCTCTCTCAGCCCTCCAACACCTGCACTGAGTTGTACCCAATGCCCTGTTTTAGGGCTCCTCTACCTGAGACACCTGCTATGGTTCTCGTTGCCTGACTGGGTGGCCCCCGACTGGAACAGCTCCCTCACGGATCCTCCTGGGACCGCTGGTGGACAAGTTAGAACCGATCCCCAGAGGGCTCAGCTCTGACGTGGCTCAGAAACTTTTCATTAATGGTAAATCTACTACGTTCATACCTGGAAATGCATTCCCGACTCCATTTCACTGTAAGAGTGATGTCCTTCCACACTGTCCAGTAAACCAAGATGACCAGACATCCCACAGCAGACCAGGCTCGTGCCCGTTGTCCCGGCACCATTCGGAATGGAGCCTCTTTTCTCTCTCTCTCAAAACTACCCCAGTTTGGGTACAAGATTATGTGGCCACTCTAACTAGAGACTATTATATATGTTCCTCAATGAAACTAAATAATGTTAAGATATTCCAGCAATGAAATGCCAATTACAAAATGTCCCGAATGTGAATATCAACCCCTTCTCGTCATGAATTTTCTGGGAAGAAATTAAAGTTCAACAATTAAAGTCAACGATTAAGTTCAAGTCCAAAGGATTTATAGTCCAAAATCGTATTCTCTTTCCCTAGTGATTTAGGATTCAAAGAAAATTAGAGTCCAAATCGCCTCCCAGTTTGTTATTCCACTTCTATGTTTTTTATTTCTCCGTGTTTCAAGGCCATGCATCAATTGTGGGAGCACAGGGATCCAAAAATAGCCCCTCTCTTTCCCATGAGAGCTTTGAACAGATTATAAAATACAACACAGGGGGACAGGGAAGAGAGAGAAATAACACCCTCACTCCTAATAAACGAGGCATGTGCCTACAGGCAAGGCAGCCTTCCAATAGCGAGCTCTAGAATCAGGCTTCCCCCACCCCTCCCCGGTGGCTGAATTCACCCCTTCCCCTGGGCACGGCTGCACTGCATTTCTCAGCCTCTCTTACAGTTAACGCGGGTCCTATGAGTTTTGGCCAATGGATTCTGAGAAAAGTTCTGCATGGCCCCCTGGCATGATCTGTGAAAACTTCCCCTGAGTGTGCTTCCCGTGACTCCCTCCCCCCAGCCCATCTGTAGGCTGAGTGGATAAAGCTCTAATGGCTTAGAAACAGGCGAGGCCACTAAACTCCTGGACGTTGCTCCTCGTAGCACGTAGCCTACCTTGTCTGAGGTGCCCACCGAGTTCCTGGAGGCATCGTCTCGGGGCAGGTGTCCCTGAGGCAGCGGGTTAGAGGATTCTTCGCCCTGCAGACAGCCCGAGCCCAGAGAAAGAGGCGGCGGCTGAGCTGAGCACGCTCCCGTCAGTCTCCCGGCCTCCCAACCAAGCGGAGTAAGCACCAGCCCGCAGACGGGAGGGGGTCTCTGTCCAGAGGCAGGTGGCCGCCCCTCCTCCTGGAAGGAAATATCTCGCCACCAAAATTGAGTTTTCTCCTTGCGTACCCCTTGTTTGTTTGCAGCCTTTCTTCTGTTGCCCATCCAGGTTTATTGGCTCTTTCCCAAGATTCGGCCTGGAATGCCGGCGGCCGAGGCCAGGCATGTCCACGGTGGATCCGGGCAGACGGTGGACAAATTGCGGAGCCGGGGAGCAATGTGGGCCATCGCCGTTTAGTAGAGCCTCACAATGGCGGACGAGCGAGCAGACAGGGAAATTGCTCCTCAGGCCTACAGCCAGCAACATGGCCCCTCGCAATGGCGGGCAGGCAATCCGCAATCTGCGATCCGCCCCGAGTGCAAGCCCCCCCGCAGCCTTACACAGACCACACACACCTGGAGCGGACACGTGCTCACGCACTAGTCAGGCCAAGTGCTTGCAGCCGGTCAGCCAGTGAGCAAGCCTCACACAGCGGTGTTCCCAGCACACCCCCTCCTGCTTTCTTCACCTGGTGACCGAGGGGACCCTTGCTCCTCTCAGTGACTAGCCCATGGGTCCCAGTCAAATACTCCTCTCCGGGCAGAAGTTCAAGGAGCAACAACTCTTCCTGACCTCCTTCCCTCCCTGCTCTAGTTTCCAGAGTCCTCAGAGAGTCGTTCTCGGGAGACACTTGGCATCTTCTGTTTAGTTGTAGTCTTTGAAAGAATAGTGGCGTTTGCACATGGATTTCTGAGGGAAGCTGGTGCCCTCAGCAACTCCTAGAGTCTGCCTGCAATGGGGAACACCTTCCTTCTCCTTCTTTTACTTGAAGTGAGAAGAGAAAAAGTCTGACCCTCTCCATAGCAAGAATAAACCTGGGACCGGCCTGCAGTGTGCCTGCCACATCCACAGTCCCGTCTGAGGGACACTGTCCTGCACGGCTCATAAATCCACTGACCAAGGTTGGGTTCCATGCGGTCCAGTACCTGCTGGCCAGAGCAGATGAGATCCAGGTAGAGCCCCAATCCATGGGGGCTCATTGTACAGTGGGCAGCAAACCACTGCCAAGAGACTGGGCCAGTTCACGGGCAGGGAAACAGTTCACGATACATAATTTCAGCAGGAGAGATTGCAAGGACCCATCGCAAGCCCATGAGACAGCAGGACCCAGGAGTAAGCAGAGGAAGTTGACTGACAGAGGAAGACCCATGGTAGAGCTGTGCAGAGAAATGCACGTGGAAAGAGGGAGAGGAAGAGAGAGAGCAGGGTTTGGAGGACAATCCACAGAGGTGTCTGGGCTCCTTACAGTAGCTCAGTTCTTCCCCCCCACCCCCACCCCCGTCCTTTCTTATAACCAGTCACTCCCTTCCCTTTCCCTGACTGTGTGCAGCACTAAGCTCTGTCCCACAGAACAATGCATGTCCACACTGGTGATTAGTCTGCAATATCAAGCCCGCTTGTGGCAAGCCTCGGCTCCACGTGGGATGGAGACCAGCATCTCCCGAAGAACTAGAAAGGTATCCCATGAACAGCTCGCTCTGCTCAGCAGTTAGGGTCAGTGCTCCAAGGAAACGAGTCCCATTGTGACCACGGGAGGAAGAGGTCCCATCCTGCCTCCCTCCGAGACAGGCCTGACAATTACGGTAGCTGGCAGAACTGCTCCAGAGTGACACCCTCTGGAGCCACAGGGGAGAAACTGTCCTTCATTACCAGGTGGAAGCAAAAACCAGTGACACAGGGGCTGGACAATAACACAATTCAAGCGAAACAATAAAATGACTCAAGAGGAGAAAACACAGGCTCATTCATTCTCAGTGATGGTTCTAAAGCGCACATTTGGTGACATCAGATCCTGCTTCCGATGGCTGCCTTTTCTCCACCCCCGCACACCCTGCCTTGGCTCAGACCGTCATTAAGCGCGGCTGGGACAATGGCAGTGGTCTTCGAACAGCCACGTCTCTCCTCGCCCCTCTCCCTTACGGCTCTCGGGAGTCACACCTTGAACCCCTCTTGGGGGGTGAAACTGTCAGGGCTGGCGGAGGTAACAGAAAGCAGGTCTTTCTGAACTAGAACGCGTGTGTTTTGTGCCGAGTGCTGTGCTGGGCACTTCCTGACACTGTGCTCATTAAGCTCACTGTAGCGTCCCCTCGTGCCGCAAATGCCCGCACCAGCATTTTGCAGACGAGACTCAGAGAAAGCATGCAAAATGCCTAAGCCACCTGCCTGTCGTTAAGTGGGGCCTGTCGTTAAGGGGTTGCATTTGGCCTTTCTGAGATCCTGCCTTACGGATGCGCAGTGGTGACATTTTCCTGCCCTCTCCCTTCTCAACGCCCTGGTACATCACCTCTACCCTGATCTGCTTTGGTTTCTGACCTAACTCACCCTCACTGTCACCTCCTGTCCTCTCCCCCTTCTTCTCCCGGTCCCCACTGGCCCTTTCAGACCCTGCCATAGCTTCTTCCCTTTTTCTTGGGAACCAGAGACTAGCCCTGGGCAGTGAAAAGCCCTTGGAGCTCCTGAGGAAGGTGCTGGGCCCACAGGAGTGTGTCACGATGGACTTTAGGGCCAGATGGAGAGGGCACACACAATGTGTCGCATTTCGTCTCTTAATCAGCCCCTGGCCTGTCCGGTTGGATCCTGCCATTGAAATCCTGTAACACCCGCTGCACAAAGAACCATTGTGCTTCTTCCACCATCCTTCCAAAAGCAGACAGGGGCCGGTCTGCTCAGTCCGTGTTGGCAGTGCCACTGTCCCCTGGTCCTTATTCTTCCCGAACAACAGCAAGCAGGGGCGGCCAAGGGCATGAGCGTGCAGGCCGCACTGGGGCTTGCCCAGCTCTCAGGGAATGACCTACCTGATCCCTTACCGTGAACGTGGGGGGCCTCCAGGCCAATAAGGGACGGAGGCCCACCAGCCGGAGGTGGGGCTGCAGGCCCGGCTCCCTCCCTGGCCCCTCAGGCTGGCCTGCTGCAGTGGCCTCTGCTCTCAGCCCCGGTCAGGCCCAGGGGTGCGGGGCATCGGGGGCCACTCTGCTCATGAAGAACTGACCCCTTAGAATGGGCTTTCAGTCTCTGGTGTGCACAGGTAGCACCTGGCTCTGGGGAAAACACAGGCTGGGACTCAGCCCGAGGCCCTGCATTTCTAGGAAGCCCCAAGATCAGGGCAACATTGCTGGTCTGGGAGCATGGTTTTACTGACGAGGGCTGAGCCCCCGCTGGGATTGGAGCTGCCGTCCTGAGGGGCTTGCTGAGGCTGAGGAAGCCCCCCCCAGGGATGGCCCTCCAGGGCTGGCCCTCCGGGAAGGGTTGATGGGGATCAAAGAACTGACCAGAGAGAGGCCGGCAGAAAAAATACCTAAGGGCACCTGCAGACCAGCAGTGCTGTCTGTTAGAAGGTGAGAATGGGCGGGGCCAGGCTCTGTGTCAAACGAGGAGTTACCTAACTGGGGTCCCACTAGGAAGACCCAGGTCCTTACCTCTTCCGCAGACCTTCCTTCTGTCCGAGAGCCCGGTCTTCCCTGTCAGGTCTTCCCTGTCAACTCCAGGAGGCCGACAGGCCAGTGCCCTCAGGGAAGGAGCCAGAAACACACACAGCCACAGGCTCCTGCTGGGCCCCTGCTCGCGCCCCTCCCTGTGGTGGTCCTGGGCCCAGGGCCCCTTCCAACCGCTGAGGACGACACGCCAACACCGGGCACCCAGTGGTGTTTCTTGCCCCAGCGGGAGAGCAGGCCTGCCCGCACCCCGACATCCACCCTCTGATCCTGGCTTCAGACTCCGGTCTCCAGAATGGCGAGAGAATACATTTCTGCTGTTTGAAGCCACTAAGTTTTGGGGAGCATGATCCAAACTAAGCAGGAGGAATAATTTCAATTGTTTCCCTAGAAACAGTAGTTAATCTGGCCATGACCCAGTGTTCACGTGACTCGTGTGGCCATGCGGATCACTTCCCTGGGGAGAGGATTATGTTCTATGTCTTAGCTCTCAAGTCGGAGGAAGATGTGGGTTGGGAGTAATCACTCTTTAAGTGACAGATATGTCTGGCCTAACTCCTTGGACTTCCCAGAAAAATATGAAGCCAATAAATTATCTTTTTTTTTTTTTTTTTTGAGGAAGGTTTGAATTTACCTTCTGTCACCTACCTCAGAAAGGATTCTTAATAAATAACTAAGGTCACTTGTCCCCTTTATTAAGCTATCCAAGCGTGAGGACTCCAAATTATTTCTGGGCCTCTTATTTTTGTTTTTCTACTAGGGCTAGTAAAAAAAAAAAAAATCTTATGTTTAACTTAGAACTCCTGCTATAATTTTGTTAAAGACTCCTGCTTCCCCCTAATTAAGAGTAACATGAACTCAATTTACCCTCCTACTGAAATAACCAAAAAAAAAAAAAAAGACAAAACTATGACAAAGATTTTTCGAGTCATTGGATACTAGGCAGTGATGTAAAGTAATCCCTGAGATGGCTAACGAATGGGGTGAGCCTCTAATTGCCCCGGAATATAGCCTTGGGAAAGTTTACTGCCTACAGCATAAGACAGGAAAAGCCAGATAGAGCCCAGTGGACTCCCTGAATCGGGGAAATGGAGCTGAGAGTCCTGGAAGATGAGGGAGCTAGAGCTTGCAAGAAGGCAGAATACCAGAAAGGGAAGAACTGCCCCGAGAGTGACCCCATGGGGGTTCCCTCTTGGGCACTCAGCACAATACTGATCGGTGTATGTGTTTCAGGCATGGACAACGTTTGGCGAAAACCCAGTAGGGGTTGGAGAGCAGTGCCCAGTGCTCGCACAAGGCTGTGAATAGCTCCTGTTCTTACCCGTCAGAGGGGAAGAAACATAATCCATGGCATATTGGGGTGAGTACCCAGGAGTGTCATGCCACAGCAGTAGGACGTATCTAGTCCTAGACTAAGCATGGCTATGAATCCACCACGAAATTATAAAAGCAAGACCCAAAAGGATTTATCTGTTTCAAACTAACATAATTGCATTCCAGAACAAAGTTCAAGGATATTTATAGGAATATACAACTAGTCAGTGCCAAACAGGATAAAATTCACAATGTTGAGCATCTAACCAGAGATTTTCAGATGAGTTAAAAAAAAAAAAAAAAAACGGCAAGAAAACATGACCCATAGTAAGAATGAGCAATCCATAGAAATAGACCTAAAACAGATGGAAGAACCATCAGAGAAAGACATTAAAGCACGCATTATAACTGTATTCCAATATGTTTAGACATTCTGTAGAGACATGGAAAACATTATTTAAAGACCCAAATACAACTTTGGGATAAACTTATGTCTGAGATGTAACACGCACTAGATGGCATCCACTAGAAGATGTGACACTTCAGAGGAAAAGATTAGTCAACTTGAAGACTACCCAAAATGAAACACAGAGAGTCAAAAGAATCCCTTCCTCCTGATCCCCAAAATGAACAGGGCATCAGTGAGCTGCAGGACAATCACGGGCAGCCTTATATTTATGTAGCCAGAGTCTCCAGAACAGACAACTGGGAGAGATGTGGGCAGAAAATAAACTGTATCTGAAGAAATAACGGCAGGTGATTTTCTAACTTTGATGGGAATTCTAAGCCTGTGGATTAAAAAAAAAAAAAAAAAAAAGTAATTTTAAGAAGCTCAGTGAAACCCAAGCACAAGAAACATAAAGAAAAGTACACCAAGATACATCACAACCACATTGCTTAAAAGCAGTAACAAAAGGCAAATCTTAAAAGCCTCCAGAGAATAATAACATATTGCCGACAGAGGAACACAGACAAGAATTACAGCAGATTTCTTCTTGGGAATGGTGAAAGCAGGAAGACAATGGAGCAACGTCTTTAAAGTGCTGGAAAAAACAACTGTCAATCTAGAATTCTTTACACCGTAAAATCATTATTTCAACACGAGGACAAACTAAGGACATTTTTAGACATATAAACGCTGGAGGAATTCAACAGTAGACCTGCACCACAAAGAATGTGGAAAAGGAAGTCCTTAAAGCAGAAGGAAAATGATCAATGATATCTGATGGAAATATGGAGCCGCACAAAGGCCACTCACTGGGGCTGGTAAGAACATGAGTAAACATGTACTTCTTTTCTTATTATTTAAATTTTAAGTCACTCTCTTCATTTACTTAGCCCTCCATGACCTCCAGCTCTTCATTGAAACCCTTCATATTAGTGAAGATTACTTAGAGTGCCTTTTACCCACCTCTCCTAATTGAACATCCTTATTTCTGCTGACTTTTATTCCCATGGGACTCGTTCTCTGTGCTTTCAGGACTTGTGCTTCTCTTCTTTATACCTTCTTGAACTGTGTAACCAAACGTCCAGAACGTCCAGTACTAGCGGCTCCACTAGAAGGCTTTAGATGCCTCTGAAAGCTTGCCCATTATCCTTATCCTGGAACATCATGGTGCCTATTAGCACAGCAAAGGCTCTCAGGAAGTCATTACTAAAGTATCCTAAGTCATTTATCCTCGTATTTCCCCAGCTTATTGACTACAACTCCTTGGAACACAGTTCAAAAGTTATTGATCCCCTTCAATGTCCTCATTTTCTAGATGAGAACACTGAAGACCAGACAAGTAAAGTCATTTTCTCTGTTCGTGTCAGAGCAGACGCGAACAACTTTAAGTCTTCTGGACCACGTCCAGCATTCTTTCCTAAGCATTCACCCAGAAACCCTGGAATTCTTGAAACCTTCCTTAGGAATTTCCTCCCCTTCCGAAGTCCATCTCACAGCCTACAAGCCTGCCTTTTGCTCTCAAGGATTTTCCCAGTACAAATCTCTACAACTCTCGGAACCAGGGGACGCCTGGGCATCTGGACAGGCAGCAGACCTTCAGCTCACACACAAGCCTCTGCAGGGAGAGAGAGCCCATTGTGACAACACCATCTGAAAGGACAATGCTGTGCATTCTCCGAGGTGGCAATTCTGCTCGGAGCTGGCAGCCGCTTCCCTGTCATCGCTTAGTCACTTTCCTGTTCAGCTCAGAAGGCAGCCCTGGCTCTGGAGGCAGTGACAGATGCTCTGGTAATGGACCCCTCGGGGCCCAGCCCACCCAGCCGGGCCCACTGTAAGCAAGGGCTGAGTGAAAGGGACAGATGTGGAGACAGACTATTTTGACAGGGGATTGACTTTCTCCTCCCCTCCTCTCTCCTTCAAAGCCTTTATTCTCTCCTCGTGCTTGGATGAATTATTCCCATTCACAATGCAAAGCAAAGAGGAATAGCAAGAATGTATTCCAGAAGGGGGTAGGGAGACACCTGGAAAGAAAAACACACAGAAAAAACCCTCAGAGGTTGTCAGCATTAAATGTGGTTAGTGATCAGATCCAGCCCGATGTGCCCATCTGTGCCGAGCACTGAGACGGATGGGGAAGGGACAGGGAGGGAGGGGTTGCTTTTGTAAAGCCAACTGCTATTCAAGCTCGCTCGATAGAGATTTCATTTCAGAGAGTGTCGTGATCCCCTGGCTGGGAAGAATAAGCTAACAGACATGTTTGATTATGAATGGGAAGCACCCTTAGGAACAGATGACCTAGATAAGTTCAGACAGAAGCATTGAAATCAGGGCTGCAGAGAGCTGGAGCCATTAGCACCCCCAGGCTTGTGGCAGTCACAAAAGCCAAGATGCGATCCAACACACACGTCTATCAACACGTGACCGGAATTTTTAAATGTGATACATACATGCATACAGGGCAGGTACTGTTCCTTGCTTGGGCCCCATCAGTGAACAAGAGACAGAAGAGTCACGCCGTCCCAAAGTTCGTGCTCTGTTGTCGGTTCTTGGAAATGTCTAGGTGCTTCAATAGAATATGTTTTCTTCTTCTTTTCTTTTTTGGTGCAGTTTTTTTTTTTTCTATACATTACCATTAATTCAGGATCTCGTTCTCTATAAGACCATTAATTCAGGGTTGCTTATCTAATGACTCAAATCACATATATCCTTCCTGATTTCTTGCCTGCTTAGTATATCAGTTTCTAAGAGAGGTACGTTAAAATTTCCTGCTGTTTGTGGACATCTATGTCTGCTTTTCATTACCACCCTAGGAGGCATATCCTTTTGAAAGACAAGAAAACCGATTCTCAAATGATCTCACAAAGCTTGTAAAGGATGGATCCAGGGTTCCAATTTAGTTGTCTCAATTATGACAATACTGATTGTACAACTGCTGTCCTCTGCCTCTCATACCCTCATCGACCAACAACTCAGCAGCCTTTCCCCATCCTTTGGGAATGTCCTCCTCCAGACTTCAACCAAACTCTTAATCGGAGTGCCCTGCTTCCCAGCCAGCGGTAATTGGTCCAGGACTGGCCAGCATGATATCCTGGGCCGCCCCTAACCCAAACCAGGCCAATGAGACAAGTGTGGCCCTAGGGGTCTTTGTTAGACTAAGCGGAATTAATTTGTCACAGACATAAAGGGCGAGAGGGACTGCTAAATTGCTCTCAGGAGGAGGACGCTCTAGGGCAAGAGGGAGACCTGAGTCTGGACTCTGCTTGATAAGCAGACGCCAAGCGGGAAGCCCTGGGCGGAACCGACACCCCGAGGGCAGAGCCAGAGACCAGGGCTTGGGTCGCAAAGCTCAGCTGAAGATCTGGCCTCCAGGCACTTTATTTTTTAAAATCAGTTTTGATGGCCCAATGCCAAATCTACATAGAAACGCTTGTATTTTCATCTCTATTCTTCTAGAAATGGGTAAGTACCAAAGCTTTAAGGGCAATCAGTATAACAACTCAATGAGTTTAATTTTGCTACATTCCTCCTTCTTTCAAGATAGTAAATTTGCATACAGAAAAAAAGCTCAGGTACTTAAACATCAATGAAACTATATTATGCTGAATTAAAAAGAATATGCCTGCTTAAATGATACTCAGTAGCACTTCCATCAAAGAGAAAGCTGTTTTGCCAACATGTTGCTTATTTAATTAGAATTTGATGTCAGAGATCATTGAGTACAGAAACTATTGCTTTAGAAACAGAGCCAATATCAATAGTATCCTAATCTCTTGACAAAAAGAAAAAAAAAGAAAAAGAAAAATCTACCTCTTAATTATACCACAATGACTCAGTCTTAAGAGAAAGTCTTCAACTCCTCTATTCATTCAGAACTTTAAGATCTCTCTCATGGGAAGAAGGGTTAAAAGAAAAAGAAAAGCATTTTCAAGACCTTATTGTCCTTTTCAACTTCAAATGTAACAATGTATTTGTTCTGAGACAGCGCTGTGAAATTAAGAAGGTAAGGAAGGTTAAATGCAGCTCCATTTTATTTGCATAAGGCGCAATTTTCCTGATTTCAGTTAGAAACTTGTAGTTGGGGGAAGGAGAAAGTGACAGCAGAAGGAAAACAAGGAACCTGTGACCCAAGGGGTTCACCTACTCCCTGACAGAGGGAGAAAGATGGAGCATTCCTAGGACCAAACAAAAGGAGTAAAGTGGAAAATGAAGTTTTAAAATCCACACATATCACTAAATTATATACTTTCTTCTAGACAAAGTAAGATTACAAAAGGAAGTCCGATTTCAAAGGATGTCACTCACTCTCTTTCCATCTCTGAAGTGAGAGAAGCAGGTCCAGCCCAGTCCAACTTCCAAATATTTATGATCCGCAACTCACCTATTCAATGAATGCAAGGCAAATCAGCTGTACTATGCACTGGTTAAATGCTACCGTATCTGTTCTTTGCTCCTTGCAAGTTTCATTGAGGCAATGCTCCCCTCAGAGACAAGATGGGTCTCTGCAAAATTCAGTTCCCACTATAGGAATTCTCTATCCAGTCCTGGTGGGATAAATGCTGTCAGAAATGGGGCGCCCCCTGTAGTTCACTGTCCCAGAGTCCGTTCCCACTCATTACAGTTGGTTCTCAACTTTGGTTCTTGGATTAACAGCATCAGCATTACCTGCAATGGGTTAGAAATACAAATTCTGGGGCCATATCTGCCTGAGCCTGTTTGGGCTACTCTAACAATATGCCACAGACTGGATATCTTATAAACAACAGAAAGCCATTTCTCCCAGTTCTGGAGGCTGGAAATCCAAGGTCAAGGCACTGGCTGATTCAGCAAACGATGAGAGCTGGCTTCCTAGTTCACAGACAGCACCTGTAGGCAAGGGAGCTTTTTCACACTTTTTTCATAAGGGCACTAATTCCTCTTATATGGGCCCCACCCTCATAACTTCATCACCTCCCCAAGACCACACATCCTAATACACTCACATCAGGTCTTAGGATTTCAGCCTCTCACTTTTGGGGAGACATACTCAGGCATGGGACCGCTTTGGCTGTTGCATGAGAACCTCTGATGTGGGGCTCTCACTCTCTGCCAGCAGCCCTCCTGTCACCCTGACACACACTGAATTTGAGCCACTGGTTCCCAGCACATCACTCCCCACAGATGTCAGAGAAGGAAGGTGTCACTGTGGAAGGGAATGAATCACACAGGCATGAACTAACCTAGCCTGTCTTCCTCCAGGTGGACAAAAACTAGTGCTGACGCAGGGATTCAGCAAACACATGGAGATGTGACTCGAGAAATGCCATGAGGCCAAACTGTGGTTTCACGTAAGAGGAAGAGCTTCCAGCAGCTCTGGAATTATCCCCAAAGCATGGCTTTAAAGGACAACCGTGTCCTGTGACGTACATGATGAAGTCAGGGAGATGCGTCATGCCAGGCCGTGAGAGGAGTGCGGGCGCCCATGGTCCCCCTGGAGCAGAGGCCCGCTGTCACAGGCTGGCCCATCACCCAGGACGGTGCTTCCCGCGGGCTGTCCGGGTACCTGACCGCATGGTGAGGCCGAACACGCACGGGCACAGTCAAGGGAGAAATAAAAACAACAGTTAAAAAAAAACCCACTTTCTGAATTTTCATCTTTTTTATTTAACATACATAGTATATGTAAACAACTGGCATAAAATTCATAAAAATACAACACTCCTATGTAGTATCACTTTATTCCTGATGCGGCCTTTCATTTTCTCATTAAAATCACTGCCTCAACATGACGTGGCTGCTAGGCATTTCCGGGCTTATCTTTTCATAGAAACACCGCCCCAGCCCTGGCTCCTCAGGTCGCAGAAACAGCTGTTCGTACCGCTGCCTCGCCTGTCCTTCCCATCCTCATAGTAAAACAAAAATATTTTGCAATGCTAAAAATGCGTAAAATACTGAGCGTTAATACTGCTTTGTCATGTGTATCAAACCTACCTCTACACTATGTTGCCATAAAAGAGACTCATAATCTGCAGCACCAGCGGCGACCAGATGTGAACAGGGCTGAGGTGCAGAGTGGCCCCGGGCCTCCGTTCTCACGGTCCAGCCTGCGATGGAACCAGAGCTGCTGCGGAGTTCCATTAATAAGCACTGTTACAGGTCACCTTCCAACAGCAAGCACACTTGACTACTTCTACCGTTTCCAGCACAGGAAACAGCGGTAACAGTATATTAACATTTCTCCTGAACAGAAGTTCCAACTGTTACAAGTGCACTCATTAGGAAGGGAATGATTGGAAGGTGGGAAGAACAGAGAAAAACTTTAAAAGTACCATTTAAAAAAAAAACAATGCAGCTGAATGTACAAACAGCACATCTGGGCGAGCAGCAGCTGCAGACAGGGCCGAGCAAGCCCCTCCCGCCCTGCGAGTCCCGCCCTCCTGGGCTGGGTGCCTCTGCCCGTTCTGCTGGGTGGGGCATCATCACTCAAACCCTAGTCCTAGCCCACCCCTCCCCCCACCCTGTTGCTTCCCTGCTTTCTGAAACTGGCCAAAACCCAAGAAATGGAAGTCACCTAGCAAGCGAGAAAGAGGGGCAGGCACCTGAGGACAGAGAATTGGGGGGCTGGGAGAGGTCCTGGGAAGTGCGGGCCAGGGCTGCACACTCTGCCAGGGGCTCTAGGTGAGAGCTGCCCAGCCTGGCTCTGTCCTGGGTTCTGGGGAGAAGCAGGGAGACAGCATAGCTGAGTGGCTCCCAGGCATGGGCCCGGGACCCTCCCTGAGGACCCGGGTCTCAGGGACAGTCCCCAATGAGGTTGGCCTGCCTGTGCTTAATCGAGAGAATGCTGTGTAGCTAAATGTTGAGTCCGTCAGAGGCATGGTTGGCTTTGAATTTAAAACCTTCAAACCATTTCTCAGAGCTGTAAGGAAGTCACTGCTTTCAAAAATCTCATTTCACACAAATTAACTTCTAGAAAACAAAAATTCCTACTAGGAAGGCAAAGCGGGTTTGGAAAATTTTCAAAATAAAAATAAATAAGAAGAAAAAAATGAAGAGGAAAGCTGAATATATTCATTCCTCATACTTAAAATGGTTTTTAGAACCAAAATTATAAGGCTTAAGGCTTTGTCTTATTAAAGACAGGAAATTTTAAAAGTAAAATATAAAAATTCTATTCACTTATTATTCTTTCCCTTTTTGACAGAAAAATTAGTCATGTTTTATTATATCTTAACAGTAAAAGAAAACTTATAACACACTATGTCTACTGCTCCACTCTAAATCATGTCTGCAGAAATATACGTTAATTTCTGGCTGCATTACATCTGAGGTTGTTCAAAATAGTTTTTCTTAAAACTACCATTAAACATGAAAAAATTTTAAAGTGGTTTAAAGGTATTAAAATATACACTTTTGAATAATACTAAAAATGAGAAAATACACAATTGCCATTAAGTTTTCTTTAACCAAGAATAAGTACTTGATTAGAAACTAAAGGAGTAAATACCACTTATTTGACAGAGATTATTGGGAGGGGTGGGAGGGAAGAAGAGATAGAGACTTGGAGTGAGAGAGAGATGACACGCTAATACCACACTGTTGGTTGGTACAGGAATTTGGTCCTGACCACTAGGTCCAAGAGTTTGGATTAATAATGGCCATAAAATGCTTCGTTAACAAGAGCAACAGAGGACAAATAAACAAGAAGGGAAATAAACAGGTAAATCCATGTAGTAAACACCCATGTCGGCCCCATCGACCCGAATGACAGGGACAAGATGACTAAGGAGCTCACCATCACTATAATGTCCCAAACACAAGAGCAAGGGGCATTGCTAGTCCATAAACTAAAATCGGCCCCTATGTAATTTAAATCTGACTATGTTTTCCTGTCATTGTTGTCATGATCCATCCTATTTTGTATACAGGTAGCTTTGTTCATTTTAGCACAAATATTTAAGTCAAATATAAGCATATACTCATTTGCATAGCAAATTTTAAGGGGTGTGTTGAAATAGTACCCAATTGATAATGATATACATATTTTTACAATCAGAATGACATTCAAATAGAACAAATAAACACTTTCCATCCGAAGACAGTTAGCCATGAAGTTTTTGGGATCTGAATTAAAACAAGGCATGAGCTATTAGCCCAACACTGAAACCACGACTGACGTGCCTCCCGGTGGACCCCCGCCAGTCACTCTTCTATAACCTCCAACACTTTGTAAACACTGTTCTGGAATACAGTGGTGAAGTGAGGCTCGGAGTCCTTCACCAGGAGGCTACACAAGGGGGGCTTCCCGGCATTCGCGGGGTCCTCCACGTCCCAGATCTCAGGCATGCTGCAGCCAGGCCTGGAAAACAAACGCGCAATGCGCAGGTCAGAAATGGATGCACGGCACACGACGGCCGAGAGAGCAAAGCCCACTCTGTATTCCCTCCCTCCTTCTCTTCCTCCTACTTAAGTTAACTGAGTTTTTAAAAAATCCTATCATTGCTGGCTGCCACAAACCCTTCTCAGAACAAGGGAGCACCGCAAAGGTGGGTCAAAAGAAAGAAACAGACCTACAAACCACAGCAATGCCGGCGATGGGGTTAAGATCTTGGTTAATTCTGCCTTGACTACTCCCCCAAAATGGGGATTTGTCCAGTTCACTCAACCTCACTCCCCACGTCTGTGAAACGAGAAACCCCACGGTGCGGCCGTGCGAGGAGAACTGAGAGGCAGACTGTGTCTAGAATCATGCCCAGCATACAGTAAGAGGTACCGTATTACATTAATTTAAAAATTGTAATCAGCAAATACGCTTAGTTCATATTTAGGCAACTTCCCATTAACTGCATCCAGAATGAGTCAACTCTAAGGAAGTCCCATAGTCTCAAGCTCACATCTTCACTAAATGTGTGATTAAATCTCAAAAGCAATATATATATATATATATATTTTTAAAGAATAATAGAAGTAAAATGGTATTATGTGATACTTGCCCAAATCAGTTTTTTAAGATATTAAAACTATAATTGTTGGGTTTTACTAGGTTCATAATTTTATTTTTTGGCTTCTATATACTGAAGATTTTTATGTTATAAATGCCAAAATGTAAGTCTTTTCTTATAGGGCTTATGATTTTTATGTCTTGTTTAAAGAATTCTTCCCTATCTTAATACGGTGAAAATATGCACTGTATACTCTCCTATAAAAGTTTGAGCTTTGCTTCTCACATTCATCCTATAACCCATCTGGAATTTTCCTGTGTGGTGTAGAGAGTTCATTTTAACTTTTCCCATATAGATAGCCTACTAGCTCTTGGTTTCATTATTATTTATCCAATTCATCCTTGCACTTACTAATCAGTAACACATTATTCAAATCTGTAGTGCTTCATTATAATCACTAATGTCATAATTTATTCAGGCAAGAATAAAAACTAGGTGCAAGAAATATTTGGAGAAAGTTTGTGGAGAAAGAGCAGCAACAAATGGCCTCTAAGTATCGCTCTACAGATTTCTCATTCGTTATAGAGACAATCAGTTTCCCTAAACTGGAGAGGGGGGGAGGGATAAAACTTCAATCGAGTGATGGATGACAGATCGCAGTGACGCTTACTTCCTGAAGAGAGGGAATGAGAAGTACAACTCCCCTCTTGCCGAGGTTAGCCAAATGGAAACTGATCCTGAGGCATGAATCAGACAAATGCAGACGTGGGACACCCTTACAAGACAACTGGCCGGACTCTTCCAAAATAGCAATAAACTCAGAAAGGGTGAAAGAAAGTCACCATTCCTTATTTGCTCTTTGAGAATTAAAAACAAACAAAAATAAAACAGAAAAATAGAAGGAAAATTATACAGCACTGACAACTGTTTATGGTTTGTCACAGTTGCTTCTCTCTTTTTAATGAGACAAAACTACTCCCAGCAAGCCCCCTTATTCCCAGCGGTCATTCTCCCCTGCCCGCCACCAGGAGGGCCGGATGACAGGAATGCAACCCTTTTCCCTTCTATCAGCATCTTTAACTAAAAAGTAATTAATCATCAAAAAAGTGTCATAACAGACCTATCAAAGTAACAAAGTCACCGTCACCTCCACTGCTGTTCTCAGTGGTGACGTCTGTGGACAGCCCAACACACATTCTGCGAGAGCATGCTGATCCACGCTCAGACACACTCAGACACACGGGGGCACCGACATGTTTTACACCAGTGCCCCCGGGGGTGCTTTCACAACAAGACATTGCTCTAGGGTTTCTCACACACTGATAAAATGGGGCCATTTTTCCATCTCATTACATAAAGACCTAGTTCACTCTTGTTAATCGTTGCTAGTACTCCTATGCATTATTTAACCACTCTTTAGTGGATATTTTAATTGTTTCCCATTTACCATAATAAAACAATGCTTACATAAACATTTCTGTGCCTCTATCTTTCTGCAAGCTAAGCTTCTAGAAGCAGCACTATCCTTCTGACAAAGGGCTACCAATTTCACCTTGCCTTCGTCTAATTATTTCCACGAAAGGTCTGCTCAGTGAGTGTGCCCACGGCGAGCATTCAGTGCATGTTTTTGCACACTCCGGCTGACACCAGGTCCCACCAATGTTGAACACATGTGATAATAGGACCAGGCTTGGGTTTTCCGCCTTTTAATTTCCCCACACGTGCCAAGGCCAAGTGGTTGCCACGCTGCAGGCCAATGGCCGCAGAGAGCAAAATATGCAGCAAGCAGAACACTCTCCAGCTCCGGGGCTCGGCTGCTGGCCGGAGAAACTCGGGCAAAGCTGCCTTTGCTCTGTCTGCCTACGTGGGAGTCCTTCAGCCCTGGGTTCCGGGAAGCTCCCCAGGCAGCCAGACGCTGCTTCATGTGGCATTAGTGCAAACCTCAATAATTTTCCTCTGAATCCATTTATTTTAATTTCATATCACCTTCTATTATTGGGATTAATGGGAAAGAAAGCAGAGAACTGAAAATAAAAGAATAGTTCATTAAAAGCTCATCTACAACTTGCTTGAATGTAGCTTTGTTCGTCTGTTTGAACACACGGTGCCAGGTATTTAAGGAATGACCAAGGCACACAATTAAGCCACTTGTAAATGGGATCACATAATCGAGGGCTCAGCCGAGCGCAGGGCACGGTTCAACACTAGATAAACATTAGTGTCTACTGCCTTCCCGCTCCCGTGTGCGTTCCCACCGCCACACACACACACGCGCACACACACACACACGCACACATTTTTCCGTTCCTGTAACACACAGGTGCCTCGGGCTGGCGGATGGGACTGCGCGTGAAAGCCTAGGCAGCAAAGAGTGTCCCAATGTGGGTGGGAAGGCCGTCAGGAAACTCAGTTCTCCCACCGCAAATGCACTAATACCAGCTTTCTGCCCCCTCCCCTCCCCCAGCTGTCCATCTGCTTCCCTGTCGGGACAGAAAGCACGCTGAGTGTTTTGTTTCAAGTACCAGCAGAGTCCCCCTGTCTCAGGCTTCCTGAGCTGGGCCACCAGTCTGGCTGAACGCCTGTAGTAGACAGAGTGCTGAGTTACTGTAGGGGGAGGACAGACTAGAGAGAGCCCCTCCCTCGGCTTCCTGGCTCTCCACTTCTGCCGGAAGGCACACAACAAGGGCAAGTCAAGGTTGGGACGGGGAATCGTGGGGTCATCAGCGTGCTCTACATGGAGATGACCTGCAGCCAGTTAGCGCGCAGCTGACTTTGTTAGTGTGCAGATTTACGGCCACCCTTGCTAACGTCGCCTCTTCATCCTCTTCATCCGTCTGGTGGACAAAGAGCAGCGCTCTGCCCTCAGGACAGGACACCTGCAGTCACGCCACCCCCGGAGCTCCCTCCACATCTCAGGAAAGCCATCTCCAACCTTTTTCATCTCGTAGCACAATAAACTGATGACTAAAACTCTGCAGAACACCAAAAAATATACTTTCTGCCGATATGACAAAAAAGAGATATAGTATTGACTGATTTACAAAAGATGGTAATAATAGTAATTATGCACCGTTTTTGCTCCAAAATGATTTTTTTAAAAAAGTTAGGTACCTATACTTGTATATAAGGATTGCCGGTACCAAGACTTAACTGATCAGACGCAAACTTATTATGCAACATGACCAATAAGGTGCAACTCTATTACATGACAGGGCACTCACAATGACAGCTATTGTTGTGCTGGTTGTTATTTTTTTATTTGGCAATATAAGGGAAGAGGTCAGTGCGTCCAACTGAACAGTCAGGTATCAATGTTTTAAAAATTCATGGGGCACACAGCGGAAAATCACTGTCTTAGAACATAAAGCACCCAGCCTCTATTATTTCCACGCATTCAGAATACTATGCCAGGGCCCAGGAAAAAAAATCAACAATCCTGAGCCCAAGGCTCGTCACTGGCGTGGGGGGAACAGGTCATGAGACATAACATTTCCGTCCAGGTGACCTGTATGTGTCTCAGGCTGACAAAGTTGGACTGGAGAGTGAGGACCACGGTGAGAGCAGATGGCAGTGTGGGTGGCCGGCTCCGCCAGGAACTGAGCACCGGCTGCAGTGCCAGACCCAGCGGTCAGTACCATGGCCTCCCGAAATCACTAACAGATGCTCAGAGCGTTTCTGTCCTCAATTTACACAACCCAGTTGATTAAAGGTGAGTGTATGAATTTCATATATATTCTCATGTTCAAAAGGACCTAAAGCATTTTCTAAATTATGACCCTAAGAACAATAACATTTTCTATAGATCCCAATTTAATTCAAGTCCCTTAGGGTGTAGTCATAGAAACACCCTTCAACAGGCAACACTGTTTGAGTCTCCTTGTGGATTCGGAATGCTGACGGGCAAACTGTGTCAGAACAATTTCTACTCCGGAGTCAGTATTTAATATTTTTTTCTTGACACCCATGTGTGTCACTGAAATACATGGCGACTTAGTATGACTAAGCCACAGATACAGTGATCTCCTGAAGGCTTCTGCTGAAAGAGCAGCGAGAATTAATAAGATAACAGCCTTGATTTCTGATGCAGCTGCTCATGTCTGCGCTCCTCCTGGGGCCAGTGCCTCACTGGCTTGACAGCGAGCTGCTGTCACCTGCTGCCGGGCCACCCAGGCGCAGCTACACACGGGCAGTGCAGACGCACTGTCGCCCCGAGACCTGACTGACTCTGGCTGCTGTGCTGTTGTGAACATGGACTTTTTTAAAAGAAACTATAAACCCAAGAAAGAGCATAAGGACCAGAGTAAAGTTAGTTTCCCACTCAAATAAGATGTGACACAGCAAGAGGGAAGTTTCCATCCAAGCTGACGCTGGGCAGGGGGGTCCCCGGCCACCACAGGCCACGTGGGATGCAGGGACGCAGTGGGGACAAAGGTGGTCCTGACCCTCAGCACCCGACTAAACGTTACCACCGCTTAACTCCCCATTACTTAGTCTCAGACTCTGCAAGTCTGTTGAAAGAAAGTACAGCCAACTTAAAATAAAAGATTTTTTAAAAATCACAGGCAAATAAGAGTAATTCGGGAAATTATCAATCGGTGCCCATATAACACCTTTAAGGAAGCACTCACGTGCCAGTCATTATCAAGAAAACGTATTTATAATGCCTGGAAGAGAGAAACACTGCAATTCAAATAGTTACCTTAAAAAATTGTTTCCACTTCTACTTTGCCCAGGTGACGTGCATCTCACACCCACGCCTTAACAAAGCACCTGCCACGGGAGTCGGAGGCCCGCGCTTCTCATGCTCGCGCAATGCTCACTGCCGAGTACTCACTTGGACCTGCGCACGCACCACGACTCCTCCAGGATGTAGTAATTCACCTGCAGCTGCATCAGCGCGCGCTTCACCTCCCCCGCCGCCTTCCGGCTGTACATCGAGTACACGATTTTCGTCCTGGCTCTGCACAAGAAAACAGTTGGGCAGAAGACGGTGGTGATGAGAAGCGTGCATTCGATCTGTCTGGAAGAAAGCACTGAGTGGGGCTAGCAGAAGGACGGCAGAGGAGACCCAGGTCACAGCTCTTCACAGGGTCCTGCTCAGGGCAGCAGGGGGTCGAAAGAAAAGGGAGGAGACGGGTAGAAGGGGCTGCCACGCTTGGGCTTTCTGTCTGTCTGCTTGTGTCGTTTTAAATTCCCCATCACTGCATTACCAGTAAGAGTAGGTCCTGTGTGCGGACAGGGGTGCGCCCCACAGCCTCGGCCACGGGACCCCTTGAAAGCTGTGGCAGCCCCAACTTCGTGCCAACAACAACTGGCATTTGGTGGCTCTCTCTGAGTCCTAGATTCTTGTAGTTTATTAGTCATAACTGCCCTGGAAATTAGCTTGCCAGAATTGATTCGTTTTTAATGAAAAAGTTATTTTATAAATTGTATGCCCCACTGTCAGAAAAAATATGTATATTAACAGGATTCACCCAGTCCCTTAAGAAATTAATAACTTGACCTAACCTAGAAATTGAACAAAAATGAAATCTATTTCTTTTCAAAGAGAACATACTTTGTGTTTATGAAGAAAAATGGTAAAAACAAAAAACAAGATCATTCTAACAGGTTATAGTGGTTAAAACCCTCTTTGCTGGGATTCCATTTCAACTAACTCTTAAGAATTCAAGAGAAAAATGGCCCCAATATAACTTCATAGAAACTATAGGCTGATGAATCCTCAGGGAAACTTGAGGGTGATGATGACGGACAAGAGCCTGCGAGGTCTGGGGCCTTGTCAGCCTCCTGGAAGCGGCAGGCGTGGCTTCTCTGCCGCCTGCAGAGAAGATGACCCCCGGGTTGTCACTGTGGTGCCTGATGGAGCCTCACCAGTTCTAATTCTGTCTCTAACGTGCCGTCTGATTCCAGCACCCCTCCCCCAACTCCGTATACCCCAGGTCACTGTAATCCTCTTTGAGACTCCTCTGATTATTGTGCCCTTTTTCTCTCACTATTTGATGAAAAATTTCTTTTCGATAATATGAGAACTGTGCACTAACCTCAAACCTGCATCTTCATAATGTGGATGATTCACAACGGGGCGCAGAGCAGAGAGTTTCACACTCGCCATTGTGGGCATGGCGCCCGCAAACACGGCATCTGCAAAGCAGGAAGCGAGGTCTTAGTGAAATGCCCAACTCCCAACAGCAGAGGCCCGGCTGGAGATCCGGGGCCCGGCGAGGTCTGTGACTTAAAGATCAGGTGGCAAAGCAGAACAAAGTCTGATGGCTAAAAAAGTAGCAGCCAATGACCACACTTGGGTAGACCATTTTCCTAGGAAGACAAAGTCTCAACATCTCAACGATGAGAACTTTTTAAAAACATTTTGGAGCCTGACCAGGCGGTGGCGCAGTGGATAGAGCGTCGGACTGGGATGCAGAAGATCCAGGTTCGAGACCCCGAGGTCGCCAGCTTGAGTGCGGCCCCATCTGGCTTGAGCAAAAGCTCGCCAGCTTGGACCCAAGGTCGCTGGCTCCAGCAAGGGGTTGCTCAGTCTGCTTAAAGCCCGAGGTCAAGGCACATGTGAGAAAGCAATCAATGAACAACTATGGTGTCGCAATGGCAACAAAAAACTGATGATTGATGCTTCTCACCTCTCTCTGTTCCTGTCTGTCTGTCCCTATCTATCCCTCTCTCTGTCCCTGTAAAAAAAAAAAAATTGGGGTATCATTCCTGATTTGAGAAAAGAAGTATCAAATTGCCTAAGATTTTTAGGGCACCAAAAAATTCTGAAGACGATTTAACATGCAGTCATTTGATACTCAAATGACAACGAAATCTCCCCCTTTAAAAACATGAAGATTCCATGAGTTCACTTCAAGAAGGAATCTGAAAGGCTAAGATTTAAAATTCATTAAGAAAATAAGCATAAAATGTACCTTAAATTATGACATGTAAGACTTTGAAAATATTAGAATTTATGCATAATAGCAAAAAAAAAAAACCCTAAGAAGATATGCATAGTATTTCCTTTGCAAAGCACTTAAGAGTGACAGTTCTCTCTTGGTAATCTAGAAGCAGCATTGATTAGAAAGAGTAAAACATTGATTAGAAAGAGTAAGACATTGATTAGAAAGAGTAAGACATTGATTAGAAAGAGTAAGACATTGACTAGAAAGAGTAAGACATTGATTAGAAAGAGTAAGACTATCAGCAGTGTAAGACTTTGCAGTGATGTATAAAATTTGGGGAAAGCACTACCTGAATACTGCTTTTTTACCTGGTTTGGTACTATATTTGATCCATTCTATAAGTTCTTCTTGAGGCAAATTGCTGAACTCGCCTACAATGTTCCACTGGGTCTGCAGGTTTGCTGAACCTTGTATGGACATCGCTGCTAACAGAGCAAACACCACAGCGCCAGGATGGACTCTGCAGAACAGCCACCCAAACAGCTGAAAGCAGGGCAGAGGCACGTGGTTAGCAGAAGGCAGCATGTACCCAGGAAGCAAAAGCTCTTCCCAAGAACAACAAGTCTCTGCTAGAGTCCCAGATAAAGCGTTAACTGCCCCACAGAAAAGTTCTAGAAACAGTGACCGTAGGAATCAGAAGAATTCCACCCTCAGCCTTGGACAAGTGGGACATGACTTAAGCTGCTCTCTCTCTGCTTGCCTTCTCTATTCCCAGAGCCAGGCAACACCCAGCCTACCTACAAAACTTGCCAGGCTCCCTGCAAAGTGACATTGTGGGGCCCCTGTTTGAAGACTAAGATAAAAGAAAGAAAAGCAAGGACAGAGCATGAAGCCGGTGCAGGGCCCTCCTCGGTGCAGGCCCTGGGCATGCAGCCCTGCACACAATGAGGCCGGTCCGGGGCACCTATGGTCGTCAGGGGCACTGCAGGTGGGGCTGAGGGGAGAAGCTTCCAACCAGCCTCCCCTCCTGTGTGCCCAACGGGCTGGGAGGGGCCGGGAACAGCAACCTCGCCCTCCACCAGCCTCCAGAAAGCAACACCTCCCTAACTTCACAGCACTGTGTCTGGAACCTTGAGCCTGGCTGGTCCTCTCCATAGTCACAGAGCCCACTCTCAACACTACGCTGTCTCTGTCGTCTGTCCTGAAGACTACTTTGTGAGAGCAAATGTAGAAGCTCTCGCTTTGGGGTTTTTCCGTCTGACCTCTCTACCTCACCCCAGAATGTGGTTTGGACGCTTAGTCAATAGTGCTGTTTGAAGGAGGCTCGGCTGCTGTACCCTGGCCGCCTGGCTGGTGAACAGGTGACCCTGAGCAAGTGGAACTGTGAACACAGAGCAAGGGGGGCAGCTATCCAGAAAGGGTGGGCACCAAATAACCAACTGGCTTCAGCTCAGTTTTGAAAAGTACTGAAACTGAGTATACATTTGCATGCACATAGGTACTCAATGAAAAATAAAATCTTAATACTGAAAGAACAAATAATTTGAAAATACTTATAACTTAAAATTACTTGTTAGAATTCTTTGTGATATAAATGTAAAAACAAAAACTTTATTTCTATGCTTAAGCTCTGTCTTCTATCACCGTCTGCGGTGGCCAGTCGTGAACTCACTGTACTCACTGATGTTCGTTAAGCACTGAGAAGTTAGAAGAATAGACAATAACAGTTCTGGCTTTTGAGGGATCATTAGCGCTAGACCATGAAGAACTCTAAAAGTAATAATTTCAAGAACTTTGGGTAATTCAATATTAGCTTAGGGTCCCTCAATCACCAAGGCTGTAGAATTGTCATAGTGCCAACGTGGCCGTCACCTCACCTGTCTCGAGCAGATTAAGGAAGCCATAACACACATGTGTGGTGTCAAAAAGAGTTTCAGTCTCATAATCAAAACCCCAAGGACTGTGTACGCGACCAGCTGCAAGGCATGGTAAACCAGCTGAAAGGAAAAGAAGACAGTTTTTACTCCTACTGTTTGCGAAGTTTAAGAATAGATTGTTAAAACGGTGACTATACAGAAAATGGTACTTTTCTGTAGTAACAATACTTTAATTTCTGAAATAAACAAGCCTTAAAACTCACTTTCCAACTTCTTCATTTCACCTGAGTGCTACAATGGTAACATCTCTAAATCAAACAGCTCTGTAACTCTGCGGTTCACAAAGCTGCCCCCCACAACCTCCTCCGTCTCTGGACCCGCCTGGCGCTCCCTCCCGTGAAAGTAGGAAGCAGGAGCAAGGGCGACTGCTGTTCAGGGTCCTGAGTTCCGCCTCGAAACAGCCGTCAAAATATGCAACACCGTGTTATTAATTAACTAGGGTCATCGTGCTTTTGCTGAGATAGATCTTAAAGTAGATCTTAAAAGTCCTCATCAGAAGGAAAAACACAGTAATTTTTGTAAGTATGGTGACAAATGTTAACTAGATTTACTGTGGTGATCATTTTGCAATGCACACACGCTCGAATCATTACGTTATAGACCCGAAACTATAATACATTATTATAGCAATTTTACCTCAATTTAAAAAGAAATAAAAACAAAAACATACCAAAAAAACCAGACTGAGTCACCAGAGGATGTGAGTAGCAACCAGTCACATCTCCCAAACCCAGGCAAGGAGAGCAGAGAGGAAAGTGACCTCCAATCCTGCCAAAGAGTCCCAAGGCCTCCCAATGGGCCCAGAAATAAATGGCTGTTACCGCGGGGGTGACTGGAGAGGACCAAATGAGTTTCCTACTTAACAAATCAATGCTCTTATTTGTAGGAGTCTCATAAAAGCCTGCAGGCCTATTCTGAAGATGACAGGTGACATTTACGAATGAATAAACTTAGAAGCTGGAATTAGAAAGAAAAGTCCAAATGTATACCAACATTATAATAAGGTACATTTTAGGAACGTTCAGTCTTTACCTCTCCATGATCAAGCTGGTGCTTTCTGAAATAGAAAAGGAGATACTATTAAATCACTGTGGAAGAACTTACCTCAAATATTTGCATTTTTATCTTACAAATATGAGTCTTATAACTTCTATAATATTCCCTCAGGACACATATATGTAAATCAAAATACTAAAGGTTATAAACCAAAACTGGTGCCACAATCTTTGCCGACAGTATGGGGGGGGGGGGAATGAGAACACGCTGCACGCCCAGCAGACTTGACTTCATGGAAATTTATTAGGCCAATGACCAGCACACCGCGGGTGTCAGACACCTCCCTGATGACGTCATGGCGGAGTAGGGACCCTGTCTTCACTGCACTGCTTCCCACCCCAGGTGTTCTCCAGCTCCCCATACACTGGAAGCCGCATATGAGAATGCTCTCAGCAGCATCTCTGCAATGGACAAATAGCCTCAAACGTCCACCTTTCACCCTAACAACAGCCAGACCTCCCTGGAGAGGGAGGGGTGCTCAGGGGCCCGCCTGCCCTCCTCTATCTGGCTCTGTGCCCCACCCCCAGAGATGCCGTCACAGCAGGGACAGCAACCTTGGACACGGGAATCCAGCCATGCCTCTCCCTTACTCAAAACCTCCAATGGCTTCTTTTGTAAAAGAATAGACGCTCAGATCCTTGACGTGCTCCAGTCTCCCTAAGCTGCTCTCCCTGCTTGTCCCCGCCACTATTCAACCATGTTCCCTCTCCATCACTAGTCACACGAGGCGAACACTGCTCATTACAACCCCAGAGAGGTGCCCCTGACCCCCATATTCACTGCCCTCTCCTCCACAGCTTCTACTTCACCTCCGTTTCCTCCCCTTGTGGAAAACAACATTGTCATTGGTTCATCTGTCGTCTGTCTCTCCCTACAGCAATGAACCCTGCCGCAGTGCAGAGTACAGGTCCACCCGCCCACCCAACCTCACTGGGCGCGGATGACCCTGGACATGGCAAGACACCAGACAGAAGCCCTCGCCCTCCCACAGTGTACACGAGCCGAAGGAGAGGAAAAGCAACCACGGAGGGTCCTGGTCTCGCCTCTGGTCACTAAGCTGTCCCTCTCACCCCTCCTTTTCCACGCGGCTTATGCCTTAAGTACTTATGTCAACAGGCCATCCTCCTCGCAGGAAAAAGCTCTGGCTGTCCTGGAGGTGCACCCACTCTGCTCAGGGTACTCTGTAGTTACTCCCACAGCTGGGATGTTCCGAGGGGTGGCAGTTCTGACCAGGTCCGCCTTTCCCCTCTGCAGCTGGGGACCACAGCCGCGACCTCGTGGAACCTTGTCTGTACACACTTTCCCGAGCCTTCAGGGAAACTTCCTTTTCAAATGAAGAGAAATGTTGGCATCACCTGGCTCATTTCCTCTCCCCCCAGAAGCTCTTTCCTCTCCCCCCAGAAAGGTTCAGGTATAAACAAGGGCCCGCCACAGCAAACTGCGTCTCAGTGAGAACAGGGCTGTCTGGGGTGCCCGCAGCCATTCATCGCTGGCTGGCAAAGATTTGTAGATGCGAGAATAACAGATAAGGCTGTGTGTATTCAAGTGATAAAAGAAAATGCAGACACAAAAACTTAACAACCTCTACCCCCCTAAAAAAAAATCTGACAAAATCACAGAGGAATGAAAGCTTCCTTTACTTCATCTGCCACTTCCATGCTCTTAGCCATTGCAGGTCTTATCCTTCCAGAACCTTCCAACGCACAGATAAACATGCACAACCTTCAGGCTGTGAACAAACTTGAATCATCTTACACACTGTTCTGTAACTTTTGTATTTGATCATGTACGATGGAGGTATTTCCACAAAGACGGCCATCACTCCGATTGTGACTGGGTTGGAATGACACCCACCCGTCCCTCACGGACGTTTCAGTGTTTCCCACCGTTCGCATCACACACACCGCCCACGGCACCCCCGCACGCCGTCTCTGTGTCCCCGGGAGCACGTCTAGAGGGTGCATGTGCATGAACAGAGCTGCGGGTCAGAGAACAGGCCCGCTGTACGTTTTGCTGTGGAAGGTCAAATCTTAGGAGATACATATTTAAGCGTAAAGGGCGATCAGCGCTGACAGCAACACAAAGGGAGTCACGGTGAAGATAACAAGGGAGCTGCTCAGGAAAGGCTTCCCGGAGGCGGTGACATTCAAGGACGGATGAAAGGGGCTGGCCACGCAAAGAGCCAGGCTGTGGGCGGGGAGCAGAGCCCCCGCCGACTGCAGAGGCAGGGAACACAGTACCCTGGGCCAAGAGCAGAAAGGGGCCCGCAGGACAGGAGGGCAGCGGGAAAGGGAAGTGAGAACTGATCTGTCTCTCCATTGCCCGTCTGTGTCCTTCACTTGCTTTCCTGGTGAGGTTTAACCACTGCCCTTATTGCTTTATAGAACTTCTTTATATATGACGGTCACTAGTCCTTTGTCACATATTACAAATACTTTCCCAAATTTGTCTTTTCCTTTGAACACTGCTTACAGTATCTTACCAAACCAAAGCGTATCTCTCATCAACCTTTCATCTCTCCTAGCTTACAGGTTCATGTTGTCCTTAACAAGTCCTCCCTAATCCTAAAACTATAAAAGCAAAGCAACCTCTTGGTTAATCTTGAGGTTTCACCCCCCGCCCCCCAAATCTTTGCTCCCTCTGGAATTTACTTGGCATAAAAAATGAGATAAGAGTCCACTTTTTATCTCCCTGCTCTTCCCTTAAAAAGCTGTCAGTCCCCTGGTCCTGAAACCATCCACAGAATATTTCCCTGCTAGACGGAAGCACAGCCCGTGTCCGTCAGGAGCAGGCTATGTGCGGGGCCACTGTCAGACTGCATGGACGGACCGGCTGTCTGAACGAGTGACATGCGAGCTCAGCACAGGTAAGAAATAATGAGAAAAGCAGAGGTTTTGACAACAATGGAAAACATTGATATGCAACACTAACGATACCATTAACACACGGTAATTATCTACTTTTTAATAAATAGAGAGAGTAACAAAATTGTTAATCGCATACTTACTTGACGTGTGTCTGCTGTTTAGTTAAGACACCCCACATGTCACTAATAATCTGCAAATAGATTTTAAAACACTTTAAAATGGCTATTTGGTGGAAAGCAAACTGTTAACTGATGTGTCTTCTAAGCTTTCAAACTTTTACTTAAATAAAAGTACAGAGATGAGAGCTAACTCAAAGAGCAGTAATTACGACAACACAGTCTTACATTTGTACATACTTGAGCACACCCAATACCCAGCGGCCCCGTCCCGCCAGAGCTCGCTGTCCCACTTTGTGGACGCGCAGCAAGCTCAGACGGACTGACCAACCTCCCGGAAGGTGGCGAAGCTTTGCTGGGTCCTCAAACCTGACCTCTGGCTTCGATTCTCATTCAGTGACTGCCACCATCCCAGGCAGCGGACAGGCCTCCCTCAATTATAGGAACACACAACTGGAGAACTGGCTCGAAGACTGACGAGCACAACCAACTAACTGCGTCATTTCACGGTCAGCGGTACCTGGGAGGCCATCTAACTGACACCCTGTCCCTGGCATGGTGTCCCCTAAGGCGCTGCTGACAGGTGTAAAGCCAGCTCTTAGAAGAACCACCCAGCTGCTGCCTGTGTCGATGACACTTTGCTAGTCAGACCGGGTCAGCTCTGGTCGTAGGTCCTACCTCCTGGAATTGGCCATAACTCCAAGGAGCCAAAATGAATGGCAGACTTTTAAATATGTGAAAATAATTATCCTCGTTCCATTAGAATCTTTCTTCCTTAAACATCCCCGTTTCTTTAACCTAATCTAATTAATCATTTTCGTCATCTGTAGCCATCCAGATGGCTGTTCTTGTAATGCATCTGGGTTGCCAACATTGACTATATTTTTATTTCCTTCTGGGACGACCCACATAAAGCATGCAGAAGAGCAAAGGCAGCCTGGCACGCAGCAGAAACTGACTGGCCACCGCCGACCAGGTGGGAAAGGGCTGTGGGACCACCGCTGAGCTCAACACAGCCCGTGAAGGGAGGGGCGTGGCGGCTTCTGGCCTCCTCTCGCTGTGCAGTGGACTGGGCGGAGGCTGCTAACAGCCTCGCTGATCTTCCATTTCTGCACCCGTCAGAACGGGGACAACAGTGTCTGTGTGGCTCACGGGGCTGCTGAGTAACCAGATGAAATCACGCAGGTAAAATGTTTTGGAAAAGTACAAGGATATAATGTTAACAACAATTATAGTACAGAATATTCCACAAATACACGGCATTATGTTAAAACAGAAATCATTAGCTACAAATCTATCATTTATTTTTTTACTACAGATTAATCTCAACTCATTTTCTTAAAACACCTATAGTTAGTCTACCGATTCTTAAAAGAAAAAAGAGACCATCACAACCGCTCTTTGCTAAAGATCACAACTTCTGTGGCATGATTTGTACCTCAGCTTGAGTTGCATTATCAGCTCTATCCAGGCGGTGGCGCAGTGGATAGTGTTGGACTAGAATGCCGAAGACCCAGGTTCGAGACCCAGAGCTCGCCAGCTTGAGCGAGGGCCCGTCTGGCTTGAGCAAAAGCTCGTCAGCTTGGACCCAAGGTCGCTGGCTCCAGCAAGGGGTTGCTCGGTCTGCTGAAGGCCCGCGGTCAAGGCACATGTGAGAAAGCAATCAATGAATAACTATGGTGTCGCAATGGCAACAAAAACCTGATGATTGATGCTTCTCATCTCTCTCCGTTCCTGTCCATCTGTCCCTATCTATCCCTCTCTGACATTCTCTCTGTTCCTGTAAAAAAAATAAAAAATAAAAAAGAGAGTTGCATTATCAGAGCCAAGTTGGGAGTCTAACCACTTTGTTGAGTTTTATAATATATTGTTAACATTTTATCTTTTTCCTTTTGATTATTAATAAATTCAAACCAGGAGCTAGTGAACACTGCACAAATTACTTTGAATGGCATATATTAAATATTTCGGGGAAATATTACATAAAAGTTAAAAGCAAGTCAGTACTTTACACAGGCAGAAACAACTGCATCTGGGTCAATAAGCTTCTTTGATCTTGTCTCTCAAATGCACGACTATCAAAATTGGACCACACTTTCCTATGCCTAATTTAAGTGGGTGAAGAGAAGAATATTTTTTTTAATTTATTCATTTTAGAGAGGAAAGGGAGGGGGAGAGAAAGGGAGGGAGAGAGGGAGAAGGAGAGGGGGTGGGAAGGGCAGGAAGCATCAAGTTCCACAGGTGCCTTGACCAGGCAAGCCCGGAGTGCCAGGTTGATGCTTTATCCACTACGCCACCACAGGCAAGCTGCAGAATATTTTTAAGGCTTGTGAATATTCATCAGAGGCTATTAGTAAGAAAATACTGACTATGTTTCAACAAAGCCATACAAAATGTGTCAGATTAATATGTAGCCTAGCATACACAACAGCTACATAGAAACACATTTTGTTATAAGGAAAACCTCTCAAGTGACAGACATACCTTTCTGATAATTGCAATAAACACAATGAGAACAACTGGAAGCAGTAATGTCTTCGTGTACCTCAGTGGAGTCTGAAATTCAGAGATGGGTTGTCAGAGGAAAGTGTGATTTTGAACAAAATTTCATTTTAAATAATGAACAAAGGGAACTGAAACATGAGCATTCACCCAGCTGGGGTCCAATCTAACCCCAGTCCCCCATCATAATAATGAAGATGCATTGCCATAGAAACAAACTTCCCCAAACTGGTGAGTTGAAAACACTGACAAATACAGTCCCAAGCACGCGTAAGTATAAAACGTGACTAGAGAAATTACTGCTCACCCTTTGCACACCACTTTCCTAACGAAAGGGTAACATTCACCACAGTTGGTAGAACACCCTCAAACGGCACGAGCTGTCCCTGCACATTCTGAGGAGGTAGCAATCTTAGCCATTACCCTATCACACAAACTCAGCACACACACACAAATAATGACCGATGTTTACAAGAAGAACAAAAACGTTTTGGCATCTCCTTTCGTGACAGATAAAGAATACAGAAAGAACTTAAATAACAAAACCCTGCATATTGCAACCCTATACAGGTCTCAGCAATGTGAGGTCACAGTCTTCAACAGTCCTGAACTTGACATTTCTAAATTGCAATTGATTTGCTCACCACCAACATTTCCTCTCACAAAACAGTTCTATATTATTGAGTCAAATAGTGTACACTTTCCCTAATAAGTTTCCAAAGAGAAATCTCATTTCAACTCTATAAAAAATACTGGTACATTTTAATTTTACAAAGTATACAGTGAGTAGAATTTTCTGATTTCTTTCATTTATTATCCTGTATTTGATGCGTAGTTTTGATAATTTATTACACAAAATGCATACTTGAGTTAGAAGTCCTATTAATAGAATTTTTGTTTTTATCTTGTTATTTACCTTTATAAATAAGAATTTGCATAGCACTTAATATTTTAAAGTATATACTTATTTTGTAAGTTTTAAATTGTCTTAATCTAAGCAAAAATCATATAACTGAAATTTTTAATATTTTAAAAATTAGGTATTTGCTAATAACTACTAACAAATGTCACAGAAGTTGTAAATATAGGTGTCTACCTTAAAAGGCAATATATCATAACTGCCTAAAAGTATCTAACAAAATTTAACAAAGTGCTCAAAAAAATTTACCAGTATACTCCAAAGTTTAAAATGTATTTTTAAAATATTTCTCTTTCAAAGAAAAACAGATGAACATCAGACTTTGACAGAAATAGTTCAGACCAAAAAACAGTGGAGGGGTAATTTATTTAAGATACTCAAGATAACTGAGTCAAAGGCTGGTATCTAGCTGAACCAACCTCCATGTATAAAAGCCACTGGTGAAATACTGTGACCCTGTGAACACTCGGGCCTACTGCTGTCACGAGCCCTTCTGGAGGAACCCACTGGAGACAAACGTCACACAGCCAAGAAACGGCAGCAGGGGTTTAGTGGTGAGCTCTAAACCCACTGGCCTAGCAAACTGCGACAATGACGGGGAAATGAAGGTGAGTGTTACATGCTCTGACAATGAGGACGCAATGGGATTCTGAAAACTGAGGAACGAGAGGAAGGAGGGAATGCAGGAAGCAAGACTATCTCACGATGACGGCATCACAGTCAATGGGAAGTGGGTGAGAACCAGGAGGGTTAGAAGTGACCAGCTACGTTCGGTGTAACCCTCAGGAGAAACCAAGAGAAGGGACTGAGGTTACTATAGAAAGGGATTAATACAAAACAAAATCACAGTGTCCTCAGTCTCCAAAGATACACCAGAAAATGTATGCGCAGAGCAGATGCAAGGGAAACACCCCACCAGGGAGACAGGTGCGTGTGTGCATGTGTGTTCTATTCTAATGACCAGTCCTTTTATTTTAATATTTCTTTCTAATTTTTTATTTTATTCTAAGCATACATAGTGGGTTCTATATCCTTATTCTAAGCATAGATAAATGGTTCTGTATCCTCATTGGAAAAACTAGAAAATGCAGAAAAATAAAGGAGGTAATTAATTTCACATTATAATCAGTTTCCTGTATTTCCTTCCCAATGGACTGTCTGTTCACATCCCTCACCCACTTCTGAATGTGTGTGTGGACGTGGGGGGGTGTTTTTCGTGGTGGGGGAAAAGTGAGAGTTCATAGAAATTTTTTTTAGCGATTTAAACAAGCTCTTATATTGATTACATTAATCTCTAGTTTCATTTGTTCTATTTACAACAAGAATCATCCCAATTATCTGTTTTCATTTTTAATATTTAGTGTACATATGTTTTAAGTTACACACACAGATCTATTAATCACTGTCATATGATATTATGCTCATTAAAAAATGAAGTTAATGTTCATTGAAATGTCCCTCAAATTTGTTTTTCAAGCTTCATTATTTTTAAAACAGGAATTAACTGAAATAAATTTTGCTGTTTAATGTGATACAGAGTTTTAAACTGATTTCCCACTCCAAATACAATTTTAATGATAATATTAATGAAATAATATCTCTTTTATCCATTTATCAGCATGCTCTCATTTCATATTAAGTACACACACGCAAACATAGCTAAGTTATGTACACATGGGTCTAGCCAGCATTGTCTGTTTTTGGCCATAAAAGTGTTCTCTCTTGGTTCCCTACACTTCTAATACTGTTGCTGTCCATTTTCGTATCTAAAAGGGAACAATCCCCTTACGGATTTTCCTTTCTTTTAATAGAATACAACTAATGTGATTATTATAGAAACTTTAGTAAATGCAAATTACCAAAAAATGTTAATTTGTTTGAGTAATTTGATTTTCTCTACACCCAGAAACTGCTGTTAAAATTTTGCTCTCACACGCTAAGGTATGTGTGTTAATTATAGGTAAATAAGGTTGGACGCCGTTGCTCACTCCGTTGTGCATCTTAGGTGCCTTTGCAAAATCAGAATGCTATCACGTTGGACCGGCCCTTCCCCACCACAAGGACAGGACGGGACGGACGCACCACGCAGTGGGTGCAGCCGGCCGGGCGCCGCCTTTACAGCACAGCCCTGCCGAGGTGCCCGTGGACATGGGCAATGGCAGGTGGGAAGGAGCTTCCGCCTTTCTCTCCAAAGTGATGGAAGTCACGTAGGACTCGATGAACCGCTTCTCCAGCACGTAACTGGGGGCTCACACACTCAGGCTGGCGGGGCCTGTCTACCCTCATCACGGCAAGAGGACTGCCGTGTCCGGATCCTCTGCTGATGGGCACCCACTCCTCCTTTACTACCTTCCTGAAGAAGCCTTGACCTGCTACGGACGTGCTTTTAACGTCTTGAAGGTACTGTCCTCTCTTTCAGCAGGGTCAACACTGTCATTCGTGCCTTTCATCAGCCAGTACGTGTCAAAGCCATCGGCCGGAACACGGAGGGTGGAGGCTGAGCGGCCCCCGGAGCACAGAGGCCCCTGCAGGGAGGGCCCGGCGCAGCGTGCCTGGTGACTCAGAGCTCCCAGTGTGCTGCGCTGTCGCCCACCGGTGGCAATCTGGACACAGCTAGCCCAGCGGGAGCCCAGGGAGAAAAGGGAAGCGCCACCCGACTACTGCCGGCCAGTTCAGTGTGCGCACGCACACACGCACACACAGTTTTGAAGAAACGTGTTTCACAGACAGTAAAACATCACAGTCAATCAGGACCCAGGGGTAGTGTAAAAAGGCACATACAGACATAGACATGTTTACCGAGCCAGACCAGCGCACACGGCACGGCAACACGGCACCTGCTATCAAGTGTCATTAAAGCAGCCAGCGCTTTCCTACGTTCCTCAGCGTGGGCTCCTTACCTGCCTGCCGCACGTGACTGGACACCGGTGGCTGCGACACAGAGAACATCGAGTGATACTGCAGACTCTGGGGACTCCCTACGCTACTCTCTGGTTTCCTTCTAAATATCTGAGTCCAGTCTTAGAAAAATGTTTTGGGGATAAGAAACTTGCACTCAGTTGTATTCAAAGCAATGAGACCGTCCAGGCAAGCCAGCTGCGAGTGAGAGGTCGCACAAGGCCGAGCCTCACTGAGCTAATGTCGAGCCTGGAACGAGCCAGCCTCATTGCTGGTCTCGTTGCCGCTGCTCAATTACCAAAATGGGAAAAGACCGTGCACTTCAGGGAGCTACACCAATGCAGATGGGAGCGGCTTCCTCTCGGCGGCCAGGGTTTCCTTCCTTCACACTCACACAGCAGCGCAGGGCACAGAGTCTGAAATAACGGGAACACCCTGCCTGAAAAAACGAATGAACCAGACCCTCAGCGGAAAAAGGAGGAATCCTCTCTTACCTCCTTCTCCATAAAGTCAAACTCCGCGGCACAGGTGTACAACAAAGTATCAAAGTCCTTGTAACTGAAGAATTTTGATGTCAGTAAGTTGCCAATATGAGCCTAGTAAGGAATAAAGTGAGGCACCATTAGGTCACACCACATATTATAATGATGCGTTTTAATCTTAATAGTATCTAAAAACAGTCTGCACTACATCAGAGTTCACTGTCCTCACTCCGCGAGCTGCTGTGAGGTAAGAAGGCGCGGTGCCCGCCAACCTCACCGCCGTCTCCTCTTCTGCCGACCAGTGACGGCCCCAGCCACGCCCGGCTTCCCCGCTCAGTGTGCCGAACCCGGTGCAGCACACGGCCTCGCGTCTCCCGTGCTGGAGCCGCCAGGACAGGCGGGCCTGGTGACACACACGCCTGTCACTCGGCACACCACAGTGCGACAGAGTCAAGAAAAGGAAACAGTAATTCAGATTCCTGAAAAGGGGAGTGAAGACTTTTGGGAAGAGGTCGAAGGGAGAGCACGCACCTTCCGACCAACAACTGACACCTGTGCGGTCTTCACGTCACCAAGTGCTCTCGCTACGTCACCCTGTCTGCTCCCCACAAAAAGCCTCACGAGAATGGCAGATTATTTGCACTTAACAGACGAGACACTTGCAACACTTTCTTCTCATTTATGCATTTTTTAAATTGAATTTGTTGGGGTACAGATTTCAGGTGCACTACTCAACAAACCATCTGCACACTGCACTGTGCGCCCGTCACCCCAAGCGACGTCCCTTTCCCATCCCCTCTCCCACCTCCACCTACCCCCTACCCCTGTCCCCTCTGGCTGTCACCACGTCGTGGTCTGTATCTATGGGTTAAATAACTAAATAAATAAATATACACACACACACAGATCCAAATGCTTTAAGACATACGTAAACCAGAGTATGCAGGAAGGTTGAAAATAGAGGAGAACAAGATCGACCACAGAGATCGAGCCAAAGAAAACTAGGTCAGCAAGTGCAACGACTCGAGCAGGAATAAGGAAAGGGGACAAAGGCCAGCCGGCGTGACACACTGGTAAACGAGCGGCAAAGCAAGATCATATGGATCACAAACGTATTTACATTGAAGAGAATAGATTTAATTTGTATTAAAAAAAATTTTAAAAACTAGAAGGAATAGGTAAGTGGACAGTCTTAAACAGAAATGTTAACTACTATTTCCCTCTAAAATAGAAAAAAAGCTAATATAAAATATGAATGTTATTATTTATGTTATTTAAAAATTAAATTTAATGAGGTGACATTGGTCCATAAAAACACGTTTCACGTAAACATCTCTATAGCATTTGAACTGTTCACTGCATTGTGTGCCTACCACCCAAAGTCAAATCACTTTCCATCACAGTATTGTTTGTCCTTCTTTCCTCCCCTCCCCCCAACCCCCTCCCTCGGGTCACCACTTCACTCCTGTCTATGTCCATGAGTCTCAGTTTTACAGCCCACTTGTATGTAAAATCATATAGCTCTTAGCTTTTTCTGATTTAATCACTTCACTCAGTATAATGTTCTCAAGGTCCATCCACGTTGTCGTGAGTGGCAGTATGTCACGACAACTTATGGCTGAATAGTATAATAAGCTCACAAACATAGAATAGAAACTTCATAAAGAGAGAATACACATTATTCTTGAACAAAAGTAAAATTTTTTAACAACTGTTCAAGTTACACTGCAATAAATTTCAAAGTCATATTATACTAATTATATTTTCCTCATCATAAATGCAGTAAAATGTAAAAATGATAACTGGAAAGGGCTTTATAAATCTTTTTTTGGCTAGAAAGTAACATAAAACTTAACCTTCAGGTTAAAAGGAGAATCATAAAATAGTTAACTTGTAAGAGACGCCAAAACTGCTTACATGGAAATTTTAGAGTTTTAAATGCATTAATCGGAAAAGAAGAGGTTGAAATGACGCCTTCCCTTAAGCATCAGAAAGGGCTACAGAACGCCCACAGAAAGAGAAGAACGGCAAGGAGGATGACAATCTGGTGACAAGGGAAACACAACAATACCTAAGGAAAAGTAAAGAACGGTGGTGCTTGGAAAATATTAACATATAATATCGATTGCAAATCCACATAGGGGAATTTAAATAAAAAACTTAAAGATCATTTCATACATATGTAAGAATTTTACCCCGAATCAATACCTGAACTGGTCTGTCTTCCCCAGTAAGGCGACAGACTCCACAGATGAAGGATTTGGGCCCATTCACTGTTCTTCATGGTCACTGTCCACGTACTGGTGACTCAGTCACCATTACTCTCACCCTCCCGCTGACTCCAGAACTTCCCTGACACCCCGTGCAGTCCTGTGGCAAGCAGCACTCAGGGTATACACTGCACCCTAGCTTCTAGGACTCGACCCGACCTCCCAGCAGACAGACCGTGTCTGACCAGGGTGGTGTCTCTACATGCGCTGGAGTGCCAGCACCCAGCAGGTACATACTGAATGAATGGAGGGACCTGGAGGGCATCGTGCTAAGTGAAATAAGCCAGTCAGAGAAAGACAAGTGCTATATGAATTCACTTCTACGTGGAACCCAATGAACAAAATAAACTAACAAACAGAATAGAAACAGATTCATAGATACAGAGAACAGAGTGACAGCTGTCAGAGGGGATGGGGGTTGGGAGTGCTGGGTGAAAAAGGTAAAGAAATTAAGCAAAGAAAAAAAATACGACTTACGGTCACAGACAACAGAGTGGGGACTGCAGGCGGGAAAGGTGGGGGAGGTGGGAGAGGGTGGAGGGGAGACAGACGGTGATGGAGGGAGCCGTGACGAGGAGCAGTGCACACACAACACAATATACAGATGATGTGTTGTAGAACTGTGCACCTGAATCCTATATAATTCTATTAACCAATGTCACCCCAATAAATTCAATAAAAAATTTTTAAAAAGGAAATGAATGAACATACTTTAGACCAGTGGTTCTTAACCTTTTTTGAGGTACCGAACCCACCAGTTTCATATGCGCATTCACCGAACCCTTCTTTAGTGATAAATAAAATATGATTATTTTTTCCAAATTCAAGACATAGGTATATGTTTTTTAACTGGTGCACAGAATGAGCCGTGCATGAACATCACCTTGCTCAAAGAACAAAACCAACAAAGTGCATGAACTCACAACAAATTACGGTATTACTTAATTCTGGCCTCTACAGCAGAGGCTTCTCTGAACCCCTGAGACCGACTCATCGAACCCCTAGGGTTCGATAGAACCCAGGTTAAGAACCACTGACTCAGACCATAGTTTTATACATTTAAAAGTCTTTCCAGAATCTAGACCAGCCTTTAATAGCCGAGTTGTTTTCAATCCTTTTTCAGCCAAAATTCCCTTGTTCATATGAACACCTGTATGAATGTACAATGTGTAGGAGATTAAAGCTAAACCGTCTAGTAAAAGGGGGGAAGGAGGGAGACTGGGAAGTGATGGGCCCACCGGAAGAGTCCGGAGAAGTCCCAGGACTTCCCAAGTCCGAGTTCCAGAACCAAGGCTTTCTTCTGTTACAGGACAAAGGAAAGCCAATTAAAGTAAATCACAGGAAAAAAACATGTGGTTCACTTACTCTCTCTCTCTGTTGGTTCTTGTGTTAATTTCCTTTTAAAATTAATTAAGATGCTGATTAAACAGCAAAGTAAAAAACGCAGAGAAAATTAAGGTAGGAAGAACCCTTAATGTTATAAAGGAGAATTCTCATTTTATTTTCTCTCTTACCAAAATACAAAACAAAACAGAACAAAGAACAAAAAGTTCTCTTAATAAAACTTGGATAAATCACATATAAAGGGTTATAAATAAAACTGTCACAAGCACTGACAAGAAAACTGAGGGAAAAAAGAAAAAGACTATAACATGGTCACCCATTTACAGGTCCTGGAGACAGCGTCCTTACCTGTGGCAAAGGGGATTATAAAGAAACCAGTGAAAAAGAACAGGATAGGCCTTAAAATATAGGCTGAAGTCTCCAAAGCTATCTTGCTTTTAAATTTTAAAATCTTTGTGATATTGGCCCTGGCTGATTGGCTCAGTGGTAAAGCATCGCCCAATCTGTGGATGTCCTGGATTTAATTCCTGGTCACGGCACACAGGAGAAGTGACCATCTGCTTCTCCACCCTTCCCCGCCTCCTCCTTCTTCTCTCTCTTTCTCTCTCTCTCTCTCCCTCTCTGTATCTCTCTCTTGCTTCCCCTCCCACAGCCATGGCTCTATTAGTTTAAACACCACAGCCCGGGTGCTGATATTGGCTGTGTGGAGCCTCTGCCTCAGGTGCTAAAAATAGTTCAGTTGTGAGCATGGCCCCAGATGGGCAAAGCATCGGCCCCAGACGAGGGTCATCGGGTGGATCCCAGTCGAGGCACAATTGTCTATGTATCTCCCCTTTACTCTCACGTAAAAAAAAAAATCTTTGTGATATAGAAAGACCAATAAAATAACTATCAAGAAATTAATTTTGGAGAATACAGACTATATACATAGTCACGTTTACCTTTTATTATCATAAATAGACAAAATATCTTCATCTTGGCATTTGGCTTAAATTGTGGTATTTTAATAACTTGTTTTTAGCCATTTTGATTTTTTTTCAAGTCTTTCAAGTTTAAGCAAAAATGCACTTACATCATCTGCAATGCCAAAGATTTTGGATGTCAAATACTTGAGTATGACAGTTCCAAATAACCAAAAGCATCCTTGGATAACCTACAAAAGAAAATATGACAAAACAAAACTAAATTGATGCTTCATACAGCCATTTCATAGACAGAGCTGGGAAAAAATGCTTTAGTCGCATGTTACATAAATATCTCCACATCCAGAGACACTGCTAAAATAATTTACCTTAAATTAGAATAACATTACTACAAAATCAAGAAGCTATCACTAAAAATAAAAATGTAAACATATGATCTTACTATAAAAATTAATATACTTTACAGATGATTTATACAGCAATTGCAGTTAAAGTCTCCTTCTACTAACAGTTTCTTACACATGTACTACTCCGTAGAAAAAAACATGGATAATAAATAAAACTTGAATTCCTTAACTACCTATCAAATGTTAATCTTAATCTGCATCATGAAAAGGGCAATCTGGTACATTAACACTGAGCCCTAGCACATCATAAACTGGTAGATTCCCTGTGTTGCACAGACAGTTTCCTTAAAAGTAAAACATAAAACCAATGACATATTTTGGAGAAGAAAAATGTACGCATTCAAATAGATTGATTCTTACCCATAAACTAAGTTCAGATACATTTATTTTCAGGAAATGTGGTTTCATCGCCAGTACAGCCTGCGTGGAGAAAATAACATAGCATACCGTTAATCCTTATAAATTCAAGTGCCAGGAAGTACTTTTGAATTGTAAGACTCTCAAGAATCTAAAATTTACACACTGTCGGTGTTAAACATAGCGTCACCACAGGCTCACTGACTTCAAGAACCAGCCCTATTTTAACCAAAGGCCAGTTAGTGACTTCATGAAGTTGAAAATAGAATCACCAAATAATAATTTTTATGAGTGATTGTCAATCTCTGATTTACGTAAGAATCAAAAAATATAAATTCAGAATTTAAGACAGATGTCCTACAGTCATATGGTCTTCTTATGCTAAATATTATTAACTCAGGATAAACTATAAATCAGTTTTTAACGGAACAACTAAATACTTCTCTATCAAATCTTATTTTCAAATACATAACAGACTCCAAAAATGTAATACATATAGTGATCTAAATCTACTTCAAACAAAAACATGGTTAGAGATCAAAACATAAGTATAAAAACCCAGATTAAGTCTTTTCAGAAGTTTCTGAATATGTATGAACATAAAAATATTAAAAATATTACTTGTAAAATGGGACAAAGAAATAGGAGGTTCCAAATTTGCTAATGGATTCTAGAAATCAAGAAAGACAAAATGATCTGAGTAACTTAGGTGATTTAAGACACCGAACACTGTTCAATTAACACAGTACAATATGCTCTGTTTTCCAGATACCAACCTATACCAAAGAGAGGAAAGATTTCTTTCTTCTTAGAGTTGCAAAACATTGTAATGGTAAAACCCACTGATAAATAAGGCATAACCCACCTCTGGAAGTCCATAAATTCAGGACAATTTATCCTACCAAAGTAGCAAAGGAGCTAGGTGGCCTTTTACTGTTCGTTCTCGTTAGGTAGCACGGTCTCCTGATAACCGAAGCCCGAGTGATTTAGCAAACTAGGACCGAGTTACCACGTGCCTCAAACTATCTGGCTATCTCATACAACTGCACACAGGAAAGCGTGAACACCAGGGCCTCAGGGCTCTGATCCGAGGAAGAGGAGCAAAGAGGAGAGAGGCCACAGGGGAAAGGGGTCAGAATGGAGCAGGAATCACGTAAAAACTGAAAAGAGGAGAGGAAAAAAAGAAAGAGAAGAAAGCACAGAAACTTTTCTAAAAACTAGCCCTGGGACCAAATTCGAGGAGACAGAAAAGATGAGGGAGGAGAAAGAAAAGGCCCGTCAGACAGCAAGGCAAGGCGCTCTGCTCTGCTTCCCAACACGGACGCTTGCTGGTTTCCTTCCTGTTCTGTGCGTGAGTGCTTGCGTCCTCTCCGTCACACACGGAGATGCTTCTTACAGAAAACCCCTCCCGAAGCCCAGGCCAGCCACACCGATAAACCCTTCATGTCCAAAGAGCCATGTCTGTACTTACAGAACACTTACCCAAATAATCACCAAAGAGGAAGCATAATAAGAAGTTAACAACATTGAGTTTCCAAACATCAAAACAAAACAAAGTGCAAGAGAAATCTGGAAAAATCCAAGAAAAATACAATTAATGCACAGCAAACAAAAATACTTTTTTGATTATTATTCTGGAAATTGCATATGTTCAGGATAAACAAAATTCAAACTGTTCAAAAGGGAGGATACAATCAAAACAGCCCATGTCCTATCCCACGCTTCAAAGCCCGAAAGATCACCACTATTGACAGTTTACTGGGCATCTTTCCAGACAGTCACGTGTGCAAACTCCAGTTTATATGTTTTAAAACCACAAATGGGAACTCAACCCATGAGCTATGCTAGTGCTTGCTTTTACGTGCTGCTTCAGAGAGCTTTTATATCAGCCCAAACCAATCTGATTCATTCTGTTGAATATCCACTCCAGACTGCACCCTAATTTAATTAAACAGTTCTCCCCTGACGACTGCTGACCCCCTCCATGCTTTCCAGTTTTGTTATTTTGTTTCTTCTATTATAAATCCTGCTATGATCAATATCCTTCTGTGTATATCTTACATATATATCATTTAAGAGATAAAGTACTAGAAGTGAAATTGATGGACTAACGGTACACACATTTAAAAAATCTGAAAAAGATATTGACAAATCGCCATGCAAAATATTGTGCCAATTTATTCTCCCATCAACAGGGCACGGGGGCTCCTGCGTTACACATTCCTGTCAACGCCGTGTATGGTCCTAGTAAATACCTGCCAATCTGATACAAAAAAGGTTCTCATTTCACTTTTTTATTCTTTTAATTATAAATGAGACACACAGCTTCTTTTCTTCTGTTTATGTTGTTGTTATTGTTAAGGTGTCGTGTATGTGTGTGAACTGTCTATTCCTACTGCCCATTTTTCTACTAGGTTTAAGTTATTTTCCCTAAAAGCTCTCTTTAGAGAACCTAGCTCCTTAGCAAGCAAACACTGTAGATATTTCATACACATGAATATTGAAAAGGTGGTATATGTGTGTGTCTGTGTGTGAATATGTATATATATATGAATATTATTCAGCCATTAAAAAGAAGGCAATCCAGTCCCTTGCACCAACATGAATGGATCTTGAGAACTTCATGCTGAGTGAAAAAATCCATTCAGGAAAAGACAAATACAGCATGGTTTCACATATATGAGGTGCCCAGAGTAGTTAAAATTGGAGATATGGAAAGCGGAATGGGGGTTTCCAGGGGTTGGTGGAGGAAAAGGAACAGAGTTTCAGTTTCAGAGGAGGGAGAGTTCTGGAGATGGTGGTGAAGGTTGCTTACTACCACTGAGTCTGGAGGTACTTAACGCCATTGCTGTGTGTACTTAAAAAGATTAAGATAGCAAATTTTATATTATTTTGTTTATTATGAAAAGAGTGGGGAAAATCCTTTTTGGAGACAATTCTATATATATATTTTCCTTTATGTAACTATAGGAATTTGTAAAATAATAATGGACAAAGACGTCCCATAGTAAGCAAGTCACACTGTAAAGCATAACCCCCCCACGCCGGCTCTACTGTAAGGTAATAAGCCTGGGTAATGTTGTAACTACATGCACCTTCATATTACTAATGTACTTTTATAACTATGAGTCAAAGTCACCCACAACTGCCTTGGTGATTGATGGAACTGAAATGCATTAAGATTTTACTGCAATGTTAAAAAAACTGCATTAAACAATCTGGAGAAAAAATAAGCCAAGTGTAAAAAAGAATAATTACTACCTAATCCCATTCTTGAGCAGGTATTTAAAAATCCTAACAAAATAACAGCAAAGTAAATCCAGCAATGTATAAAAGTTGAATTTAGGAGAAAATCAAGGATTCCTAATATAGAACAGCAACTAATATAATTCATCACTGTAACATATTGAGGGAAAAATACACGATTATCTAAAATGATGCAGAAAAGCATTTGATGAAGTTTAGCCTTTATTAATTTCTTTTAAAAAGTACTCAAAGCACAACAAAGACATGTTAAAGGACAAAGAAGCCAGCTTGCAGTTGGCCCAATAAGGAACGCCTCACGCCTCAAAATAAATAATGAAACTAGTGGATTATACTGCAGTGAATACAGCAGATGACATTTCTCTTAGACATGAGAGAAAAACTGGTAAAAGATATGAATAAGAATGTCACAAAAAAGGAAACACAGGGTCCATAAACATAGCAAAAGATGTTCAGCTTTATCGAGAGTAAAAGAAAATACAAATTAATGCCATAAGATACCATTTAACTTATCAGATTGACAAAATATAAAAGGATATAGAAAAACATGAACTATTCTACACTATTGTTTGAAGTAGTCTAATCACTTTTAAAAAATAATGCAGCATTAAATTATGAAGTTAAAAATGTATGTAATTTTCCACCCAGAAATTCTATTACTGTGTGTGAGCAGCCCAGAGAGATTCAGCATATGCACCTGGCAAGTGTGTGTAAAAATGCAGAGCACTATTCATGAAAGAAAGATGGGAAATACCTAAGTGTCTTTCAATAAGAAAATGGATAAATAAATTGTGCTTTATTTATATAACAGAAATTATAAAGCAAAGAAAGTGTCTAAACTCCAGTAACTTACAAATCTCAGAAACCCAAGTAAAAATGCCTCATAAAAGTATACCATTTTTACAAACCTTAAAAACAATACTATTTAGTAATTAAAATAAGGGTGAGGCAAAAGCAGGTTTACAATTATATATGCACAAAACAGTTTATTCTTGTATTATTCTTTATGACTGCATTATCTTCCACACGAACAACTGGAAACCTTCGCCCCACGCTGTGGACTACTCAGGAATACGTACAAAGTCAGGAAGAATTTAACAAGTCAGGACAGTGGTTATATCTCGGGGGACAGAGGAGGATGTGTTCAGGGCACACAAGGGCTTCTAACTAACAATGGCTCTAGTCTTTAATCGGAGGGCAAGCTCATGGCTGTTCATTTCATAATTTTGATCATAACTTCCCTCGATATTATACAAGTCCTGGTACAAGTATTAATCATTAGAGAATTAAAAATAACAGCATATTATAAAAACATTAGAGTTGTAAGGACTAATGACAAAAAAAGGCAAGTGTTTTTAAAGAATAAACACTCATCAGAACCACCCATCCAGACTAATGACACTTGCTCTAGCGGTTTCGCAAGCCGAGGATACTCCTCTCCATGACGCCTCCTTCGCTCACTCCCCGCCCCTTCCTCACAGTCTCTGCACTGCCCCATCTCAGAGGGACCCGCCCTGACCACCGCACCTGACTCAGTCTCCCGCCGACCCTCTGGGGTACCATGACTGGTGCTTTCCTTTTCTCCTCAGTCCTACCACCTTCTGACACTCTGTACAATCTACCCTTTTCCTACACCTGTGATTTACCCTGTCTTCTCTCCTGCCTCCACGCTGCGGGAATGGGATCAGCGGGTGTGCTGGGATCCCTGTAGCTCTGTTCCCTGGTGCGCCCCACGTGCCTGGGCAGTCGGTGCTCAGTATAGGAACATTCCCCGTCGCTGTCACAGAAGACCCCTGGGTAATGCATCATCCCACACTTCTCTTTCACGAATGAACTCTTCTACATGTAGGTCAGACACTACCTCAAATCAGATGATATGACCCAAATTTAAAATTCTGGGTAGCCTTTTTAAAACAAGGTCTGTTGATTATATTACAGTTTTCGAATGACGCTTGTTTTAGTTATAAAATCATGTTATAACCAATTCAAACACAAATAAATCAAATACTAATCAGGAGTTTGTTTTAAGATCAAACTTAAAGAGGAAAATACTTTTAAATCATTACCATGTGTATATAAATGATCTTCCGTAATTTGCACATATCAATGTATCCCACAACATGTACTGTGAATAATGATGCGATCTGAAATTGAAAAAGAAGTTAGAAAAAAATTATACATAATGAGTAGCTATAAGAATGAAAAAAGATTATTTTTATTATTGCTTCATATAGATTTATATTTATTTTGAAAGTGAATTCCTTAGTTTCCCTCTTACCTAACAATTTATTATTGAATATGGTCAATATTTTAATATAGCAAACATTGGTTGATTTTTCCTTTCCATATGCAGCTCTCTCAATGAACCATTCAAATTATCTACTTGGTGGATTATCCAAAAATAATACTCATTTTAATCTCAGGGTGACTGTACTGTCAGCAAGTATAATTACAAAGTGACTTGCCTAATCAAAAAACAATGAAAATTTAATTATGACATCCAACAGTTAATGCACAATTGGCGAAGGTACATTAAACTCAAAAATAAGTAGGTAATGCATGTGTGCATAAATACATTAAGCTGTGCTTGTCTGTCACTCTTTTCAAGAATCTCCATATTCTCTTTCATTTATACACACATTCAAGTGTTATCAAATTTCAAATTAGAAGTACCTTCACCACAAAGGTATTTTGAACTTTCTTTATAATTTTGAAGAAAACTGTATACGCATTAGCCAGGAATTGGAAGAGTCCAAGGGTTATTTCAGTGAACTGATGGAATCGGTAATGGGCACCTCAGGTAAAGCTGGGAGGCATCACGTCAAATGACACTTCCTGCCCTTCCCCACGGAGACGGGAATTCAGAGTGAATTCCGTGCGCCTCCCATTATGCAAACAGCATAAAAACATCTGCAAACAGCTAAATATTCAAACATTATCAAATGTTTTATCTCCAAACAACCCACAGCAAGTTTCCCGTTAGCAAGAACACCCCGACTTCTCCCAGGACCAGTGCAGTTCCTGCGTGACTGCTCAGCCGCAGGAAGAGTGGACAGAGACCCCACCGCAGCCGCTAGTGCCTCCCCAACCGAGGAAGCCCCACCCCGAACAGCAGCCTCTCCCCTAACAGGAAGCAATGGGAGCTCGCCCTCCTCCCGGGTCCAAGCAGCGCTCAGCCACCCGCAGGGCGGCGCCTTCAGGAGTGACTCCCGGGGACATTTTGAACCAGAAACATTAAAATATGTCATCACGTGAAAAACGACAAAGGAGTGTAAGAGATAAGGTAAAAAAATAAATAAATACAAATAGAGCCTCTTTTTAAAAAAATACCGGTAAAAGCAGCTCAACTTGTTGACATCTTGAGGAAGTGCCAGGTCCTGCACACAGTACCCATGATCCCAACCACAACCCAGCGAGGTCAGCTCTTAACTCCTCTATCTCACAAATGAGGAAACTGAAACAAGAAGCTGAGAAGCCAGTGAACAGAGTTAGAACTCAAGTCCAGTCTGACTTCTTTTCTCAAGCAACAAATTTCAAAGAACATTAAAAAGCAACTCTTACACTGCATTACGCGAATATAAATAATATACTGCAGCACAATAAGGAAGCGGGGGTGGGGGCAAGGAGAGATAAACCCTCAGGTTGCCCCCCTCTCTACAAGTGAGCTTCACCTTGTCTTACAGAAAGGAGGCAGGGACGTAGGACAGACCAGCAGGCGGTTACATAAAGTGCGAGCTGTGCAGCTATTTGTCCTGCGTCACCTGCTGTGTCTTTATCGAGGGGTAAGACCTCAGAGCATTATTCATGCAGGAAATACACCTATCTCAGAGAAAACCTAAACTCACAGCCCTCTTCTCCTTGAAGCACACTAACAAGTACTGAGCGATGAAAAGAAGCATTCTCACAAAGGCAAGTTTAATAAATGCGTATTAGCACGTAAATAAGCAGCACTAACTGAAAAGCATTTAGGACTCAGACTCCTGTAATGTCTCCGTTCTGTCATTCTGTACCCACGAGCTCGCGCGAGGGGCCGAGCGGAGCAGGGAACCAGCGCCCACCTGCGTGAGGAGCACGAACTGGGCGAACTGCCAGGGCAGCACGAAGAGCACGTTGGAGGCGCAGAGCGCGGCCAGGCTGCCCCGGCAGAGTCTGGGGGCCCTGCGGAAGAGACACACGCCGTCAGCAAGTCTGCCCACAGTCCCGGCAAGCCTCCAGACGGCTGCAAACCCGCGCGTCTAACCACGACCGACCGTCTGTCACACACACAGGGCAGAGTGAACCCCGGGTTAGAGACGACACCCCCAGGCACTCCGTCACAGCTTTCCATGCGAAGTGAGTGTCCATTAGCACTACAGAAACAGGGCGGCCGGTCGGCACAGCCACTGAATTCTCTCTAACTCCGTTTTGGCAAATTCAGGATCAAACACACTCAGTGGTCCACCGAGCAGATTCTCTGGGAGAGACAGAGGTGTCTCTGAGAGACGCAGGATTCTGCAGACACGCCCTGCGGGGACACAGGCCCAGCACCCCAAGGAGCGTCAGGAAGGACCAGGGAGACAAGCGGGCCCAGCTCGGGCAGGACACAGAGAAGGGAAGAGGACACAATGGCAGGGGTCATTCTGGAGCCACCAAAGGCCTCACTTTGGTCCTACTTGTGAGTTAGGGGATTTTTAGGAGGGCAAGTGACTTCACCTTTCATGTTAGCTTTAGACTTAGGGTTACATCAGTGAGCCAATGCAAAGCCTCCACCATGCCTAACATCTCCACAAGGTGAAGTGCTCCTATTAACGGGTGAATGTCCTGCGGTTACAAGGCGTGCCCGTGGACAGAGTAAGAAATCCTTAGGATAAAGAGAGGCACTGAGTATCTTCCCTTATTTCCCTGAGGACCCCTTCTCCTTGGGCCCCACGGCCAGGGGGCCGCCGGAGTTACCTGAGAATGTGCGTCACGAGCAGCATCTGCAGCACCAGGAACGGGTAGGAGAAGCTTTCGCGCAGAGGTGGAGTCCACATCACACGGGTACACTGCGGAAAGGCCACGGCAAAGGGGATGTTTAACCAAGGTTGTAAAGCACGGCATACCACGTGAAAGCTGCTATTCACAGTACAAAGAGAAGCTTTTCTCCCACATAATTTAAACGGTGTGTTGTCAAACAAGCTACTGAATTCCCACCCAGAGTAAAACTGAGAAGTGAGGAACATTACGAAAAGGGAGGCACATGCAGCACAGATCGTGTGAAATATTAACATCGTGAATTGTCAACACCAGAGTACCAAACGCTTCCACGGCAGCCTGGGAGGGAAGTGGGAAGGACCCGCTAGAACGGGTTCTGCCAAGGCTGAATAATCTCGTCTGAGTCGGCTGTGTTCATTAACTACAGCTAGTCTTCTTCCGCGGAGTGTCAGCAGAATGACCTACAACTGAAAGTTCAGAGCTCTCTGTCGTGCTCAGTGCTACTATTCTTATCCACAATGCTCCTAGAAAGGTGCTCTCCCTTTTTGTTCTTACTTCTTCTTTGGCCAAGCTTCCCTGGGCTGCAAAACATTTAACAGTGGCAGAAAGAATCAAATAAATAACAAAAGGCCTAAAGCCGTCAAGTATCAGCCTTTCCAAAGAGCTTACTTTAGACTTAATGACATAACATACTCTGCCAGTTTTCAAACGCAATCATTTTTCTGTGTATATGTAAATATATTAATAAGTCCATCATTTAATTTTTTTAAAACTGCATTGGATTAATTATAAACAGTCTGGTATTGCTGCTACCAAGCTAGTCACACTAGAAGAAATCATTACATCTTTCTAGTCAAGCGGGGCTCCTTTAAAGACTATCTAGCATCACAATCAAGAGGCAAATTCTAGCCAATAGAATTAAATCCACAGGTAATCTGAAAGTAGTTAACAGATAAGGACCTGAAATAACTATAATAATTAAGATTAAAATGTTATAGAAAAAGATGGGTAAAATGGATGAACAGATGGGAATTCAAAAAAGAGAAATGGGAGCTCTAAAAAACTAAAATTGTAAAATTGAAATTCATAGTATCTAAAATGAAAACTCACTGGATGGGCTAACTAGCAGACTGAATGTATTAGAATAAATCATTGAACTCGGGTCGGGGACATGGCAACAGAAAACATCCAAATAGAGGCAAAGAAAGAAAAAAAAAGAAAGTGTCATAAATCTGTGGGACAACATTAAAAGTTAAACATATGTGGAATTGGAATCCTCAAAGATAAGAGAGAGCATGAAAAAGACAAAATATTTAAAGAAAAGATATTGCTAAAAAGTTTCCAAAACTGGCCCTGGCTGGTTGGCTCAGTGGTAGAGCGTCAGCCCGGCGTGTGGAGGTCCTGGGTTTGATTCCCGGCCAGGGCACACAGGAGAAGCACCCATCTGCTTCTCCATCCTTCCCCCTCTCCTTCCTCTCTGTCTCTCTCTTCCCCTCCCGCAGCCAAGGCTCCATTGGAGCAAAGTTGGCCCCGGGCACTGAGGACGGCTCCATGGCCTCCACCTCAGGCACTAGAATGGCTCCAGTTTCAGAGGAACAAAGCCCCAGATGGGCAGAGCATCGCCCCCTGGTGGGCATGCCGGGTGGATTCCGGTTAGGCGCATGCGGGAGTCTGTCTCTCTGCCTCCCTGTTTCTCACTTCAGAAAAATAAACACAAAAAAAAGTTTCCAAAACTGATTTTAAAAAATAATAGAACACAGACAAATATGTTCAGAGATCCTTTAGCAGGATATGTACAATGAAAGCCACATCTAAGTTCTCATCATCAAAACAAAAATCAAAAAAGAGAAATGGGAGCTCTAAAAAAATAAAATTGTACAGAAAGAAAGCCTTCAAGTACCACAGAGGAGACGCATTACATTCAGGGTAACACTAAGAATGCCAGCAAAGTTTTTATCAAACAATGGAAACCATAAGACAACAGAATGACATACTTAAAGTGCTGAAAGAAAGCTATCAACCTAGAATTAGTATCTGGCAAAAATACACTTCAAAAAAATGAAGGTGAAATAAGGGCATTTTGAGAATTTGTTGGCAGTAGATCTTCATCACAATGCTAAATAAAATTTTTAAGAATGGTGAGAAATTATATCAACTGTAAACCCAGATCCATGGGAAGAAATAAAGGACACCACTAAAATGCAAACTGAAATGTCCAGCTGTCAAGGATGATGAGGAATTAATTAGACACTGGTTAAAAGACAAAAGGGGAAGGAAGTATGCAAGGCATAGGAAAAAGCATGTGCAAAGGTCCTGAGGAAGGAAAAAGAATGGCCCTTCCTGGGAACAAGAAGGAAGGAAAGATGGGAGGCCTGAAGTGAAGACGACAACTTTTAGATTGGTAAGAGCCAGCAGTGACCAGGTTAGGAAGGACACTGTAGGCCAGTTTTCTAATCTACATCCACAGATTCATTCCCAACAAAGATTAGCACACTCTTTTTTATTTTGGGGGGGGGAGAGTTTTTAGAGTGAATTTAAGTTTAACGTCAATTTATAAATCCATAGATACACCACTCAATAGGCTGAATAAATAATACATCTTCACTTACACAATTTTCAAAATTAATGTAAATAGTACTTAAATCATGTTATTCTACATGCAACCTTCCAGTGGCCTTCCATCTGTTCCACGTGAACCTCACTATGACCACCGACCAGGGCAGCGGATCAGCTCCCTCCACTCCCAGCTCCCACAGTTAACTGTCTGGCAGTATCCCTTCCACACTGGTCCTGTCACAACGGCCTCCTTGCTACTTCCCAAATGAGCCAGTACTCCCCACCTTCAGCAGGTCATCCAGCCTCCACTCGATTATCCACAAGGATGGGATCTTTGTTTCACCACCCGATTATCCACAAGGATGGGATCTTTGTTTCACCACCCGACACATGCCCAGCGTCTACCAGTACCTGGAGTACCGCAGCCTCTCAGTACCTGTTGTTTTAACTGAGCCGAATAAACACAAGACCCAGAACAAATGTCCTGGCCCAAACTTCACCCTCACTAGACATGGAAGGGAGACAGAAGGGAGGGAGGAAGAAAGGAAAAGAGAGAGAGAGAGAGAGAGAAGGGGAAAAAATTTCTCACGTATTGGCTAGGAAAGATCTCTGGACTTTTCAGTTGGAAAAGACAAACAGTGGTGGTGTCATTGAAACCCTACTCCCTACCGAAGAGTCACATGTGTTCAGAGAAGTTTGGAGAGATTGCTGGTTAGTTGGAAAATTTTATATCCTCCCCTGCTTAGCAACCTTGAGCTAAACACTTAATCTCTTAGTGTTTCCATTTTAATGCATATCAGAATATTATTATTACTTATCTACCACACAAGAATATTAGGACTAATGAGACTGTTTTCAAAGTGTTCTGAGAATTTCTTCCCAAATCTTATATATATAACATACTATGTCAATAACTAATTAGAAATAGGTACGTTTATATTTGTATTTTCATCAGTTCACTTCAAAAATATTTAAGAAACTAATAGAGGTCAGAAAAGTAAGTTATGAGCAATACTGAGGTAATCAGATCTTCTAAAACAATCCTTTTATATACTTTGAATTACTTCGGTTTAAAAAAATAGAAAGGGATTGTCCTCTCCATCTGTGCATAACTTTGTACCTGTGAACATGGTTTATATATAACCCCTCAGTCATGGTAACAGTTTTTAAATCTCATTGTGAAAAAGCAAACAAACCTATTTCACATATAACAAATTCTGAACAGTCAAAATTGGGAAAATACTTCGGTTTTTATATACCGACTGGAATGCGTTGCAGGCGGCTGCAGACTGAGCGTGCTACAGCACCGCCTCTCTCCCAGCAAGGAAATATTCCCAACGCGAGCGGACTGGGGAGCTCAGTTTAGCAACAATCCTCCACAGGGGCAGCACCAACATTTGAACAAACCCTCGGCGAGTGAAACATCTGCATGATCTTATTATAAAATGTATCACCTCAATGTCATCAATCATCGCTCTGAGCATTCCTTCATTGCATTTTCACATTTCAGATTTAAATTTCTGTTTTAAATAAGTGAGTTAATCCTTTAATATTATACACATTGTGTAGTTCTTTTGTTCAGACAAAAATTTCCCCTTGTGAAGCCATCTGAGAGATCCTTATTTTAAAAGCATGTCCTCTGCTATCTTAGCCTCAAGTACGCAGCAAACTAAATAATGGAAATAGAACTTAAAAGCAAGCAGGAATTCACAGCTCTTTTCTGGTGCCTCAACCACTCACACACGATGAAAATAGCTCTTCTGAAAAGAAGGGTGCGGTGAGCAAGCCACCAGCAAGCCCAGCGAGCAAAACACTGTGACACTGTAGAGAAGGTCACGCCTGCGTGAACAGCTACCACCAGAGCACCTGCTTCTCCCCATATAAAAATTATATACTTAGGGCAACATTCTTACAAGTCAGAAAATAATCTGGCAACCTGAGAAACAAAATGAATACAAAATTGTAATAAAATAGTTTTTAGTTACTTGAGTTCTCATCATTATTTTACCCAAAACTTCAGTTTACGCTCTCAATTTTAATATATGCCATTATGCAAAATGGCCATTGTTCTACTCTAAGCAGTTAATGATACGAGTACAACTATCTAATTGACTATTTCAGTAAAACTACAATTCTAATCACATTGAGTTTACCTCTTTCTAGGTAGAAAGTGATAACTAAGCCTGTTTAAATAAACATTTAAACTGAAGTAGCTGAAAAATATTTTAAGAATCAACCTGAAAAATGAACTGAATAGCCTGAATTTCGTTGTTAAAAACTAAAAAGACTTTGTAAGGAATGAGGTCATGCTCCATGAGTATCAAAATTATAGGAAAAACATAAGATCAGGAATTAATAACCTCTAACACTAAGGATAGCACATTATACTTTTCTGCTTAACAGACAGCAGTCTTTAAAACTGCACCTTGGCTTCAAATCTTTAAATTTCTACTGAATTTATTGAGGTGACAGTGCTTAATAAAATTATGTAGGTTTTCAATAATCCCTTCCCTCCAACATCCTAGTGAATGCTCAATGCGCCTTTCTTCCATTGCTGAGTGGTTACTTCCTGTTGCTCAGGTGATTCTTACAGAATTTGTGCTTCATGTTGTATGGCCCACACTATGACCCCAAGCAGTACCCACTGTCAAACTGAGCCAAATAATGTTTTTTCTTTTTGTTCAAAACTCAGACCAAACAATTGATGTTATATTGCAGTCACTTGCCAAATGCTCTCATCTGTGAGGTCAGTCCAGCTTTAAATTTCTATGATTCTAAATACTGAGTGTGTGTTCGTTCAATACTTATTAGTTAGTAACTCACTGAATATTTAAAAAGCTCAGCCTTGATTCCACTGTTAAATTTTAGCATGACTACGCTTAGGGCTTTGGAACAGGTCTTACTCAAAGTCTGTTGACACAAAAGCCTTTCTTTTTCCTTTACACAAAACTTATTTAACCTGGAAGAAACCAGAAAGAGATCTACTACTAGAAATTCAATTACAACTTTGACTTAGTAAAAAGATTTCACTGGCACTTTTTGAACTTATACTCGGCTTTAAGTTATTAGTAATAATACAGACTAACAATTAAATAGCATTTACTATGTGTCAAATATGGTTCTAGGCACTTTGAACATAGGAATTCATTTAATGTCCCCAATAATGCCATGAGATGGGTAACATGGTTATGCCCATTTACAAAGAGGAAACTAAGGTGAGTAAGATTAAATGGCCTGTCCACGTCACACAGCTTCTAAACGGCAGAGCCAGGATTTGAACTGAGGGAGACTCCAGGCCTATGCTTTTTACAAGGTAATCTCCTTAGAAAGCCCTTTGGTATGTGCAAATCTATAATAAAATATTCTACAAAGGACACTGAAAAGCATATCAGAATTTAATATAAATACATTAAAACAGAAATGTACAATATAGCCCCTACAACAAAGGGTTACCTGACGATCACTGTCCATGGCTGGTTTGTGTCTATTACCACTGAAATGTGACGTGAGCCTTCAGTTCTAAATTATTTTACAAAGCCCTGATACAGCCCCACTATTTCTTCAGGTCACGTACAGATACATCACATAAAAGATACATGATCATGAAAAATTAAAATAAGTGCTAGTGTTTAAAACTCGAGTCAGAGTAAGATCAAACATTTAAAGAATGTGACTGCAGCCTGACCAGGCGGTGGCGCAGTGGATAGAGCGTCGGACTGGGATGCGGGACGCGGAGGACCCAGGTTCGAGACCCCGAGGTCGCCAGCTTGAGCAAAAAGCTCACCAGCTTGGACCCTAGGTCGCTGGCTCCAGCAAGGGGTTGCTCGGTCTGCTGAAGGCCCGTGTGAGAGAGCAATCAATGAACAACTATGGTGTCGCAACGGCAACGAAAAACTAATGACTGATGCTTCTCATCTCTCTCTGTTCCTGTCTGTCCCTATCTATCCCTCCCTCTGACTCTCTCTCTGTCCCTGAAAAAAAGAAAAAGAATGTGACTGCAGATTTTAAAGAAATTAAATTTAGACTAAACGTGTATTTCTGGAAGTAAAAGCCCTTGGGGTTTCGAGAGCGGGTACCTGGTGGCGACCTACCTCTCCGTGGTTGAAGAAGAAGCAGAGCACAGTGACCAGGCCCCCGAGCCGGCTGCCGCTGGAAGAGAGGAGAGGAGAGGGACAGAGGCCCAGGTCAGTCCCAGCACACTGGAAACCACACGACGACCTCCCAATGCTACAGAGACCGTGGCCGTCCTAGAACACCACTACGCCTACCGACAAAATAACATTTCCTCTGAGGTCTTGTCAGTCAAAAAGTTTCATTTTTTAAAAGTCATTTCCATCTTCCAAAAGTACAGAGAAACACACAAACTGCCTAAGAAATTCTTACTCGTCATGTTGCCTGCACCATGCAACCTGATCCATCTTTTCCGTTTTGCTTCTTCTTTGGTAGCACGTGTATTTATTTGTGTCCTTTAGCATTTCTGACACTTTGTTTCTTGGGACACTGATAACACTCCAGAGGGGGGAGGGGGTACAGAGCAGGGCTTTATACTCATAAAGCTGGAAAACCCCACACCTCGCACCCAAGCTGCTTTTCTACAGAACTTGCTTGGGAAACATTACTTTACAGAGAAAGTTTTATCTTTCATTTGTTTTCAGGAAATGGTAAACTACAACACAAATGTCAGTACGGGGGGCAGGTCAGCCGGGCACAAGAGCAGGGTGAAGTTTGCAGGGTCGGGGGCAAGTGGGTTAGGGATGTGGCGTTCCCCCCCAGAGTCAAGGTACAGACGTGTGCTGCTCAGGAGAGGAGGTGGCATGCGATGGTCTGGGGACAGGGCGTGTTTGAAACACCACCTGCGTGTAAAAAGAGAGGTAAGGAGGGAAAACAGAAGGGTCACAGAGCCATCTTTATAGGAGCGACCAAAGTTCAAGGCCACAGACTCACAGGGATGCTGATGGTAGGACCGGGTGAATTTCCCCATGGTATCAACCAGGACTGGCACTAGGGAAACACTGAGGGGTAAAGAAAGTACCCCTTTCTTTGGCCAGAAAGTAGCTGCAGAGATGGACCACAGGATGAGGGCAGAGCACGCTGCTAAGAAGAGCTGGAGCAGGTCCTGCGAGAAGGAGCCCCCCTCGGGACGCAGATGTCCCTCCAAAGGACCCACACACAGGCAGACCCCGGGCTTCACAGTGCGGATGGCACGTCAGAAAGGTGAAGCCTTTCTAATCTTTTTCATTATTATGGCTTTAAATAATTAGGTAGATACATTTAATATTTTGAACTTATTAGAAACAAGAGAAAAAGCACAGAGATCTGTTTATTTTTTAAAATGGTTTCTTCCCTGCTCCCCTCCCCCAATCCTATATACCTGAAATTATCAGTGACATTCATGTTGTCCACTGTTCCACGTCTTTCTCAAACTCACACAGACATACATCTTACAATGACGTACTATTAACATCCTTGAAATGCACTCCCTTTCTAATTGATCTACTGAAATTTTCTTTTTGTTTAGCCCTTTCCCTGTTATTGGACAGATGAATAATTTTCAATCCTTTGCTATTATAATAAAAAAATTAAAATAAAATCCCTGTTCATGTAAATACTGGCGCTTTTGTTTCTATAGACTAGCCCTAACTATGAGACGACCAAGTCAAAGAAATGAACTTTCCAGAAAACGTTGTACTAGTCCACACCCACTTCACGATTTATGAGGGCCCCTCCTCTCTAACACAGCCCCTGTTGGGCCCAGACCTTTCCGTTTTGCCCACCAGGGAGGTAGGTAGAAACTTTCACACAGTTATTTGAATAGTACTTCCTACCTACTTGTACAGAGCATAGTTTTAGTGGGGTCTTTTTGTTGCTGTTTTTTGACAAGGTATATTTTCACTTCTGTGCTGCTGGTTCACATTATTGTCCATTTTCCTCTTGGACTGTCCGTTTCCCTATTGGAAGATTATTATTATCCTATGCGGGACAAAGTCTTTTGATACAATTAATTGATAATGTATTCTGCCCAAAATTTTAAATTTTATGTAGTTCATTTTGTGTAGTGACATGTCAATATTTTCCTTTAATTCCTCTTTGCTTCCTGTCTTGTCTGAGAAGGTTTTCCCCACCTCACATTATTCTGTCTAATGTTCCACCGTAACGCAGGTGCCTGTGCAGCATCTTCCATGAATGCAGACGGTTATGCTTAACTAACCGGGGGGGCAGGTTTTCCGGTACGTTTCAATGCTCTGCTTCTCTCTAAGAGCAATGCTCTGAGTTACAGCCTCTGTGACATGATGTGACTTCCAGTAATTCTACGGCACCATCCCAGCATTTCTCTCTCTCCCCTCTCTCCGGTCACTGGAAGGAGGTCATATCACTTTGCTAAATAGAGAAGATGTACTAACCAGAACAGTTAAAATTTATTTTTTTGATGTTTCAGCATTCCTTAGTGGTTAAAAAGAAAGTTTCTTCTGCAACATTAGCACTAACTGTCCAAAAATGTGAAAGCTGTTTCTGTACAAATTTTAAAATACTCTAAGCCTGCTAAACATCGACCATATTTGCTCATACATCTCATTCACCTTTTGAGCCTTGACTTCGTTAGATATAAAATGAGGGGTAAGAACGTAAATGATCTTCAAAATACTTTCAAGTTCTGACGCTTAATAATTCTATGATTTCCTTTTTCCCGACATGCATCAGCGACGCGGACTCAAAGCATCCCTGCGTTTCGGTAGGCTCTGTCAATCACGGAGGGCTTTCCCTCTGTTTATCAAAGAACGATGAGCCGTGCAACATCCAACACTCAGACAGGGAGAAAGGTAATCGCAGTTAATTCAAAATCATTCTGTAAAGAACTTGGAGTTAGTGTCCTCGTTGTGCAAACGCTGAAGATAGAGAACATGAGAGAACAATGTGGGAAGCACTGAATGAAGACGAGTCCAGTCTGGGTCTGAGCCGCCAGGAGCGGCGTCTGCTGCCGGCGGGAGTGCCTGCTGCCAGGCGAACAGCTGAGCACCTGCCCGAACTGAACTTCCGGCAGGGACACTCTGGAGCAGGGACACAGGCAGAGCGGCAGCGAGGACAGGGACAGGGAGGGGGGAACGATGAGAAGAGCTCTCCGCTTAGTCCTGCCAGTCTGTTACAAGCCATTAATGCAGGTCTTCAGTTAGTCTTTGTCTGCCAGAGCCCCGAAACAGCGTTTATTTACTAGACTGCAGTGGCCAGAATCTAGTCCTGAACTGAGCCCAGGTGGAGTCTAACGGTATATGAGGAGTAAAGGAACACGGAAAAGGACACTCTTCAGTCAGAAGACTGCTGGCATCCCTTCTCTGAAACGTGCAGTCAAACACACCTCCCTTCATGTCACTGTGACCTGGACCCTTGGCCACTGGCCCGGGTGCAGGCCCCTGCTCGTCACCAGTGCCACGCATTCCGTGGGGCTCTGCTGTGACCCGGCCACCACACCTCTAACCCCCCTCCAGACCTCGCCTGTGCCCTCCAGAACCTCATCCCATGGGGACACCATCCCTCCCTCAGTCTCCACCCAGATGCTTCCCTGTCCTCCTGCCCTAGAAGCCCCTCCCCAGAGAATGTGCCCAACACCCAGCTGCTCCCAGAGGCACAAGGCCTGGAGGTGTGGCCACGGCTCTGGGGCCACTTCCCGTTACCTAGCCCGCACGGGGACCCTCAGTGAAACCCTGCTCTCTCTCTGCAGAAGTGCAGGAGGCCAGAGCTATTCTGAGGGAAGGAAGCCATAGGGTCCTGGGACTGGTTAGATTTAGGAAGTAACTCAAGAGGAAAGTCATGGGTATCTCGCATGGGACAGATCTGGGAACACACACTCAATTCAGTGTCATTTGCTGAGACAGGGACAGAAAAAGGGACAGGTTCTGGAGAAGAGATGCCAATATTTTCAACCATTATCTTTCATCAATTTATGGGTACTAAAGAGAAATACTTATCTTTTAAATATTCATATACAACTGCTAGAACAAATTATTAAATGTGCTCGCAGGCCAAGTTAGCAGAACATTCCAAAAACACCACAGATATGGAAAGGTTTGAGCTGGCGCAAGCCACAGTCTACTTCAGACACATTTGTAGCCAAAAATCCAGCCTGCACACACAGTAAAGGCTTAATGGTTTTTTTAACAAAGAATAGCAAAAAAAAAAAACAAAAAAAAAAAACAGTCAAATAGAACAATGGAAGCAAAACTGGCATAAAGAATATAAAATTCAACTTTTCCTGAGCACATGTGGGGAACAGGAGAGGAGTAAACACACTGGTATAAAAAGCTGGTCTATTCTGCCCAAGGGCCTGAAAAGTAGACTGAGTCACTTCACAGGTAACTTGGGCTGGGCAACCGTCATACTCACTTCAGAGCAGAAAGGGGGACCATTAGCAAAATTAGAAGGGAGGTTTGACATACAGACTAGTATTCCAGGCCCTCGGGGCTTCCAGAGCATATCTAGAAATAAAGTAGTTTTTAAAAAGTCTTTCTGGAATCAAAGAAGCGACTGTGAACTCCCACTGTCCACAGGAGACGACAGAGAAAACAGAACCAGACGACAAGCGCATTGAACTTCCGACCGGCTGGCTCCTCACGAGAAAAGGCATTTTCTGGTGACTTGCTAGGTCACCAGGGCTGGGAAGCAATGGAGCTGGGTGCAGGCAGACAGACAGACAGACAGAGGCAAATAGTCAAAAAGGGAGGAAAAGGTCCGAGTGGCCACGCGGTCCTGAGCAGAGGTGTCACATGTGGAGGGTCCGTAGAAATTCTAGACCAGTAACAGGTTTTCTCACAATCAGTCTCAGGACCACGGGGGGATGGAGAAGAGGGACAGGGGACACAGGGCCCTGCCTCGGGGAGTGCACTCGGGCCGCTCATGCATAAGCGTCGGGGGCGGGGGGGGAGGGTCACTGGCACCCAGTGTCCCCTCAGCACGGCACGGAGGAGGTTAGGAAGCCACTAGCCCGACTCTGTCTGCTGCCACCGGCAGAGCTGGCTGGGCCGGGCAAATGGATGGGCTCCAGGTGAAGGGAGCCCGGAGCCCCCCCAGACGGACCGGCAATCAGATCATTCTCTAAGAAAACCCACTGGGCGGTAAGTCCCGTCCACCTGAAATCTTCTAACCAGCCCTGACCAGCCACTGTGACCTCAAATAGGAATCCAGGCTGAGGACTACCAGGCCGGGAGGAAGCTCTTAATGTGAAAAAACAGACACACAAATTCAAGGGCAGCTTGGAGGTAACAGGGACAATGCAAGAGGTTGAGAAAAATTTCAAGTTCAAAATTCATTAGGAGGGCCCCAGCCAGATTGCTGATTGGTTAGAGCATCATTCCAAGTGCAGAGGTTACCAGTTCAATCCCCAGTCGGGGCACGTACGTACAGGAACAGTTCAGTTCAATGTTCCTGTTTCTCTCTCTCTCTCCCCCCTCCTTCCTCTCTCGCTAAAATCAATAAAAATTTTAAAAAAATTTCATTAGGAGGGTGGGACTCTCAAAGAAAGTATGATAAAACATAACAGATAAAATATGGGAGGAAAAAAGATAAGAAAATTAGATTTCAACCCAAGAGTTCCAGTATTGAGACAATAGGATTTTGAGAAAACCAGAGACAACGGAGAAGAAAAGGCGACAGAAGAACAGAGGAGGAGTTTCTCCACAGCGGAGAACACAGGCATCCAGATGGCCGGAGTCATGGTCAGATAAGAAGACTGAACCAGACTTAGCCATCACGACCGTTAGGGCTACAGGGAAGAAGAAGAACTGGAAAGTGGCCAGGGGAATCTAGCCCTCACGGAAGAGGGACCCACGCAGGACGAGGCCTAACCTGGGAGAAGCTGGACTCAATCTCGGAAGACACAGTCTCGGTGGAAAAAAGGCTGAGTGAATATGCAATTCTAAAACCAGTAAAACCAGCAATCCAGGATAAAAGTAATACAGTGTGTCCGTAAAGTCATGGTGCACTTTTGACCGGTCACATGGACACACTGTATAAATTTCCAACATACAGGATACATATTTTTTAAATTACCTCCTTGTACTCCTTTTTGGAAACTACCTAATGATAGGATCCTCCAAAATGAAGAAATAAACAAGAAAGAAGCCAACACAGGACTCAAGTAACAAGGAATCAGACCCAAGGGAACAAAGAGGATCTTCAGGTGGTGGGGACCACACGTCCCAGGACAAAGCTGTGCGGCTCCCCTAGAAAATGACCAGCCTGGGCTGGAACCAGGGGACACAGGACCCCAGGGGGGAGGCCCCAGGGCTAGAGGAGGAAGAAGTGAAATGATGAATTTCATACATTTGTCAAGTTTAAAGTGCTTTACAGTTCAGTTGTATATTTGTAACTAACCGGTATACAGAAAATTAAGAAAACCAGATCATTAGGCAATTATTAACTAAGGAAGGAATCTGTTACCAGGTAAACAATTGTTTACATGCTCGACAGTGAGCAATCTGTACGTTGTCATGACAACGTAGATATCATGATAACGTAAATCTGGACTACTGGTTTACCCATTAGAATCTCTGAGGTTTCAAAGATCAGCAAGTGACTCTGGACAAAGGGATGGGTGGGAGGCAGGGACGGATGAACCCAGGGGCTGCTGCTTTGGTCCGTCACAAAAAGCCAAATAATGCTGAAGCCACAACTGTGTGGACAAAATAATGACCGTCAATTTTAAAAAACATCCTCATGAGTATCACACCTAGGTGCAGAACACAGTAATAGAAAGCTGCTAAATAAACTTATTTGGGGACCTATTTATTGATATTTGTCAAAGAGCTATGAGGGGAAAAAAATCATAAAAAATTCTCCAGGTCACAAATGAAGCTTTTATTCACGACCAAAGGAAATCAACTACTGTGTTTTATCAAAGTGGGGTTGAAACTATCAGATGAGAAACTTTTTTAAAAACAGGCTAACTTATAGAGCAGGGCCGGATAGATTCTAAGGAAAGCTGACAGAGAAACCATCAGAAGGATAACAGCGCGTGCGCGTAGGAGAACCGGGCACAGGCGCGGAGACAGGCGGGGCCCTGAGGAGCGGCAGCGCGAGAGAATCCACGCCTGCGCAGCAAACCGAACTAGGCGGTGCCTGTCGGGCTACTGGCCGGAGAACAGCATGTCCTGCAGCCTCAGAACCTAACGGGGACAAACTAGTGCAGAGAAGAGGGTGTGACGTCTAGATCCTTCTGAGGGCCATGTCTTTGAAATATTTTTATAAAACTTTTTAATGAAATACAAATATCACGCTTTTTGGAAATGAAATCAACAGCCTTTCCTTCAGTACAGTATCTCTAAATGCGCACTAACTCCAGCCGCGAATAACTGACTGTCGTTGGAAAGAACACTTAAACGTATTCAGAAAAGTAACAGAATGCAGTAGTTGTCAGCACACACAACGCAGCCAGGGCTCAAATCCCAACTCTGCCCCTGACTAGCTACATACATGACCTTGGGTTATTCTATGTCCTTGTGCCTCAGTTTCCTCATCTATAAAATAGTTAACCTCCCTCACGGGGCCAATCCGCAGGGTTCAATGGGTTTATGACAGTAGAGAGCTGGGACTAGAGCAAGGAGAGTAACCTCATCAGTACACACAGCTCTAAGGGAGAGATCTGCGGAGGGACCGCTTCCTTCAGACGAGTTCACTGGGAAATATCTCCTAAAACCGTAAAGGCCGCTAAGTTTATGTGGTACATAATATATTATTACTGTGCCTTTCATATAAGATGACCAAGAGCTAACTTTCCTTTCCCGTATGTATTTATTTACTTCATTCAATTAAAAAATGTTTTCTGAGGGCAGGCATTCTTCCGGTGCCTTGCAAATGTTACCTTGCCGATTCTCACATAGAAGACAGTCCTCCTCACCCACTGGGGTCTTGTCCTTCCTAGCCAATCACTTCTTCAAAATTCTTCTATGTAACCTGCACTTCAGTTAACCGGGTAAAACACTTCTCTGGTACAACCCTGAAAGACCTTTGCTACAGTATATAGTATTTTTATCATGTAAAGGCAAACCAAAGAACTGGCAGTAACTCTTTCTTCCCACGTCATTTATTCAAATTATATAAAACTCAATGTGAACGGGTTCCACCCACAATTCGGAGCTTCCGTACAGCTTTCCTGTCCTCCAGCCTCATTCGTGACAGCCGAGGACAGCCAGACAGCCAGGGACAGGCTCTGCAGCAGGTACCGCACCTTCAGCCTTTGAAATGACAGTTACAACTAAAGGCATTTTAAGAGAATGATACTGAATGATAACTTTAATAAATGCATGGAAATTCTTCTTGCAATGAGAAAAGTAGCACACTATAGATTAGCAGCTTAGCGATAATGTCATGTCCCATACTTTAACCTGCCTTACTTAAAATCTAATCTCTCAGATGTAATAAAGCTATCCATAATACAGATGGGCAGTCCTCGGCCAAAAGAATAAATGCCCCCAGTGTCTCTGCTATGCTCGTCACAGTTCCAGACACACCGTCCTTGCCTCCCCCAGAGTCAGGCTCCTCTTCTGACTACCATATGCTTTCAGTTAAGTTGTCTTGTTTCAAAAAACAAAAATTTTCACATCTTTTAATTATGCATTTTCATTTCAGTCGCCCCTAGTTAAACAAGAACTTTCTCAGAGCTAAGTCAGAAATATTAGCATCAAAATATCTTACATCTACATGCAAATATATTCTCAATTAATCTAATAGCTATCTCATTTGATAAATATTTATCATGTAACTGTCATATACTCAAATGCTGAGCTAAGAACTCAATAGAGGCACTAAAACAAAAACGCCCCACTTCCAAGGCAAAGACGATAATGGGAGAAGAGCAGATCCAACTCATTAACTCAAATTGAAAACCATAACTACACCTATGTGCATACTTCTGTACTACGCAGGGTCAGCAAGCAGTATAAAGGAAAATTCTAAGGATACTCTCATGGTGAAAATAGTTCAACAAGTACACGATGTGGAGAATTCTCCAAAAACAGAGAAACGACTAGAAAAACACTTATAAAAGCTGTCAATCTTTTAGTTTTAGGAATGTTGCTCAAGTACAAAGTTAATCAGGTTGGTTGGTAAGCACCTGCAATAAAATATATTTCTGTCATAACATTAATGAAGAGCCACTAACACCATCTGATAATGAGAGGTCCTTTCCCTCTATTTTATGTAAATAATATATATTGCTTATACTCCTGCCTATGAATAGCAAAAAATTTTCAAATATGCCCACAACATTCTATTTAAACTGCTAAAATTTTCAGTGTGGCTGCCCACGACAATGGCAAAATCATCCAAATGGGAAGCAAACTTTTATCTACAAGTAGATACATTAGAAATGACATTGTTTATAAAACTGAGCCAAACGTTAATGATAATCTCATTATTTATATTATTCTAGTATACATTATAATAAACACATGCTGAAATATTCTCAGTGAACAGTCTTACCTTAAATATGTGCCATAAATGAAGAATAATGCCATCATCAGTCCATTCAAAATAAAAATTACAGCAACATAAAAGCAAGCAGGATCTCCCAATCCTTAAAAAAAAAAAAAAAAAAACGTAGTTCTAAAAATGACTTTATGTGTCTGGCAATTTATATTAAAACATGCTGATTTTGAAAATGGTTGCCGGGTATACCCAATGGCGGCCTTGGCTCCCACCCAAACATACAACAGGATTGCGGAGCACAGAGGAACAGGGCAGCAGGGCTACGGTCTAAAACAGGGCTGCGAATTCAGACTGCTTCAGCACAGAGTGCAGAAGTCACACTATGTGACTTCGGAAGGCCAGGTCATAAGAGGCCACACAGAGTCTATGGGAACTGAGCTACCTCAGGAACAGCCGGACTGCCCCGAGGGACCATACTGTACAAAAGCCCAAGCTGCATGGAGAGGGAACAGGTGTCAACTGAGCCCAGCCCGGGAGCCAGAATGTAAGTGCAGCAGCCCCCAGCTCATTCCAGTCCTCCCACCCGAGTCTCGCTGAGGCCTCCAACATCACGGAAACAAACAGCCCTGCTACCCCAGCCCAAATTCCTGAGTTGCCATGTCATACGCATAATAAAATGGTGGCTGTTTATACCATAAGTTTGGGGTCAGTTTATTGAGAAGCAGCAATAACTTGACAAGACCACAGGAAGAAACCTGCCTTCACAGCTTTCAATTGGACTGAGTCCTTCTCCTCTGGTAACCGTCCAACAGATCTTGGTTTGAATGCCAATCAAGTCCATTATTTTGGTATAAATTCGGTACCAGCTGGCCAAGATTACCTAATTTTTAAAAAATAGAGACATAATGAGAAAAGATATTATCTTCAACAGTTTCATTCCAGTAATGTTTTAAAGACACGATAATTATAAAAATTTTCTCTTCCCGTTCCATTCACTTGACATCTTTAAAATCTAGTAAGATGAGCCTCAGAATCTCCAACTCAGCCTCTGCACTGCTCAGCCCTCAACTGCTCACCCACAGGCAAGAATGAAATATAACTAGAAACTTGAAAGATTTATATTTTCAAAAGCTATAAAACTCAGCTAAGGAACATAAAAGAAGATCTGAACAATTAAGAAGATACTATGTATTCTTGAATGGACCTAATTTTTTGAGATGTGAATTCTCCTTCAAACTAATTCATAAACATAAAACAGTACTAATCAAAGTCCCAAGTGCCTGTCTAGAACTGTTATCTCGAAGAACGCCAAGTAGGAGACAACTAAAAAGAATGTGCTATCACACATAAATGGATTACTCACAATGAAAACAGTGTGGTATTGATACAAGAATATCCAAACAGATTCAAGCAACCCTCGTGGAAGTGGTGGACTGCCAACCGGCTCCCCCTTTAGGGCTGAGCACTCACGACCCCCGCAGCCTGGATGGTTGGAGCTGACAGCTATCAGCTCGGTCCTGCTCTGGAAACTGCCCTCTGCTAAAGAGTTAATACACTAAAGGTCGCACTCACTACCCAAGTGCAACTACACCCTTTGATGGCCTAGTCCTCGGGCCCTCGCCCGGAGGCAGGACAGCTGCCAGCCCCAGAGCATCCGTGGGGCTGGTGGAGGCCTCTGCTGTGGCTGCATCCCAGGCTGACCCCTCCTCCCGCTTCATCCTCTTCCTTCTTCCCCCTTCGAGCCCTGACCCCATGCACGCCCTGCGGGAAATCTCGAACACCAAGTCTGCTTCCTGACCTCAGCTGAGGGCAATACTAAACACCAAGTCCAAAACACAGAAGCGAGCACAAACGTATACGAATGTTGTACCTAACAATGAAAATGAGGAGAGAATGGGCATACATGGAAGGGTTAGGCTACACAGAGAACCACTGTGCAAAAGCATAAGATTAGATTGCTATCCCACACTATGCCAAAAAAGAATTATTCCAGATAAATTAAAATGAAAATGTTAAAAATACTATTATAATTAAAAAGAATAAATATTTTTACATATATGAATTTAAAAAAACAAAAGATTCACAGATACATTTCTGTACAGAAAATATACCTATACATCTTACACAAAGCTGAAAGGCAAACAAAAAGCAGGGGAAATGTTTTATCCTTATAATGTAGTGTTAATAGCCTCCATATAATAAATGCATTCTTATAAAATTTCAATAAAAATAGAGACAAGGGGCATAAAATGCATTTTTATAAAATGAAGATGCACTTTTTAATAAATTCATACACACGGAGAGAGCAAAAGGTTAATCAAGTTAGCAAGGATTCAGGTAAGCAAGCATTTTCAAAAGCAGTGCTCGTGGAAATTTCAGGGCGCTGGAAAGCATTCTGGCAACATGTACCACAATCAGTAAAGTATACATTCTGTTGAACTAAATAAGCTGCACATTAATGAAGTTATAATATATATTTTAAAAAAGGGGATATGTGTGAAGCCTTAGTTCAAAGATGCAGCGTTAGACTATTTTAAAAGGTTGAAAACAAGCAGAATTCTCAGCAATGATGAACTAAATAAACAACGGCTCGCTGTACACATGACCATTAAAAAGAAGGAGAAGACAAAGCAAGATGGTTATAAATAGTCTCAAAGGCACCGAGTCAGAATACACGCACCATGTGATGCCCTTATTCCTGTGTGACCCTATTTCTACAGAAGAAAATGGGTGCGTGGTTACAGGAGGTGCTCGGTAAGCAGGAAAACACCGAGCCCCGGCCGTTATTCATTGGGCTCTGTCTGCTCACCAATCAGTCAGGCTAACTCACTGGCCGGGGGCTCACCTCCTCTCACTCAACAGGAAATGCCCCAGAGCCCGCTAAGTGCGGGGACTGAGCCAGGGCTTGGGACCCCGCAGAGACCAAGGCAGCGTGGCCCTGGCATGGCCGCAGCAGCAGCAGCAGCAGCGTGCTAAGAACGGGGACACAGAGGAAGTGTGCATAACTGGAGAACGCCCATCCCATCCGGGAGGAGGTCACTGAAGGAGGCACATGGCAGCCTGACCCCGGAGAACGCTGAGGGATGGGCCACAGGGAAGCAGGGATGGTTAAGGAGGGGCCAGAACAAGCTGTCTCTGCCTCCCTCCCTCATGTCCTGGGTGGACCCAGGGGAGAAACACGTCCAATGAAAGGGAGCATCCTGGACAGGGAAGAGACACTACTTGGCCAAGGACATGGAACGGTAACAGTGTTCCCTTGCCGTAATCCCTACAAGCACACCATCCAGGTAACTGTCAAGTTCTCTAAACCACGCCATCATAATAGTTCCCACAAAATCAGTTCAAGTCCTTCCATATCAATACTTTCTTTCATATTCCTTTCCATGAAGAGATGCATTTTACTTAATGCCTTGAATCATACCTTAGATTTAGAATCAGCACTTAATACAAATTAACACTTTCTTTAAAAATAAGAAAATCACAACTGAAAAGTCACTTACCTCAGGGTAAAGATTGAACCTTTTTAATGTATTAATAACAAGGGGGTATTCTGTCAGCCTGTCGTTCATAATCATCCACACTCCATTCAAAAATGAGGGTGCTTCCACAATAGTCTTGAAGTAGGAATAATATAACCCCTGAAATAAGCACACATTACAGTTATAATAAAAAGTACAGAATTACTATACCTCACACTAGCTTTTAAAATACAGTTTTTGAAAAACAAAACAGTCAACAATAGCTACGATCAATTTCACAGGTTTCTAACCACTGACTAGTTCTTAGGTTGCAAAAACACGTGCACGTTTTAGCATAGCCTGTCTGAATGGAAACAATTGGGCTCAGAAGCACTTCAGAAATAGTTTCCACATTTAATAAAATGATATGATTTAGCTTACTTAAGAAGAGGCTCTCACCCATAGAATGTAAGTGCTAGCGAAGGCTGCCTTATGAACAGAGTGAGAGCTTTACCATGGAACTTCAATGTACCATGAACCACGAAGTCTTCCCTGGTCAAAAATGTTTCCCTCTAACTGCTTTTTTTTTTTTTTTTAATTTCTTTTTTTATTTTATTTTATTTTATTCATTTTAGAGAGGAGACAGAGAGAGAGAGAGAGAGAGAGAGAGAGAGAGAGAGAGAAAGGGGGGAGGAGCTGGAAGCATCAACTCCCATATGTGCCTTGACCAGACCAGTGCAGGGTTTTGAACTGGCGACCTCAGTGTTCCCAGGTCGACGCTTTATCCACTGCGCCACCACAGGTCATGCTCTAACTGCTTATTTGTATCCTTGTTTTGTAGGTTTGATTTGGGAACCAGGTAAATAACTTACTGAATTTTAAAATAAAAATATTTAGTCCCTAAATATAAAAAAAAAAAATGTTAAAGAAATTAACTATCAGGTTGAAAGAGGATTTCCAATAACTTTAGGATGCAGTAATTTTACTGTATATGCTATAGTATATTTCACTATATATTCTAAAGTCAAACTAAAATGCAAGGAAGTCTTACGTTGTTTTCAGAAATCATATTTTTATCCTACTTTTAATAATACTTTTGGTGCAGTTATTCCTCAAAACTAATTTCAAACCAAGATTTGCAGGCTAACAGAAAACATACAAATTTAATATAAAATAAGTAAAAACTATGAAATCCTAAATTTGAATTTAAAAATATAAAGATACATTAATGATTTTTTTCTCATTAAAAAGTTGTTTCCTAATTCTGTTTACTAAAAACATATAAAGTAGTAGCCAGGAGCATCTCTGGCACCAAAACTGTGGTCTCTAAATACCATTTGCCACCGAAAGGAACCAGGGCTTTCTGGAAAAATGGACAATTGCAGGTCAGGAGACAACGTCTTACTGTGCCAGGAAGGAAGAACGGGGTCAGGAGACAACGTCTTACTGTGCCAGGAAGGAAGAACGGCACAGAACACTAAGGAGGTCGAGTCGGGACACAGAACCAAGGGCGAAGGCTTCCACCACCTAAAGACAGGAAAGTCTACAGAACGTGGTCAAATCCATCAGATCGTGATACTTATTCAGAAGGAGCTCCATTGGTCACCATGAGAGAAGACGCTAGAGAACCAACTCATTTTCCTGAAAAGCGGTGAGTAGAAAGGGTCAGAATGAACCCATCTTACCTGTATGAAGTGTACCTCAAAGCAAATAAAGCAATATATGGGGAGGTTCTTTACAGAAGAATCTCAGTTAATAATGCAGAAAAGGTAACTGCACAATCACCTTTTGGAAACCCTAATGAAATAACTGAGCGAGGCTGATGGCGAGGTGCTGACAATACCTAACTAAGGCTGCTGCTGATCAACCTCCGCATCGCAGAAGTGACACACTCAGGGATGCTGTGCCTCTTCATGCGGGACAGACAGGAAGTGCACAGCACAACTTAGGAAGTATTCGCACCAAAAAAAGACCAATCCTTCAGCCATCGAGACTTACCTCAGGAAACTCGGGCCAGTGCCACATAATGAGTAACATGAGCTACTGTTGGTAATTCTATAGCACAAGCAGCCAGGATTCTTCAAAAAATAGATAGCAAGGAAAACAAACAAAAATGGGAAGAGGGTGTACAGAGGGAGAGATTTAAGAGAGAAATAAGGCTACATCAACAAAACGTGATGTATACACTGTTTGACTCCTTCAAACACACTAACTGGACAACACAAGCCGGCCAATCAGGACGGATGGATATCCTATGTACTGCGTATATGCGCCGAGATGGAAGGTGTCTACTCTTTCTGCTTTGGAACATCTTTGAAAATTTCTATTAGGAAAAGCTTAAAATCTTTAGATGGCTAAAACAGTACAATAGAACACCACCTAAAAACTAACCATTTCAGTGCGGAAAGCCATCTCCCTTTCCAATGTCGAGAGGTGAGAAAAATGACGGTCATTTTCAAAGAGGTGCGTTATATGACTCCTGCAAAAACAAAAGAGCAACCAAGTAACAGTGCTGAAACTTACGCTAATACGTTCGAAAGCAAAAATTAAATTATCTAATAATTTGCAGATAATTATGTAATGAAATTCAAATACAATGATACCCATATTCGTTTTTCCCCTTATTATATCTTATATTATAGTAAACTTTCTCTCTATAACAAAACATTCAAATTAGATTTTAATATTAGAATGAACCAGAATAGTATTTTAAGCCGAGTACAATAAAATTATAAACTATAAATGTCACTGAGTTATCATTTCAGAAATGTCTGATTAATAAAATTCACATTTCTCCCTATCCAGAAGATTTAAAAAAAAATTAATCTTCTTCTCCACATGAACACTATACTAATGTTAAGCGAAGTAGAATCTCAAATATCTAACCTCTTCAATAATGAATTTTTTTTATTAAAAAATATCATTCTAATCGCTGACTTATCTAATTAAACTAGCTTTTCAGACTGTGTTGTATGCGATAATATATATTCATCCTTATCATACTGAAACTATTCCCTTATAGCTATGCGAAATAGCTAGGGAAGTGGTAACCATCTGCATGAAAGAGACCACAGGAGAAAATCTTACCAGTGCAATACTGCGGCAAAGGCAGCTGCAAGAGAAAAGAAACTGAAGTTACTATGTTAACATAAAGGAATGTTTTCCACTTACAGAAAGCCATTCCAAACATACACATGGTTAGGGATGTGCAAATGCTGGACGGGGAGGGTTTGGGAGAATACTGACTGTTCAAAAAGAGCCCCAGGACTATGCTTAAAATACCAGTAGGTGGAATTATAAAGGAATTAAGCGTATGTCCACAATTTTCATTCACTCACTCTTTCAACAAAATATATGAAGGCCTATTATTTGCCAAAAACTGCACAAGGTATCCTCTGATGGAACTATCGAGAAACAGAACCAATGGCGAGAGCTAGGTAACCTGGTATAAAGAAATACGTTGACTTCAGGGAACAAGGTTAGGGATGGTTAAAATAGCACTGTCACTTACTATATAGCAGAAGTGCTCAGATTTCTATGATCAACTATACTGTTTCTAAAAACAAATTTAAAATGAAATAAAGTAGGAAGAGATGAAGAGGGAAAAGGATGAAAGCGAAAAGAGAGAAAACGAGCTAATAATAAAATCGATCTATGAGAATTGTTTTAAAACAAAATAGGCCAAAAATGGAGTCACTCGTGCTAAGCCCCACATCAGCAAACCAAGACTTACTGCCTCACTTGACTGCGGTTTCAAACCGTCCAGGAATGTCACCTTTAACCTGTCGACCTGCAGTTACCTGTCAGCACTAGTGAGGCAGCCTGGGCAAGCCCCTGGCTGCCCAGGCTGAAACAATGCACTCATTGCTAATAGTGTCTTCTGCTCCCTTTCCGCCTTTAAAAACCTTCCCTCTTCTACAGCCCAGTGGAGCTCCTTTCTGTTCACTGGATGGGATGCCGCCCAATTCATGAATCATTCAATAAAGCCAATTAGATCTTTAAAATTTACTCGGTCGACTTCTTTTTATTTAACAGAATCAATCGTTCACTTTCTGTCCAAGTACAAAGAACATATTAAGATGAGTCCAGAAAAATAGCATCCAATTCTCTTATATCACAAGGTTCATCTCACTGCAGGCTTCTGATTAAATTACTAAGGAACTGAACTATGAAAATACTCTTAGCAATGAAAACCAAACAGCTCAGATCTTTTGCCTTATTCTCAAAGAAGTGTTTTTATTTCTCAAAAAACACAATAGGTTCTAAAAGATCACTAAAGCCACATATATTTAAGTAGGTTTGTCACTTGACATTTGTTTGTGTATGCCACTTTGACCTTTGGAAATTTTGATTTTTTTTTCTTGTTAAGTAACCTAACCTATCATTAGCTTTCTTTTCCCTTAAAAATTTCACCCCACCATAATAAAATGTGGGCTTTACTTTCTCAATGATCTAACAAATAATGTCCCGAATAAGTCATTCTTCTTTCACACACTGTAAATGTCACCTTTATCATACTGAAAACTTAACATACGTTGGTAATCCCTTTAAGAATACAATTGGGATCTCACTGACAAATGAATTTGGAAAGAATCTCATGTTCACAATATAAATCCATACATTCACATCCGTAAACAAGCTCTCTGCCTTCAATTACTCATCTTGTTTTTCAGGTGCCCTGACAAAATCCTGCCTGTAGAGTCGATACATATTTCATACATAGTCACCTCCTATTGCTTACCGAGTCTTCCTGGGAATTTAACAATTTGTTTCTGCTAATAGTCACAAAATCATTTTTCTATTATACATGATATTGTTACTATATTTATTTTTCAAGTGTATTTTGTAATATGTATGGGTAGTTTATTTACTAAACTATTAATTCTGGGAGTTTTTTTGGTTTATCATCTTTAATTTCCCATTTTATTGTTGCTCCTATTTTATGATTTTACTGTTAGTTTCTTCTTCCCACTTGACAATAATACATTTCCAGAATACTAAATGATTCTGTAAAAGAGGGCTGTGTCTCCTGCTGACTTTAACAGCAATGCATTTCCACCATGCCTTGAAATGGGCGTTTGACCTTAGCGGTTCTGCAGTGATAAATAGGATTTCCCAAGGTTCCTACCCCGCTGCTTCCTCGGATTACCACGACTTCTCAAGAGAAGGCCGGAAGGCACCAAGTGGCCAGCGGTGTCCTCTAAGCCTTCAGAGCACTGGCGCACACAATGCGCAGGGTGCTTGGCGTCTGAATGGTGTTCTTTCAGTCTCTGGGCCAATTAATAATGTGCCCAATGTTCTGAATTCCTTTGTTCGTTTCAACTTAGTGGTAATGATCAGAAAGCGGCTAACATCTGAATTGTTACTGCAGGTCCGGACCCTCCAGTGCCTTAGTGAGCTAACTAGTAACTGCTCACAGCTATCCCGTGCGGTAGGCCCACGCACTTCCCCAGCAGACAGTGCCGATGGAAAATCGAGGCACAGAGAACTTCAGCGCCTTGCCCAGGGAAACAAAGGGAAGTTGCAGATGGGAATTGTGACCGGGAGCCATAATCCAAGGTTGTGGGGGCGGGGTGAGACCAGGCCAACGCCTCCTTCCCCCCAAGTGTCTTACCCCTTCTCCTTTTTACATATTAAAGATAAAAGGGAAAAGTTGCAATTCATCTGTTAACATAGGCAGTATGTATTATGGCAGCTATTTTTACATAAAAATGGAGAGCTATGCTTTAATTTATTCAAAATAGAAATAAATTATATGCCTATGTCATTTGAAAATGGAAGTGCAAGTAGCTGCCTTGTGAGCACGTAATTTAGACAGAAACATATAAAATGATAAGAACTTCTGACGGCACCCCTGAAGAACTTTTCTTGCCTTCTTGCCTACAAGAGATTCAAATTGATTTTCTCTAAATTTATTGCAGTGATTATCAAACCTGTTTATATTCTTTTGGGAGTGTCACAAAATTGATAATCCTTTTCTTCCCATTTTAACACATGCTATATTTTGCCATTCTAAGGGACTGAGGTAAGTATGTGTAGCAAGTTTCTTTTTTAAAATCAGAGGATAAAACTAAGTTTCAAAAATTCCGAACCTATCTTGGAACAAATAAGTGTTCTAGGAAACGAGGTTTGCTCAGTGGTCTAATTCAAAAGAGAGCACTCCACGCCGCGAACGTGGGAGCCCCCACGCTTTGCTGGGCGCACAAACGTTCCCAACGCTGAACACTAAACTGGATCCTCTTTCCGCTCTCGGATTAAAGAAATTTTGTAGCAGATTATTTGTCACATAGCAATGTTCAGTCTTATGGGACTTGAGCGCAGTCTTCACTGAATATAATTCTTCTGTTATCAGTCTTGTTTAAACAAAACAGAACGTGACTCCCTGGGGGAGAAACGATTACTGAACTTAACTAGAGCACACAGCTCAGCACACACAACCACTCACACTTCTGCTGAATCAATGCGCACAAGTTGATATAATTAAGGGCGGAAATGAAGTAATTCTCAATCGTAACCATATAATAAACCAAAGTTGAATCTACTTTGATTAATGGATACACACACATGCATATAATAGTTGTGATTTTTTGTCCTCCTCAAAATAGTGACCATTGGTTTAGTGCCAATTAGAACCCCGGTTCCTGCGCTTGGCAGCCAGGAGGGGATAGCAGGAGCAGGGAGCAGGGCTGCGCTCCATGGCGGGGTTCCCTGTGCCGCTCTGGCTCCCCTTGATGGTTCCCCTTCCAGCCGCAGCCTCTGTTCTCTCCCTCCCATCACCTGACACAGGCAAGTCCAGTGCCTGCCGCCCCCACGCCCGGTGCGGTGTCAGCAGCGACACAGAGGGCAGGAACCCAGGAAGAAATTGGACAGAGGTTCTTCCCTACTGTTCTGAGCAGTCCTCAAGGGCTCCTAAACCCCATTTCCCCTCTGCCCAGCGCTGGAGCCCCCAACCTCCCCCACCTCCTCTCCTGCCTTCTCCCCTCCCCAAGCTGCCCGCCCCCAGCGGGTGACGGGGAAGTCCTGGATCCCTCTCCGATGCCCCGCCCCCATCACTGGAGAGTAGAGCCTTGAGGTCTGCATTTTTTAACTCTTCAGCTGAGAGTTCCACACAGGGCGGTCCTTCTTCTGAACTTGCAGCCAGGGGGAGGGGCTGCTTGGGGAGGCGGGAGCCCTCTGTGCTAACCTGCAGGCTGCCTTCCGCATGTGCAGCCCAAGACATGTCTTCCTGGCCACCAACATAGTTCCCACCCTTGGGTCACTTTTTCCCCTACACGTCACTTTATAGCCAGTAGTGCTTTAAAAGTCATAGAGCACCTTCAGCGGCTCTCTCACTAGATTCTTACAATGACCTTGACCTTGCAAGTAGTGAGCAAGGCCTCCCAGCAGCACCTGCCTTCTCCAAAGGCACCCAGCTGGGGCACCGCCAGTGCTGTGGGAGCCCAGGGTCCTCACTCCACACCTCGGTTTCTCTCGGCCACCCTGACAGGGCTGCTCCTCTCCTGGGCATTTGATGACATCACCTAGTAACAACATTTATTTGGAGAAATGTATTCTAAGTCCAAAATGACTTGCACATTTTAAAAATACAACTTATTCCTAAATTGAGGTTAATCCATGCTTAAAGAATTCTAAAGAGTTTTAGTCTCCCTAACACTCAAGTGACAAAATGACAAAAAGTTAAGGGCATCCCTTAAGTTTATTAGACAAGGTTTTCAAATCTACCTTGACAAGTTCCATATTCAACCCTTTCCTGAAATGACTATTTCTTCCTGGTCTCAGATGTCCATTCTGAGTTTAAAGGTCTCTTTCCAGAAGCTGGGGTCACCAGAAAGTACCTACTCACCCTGGAGAGTGACGTCAATTTTTCCACGAGCAGCCCTAGCACGTGCCCCCTTGTCCAGAGAGCCCCCTGACCTCCCCTGGCTCACACCACGGAGCCCACACATGAACTGGCCTGTTCCATGACTCTCTACCGCACAGCCTTCAGGGGGGCGGAACTGGCAACAACCCCCTAAAACGCCTTTGCCTCTCTCTGCCTGCCCTTCTAAGCCCAGGGAATTCAAACGTGGCATTCTGTGAAGCCTGTCCCCCAGCCCAGCTCTCCCACCTTTACCACGGCCCCTGTCCAGGGAGTCACGCACACATCAGCGTCCTCAGCGCCCGCGAGGCTGAGCTTGTGCTGACTCCACCTCAGCGTCTAGAGCTCTGGCGTTGTGCCTGGCACCGCACGGGCTCAATTAAGTGACCGTCGCCACATACGAGAAATCATAAAATGCACTCAATTAAATAAAAACCTAAACACCTCAAGACAATATCTAAGCGTGCTAAACTCCCCATGACATAAAGATAAATATACAGGATGGTAATATTAATACATCAAGAGGAATATTTCCAGTCTACAGTGCCTGGAATGAAACAAAGCCCAGTGTTTGTGTAGTGACAGACACTCTCTGGGACCCGGCGGGTCCCAGGCACCACAAGCTCAGTGCCTTCCTCTGCCCCAGACCTGGATTTGTGTCTGAATGACTAGTGCCCTAACGTCAGCAAGTATCTGAAGGCCTACTAGATGCACAGTGCACTGTCCCAGAAACCATGAACAACATTAAAGAAATAGTAGTGAATATCTGTGCCCTTAAAGTTTTGAGATAAGATTGATTGATTGATATGTGAGAGGAGAGGAGATAGGGAGGCAGACTCCCACATGTGACCCAACCAGGATACAACCCAGCAACCCCCTCTGGGGCCGATGCTGGTTTACCAAGATATTTTTAGTGCCTGAGGCTGTCGCACTTAAATGGCCTTATCCTCAGTGCCTGGGTCATGCTCAAACTAATTGAGCCATTGGCTGCAAGAGGGGAAGAAGGAGAGAAGGGGGAGAGAAAGGGGAGAAGCAGATGGTCGCTTCTCCTGTGTGCCCTGACTGGGCCTCGAACCCAGAAGTCCAATATGCCAGGCCGATGCTCTATCCAATGAACCAATCAGCCATGGTGAGATAAGGTTTAGATCCATAAATTAACCAGAGAGTACATTAGGCACTCAAGCAAATGGCACAAAGTCTGTGAACTGTAAGAAATCTGAGAGTGCAAATTGGCAGCGACCTTCTCAGGGCAGGGTTTATTAAAGTGGGGTGTGGAGGGCAGCTCATGGGACGATGACAACCTCGGTGGGGTTTAGGGCGAGCAGCCAGAAAAGAAGACAGCTATAAAGATGCTGGATGTTGACTTGCATCCAACATGACTAAAATAATTCTCACCACCAATACTAATGGTAGGGAAGACTCATGGCAATGACCACAGGGTGATAATATTTATTCAGGGCCCACTCACTCTGCACAGAGCTGGGCCGAAGTAGGTTCACAGTTATGAATAAAAGCATGTGTGTCAGTTTATTCTTGTATTATTATTTACTGAGTTACTTTTGTTTGTACCACAACTGTAAGCCTACTATCACCCACCCCTGTGCGCAGTGTGCCAGGCTCTCAGAGAGCCCTGGGCCCCAGGCAGGTTGGGGCACAGTGCCACCCAGGCCCAGAGAACGGGAGCGCCGCAGTCCGGCAGCCAAAAGGATGCAGTGACGTGCTGGAGGAAATTCCTTAAGAAACATGCTGAAACTCAAGGACCAAGGTTTAAGGTGAGTATTTAAAAAGAGAGCATAGAAAGTGTGGATCACCACCCCCAACAGAACAGAATCAGGCATCTAAACAAAGAAATATGTTAATTTTCATATTTAAAATATATATATATACATATTTTAAAATAGGCAATATCTAATACAGTAATTACCCAATATATGGGTTTTTAAAGAACTACATTCTAACTTCCTTTAAAAATCTTATCCTGACATAACGTAAGAACAAATATTTCTAAATCAAACAGTAACCTACATCAGTAATTTTCATAAAGTAATTTCCTCCTTATTAACAAAAATGCGTATCAGTGTTTTGAGAACAAATAGCTAGATAAAATATACACCCAAAGTAATGGGTTAGCTCAATAAATGTTTCTGAGCAAACACAGAGAAACTGCCAAGTTTTCATAAACCTGATGGGGACAGTGTACGTACTGCTGCGTCTCCTCACTAGAGGAAACACGCAGGCCCACGGGATTCCGCAAGAGATCTTACCAAGTCCTCTGACCAATAAACCACTCCAATTTCAAGATGGTGGATTCTCCCCAAATTGCTAAACTGCCTGGCAGATCACCATGTCATTCTTACCCTTTAAATGATTAAGAAAACTGTGATACTGTTTTTACCACTCTATTCTATTTTTATACTGATGTCAACCAACTACACAATCAAAAAATTTAGAATTTAACAGTTTTCAAAATAAACAGTTATGCAAAGACAAAATGGAGACTGACAGGTGGACCATACAATGTAAGTCAGTGAGTCCCCAGATGAGAAGCCAGCAAAGTAGAGCTCTCTCTAAGAGTCACTAGATCTTGGAACACATGAGATCATCTATCGTCCCATTGATGTATTTCTGACAGTTGCCTAAGACTGCAGATCTGAAGCCTACAACTTGGCAGACGTGGCGGGACCTGAACTTCAATCCCAAACTTCCCCAGCGAACTCACTAATGACGGTGGGCCAGCCACCTGGCCTACTTTAGTTTCCTCGCCTGCGAAATTGCAAGAGGTGACTTTTTAAGTCCTAACCCAGGGGTGCCCACACTTTTTTACCTTGCGAGCTACTTATAAGATGACCAAGTCAAAATGATCTACCTACAATAAAAATGCAAAGCATAAATTTGTTTCTTCTATATTATCATTATTTAAGTTACTATTATTACTATTTAATGTTGTGTATTCTTCTTTCACCTTTCTCCTTCTCAGCTCTCTTTTCGGAGGAAAGTCAATGTCATAGTTTTTATGAACAGTCCGAAAAAGCCGCTCCACATTTCCCTTCTTTGGAATAGCAATGGCACACAGACAGATGAGGCAAACGCACTTAGAATATGACATAGTGAAAAAAATCCCCTCCCATTCTGTATGAAAGTGGTAGGTTTTAGGCTTCTTACTTGGACCAGCTATGGCACTCATTTTTATACCCTTTGTTGTATTTAGTTTAAATAACTTGAAGGCTAACTACGCAGCAATGTAACTGAACAAGTTAGCGCGGTTTAACACGCATGCGTAGGGTGTCAAAAGTTCAGACGTCAGATTGGCTACCCTGTATGCCAATCAAAACACAAATGTCTTTTTAATGTCATGCGGTCTACCCACACTTCCTTCTCGATCAACCAGTAGATCGTGATCGACGTATTGAGCACCCCTGTCCTAGACTTTTATGAAATTTCCATGAAGATCAAAGATGAAAAAAGGGTGAGAAATAAGGTCTTAAAAAAAATATTAAACATAGTGGAAACACACACAGCAGCCCTATGCCAGTTACATAAGCAGTTTATGATTAGTATTAAAACATGGAAAAAAATTCTGAGATCTGACAATTCCGCCCTGAAAGACGGCATTACAAAAAGCAGTGATTACTGCTAGGAAGTCAAGAGGAAAACACAGCGCAGAACGGTAACATTTAGGCAAATGAGTTGGTATAAAGATATGAATAACGCCTCACTCTTCTCAATTATAACAATCCTCTCAAATTTAAAAATCTGTCAAATGGCAAGTTTTCAAAAGTAACTGGCCAAGTGATTTACACACATGTTTCAGATCTAGCTGGTGATACTGCAGATAAAACCACCGGCACCCTCCGTCAGGACAAGGGCGCACACTGGAGCCTCTGCACAGGACTGTGGTGACGTGCTGCTACGAGTTAAAATCACACGATGCCATTCAAGCGCTGACTGTGTGCAGTGGCCATGCTGAGGAACACACCTGACAGCTGGCCACTTCAGCACGAGGAAGCATGTCAAAATGAAGGTCAGTGCGCCGTTCATTTACAGGCATTCAGAATAGGGATAGTGCTGGGGAACAGTACATCCAAGCAACAGTAACAGTTGCAATAGTTCCAGATTTACGTACTCGAAAAATTAATTCTTCCACTTTTAAATTTATTTCTATTCAATGATTCTTGAATTATGAAAGGTCATCCATGCCGAATTGATCTTTCCAATGAAACAAGAATGCCCTTTATGGAATTAAACATCCACATAATGATTTTGACCTAGAAACAGATGTAATTTTTTACTAACTTCGGTGACTAGTAATTGTTAGAATGGTAACTAGAGAAAAGTAGCAAACTCTTCTCTGGAAGAGTCATGTTCTAATGATTTGGGAGAAGTACCATCTGATGGCAAAAGTTTAACTAGCAAAACAAGAATTTAGGACTAAGGATATAAATAATAAAGTCAAACACTACCCCACTTGGAAACACACACACAGGCTTATAGCTCTATGATAATACATCCCATTAACATAGACATTAATACAGCCTAACACCTAAATGTGTAAAACTTATCAAAACGGCTATAGTTCGAAATTTAGCACCATGCAAATATGCACATGTATACAATAACACTGTATTTGCTTTTAGTACTGGTGCCACATTACGAACCAAAAATCATTCACAAATTGATAACATCCAATATTTACATAAACTCATCACATATTTATTTGAGCACTCACAAATGTCACATATTCAGAACCCTTCTAATTGTATCTCTTAAAATATTTAAGTGATTATAAATATTCTTTAAAGTTAACCAGAAGTCAATTTTAGAAAGAAGAAACATAGCTTTAGAAAAATCCCAGGTTCGCTTACAGGGAAACGTGTGGGCTCCACATCTCCACATTCACACCCTCTGAGCTGGCACTATTGTGCCTCGGCCTTTGAAAGCAGGCCCCCCACGATGCCAGTGCCCCCACTACACACAAGCCCTCTTTCCCTGAGGAAGGGAAAAATGAGAAAGGTAATACTTATTGAGCACTAAGTGTTGGGGTTTCTCAAAACAGGGTCTGGGGCTTCCTTTCTTCCCTCACTACACTCACCCTACAAGAGATGAAATACAACTGAGTGATTAAAAACACAAAGCCTGGAGCCACGCGACCTGGGTTCAAATCCTGACCCTTCCACATTCTAGCGACTATCTTGGGCAAGTTACCTAACAGCCATGTGCCTCAGATCCCTCATCTGGTACAATGGGTACAACAGTCCCAGAGCCATGGTGAGGACTCAGTGAGCTTAAGATAAATGAGTTCATCTAAAGCTCTTCAGAACCGTGCGGTCATCTTCACCTGGTACAGGTGAAGAGGCTATTATCAATTCCCATGAATTTAATACCACGGATTTGTGGATGACCCCCTATTTAATGTCTATTTGACATTACTACTTGGCTATCTCACAAATGTCTCAAAGGTAACATGCCCAACATGACAGAATTCTTGCTCTCTTTTTCAAACCTGTCCCCAACCCAACCCCTCCGTGGCTTTCATCAGGAACCGGGTGTGTGCCCATCTCATGCTGGTGGTCCACCCGCCTCTCTTCTGCCAACATGCTAACCCTGCCCACCCTTAACCATGCTGTCCACTACGTCCACAATGCCCTCTTCCTCTTCCGCTAGGTCTCAGCTGAAGCCTCGCTCCCAGAAGCCTTCTTGACCTTATTTAAAGTGGTTAGTTCCTGTTTGTTTTCCTATCTCTGCCACTTGTCTTTCCTCCACTGCACTTCCTGCAATGCCCATTACTTTTATTTACCTGCCCCCCCCCCTGCCTCGCGAGAATGAAAGGTTCATGGAGGCAAGAGCTACAGGGGTCTCGTTCTCCATTTTACCCAACAAGCAGCCCTGGCGAGTGGGCAGTCAACAACACTTGGTGAATGTGACTGAAGCTGCAGTTATTTTACATATATTGTTTTATTTCTTCCTTACTACAACCAGGGGAAGCATTTATTATCACCATTTTAAGATGAAGCAACTAAGAGTAAGAAATTAATAAGAAACCTACATCTTTAAGCGTAGACACAGGATCGAGATGCAGGTTGGTCCTGAAATGCCTGGCAGCTTCCAGCTCACCAGCTCCCTCCCACCCGTCCCGGTTCTCAACACCCAGACTCAACCCGTGCCCCTTGGAAGCTGCATGTCTACCCCAGGATATTGCGTTCCAGGGTCTCTTAAGTTATGGATGATAAATTATTCTAAACATGGTGATTTCGCCTCCCAAGGGACATCTGCCAGTATCTGGAAATATTTTCGATGCCACAACTGGGGAGGGCCTTCTGGCATCTCACATGTAGAAGCCAAGGATGCCGCTATACATCGTTCAATTCACAGGACAGCGCCCCAAAGCAAGAGTTCATTGGCCCCAAAGTCCAGGTGCTGAGGTTGCAAAGCCCCAACAGTCAAGACCAGCTGAGAGCAGGTGCAGGTGCCATCGGCCAGAAGAACCAGGCCGCTGATGGGCATGAGTCAAGGAGGGCACATGTGAGGGGATAAAAGAGTTTTCATCATCTTTTCTACACTTGGGTCACATTTCCTTCTTTATTTTTAAGATTTTTTTATTGATTGATATTACAAAGAGAGGGTGGCGGAGCAAGAAGTATCAACTCAGTTGCTTCACTTTAGCAGTTCATTCATTAATTGCCTGTCACGCGTGCCTTGACCGGGCAAGCCCAGGGTTTCGAACTGGCGACCTCAGCGTTCCAGGTGGAGGCTTTATCCACTGCACCACCGCAGGCCACTCAGTCAGGTTACTCTCTTACGATGTTTGTTTTGTAAATGGCATCTTAAATTGCGGTCTTTCCCCACTGACAAACTTTGTTTGCACGTTTAACATGTAGATTCTCCCCTCCTGCGAAGGGAAACATCCTCTCCCTTACTGCTTAACCCACAGAGTCCGCGGGCTATCCTCAGGTCGTCCTGCTGTGCCCAGAGACTGTCACTCTTCCCCCCACTCTAACTAAAATAACAGCCACATCGGATGATAAACGCCAACTCAGAGCCCATTCTGGAAAAACAATAGACGTTAAGAGACATTTTCATAGACTGGACCGTGTCCCCACTTAAAAGGGGGAGGAGACCTACTTAGTTGCCCACGGTCACAGCTCGGGGATGACAAACAAGAGGCAGGGCATCAGCCTGGAAAACGACGGATGCTCCCTCCATGCCACCCGATGGGCGTCCTGCTGAAGCCCCTTCCCCTTCGCTGGTAGCGCCTCCCAGTGTTCACAGGGCCTGGTTGTTTCAGGACCCTTTGTGGACTCCTTAAGCCTGCTCACACTTCTGAAAACAGCCCATTTATTAAATGTTTCCTGACAGGGCACCGACCTGCAGAAATAGACAAATGCCTGCATACACGTACTGGGGTGCATTTCCAAGAGTGTGAGCAGATTTTAACGCAAACTGCACTGCTTCCTTGGGTTGTGGTCAAAGAAGTTTGAGAAACACTGTCATGGTTCTTCTGATGCTACCACGGCAACCCCTGGATGATGCAGGGAGCTACTGGGTTCAGACGTCTAAATAAAACATCTCAAGAACCCTTCTCTACAACGGCCAGCATTAAATAAATTGCAAATCATGTCCCCAAATAAGAAAAACACTAGTTTATGACGATGGGTCTTAAGCAACATTTAACATTGCCCAAAGGTGGAACACCCCCCACCCCCCCCACCCCCCACCCCCCCGCAAGCAACACTGCCTTAGTAGCAAGGTCCCATATGAAAGGCTCCATGCAGTCAGCCCCACCCTCGCTCATTCTGGGAGGGGGATTACTTTCAAAACTGTCTACATTATGCTCCTCTTTGCAAGATCCAAGGGCAAAGGGCTAGAGAAAGAACCAGACATTCCAGACCCAATCATTCTCCAGAACCATCTCTCAAGCTGGCCTGTGGCCATATGTACATGGTTAGCAAGGACAGAGTCTCTAGACCTTAGGCTGGTCATCAAACCTTCACTCGTCTGGTGGCCAGTGGCCAGCATACACCCAAGAACACGAGGACAGTTCCTTCACCATGCCTCCTTCCTTCCAAAGGCCACAGGGAGTAAGTCAAGTAAAGTGTCACATTGTTATATTAATACAAAACTGTGTTTAGGTATGTGCACTCCTAAACCCAAATATAATCCATCTAACATAAAAAAGATTTGAAGGAACTATGACAAGAAAACAGGTACAAAAGAAAATTGTAATGGAGATTACTCTGACTTGTTAATGTGACCTCCCTGAAGAAGCGACACCATCCCTATTCCACTATAAAGTTGTTAATGTTCATACTGGCCATTCAAGAAAAATGCAATCATTCTCCAGAACCTGTTAAATGCTTTAGAAGTGAAGTGCCTTTCCATATACTGCCCACCCTTTAGCTCTGCTGCTCAGGACGTTCCCATGAAGTTGAGAGGTGATAATACCACAGAAAGGTTCACAAAGAAAGTAACTTGAAATTTACACAGAACTTCAGCACTGGAGGGAATGTGGAGTCTCTCATCTGCTGTACCACGCTGCCTCCCCAAGGTGAGCTTCCCTAACCTGCACACCAGCAAGGATGGTCAGGCTCCCGAGTGAAAAAGGGAGGGATGAACAGTACTGAAATTCTGAGTGTTTCCAGGCTTGACTGTACAACAGGAATAAAAAGTACCCCCAGTAACAGTATCAACCTTTCTGAACCCATCAGCTAACACACATCCACACACAGTGATGACTCTGGGTTTTTATGATTGAGTGGCTTTTAGTGGCAGCTGTATCTTGAAGAGAAGTTGATTTGCTGTGTTCTATTTCTCGACCTATATTGAACTGCAAATTCTTTGGGGTCACTAAGGGGAATCTGAAGGGCCAACAGTGAAATAATTCAGTAGCCAAAGTGCATCCACGGCATTATATAAGGACAGCAGTGTTAGGGAATTTTACTGGCAGACTTAGGAAAATTAGGCCTGTTATCCAAACTGCTACGCGTTGCCTTATCAGAATGCATATCAGGAAACAAAGGAACCCTGACATCGGCCCAGAACCTGTTTCAACTTTAATTTGTTCAGCGCCTCCTTTCACCTCTTCCTTTCTGTGCGTGGAAGCGGGAGGGCAGAGGTGTCTTTCACACCAAACGTCCCCGGGTCAGCAGGGAGGGTTAACGCCCCGGAGCACACGGCACCCTGGAAAGTGACTTGCCTAAGGGAATCACAAACAAAGTGCCACCGGCGGTGGTTGCGGCCAAGGAGAAAGAAGCACGCTAAAATTCAATGATGAGTTTAGCAACTTTTTAAGACAGGGAACGTGCTGTTTGCTTTGGACTCCACGGATCGCCCGTAACCCAGAGCAAAGCACCCTTCCGGGCAGGGACCGAGACACCGGCAAGGCGGTCGGCGCGCGCCAATCAGCAGCGCTCCGGTCTCGTTAGCGCAGACCTGCCAGTTCGCGGCCAGGCCGGGCAGCTGTTGATCTCGGGGCCATGTTCTAAAGAGCAGAGACCGGGAGCGGGTGGGAAGGGAGCGAGACGGCCGGAGCCGCGGGCAGGCGGAGGAGACGGGAGGCGGAGATCAGGGCGTCCCGGGAAAAGTCGGAGAGGCCGGCAAAGTGGCGGGGACCGGGGGCGGGGCCGGGTGGCCGGGAAGCGGGAGAGGCGCGGGGGACAGGGGCCCGCGGCGCAAAGTTCCGCGTGCGGCGGCGGCGCCCGCGCGCCGGGGCTGCTCACCCAGCAGGAGCGTGGTCCAGGTCCGGCCGCGCCCCGCGCGCCGCAGGCCCAGCGCCCCGCGCAGCCCGGCCGCCAGGCGCCCCCCGAGGCCACCCCCGGAGGGCGGCGCAGCGGGCTCGGCGCGGGGCCCCTTCCTGCCCGCGGCGCCCTTGCGCCCGGGGGACGGGGGCGCGCGCTCGGGCCCGGGCTCCCCGGCGCCGGCGTCCCGCGCCGCCCTCCGCGGCGACTGCGAGGCGCGGGGCGGTCTGGGGGCCGCCTCCCGGTGCTTGTTCCGCGGCTGCAGGACCATCTTGGCATAGTCGCGTCCGCTGGCTGCGCGCGCCCGGACGGCGGCCGGGGCGCCGCTCACTCTCGGCGGAGGGCGGGCCGGTCCCTCCCCGCGGGCCGGGAGGCGGGGAGAGCTGCAAGGCCCGGCGGAGGCTGCCTGCCTGGCGCGGCGGCCGGGAGGCGGCGCCGGACTCGCGAGCCCGCCGCCGTTGCAGCCGCTCCGGTTGTCACGGCGACCGCGGAACGCCGGGGGGCGAGGGCGGGGACACCCTGCGAGCGGCCCCGCCCCCGCCGCCCCTCCGCGCCAGACGCGCGTTCCCGGCCGGCCAGCGCGCACGCGCGGACTTCGGGCGCGGGCGGGAGCCACCCCCGTGCCCGCCCCGCGACCCGGGTCAAGCTCAGGACTCGGGCGGAACTCGGCCGGGCCGAGGGTGCGGACCGCCTTCCGGGTGCGGCCGCCAGTCTCTCTGGGAGGGGCGAGAGGTCAGGGCCCCCCTGGGGCGGGGGCCGCTGGTCGAAGTTTTGAGCCGCTTAGGGCAGCGCATGGAGCCCTGCGGAGCCCGCGTGGCTCAGGAGGCGCGGCGCGGGGTGGCTGGACCCCGGAGAGGCTCTCGGAACGACCACGCGGGGGCGCTGTGCGTGCGCTCTGCGGCCTCCGTGGCCCCGCGCTGGAGGCGGGCGGACCAAGTTGAGCGCCGTCTACAATCACTCGGCTACGTTTACCCCCCACGTGTGGCCTCGCCACTTACAAGGCTGCGGAGTGCGGCCCCCGGGTTGATTCGTGCGACGGACGGTGCCGTCCGATTTACACAGCAAATTCTCAGCTTCACATGCTGTAACCTTGTGGCTTACAGGAAAGCAGAACTTGACTTGCTGATAAAATACAAAACTTCGGTCGAAAACATGTTTTCTTTCACTTAGCCTCGGAACGCGTTAGTAAGGGAGACTGGGAATACCGACGGATCCCAGTTATCTCGGCTCCCCTCCACCCCCGCACTCTTTGCACAGAGTCTTGCAGCCTCTTGAATAACAACTGAGAAGTTCCAGTCCTTGCTCTGTCCCGTGGGCTTGTTCCCGAAAGTTCTCCTTAAGTCCCGGTTTTGTCATCCAAGCCACATCGCTCTGATTTCTCTATTAACACATCGCACTTACAGGGTCTTCGTGGGCCCGTGTCTCCCCACCCTTAAGATTCTCTGACCACAGATTATTAAGGAAGTTGACAACTGACATCTGCTATTATGCCCTTTAAAGGGACAATGGGTTCTTTGTTAAAGGAATTTATTTTGCCATACTAATTAATAATTCTTCATACTCTACATTTTGTGAACTTGGATTTTTAGAAGTCTTTATTAGAGCAGGGAACAACTATTTTTAGACACTTTTACAAAAAAGATTGGAAGTGATGTTACATAATGCTTACATTCTAAAACAATGTGTCAGATGGATCCAGTGTTACCCTGTTGGGTTAATTTTGAATTTATTACCCATTAGATTAAAAGAAACCTAATTAAATGGCTATTAAAGGTAATTAATATGTTGGCTGATTTAATGCTTACAAAAAGGCATATAAAAATAAGTTTAATATTTGAAATATGGAATCACTTATCTGTTTCCTTTACATGGAAGGCATGGATTTAGGAACTGCCCCCCTGGTACCATTGTAACTATCATCCAACACTTACTTGATGAAGGAATGAGTGATTGAATGAATGAAGTCAGGTGATAAAATAAACAATGATTCATCAGTCTGTGTTCTGTAGTACACTTGAAAGTCACTTAGTTCTAACCCTCTTCTTGCATGGGCTTGAATTTCTAGAGGACAAAAAATCTTTCTCACTCAATATCATACTGTCCCCCAAATTCTACCCCAGAGCCTGACTATAGCAGCTTGTTGAACTGAGCTGGAAGAGTAACACCTATGTTGAAGACACTGCCAGTGGGTTTTTCTCAGATCCACCAGTGCTGACAAGCCCCCTTCTTTGCTTGGCGACCAAGCAGAGAATCCCAAAGCAGGGCAGTGTAGGGCATTGGTTTAAAAACATGGTAACTTTCAGCCCAGGTTTGTCTTTGCTCTGACACGTAACAGCCCTGTGACCTTGGACAAGTTACTAGACTTTTTTGAGTCTTGGTTTCCTCATCCCTAAAGTGAGAATATTAAAAACATCTACATGTAGAGGTTTGTAAAAAATAAGATCGTGTATGTAAAGTATCTAACAATTACTTGCAAGGAAGTAACTCTTCAATAAACATTCAAAGCAGTGGACACTATATAAAGGAGACGGCAGGTCCTTGGTCCTCCCAGAACCTGAGGCTGACTGTCCAGGACAGCCCAGGACTGTGGGAGGCAGCGGAGAGGAGTGCAGGGGAGCCAGGACAACCGTGTCATCTTTGGACCAGTCCTGCTGGGCTTCACGCCTCTCAGCTATCTGAGCCGCTGATCCTGCCCTGAACTTCCCTGCTCCCCACGTGTGCTTTACAAATGATGCCCATTTGGGGATCATTGAGCCTGTATAAAATAGTAGGCAATTCCTCTTGCCTGCCTTCTACTGCCCCCTCCAAAAGGAGGGGGATCTTTCACACACAGGGAGGGTGGGGGGCAGAATCTAGAACGCTGGTGGAAGATTACAGGTCAGATTTCCTTTTGTCTTTGAACTGGGAGCTAGCTCTACCAGAGTGGCAATGCAGTTTCTTCGTAGAGGTATCCTTAGGCCAGTGTCTGCCACACAGTGGTGGAAGTGAGGAAAAAGAAAAACAAACTGAAAGCTGAAAGTAAACGCTGTGAACAGGTGATCCTATGAACTGACTCAAGGTCATAATGGATATAGATTAAGCATTGCAGTTACTGACCACCTTTAATCCGCCCTTCTTTTCAGGAGCTCCAGGTACACCAGGAAGGTACATCTTTATGTGACACTGGAAATACTGGGCCAAGGCAGACAGGTTCCAGGGCAGGAGCCCACCAGAGTAACCACTCAGGAAGAAGCCCTCGTCTGGTCCCCACCATGCAAACCCAATCCTTTTCTCACTAAAAGCTCCACATTGGGCATTAAAAAAAAAAAAAAAAACTTTCTTTTTTAATTAAAAAAATAATTTTTAAAAACTTTGGGGATGGAGCAGGAGGAGATTAAAAGGATGAAATGAGCATAAAATAAAGAGGAAGACCATAAAATTAAATATAGGCAGGGAAGTAAGTAGACTCAAATAAGGCACAGGAATACGAAGATATAAATTAACCGAATAAGGAAAAGGCAGACTAGGCCAAGGAAAGGCTATGTCAGGACCCAGCTTCCTTCTTCTATAAATTGGCATTTTAAAGGCCCCATTTAAAACTCCCAAACTTCTCCCTTTTCTCCCATCTCCCACAGAGTGACAGCCAAAGGGGAACCTTGTCTGTGGCTTTGATTTCTCATCGCCTTGGATTAGGTCACTCAGCTCCTTCCTGGAGAAGTGTCCTGGGGTCAAGGTCTAGATTTTGGCAGCTGTGGCTCCCAGCCAGCTGCTCATATGAAAAGAGGAACCCGCCTACTCCCAGCCCACTTCCCAGTAACTGACAATGGGTGCAACAAAGTCTATCACACTTCCTAGTAACGGAAAACAATGGGTGCAACATAGTCTGTGTAACACTCTCCTCTCAGCAGAAAGCCAACATTAACTTGTCGCAGTGTTAGATTTCTTTGGTCTCTGGTGAGGAGAGATGTAAATCGTTACTTTATTGCTTTTCAGATTTTATCTACTGTCTTCCTCATAGCTGATTTTGTAATTTAAACTGTTCACGCTCCATGGAGTAGTTCTGAGGAACTCGGAGTCCATTATCAATCCTGGGTAGAGTGCCTTGCCTCATCAAGAACCACTTCGTGACAGAGGGGCTTGTCTCTCTGAAAATGCAGTTCCTGTTATCAAGGGCTTACAGTGTCCTCGGGACCTTATTCAGTATCAGTGACATCAAAGATCTTCTAAGTCCCCATCCCCAAAGGGCTTTCTGTTTAGTTCGAGAAACGGGGTAAACTGGAACAAAATATTGTTATATAGGAAAACGTGATTCAGAGCCGAAGGACAGAAAGAGCTCCGAAGAAAAGCGACCATGGATGACGCGACTGATAAGTTTGGGGAGGAGACTTGGTCCAGGCCTTGTGAGAGGAACAGGTTTTGTTTGAACAAAAGGACACTTGTAAAAAGCCGCTGTGTTTCAGAAACCCTGTGTGCCTGGCACATAGTAGATGCCTTTAAATCTTTTGGGGAATGAGGAAGGGAAGAAACAATAAATGTTAATTTAGTTTGAGGAATAAACAGATGGTTTAAAAGTAAAATCAGTCTGACCAGGCGGTGGCGTAGTGGATAGAGCGTTGGAATGGGATGCGGAGGACCCAGGTTCAAGACCCCCAAGGTCGTCAGCTTGAGCGCAGGCTCATCTGGTTTGAGCACAAAGCTCACCAGCTTGAGCCCAAGGTCGCTGGCTCTAGCAAGGGGTCACTCAGTCTGCTGAAGGCCCACGGTCAAGGCACATATGAGAAAGCAATCAATGAACAACTAAGGTGTCGCAACGAAAAACTGATGATTGATGCCTCTCATCTCTCTCCGTTCCTGTGTGTCTGTCCCTATCAATCCCTCTCTCTGACTCTCTTTCTCTGAAAAAAAAAAAAAAAGTGAATAAATGAATGAAGCAATAATTGGAGCATGAAATGCCCAGATCCAGCATGGCACCTGGCTTCCAAAGCCCCACATATCCGTCCAGACCTGAGCAACAGTTCCCTGAAGAATACTGGGATTCCCCTACACCAGGGGTAGTCAACCTTTTTATACCTACTGCCCACTTTTGTATCTCTGTTAGTAGTAAAATTTTCTAACTGCCCACCGGTTCCACAGTAATGGTGACTTATAAAGTAGGAAAGTAACTTTACTTATAAAATTTACAAAGCAGAGTTACAGCAACTTAAAGCATATAATAATAATTATTTACCAAGTACTTTATGTTGGATTTTCGCTAAGTTTGACAGAATAAATCTTTATAAAACAACTTAGTATAGCATTTGGGTGGTCTGCTACTGCCCACCATGAAAGCTGGAATGCCCACTAGTGGGTGGTAGGGACCAGGTTGACTACCACTGCCCTACACCCACGTGGCCTTAGGGATTCTGGGAGCCTGGGAATCCCACTCCAGCCTCTGGTCTGGGCCAGGACTTGCCTGCACCCAGTGACCTTTGCTGACGACACCCACCCAGCCCTCTGGGCCTCTCTCTCAACTGCCCCCAGACACAGATAGGGAGGGGGCTAATTCCTAGACCTCTGTGTCCAGTGGCCCATCCCCATTCTCCAGGGTAAGCACAAGGACACACCACACAGTTTGTCCTCTCCTCCCAATCTCCTCACGTGCTCCCTGCAAATGTTGTAAAATATCAGTTTGTTGTATCGGAACAGTGAGATAAGACGTCTTGCAACACAATCAATCAATCAATCAATCAGCCAAATTAAGAAATTGGGAGTCTTTAATTTGCCGGCTACGGGGACCACATGGAAACCTAAGTCGTTCAATCATTGCGGGGGGAGCACAGCGTGGGGCTGGCTTTTCTAGGGAGAATTACGTACTGACTGAGGCATGGGGAGGGGAGAAAGCATAGCAGTGAAACAAGCTTTCTTACACTGTTTACCTATCCGGTCAATTCAGGGAGAACCACTCTGAGAACACCTGCTACTGCAAAGCTAGTCCAAGGCCATAGTCTGGGAAACCGGCCCCAAGGCCAGGAACAGGGAGTCTATTCAGAAAGAGTAAGTTCTGCTAAAAGTCTCTTTGTTTTAGAGGAAGTTAGTTTGCCAAAATTTATTTATGTTACAAGCCTTTCTTTTCTACACTTCACCTCACTGCCTCGTATGCATTCTAAATTTCTATTACGACTAATCAGACAAATGTGTGTATTTTGGAAGCCATCGCATGTGTAAGACGGTTGAGAAAGAAGAAGTGTGTGGAGATGAGGGCTGAGGGCCTCACCAGGTCAGCCCTTAGGATGGAGAGAGAAGGAAGCAGGCAGGTTGGAGGGTGGGCGGCTCAGTGGAAGTGTGGGGGCAGAGAGGATGCCGATGTTCTGTCCAGGGGGAGGGGGGGCAAGCAACCGGGTGTGGGACCCAGGGAAGCTTCCCTGTGCCTCCAGCACCGGTCCTGCTGAGCCCCACCTGTCTCATCATGACTGTTCAGCTATAGGTGCCCCACCTTCACCAGTTTCTCAACTGGGATCCCGTGGACAATTTTATTGTAAAGAAGACACTGCTGCTTTGAAGAATGAAAGTCAAGCAAAATACCTAGGAAGCTCGCTTAAAATGCAGATTATTGGCCCCCGCCCCTAGAGAGCAAGGAGTTCGGGGTGAGGTCGAAGGTCACCTGTCATGCTAGCCAGGAGGTTCCCGACCATACCTCGTAAAACCTGGCCACTCTGGCGCTTTCAGACTCCTTCGCTCCAGATGAAGCCGTTCTGGGTGTTAGGAGATCACGTTCCACAGTACGTTACAGTTCTTTCTTTTGCTTCCATTTTGCATTTTTTGAAGACAAATATTTTCTCACGTTCCTCTATTACTAATATTTAATAATCCATACACGCGTGACGGAGACAGAAACAAGTTCTGCCTGGAGAACAAGTGGGAAGAGCAATAGAGATACGTTTTCACCAAGACTACGCTTCATCCTTCTCCTTGGAGTCGTGTGCTGATAAAATAGCTGCTGAGTGTCCGCAATTATTCTTCTTTAGTAGTTTAAGATGGATCTTGGAAGCAGGTCTTGAAAATACTGCCAAGAAACGAGGCAGGTAACAATAGCCCATGTACTACTCATAAACCTGTTAACAGGCAACACAAATATATATTATGTCGCATGTTTGGTGTCACCTGACCCTTTCTTTGGAACCTGAAGTTGGGGGAAGGAGACGTGGGGACACTGACATCTGCTCAGTGCAGACCCACAGGAACCTCCAGGTCTCATCCCCGCCCCCGAGCCCTGGCAATGTTAACGTCACCTGGGAGCCTTGGGCAGATGCCGATGCCCAGAGCTCACCCTGGCCAATGGACAGGAAGGGCACCAGCACCTTTTAGAAACTCCCGAGGTGACTGCCAAATGGCAAGGCTGAGACCCACAACTTCAGGGAAAGAATAAAACCCTCTCTGTTCTCATTCCTGGGTTCGATGATAGATTTCTAACATGTACTCATTTATCTTTATGCAGAGTCCTGTTCCGTAAAAAGAAAAAACAATGAGGGAACAAGGAATGCAGGACGGCAGTCGGATCAAGACACAGAAGTGGCTTTCACACAGCAGAAGCAGACCTGAATCCCCGCCCCTGGTTCCTGTTTGAGTCCCTCTTCTGTAGTCGCTCCAACACTTAGATTGGGTCACAGAAGCTAATTTAACCCCAGTGTACAACCGGACATAGTTTGGAACTTCGACCTGAAATGCCAGCATTTGCTACCCAGACTCCAGTTCGTCCCCTGACCCACCTGAGCTTTGCCACAGCTTGGCAACCCAGAACAGGAGTCTGGCCAGAAAGAGCCTCAGCTGGGAAGCCATGGGTAGAAGAAGAAAAAAGAAGGAATCAAGGTGCAAGTGTGAGGAGCCGGTAGAGAGAGTCACGAGGCACTTTGGAGAGAAGCTCCAGATGCCAAATCCCATTTCCCTGGGGCTCCCAAGCCCAAGACACATTTCCGGAGGCAGCCTAGGAAGAGGCCCGCGGAGTTACAAGCATCTTGAGAACAAAGGAAACCCAGGTGGAGGCGCCTTGTGTGTTTATGAGCAGGCGCTCCAGGTGGAACGATGCATGCGCAGGGGTTCTTTATGTCCAAAGACAAAATGACAAAAGGTGAAAACACCCAGGAAAACCCTTGGGGAAAGAACGTTCTCGCAATAATGAATAGCCTTCACCAGGTCCCTGGCACCGTTGTCTTTCACACACATTGAGTTAATTGTCATAACCACCCACAAGGTGCATACTTTTATTATTCCCAGTTTACAGGGTTTCAGCACAGAGGCTGGGAAACTCACTCAAGGCCCGACAGCTAATCAGAGAGGATGCTGGGATAGGACCCGCAACGGGGCCGCTCCGCCTCACCCTTGACTCTGTGCTGTCTGTCAAAGGGGACCATTCATAAAAGGCACCACCAGTCGTGGTTTCCCTTACGCGCTAAAATAAAATTACTTCCTTGAAAAACCTGGCTCTAAAAGCCCATCCCACAATTACAGGCTTTTCACAAGAAAGTGTGTTCAGAGCACGGGGATTAAGTTGGGTTCTCTTTAATTTACGTATGGGAAAGTAAGTCGTCTACAGACCTTGGAACTCTATTGCTGGTAACAAATGACTTGCACCTCCGCAGACAGTGCACGGCCAGGCCACCCCACGGCACACTGCGACACCGTCACCGTGGGAACGACCAGCCAGGAAACAGAGCTGAGCGCAGAGGTGTCTGTGTGCCGCTGTTGGAATAGGGAGCTGGCGGGGGCACGATGCCACACCAGCAGTCTGTGCCCGGCCTCCCACATGAGGGTCTTTCTGGAGCAGCTGTGCCCCTAGGGATAAGCTTCAGGGCACCCTGCCACCTGCCAAGACTACTGACGCCAGTCCTAGGAGCCACAGCATTCAGTGCACAAGATTTGATCACTCTGTGCTGAGCCTTCTTGTAAGAAGTCCAGCTGTCCCAAAGCTGCCATGCTGGACGGGCCACACAGAGGGACCACGCTGTGATGGGGAGAGGTGCCCGCCACCGCTGGTTTCTAGGAGGAACTGGCTCCAGGGCACCCCAGCTGGTCCTCTGCACCACGCTGTGTGCCGGTGGCTTCTAGCATAGGTCGTGCCAGCCTGCTGCCAGCCTCGCCGCCCCCCACCAGTCCTTTCCTGACAGGTGCCCTGGCCATGTTTGCCACTGAAGGCAGGTGTGTTGCAAAGGTCGGTGGGCGTGTGGAGCGCTGCAGGGCTGGGGGAGTTACGCCCACTCCCTGGGCGCACCTTGGGCAGGGTCTACAGGAAAAATATGTGCTCTCTGAGCGCCCGCTGAGCTTTCTGTTTGGCTTCTGGTCTAAGGTAATCGATTGTCCTCTGCTAAAATGGTAAATTTTCACTTGCTTCTTACCAATAGATTGGTAAAAAGGCATAAAATATGTCAAAAATCACTTTTACTTACAATGAACTCAGGGCTGCAGGGAGGCAGTACTCACCCAGCATCCTGGGATTGCCCTGAGGCAGGAGGGGAAGTTGACACAGAGCCACAGGCCACGCGCCATGGTGGCTCTGCGATACCGTGAACCCGATAAAAACAAGTCATCTTGCTCATTCTGGGGCATGTGTAATGTATTTTCTTAAACACCCACATGTTTCATGAATTAAATCAACAAATATTTACCCAGTATTAATTCTATTACATGTTCTTTTTTTAATGAGAGCCAGCTTCTTTTTGCCTGTCATGAAATCCAAACCCAATTATAAGATTCATTGCCAAATTTATATTTCTGCTTCCTAGGTTTCTTTTGATCAAGGTATTTCTAGGGGAGGAGGCAGAGGAGGGGGAGGAGGAAGGGAGGGGGAAGAGGAGGAAGAGGAGGAGGAGGGTGGTGGTGGTCCAGGACTGATAAGAGGTAAATAGGGTTAAGTGTAGGGACTGTATGTACATAGTCGGTGCTCCACAGACGCTCATGACTGATCATCAGTGTGCTTCCTTTTCTTTCCAGGGCTTCTCCACCAGGTGGGTACGAATGAGGTCAAGCTGGCTTCTGTTAGCTCTGGGAGAGGTGCCCTGAGCTTGTCAGGGGAGTGGTCTGTCAGTCCACCTGCGGCTCATGTGCATATTGGTCAACCTCCCAAGAATCACAATGACCCAGTGTCCTATTTTTATGCTCACATTCTGGAGACACCTTTCCCGGCTGCTACCCCATCACCGGTAATAGTCGCCGTGATTGCTGGCCTGTGTGTCTGCTTGGCCCCTCAAGGCGGAGAATCGGTCCCTGTCCTCTGGGCTCCTTCCACTTTCCAGCACATAGCAGGAATGGGGTCACTTGCTTCTTCATTCATTGTCTGACTTTGGCTTAAAATTGACTATCAGATTCTTGGCACGCGTGATAGCATTTTCCTTGTCTTGTTAAACATGTCTGGTCATAACAACACATCACACGTCTCTGCAAACTGTCCTGTCATCCCAGGGCGCTCGTCCTTGAGTCAGGGTCCACAGGTTGCCAACTTCCAAAGCCTGGAACTGTCCGGGGTGGTCACCACGGAAACTGCTCCCCTTCCAAGACAGGCAAACTGAAGCCTAGGTAGGGTTGGGGGTCTCTTTCTGTTCAACCACCATGAAGAAGGGGACACAGGGATTTAGTCATCCGGACTCAGAGCGGCAGTTCTGACCCCAGTTTCCCTCCGTGGCAGGCCAGACGGCTCAGCACGCACTTATCCAAGTTACTCTTTCTTACTCTGGCATAGACATCGTGGAAGGATAGATTTTCTGATTTCCCATGTCTCTGACCAAATTAACCACCACACGACGGGCATACCACACTTCATGACATCGTTGTGCTCCCACAAAAGCCTTAAAAATGTTTCTTAGCTGAAAATATCAAAAAAGAACTTAATCTGCTGCTGTATGAGTGTGGTCAAGGCTCTCATGTCATTGTCCAGGATTTTATGTACTTGGGGAACTTCGCATCCGGGAAATTTCAGCCACATGTCATCTCAGTCACCTGCATGCTCCAAATCAAGCGCCCACCTGTCTGGCTGAAGGCTCCATGCATCTTGTCCCTGAGAACAGCGTCACACCCTCAGGGGCAACACCGGATGTCTCGCACGCACCCTACACTGTCACAAAATGGCCTCCGATGGGAATTTGATTTGCTGTGGAGAATTCTTAATCCCAGCAAGTGGATGCTGGGAAACAGACAAGTGAAGGATGTTTCGAAGGCCTGCGCCCTAGACTCCTGTGGAATGTAAAGCCTGGGCATGAACTGAGGTAACGAGGGCCCGCACAGCAGAAATGCAACTGGCCCCTCCAGTCTGCCCGGGAGCCTGCCTGTGGCAGGGGCTGGGCTGGGAGACTCAGTGACCTCTGCAGTTCCCACGAGTTAGCATCTGATCGTGGGCACAGAAAGAACAGGGTCCACGGGGTGGGTGGGAGCCCTCGGACTCTCACGGTGCCCGCCCCCCTCCACTGGTGCACCGAGGCAGACGCTTCGGTCCCCCAGTCCAGCCCTGCCCCGCACCCCCAGGCCCATGCCAACCCTGAGAAGGTCTAGGGTGAGGAGAACTAGGTAACTTCTCGGTTAGTTACAGTTGAGACAATTCTTGGGATGACCTTGGGAAGCCAAGGTCTCTAACTGCAGGTTTCTCTCTTGTCTTTCCTGCAGAAGTGCCAGCGGCTCCGTTGCCAGCCAGCTCTCTCTGGTCCTCCACTGCCTTCTCCACCTGGCCCCAAGTATAAAAGGACCACTCCTGCGTCCCTTCCTTTCTAGACCTCCCATTCTATCCGCTTCCGTGAGGGCCTCCATCCGGGGCAGTTTGGTGGGATGGGTTATGTATCCTTTCCAATTTGCCTTGCGTTCCCTGGTGACACTGGTCCGAAGCCATGCTCTGGAGGTCTGGGGTGGCTGGGCTTCTTACTTGGTGCCTGGAGGGAAAGACTAGCCAAGTAAATCCAAAGCTACTTTAAAGCCTGACAGCACAGGGTGCTGCTGCATCACGGCGACCGCCATTTTGCAGAATACGCCCCGGTCACGTATTTAGGCCGTGCGTGTCTTCTGTCTCCAGCAGGATGGCTTCTTGAAATTAAAGATACAAGTCAGACCTCATCAGGGACACGGCACAATAGTAAAGCTTCCCAAACTGGCAGAGCAAATTAGCAATAGTAGACTCTAGAGGGGACAGACGGTCCCTAAGGAATGAACAAACCACGGAGTGAGGGACAGAAGCCCCATCTGGTGGGCACTAGCTCAGAGAGGCTCTGACTTGGGCAAGAACAGAACCACCAGGAACCAACAGCAACCTCTGGAGCACGGCTTCTGTTTTATATGCGTGACATGTGATTACCTTATTTTTCTTTCCAAAAGACCACTTTGAGGTATTGAAGAACAAAATTCAACCGAGTGAATTTGAAGACCTCTGGCTTTATTAAGCCATCCTCGAGTCAAGCAGCATCCCGTCGGCTACTAGAAGGGCGCTCCGTGGGGACTGCACAGATGGAAGGATTTTATAGGGAGAAGGACGGGGGGCGGGGCAGCTACTAATGAAAGGGGAGAAAGGGTTATTTTTGGACCACAATATCCTCTCTTGGGTTTTATCGCACAGATTGCTTCTCCTTTCTCTGGGGCACGGAGAGGAACCACGTGATGTATCACCTTATTGTTGCTGACCAGAAAATGTCAGGCTGGTTAAGATTATATTAATCTAGGCATGGTATCAATGGGCTTTAGCACAAGTGACGCCATTTTGGGCCTGTGGTTTTCTAACAGGGGTGGGCAAAAGTAGGTTTACAGTTGTGAGTATGCAAAAGTTTAATCTTGTATTACTTATTAATTATCGTACTATTTGTATTATAACTGCAAACCTACTTTTGCCGACTCCTGTACACCTTTTATGCCTCCATTCTGCACATGAGGAAAAGAATTAAGTATTACATACATTGCCCAGCTAGTGACAGAGCAGGGATTCAAACCCAACCTTAGCCTACATCCTAGTATTTTGTATTTGATCCCTAGAGCGCCCCAAACAGTGCTGGCAACCTAGAGACAGGCTGACCCATTTGGGGGGATAAATTAGGTAGATGGTAGGGACATGAAACAGAAAAAAAAATTACCCAACGGAATCACCAACCACTTGATCTTCAATTATTTTCCTGTGTTTCAACCAGTTATGTTCCATGTTATTCCTTGATGCGACGTTTACTAAGCACCTACTACGTGCCAGGCACTGTGCTAAGTGGAACACAGAAACAGTAAGACACAAACCCTATATGTAAGTAGCTCATAGCTCAGTAAGAGAGGCCCAAAGAGAAAGTCTTCAATGGTCAAACAATGTGGCAAGTGGAGTGGCATCTGCAGACCACAAAGGAGATGATCAGGGTGGGCTTCCGAGAGGAGGGGACATCCGAGCCGGGAGGTGAGGGTTTGAGCAGGAAGAGGAAGTGGGAGGACAGGTACGACTTGAACAGACTGAGGGGACAGTGTCAGCCCGGGAAGTTCATTGTTGCAGAAGTGAACAGCTGGGCGTGTCCAGCAGCCCGGACAGGAGGCCGGTACCGAAGCCCAGAACCTCTCAGGCACCAGAGGGGGGAAGGGGAAGAAACAGCAGCGATGTGGTGGGCAAGGGGGAGAAGCGCCAGGAATTACTGTTCTGTTACTACCTGCAGAGAGAGTCACAACTAAACAGTGTAGCTCATGTCCTGGAGTTCTCTGCTTCCCCGGGGTTTCTCAGTTTGCTCATAAAACATGCCAACTATCTAGTTAGTTCCTTAACACTTTTTGTAACCATTTCATGACAAATGTTGTAATAGTTGATACCCAGTAGATGGCGCCAAGTGTATATAAAATAAACAGTACACTAATTTACATTTAGTGGGCATTTCCTCCTGCTTAATTAAAAATAGTTTTTATAACATAGTACATGTCATTTAAGTATGCAACATAAACAATAACTGTGTTGCATATTAAGATATTTTTTATTTTTACATTGCAAAGAGAGTCCGGTAAAGCCCAAGTGCTTATTTAAAATAACTGGACTTGGCTAGTTGATTCCACGACCAAATTTCAGTGTCGGTCATTTCATAGACATGTACAATGTGTACATGTTATGCCTTCCTGGTTGTCATGCCTGGACTCAACTGTTCTCAAAGGGCTTTTCTCCATAAACAAACACTATCAAATACACGGACGTGTTTGCTGGGTTGCAGAAACAGAATTCTCATTATACGGGGGCTAGAGTGCAGTATTCCTGCTTATTGACACAGAATCAAGGCAGTCCTACTTGGAATTCGGAGATGAGACAAGCTACCATGTAACTGGCCATCACCGAACTGATTACTCAGTGAGCAGGGGAGGGGGAGCAAACAGAGCTGACATTGGCTGAGTCCTGCATGCAACCAGCGCTTTCACACATTCCTACTGGTCCTCACGGCGACCTTTCCAAAGTAGGTCCTGTGACTTCTGATGTATAGCAGAGTCCAGAGACGTGACCACGTTTAGCACAGTGCCTGGCTTACAGTAAGTGCTCCTCAAATATCTTTCGAATGGGTGGTAACACACCATGTAAACAGAAGTGCCGGGATTCAAGCTTAGATCCGTCTGGTTACAAAGCCCATACTGTCTCCATCTGTGTGACTCTGCAGAACGATTTTAAAACGGCTAAGAAATATCAGTGCCAACGTTAACCATGCTTAATAAATCCAGGAACCTGTGGTTTCTACCTTCATATCAGAACCATTTCAATTTCAAAACGTGCTTGGTAAAGGATGTGGACGACAGAAGACGGACACACTACCTACAAGATCTCTTTAATTTTTAAACATACAGAGCACATGAAAATAAACCCAGTCACTACATTATAGTTACAGGGGACATTTCATTAGTTAATACAACTTGTCCCATTTTCTTTGTTGTTGAAGTCTGTTAACTTTATAAAAAGTGTTTCCTATGAAAATACCATACAATATGCTATATTTGGTTTCTGAATGTTAGGTGTTACGTCTCCTTTCCTTCACTGCCCCCCACACCAAAACAGCTTATTTGAGAATGCCAAAGTAAGTAAACGTGGCATGCTTTCTTAGCTGCTTTGTGTCCTGTATTAAAATACTTTATGACAACAAAGGTTGAAAAATAACTGTATTGGCTACAATTGCCATCTCCTACACACTATAAGTGAACTAATCTACGGAATTAACTCAAATGGAGAGGGCCAAGAGCACGAAGGAGTTACAAAAACTCCAAGATGTTAAAATAGATACACATTTAAAATACTATAGATGTGACATATTTAATATGTATCAAGCAAGAGAGAGTGTTTGTCTTTGCGTTTAGCAACAGTAACTGCCACTTTTCAAAGCATTATTGTTGGGTAGGTTTTCTATTAGGGGAGAAAATTTATAAAACATCACCTTCTTCATCTAAAACCAAAAATAAATGGGGACTTAAAATGTTATTACAAAAGACGGTGACCAGAAGAAAGACTAGGTCCGATAAACCGCACGGCTGGTATACCAAGATGAATGCTTTGCTTCATTCAAGATCTAGAATCCTAAAATCCCATTTGGTAAATTTAACTGGATTTTCTTTTCTGATTATGTTGAACCCCACATTATGTCAGGGATGATAACAATTTTTATTGTACCAGGATCTTAAAAGAAAAACCACTGGATTCTAAAGACACGTTAATAACCTGTTGAACTTAGGCCGAGAACTAATCAATAGGAAAAATACTTATTTAGTTGGGTAAATAAATTAGAAATGTTCAAAACATTACAAAGTAAGCTGCTTTTAAAAATCCTTAACTTGAAGTGGTAAAAAGTTAGTAAAAGCGATTAAAGACCTTTCCTGAAGGCTAGTAAAAGCAGAAACAACCTTACTAATGGCATGGTTATAAACAAATCTCCTCACAGAGGTTAAGAAGCTGTGGTCAGTATCAAGACCGGAAGTGCCATTTCAGAAATGGCATTCGCCTATCCAAGTGGGTTAGAGAGCCTAAACCAGTGTTTCCTGGTACTAGACAAAATCTGAAGCAATTCGCCGAGTTGGAGTCAAAAGAGCTTACATACCTTTGATTTCTGAAATTTCATGGTTCTTTTACATAGTTTTTTAAAAAGAACTTTAAGATGAACAACAAGCTTAATAAGGCTGACATTCAATGGAAAACAATGAAATAATTTACCCTTGAGTAATCTGAAAAACTAAGTCATTTTATTATCTTCTTTTTAAGGGTCCCTTATTAAAGCTTGTGATTTTTACTAAAGTGAATAAGCCATAGTGGTAGTTTCCAATGCACTTCCTTGCACCACGGGGTCACGAGTGACTGCAGCCTCAGTTAACCTTGAGTACTCTGTACATACTATTCTGAAACACTGCGGTGAAGTAAGGCGTGGCATCCTTGAGCAAGGAGACGCACAGAGGAGGGTTAGCCGCGTTGGAAGGATCTTCCACGTCCCAGATTTCAAGCATACTGCACCCAGGCCTGAAAAGAAAGGCACAGTGAACATACTGACAATGCATTTGTATCCAGAAGAAACATACACATTGGAGAGCAGCTCCTAGACTTTGAGAGACTAATTTACTCAACAAACTAAAGATTTTAAAGCATCATTAAACCATTTCAAACAGCGTGAGTTCAATATTTAGAGGTAAAAATGAAATGAAGTATGTTGCATTTTCATGTTCCACTTTACCAAATAATCCGGTCAGATCAGCAAGAAAGACTCCTTTTCCATTCAAGTAAAATACATTCTTTTTTCTATTTCCTTTGTGGTTTTCTCTTGATCCATAAGTTACCCGTAAGTTTATCACCTGGTTTCCAAACATGTATGGATTTACTAGGTATCTATTTAATATCAGTTTCTAACTTAATTCTGTATAATTTCAAACCACTTAAACATATTGTGACTGCTTTTAGGACCCAGCAAACATTCCCTTTTGAGGAACATTCCATGGGCCCTTAAGAGAGTGTGTTGTCCAGCTGTTTGCTGTTGGGTTCCATCAATGCTGGGGTGTGTGACACTATTTGTTCTCCGTATCTTTCATGTCCATACTGGCTTTTCGTCTCCTCTTCTCAGTAGAGAAAAGAATGTTAACATTTCCAACTACGATCGAAGATTTGTTTTCTTTTAGTTGTGCATATTTTTACTTTGTGTACCTTGCACCGTTTAGAGATATGTACATGTACAATTGTTCTGGGGTGTTTTTTTTTTGGTAAGTTAATCCTTTTGTCATTATAAAGTATCTATCTTTATCTGTGGTTGATAAGCCTTGTCTTGACGTGTCCTTGGTTTTATTACATTTTAAGTTAGCGGGATAGGCACCTGCACGAACACCACGACGTTTCTCTTACTTCTTTCGGAAGATGCCGTTTCTTCCTATACATATTCATTAATCTTAAAATTACATATAAAAATAAGCTCCTAATATTTCTGAACTTGACTTTTCAACACTGTGTTAATTAAAAATTTTTTTAGTACATCCCTTTCAGTTACATGACACATTCCTCATAAATCTTACACACCCAATGTAATTCTGCTATAGTAGTAGAACACTAATATCTCGCTTGGCTGTAAGTTCAAACCTGCATCTCACACAACCATTAGAAATTATCATAAAAACTTGGGAAAATAGGAAAAAATCTACATTTGAGATACTAAATTAAAATAAAAAAATTAGAAAACTAAAACACACCATAATTTTCTGAAAGCAAATTCTACTTAAATGATAGTACAATTTTAGTTTCCTACGTGAAATAATTTTAAATACGATAAAATATTTTAGTATATGTGCTGCCGAAGCGAGCACAAAATATTTTACTGAGATTTATGTAGAGTGAAAATTCTTAGAGAATCAAGACTATTTAATAAGGTAAAGCAGTTGTTGCTTACAAATATATCATCAGGCCCATACTTACTTAGTTCTCACAATACACCACGCCTCTTCTAACACGTAGTAATTCACATGCAACTCCGACAACTTATCTCTCACTTCTTTCACAGATTTTCGACTATATGCAGAATAAACTATTTTTGTCCGGGCCCTTTTAATTTAAAAACAGGTTAAAGACTATAAGCTAATATCATACTAAATGGTAAAAAAACTGAAAGTTTTTTCTCTAAAATCAGGAACAAGACAGGGCTACCCACACTCTCCATTCCTATTCAACATAGTTCTGAAAGTTTTAGCCATCAGACAAGAGAAAGAAATAAAAGGCATTCAAATCGGAAAAGAAAAAGTAAAGATTTCACTTTTTGCAGATGACATGATCCTGTATATAGAAAACCCAGACTCCACAGAAAGACGAAAAGAAACAATAAATCAATACAGTATGGTCACAGGATACAAAATAAATATACAGAAGTCTATTGCTTTCATATATGTAAACAATGAAACTTCAGAAAATTAACTTAAAGAAACAATCCCTCTTCTAGTTGCAACAACAACAAAAAAAACCTAAGTACCTAGGGATAAACTTAACAAAGAATGTAAAGGATCTATATACTGAGAAGTACAAAGCAGTATTAAAGGAAATTGGAAAAGACACAATGAAATGGAAAAATATTCCATGTTCATGAATTGGAAGAATCAACATAGTTAAAATGGCCATATTACCCAAAGCAATATGCAAATTTAATGCAATTGTCATCAAAATTTCAATATCATATTTTAAAGAAATGGAACAAAATATAACCAGGTTTGTATGGAACCATAAAAAACCTGGAATAGCCAAAGCACTTCTGAGGAAAAAGAACGAAGCTGGAGGTATAACAATACCTGACTTTAAATTATACTACAGAGCCACATTAATCAAAACAGCATGGTATTGGCAGAAAAATAAACACACAGAGACCAATGGAACAAAATTGAGAGACCAGAAATAAAACCACATTTATATGGTCAAATCATCTTTGACAATGGAGAAAAGAAAGCCTCTTCAATAAATGGTGCTGGAGAAACTGGAAAGCCCCATGCAAAAGAATGGAACCTGACATGAACAGACACTTCTCCCAAGAAGATATACAAATGGCCAACAGATGTATGAAAAAATGCTCATCTTCTCTAGCTATTCAAGAAATGCAAATCAAAACTACAATGAGATATCACCTCACACCTGTTAGATTGTCTATTATCAACAAGACAGGTAATAACAAGTGTTGGAGAGGATGTGGAGAAAAAGGAACCTTCATTCACTGTTGGTGGGAATGTAAAGCAGTACAACCATTATGGAAGAAAGTATGGTGGTTCCTCAAAACATTAAGAATAGAGCTACCATATGACCCAGCAATCCCTCTACTGGGTATCTACCCCCTAAACTCAAAAACATTGGTATGTAAAACACTTGCACCCCCATGTTCATCGCAATGTTATTTACAATGGCCAAGACATGGAAACAACCTAAGTGCCCCTTGATAGAGTACTGGATAAAGAAGATGTGGTACATATATACAATGGAATACTACTCAGCCATAAGATATGACGACATAGGGTCACTTACGACAACATGGATGGACCTTGAGAACATTATAGTGAGTGAAATGAGTAAATCAGAAAAAGCTAAGAACTGTACGATTTCACACATAGGTGGGACACAAAGCTGAGATTCATGGACATAGATAAAAGTGCAGTGGTTCCCAGGGGGAGGGACATGTAGGGGCAGGGGGTGGGAAGGGTGTAAAGAGGGGCGAATGTAAGGTGACAGAAAATGATTTGGCATTGATGGATACACAACATAATTGACTAATCAAATGATGGAGTGATGTGTGCCTGTACATTTATTGATCAATGTCACCTTGTTAAAATTAATTTTCTAAATAAATTTTAAAACCAGGTTAAAGGCATTTTAATATATGATGATAAAATGGAGTCAAGAAATGTTGCTAGCAAATTAAAATCTCAATACTCACTGGATGGAGCATTTATATACTTGACCCCAAATAGCATGAATTAATTTGGGGATAGCGGCTTCCACACTCCTTATATTTTGCACACACCGACACACACAACAGGGTAAATTTTGTGTGTAGTGCTTGTATATAAACCAGTTTAGAATCTCGAGTTGGACAGCAGGAAAATCATTCAGACTGTAAAATCCTGTATATATTTCTGTATAATTCAGACATTAACTGCTCATGGAACACATTCAGGTAGAGGCTGAATACAGTGAAAATGTAGACATCAGTAGGTAATTTCATCTACAGGTGCTCTGAGAAGCGTGAGCTGAAGCTGAATGCAGGAAACAGAGCATTCAGACTGTGGGCATCCAGGGTGGCAGGCAGATCAAACACCTTCTCAGAAGCTTGGGAAACAGGGATGTTCACCAAAATATGGTATGACGCATGGCTTAGCCCTACAGGGGAGTTTTTATGAAATCCTGAACAAATGACCCTTGCTGCATAACATTGCTTAGGAGTTCAAGCGTGTGGGATGCCCATCTCCACAATCAGACATAAAACTTTACATAATTTAAAACTTTACCTCTAACAATAGACTAGAAATGCATGCAGAGGAAAAGACTGCCCTGACAAATCACTAGAAATGATTAAAATAATTTTTTAAGTCACTTAAGAAAAACATAATTTGCAGACCTCAATGGAAACTAGTGCTCATAATCACCTAGCAAAAGAATACTCTAAATTCTCATAAATGCAGGTAAGATAGCAAATTCCATGTTCTTTTTCTACCTGCTAAGGCTCGCCAGTAGCCAGTGATAAGAAGAAAATGGCCTCTTCAGTTGGGCGGACGGACTGTAGACTCAGAGCGGGGACTGGGAAGTATGGCCAGGGTCCAAACTCACCCAGCTCCCACCGCTTCTCCTGAGGGGTTTTACTGGAATGAACACACGCATGCACGTGCACACACACACGCACGCACCCACCCACGCGTACACACACTGAGGCTGGTCATAAATATGCGACACAATTTTCCCTTTGGAAGAACTGGCTTTTGCTTTTTTGTTTCCAGAGCTTACTGAACTTGCTTTAGAGTCAAGACATACGTGTAATTTCTGGATGGTTATTACACACTTGTTTTAACTTCTAGCACGGATATGAGGATGACAGCATGCGTGTGTGTGTGTGTGTGTAAAAACTTTTTCCTATCCCTACGAGTCAGTGTGAGCTGTGTGTCGGGTGGGAACAGCCCGCCAGCTGCCAACCTCAAGTCTGCATCCTCGTAATGCGGGTGGTTCACAATGGGGCGGAGGGTGGACAGCTTCACACTGGCCATCGTAGGCATGGCCCCCGCGAACACAGCATCTGAAAAAGATTTTACTCCTTAATAACATGTATTAAAAAAAAAACCAAAGTTATGTATCTATCACATTTGAACCCCAAGTAAGAACAATAAAGTACCCTTAGACAGTAACCATTGGCACTGCTACTTTTCCTCACTCAGGTACGGAGGGACTGTCCCCGGAACAGCAGCCACCCTTGGTTAAGGGTTAGCGTGATGCCGGGAACTGTGCTGAATGGCGGTACTGGGATTGCACAGTGGAAGCTGCACGACTTCACAAGGTGGGTCCTCTGTGACCCGCGCTCTGGGGATCAGGAAACTGAGACGCAGCAGGGTGGCATGCCGTGCCAGAGGCCACCACGGGGAGTGGCAGAGCCCAGTGCCCTGTCCTCACCACCTCGCCCTGCCCTGGGCTGAGAGACAGCACCGCAAGGACACGGAGGGCTGGAGAGAGCTAGAATTTCAGTCGCGCCCCAACAGTTCACAGTGCTGGGAGCTGAGGGACTGTCAGGGAGGGTGAAAGGCAAGCCCCACGGTTCATTTCTTAAAACAACTTCTGTGCGTTGTCAACTGCGGTCGCCAGGACCTGCCCCAGGACATCCTTGCTTTCTTCCCCGGGGTCATTTTGAAATGTTCATCGCTAAGATGTCTTAGCTTCTGTTTGTCATCCAGCATTCGATGACTTGCTCGTAGAATGTTTGCAGCAATGGCATGTATAAATATATCGCCTGTTGTGGAACTCGGGATGCACCAAAGTCTACTATCTGACCTCCCTTTCTTCTCTTTCCCCTGAAGACAAAGAGACCAAGTGCTTACCTTCATACACTTCTGTATAATAAATGACCCTGTCATTATAAAGGTTATCTTTTTTTTTTTTTTTTGTATTTTTCTGAAGTGAGAAGCAGGGAGGTATACTGCATGCATCTGACCGGGATCCACCTGGCATGCCCACCGGGGGCGATGCTCTGCCCATCTGGGGCGTTGCTCCATTGCAACTGGAGCCATTCTAGTGCCTGAGGCAGAGGCCATGGAGCCATCCTCAGTGCCCGGGCCAACTTTGCTCCAATGGAGCCTTGGCTGCGGGAGGGGAAGAGAGAGATAGAGGGAAAGAAAGAGGGGGAGGGAGGGGAGAAGTACATGGGCGCTTTTCTGAGTGCCCTGGCCAGGAATCGAACCTGGGACTTCCACACACTGGTCCGATGCTCTACCACTGAGCCAACTGGCCAGAGCACAAAGGTTATCATTTTTAATGAGCACAATAAAATCACTAATAGGAACAGACATGTTAATTAGATGTACTCTAAGTAAATGTTTACTTTGAAATATAACTAAGCATTCACTCTAAACATAATTTTGAATTAAAATCTCTTTAATGCCTTAAACTTGAAAATATTTAAGTGTACTGAAGTAAAGATGTGCATGTATTATCACACAATGCAGTAATTGAGTGTGAAAAGCTCTCGGGCTAGAGCCCTGGTTGCTGAGCAGGCTGACTCTTTCCCGGGGTGGTGTCAGCCCCCCGAGACCCTTCGGCCGCTCACTGGGCGGGACAGGGACTGTGGCGTTTGTGGGGCAGAGAGTGGGAGGCCGCTGATGATATGCAATGCCCAGGATAGCCCCCAATGCCAACAGTCCCAACCACGGCTGAGAACACGGGGCCAGAGGGACCCAAAGCCCCGGGACAGAGTCATCAGGAAGACACGACATTGGCCTGTCCAGCAAATGCTGGAACCACTGCGGAGAAGCCGTTGATGGCCGAGAGAGGGAGAGAAAATCAGAACACGGCAGGGAGAGAACAGGAACTCCTATAAACACCCTGAAGTTTCTACTGGGCCTACCATATGTATCAGGAGAGTCCCCGCTGACGGACGGGGCCTCACTAACACATGTCGTGGGGAGGGACCCCAGGATGGCCTTCAGGTCCCACGTTCCTGTCCTGAGCACCTGTGTGTGGTGTGCGACCCACTCGGCCCTCCACAGAAGACCTGCACGTGGGCACTCCTCCCACCCACGCTGCGGGGCCACCTTCCACGCTGCTCTCAGTAAACCTGTGGGGACCATGAGTGAACCCATAATGTAGGGGTACAAAGATCATAAGGAGATCAAAGAAGAGGCGACTGAAAACGAGGAAGGCATTTGTAAGCGTTATCTTAGAAGGATAAGGTGCCAAGCACAGGCACTCTGACAGGAACCCAAACAAACACTGGAACAGACACAGACACAAGACAAGACTTAAAAAGCAGGTGTCTTTTACTGCTTGGGGAAAATCAGCTATACCTGGGGAGGCGTCAAGCTGTGCCTACCTTGGACTCCTACAGGGAAAAGTTCAGTAGAGGATTAATTTTAAAATTCTGCTTCAACTGGCCTGGAATTTTTGAGTGATGAGGTACTGTCCCCGTTGAAAGCCCCAGACTAAATGTCCGAGGCGAAGCTTATCAGAGTCTACCTTACTGATGACTAATTACAAAGTGGTCAGTGTCAGATAAGAAGAAAGAGGAACTGGCTCAAGGAGTCACAAGGGAGATTTACATGAACCACAGTAGACTCTGTGCTGGAGGAAAATCACGAAACATCAAAATTGGTCGTGGACAAGGTTACAGATTACTTCTAAAAATACTGTAGAGCCTACTTGTTCTCCAATAAAGTATTCAAACGTGAAATAAAGATCTATCTGCTTGAGGAGGGTTTGGAAAAAGGTAAGAAGGGAAAAGAAGTAAGCTAGAGACAGTAGAATGAATACTCATCTCTTTGAAATATTTGGTGAATAGAATGTTCAAGGTGTTAATTCTCCGCCTGTGCACTGTTTGACAGAGACGGAGCGAACAACAGTGACTAACGTGTCCTTAACCTCCCCACAGTCACAAGTTCTTCTCCAACTGTCTGTCACAAGGTGTGAAATTATGCTACTAAATAATGTACTAGTGTGCGATTTGTGATTCTTAGGATTTAAATGTAATGATCTCAGAGTCACAGCACATAACTGTGAACAATCCTAATTCCTGATGTCAATGAAAATTCTTTTTGAGGGTTAGCGAGGGGGGATTTAAAGAGGGTACAAAAGCACTTTTCGAAAAGCTTTGATTTGGTGGACACTGAAATTAGCATGCTCAAAATCTCTGAGGTGTAAAGGACTCTGCGTGTGCGTGTGTGTATGTTTAAAGGTGTGTGTATAAAACCAACTACACATGTAACTGAACAGCTGCGCACCTGGTCTGGTATTGTATCTGATCCACTTGATCAGTTCTTCCTGAGGCAAATTGTTGAATTCGGCCATTATGCTCCATTGACTGTGGAGGTTTGCACAGCCTTGCAGTGACATGACTGTGAGAACGCCAAAGATAACGTTCTCAAAACGAACTCTGCAAAAAAGCCAGCCAAAGAGCTGAAATAAAAGAAACCATTTATTTATAATTCTTATGTGAAGAGTCCTAGGGTCAGTAATACATTCTCAGCTTGCTACTTAACCCAAGAGGGACGGCCATTTGATTTTATCACGTATAGTAACAACATACAGAACTCTCATCAGATATTGTTTGAAAACCGCCAATATTCTGGAACGACCGGGTCCAGTATAAAAATGCAGCTTTCCTGCTTCTCGAAAACACTAAGGAAGGAACACCCGATCCTTCTAGTACTGGTTCACCTCCAGGGATTACGATGAGCAAATCAGTTTTGAAACATCGCAGAAATAAATGCTGTAACACTGGCGGCTTTTTATGGACATCAGAGATAACGAGGGAAGCCCACTGGTACGGACAAGTCTATTCCTCTCAGAAAATACGCATCCTGATAGCCTCAGACAAGACTCTCATGATCAAAACTAAATAAGGTGCTTCTAGAAGACTTTGCCCAGCTCTTTGGCATAGCGGCTGCAGCAGTGGAACCCCGGAGGGGACAGCTTTTCCCAGGGATCCCCTGAGCCCCGCAGGAAAGCACCGCGGCACTAAAACCTCCCGAGGGCAGCTGTGATGAGTCCGGAATCTCTGGCACAGACCTGAGCTCCCAAAGCTGTTTGTGGGCAGGCTACTAACAGAGGGGACAGATGTGCCTCACTGCTCGTCTCAGCAGTGTAAGGTCAACTCCAGGAATGACCTTCACAGCTACTGGAAGTTGCTTCTCTTCCTCTATAGCGACTCGCGAGCTGGCATCCTCGCTCATTTAAGATAGCCCCAGTGTTGTCATCACGTGGTCATGCGCAAATGAACGCCTCACCTGGCGAGAGCATATGAGGGACGCCATCACACACATGTGAGGAGTCAGAAACAGCTTCAGCCTCATAATTAAAACTGCGAGAGCAGTAAATGCGAACAGCTGCAAGGTGTGATAAATGAGCTATAAACACAAAACAAAATGAGTTTCACTTTACAGATTCTTGAATAAACACAAACTATAAACTATTGTTACTCATTATGACAAAGATCTTGTATAACTTCGTAATAAGGAGCCTATTGATATTCTTTTATTCAACAAAGATTAATTGAACACCTACTACATGCCAGGTACTGTTCCGGGTGCTTCTGGCTCAATGGTGAACAGAACAACAGTGAGCATTTTCTGCCTTTGCGAGGTTCACATGTTAGTGTATTTGGTAACCAGAGACAGAAAATAGAGCAAAAATAAGTCCATTACGTGGTCTCTTAGGAAGTGGTGAGTGTGATGGAAGAGATCAGGGAGCGGGGGACAGAGACCGGGAGTGCACAGGGTGTATGAGGCCACACAGGTGGAGTGGCTGCGAGGGGAGTGGGTCACCAGGCTGGGCCTCGGGGAAAAGGCCGTGTCTGAGCAAGGACTCATACCAGGTGAGAGAGGGAGCCACAGAGACAGAAAAACACGCAATGCTGCACAAACCTGCATCATTCAGGCGGCAACAAACATAAGAGCAAACATAAACTAGGTTATTTTTGAAGTAGTGGAATTATATAGATATTTTTACTAATTAGCAGGATACCCCATTCTGATTTGGATGGAGTTCCACTCAGCAGAGGTTTCAAACATAACACATGTAATTCGTTAAAATATGAACCAAGTCGTCACTAGAAAAAGGGACAAAGAATGCCACCAGAAGTAAGTGGCAACTAAACATTCATGTTTTAACATTTAGAAAAATTAAATGTTACAGATAGTAAGGTATTTTATCTATAAAATTGACAAATAAATTAATTCTGAGTGTTTGAGAGTATGTCATGAACACAATGAAATGACAAACTGGTACATTTCTGTAATTTAGCTTAATTCATCAAGACTTTAAAAGCCAAACCTTCACTTAAATTTCCATTCTAGAAATTTAGCTGAAGGGAATAGTCAAAACATAAAAATGGTTCTGCAAAGATGATCACGGAAGGCTGGTGGTTAAGTGCATAGAGTGTCGGCTTGGCGTGTGGATGTCCCGGGTTTGACTCCCGGTCAGGGCACACAGGAGAAGAGACCATCTGCTTCTCCCCCTCATCCCTTGACCCCTTCCCCCCTCCTTTTCCTCCTGCAGCCAGTGGTTCGATTGGTTCGAGCGTGGCACCATTTGCTGAGGATAGCTCAGTTGGTCCAAGCCTGTCAGCCTGAGGTGCTAAAAATAGCTCAGTACTCGAGCATCAGCCCCAGACAGGGTACTTGGGTTCGTCACTAAATCCCCTCCTCTCACTTAAAAAGAAACAACCTAAGCGACCAATAAAGAAGAATAAGTAATTAAATTGCTGCATTTCCACATGTATATAGCCATTAAAAGATTACATATTGGAGGGTTGCTGAATGGCATGGAAAAGTTTTCAGAGTATAAAACTGTACATGGCGAATGATGTGGGTTCCATGGAAACAGTGTGTGTACACATCCATAGACACACATACATGCATGGAGGGGAGGGCCCATAAGAACACAGGCCTAAAAAGTTAACAAAGGTTTTTTCTGCATGATTATTCGTCTTCATTTTTCCAAAATTTTTAAACTTGTATCATTTTTATACACAGAAATATATGATTTATATGTAAAACAGGATGGCAAAACTGTGCCCAGAGCTGTGTTTAAAAATAAAATTTATTACTTAATTTTTTCCTAATAGTTGGGCCCAAAACTGGAATGTGAAACATTTATTTCAATCAATCCTTCGCGTTTCTTCAGTAAGGTTCATGTTTGGGCATGTTGTGGAGGGAAAGGGGAAGGCAGAGAATGCAGGGAGGCTACGTTTCTAAAAAGAGTAGGTTGTAAATACTGTGTGATCAAACCGTGAAGTGCGAATGTGCACTGATCAGTAAAACTGAGCGATGTGACATGGCCGATTCACACAGATGCAGTCACACTTGGTGGCGGCACAGTGACTGGCCAGCAGCGTGGACCCTGGACCGCACAGCTGGGCTCATCGTCCTGGGTCCACAAGGCTGATCACTTAACTTCTCTATGCCACCATGCTTTTTATCTGTGATAGAGAAGTAACAGTACTTACCTCAGTGCGCTGGGCGGGATAGAAATTACGAATATCTGTAAGTCAGGAAGCGGTAAGTGCTGACTGACACTGAGAGCCTTGCAAACGGACTGCTTGGGTTCAAGTGCAGGCGTCACTAAGTCCGCTGAGAGCCCTGGGTCAGCGCGCCACCTCCCGCAGACAAGCACGGCAGCTCCGGAGGCCACGTGCAGAAAGGGCAGAGGGCAGGTGGAAGGGGGCTGGGTCTCTCCATTCCTGCTCCTCAGGAGCTCCTGCCTGTCACCTCACGTGAGCCAAGACGGCACTACTACCAAGTTATGTGAGTGTTTATCTCCGTAACAGGCAGTCTCACCTAATGAGCTTCATTTTCTTATTTGCACAATAAGATTATGAAAATTAAACAGCACAGTACGTAGCACATAGTAACTATTCAAAAAATATTATCATTAAGCTAGGCCTGCCAAGTTCAAATTCAGTTGCCCTGTTTGGTAAACTGGCCCCTTCCTTTAAGACTCAGAGTTCTCACCCAGGCAATCACACATGCCGCCCATTTTAGTACCGTAAGAAACGCGGCCTTGTTTCACGTCTCCACAGAAAACTCACACATACCGGAGGACAGGAACACTGCTACACTGACTCACGTGCCCTGTGACACTGCTGAAGCTTGTGAGCTGACCGAGCACCACATTTGTGTCGGGCAGGAGCCCGGCCACCTGTCGCAGGGCCGCGGGAGCCCGTCCTGATGGCTGACTAGTTCCGCGGGCAAGAAATTAACACCTGTTCTTGCTGAACGAACGGAAGAACCAGTGAAGGAAGGTACGTTAAATTATGCTTCATGGTCATACGTCAGCCTTCCAGCTTTCCAAGCCTTACTACTGCTCACAACGGAGCGGATTAAACTGTGGGAAGGACCAGCAGAAATGTGTCACAGGGCGGAGCCGCTCAGCCGCGCAGGTGGCCAGCTGCGGTGGCAAGGCTAACCCTCTATAAATCGGATTCGAACTCGAATGTAACCCACAGTCCACCAGAGAGCAAAATGAAGGCTTTACCTCACCATGTTCAAGGAGATGTTTTCTGGAATAAAACAAAAACATTCTCTGCTTACTAAATGCCGGTTATACTCTGACCACATAAAAAAAATAAACTTTATTTCTTCTTAAGTCTTAAAATTTTGATTCTCTCTAAACTACTTAGCAGCACAGAGAAAAATAAAAGTATTAGATCCTATCATTTAAAATCACAGCAATTTAAAAGGCATGATTTATAGTCATCCTACTTAAGGTGTCTCACAAAGCCATTCTTCCTTAAGATAAAAGAGGTTTTACTAATTGATGGGGATGGTAGCTGGGAAAAGAAGTGAATAAAAGGAATGTCTATTACTTATTCAGCCATGTACGGTATACACAATATTTAAATAAGCATTGCTGGACTTCTGAATTGTACTCATTGTCCACAATTACAAATACCACGAGCATCCTTGTACATAAAACTGTGTGCGTCTGAGTATTTCCTTAGGATAAATTTCTGGAAAAAAAAAAAGTCACTGGGTAAAGCCTATAAGTATTTTTAGTTCCAGAAAAAGTCTAAAAATTTTACTAAATATTTATGGCTAAAAACTGACTAAATTTTTAATGCAGTAGTAATTACTATGATCCTGCAGTAGCCACAGAATGAGGGGCACTGACACAGGCTTTACCTTCACAGAGTGTCTATTAGATTCATACAAGAGTAGAAGTCTATTATTATGTCCTGTTAAAAATACTAGGTCAGTGGTTCTTAACCTTGGTGCTATCGAACCCTAGGGGTTCGATGAGTCGGTCTCAGGGGTTGGGAGAAGCCTCTGCCACAGAGGCCAGAATAAAGTAATACCGTAATTTGTTGTGAGTTCATGCACTTTGTTGGTTTTGTTCTTTGAGCAAGGTGATGTTCATGCACGGCTCATTTTGTGCACCAGTAAAAAAACATATACCTATGTCTTGAATTTGGAAAAAAACCCTTATTTTACTTTTCACTAAAGAAGGGTTTGGTGAATGCGCATATGAAACTGATGGGTTCGGTACCTCAGAAAAGGTTAAGAACCACTGCTATAGTATGATTCAGAGACAGTTACGATATAGTTACCTTAGATAAGTGTTTGCAGATAAGACACATAAAACATCACGGAAAGCCTGTGAACAGAATCAAGTCAATGTAATTTCTTCTAAGAAATTATGCAACGTTTAAAATGCCCTGATTCGTTACTAGAAACACACCCAGTGGAAAGCAGTACTGTGGTCCCAGCTTGGCAGCAGGCACAGAATACCCTGAAGTTTTTAACTCCCTGCCCTGGAAGCAGCAGCGGAGGTGTGCGGTCAATTCCCGCATTATCAATCAGCCCCTCCACGCGGAGCGGAGCCGAGCTGCACTAGAAACAGCGGGTGGAGAAACCCTGTTTCTTTGGAGAGGCAGGGCGGGGCGCGGGTGGGGGCGGAGAGCAGCAGTCCTGCGTGGAGTTCACCCACCCTTCTCATCACCTCTGCGCTGACGCTGCCCAAGTGGTCCCTGGGGACCTGGCGCAGGGGCGAGACCACAGACATGCGGAGGAGATGCCGGTCTCACTCAGAAATCATTCACATTCCGCGAGAAGACAAAGGAATGGGAAACACGGGGCCTGGGACTGCAGAGAGGAGCAGTTTGATTCTACAGTGTGTCCGTCAAGTCATGGGGCACTTTTGACAGGTCACCGGTCAAAAGTGCACCATGACTTTACGGACACACTGTAAATACTGAAAACTAGTCTCAGCAGACCACACACGGTACGGGATGCGGAAGGAGATCAGGTTATTGCTGTCGGCCCAGAAGTATAAAACAACATATACTGACTTAAGGCGAGGCAGCTTGTAAACCATATAAAGATGCTTCAAAACTGATAAAAACTAAGGACCCGCTGTCTTTAGCCAGACTTTCAGATAAATCACTGAGACCAAGAAAACCTTCCAGTGTAGTTTAAACATTATTTCTTCTACAGTGATAACGCGTTCTTTTATTGTGAAAACAATAAACACAGAGATGTTTTATGAACTAAAATAAAAAATAAAATGGCTATCAAATTTCTCCTGTGCATGTCTCAAAATGGATCAAGATTTCTTTGAACATGCTTTGTTTTTGAAAGATACCAAAGCTATCCTTGTACTTTACTGTCACGGTATCCATAATGATAATTCTGTAATCATTTGTGTGGTGGTATAATGTCCCCCCGTGGGGGGCTGTAAGCTCTAAGGCGTGGGCCTGTCTTTTTGTCCAGTGTACCTACGATATTAACATAGTTCTTATCACATGGTGGGTAACTGATACATTTCTTTTGAGAGAATATATAAGAATACTTTTTCTAATGTGGCTTTCTTAAAGAAATCATATAACACTAAATAAAGATTTTAATTTAAAAAAAAATTTAGAGAGGGGAAGAGTTCATCCTAAAAATGAGACAGAATTCTGAACTATTATCATTAATCTATTATTATTGTAAGTCCTTATCTTGAACCCAAAGTTATACACTTTTTAAATATACCTTTTTAAAGATGAAGTAAGTAATCACCATAACAAGTGGAAGCAATAATGTCTTAGTGTATCTCCATGGAGTCTGAAATAAAACAAATTATTCAAAATAGTCATTTATTAAATTTCACATTCAATGAGTAAAAATCCATGTCAGAGTGTCACAGTGAAATTTGTTAAAGGTAGAGAACTACAATTGTTATTAACAGAATATATATCCATCAACCTTTATATTTTAATATAAGAATCAACATTAAAAAGTTACAGAAATTTATCAAAATTTTTAGTAATAAAAGTATTAAACCAAAAGTTAGTTATGTCTATTCTATGTCTATTTAATTTTTTCTTTCTTTTGGGTTTATCCTACATTATTATTTTGGGGGCTGCAAGGTTCCATTATTTTTCATCCGTGAAACTACAACTAAGGAGGAAAGCTGTAAGTAGGAATGACTACTTAAGTAATAGCAGCTAAATAATTTTCATGAGCTGCTGTGATAGGGAGTGGTTTCCCACGTGACTACATTATCTATTTCTTGAAGGCAGGAGTTACGTTGCCTCCAACAACAAACTGCCTCATGGGTAATCAGCGGCCAACAACAGTTTCTGAGTGCATGTACGACTGGTAGGATAGATAAGATAATAATGTATAATCACTAGTATATCTTTTCTGGTAGCATCTTATTTAAATTTTTTATAATATTTGGGGTATTAAATAAAATAATACTGAATTTTTTAAAAACCTAAAGAATTTGGATTTAGTCTTCCTGAGTGGTCCTATACCTCCAACAGACCAAGATAATTAAAAGTGAACTGTCATAACAGTAATTCCCTGTGGATCATAAAATACATTAAGTGATCTCCCTGGATTATCTCACCCAACCATCCTCAATAACACTTTAAGACAGAAACCATTGTTTACTGCTTTTATACATGCCGGGTGAGAAAGGCCACATGATCAACAAACATTACAGTTAAAAAATGATAGGGTAAGTTGATATTTCTGAATGAAAACTTTTGAGTTTTAGAGTCAAGAGAAAAGAGCAAAAAATCCATCATACCTGTAGAGAAGGAAAAATAAAAAAAACATACCGCTTTTTCCATAAAGTCAAATTCAGGAACACAGGTGTAAATTAAGGTATCGAAATCAGTGTACCTTAAGATTCTCGCGGCTATAAGGTCACTCAGGCGAATCTGGAAGAAAAGAGAGTAGAGCAAATTACAATTACACAGATTCTTACAGTCAGTAACAACTGACTTGATATGGTGCTAATAAAATCTATAGAGCCCATACATCCAAGGTACATGGATGCCTGCCCCTCAAAGGAAAAATAATACAATCAATCATACCCGCTATATGCTGAATTATAAAGAAATAAAAAGAAGAGAACTATCAAGAGAAATGAAAAGCTGAAAGAGGTCAGAAAAAATAAGCAGAGATGATAATGTAAAGAGTGGACTAAAAATCAATATTTTCTGGGCAGAAACCACCAGGCAGTTAATCATGAGATTTTATAATCACATCATTTATCAAGAAAAAAACAATTTCATGTGAAGCCCTTTTACCACACATTGTAAATCATGAACAAATCTTCTATGCGTTGTCATTTTCACAAAGCCTCATACATTGATTACAATTTGGGGTACTTCTTGAATTTTTAGACATGCATTAAATTTTTCAGACAGCCATTAAATGTGAGAGCTATCCTTCATGAGAATTCCAACAACTCCACATACTGCTTAGTTCCTTGATATCCAAGGCCTGATAAACACTACGGAACAAGGCCAACGTAAAACTCATAATTCTACTGATTATTTATTACCTACTGTCAGGGAGACAATTCTTCTATAATATTTTACAGAAACAGAAATTATTTTATATCAAGTTTCTATGATCATCTGTGACTTTCTTTTATTTATGGTTCCCATTATCTACCAATACAGGTACAGGGATAATTTAAAGTTTCTTTTATTTTGCTACTTTAGAGTATGCCTGGTGACTAATAATAACAAAATTTTATTTATTCATTTTTAATTCAGTAAGAGGAGGGGAGGCAGAGACAGACTCCCACATGCACACTGACTGGGTTCCACCTGGCAAGCCTACTAGGGGCACTACTTTGTTGCTTAGCAACTGAGCTATTTTTAGCGCCTGAGGCAGAGGCCATGGAGCTATCCTCAGCTCCCCGACCCAACTTGCTCCAACTGAGCCATGGCTGCAGGAGGGGAGGAGAGAGAGAGGCAGAGAAGTGAGAGGGGGAAGGGTGGAGAAGCAGATGGGTGCTTCTGCTCTGTGCCCTGACCAGGAATCAAACCCGGGACATCTACATGCTGGGCCAATGCTTTATCACTGAGCCAACCAGCCAGGGCTAATAATAAAATTTTAGCTTCAAGCCTTTCTCACTGCTATGACATAGAGAAAGTCACTTAAGAGTACCAAGGATGTGTGTATACATGTGCATGTGTGTACATGTGTGAATGTGTGTGTGTGTGTAAAATTTATGAAGGGTTGGGTGACAGTGTGGCAAGGCAAAAAAGAAAACTACAGACCAACTTAATAGATAAGTAAATAACTTAGAAGACCTAAAAGTTTGTCATAAAATATATATACTCCCTATGGCATAAAAAGTTAAGAACAATAAAAGAGAAAAGAAAAAGGAAAATGTGTCAGACACACCCGAGAACGACAGCAACAAATAAACCTAGTGGACCACCATGCAAAGCCAGCAACAAATAGCAAATAAGTCCTTACAGTTTGAAGTTTTATTTAATATGAACATGTATGCAAGTTCAATTGTAGTGGATAGTAATAGCACTTGACCTTTCAGAGAGTAAATGCCATATTCCCTTGTTAAAGTTGAAGTAATCTGAACATCAGACAGGGTGCTAATTGGATAGTACTAGACAAGACAAATGTCAGGGTGGATTACTGTATGATACTCACATGTAGACTCATATTCAGGCAGAAAGTGCTAAAGCTCAAAAGTAATTCATGCATTGTTTTCTATTCCTTAAACTAATTTGTTAAATAAGGACACATGCTTTAAAAAGGGTCATTGTTTAAAGCATCAACCTTAAAACAAACAGAAACGCCACCCATGAAGGATAAGTGGTCCATATATTTTGTAGAATATAAAATAGAGAACTTTTAACATTTTCTTTTTATAAAAAAATCTTTAAAAATATCAAGTATCTTAAATTGAATATGTAATTATAAATATAGCTGTACTAAGATTTTAAGAGTTCTGTATTTCAAAGCTGAGTAGTCTATTCATATGTCAACATCTGCAATAAATAATTATTTAAACAAATAGTATAAACAAATAACTACTTATTATATTATTAATTTTCCCTGGAAGGCTAAGCCAGCACTCATCAATATACAATTTTCTTAGTGGGTTGAAAAGATCATTGAACTTCAGAGTTGTCATACTGAATCTGCCAGTAACTAGATTGGAGACCTTGAAAAGGGCACTTACCCTCTATAAAATGAAGAGGTAAAAAAAAAAAAAAGCTGCAACATTTTCACTCAGGTATACATATTTACATAATTTTTTGTTTTTACTAGAAAGTACTTACATGGTCTGAAACGCATAAGATTTTAGATGTCAGAAATTTCAAAATGATTGTTCCACACAACCAACCACAACCTTGAATTAGCTAAAAAATAAATGAAATAAGATAGAAGTCAGGTACTAAAAAATTACCCAGTTAAGATATTCAGTTATATCAATAATGGCACAGAGAAATTTTAATCACGTGAAGCATACAAGTGATCTATAAAAGTATGTCCTTATAGAAAGCTGGATGTGCAGGCCTTTAGGCCTGCAGAGTTTCAGACGAGAAGTGTGCTGAGATTCAGGTCAGTTGTACCTTACAGGCGATGCATCCTTTCTCTATGCCTGCTTTCAAAATTCTTTTTCTTTAGTTTTCAAGTTTGATTATGATGTGTCTAGCCTCGGGACCTTGTTGGGCTTACCCTACCTGGGATTCACTCTGTTTCCTGATGCTGCAGATTTCTCTTCTAGCAGATTTAAGTTTTCAGCCACTTCTTCCAATACTTTTTCAGTCCCACTCTCTTTTTCCTCCGCTTGTGGAACTTGGGTGATACAAATATTAGCTCTTTTGTTATTGTCCCACAGGACCCTAAGCCTCTATGATTTCTGTCCAGTCTATTTTTCCTTTGTCATTTAGAGTAAATTCTTTCTATTGTTCTATTTTCCTTTGGCATTGGACTGGAACTGGAGGTATGGCCATGAAATTATACACTTTCTACATATAAATACATATACATATGTGAGTGCACGTACAGATACATACAATGAAAGGGTCTAGACACGCTGGTAGCAATGAGAACACTCGGCTCTCAGACCTTGGTTTCTATTCTACACTGAAAGGAACTAAGGATCCTGGGGAAAATAGCTGGGTGCAGACTTGGGGCAAGAAAAGTATAAGAAGAGCCTGGAGCAGGGGTCCCCAAACCTTTTACACAGGGGGCCAGTTCACTGTCCCCTCAGACCGTTAGTTAAATGGTCGGACTATAAAAAAAAATATGAACAAATCCCTGTGCACACTGCACATATCTTATTTTAAAGTAAAAAAACAAAACGGGAACAAGTACAATATTTAAAATAAAGAACAAGTAAATTTAAATCAACAAACTGACCAGTATTTCAATGGGAACTATGGGTGCGGATGCATCCTGTGCTCCTCTCACTGACCACCAATGAAAGAGGTGCCCCTTCCGGAAGTGCGGCGAGGGCCGGATAAATGGCCTCAGGGGGCAGCATGCAGACTGCGGACCATAGTTTGGGGACCCCTGGCCTGGAGTATCATGAGGCATAATGTAAGGAAGCACATAAAAAATTATGAAGATAGGTCAAATAGAATAAAATCCAGCTTGAAAAGACTCATAATAGCCACATCTGAAATTGATATCTGTGTATGATATAATTTGTATATGATAAACAGATGCAAATATAACAAATCATTCATTGAGAAGTAACCTATAACAATCGTGTTGTAACTGCTTTGAATCTAAACATCAAGTGAGGAGAACTGGTATTACATACAGCCTTCCTATGCATAAACATGGTATATCTTTACTCTTTACTTGTGTAAATAATTAACTTTTCCCAAGAAAATACTGTATTTTGCTAGATTTATTCATATACGGTTTTTTCTTTCTTATAAAACAAATTTAAAAAATGTGTTTTCTCTTTGCTGCCAAAAAATAGAAATGTAATTACTTTTGATCTTGTACCTAGCTATCTTATTAAATTCTAATAATTTCTAATAATTTGTATTAAAACTTCTTAAGGTTTTCTATGTAAATAATATTATAATACATTTTGATTCTTCCTTTCCATTTCCTTCCTATTCCTATTTACTTTTTTGCTTTAATGTGCTAGCTTAAACCTTTAATGAAATGTGAAAAAACATATTTATCTTAATATTTATTTTAAACCTAACACTCCAAACACCTCACCTAAAAGACCACTGAATGCTTAAGAATTTTATTAGGCTAAGAAAACTCTGTTATTTCTTCTGTGCTAAGAGTTTTTATCATAAATGGGTGTTCAATATTATCAAATTCATTTTCTGTATCTAATGAAATAAACATAAGTTATTTTTTCCTTTAAGCTGTTAGTTTGATAATTTACATTTATGGATTTTACAGAAACATATTTGAATTCCTGGGATAAACATAATTTGATCAGAATGAGGAAATATATATATTGCTGTTCTTCAGTTGCTAATCTTTCTCCCAAGTTGCCACATGATGGTAAAAAATATTAAAAATAGATCTTGATTATCATCACAAGTAAAATTTTTCTGCGAATTTTTTTCAACTGTCATTCAATATAAAGTAATAAGAACTTCCTTGTTTCCAAATTTGCTAATTATGACAGGGTAGGACATGCAATATAATTTTTATTCCACTACTGTGAAATAATTCATTGAGAATAAAATAGAATTTATTTTTGTAAGAAAAAGTCTTAGTTCAGAAAATATCTTCGCCTTTTTCCTTTTTGACTGTCTTCTGTTAAAAAAAAAAAAGTGCTAAGAAAAGCCAGACGACCCCTTGCATCGTCTGTTTAGTGACCACCACTTGTTTCTCTCTGTTGCAAGAAACTGATGATACAATTATACCATTTTCAAAATATAAATATAAGGTAAACATTCATTGCATTTCAACTTGTCTCTCCTTAGAATTTTGTTTCTTTGAAATTGTTGAACTGAAAGTTTAGGTTAACTTTTATTATTTCTAGCCTAAAACTGAAAATATTTAGAACAATAAATTTCCCTCAGAGAACGGCTTTGGAGAATTCTCTCAATGTCTAATTGTTCTCATTTTTCAGTAGTTTGTAACTGAAATTTTCATTTCGAGTAGTTATTTAATAAAAATCTTTGAACTTTCTGTTGGTTTCTTGGTTTAATCTTTTAAAAAACAACCAATACCATTTTCTTATAAAGTAAAAAATAATCATATATTAGAAGAGTCATGTCATCCAATAACTTATTTATTTTTTATTTATTTTAGAGAGTAGGGAGAGAGAAGGAGGGAGGAACAGGAAGCATCAACTCCCATATGTGCCTTGACCAGGCAAGTCCAGGGTTTCGAACTGGTGACCTCAGCATTCCAGGTCGACACTTCATCCACTGCGCCACCACAGGCCAGGCCCCAATAATTTCAGTGGACAAATATGTGTTTGCTATAGGGATGGAGAATGCCTCAAGAAACGTGAAACTGTCAGTGCGCTCATTCCCGTGTGTTCTCTTGTATTCTGAGCACAAATGTATTCTCTTACCTTCCCGTAACCTTTCCAGTTTTACCCTACCAATATGTAACACGTAATCACATAGTTTTGAATGTAACAGGTTTTATTTTCTAATGGGAGCACATCAGAGAAAAGGAATGCATATCGTCTGCTGATATAATAATTATAATTGCGGTGCCCACCTAATGTACTTATTTTACTTGGAAGCAAAACACACAAACATAGAGGTAATGCCCCTCCCTTTGTATATCTGGGAGGAAGACAAAGATTAAGCAGTGCCTAAGCTGAAATAATAAGAGGCTGGGAGATTGTAGAGAAATGCTAAATGGAAAAAAATACTAGTCTAAAGTTGGAAGCAGAAGGAAAGACAGATAATAGATGCAGAGGAAAAAAAATGGGGAAAGTTAATCTAAAGAGAAGGCTCAAAGCGATTAGAAAATTTTAAAAGTACGGTAAATGGAGGGAATAGCAGAACGAAAAGTGGAAAAAGAAAGGCTGAGGGTCGTACAAAGGGTAGTACTGCAAAAAATGACCCAAGTTCCTCAGCAACAACTGGTAGATGTCTCCAAGGACTATTTCCCACCTTAAGCAAGTAACTATATATTAACAAGATTTATCAACTCTAAATCACTCCATTTTTAAAGTAACTTGTCTTATTTTAGTTTCTAGAAATAGAGAATTTGAGAAAATTGTTAAAGATGTTGATTCTTACCCAAAAGTTCAATTCAGATACTCTCAATCTTTGAATGTTATTTTTCTTTAGAATTATCACCTAAAATTCATGTGATACAAAATGAAATAGAATTAACATTTATATCTTTATATGAATTATAAGTTTCAAAAATTATATAGCCATCCCCCCCTTCCATCTTGCTTATCACCAGCCATTTTCCTTTACTGTTGACTTTTCAAATTTTGAATATGATAAAATTTCTTTGTGGTGAAAGCTAAATGCTTTGTGTGCTAAAGAGTTGCACCCAACATAATCCGTCACTGCATCACTTGCAGTGTTACATGCAGGCAAGTCCTCTGATGAGGTAGATGCTGTGTAGATGGTGTGTCCATGCAAGTGTGTACATGGGTTATCCAGAAAAATTAACAGTTTAAGTTAACATGAAAATCTTATCTCTCCAAACTCCTAAATAAAAATGAAAAAAAAAAAAACCACCTAACTGATCTTTTAAGAAGAAAAATAACTTTCCAGGTAAAAGAAGGTGATTTTAAAAACTAAAGCATTAATTAGGAGACCACCGACGGCTGTCTAAAACGTGGACTGCAGAGAGAGGTCACAACAGCATGCTAGTATTGAAAGGGAGGATGCAGAGGGAGGTTACAACAGCATGCTAGTACTGAAAGGGGGGACAGCAGAAAGAGGTCACAACAGCATGCTGGTATTGAAAGGCAGGACAGCAGAGAGAGGTCACAACAGCATGCTGGTATTGAAAGGGAGGACAGCAGAGAGAGGTCACAACAGCATGCTGGTATTGAAAGGGAGGACGGCAGAGAGAGGTCACAACAGCATGCTGGTATTGAAAGGAGGACAGCAGAAGGTCACAACAGCATGCTGGTACTGAAAGGGAGGACAGCAGAGAGAGGTCACAACAGCATGCTAGTACTGAAAGGGGGGACAGCAGAAGGTCACAACAGCATGCTGGTATTGAAAGGGAGGACAGCAGAGAGAGGTCACAACAGCATGCTGGTATTGAAAGGGAGGACGGCAGAGAGAGGTCACAACAGCATGCTAGTACTGAAAGGGAGGACGGCAGAGAGAGAGGTCACAACAGCATGCTAGTACTGAAAGGGAGGACAGCAGAGAGAGGTCACAACAGCATGCTAGTACTGAAAGGGGGGACAGCAGAAGGTCACAACAGCATGCTAGTACTGAAAGGGAGGACAGCAGAGAGAGGTCACAACAGCATGCTAGTATTGAAAGGGAGGACAGCAGAGAGAGGTCACAACAGCATGCTAGTACTGAAAGGGAGGACAGCAGAGAGAGGTCACAACAGCATGCTAGTACTGAAAGGGGGGACAGCAGAAGGTCACAACAGCATGCTGGTATTGAAAGGCAGGACAGCAGAGAGAGGTCACAACAGCATGCTGGTACTGAAAGGGAGGACAGCAGAGAGAGGTCACAACAGCATGCTAGTACTGAAAGGGAGGGCTGCAGAGAGAGGTCACAACAGCATGCTAGTACTGAAAGGGAGGACAGCAGAGAGAGGTCACAACAGCATGCTAGTACTGAAAGGGGGGACAGCAGAGAGAGGTCACAACAGCATGCTAGTACTGAAAGGGAGGACAGCAGAGAGAGGTCACAACAGCATGCTAGTACTGAAAGGGAGGACAGCAGAGAGAGGTCACAACAGCATGCTAGTACTGAAAGGGAGGACAGCAGAGAGAGGTCACAACAGCATGCTAGTATTGAAAGGGAGGACAGCAGAGAGAGGTCACAACAGCATGCTAGTACTGAAAGGGAGGACAGCAGAGAGAGGTCACAACAGCATGCTAGTACTGAAAGGGAGGACAGCAGAGAGAGGTCACAACAGCATGCTAGTATTGAAAGGGAGGACAGCAGAAGGTCACAACAGCATGCTAGTACTGAAAGGGAGGACAGCAGAGAGAGGTCACAACAGCATGCTAGTACTGAAAGGGGGGACAGCAGAAGGTCACAACAGCATGCTAGTATTGAAAGGGAGGACAGCAGAAGGTCACAACAGCATGCTAGTACTGAAAGGGAGGACAGCAGAGAGAGGTCACAACAGCATGCTAGTACTGAAAGGGGGGACAGCAGAGAGAGGTCACAACAGCATGCTAGTACTGAAAGGGAGGACAGCAGAGAGAGGTCACAACAGCATGCTAGTACTGAAAGGGAGGACAGCAGAGAGAGGTCACAACAGCATGCTAGTATTGAAAGGGAGGACAGCAGAGAGAGGTCACAACAGCATGCTAGTACTGAAAGGGAGGACAGCAGAGAGAGGTCACAACAGCATGCTAGTATTGAAAGGGAGGACAGCAGAGAGAGGTCACAACAGCATGCTAGTACTGAAAGGGAGGACAGCAGAGAGAGGTCACAACAGCATGCTAGTACTGAAAGGGAGGACAGCAGAGAGAGGTCACAACAGCATGCTAGTACTGAAAGGGAGGACAGCAGAGAGAGGTCACAACAGCATGCTAGTATTGAAAGGGAGGACAGCAGAAGGTCACAAAAGCATGCTAGTACTGAAAGGGAGGACAGCAGAGAGAGGTCACAACAGCATGCTAGTACTGAAAGGGGGGACAGCAGAAGGTCACAACAGCATGCTAGTATTGAAAGGGAGGACAGCAGAAGGTCACAACAGCATGCTAGTACTGAAAGGGAGGACAGCAGAGAGAGGTCACAACAGCATGCTAGTACTGAAAGGGGGGACAGCAGAAGGTCACAACAGCGTGCTAGTACTGAAAGGGAAGACAGCAGAGAGAGGTCACAACAGCATGCTAGTACTGAAAGGGAGGACAGCAGAGAGAGGTCACAACAGCATGCTAGTACTGAAAGGGAGGACAGCAGAGAGAGGTCACAACAGCATGCTAGTACTGAAAGGGGGGACAGCAGAAGGTCACAACAGCATGCTAGTACTGAAAGGGAGGACAGCAGAGAGAGGTCACAACAGCATGCTAGTACTGAAAGGGAGGACAGCAGAGAGAGGTCACAACAGCATGCTAGTACTGAAAGGGAGGACAGCAGAGAGAGGTCACAACAGCATGCTAGTACTGAAAGGGGGGACAGCAGAAGGTCACAACAGCGTGCTAGTACTGAAAGGGAGGACAGCAGAGAGAGGTCACAACAGCATGCTAGTACTGAAAGGGAGGACAGCAGAGAGAGGTCACAACAGCATGCTAGTACTGAAAGGGGGGACAGCAGAAGGTCACAACAGCATGCTAGTACTGAAAGGGAGGACAGCAGAGAGAGGTCACAACAGCATGCTAGTACTGAAAGGGAGGACAGCAGAGAGAGGTCACAACAGCATGCTAGTACTGAAAGGGGGGACAGCAGAAGGTCACAACAGCATGCTAGTACTGAAAGGGAGGACAGCAGAGAGAGGTCACAACAGCATGCTAGTACTGAAAGGGGGGACAGCAGAAGGTCACAACAGCATGCTAGTACTGAAAGGGGGGACAGCAGAGAGAGGTCACAACAGCATGCTAGTACTGAAAGGGAGGACAGCAGAGAGAGGTCACAACAGCATGCTGGTACTGAAAGGGAGGACAGCAGAGAGAGGTCACAACAGCATGCTAGTACTGAAAGGGAGGACAGCAGAAGGTCACAACAGCATGCTAGTACTGAAAGGGGGGACAGCAGAGAGAGGTCACAACAGCATGCTAGTACTGAAAGGGGGGACAGCAGAAGGTCACAACAGCATGCTAGTACTGAAAGGGAGGACAGCAGAGAGAGGTCACAACAGCATGCTAGTACTGAAAGGGAGGACAGCAGAAGGTCACAACAGCATGCTAGTACTGAAAGGGAGGACAGCAGAGAGAGGTCACAACAGCATGCTAGTACTGAAAGGGAGGACAGCAGAAGGTCACAACAGCATGCTGGTACTGAAAGGGAGGACAGCAGAAGGTCACAACAGCATGCTAGTACTGAAAGGGGGGACAGCAGAGAGAGGTCACAACAGCATGCTAGTACTGAAAGGGGGGACAGCAGAGAGAGGTCACATCAGCATGCTAGTATTGAAAGGGAGGACAGCAGAAGGTCACAACAGCATGCTGGTATTGAAAGGGAGGACAGCAGAGAGAGGTCACAACAGCATGCTAGTACTGAAAGGGAGGACAGCAGAGAGAGGTCACAACAGCATGCTAGTACTGAAAGGGAGGACAGCAGAGAGAGGTCACAACAGCATGCTAGTACTGAAAGGGGGGACAGCAGAAGGTCACAACAGCATGCTAGTACTGAAAGGGAGGACAGCAGAGAGAGGTCACAACAGCATGCTAGTACTGAAAGGGAGGACAGCAGAGAGAGGTCACAACAGCATGCTAGTACTGAAAGGGGGGACAGCAGAAGGTCACAACAGCATGCTAGTACTGAAAGGGAGGACAGCAGAGAGAGGTCACAACAGCATGCTAGTACTGAAAGGGGGGACAGCAGAAGGTCACAACAGCATGCTAGTACTGAAAGGGGGGACAGCAGAGAGAGGTCACAACAGCATGCTAGTACTGAAAGGGAGGACAGCAGACAGAGGTCACAACAGCATGCTGGTACTGAAAGGGAGGACAGCAGAGAGAGGTCACAACAGCATGCTAGTACTGAAAGGGAGGACAGCAGAAGGTCACAACAGCATGCTAGTACTGAAAGGGGGGACAGCAGAGAGAGGTCACAACAGCATGCTAGTACTGAAAGGGGGGACAGCAGAAGGTCACAACAGCATGCTAGTACTGAAAGGGAGGACAGCAGAGAGAGGTCACAACAGCATGCTAGTACTGAAAGGGAGGACAGCAGAAGGTCACAACAGCATGCTAGTACTGAAAGGGAGGACAGCAGAGAGAGGTCACAACAGCATGCTAGTACTGAAAGGGAGGACAGCAGAAGGTCACAACAGCATGCTGGTACTGAAAGGGAGGACAGCAGAAGGTCACAACAGCATGCTAGTACTGAAAGGGGGGACAGCAGAGAGAGGTCACAACAGCATGCTAGTACTGAAAGGGGGGACAGCAGAGAGAGGTCACATCAGCATGCTAGTATTGAAAGGGAGGACAGCAGAAGGTCACAACAGCATGCTGGTATTGAAAGGGAGGACAGCAGAGAGAGGTCACAACAGCATGCTAGTACTGAAAGGGAGGACAGCAGAGAGAGGTCACAACAGCATGCTAGTACTGAAAGGGAGGACAGCAGAGAGAGGTCACAACAGCATGCTAGTACTGAAAGGGGGGACAGCAGAAGGTCACAACAGCATGCTAGTACTGAAAGGGAGGACAGCAGAAGGTCACAACAGCATGCTAGTACTGAAAGGGAGGACAGCAGAGAGAGGTCACAACAGCATGCTAGTACTGAAAGGGAGGACAGCAGAAGGTCACAACAGCATGCTAGTACTGAAAGGGGGGACAGCAGAGAGAGGTCACAACAGCATGCTAGTACTGAAAGGGAGGACAGCAGAGAGAGGTCACAACAGCATGCTAGTACTGAAAGGGAGGACAGCAGAAGGTCACAACAGCATGCTAGTACTGAAAGGGGGGACAGCAGAGAGAGGTCACAACAGCATGCTAGTACTGAAAGGGAGGACAGCAGAAGGTCACAACAGCATGCTGGTATTGAAAGGGAGGACAGCAGAAGGTCACAACAGCATGCTAGTACTGAAAGGGAGGACAGCAGAGAGAGGTCACAACAGCATGCTAGTACTGAAAGGGAGGACAGCAGAAGGTCACAACAGCATGCTGGTATTGAAAGGGAGGACAGCAGAGAGAGGTCACAACAGCATGCTAGTACTGAAAGGGAGGACAGCAGAAGGTCACAACAGCATGCTAGTACTGAAAGGGAGGACAGCAGAAGGTCACAACAGCATGCTAGTACTGAAAGGGAGGACAGCAGAGAGAGGTCACAACAGCATGCTAGTACTGAAAGGGGGGACAGCAGAGAGAGGTCACAACAGCATGCTAGTACTGAAAGGGAGGACAGCAGAGAGAGGTCACAACAGCATGCTAGTACTGAAAGGGAGGACAGCAGAGAGAGGTCACAACAGCATGCTAGTACTGAAAGGGAGGACAGCAGAGAGAGGTCACAACAGCATGCTAGTACTGAAAGGGAGGACAGCAGAGAGAGGTCACAACAGCATGCTAGTACTGAAAGGGAGGACAGCAGAGAGAGGTCACAACAGCATGCTAGTACTGAAAGGGAGGACAGCAGAAGGTCACAACAGCATGCTAGTACTGAAAGGGGGGACAGCAGAGAGAGGTCACAACAGCATGCTAGTACTGAAAGGGAGGACAGCAGAAGGTCACAACAGCATGCTGGTATTGAAAGGGAGGACAGCAGAAGGTCACAACAGCATGCTAGTACTGAAAGGGGGGACAGCAGAGAGAGGTCACAACAGCATGCTAGTACTGAAAGGGGGGACAGCAGAGAGAGGTCACAACAGCATGCTAGTACTGAAAGGGAGGACGGCAGAGAGAGGTCACAACAGCATGCTAGTACTGAAAGGGAGGACGGCAGAGAGAGGTCACAACAGCATGCTAGTACTGAAAGGGAGGACAGCAGAGAGAGGTCACAACAGCATGCTAGTACTGAAAGGGAGGACAGCAGAAGGTCACAACAGCATGCTGGTATTGAAAGGGAGGACAGCAGAGAGAGGTCACAACAGCATGCTAGTACTGAAAGGGAGGACAGCAGAAGGTCACAACAGCATGCTAGTACTGAAAGGGAGGACAGCAGAGAGAGGTCACAACAGCATGCTAGTACTGAAAGGGGGGACAGCAGAGAGAGGTCACAACAGCATGCTAGTACTGAAAGGGAGGACAGCAGAGAGAGGTCACAACAGCATGCTAGTACTGAAAGGGAGGACAGCAGAGAGAGGTCACAACAGCATGCTAGTACTGAAAGGGGGGACAGCAGAGAGAGGTCACAACAGCATGCTAGTACTGAAAGGGAGGACAGCAGAGAGAGGTCACAACAGCATGCTAGTACTGAAAGGGAGGACAGCAGAGAGAGGTCACAACAGCGTGCTAGTACTGAAAGGGGGGACAGCAGAGAGAGGTCACAACAGCATGCTAGTACTGAAAGGGAGGACAGCAGAGAGAGGTCACAACAGCATGCTAGTACTGAAAGGGGGGACAGCAGAAGGTCACAACAGCATGCTAGTACTGAAAGGGAGGACGGCAGAGAGAGGTCACAACAGCATGCTAGTACTGAAAGGGAGGACAGCAGAGAGAGGTCACAACAGCATGCTAGTACTGAAAGGGAGGACAGCAGAAGGTCACAACAGCATGCTAGTACTGAAAGGGGGGACAGCAGAAGGTCACAACAGCGTGCTAGTACTGAAAGGGGGGACAGCAGAAGGTCACAACAGCGTGCTAGTACTGAAAGGGAGGACAGCAGAGAGAGGTCACAACAGCATGCTAGTACTGAAAGGGGGGACAGCAGAGAGAGGTCACAACAGCATGCTAGTACTGAAAGGGGGGACAGCAGAAGGTCACAACAGCATGCTAGTACTGAAAGGGAGGACAGCAGAGAGAGGTCACAACAGCATGCTAGTATTGAAAGGGAGGACAGCAGAGAGAGGTCACAACAGCATGCTAGTACTGAAAGGGAGGACAGCAGAAGGTCACAACAGCATGCTAGTACTGAAAGGGAGGACAGCAGAGAGAGGTCACAACAGCATGCTAGTATTGAAAGGGAGGACCACATAAGGGGGCAGGGAAAGGTAAGAGGTAAGAAATTGAAAAGTGAGACTCGTGCATAAAGCCAGGGTCCTCAAAAAACATACACTCAGTGCTAGCAACAAAATATTTACGTCCCCAACCAATTTCCATGTGTTGTGACTCTGATCTCCAACATGACATACTGGCAATGAAACCTTTGGGAGGAAGTAAGATCCCAAAAGAATGGAACTGGTTTCCTTATACGGAGAGACATAAGAGAGATAATCTCTCTCTCTACATGTGAGGCTGTAGTGAAGGCACCTGTCTACAAACCAAGAAGAGAGCGCTCACCAAGGACCCAACCAGCGGGCACCTTGGACCTCCCAGCCTCTGGAACTGTGAGAAATAAGCCACCCCGTCTACGGTACTTTTGCTGTCGCGGCACTCTAGCTACCGTTTCTAGTGCTTCGTTCCTGCAGTGCCTCATCGACATCTAATATAACATTTCTCCCACATGAAGGACATCCATTAACATTTCTGTTGGTGCAAATCTGGTCATGAAGTGTTTTATTTTGCCTTCATTTTTGAGCCATATGTTGCTAAGTACAGAATTATAGATTGACAGTACCTTTTAAGTATCTTTTTTTTTATAAACTTCTTTTTATTTTATTCATTTTAGAGAGGAGACACAGAGTGAGAGAGAGAGAGAAAGAGAGAAAGGGGGGAGGAGCTGGAAGCATCAACTCCCATATGTGCCTTGACCAGACCAGTGTAGGGTTTTGAACTGGCGACCTCAGTGTTCCCGGATCGACGCTTTATCCACTGCGCCACCACAGGCCAGGCCCTTTTAAGTATCTTAAAGATATTGTTTAACTGTCCTGCAAGTTTTTAGTGAAAAAAAGTCTACTGACATCTTTACCCTTTGTTCTTCTATATTTAACATGTCTTATTTCTTTGGCTATTATTAATATTATATTCTTATCACTGATTTTGAGCAATTTGATTATGATATATGCCTTACTATAACTTTCCTGCATTTGAGATTTACTAAAATTGTTTATCTTTGAGTTAATAATTTTCATCAAATTAGAAAAAAAATGTCCTCATTATTTCTTCAAGTATGTTTCTACTTCCTCCCAACTCCCTCATTTAGACATGTACTTTGCTTTTCCTGTATTAACCATAAATGAGGGACAGGGATATGAGCATTCTGCAATCCCTATTGAATTAATGGGTCTGGTACTAAGCACTGATGGCTGCTACCATAAAAAGAGAGGGACTGGATACAAAGTGCCTCCTAATGGAAGAATGATACTATGTATGCTAAAGGGATCAAATCTTAACCCGTCTAAGTGTTAGATTCAATTATTAATATGTTATAAATATAGAAGACAGAGGAGGATGTTAAGCTACACCATAAGGACTCAAAGAGTAAAATCTAGACCACATAATCCTCCACGTGTTTAATGACCTAGGTTCTTCAACAAATACATTTCCTGCAAAAGAAAACAGGTGGCTACATAGGAAACCTGTAGATAAAAACAGAAATTTAAGTGATGAAACCGTAAAGGAAAGCTGGGAATGATCTCCAGAGTCAAGTGATTACTGTTGTAAACCAAGCAAGGGAATTATCGCTGGGACAGGATGGTTGGAAACGTTCTGGTTTTGACTTCATGGTCGTTAAAGTATTTTTGCCAAACAACAGTTCATTAATCAGTACTAGTTAGTTAATGTCAATACATAAAACATTTGTTTTCTGCATCTGTCTGTATTTCAAAATAAAATAGTTTTCAAGAAAAGAGGTAGATGAGCACATTATTATAAGCCTCTATCATGTCACGCTGAAAAAGTTTGACAGAACGTTGAAAATGAAAAGCCTGCCTTTGGGGGGCAAGGAGAAAGAGAAGGGATTACTTATTGTCAGGAAAAAGGTGTGGGGAGCAAAACTGTTAAGACATGAGGGCAACACAAGAGACCCGATCAACGCGCCGCGCGTGGAAACGTGCTTCTTCCGTCACCACTGTCGTTGGGGTCGTTTCTGATCGCTGTGGGAAGAGAACGCCCCAGGGACGATCAATGGAGGAGAACATTATGGGTCCGGCTTAGGAGTATCAGAGGTATGACTGTCAAGTAATAAAACCGATTTGCTGAACCACCGTTCCCAATACAGATCCAAATGAGTGTTATTCAATGAAAGTCAGTCACATTGAAAACTATACACTTATTCTAATTATGTTACCATTGCTCAAAACAGTTTGGAGCTCCGTTACTAAACTACCTCCAAAGAGTATTTAGTTATGTTGCAAGAAAATAGGTCTTATTACTTTGTCATACCACGTTTTGATCAAGATCTATATCTTAGCCAGCCCCATCACCCACCTTATTTTTAAGACTTTAGTCATTTCCAAAAATCAAATCCTCCCATGAAAGATGAAGTGTGCCACCATTGAGGATATTCAACAGAATGTGCCACAGTCCGTGAAGGCAATTCAGAGGAGTTCCAAAAGTCTGTGTGAGCAAAGGCGGGGCCACCGCAATAAGCATGTAGCCTACTGACGTGACTTAGAAGGAAATAACTAAGTTTGATCATACCTTATGGCTTAAAAGTCAGTCTTATTATCTATATCAGGTGGGTTACACCTTCTATCTCACAGATTTTTTTAAAAAAAAAAAAAACTACACAAGCTTAGCAAACACTTACCCATATCATTAACAAAGATGAAGAATAATAAGAAGATAAATACATTGGATTTCCAAACATCAATACAAAACAAAGGAGAACCGAAACCTAGAAATTGAAGAAAAGTAACACATGTTTTACCATTATTAGATATGTGGAGTAATCCATACGTTGTCTATAAGCATATAACCATTCTAACACAAATGTCATATGCATAAATAAGATGAATAATAGATCTAGGCCAAATGATAGTAGAATTTCAACATATTGACAGGTTCTAAGTATTTTCAACACCATAAATTCTATACAGAAAACAAATTAATTTTTTTTTCTCTGTTATTTGGTACAAAGAAAGTAGAAAAAACCTGTTTCTATTGATTCAATAACAGAGTAATATAATAAAAAAGACAGTTGTAAGTATTAAGTCTTTAATCTTATTTTTGTAGGACTACTTGAGGATTTCTATCACTAAGAAAACTTGATGTTCTTAGCAGGAAGATGTTTATGTTTTTAAGGGGGACGTGTTTGGAAACTAAGATAAAAACAAAAATACAAACACATAAAATTTACACAGTGTCATATTCATGCACAATCACAAATTTCAAGTCTCAGGGGTGAAAGGCAGCTTCAAAAGTAACTAATAATAAGTAAAGAAAAAAATTTTCAGAGAGTAAAAACATTTACACTATTGTTGAAAGTATGTTATAGTATCTATAATGTGCATTTCCTGTTTTCCTTCTGGATAGTATCAAAAGCGTATGTATTAAATACAACTTGAAAAACCCTAAATCTTATTTTAATATTTGACTTATAAATATGAAAAAATGTTACCATGTTCATATAAATGATCTTCTGAAACTTGTTTGGGTCAATGTACCCCACAACATACATGGGAAATAATGAGGCTGTCTGAAATAAACATACATAAAAAGCAAAAGTGAAAAAAATGTACAAAACAACTACTTGATTATTCATAAGCAAAGTAAATGTAATGGGAGAGTTATAGTTTTAATAATGATACCTACGTAATTCCAAGTAACCTTCCCATTGGGAACTGGAGTAACTAGCGAGAATACCTGTATGAAACCCACAGATTAATAACAAGGCAAAAAGGGATTAGGAAGCTAAAACCAGAGAAAAGAGAATTCTGCAGGGGTGAGCATGACATTTTGGATCACTTTTCTCCCAGAGGCATGTGCCAGTTCCAATAGTAGTAGATGCCTGGCAGTTGAGAGGCAGTTGTAAAATTCCCAGACTCAGCAGTAAGGACTCATCAAGAACAAGAACCCTGCTAAGGGCTCACAGGCTTTGGCCTGGGGCTTCAAAGGGTCCTAAAAGGAAGAGCAGAAATCAAGCAGGCCTCAGAAAGAAGAAAGCCCACCTTTGAATTACCGTATTTCCCCACGCATAATACGCTTCCATGTATAAGACACACCTTCATTTGGGGACCCGAAATTTGGAAAAAAACAGTATTACATAAAGTTATTAAACTCAAATTTTATTCATCTACAACAATGAGTGCAAAAACAAGTGCAAAAAAGCGGGAAATGCAAGTAAAAAAAAACTACAACCACTGTATCAGACGTACCCAGTTTTTAGACCCCAAATTTTTCAAATAAAGGTGCGTCTTATGCATGGGGAAATATGGTATCTCATTCTCTGACCTCATGAGGGTGATTCAAAACTGTTATTATCTTTTTTTGCCTGCTGGTAGCAAATTTAATCTTCTCTGGTAGATGTTAACATCAACCTAGTCTCAAATTAACTGTATACCTGTTAACCTACAATGTCCAACACTACATCAAAACTAACTAGATACAGGAAGAGACAAGACATTATTACAAACACAAAAGAAATAGATCCACAAAGACTCTACTTCAGGGGTCAGTTAATGTTTTACAGAAAAAGCCAGACAGTACATATGTCACACTTTGTGGGCCACATATAGTCTCTAGTATACAGTTAAGTTCTCACTTAATGTTTTCACTAGGATTGGCCCTTATCACGCAATGTTGCTTGGCATCCAAAATGCTAAGGCAAAAGGAACATCTACAGATGGATTTATAGAGCTCATTTCAAATACCAACATGAAAATATGTGAATTCAAATAATACGAAAAAGTCTTCTGCTTGTTGATCATTAATATCTGCCTAAGCAATACATTAGATTATATGTAGAATGTATAGTATTTTATTTTTAAAAAATCACACATGTATGTAAACTTCGTAATTGGTCTATATTTTGAAAGTCTATTAGAGTACAAATATGCACATTTTAATACTTGTATAGAAACAACCCAATACATCTTGCATTCAACTTATATTAGTTAAAATCATCTTACCTGTGTAAAAAGTATAAACTGAGCAAACTGCCAAGGAAGCATAAAAGCAACATTGGAAAGACAGAGTGCAAGAAAATGCTTTCTGTTATTGTTCGAGGTCCTTAAGGGAGAGAATTGACACCAATGAGTTTTGCCATAAAAGTAGCTTATCACTAAACAGAAAGACTAATTACAAAATGACCACATCTAATGATTCTCTTATCTTGGCTATAAGATAGCAAAATCTTTTAAAAGCTCATTAAAAAGAACTTAAAATACTACTTGGATTATAAAAATGCTTAGTAGCATAAAGTAATCAGAATTAGAGCTTTAAAGGAAATATTGTACCTACTTTATCAGTAAATAAAATATTTTAAACATAAATGTTTATTTTCCTCTAACACAGCCTGACATTGGACAAAATTTAATACTCCAGCAAGGTCAGAAAACAGAATGTGAACTGTCTTTCTCAAGATGTTTGCCTGATATGATAAAGTGGGAAAATAATTTTTTTACAAAATATTTTAGTTTATTTTCTTAACTGAACAGTCAATTTATTTTAAAAGTAAATAAAAGAAAGTAGCACCTAAATTCAAACTAAAACTTAGGCTGAAGTATATTTTAAGAAACTTAACTTATAATTTATTTAGATTTGTTATATAAATAAAAATTACCTGAGAATCAAAGTTAAAATGAACATCTGAAGCACAAGGAACGGATACGAGAAACTTTCCCGGAGGGGTGGCGTCCACATCACACGGGTAGCCTGAAATCGACACAATGCTTGCTTCACTTGACATTCCGTTGCAACAGACATTCTTAATCTAAAAATCACAGATGGACTGGTGTTTATGATTTTCATACTAGGCTCATTCACTTCTGAATGCCTGGTACAGCTTCTCAGTTTCTGGAGCTCTCCTGACGGACAGACAGCCGTTAGGTGGAGGGCCATTAACTCGCAGGTCCAGAAACAAGGAAGAGCTGTGTCAAGCAAAGGACAAGAAGATGCAGGGACAGGAGCGGTAAGGAACCGAGGACTGAGAAACAGATCCACGCTCCAGCGCTGCGGTGACGGCCCTGGCACCCCAAGGATTGGAGATGTAGAGAAGCCCAGGAAAATATCTAAACAAACGCCACCCAGGGAACTCACGAACATCAAGAGCATTTACATGTAACAAGTTTCATGAGCACAGACACACATTGTAAGTAATTATGATTGTCTCTGAATTTGTGATGTATACCTTTTAAAACAGTTAACTACTGATTTCTAAAAACAACTGTAAGTATTTGGAAATCACTAATGGGATGCATATGATAAAAGTATTAAATTTAAATAGACTTTAAAAACTTTTAAGAAATTTAGGTGAGAATATTATAAAGTTTGAAATCAAGAATTCTAGAAAGCATCTAACTTCTTATAACCTTGTAGGAGTCTTCAAAGTTATTGTTCCTTTTCTAAAACAAACAAAAAAAAGAACGATAAACCACGGATCTGTCTGGTTTGGTGGTGTGTATAGGAAAGTCAACTCATAAGGCTAGCCGTCTGGCCCACTCAAAGAGAACATCCGGTCTTTTCTAGCACACTGGGGATGACAACACACTTGTGGAACTAATGTATTCAGGATACTTATGTGCAATTTCTATGACTCCCTTGCCTAACAGATTTTTTAAATTAACCAAATATCTGACTTTCCCAATAGAAAGGAATGTAGATCATACTGTTGATAAGCTGTGCCTAACACCTCACGTATTCTGCTTCTAAAAACTAGCAGTCCGACTCCCACCTCTCGCTGCCACGCCCTTGGCATCTAACAGAAAGGCTGGCACATATTATGCACTCAGTATTTTGTGGGATGAATTTCTTTTATTCTAAATCAATGTCTACAAACTCTTTTTAGGTGTCGGGCTGAACGAGTGAGCTGGTTTCTATTCTGAGTCAGCATCTTGTGTTAACGGAATGGCAGCATAATGCAACACGAGAAACACGGCTTTCGAGTCAGACAGATGTGGACGGCAGAGGCAGCTTCATCGCGTGGTGAATGTGAAATCCTGGGTAAACTGAACCTCTCCAAATTCCAATTTCTTATCTTCTGTGAGGATAACCGCCATTTCCCCAAAACGTCTAGTAGGAGTAAGTGGCAGAGTGTGTACGAAGGGCCTGACCCAGCAAGCCCAGTGTGTCCTTTTCCTACAAAATGTGTGTGTGTGAGCAGGCACACTGAAAACCATGCAAGACAGCTCATGTCATGAATTCTAATCATTACGTAAAAATTTGGATCATCAAGATGAAATACCAACTTACAACACCAGGTTCTTTAAAACATTGCAAAGTCCTAAGTAACATGCAATTATAAATTGTTCTGATGAATGTATTTCTTTGTTCTTACACAGTCCTTTCTATTTCTTAAAAATTATTTTCTAAAAAACAAACCTCTTCATGGTTGAAAAAGTAGCATAACACTGTAATTAGACCTCCAAGTTGAGTCCCACTGTAAAGAAAGTATACAATCATAATTCATGCAAAATAGGGTGAGTTATTCAGAAAATTATCTTAGAATTTAAAATCGCAGTCATAATGTCATGTACTACTAAACCATATATAAAATAATAGTAAAATTTTCCAAAATACCCAGATTGTTGATGTTTAAATCTTGAATGTTCAAGCATATAAAATGTACATATAAAACAATCTGAATTTTATATGAGAGTATTTTCTAAATAAAATCCATAATATTTAACACACAGGCCAGTGATTCAGAGTCTATGTCACATTCTTTGAACATTCAGAATGGAGGCTGAGTTGTGCCTTTTGACTAGAGGATGAAAACAAGAGTCTAAGGGTTTCATTTAGCAGTAACTTTAAACTGTCTACACTACTGTAAATATTCTTGAGTCCCAAAGAAACAATAATGTAGAATCCAAAACCTAGACCAAGGATAACCGGCAAAGGTTAAGACCATTTCTTAAAGCTGCCTTCTCTTTGTACGTTGTTCATGAATTACAGCCATAGCTCCACAACTGGAAGATAATAAATATTGGTTGAATGATTTAAAAAAAAAAAAAAAACAGCAGAAAGCAAATGGGAAGTGATTTACCACTGATGACTTCTCAGCAAAGGAAATTCAAAGGCTGCACTACAGAAAGTAAGAAATTGAGAGAAAGGCCGTCTGAGAAGCAGACGCAATGCTGCATATGGAAGCGGGGAACATGTGGGCAAAACTAAGTACGATCTGACGACGTGAACAATAAAATAAAAGTAATGACTTCTGTGGAGGGGCAACGGGAGCCCTAAACTGTGGTAGAATTGTAAGATGCCAGGGAATGTTCTGAAGCAGTGTTCCAAAAATCTCTGTACTGTAAGAACAGGAAAACAACTAACCGTAGACTTGATGAAGTTAGGTATGTATGTTAACGTTTTTGTTGTTAACCACCAAAAGAACAAAAATGGAGTATCTGCTTTCCAAGGCCATGCCCGTGGGGGAGGGTGGCCACAATTACAAAACACAACACACTCCCACCAACTCCTACTGTTTTTGTTTCTCATATGCCATGCAACGTCCTCAGTTTTAGAGATCTTTTATAGTCAATACTCGCTGTATCTTTATATCCTCCTTAAAGACTGAAACTTCATATGAAATTCTATGTAACTAATTTTAGAGAAGGTAACTCTTGAGTTGCTCTAGCAATGAAAAAAAACATTAACTTAAAAGTTTTAGCCTTGTGTAACATTTTCCATATTTCGAAAAAGCATACGATATACAAACTATATAATATAATATATGTAACACGCAAATTATGTATTAAGGAACTGTTTATGTTGTTGGTAAGGCTTCTGGTCAACAGCAAGATAGTTCAGTAGTTTTGGAAAGTTAAAATCCACTCATGTGGATTTTCAACTCGTGTGTGTGTGTGTGTATGTGTGTGTGTGTGTGTTTGGGCAGAGGGGGCTTGGCACCACTAACCCCTGCATTGTTCAAGGGTCAACTGTACATGACTGTCATATTAACGTCAACTTATCAGCTGACACTGAGCACCACAATGCTGCCCCAAACTAAACTGTAGTCCTGTTACCAAGAAAGACAGGCTATTGGGGACGCGTCTGCTGCATGCAATAAAGATTACCTTTTACTGCTTTCTTCATTTCACGTGTAGAGAGACTAAAATGAGAAATTATCTGCTACAAATGCCAAACAAAGATCCCCTCTATTACAATAATGTTACACACAACCTAAAGGTATTGTCATTAAAAACCATTAAGGAATCTTAAGTATCTAAAAAAAAATTCCCCACAAGATAAAAGGAAGGCCTTCATGATATTATTTTAGTGAGAACTCTACTTTCCAGTTGCATGATTTTGGATAAGCTTCTGAAAAAATAAAATCTATAAACATTCCCACTATCAATTGATTAATCTAATCAATTATCCATCTCATATAATCAGAAAATGTCATCCAGTCCTTACAGCCCACTAAAAGAGTTTTCACTACAGTAGTCTTACCTCAGATACGCACCATGTACGAATAACAATGCCATCATTATTCCATTTAAAATAAAAATCACACCAACATAAAAGCAAGCAGGGTCTCCTATTCCTTTAAAAAGACACAGATTTTTCAGTACTTAACCAACAAATGACTAGAAAGTAACTGAACATAATTATCACAGTGCTTTATAATCAAGATCTCATAAATTTGCAGAAAGCATTTGCTTGAGATTGCTGTTCTAATAGTCACATTAGTACTTTCCTCTTATGAGATATTATTAGTTACATTCAGATTTTATACTTTATTGTGATTAGATTTGTACTTTCCCCCAATTCACTACTATTATATTGTAATAATTAGTTGGTGCTTCAGTTTATTTAGGAGATGCTGCTATTGATCAGTACCTAGAATTGTCTAGAGTCATTTGATGAATTACAAGAGAAAATCCAAGGCATTCTCATCTTTTGCTCGGTTCTAGGATGAGTAAGCTATGGGCCCAGACCTCAAGGAACAGCGTTAGCCGCTATGAGCTAAGCTAGTTGTTTGATCTATTATCACATATAGCCAGGACCTTAAACCTTAATATTAACAACTGCCATGTATAAGACTAGATAGATAGGTAGGTAGGTAGATAGTCTACTAGGTGCTTGGAAATCTTCAAGTCACATAATCCTCAGAACAAATCTATGGGATTAGCTGGTGTGAAAATAATATTTTAATGGTTGAAAAAAAAACCCAGAAGAAAATGTAAATAATTTGCCCAAAGTGACTGAGTTATAAAAGGTTTTGATGGCACGAAGAGCTGAAGGCTGGCCTTGCTGATTCCTCTGCTGCTCTGACCATTCCTTTCCCGTCTGTCCTAGTAACTCCCCCTCCTCCGCACACCCCTGCCATGCCGGACCCCCCAGAGGCTCGGCCATACGCCCTGTTCCCTTCTCAGGCTCTGTAGTCTCTTTAAGGAAATTCTCACTGCCACAGCTCCAGCCAGCATTTGCATACCGATGACTCCATGTCTGCATTCAGCCGGCAGCCTTCTCCTTGATCCTACATGTATACACGCAGGCAGTCCCTGCCCTCCCCACGCTGAGGCCCATCGGGCGTCTGACCCAAAGACAGACTCAAGTACTGAAGAGAGAAGCCAGACAGTTACATGACTTCCCTCCCCTCCTCTCGTCCTGCAACCAGTCACCAAGTCTTGTCCTTTCGGCTTCCCAAACCCCTCTCAAATCCACGCATTTCCGTTCTCTTCCCCACAGGCACCTGCTGAGAACACAGCAGTCTCCTGCCCGGCCTCATCGAACCCCCGTCCTGGCCTTTTCTAATATCTCTCCCATGGACCTGCCAAAGTAATGTGTTTAAAACACAAACCCATGAAGACACTTCAATGAATCAAGGACAAAACCCTTCACCGCGGTTGGCAGTCCGCGCCCCGGCCCTTGCTCGCAGGCCCAGCACCGTCTCACACTTCTTCTCCCTCTGCCCCAGGACGTGTCCCTCTCTGCTCTCTGCTGCCTCAGGAATTCTAACACGCTGGCCTCTGCTCCCCAAGCACTGTCTTCCCTTACTCCTAAATGGAGCACACTCATTTCCTTACAGGTAATATCCAGCGGTTCTAACCGCCAACACCTGTCTCACGTGGAGAGTCTAGGGGGGCAAGGCGCCATGTTTACTGGTGCATCTTGGGGTCCTAAGGGCCAACACTAACCTAACCCTTATGGCGACTTAATAAATATCGTAAATGTACAGATATAGGTGATTTTCCCCCCTGTCTCAGGAAAGGCTATACTTTCTAAGCCGATTGGGTCATTACAGAGGCATTTTATGAGGCATTTTCTCCATTCTTTCATTTTGCGTAAGAAAATCCTAATCATGTTTCAAATGTCCCGTATCAGTGCTAGTTTAGATGTTAGAGAGCTCCCTGAGGGACTCAGTAACAACATAAGGGAAATATGAATGTACGTACAGATTTAGTACATATTCTGAGAGCTGAATGTTCTTGAGAACAAGTCTATAAAATATATTTATAAAATAGACCAGGTAGTCTTCCTGTAGAGAATATGAATAAAGAAAATACACAACTATGTAAATGCCAAGCAAGCAGATATATGTGACTTCAAATGAATTTCAAGGAAGCGCGTAATACCTAGATTGTGAAAGTGCTAAACTGTAAGCATCCCCATTAGCAGTAATAATGCATGGCAGAGCCTGGAGAACCAGGGGTTAGATCACCCCTAAAGTGGTCCTGCGGCTAGGAGACAATGGAGAAGGTTTATAAAGAGTGTCAAGTATTTCTAAAACAGTATATTATTGTATGTCTGATTTTATATGTTTCTAGAACTAAATTTTTACATTAACTATGACAGGTAGCTATCTGACCATTTAATTTACATGCTCACATGTATATATTCAAGCTACCCCAAACTTTTTTGTAACTACTTATTCTGAAATGGAAGGAATGACTTAAAGCTTCTAGTCGGGATATAGTAATTATCAAATTCTAAATTAGTAAGTATATAGCCTTCTCAGAAAATTACTTTATAGTTAAATATTCTTTTAGGTGAATCAGGTATAGTGTTTTCAAAAAGTCAATCACTAGATTACAATAATTCTTTTTTTTTAAAATCAAGTGAGAGGCAGGGAGGTGAAGAGACAGACACCCTCATGGGCCCTGACCCGGATCCACCCAGCAAGCCCCCTATCAAGCAATGCTCTGCCCATCTGAGGCCGCTGCTCCGTTGCTGGGCAACCGAGCTATTTTAGTACCTGAGGCAAGGCCATGGAGCCATCCTCAGTGCCCAGCGCTAATTTGCTCATTAGAGCCATGGCTGTGTGAGAGAGGAAGAGGGGAGGGGGGGAAGCAGATGGTCGCTTTTCCTGTGTGCCTTGACCAGGAATTGAGTCTGGGACTTCCACATGCTGGGCTGATGCTCTACCACTGACCCAACTGGCCAGTGCCACAATAATTCTTGAAATAAGTCACAATAGTGTAAGATGTTTATATAAACATTAATGACAACACAGCAGCATTTTAGGAAGAAGACATACCTTCACAGCTTTGAATTTCATCTAGCGGTTCTACTCTGGTGACATTCCAGCAGGTCTTAGTTTCCAGCCCAACTAAATTTGTCATTCCTATAAGTGTGCGGTACCAGAAGGCTACAAGCACCTACGAAAGATAAAAACAAAAAGAGATACCGACGGAAAACACATTACCTTCATAACAATTTGTTCTAATAACATTTCATGGTGGTTGCTCTTGACATTATAAACTTTGACAAATTCATTTAAATTATTTCACTCGGGAAACAGTCATTTTAAAATTATACACACACACATTATAAACTAAAGTTCTGTAGAAAAGAATAATAAACACCTATAAAAATTTTTGTTCTTATCCACATCTCCGTAACATACTCTATAATCAACTATATATAAATAATCGCTATAAAATCAAGTATAAAATTATATATTAAAAGATGATGATTAATAGAAAAATACAAAGATTTATAGAAATATTTCATAACGTTTCATTTAGGTCCTTGAATTTATTTTCTTCATGGTCTAAAAAATATAAAACCAACTGCATATGGAATAATAGTCCCTGTGCCCATTAAAACTCCTACCAAGCAGATTCAATGTAATCCATTCTTCCTTATCTGTAATCCACTTTAAAAAGTTTAAAGACTAAGGAAAAGAACAACAACAAGAAATTGCAAACAAAATGCTCATAACTTGGAAGACTTAAAAAAATTATTTTATATAGTTGGGAAAAATAATACAAGAGGATTTTTAAAAGTTGTAAAGGAGAGATCAAAGTAAAAGTAAAAACTCCCCAGAGCTAACTGCTTTAAAATGCTGGTGATCATCCTGCCAGTCTCTCCTTGGGCAAACAGAAACACACAGCTAGAGTCGTTCAATATTACACAACGGTATGTATTACACTACTAATGTGACATACATCACTGAGAAACATCATAAACATCCTTCCATGTCCAAAACGTATACACCCACTATTTTATAACTTAACTTTATAAAACTGACACTGCTAAAACTTATAATTTTTGTTCCCATGTATTTATCATACATATACAAAATTACTAGATTAAATGTGCTAAATCTAGAATTACACTCCTTTCTGGGATGTAGCTTGCTTGATATAGTAGAAAAGTACCAATTAAAACAAATTCGGAAGAGGAACTTTGGATAAGTCTGTTCTACTGTAAGGACACATGCCATCAATAAACCTTTAAGGTCCCCTCCTTTTTATAACATCATTGTGTTTACTTACTATTTTTATCCAAGAAAAAGAACCACCCTATAAGCATTTATCCCCAATCTGACTCACCTCTGGATAAAGATGGAAGCGCTTCACTGTGTTGATTACAAGAGGGTACTCAGTCAGCCTGTCGTTCATAATCATCCACAGTCCTTCCAAAAACGAAGGAGCTTCAATAATGGTCTTGAAGTAGGAATAATAAAGTCCCTTTAAAAGACACAATTTATCAATGTAAGTAAAATCTGAAAATGACTTGTTTTTTATAACTCCTTTCAGAACAGTCTTATTTCTTTTTTCCTGTAGGAAAGGGTTAATAATGAGACTTCCTAACGATCCCTGGCTAAGACTGCACTCTTGGATGCAAAAGGCATACCGCTGTTTTATTGTCTCAGAAGTTGTGTAGGTTTGAAAGAGAACTGGAGGGGACGGTTAGATGTTTTTAAGGACTTTTTTTTTTTACCGCGCCTTCAAGCTTTTTATAAAAACGGCCCACTTTTGCAGTGCTGGTCTACCTGGTCCCTACCGCCCACCGCTAGTATTATTTAGGTGAATCAGGTATAGTGTTTTTAAAAAGTCAATCGCTAGATTACAATAATTCTTTTTTTTTTAATCAAGTGAGAGGCAGGGTTGTGATGAGACTGACAACGCATGCGCCCTGACCTGGATCCACCCAGCAAGCCCCGGTTCCAGCTTTCATGGTGGGCCAATCGCAGTGCCGTTTGGTTGCTCCGCTACCGCCCACCATGAAAGCTGGAGCGCCCCCTAGTGGGAGGTACGGACCAGGTAGACCAGCACTGCAAAAGTGGGCCGTTTTTATACAAAGTTTGAAGACGTCTGCAGGCTTAGAGGCTGAGATCTGATTAATCCTGGCATTAACAGAGTGATCTTTATGTCTTTTTTATTTTTCCAGCTCTTTATGAAATAACATACAACGATCATGAACATCATGAGATGGAAATTCCGCTCCCAACTGGCTGCCTAGTTCCGTCTCACAGCTCGGGAGGGAGTCAGCGCCAACCAGACGTCAACGGACAACTGCTCGTGACACAGACGCTGTGTCCTATAAGGGGACTAGTTAGTGCATCATTCCAGCGTGTGAAATAATGACGAGAATGCATCTACAGATGTTTCTTCTTGCTTCTGAGGGCAACAGGCAATACTACGATGACAGGGTATCTAATAGACATGAGGCGCTATTTACAGAAAGAGAACATGCATAAGTACATTTTTATTCACGGAAGCGTTTGCTTGTGAGCCAGGAGCTGTGTTGTGTGCTCCTTCCACTATCTCCCTTCATTTTCAATAAACTCCCTGTACGGCTGGCGTTGCCTCTGGGGCCCAGATGAGGTTACTGAGAATCAGAGAGGTTAAATGAGTGGCTGTCATGGAAGGAAGCACAGAGCTGCCCTCTGCAGTGAGTGACCTGTCACCAAAGTCCACAATGCCACAGCTACATACTTTACTTAATATATTTTTATCCTTTGAAAATAATGCATATAAAATATTAAAAATTCGAATGCCATACGAATGCTCATGTAGTTAATTCTTCAAAGCTTTAAGAAAGCGGTAAGGGTGAGATTTAAAAATGCAGTGGCAGAACAAGCATCCATTAGTAGACAAATGGATAAAAAAGCAGTGGTACATAAACACAATGGAATACTATGCAGCCACGAAAAAGGAAATCTTACCTTTTGCAATGTCCTGGATGGATCTGGAGATTATTATGCTAAGCGAAATAAGCCAAGGCCGAGAAAAACAAATATCATATGATCTCACATTTATATGTGGAATTTAATGAATACAGTGAACTGAGGAACAGAACAGAGGCAGAGGTGGGGTCACGGGAGCAGAGGGAGAGCAGTCAGAGGGAAGGGGGATGAGAGGATGGGATCAGAGAAAGTGAAGGAATTAGTGAAGTATATATACATAACACAGAGATACAGATAACAGGACAGCAAATCCCAGAGGGAAGAAGGAGGGAGTCCAGGGGGAGAGGCAAGAAGGTATAATAGGGGGCATGTTGTTGGAGGTGAGGGTGTTATATTGAGTGAGACACTTGAATCCATGTTAACAATAAATTTAAAAATTTAATGGATAAATAAATGGCAGTAGCTGACATGCCTAGAACAGGAAAAATCCAGAGACAGAAAGTAAAATGAAGGTTAGCAGGGGCTGAGAGGGGTGAGGGGAAGTTAGAATCTACTGGGCACAGTTTCTCACGGATAATAAAAAAGTTCTGGAGATGGACGGAGGAGGCTGCCCAATGAAAATGTATGTAAAGCTACAGAACTCTACACATAAAAACACTTATAATGGTAACTTCTGATTTTTATGTTTTTCAGTGTGAATTCAGATTTTTATTTTAATTGGCCCACAATTTTTAAAAAAAGCAGTGTCTATAGACTCAGAGCACCAGCTTGAGTTCTTCACTCAGCCCCTAATCAGCGGATCTGGAGGGCAGTCCTGGTCTCTCCTAATTGCAAAATTCTGCAATTCTGGCTTCTGTTGTCCCGTTTAATCATCACAACAACTAGGTGACATGTGTATGGCAGATGGTCTTATCTCCATTCTAGAGAGGAGGTACCAAAATAACAGAACAATGATTAAAGAGGCTGTAAAGTCACCTCTTAAAAGAGATAATCTTGAAATCAAGAGAGCTTAAAAAAAAATTTTTTTAAAGCCATGTATATAATATGGGGTTGCCCAAATCTACCGCAAGAGAAAGCAGTTTCTGATAACATCTGATACCCCATATCACTTTTAAATGTTGCCTTTACTCTCCTCTTCCTCAAATATTATAACTGATCTTTATTATCATTTTAAGAAGTCTGTGTTAGGAAAGGAGAGAAAAATGAGCTAAAAGAACAGCATTCTACAACACTTTCTGTTTGAGTAATAAACCTAAGTGACAGCTTAAGAGACTGTGCAGTTTACCAGAAGAATTTCAGTCGTAATCATTATCCACCTCATAGACTTAATATTAGTAAACTACAAATTATTCCATTAAAAAAGAGAACCTAACCGTTTCAGAGCGGAAAGTCATCTCCCGTTCCAACGATGAGAGGTGAGAAAAGTGACGGTCATTTTCAAAGAGTGTTTCTAAATGTATCCTAGAAAAAAAAATAATAATAAAACACCATAGTGTAAGGATGAGAACGTTTCAAATAAATCCTAAAATAACCAAGTTATAGAGAAAGCATGAAAACCATGAAGAGGTAAAAAGAATAAACCTTTCTAATGAATATTGAGATAACGTGATCATTTGCTTTCTACCTTGTATATTTTTAGGCATTTATAATCTAGCGCCGCACACAGCCCAAATCCTTTAACTCCAGGCCTCTTTATCAGAACAGAGGTAAGTTTCGGTTTAAGTTTCACAAGTTCTTCTAATGTACCAAGTATGAGAAATGTCTCTGCAGCTGTCGAAAGCATTTGGAATATAATTTTCAATAAAACTACTTTACATGAAAGCAGCTATAAAGAAGGATAATTCCATACAATGAATCAGCTGTCAAGTGTTAAAGAACACAGAACTATACGTCAAGATGTTTTACCAGGGCAACTGCTGCAAACAGCTGTCAGCAGTAAAGAACAGATGTGATGAGCAAAATTATGCTTTTTTTCATTTACATAGCAGATGCCTCCCCATGAAGGAGAAAATAAAGTAAAATTCCATATATCAACCCTGTCTTCCACTCACTTTTATTTACATATGGGATACAGGCCCGGGTACCAATGGCTGTGGGAATATTTCTTACCATTACACCTTAGTTCTAATGTCAGAGTGTCCCCACAGACCAAATGGCCAGAATAGCACTGTCCCAACAGGACAAGGGGAAGATCCCCTTCTTCCCAAGAAGAGAAATCCCTGAGGTCAGGTAGGAATACAACTATGTATGAGGAAAAATATAATCTTACATATGAGTGTTACAAAGAAACCACCTGTGTAAAATAAGGCACGCGTGCACGGAAGCCCCATTTAACTTTGTATTACCATTGCAGAATCTCTGTCATCATTTCTACATCATTTCCAATTGATAGGTGCCCCTAAAACCTTGTCTCTAAGCTATGGCAGCTAGCACCCCATTACTGTAAAACGAGGGGGCTTTCTAGATGAAATGAACATGCAGAGTACACTAGAACATCTAGATACTGAAGAAATGCAGTAGTGAGTCCTTTGCTAAAGCAAAAGTATTGTAAGGCACGTTACTATTCCCCAAATGCACCCATTCTGTAAATGCTGCTTCACATAGGAGGTTTTCAAAAACAAGTAATCTGCATGTGTCAACTGATACAGATGCACATACAGATAGATATTCAATGCACACCCCCAGCAGTTACGGTTTTACTGCATGCAGACAGTGGTGGCAATTCTCAATTCACATGCTTTTATTTATTTCAAACTGAAACGAATCTTACCAGTGTAAAACTCCCACAAAGGCAGCTGGAAAGAGAAAAAAAAAGAAAAGTCATTAAAAGCTGCTTTCTTATGGTAATTATAATATATCCTTAACAACTATTTCAAATGCATTTCTTAATATTTTGTCTAGAGAGAGCACACACAAGCAAGATGGCTAGCTAATTCTGCCTACCTAACATACGAAAAATTCCAGCTCATAAAACTGACTGTGAATAGTGCTTACCTCTGCAGGGGGGTTTGAGGAGCAAAGGGAAAGACCTGGAAGACTGTGTCTCACGTCATTTGTACAAGTGATGAAATTATTGATGATTTTTACTTATTTTGTGATTTTTCAGTCTCGTTCTCACATTACCTCTGTTACTCTCTATTTCTTCCCGTAATTTTTTTTAAGTGAGAGGATGGGAGGCAGTGAGGCAGACTCCCACATGCACTCCAACCGGGACCCACCTGGCAACCCTGTCTGGGGCTGATGCTCTAGTACTGAGCTATTTTTAGTGCCTGAGGCTGATGGACTCCATAGGAGCCATTTTCAGCAACCTGAGCCACACTCAAACCAATTGAGCCACTGGCTGTGGGAGGGGAAGAGGTAGCAAAGGGAGAGAGGAAGGGAGAAAGAAGCAGATGGTTGCTTCTCCTGTGTGCCCGGATCGAGAATTGAACCTGGGATGCCCATATGACAGGCTGATGCTCTATCCACTGAGCCACTGGCCAGGGCCAACTTTCCATTAAATTTTAAAAAGAAGCCCACATACACTGCACAATCTGGTCATTCCCTTCAGAAGTGACTCTAGCCGACAGAAGCCATACTAGATCACTTTCCGGAGTGCTCACCAGAATGAGATGAATGCACAAGATGCTTCCTCCGTACCAGACCTGGAAGCCCCTTCGGGCAATGCAAACCTTTACTGAGCCTTGAGAGCTCCCAGACTACTGGCCTGGGAGGCTCATCTGGAATCCCCAGGTCAACGTCCTAGGAATGAAGCTGGATCAGGGAGCTGCCAGACAGGTCCAACCATGACACCATGGCACCTGCTGTGGGGATGGGCTTTCTGAGGAGCTCCAACACTGTCCCCTCCAGCAGCTGGGACTGTTTGTTTTCAGGGATAGCGTGGAATTGGGGAGAAGGAATAAATAGGAAGAGGTCAACTTAAAACCCCACAGACCCCACTGTTCTTACAGAGTTTCAGCAGTTTTTCCTGAATAAATGTGCTCTAGATTGTTATAAACCTTTGGCTGATTTCCAAAGATCAGATAAAGTTGACTCTCACACTGTCACAGAGGAGTGGATGTGCTCAGCTGTTCCTGATGTCCTGCCACCACCTCCAAGACCCCCTCCAAGACTTCATAATAGTATTTCTTATGGTTGTCGCAAAGTATGCTTGTCAAGTCACTTTACACACTCACACCATTATTAACCTCTTAAAAATTCAAAAAATTACTCAACTTGGCTAACAAAACCAGTGTAACTTAGTCAATAACTCAATAATAATGTTAAAACACTGCAATGTTGAAGACTCCCAACCATACTTCTCCAGGTCTTTTTCCATATTCCTAACCATCCAGGGCTCATTTCTACAACTGTTCAAAACGTCTCAGAAGATTTGTTTTATACCCTGATCAGCAAACTACAGTCTGCTGTCTATCTCGTATACTTGCTAAAAATGGTTGCTACATTTTTTTAAACTTTATTAATTTTAATGGGGTGACATTGATAAATCAGGGTACATATGTTGTTACATTTTAAAAGGCTACCAAAGTGAGGAAGAAGACTAGGCAATGGAGAACTGTATTGAAGCTTAAAATAGTTTACTGCCTGACTCTTTACAGAAAAAGTATATATCCACTACAGATGTTAGTCAACTTCTTCTACTAATATATAATACACTTCGAACCACTCTGAAATTAAACTTATACCTTCTCTCTCACCTTGAAACAGATGCCTCTCTAATAAGGCCTCATTTACTTTAAAATACACAGAGCCTGTCCTATTCAACTACGTCTGTATCCTCTTCCTTACTCTCCAGACAATGACATAGAGCCATGAAAACTCATCAAAGTTATATTTAAAGAAAAGGGACAAGTAAAATACCGTTAAATCCGTCTAGCTTTGCAAAAACCCTCAACATATGCTTGTGTCTCTCCCTCCCTTTATCCCACGTTCCACACCTGATAAAACAATAAGGTGTAACAGTGCCAAAATCCTAAATGCATAAGGTGTCCTAAAAGGCATGTCTCTCGGACTCTGTATCCAGTCCACCCACCTCACGTCTGAAAGTGACACAGCGCTACACTAAACTGAAACAAAAGTCATTTGACACAAGCATCCCAAACTTCTCTTACATCCACTTCAATGTTTCTCTATAATCTTTGCTTTTCTAGTCCCTACCATTTCAGAAGAGAAACGATCTCTTCTCTTTTCCAGTTAGCGTCTCAAATGGGTGCCTTAATTCCACCCTTCACAACGTCTGCCCCTCAAGAGCTAGCCTCTCACTTTTACAGCCCTGGTTAAGATGCTACTTTGCTGGTGACGTCCAGGTGATCACCACGCCTGAAAACCCTGGGAAATGTAAAACAAGAACTAAGGGGACTGCGGATTCTTGGCAGCGCTCTTCCAGAGCCTGACCCTTGTCATTACTTCTAGTAGGCTCGCCAGTTCAGCTGTGATGTTCTTCACGACGCACCCAGAGCCCTCCAAACCCAAGCGCTCACCCTGGCCTGCTGGGCTCACCTACCTATGCCGAGGGTTACCCGGAACGAGTACTGGCGTCTCCGCAATAAGTGCACCTTGTCGCGGAGCTGGCCCAGGACATAGTTGAGGAATTGGAAGCGGCGGAAGAGAAGGGTCTTTGCGACCCCTTCCATTTGCATGCAATGGTGAGTTTTCAGTTTCCGTGTCCTCCGCGGAGAGCAGGGCCGGGCGCCCCCGGGCAGGTGCCCGCCGCCGCCGGCGGGCCGGGCCAGTCGCGGCCTGTCCGCCGCCTCCTGCGGCTCCTCCTCCCCCACCGGCTCGCCGACCCCGGGGGCCCGGCGCCGCCGCCGAGCCTGCGCCGAGCGGGAGGACTGCGGCGGCTCCGGGGCCGCCTCCCTGCACTTACTCCTCGTCGGCCCGACCATTTTCTCATAGTCCCCGTGCGGAGGCGGCGGGCTCTCCGTGCGGCGCGGGCCCGGCCCGTCGGGCGAGTCCGCAGGGGCTCGCAGCCTCAACGACCGGCTCCCGCCGCCGTTGCGCGCCGCCCGGTCGTCAAGGCGACCGAGACACCGGGAGGGGCGGGGGTGTGAGGTCCAGGCGGCCCCGCGCCGCTCCGGCTCAGTCCTCGAGCGCGGCGCCACGCGCGCGGCTCCACGTGCGCAGGCACCCACGTGCGCGACATCTGTTTCCTAGGTTTGCCTTTTTCATCCGTGTGTTTCCCGCGGTTTCCGGTTGCCTTTGGATCATTCGGTGTCCTAACAGAATAAATCATAGTCTTACCCGTGGTGTACCCTTTGGAAGTACAAATATGGCCATTTGTATCATTTAGAAATATTTTTATAGGAAGGCTCATTATACTGTTCTTTCTCTGAGTTAAAATTAGAAATAAGCTCACTATCAAATGATAAATTATAGAACATTCATACAGTGCAGCATTCATTACTAAGTGGATGGAAGTCATCTTGAATGAGTATTTAATGATAAAGGAAAATGTTTATGGGATTAAAAGTAATCAAACAGGATATAGGATTCAGACACACAGTAAACACACAATGAACTGCATGCTGGGCTCCATCCTGTCTTTCAAGTAAAGGACTCCTCTGTGGAAGTTTACCACTGTGGTTTCAGCTAAGAACTTAGCCACTCTACTATTTCTACTATTTATTTCCTCGTCTGAAAAATGCTGAAGAAGCACCTAAAACATAGTACGTGCTAATTTTTTTAAAGTTCCTAGATCTTGTTCTAGATCAGTGGTTCTTAACCATTTTTGAGGTACCGAACCCACCAGTTTCATATGCGCATTCACAGAACCCTTCTTTAGTGATAAATAAAATATGATTTTTTTTTCAAATTCAAGACATAGGTATATGTTTTTTTACTGGTGCACAAAATGAGCCGTGCATGAACATCACCTTGCTCAAAGAACAAAACCAACAAAGTGCATGAACTCACAACAAATTACGGTATTACTTTATTCTGGCCTCCGTGGCAGAGGCTTCTCCGAATCCCTGAGACCGACTCATCGAACCCCTAGGGTTCGATAGAACCCAGGTTAAGAACCACTGTTCTAGATGGATCATATTCAGAGTATAATGATAAGTATTTTAATTTTTTGTTCACCTGGCTTCATCATTAAGTTATACTATTAAACAGTAATGCAAGTCCTAGGTTTATTAATTAACTCAGAAAACTGTCCAACAGTTGCCTAAATAATTATGCATTTTCTTACCAAGAAGAGAATCAATTTCTGTTATGTGAGGTGTTGAAAACATGGCACTTAGTAGCTTTTATTCGGTTAAATAGAACACTGGCACATGTTAGTGTTTTTACTTCTCTAACAGTCGTCACCTATTCTGACCTAGTAATTTTAAATGGACAGTTGTTTGAGTCATATTTTAGCTATATGCTTATTAATAACAAAGAAAAACAGTATGCCCAATACTTATTCTGTGGTGAATTGACAATTCAAATAATACTTCAGAGTTTGATAGAATACAAATGTAGCCGGTCCTCTTTGAAATGGATTTAGCAAGTTATTTCTTTTACTTTGAGATTTTGAACGCAGTCATCTATATCTAAAACTCACTTCCGTTTTCCCTTTTGTCTTTTAGTGCTGCAGAGAGGTAACTTTTGCAAAAGAAAAATAAAATGCAATGAAACTATATAACCAGCAGATGGCAATAATGACTTGTGTATGAGAATTTAAAATTTAGGTAGTTTTTAAATTCACATTTAAAAGAAAAATCACCGTTCATGTAATAAATTTGTTTACTAAATATGAAATTTAGGGACATTCCAAATGTAACCCTGCATCAAAATAATTACATTGCACATGTCATGTATCAAAGTAATCAAGATATTCATCATGGCCAACATTTGGTTTTCCATTTAATACAGTAATGACTCTGCTTTATAAGATTCAGATAATTTTTAAATCGACTTTAAATGTTTAAGTTTGCACAAATACATAGATATAAATTTAAGTGGATAGTTCAGTTATATCTCTGTCTAGCCTGGTTATATGGGAGGTGATTCAAATAAACATTATTTTGAAAATTTAAAATTTCTCACCTGAAATTTGACCGTTTAAAACACTAATTTTACTGTAATTGATACTCTTCTGCCTAAAAAATTAGTTTTTATTTGTGCTGTCTCACAGTTTCCTTTACATTGAAATACCTTTTTCCCTTTTATGGTTCAAGGAGTTGGAGTTGACCTCCCAGTGTTTACCTCTAGTCTGTCATCATCAGTCCCGAAGGTGGTAACACATTTCTTAGGCTCTCATAATTATGTTAGCTAGAATTGAACCACATAGCCAAGACTCCTTTTAGAACAATTTGATTCAGTAAATATAAACTAATATAAATTGAGAGCCTAAGGTCACACAAATGCTATCAAATAGGCAATATTATCTTTTTTTTTTTTTTTAACATATAAAATCAATTGAGGCAGGGAGAAGATTCTAGACAACTCTTAACTCATAAGTACACAAGATTCACTCCCCTGGAAGTTCTCTAATACACTTTTTTTTTTTACAGGGACAGAGAGAGAGTCAGAGAGAGGGATAGACAGACAGGAAAGGAGAGAGGTGAGAAGCATCAATCATTAGTTTTTTGTTGCCGTTGCAACACCTTAGTTGTTCATTGATTGCTTTCTCACATGTGCCTTGACCGCGGGCCTTCAGCAGACCGAGCCACCCCTTGCTGGAGCCAGCGACCTTGGGTCCAAGCTGGCGAGCTTTTGCTCAAGCCAGATGGGTCCGCGCTCAAGCTGGTGAGCTCAGGGTCTCGAACCTGGGTCCTCCGCGTCCCAGTCTGACGCTCTATCCACTGCGCCACCGCCTGGTCAGGCTCCCCTGGAAGTTCTCAAAGTTGACAAGTCGGGCCCTAAAGAATGAAAATAAAAGATTTGCTGGCTATCTTTTTTCTTTTGCAGTTTAAATAACAGCTTTAGGGAGATATAATTCCCATGCCATAAAATACATTCTTTTAAGTGTCGGGTTCACTGACTAGTATAGCCACAAGGTAGTGCATCTGTCTCCTCTAATTCCACATTCTCATAGCTGTGCAGTGTTATTTCACTGTTGTGTTATTTTGCATTTACCAAATGACACATGATGTGGAGCGTCTTTTCACGTTCATTTGCCATCTCTTTATCTTCTTTAGTGTCTGTTTAGAGATCAGTTGACTATATTCATGTGGGTGTATTCTCTGGGCTCTTCATTCTGTTTTGTTGACCTTCTTGTCTATTCCTTCACCGATGTTACACTGTCTTTATTACTGCAGCTTTAGAGTAAGTTCTGAGGTTGGGTCCCGTCAGTCCTCCAACTTTGTTCTTCTTTAATATTGTTAGATATTCTGGGTCTTTCGTCTCTCCATCTAAACTTTTGAGTCAGTTTGTTGATAGCCACGACGCATGCTGGGATTTTGATCGGGATTGTACTGAATCTCCAGGTCAAGTGAAGAAAAGCTGACATCTTGACAATACCGAGCCTTCCTATCCACAAAAGCAGACTCTCTCTCCATTTCTTTACATCTCTTTTGATTTCTTTCACCAGTGTTTTATAGTTTTCTTCATATAGGTCATGTACATACAATTTTATTATATTTATACCTAAGTATTTCTTTTCTCTCTCTCTCTCTCTCTCTTGGTGTTACTATTACAACTGGTGCCGTATTTTTTATTTCAAATTTCCACTGTTCATTGCTGATAGGTAGGAAAGCAGGTGCTTATTTATATTCACCTTGTGTCTGACAACGTTGCTCTAATCATTTATTAGTTCTATGAGTTTTGCTGTTGTAGTGGGAAGTGTGTTGATGTTCTTTTTTTAGAAAGAAATCAGTCAGAATAAGAAGAAAAAAAGCAATCTTAAAACCATAAGCAAGCTGAACGAAGGAACCCAGTTGTACTGCAGATGAATAACGTGACCACGCAGGACAGCAAAAAAGGAGCTAACCCAAGTAAATGAAGAACAGGTCATTTAACAATAGCCCCTTAGTTGAGAAGGAAGAGAAATGCTTTAAACAAATCCCCAGCTCTTTGCAGGAGGTGTGCTTATTATGTTTGTAGGAGCAAGGCGATGTCAGATGTCAAATTAGGAGGGATGGATGGCAGAAATTAGCAAAGGACACGTTGATGATGTTGGAAGTCAGAGTGCTCACTGTGGAGGAAGGCAGATACAGGTACAGAATGGGGAAAGCAAGGAAAAGAAGGGTTCTCTATACGGTACACGGGAACTGGAGGGATTGGCATAGACTCATGATTTTCAAGACGTTTTACACACACACACACACGTATATTTAAATGCGTGTGCTTATGTACATCTATGTATTCCTATTGGCTGAAAAGGGGCCTTGAAGCACACATACCCCATTGCATATCCCTGCCGCCCAGATGTTGGTTTCTAGTACAGTTCCCCAAGTAAAAGGAAAACGGCTGGTTCCAGGGCTGGGACGCAAAGGGTTCAAGATGAACCTGGAAAAACGTGTTGTGCCAGAAATGGAAGAAGTGCTAAAAATAAATAAATAAATAAGGGCATGTCTAAAGGACACAGGGTTCAGTCCAAGGGCTCCCAATGGCCAAATCTGGGATGGTTTGTTTGTCAAGATTACTAAGGATTGTAATGATAAACCATTGAACGATGGGAACTTTTTTTTTTTTTGCCTCGAAAGATAAACAAAGGCTGAGGAGCTGTATCAGATTAAAGGAGACTAAAGAAACAGAACAAAATGCAGTCTGTGATCTGTGGCGAAGGAAGCGAGGTGCTTGCTGCCAAGGACATCACCGGGTCCTGTGACAAAATTGGAGCACGGAAGGCAAATCACAGTGTGGTCCCTTGTTAGATTTCCTGAAGTTGCTAACTCTACTGTGGCTATTTCATAGAATCTTCTTGGTTTGAGGAAATATGCTTTGAATTACTTAGGGATAATAGGACATGACATGCGAAACTTTCAAATGATTCAAAAAACAATTCGTGTGTGTGTGTGTGTGTGCAGTGCTCAGTGTGAGTGCAAATGGTAAACCAAATGAGGCAAAAAGTTAACAATTGGTGAATCGGGGTAAAAAAGAATACAGGGTTTCTTCACGCTCTTCTTGCAACTTCTCTGGAAGCTTAGAATTATTTCAAACAAAAGAGTTTTACAAGCATGGTGTTTGGCGTGCACAGAAAATGAAGGGTAATCAACCAGACTTCTGAAAGCAGCAGGCATGATAACGTCAGCTCGTCTGAAGGACTGTCATGTGGAAGAAGGATTAAGGCTGAATTTGGCTAATCTTGTTTTGTGTCAGCCTGCTGTGTAATGTCATTACATCACATCCAAGCACTCGGGACTGGAATGGGAGGTAAGAGCCCTTGGGGCTTTCTGGACTCTTCATATCATTCTGTGCAGAAAGGTGCAAAGTCCCAGCATTCTAAGGGCTCATCAGGGAAAGTGCAGTAAGTCAAGGGGGCTGGGTGTAGGAAATGTGGAACTAGCGTGGACTTGAGAGCCAAGTCTTCTCTATGGGTTTTCAAAGGCAAAACCAAAACCCTGTGTAGTAATCCAGTGGGCTGTGTATGCCCTGGAAAGAGCCAGTGGTGACCTCTTATCTTACTTAACCTTCCCCTTTTTTTTCAGATGAGAAAACAGGTACCAAAAGTCAGGAAGCAAACTATGTCAGATAATGAAAGGTGTAAGTTGTGTGTGTGTGTGTGTGTGTGTGTGTATCAAAACCACACCATTTTTAATGAAAGAAATTAATATGCACACATTTGTACTCCTGTACAACTTTGGGTAATATATAATTTTAAGCTGTTTACAAATAACAGGTAATGCTTTCAAATATTACATAATGTTGATAATACATTTCTAGCAGAAATAAATATATTGCACTTAAAAAGAACTTCGTTAGATGTTACTCCATAGTATTCAACTTATAACGTCTTTTTTCTTCATAAAACATTTCCCATACCCTTCCCCCAGCCCCAGCACACACACTTCATTACAGTGACCGTTCCTACGCAACTCATTAAGCAAATGGACACAGCAAACAAAGAATGGTGATAGAATCTACTAAAAAGGCTAATATAATTTTTTTTCCTTTAGGAAATCAAAGACCTTCTTTTAGGTTTCTGAAATTAAGAAAGACACACAAAGAAAAACAACTAAATACAGTATTATAATGTACCAGAAGTAAAATACAACACATTGTATTTTTTGTCCAGATGTATTACTTCACCAAAATGTTTTTATTTCTTTATCATCAGGGTGAGGAAACTGGAATTATTTAAGGCATGGACAGAGAACGAAGGGCCAGGAAATATTTTTGGAATATTTGCCTATCAAATATTTATAAATGAACCTCTGCACATTTAAGCATGCTGAAGAAAGTACTGGAATATTTTCTGACTGGCAGGGAATGAACAGTGGTGAGGAAAGGCTTTTGATTTTCTCAAGTTTTAAGTGTGTTACCTTCCTTTTGCTTCTTTACATAAAATCCTTGCACTCTGAAATAATACAGAAATGTATAAAACCCATCGTTGACCCCAGTGTGGTTCTCTACGGACCCAACTGAAAATCCTTTCTGTCCAGTGCTGTATTTCGGTCTCTGCAGACTAGATTTGGGGTATAACATTGTTTACCTGTAGTAATTATCAAGTGCCTAAATGTTTGATAATGGAAACAGTTTTCCTTACCTACTGGACAGAATATTGAGTAAAAAATATTGTTTTCCTTACACGGGACCCTGCACGTTACATAACTGAATTTTTTACCTTGAGTTATCGAGTCATGGCCAAGCTTGACTATGTATCTCATGGGATGGTAAAGTCACTTCGCCCACGTTATTTGAGGGTTCATTTCCTCAATAAAGTTCAGCTTGAATATAAGCAGGACAGCCTGAGAAGCTAATGTGAAGTTCAGAATTGGGATAATTATCCCAACCGTCTTTCTGAAAAATGCATAGGTGTGTGTGGGGGGGGGGGGCGGGGGGCTTTATTTTCAGGAATACTTACTTCCTGGGCTTTTCCAGGGCTTCCTTTCTCTTGTTTGGGGGATGGTATGTTGTGCAAGGACAGCGATGTGAATAAGGGTGGGGGAGGGGAGATCCTGGAATACCCTAGAAATCAGTGTGACTCTGACACCATAGCCCGACAGGGGGGTTTTGCTAGATGATGAGTCATCATCAGAATGTTCCCACCTACCAGGAACCGTGGTAGAACTTTCAGAAAACACACCGTTGTTACCGACTCATTAACGTAGACCTTGTTGCCTAGCAATTTGTGATGTGTTAAACACAAGCTGGATATGTTTATCTTTATACTGCTAAGGGTAGGCAGAGGAGGGGAAAGATTTACTAAGTAAAAGAAGTAACAGAACTTAGATTATTGATAAATGCTTTGAAAAACAAATCACATACGCAGACCCTACTAAGTTATGAATTAATTTCTTCGCGTGAGATAAAGCAGCCTTGGCAGGGTCTAGCGGCCGGATGTTAGCCATGCTTTTCAATACCGTAACAACCTGGAGGGAAAGCCCTGAATTGACTCCAAATGTACTATAACTCATGCTCTTCATTATTCAATTGCCTTTCCGCTAATTAGCTAGTTCTTGCAATTATTTTTGGTAAAATAGACTAAACAGTTTTAAATCTTAAATACCCAAGGACTTAATTAAGAAACAACCACCAGAATAGCTCAGAAGGACTCAGGTCGGGTACTTGTCTACTCCCTGTTCCCATGGCGACGAGGACGCTGAGCAGAATGAGTTCCATTCTCTTGTGCTTTTTCTTTCTGGTCCAAATAAAACCAAACACTTTAAACTATACACAATTTAGAATTGCAGGTGTGATTTCCCGCTAGCATGCTTTGCTACCTTAGTGTTTTCAGTAAGCAATCTACTTATGTTTAGTTTAGTCTTATTGCTTAATTACAACACAAAGTTATGAAGTCAGGAAATTACGGTGTAAAATCATGTTTAACCAAAAAACACACACCTTACTTTGAGACACACCGATTAGGAAAAACATCAAAATAGTGTCAAAAGGATCTCTTCATTCTCCCTGAACAGAAAATGCAGCTACGGTTTCCTCTAGCAGACCAATCAGCTGCCAGGGTACTGAGCATTCAAGAGTGTCTCCTTTTGTTGCTCCTGCTTTAAGCAGCCGCGGTCCGTCTTTAAAAGGAGCCTTGGCAACAGGCCACCTAGTAAATATTAAATCCCTATCCTAAGCTCCATGGATGTTTAAACATTACTCATAACAGCTTTTTAAAGGAAACGCACATCCGTGCTGTGTTTGAAAAATAATCTAGCTGTGCATACAATAGCATAACACACCAGAGGCTATAAATTATTAGCCCAACATGCCTGCCGCAGGGCTTTGAGCTGCTTGGTTCACATGGCACATGCTTCCCCATGTGCGAACGCAGGGGCACGGTGGAGAACAGCGGTTGTACAGTCCGCGACAGCAACCCATCCACACGCTATGCCGTGTGGGCTTGTGTCATAAGCTGGAAATGCCCAAGGAAGGCATTGGACATGGGAGAGCCTGACATTTAAACAACGCAGTCCAAGCCCAGCGGAGTCTGATGTGATGAGTGAATTGCTTTTACTCGGACGTACACGTCTACTCTCAGCAGCTGCACTGCCCATCTCGCTGAACAGATTCAATGCCTCTGCAGTCAGACACAGTGAAGTGAGCATTACATACAACACATAACGTATATTGAAATCGAGTTTGGGGGAGCTCTGTGAAGACGACAGGTTATATACCCTGTAGCTGGACTATGTTATATCTAATGTTGAAAGAATATAAACTTACTAAATTTCTCTTATTAGGGTAATGAACTGTTGAAAAGTTATCAAATGTATTACCCTGACTATAAATGTTCAGATATACTATGTTGCCCCAAAATAATAGAAATTCTATATAACTAAAATATAATTGATTACTATACGACATTAAAGAAAGGATTAAGAAGACAGTGAGAACTGAAAACGAAGCAGATACATGGTTGGATTGACTTATAAGCAATGTTTCAGCCAGGGAGTTGCTGGGTCAATGTGTAATTTCATAAAACAGACCGGAAAGATGGTAAAGGTGTCACCAAGCATAACAGTAAGAAAAAAAGGATGAATCAGATAGGTGGGTAGTAACTCCTTCTGAGCACAGGTTAAGCAGAGGCATCTAGAAGGGTCATTCACAAATCCTTGTCAATCAGCAGTAGCAGGGAATCTAACAACAAAGCAGGTTTGCCGAAAATGAGACTTGGGCCCCGGGGAATTTAGGCAATCCAGAGGGTCTCCCAAAGCTGAAGTAAATAAAAACGAAGGGCCTCGGGCAGCAGCGGCAGAGAAACGCCTGTTGGGACAGGGCAGCCACCTGTCCACTGCGTCCACAAATGGCCTTCACCTCCCACTTGCTCACGCAGAGGCTGGGGCGCGTTCCTCGGTGGGTGAGTGGGCGGGTGGTTTAGAACGTGTCCCGGAAAGGTAAACCCTCCGTTTTACGACGCCACACATCCAGTCTCGTGCTTGAAAACTGCATCTAGGGGGTTGTTCTTACATGAAGGGCAAGTAATTGCAAGAAAGAAAATTAGGAGGAAAGAAGACCGTGAAAAATAAAAGAGTCTCTCAGGTACCAGCCCTTCAACGTTACAAAAAGAATCCTGTGACGCCGTGACCAACTGTCCATCCACAACCCAGGACGCAGTCGCACTGTCCCAGGTCCTTCCTCCCCCCCGCAAAGGAACGCAAAGGAAAGCTAAACATGCTCGAGCTACGGCTTTACAAACATTTCCCTACTGGCTCTCCTCTTCTACAGGGGGAAACGGACCTCGCGTTAGCGGCGCGGCGCGATGGCGCTTGTTGGACACTACTGCCCCGCTGAAGAGTCTCTGTAACCTGTGCAAGGCGGAAAGAAAACCTATACACGCCGATTTTATACATGACGGCATCGTCACAGCCTTGTTAGCCACGAGGAATAATAATGCGTTGTAAGATTCATCTGCCTTATAGGATGAAACTTTCCGGGTAAGTTGATAACCCTCCTTGTTGCTGGACGTGGGCTGGCTAAGAGCTTTATGCTGATTCTTTCTCGAAACAACAGCCACCCCACAGCTACCGATGAATCCGGGTCCGCGGTGCATTCCCTCAGCAGGAGGCGTCCCGGTGAGTCCAGCGTGCCCGCCTCGTTCCCAGAGCCCACGTCTCCTGGAGAGCCCTGGCTCCGGCACCCCACAGCCCGCCCACCCACCCGGCCCTGTCCTGTATATTTCCATACCCATTTGCACATTCTGGATTTGCATTCTCCTGTTTTCAGCAGAGTCATACGAATGGCGTCATGACCGCGGAGGAATGGCGCAGTCCCTGGATAGCAGCATAAGGCCCCTGCTGGAAGTAGTGATGGTACCGGGGCATGTGGAAGGAGGGGAACGTCGGGCCGCTCCCCTGCATGGAGCTGGCGATGGCCGAGGGGGTCAGAGGCATCCCAAGCCGGCTGTACGGTGGCAGAGAACCCTGGATGGGGTGGGGAATGGGTGTTGCTATGGACGCTGTGCTGGTGCCAAGGGCGGTCAGGGACTGGGGGTGCTGAAACCCGGGAAAGCTGGACGAGGAGGATACCCAGGAGCTGAGGGACAGGTTATCTGATGTCGTGAAGGCTGACCCTGCAAGAAGAAATGGTGCATTAGTCTGGATACTCTCTTGCACTGTGCAAATCGATAACTGTATTACCTATGAGGATCAACTTATTTTAAGAAATACCTCAAGGCCCTGGCTGGTTGGCTCAGTGGTAGAGCATCAGCCTGGTGTGTGGCTGTCCCAGGTTCAATTCCTGGTCATGGCACACAGGAAAAGCAACCATTTGCTTCTCCACCCCTTCACCTTCTCTCTCTGTCTCTCTCCAACAGCCATGGCTCGATTGGAGGAGGTTGGCCTCAGATGCTGAAGATGGTTCCATGGCCTCGCCTCAGGTGCTAAAATAGCTCAGTTGCTGAGCAACGGAGAGCAACCCCAGATTGTCAGAGCATCACCTGGTAGGGGGGTTGCTGGGTGGACCCCAGTTGGGGCACATGCAGGAGACTGCCTGCCTCCCACCTCTCACTTAATAAATGTGTGTGTGTGTGTGTATGTGTCATAAAGATCTATAATTCACAAAGACAAATGTGTCACCCATGAGGCAGATCTACCTTTCCAGATAAGAAATCATTTACACCATAGAGGGAAGAGAAAATTTACTAACTAGAAAAAGGCTTAACTTATTAGATGACCTGCATACTCCCAGAGTGGCCAAAACACTAGTAAGTACCCTGAGGCCTCAGGGGCTGTCCCTTCCTGAAGAGGCTCCTGAAATACTCTGGGGGTCATGTGCACCCTGAGGTCAAGGTCTTATCCCCCACCTGCCTTCATTCTCCTGGGCACAGGGCCCCCAGTAGCCGCCCAGCCCGGCAGCGGCTTACCTCGGTTCTGCGCCGTCTGCACTTCGTCTGCCAGCACGTCCTCGTCTCCATATGTACGGATGGGTGAGCGGGCATAGGAATGCTTTTGAATCAGGCTCTCCACACTCTCCCTGGTTAGAGTGCAACACATCCTGAGTAAACTACGAGTCGGGTACTCGGACAGGGGGTCTTACAGGTAACTCGCTAGTCAGGAAAAACATTGTCTCAGCCAAAATAACACCCCTTCAGGGAATGATGACATTCAAAACATTAACAGTTATTCCACTGTTGACTTCTCAGAAACATGACTTCAGGCACACAAATCAAAGCAAACCTAACTGGATAGGGAGGGGACAGTCCCCGAAACCCTACAAAATAAGGAACAACAAGGGGAACAGGGTACTATGAACCCTGGTCACAGGAAAATGGAGTTTAATTATGTGAAAAGCGAGCTAGTGAATTTACTCTGACGACCTACAGGGCTCTTCTCCCTGACCTCAGCGAATGAGTCTAAAACCAACGCTGAGCTAATGGGAACGGCACTGATTACACGGTGGATAAAATGTCGGCAGCAAGTTCAAAATATTGTTAGTCATAAGAAGACACAGTGCTCAACTAAGAAAATGAGTAAGTCCATGGAGTTTATGACAATGTGGGTAGTTTGGATAATGGACATTGAAATCAGTGTGGCTTTAAGACCGGAAATTACAGGCAAGCTGTGAAAGACACATATACAGCCATTAGTGAACTGAGCTTCCCAAATAAACTGGTCTATCGTCTTCAGAGATGGTTTTTTTCTTTCAACATAAGTCTATAAACTAAAGAGTGCATTGACTAAAAAAAAAAAAAGAAGAAGCCGGCATGAATTTAGTTTGATTTCTTTGCCAAAATGTGCAAACAGGAGAGACAGGTTAGTTTATACCAGGGGTGCTCAATACATCGATCGTGATCTACTGGTCGATCGCGAAGGAAGTGTGGGTAGATCGCATGACATTAAAAAGACATTTGTCTTTTGATTGGCATACAGGGTAGCCAATCTGACATCTGAATTTTTGACACCCTACGCATGCGCGTTAAACCGCGCTAACTTGTTCAGTTACATTGCTGCGTAGTTAGCCTTCAATTTATTTAAACTAAATACAACAAAGGGTATAAAAATGAGTGCCGTAGCTGGTCCGAGTAAGAAGCCTAAAACCTACCACTTTCATACAGAATGGGAGGGGATTTTTTTCACTATGTCATATTCTAAGTGCGTTTGCCTCATCTGTCTGTGTGCCATTGCTATTCCAAAGGGAAATGTGGAGCGGCTTTTTCGGACTGTTCATAAAAACTATGACATTGACTTTCCTCCGAAAAGAGAGCCGAGAACGAGAAAGGTGAAAGAAGAATACACAATATTAAATAGTACTAATAGTAACTTAAATAATGATAATATAGAAGAAATAAATTTATGTTTTGCATTTTTATTGTAGGTAGATCATTTTGACTTGGTCATCTTATAAGTAGCTCGCAAGCTGAAAAATTGTGGGCACCCCTGGTTTATACAGTGTACATCTCTGGACTAGCTGTGGCCTAGAAGCCGATTCCAAATTAGCCGCCAAACAGCAAAGGAAGCCCCCCATGTGGGTCCAGCGAGCAGGTTAGTTCAGGAGCAAATGGAAAGGGGGTGTGTGACAGACACTTTTCACCATAGACTCCTCTGTACCCTTTGAATGTCGGTCATATGCATTGCTTATTCAAAATCAATGATAAGTTCTAAAGTATCATGAGAAATAACAACCCACCAATGAACAAAGAGAAAAGAGCCACTTGGCTAAAACACACACACACACACACACACACACACACACACACAAAAAAACAAAAAAAAAAACAAAAAAAAAAACCCTGTTTCACCAGGCCATTCATGCACCCAGAAATTACATGAGTGAGCCCCTGTTACACACTACCCTAAGAATCATGGAGATAGCAGTAAACAAAACTTAATAACCCACGCCTAATGAGGGAGGAGAGTGACAGAAAGAAATATATGTGGCATATTAGATGACAATGACAGTGCTATAGAAAAATAAACTAAAACAGATACAGGGACCCAGACTGTAACGGTGAGAATGGCATGAGATAAGGCACCTGCGTTGCCTAGAATAGTGTCTGGCGCTTAGGAGATACTCACTAAATACTAGGGACCTCTGAGAGTATTTCTAAAGCAGGTAAAAATATTTCATTGTCTGGGACTATATTTTCTCCAATTTAATGCCACCCATCTAAATAATCCCTAATTCAGAATAATGTGATCCAAACAAGAGGACTTTTCTCAGTGATTTTGGAAGCTAAAGTCAGCAGAAAACTTGACAAGAATGTTATTTGTGGTTCTATCATAAAAGATAAAGTGTTAGGCTTTAGTGAGTTTGTATCATTTGTTTATAAGTGTAGCTTTTTTTTTTTTACAGGGACAGAGAGAGAGTCAGAGAGAGGGATAGATAGGGACAGCCAGAGAGGAACAGAGAGAGATGAGAAACATCAATCATCTGTTTTTCATTGCGACACCTTAGTTGTTCATTGATTGCTTTCTCACATGTGCCTTGACCGCGGGCCTTCAGCAGACTGAGTAACCTCTTGCTCGAGCCAGCGACCTTGGGTCCAAGCTGGCGAGCTTTTTGCTCAAGCTGGCGACCTAGGAGTCTCGAACCTGGGTCCTCTGCATCCCAGTCCGACGCTCTATCCACTGCGCCACCACCTGGTCAGGAAACTTTTTTTTTTTTTTAATCCCTTAAACAGACTTGTTGAATCTCTTGAGTTAGGCTTGTTGAAACGAAAATTGTTTTATCTTTTACTAAGAGGGACCAGTAAATATATTAAATGGGATAATACACATGAGTAAATTTATTAATGGAAAGGATAATTTGGCATGACATAGACCCTAAGTAATCAGTTTCCAACAGCATATATTTTAATGTTTATATGCCTACACTCTGGTGATGTTGGACACCCTCAGCGTTAACAGCTTCTGTCACTTACCCAAGGACTTAATTTCCTACAACATTAGAGAGTGACTGTCTTTTTGGGTAGCCTGAGTCATTAAGAAAAAAATCAAGTGAGCTAAGCAACACTTAATAAAATGACAACCCTTAATAATGGGACATTCAAGCTGATGTCCTTCTAGTCTGAGCCACGTGTCATATTGTTAATATATAAGATGAACTTAGAAAAGAACTCAGTGGTTATTGGCACATCAGGAAGGAACTTGCTTCAAATACACTAACAGATATTTTCTCTTTGCATAGTCATAAAGAAATGACCATCAATGGGCCCAAATTATGGATGGGTGTATCACTAAGGTGTTTTCCTTTTCCCATCTTGGGCACATAAATGCTCAATCCAAGCGTCGAAGTTCAAAAGCAGAGTGTAATATCTGCTCTAAAAGTGCCCTTCTATAAAATCACTTAAACAGCTTTCACATACACACACAGGAAAAAGGATTTTCCAAACAACACAATGCATTACTGCCTTGTGAGAGATTTTGCTTTTCTGTAAGACGCACATTATATTCTATTTTGTCCTTGCTAGATCTCTGGTACCATTACTTACTCTTGTCTCTAGGAGGGAAGAGAAAAGGGGATTTTATCGAAGTGATTTAGTTGTGTCAGGTCTGGGAGTGAGTGAACTGGAAGCGATGGCAGTTCTTATATAAAGGAGGGCGTAATTGAATTATTGCCTTTTAAGTGATTGAAAACTGTGGTGCATATCAGGGCCATCTCTGCGAGGATGCTACAAAGAGAAGACAGCCCTTACCGTTTATTTCTAATCCGGGTTCCCAGCAAAACCAAAAGTGCAAAGAATTTGGTTAGCCTGGAAACCTATTGGGAGGATTTCTAAAATATTGTCCCCTGAAAAATAAGGAATGACTCCCCTAATGGGTTAAGTGATTTAGGCATCATAACCTATCACAGCGCCTTGTGATGCTTGGTGCTGTTAGGTCCCAAAGCTAGAGAGAGTACTTTTAGTAGACTTCCTGTGGCTTTCCCAGTTAAATGAAATGGGTGCTATTCGCGAAAGGCAAATAATATCTAAGAGTAAATGAATGTTTGTAGGCAAAAAAAATAAGAAGAAAGAAAAAAGAGAATATCCTGCCTTGAGTATTTAAAAAAGGGTTAACTCTAACTACTTTGTAGCCATCAGTGCCCATAATAATACACTGCGTGTGAGAGGCCCCACCACAGCTGACGGCGGGCACAGCACAGGGGAGCTACATGCTTCTGTTGCTCCTGCCAAAATGTTCAGAACCATTTGGAGTCATTTGAACTATTTGTTCAGACTCCAGATAAGCAGAACCAACAGACTCTATCAGTTCTGGCACCGGGGCTGCCCTCCCTCTCTGTCTGACACCAGAGCGCACACCTCTCGCTGCTCAGAGAGCAGAACCTTCCTTTCCCCTCACGTCTCCTTGGCAACGGCGGGTAAGCAATGCATTTTCCTTCCTCTGCCTGGACTGACTGGTGGGTGGTGAAGGGGCGTGCCTGCGTGATGGGTGCCTATGCTGCCACACTGCTGGCCTCCGGACCGGGCAGAGAACCACCTTTCTCTACCTGGGCACTGTGTGTCGCAGACGGAATGTTTGTGCCCTCCCCCCAGATTCAGGGCTGCCATCCTAACCCTTCATGGGATGGAAGCAGGGGGTGGGCCTTGGGAGACAATAAGGTTTTGAGGGCAGAACCTTGACAAAGGGGATGAATAGTCTCCTCAGAAGCGACAGGGGGCTCAGCTTGGCTTCCTTCTTCCCGACCACGGGAGGACACAGCGGGAAGGTGGCTGTCCCTGAACCAGGAAGCAGGTCCTCACCAGACACGGAACCTGCCGGCACCTTGACTTGGGATTGGCCAGATTCCAGAGCTGTGAGAAATAAATGTCTGGGGTTTAGGCCGCTCTGACTATGGCGTACTATTTGTTACAGCAACCCAAACGGACAAAGACAGCATGCATGAGAATTGCCGGGAGGGCTTCTCCAAACCCAAGCTGTCTGCTCCCTAGAGTTTCTGACTGGTAGGTGTGACCAATGGCCTGAGAACGGGACTCCCAGTACGTTTCCTGGTGAGGCTGATGCTGCTGACCTAGAGGCCATACAGGGATGACCCAGCCCTCACTTAGCAAGAAGGAGCCCGTTTGCTGGAACCCACTTAGCTCAAATCCTTGCTCTGACACTTCCCGGCTGTGTACCTGTGGGCAAATTACTTCACTTTTCTGAGCCTCAGTTTTCTCATCTGTAAAATGGGGGCATTCATATGATCTACCTCTTAGGGGTATGATGAAGATTTAATGACTCAATATACACAGAGAGCTTATACATTGGTACCTAGAATAGAATAAGTGCCAAATGTTTATGGGTAACAAAATTAAGTTATAATTGTTATTACTGGGTATCAAGATCATGTGTTCCTAAAGCTGGTCACACAACCATAGTCATTTTAGTTGAAGTTGAGACTTCCAGTCGCTTTAAGTTCCCATGCTGCATTCAAACCATCCTATAATATATACATGTCAGAGAGGAAATTAGATAAAAAGTAAATGATAGTTCAATTTACATTTTAACTTTCTCTCCTAAATATAGACCTGGAGGGGGCAGGGAACTGTGCCCAGGGAGAAAATGTCAGATCCATTAAAATCAAATCTAACTTATAGGAAACAAAATATTTAAAGTTGTTCCTGCTCGTCAATCAGCTCATGTTTACATCACGTCTTGCCGGGCCTTTGTAAATAACTCCTTGTCACAATATTTTTCTAAAGATTTATGCAGATAATTTTATAAATTACTGGAAGACAATATATCAATATTTATAGCTTCCACAAAAGTACTTAATAAATGAAAACTTTAGATAATACAATTTGAAATGTATTATAAACCATTAATTTTAATTTGAAAACTGAAATATATTATGCAATCCATTTTGGAAAAACAAAATAACTCTAAATTAATCTTTTAAAAAGCTTTTGGATGTTAGTTTATTTTCATTCATCTGGCTTAGGTCTGCTGGTTCTTCTTTTTCAGTAGCAATAGACATTTCAGATCTTATATTATCGTTAGCAACGTAAGTAAATAAACTATACCACTGAATAAAGCAAGAGCTGTGAGGTTTGGTTTCCTAAGTCTTATGGCTGTGATGACGACAAGAAAGGTCTCCTGCAAAGTCCAGGTTTCCTCAGCTTCTAAATAAACTTTAGTCAAGTGTGAGGCAGGGGATAAATATCCTTCAGACACAGAAAGACAGACCCAAGCACAGAAAAAAAGAGGATAACTTACAATTATAAGTTAATTGTGACTAACTCTGCTACTCTACCTGTCAGACTCACCGGCTTGATTGACATGTTTATAAACTAAGTGCTTCCTCTTAGAAGCTGCCGATAAATGAGTACCATTTTAAGTGCAGAAATACAGCTTGCTGGTTAAAGGAATTTGATAGTGAGTACTTCTGTAATTTAGGGGGGAAATAGTTCTGTTAAAAGCTATCCTTTCCTTTTTGTGATGCTTGTCAACATAGTATTTTAATTTAGTCAATTGATAGGTTTTATTTAATTGATTACCTAACAAAGCTGCTTTCATTTTGTGCATGCAGGCTCTAATACTTAAAGTCTACCTTCATTGGAGATGATTTTTTTTTTTTTAACAGGGACAGAGAGAGAGTCAGAGAGAGAATAGATAGGGACAGACAGACAGGAACGGAGAGAGGTATCATTAGTTTTTTGTTGCCGTGGTAACACCTTAGTTGTTCATTGATTGCTTTCTCACATGTGCCTTGACCGCGGGCCTTCAGCAGACCAAGCCACCCCTTGCTAGAGCCAGCGACCTTGCGTCCAAGCTGGCGAGCTTTTGCTCAAGCCAGATGGGCCCGCGCTCAAGCTGGCAAGCTCAGGGTCTCGAACCTGGGTCCTCCGCATCCCAGTCCGATGCTCTATCCACTGCGCCACCACCTGGTTAGGCGGAGATGTTCTTTTTTTTTTTTTTAAGTTTCTTTCCTAAAAAACTGAGAGCAGAATCCTTATCTGTGTCTGGGGTTTGGCTTTCTTCTCTCAAGTGAGGGTGTATTGAGGGACTGGTGGGCTGGATTAGATGATCTCTAAGATTCGCTATGGCTCTAACAATTTATGAATCTATAAATACATTAACCAAAGTAAAAATTGTCAAGAGCTATATTGAAAAGAAGCCAGCACCAGCTGCAAAGAACCCTGGATTCTAATTGCAAATCTGCTAACCAATGGTGTCACTTGAGCAATTCACTTGCACTCTTTGGGCTCTCATTGCCTCATGGGCATAGGACAGAGATAAACTGGCAGGCTCCCCATATCATTCCGGCCTCAAAATAAATACTTTGGCCCTGGCTGGTGGCTTAGTGGATAGAGTGTCAGCCCGGTACATGGACGTCCCAGGTTCAATTTCTGGTCAGGGCACACAAGAGAAACGACAGTCTGCTTCTCTCCCTCTTCTCTCGCTCCTCCCCATCCACGGCCAGTGGCTTGATTGGTTCGAGTGCTGGGCCGGGTGATAGCATAGCTTAGTTGGTCTGAGCACCTGAGCCTCAGGTACTAAATATAGTTTGGTTGATTCAAGCATTGGCCCCAGATGGGGGTTGCTGGGTGAGTCCCAACTGGGGCTCATGCAGGAGTCTGTCTCACTATCTCCCCTCCACTCACTTTAAAAGATATATATATCTATATATATCTATATATCTATATATCTATATAGATATATAGATATATAGATATATAGATATATAGATATATATAGATATAGATATAGATAGATAGATATAGGTATCTATCTATCTATATATATATAGAGAGAGAGAGAGACAGAGAGAATTATGTAAAAACATGGTGAAATGTGCAGAGAATGTTAAAATTTATTTAATAAAATAATAGAAGAAGATATATAACATGTTTCTGCTTATATTAGAAAGCCCAATGGAAGGATAAACAATACATTTTTTTAGTGGAGAAAGAAAAATAGGTACGGGGAATGAGGTAGCGTTTTTTGCCTTTGAATAAGCCATATTTTGTAGATTTGTCTTGAAATCAAGTAAATCATTCATTAAATAATCATTTAAGAAAGAAAACAATATATTTTCAATCTGGAACATAGAAACTACAATGAAACAAATGAATCCACACATGTGCCCCTGAGTCAGTGGCATAAGCCCACAGAGGAATGATTCCACGTGGCTTTAAAACACTCCAGTAGTAAAATAAGAAGGGGGAAATAAAAATAAACAAACACTCCAGCAGAATCTGGGTAGCAGCTGCACTAAAGATAAGAGGAACCGCAGAAAGATTTCTAACTGTTTTCAGTGGCCAGCTTTCTGGAGGTGTGTCGGCTATGCACACTCTGAGATCGCTGTGTGCCCGCACACCGTGCGGTACGGCAACCCCAGCGGGACGCAGTGTTCTGTCGTTTCCGGCTATAGCGAGCCCTGGGCTCCCAGCGTGAGAGGAAAGAGGCACAGGTGGGAAGTCAAAGAATTTAGGAGGACTCGCCCCTTACCCATGTCAAACACCATGCTATTTCGCCATTTTAAAACGCAAGTCTGGAGGGCCATCGAAAACAAGTATTTTCTAAGACCTGAACAATCCGCCCGAGGACGTTTGAGGGCCCTGCTCACACCTACTTCCCCACACACCCTTGACACTGTTCTCCAAAGGCCGGTGGGGTTTCCAGTGCCCTCAGAGAGAAAACAAGTCCACACCGTGGTCAGTTATTCATCATAGGTTAGAGTGACAAAAATAACATAGATCACTGGAATCTGCAGAGAAACTTTAGAAAGTGTGCCTCTCCAAGTTGTTACTTGTCATCCTATCCGGTCATCTTTCTTTTGGCTGGAACTACAGGGGCTAAAATGACCCTAAGAGCATGTCACAAGTCCCACTGCGAAGACAGGAAGGATCAGGTGTTGACAGAGAGCCGATCCCGCAAGCGCTGTCAACGAGCATCACCACGCGGCCTCCAAATGAAATTCTATGTCTCTTCACTGTAACCCGGGAGGAGGAAGAATCACCCTAAGGAGGTAAAATGTCCGAGCAGGAGTTCTCCTGGAGGCCAACATGCCCATCACCCCTTAAAGCACTAAGCCGGGGATCAGCAAAGTTTTCCTGTAAAGGCCCAAGAGTAACTACCCCAAGCTTTGCAGCCTCCTGGTCTCTGTCAGATCGGATCCACTCGGCTCGGTCTTTGTAGCAGGAAGGCAGCCACAGACAATAAAATATTACCTGACAGCTGTAACTGTGTTTTAATGAAACATTACTGATGAACAATAACATTTAAGTTCATATTATTTTTGCATGTCACATAGTTTATAATAATTTTAATAAAAATTACTTTTATTGCCCTGGCCGGATAGCTCCGTTGGTTAGAGCATCATTCCGATGCGCAGAGGTTGACGATTCGATCCCTGGTCAGAGCACATACAGGAACAGAGATGTTCCTGTCTCTTTCCTGCTTTCTCCCTTCCCCTCTCCAAAATCAACAAAATAAACATTTTAGAAATAAATACATACATAAATAAAGATAAAAAATCGCTTTTATAATTTTTCAGCCATTTATAAATGTAAAGACCACTCTTAGCTCATGGACGGTACCAGATGGCAGACAGTGGTGCACTAACCCATGCTCTAAGCCATTTCCCTTCTTAGAGATGGGCCCCACCATCCCTACCTTGCTCCTAAAACATTCCTAAGGCCTCAGACACTCTACAGGCCAGCTTAGAGCTGTGTCAGAACCAAACACTACTGTCTTTCTAGCACCCTAAGTCCTTATGGAAGAGTTAGGAATTATCCATAAACTGTGAACCTCTTGAGCAAATCTGCCAGAAGGCTTGCAGCTCCGTAGCCAGCTGGATATAAAACTTCTTTCATTTCCCAAACTTTTAGATTGGCAATTTTCGTTCTTGAAGCTTCCTTCCTCATCTCAAGAGAGATGAGCTCTGAGCAAAAAGGCCCGGTTCCCACTGGGCGTGTGTCCAACTTTCACGTGTTTGGAAGTTTTATTTTAATGCCAGGGCGTTTTAGAGATATTTTGTAAGGACTCCCAGTATGAATTCTGAACCAACACGGTGAGATAAGCCTATGAATTTAATTCTCTGCCTCACTGAGATGACTAAGAAAACAAGGGGGACTCAGGAAATCTGGGAGAGTGCCAACCACTTATCTGGATACTTTGGCCATAAGCAGGCAAGGAGTGAGGGAAGCATCAACCAGCATGCAGCCATGGACAAGGAGGAGAGCTACCCGAGAGGGACGCGATGAAAAGCAGCAGAGGTTACTGACAAAGGCAGGCCTTGGAGCAGCTGATGGGAGTGGACTCCCCCCCCCCTGTTGCCCCCAGAGGCCAGGGGGAAGGAACCCCACAGCAGTGCTCCCAGCAGGCACCTGGTGTCTAGGCTGCACAAAACAGTGAGGAGCCAGGACTGTGACTGCCCCTGGAGGAGGGCCCTGGAGTTGCTTTGCTGGGTGTGGGGAGGGAGCAGCTCATTTCTAGCTGCTGAGGCAGTCAGGCAGGGTAGCTCAATCAATGCAAAGTTAGCACCTCTTTCCGGAGGTTGTGTTCAGCCTCCGCCACAACTCCCTAAACCAAACGAAGCAATTCTATTTCCACACTGCAAAATTAGAAATGATTAACACAGATCCACATGCTTTTATTAAACGTTAATCTTAGCTTGCCCTGGCAGAATAGCCCAGCTGGTTAGAGCATCATCCCAAAGCAAGGAGGATGCCGGTTCGATCCCCAGTCAGGGCACCTACAGGAACAGATCTACGTTCCCCCCCCCCTCTCTCTCTCTCCCTTCTTCTCTCTCGAAAACCAATAAACATTAGAGAAAAAGATTTTAAAAGTTAATCTCAGCTTTTAATACTACATAGACATCTCATTCTTCAGATGAGAAAAATAACTGGACATTACAAAATGTTCAGCAATGGAAAAGGAGAAAACTAATTTTAAACAGCAGAGCAAGCACTCTTCTTTGAAACAGACTTATTGCAAGAAACAGGATGAAATATTAGAATTTCTATTTTCCAGTTTCCAGGGAGAATTAAGAAGGCCTGGTGTGGTGAGAGCAGGGATGGGCAGTCATGAACAGGAGACAATCTGGAAACGTAGAAGTAGAGCTGGCAGTGACAGGATGGTAATGACTACATGGAAGAGACTCAGGAAAGGCAGTAAACAGAACACGGGATGCTGCAGAAAACAAAATTAAAAAAAGAAAACTAAAGAGATGAAAATTATTAGACAATAAGTTAGAAAAATAGAAAACAGATTCAAGAGATATCACGTATTTATTATTGGAGTTTTACAAGATCTGAGTAGAGAGGCAGATTAGAAGCAAGGCAGAAAAAGAGGAGAAAAAGAGGAAATTTTTCCTGAGCTCAACGATGACTTTGAGTTTTCAATTCAAAGGGCTTGATTATATTGTAATTACTAAGGAAAAAAATTTTAAATGATGATGATACATCAATACGATCTAAACTCCCAGATTATTTAAACCAAAACTATGGGTCCCAGAAGAGGTAGTACAGGGAGGAATTATATATTAAATATCTCCTGTCTTACAAGAAAAGAAAATGTATACTTTTAGTTCTGACGGTAACAGAACCATCAGTTTTCCAATTATGGTCTTTTAGAATTTAAAAACATAATTACTAAAAAGAAATATACAAACAAAACTGGGGGTGAGGCTCAGCTCTCACAAAGCACGTGAACTTGAATCATGTATTCCTCTCCCCAGCCTTCAGCCATCTCAGCTAAATGGGGACGGTAATGGTCATTTAGGATTATTTGGGAGAACAACTGAAATACAGCATGTGAAGGAAATAGTCCACTTCCTGACCACAGTAACGGCGAGCAGGGCCCCAGATGGGCAGGGCATCAGCCCCAGACAGGGGTTGCTCGGTGGGTCCCAGCTGGGGCACATGCAGTAGTCTGTCTATCTCCCCTCCTCTCACTTGGAAAAGAAAAAATATATATTAAATAGTAAAATATTAAAAATAATTCTGTAAATAAGGCACATAATTATTTACTCAACAAACACTTGAGAGTTTTCTGTGTTCCGGGCACTATTCTAGGTTCCGCGGAAACAAGAGGAAACAAAAGACAAAGCCTCGGACCATTCAGAGACCGGGGCCAGCACGCCCCGGGCGGAGGGCAAGTCCGTGTAAAGGCATGAAGGTTGAGACTGGCTCAGAGAAGAATGAACAAGAGCAAAGTAGATGACTTCAGAGAGCTAACTGGAAGGGCTGGGGTCAGATTCTGTAGGACCATTTAGGCCTTGTCTGGACTTTCAATTTGATTGTCAATTAAAGGGTGACTTATTGAAGAGTTCCAACTTCCTTTCTCTGACAAGATCATTCTGATCGGTGTTCTACAAATGGACTTAAGGGCAGAAAGAGTGAAGGTAGAAAGGTCAATTAGGAAATTGATGTCGGAATCTAGGAATGAGATGACAGTGTCCTAGGAAAGGGCGGTGGTGGCACTGGAGAAGGTAAGAGGTGATGGACTCCTCTGGATACAGTCTGAAGGATTAGCTGCCTGCTGGGATGAGGGCAATGAGGGGAAACGGGGACCCAAGACCGACACCCAGTCTCTGGGCCACCGCAATGGGAAGGGTGCCGTTATCAGCAGCTGCGATGGGAACCGAAAGGAAGACAGGCGTGGAAGCGTGCAAGTGGGCATCTGTTTCAGATGTGTGAAGTCTGAGGGCCCTGTGTGGGGAGACAGAAAAGTAAAAGCAGCAGCCAGTCAGATCTTGGACTCTAGTGAGGCCAGAACGACAGCAGAGATGCACATTTCACAGTAGTCAGCGTAGAATGGGAGTTAAAGGCATGCAACTGGGTCAGATCGCCAAGGGGCAACACAGGCTGAGAAGAGAAGTGGTCCAGGGACCGAGGTCTGGAATGCATCACTGTTAAAGGACGGAGGACAAGAGGAAGAACAAACAAGGGAAAGAGAGAAAGAATGGCCAATGAGATAGAATAAAAACCAGAAAAGTGGGGGGTCTTGGAAGCCAAGAGAAAAGAGGGAGGGAATGAACAACTGTGTCAAACCCCGCTGATAGATCGTGAAAGATGAGGGAGAACTGACCGTTGAATTTCACAAGGAAGGGGCCATGGTGACCTGAACAAGGGTGGGTTGGTGGAGTAGTAGGGGTGAACATCTAAAAGACAGGGTGCAGGGTAGAAGAGATAATAGGAAGAGAGGAATTAGGGAACATACAACTCTTTTTAAGCAGTTTTTTAGTACAAGAAGGAGCAAACTCAGGAGACACATGGGATCAAGAGAAGGTTGTTTTTTCTTTAATAAAAGATATGTCAGGAGAGTTGATGATGGAAGAAAGAAGGGAGCATAGTGTAGTAGTGACAAATATTTTTTTAATTAAAAAGCAAATAAAAGAAAGCAAAATTGTTATATGTATAGCAATATAAGATTAGACAAAGTAGAATTAAGACAAAAGGCATTAAGTGGGATAGGAGTTAAATATATATTTGATAAACTATGGAACAAACTAAAAAAGTAAATAAGTATTCCTGAAAAAAGACTGAACCCAGATGAATTTATAGGCAAGATTGTAAAATCTTCAGGTAAAGGATCATATCTTTGCTATTTAAGCTGATACAGACAAGAAAAAGAAGGAAAATATTTCAGTTCGTTTGAACAAATTAGCAGAAACCAGATACCAAAACAAACAGAGAAGTCAGGAAGAACAAAGTCCAATATTTGTTATGAAGACTGCCCTGGCTAGGTAGCTTGGTTGGTTAGAGTATCATCCCAAAGCCCAGAGGCTGCCGGTTCAATCCCAAGTCAGTACACGTATAGGAACAGACCGCTGTTCCAATCTCTGTCTCTCTCTTGCAAATCAATAAAATAAACATTAAAAAATATATATTGATACAAAAAAATCTTAAACAAATGAGTAAATTAAAGCTAGCAATGCATTACAAAGAAAAGCAGATATAATCCAGACAAGAACTGTTCCAGGAATACAAGGATGGCTCAACCTAGACAACATGACTATAATTAATTATATTGTAATTTGAAAGTATAAAAGTAATTAAAATTGTCTCATTATATATTAAAAGGGCATTTTATATAGATTCAAATAACATTCGGGATAACAAAAAGTTCTTAATTTAAGGCACAGATATATCAAGATATTCAGCTGAAACCATCAGCCGATGAAAGCCATATACTGGGATAAAACACATGAACTCTATTTGTTTTTTAAAAATAAAAAGCTAACAAAAGATACTTAATTATTAAGAAAATATCTTAAAAACCTTCTTGTTATTTTGCCTTTCTATTGAGTAACAGTCTGTCTTTGCTTATGGTACAAAGTGCCTTTTACCACCCTGCCTTCCCCTCCCCCCCGCCCCAAGGAAAGGAAACAGAAATGCTGACAGACTGTCCATAGGTTATTTGTCATATGGGATCATCAAGTACTTCTTTCCCTTGACTAATTTACTTTAAATTAAATTATATTAAAAAAAAAATCTCTTTGGGCTTTTGGTTTCTTCTTAGCTGTCCCCCAGAAGCTTGTGCAGTGGTAGAGGGATTGAGCCCAGAGTGGTGAGTGTAGAGATATAAGGCAAACAAATCGCAAAGGCGTTTTTGTCTGAGTCCCACCGTCACTGTAAATCTGGAACAGTACACTTGACATCATTGAGGTCCCCTATTTATAGCATCGTATTCAATTAGGTAAGAAAAGTGCCAATTCTGTCATCATGTCATAAAAAAAGTGCGCTTTTTCTCTCAGATGCCTTCTAAAGAAAAGTTCCCTGTATTGTTACAGATAGGGCTGTTTTCAATCAATTACAAAGAGCAATTCAATTACCAGATGGTTTAGTGCAGTAACTGACTCCAGACTAATGTAATTTCTTTAGGTCTCTAAAGATCAATTGATCTGATTTGTCCCATCCCCAAAGGCTGTTTAGGTAAAATTCGGACTTAAATACCTGGAAATGAAATCCAAGACCTTGGCCGATTTCACACGACTTGGGTCATCTTGCAAAGTTCCAGCTAAGTCACACGCGATGCTCTCGTGGCCCTCAGTCCCCTGACAGCTATTTAGCAGCGTGTGCGGGTGAGTGTCCTTGAAATCAGGGTGCTCATTCAGCAAGTGGGAATGGTGTCGCACACATCGTCAAATCTGTCCCTCTAGAGGGCAGTCGGTCTCGTGAGCACACGTGCAGCCAAGGGGCTGTTTTTACTCCTGAGTCCTTTATGAAGACTCTGAGAAGTCAACCTGGATGGGGCAAAAACTGCTTCTCTAACAGGCAGACGCTCATCTACAAGTATTTTACATGTGTAAGCTGCTTTCCTAAATGACCTCCTCCTTGGTTCTCACAATAAACCTGCGAAGCAAGCAGGGTTATCTCTCAATTTTCTAGATGAGGACAACAGACTCAGAGGTTAGGTGACTTCTCCTGGACCCCTCCTCAGCCAGCAAAAGGCAGAGCTGTGACTCGAACCCATGACTTTGCCTCCCGATACAACACGTTCCCCCTTGCTCTGCGACAGACGGCATGATGTATCCTATGGAAACACACCACTGCCACCACCGTCTTCACTCTTGCCTGACACCTAACATAGGGAAAGCTTTGCTGATTACCGTATTTCCCCGTGTGTAAGGGGTTCACTTATTTTGCGGCCCAAAATTTGAAAAAAAAAAATGAATTACATAAAGTTCTTGAACTTAAGTTTTATTCATCATAAAATTCATACCACTCCTCATCACTGTCAAAACTCCCATCCATTAGCTTGTCCTCACCTGTGTCTGATGAAGAATCCCTGTCTTCAACCACTTGCGTGAAAAAGCGGGAAATGCAAGTAAACAAATCTACAGCCACTGTATAAGACACACCCAGTTTTTAGACCCCACGTTTTTCGGAAAAGGGTGTGTCTTATACATGGGGAAATACGGTATAATTCCACCCGCATAACCCAGTCTGAATATGGGCCTCGGGCCTGCTTGAAGCACCGTAGGGAGAAAGGGCATGCCTCCTGAAAGTAGCCACTGCACACGGACTCGTCTGTTACCCGCACTGCGGACACCGCATTCACACTGAGTCGGCTGTTTGCCCGCACACGCCCCCGCTAACAAGAGAGCTGCCCCGTTTGCCTTTTCTGTTTCTGCGATGGATCCTCAACCACAAGCTCACGTTTCTTTCCCTGATCTCAACCCCCAGCCGCTCATCAAGCTCTCTAACTAATGAATCCTTTCTTTGTTTTTCTACTCAAATCCCATAATTCCTGCCCAACTTCCAATCTCTCCCGCTGGCTTTCTTGTATCTCCACCGAGCCTCTATCTCTGCTCCCCCCCCTCAATTAAAACCATCCCCCTAAGCTCTACCATTTGGGGAGGCTTAGGGAAGGATCAGACAAGTGGTGCTAAAACATGTAATAACCGCTTAATTACCCAAGACAGCCAGTGAAGAAGGGCTAAGGTCAGGCGATGTGGCCACGTGCTAGCGGTGGAGAGCGTGGCAAAGTGTAGCGCTTGGTAGGAAAATCACACAAAGATTTGGAGGTAAGATAAAACAGAGGACTGGTGCCAGGAGACCCCACCTGTCAATAAAGACTTCAGGCTACTTAAAAGAATAAGGACAGATGGTGAACAGGGTCTGAGGGTCAAAGGTCTAACACGGTAACTACTGGGTGACTGAAATTTGCTAATAGAGTCGAGTTTAAATGTTCAAACACACAAAAATAAGTACAGAAAGTCATACAGTATGTACAAGAGATCCAAATAAACAGGTTAATAGATCTTCTTTCTGAAAAGCACATTTATTGACATTCCTGTTGGGCAGACCATGGATCTCAATATAGTCATTATATAGATAGTCTCACACGGTGTGAACCAGTTCAACTAAATTGAAAATGGGCTAAGTTCCAGGCCTATGATTGTCACCTGTCTTCTTAAAGGTCCTGAGATCTGATATCTCTCCTATTAAATAGAAGCAGCCTAAACTATAGTTCAAATATGAGCCTGAACTTAAATCCCATCTCCTTGTTTTCAACGTTCCACACTACCCCTGAAGCCCTATTTTTTCTTTTCTTTTTCTTTACAGTTAAATACATGCCCTGAGCAAAGCAACCACTTCACTCAGAAATTAAGCCCAGAACAGATCGGCTGCAGCAGCGGTCAGAGCTTAAGCCCTGGCGTGCCCACAGGGTTCAGAACTGGACGGAAAGCGGGCGGAGGCGCGGAGATTACATGCAGGGAGGTCAAGGCGCTTTGGCGTTGAAAGGAGCGTGTTCTTACAAACCCGCTCTCCTCTTTATCTTATCTGGACAAAGGAAGCAAACAGAAAATTCTCATTACCTCTCCATGTCGGTGAGCCTGGAGGAGTCCCGAAATCCTTTGGCAAAGGGGTTGCTGTCTATTTTCAGCTTGGTTATCTGGAAGGGGAAGAACGGGTGGCAGAGCAACATCATTTCTGAGGTCCGGGCAATCAAAGCACAAGTAAAGCGTGCGTTCGTTTTCCCTCACGGCACCCCGAGAATGTCTAGTCGTCTCTCAGTATCGTGAGAAAGGTCGACATCGCTAGAGAAGGGTCACGGGAGGGGTGGACGGGACGGGACGGGACGGGACGGGACGGTCGGGGGAGCCTCAGAGAGGAGGAGGTACTGGAGAACAGGCTGCAGGTCAGTGGACAGAGGAATTGGGGAAGGGACCCTCCACGCTCAGGGTGACTGCAGCGCGATGTAGCTGAGAGGGTCGTGACAGGCTAGGGCTCCACTGGAGTCGCGGGGAGCTGTCTGGAAGGCCAGTATCGGTGGGGATATGGGGAATTAAAACAAGAACGTTGCCTTGTGTCTTGTGATGTTGAACTTGGCAACATCAGCTGTTCATACCATGTGCACCTATAGGCACCGTAATGGATAAAAAATTAAATGGCCAATTATTGCTTCATGTTCAAGACTATATTGAAATACATGATATAAATACATGACATAAAGCTTTTAGAATATATATTTCCTCCTAGATCCTCTTTCACCTTATTAAATTAAACTCACACGAGCTGGTCTTTTGTTATCCACCCGTGCAATGTTATTTATAGACTCTAAGCCTATATGGAAAGAAAGTCATTTGCTAATAAGAATCATGGTCTAACGTATTGCTTATGCTGTGCTAGTCGTAATACCTACAGTATTTAATATGAATGTGATAATATCCATTAAATCGTATGCACCGCATCTCCAAAAAAGAAATAAATAGGTTACAAAGCAAAAATAAGTAAATAAATAAAGGAAACGCCGATTAAAAGACACTCGGCTTGTAAACTTGCCAAGCATTAGAGCCAAAAGGAACCTAGGAGAACTGACAGGGCTGTTCACTATGCGAAAAAGAGCTGTGGGTCCCTTTAAAGAGTCGTGGCTCATTCCTGTCAATATGAGAACCCACATTAATCTTTAAAGAGACACACACAAAATAGTCTCAACCTGGGAAAAAGCGGTAGGGTGAGGCGTGTCCCCCTCTTTCACAGTAAGGAGCACACACACACAATGAAAACGTCTGAAAGGCTATTTTGCCAAAAGCAACTTTTCCTCTGATCAGTGTATCTACTGTCCCCTTTAAGCCATTACCACCCAAAGAATTGCTTTTATTTATTACAAAAGACAGGCATTTTCTTTTCCTTTTCAAGTTTTCATGTGAGCTAGCCAACGTACAAGCTGCAAAGAAGCTACATATTTACCTCGCTCAGGGTAGAAATTCTCACACTGCCCTCACCAGAGAGACTGTGTGTCTGTCATTCACACGCTGTGAGATGGATGCTTTGACGACATTCATTTGAAGGGCACGTGACAATGCCTGAGAAATGCTCGGTTTTAGCCCATGAGCATTCACTCCAGAGCAGCCCAAATAACATTGGCTAATTTCCTTGCCAGCTTAGTTAATGGAAAATGGAATAAGCTAAATAAGTAAGAAGTCTGTTCTTAATGGACAGGCAAGAGCTACTCACAGGGACCCCTGAGGCTGCCGGAGGTGTGACCATCAGGGGTCGGCAAAGAACCCTCTCTCACACACACCACAGCCTGAACAGCCATAGGCCCCGAAAGGGGGCAAAAGTCTCCGTGAGCCATTCTCTCAGAGTAGGATTTACTCTGAAGGTCAGTTTAGAAACATCTAAAGCCCCAGCACTCAGTATGTTTGAAGATTATAGAATAGCCAACAAGATTTTAAATTTGACAACAGGAGCTGTGTCTCCTTCTACTGGACAATCACGTCAAAATTCTTTATAGTTCTAAGTGCTTTATTAGTTCATGAAACATGAACCTGCTTTCACAGTAACTCACCCACAAATAGCTAACAGAGATGGATTACTTATCAAAACATGCAAAACACTGGATGGAGCAAACAATAACGAACACCTGGTCCCGGCTCTGACGGAACTTAAAATTCCACGGAGCAGGCAGAGGAACCCACAGCTGGCCAGAACGGAGAGGACGTGAGTGCCAGTAAAGAGGGTGGCATGCCACCCACTGCGATGCTAGAGATGGTCTGGCTGAGTTGGACCCAGGTGGAAATTTCAAACTGGAACTGTGCGATAGAGCAATCATGTTAGGGCTTCTTCTACTCACGACAAGCTCATTTTCGAAGTTTAAAAAGTAAGTGGATTTACCAGTGGATGAAATATTCTGGAGACAATGGCAGATAACAGATCTGCTGGGAAAACTAAGGACCCTGCAGTCAGAGAGAGACAAATACCATATGATTTTGCCGACACGCGGAATCTAAAGAACAAAATAAAATTGAAACGGACTCAGAATGATGCTGGTTGCCGGAGGGGAGGGGTGTTGGGTAAGAGGTAAAAGGACTAGAAAGCACAAATTGGTAGTTACAGAATAGTCACAGGGAATGCGCCATAGGGAATGTAGTCGATAATATTGGGGTAGCCCTGTATGGTGCCAGGTGGGTATTGAATGTATGGAGGGACCACTAGGTAAAGTATATGATTGTCTAACCACTAAGCTGTACACCCCAAAAACAATACATAATAAAATCTTAAAATAAAATAACAAAACACTAAGGACTCTGAAAGAAGTCCTTGTACACTATCCCTCTAGAATATGAACCACAGTAAGCTTTGTTTGAGTATTTACAAACGAAAAGGTTAGAATGGATTGTCTATCTGTTATGGAAGGACTTGTGATCAACTTGGTCCCTGAAAAGAATTTTGAAAATTATCTTTGTTGGTCTTCATTCTTTCGAAAGGTCAAGACTACGAGCTCGGAGTGTGAGGCTTGTAGAGCTGTCATGGAGAATAAATTCTCTCAACACCTATGCTGTTCATTGGCCGGGTCACCACATCTTAGTGCCTTAACCTTAAATGTGGGAAGCAATTAAATTCAACAGCAGTTTTCAGATTTCCTTGGGATTTCCTTTCTTTATGAGAATTTTCTACTTTCACTGTCTTTTAAATCCCTCCTTCCATCATAAGCCCCCAGGAATATCAATGGCAACTTTTTTTCCTTACATTTTGATACAATTTCAAACTACAGGAACGTTTAGAAACTAGTGCAAGGTGCTCTCATGCCCCTGGACTTACCAGTGGGTTCTAGCAACGATTTCAGTTCAGTGCACTAAGTGGAGAAGGGGCTCAAGACGATAAGCAGGTCTTTCTTTCCTCTATGGACCATTCTTTCTAATTCCAGGGACAACAATTGATTTTGGAAGTTCGAGGGGAAATGCTGAATGGAGTGCTTATCACTAAAATCGTGTGGGAGCCCTGAGCAAACTCTACAATCTTGAACAGCTTTTATGGAGAACTGATTAGCAGCTGAGGGACCAGGGGTTAAAGTTCTTAATGAATTTACTGGGATGTCAACAATGATCACACAGAAATATGTGTTGAACTTGGCTTCCAGAGAAGGCAGTCATAGATATGATTTCATCATTTTACCAGCTGTAGACTAAATGAAACTCTTCTTCAGTTTACATACAAAGCATTTTATTTGGTTTTCTAGCTTAAGATAAAGTAATTTTTGATAGCAAAATTTTAACATGCTAGGTCATCCTGCATCTTTAAAGGTCATGCCTAGGTTTTATTCCATGGATATTTAAATAAAAATCAGTGGTTAGATAGAAATTCATTTCTGAAGATATTGTTTCACATCCCTTTATGAAATCTGGGAAAACTAAAGAAGTCGTGTATTTGAGAACTGAGGAGAGAAGGAACCTCAAGTCTAGACAGTGATTCTGTTGGACATCGTTTTGCTTGTCCCTACTATAGAATCACCTGCAGCTTGTAACACTGTTGAACAGCATCACCCGTGTTCAAGGTGCGGATCCAAAACTAGTCAACCACCAAACATACTATGTAGAGTCCTGATCAGCCAAACCACAGGTATGGCATAGAGTTCAAAAACAAATTTTAAAAGCTGCAAAGTTTTTCACTAGGTTAGGAGAAAGCATTAGCAAGGGATGATACCACTTTGTGCCTAAGAAACCCTGTAGTTTAGTGTCTATCCATGTATATGCAAACCACTAAAATGGGCCAAAACATCCTCTTTTGTTCCCGTGTCATCTTTCCACCATGGAACACAACGCATGTCCTGACCAGAAACCTCCCTTTTCAGCATCTCTTTTATCTATAGAGAAAAGTGTGCGTGACTGGGGGGCAGAGTTTGCCCAAAAAAGAGGGGGAAGCTTCCCAGTGGTTGATGTGCGTGTGATGTCACTGGTCTCTGGACACAGATGAGGTTCCCAGCCGCACGGTGAAACTGGCCCTCAGAGGCCATTTCTCCAATTATCAGGAGAAGGTCTGTCCGAAGGCATTCAGAAATGAGAACTGACCTACGCTTCAACTCTGCAGCAGGGGTCCACCTGCCCAAAAACAACGTATGACCTTTAAATCTTAAATTATAAATAAGTTTGTTGAAAGTACAACGTCTCTAGCTTTTATCTAATAATGTAGATAAATGCGATCATCTCCTTGCCAAAACCAGAGGGGGAGGGATAGTAAAAAAAAATTCCATTTTCATTACTTAAAAAGAAAACTAAAAATAATAATAAAATAAAACTATAAGCCACACACACACACACAAAATGAAGCTGTTTTTCACAAATGCTACTGGAAACTCTGATCTGGCTTTTAATAGATAGAAGAGTAACAGTCTTATCTCAAGTTTAAGATACAAAGGTGATCTTGAATGTGGACTTCTATATTTTCTACCTCTCTCTCTTCTTTGTGTATAGAAAAATTCTAGTATTTCTACTATGCTTAGTACATATTTAAGTTATTGCCTGTGTATTTATTTTACATGTTTGCTATAGGAAATTCAGTACACAAATATGATATATTAATGACAAAGCAGTCGCTGTGGGGAGGCTTAGAAAGAATCAAGAATAATTTTGGAAAATACTAACCCTCAAGTTGATTTATTCACCCCATATGTGTTTTTAGAACATTAATTTTGATTGGTCTTTTCAAAACTGGCTTGAAAGCCAAATCAAATCTTCGACTCTTAGTTGAATTTCAAATATATATATGGCGTTGTGCTAGTTATTATGGTTTTAAAGGTTGATGCATAGAAATAAACTATTTTTATTTGGCAACATTTTTAAATTCGGTTTCGAAACCTTGACACTGTCAGTGGAGACCTCCCTGGCCCCACAATCTAGCAGGATGCAACCAAAAGGAGGAATTAAGACCCAGAAAGTGGCTCTACCACTTACCAGACTTGTGGCCTTGGACGAGTGTATTAACCACTCTGAACCTGTTTTTTCATCTACAAAATAGGACTCAAGGGGGCCTCCTTCAGGGGATGAGTGTCAGAATTAAAGGAGATATTGAGAAAAAAAATGTACACAGATTTTCTAATTTAAAAGTAACAAATCCAAACCAGGAACTTTAGTTGGATCCTAGTTAAGAGGCGGAACGAGGGTTATAAGGGACATTTATTGGTCCATCTGAAAATTTTAATATTGACTGAATTTTAGATGATATTAAGAAATAATTGTTATCAACTTTCTTAGCTGTGATTAAGATATTGTGGTTACAAAAACAATATCCTTACTGTCACTAGATACTTGTAGAAGTATTTATAGGTCAAGCGTCAATATGCATGCAACTTAGTATCAAATGATTAAAGGAAGGGGAAGGTATGGGCACACAGCTATAGCAACAGACAGGGAAGGTTAAGTGACAAAATGTCAGTTTCTGAATCTGAGTGGAGCACGTGGGATTTATTTTACTATTCGTTTAGCTTTTACATATTTGAAAATTGTCTAAATAAAAAGTTGAGGAGGGGAAAAGAATTTAATGAGATAATGTCATTAAAACATATGGCTGCTGGTAGACATTCTGACCCCTGTTTAGAACAACTGCCATCTCGTTAGGCCGGCAGGTAAGCAATGAGCACTTGTTGAAAAGAAAAAAAAATGAACGTGAAGAGTTGAAACCCTCTAAAAAGGATGTCTCGGAGTCCAGCAGGGTCACAGGCCAAGAGGACACCAGGTACCCAAAGCTTAGAGCTTAAGGACACTGACGGTTGATCCTAACCACCTGGATTCAAATCTGGACGAGTGCAGGAGGTCACCTTGGGTGAGCTATTTAACGTCGTGCCTCCATTTTCCCAGCTGTAAAAGGGGACATAAAAATACTGGTGTTCCTATCACATGGAATCATTGTGAAGGTGAAATAAAATAATGCCCTTTAAATGGTGCCTTGCACATAGTGAATATCCAAATATTAGCTGTTACTATCATTACGTAGGTTATAACCACTTGGTCCCATGAACTGTGATAGAAGAGGTCATGCCAACATTTATTCAGGATGGCTCCTCTACCTATTAAATCAAATCTAAGAAGTTATACCGTGAAACTTCCTTTAATTTTGCTTTTATACTTTAAGATGATTTGTATGATAGCATTTGTGCATTCATTTACCTCAGTAAGAAAATATGTCACTAAGAGACCTTCTTTGGACATTCAAAGACAGCCCAATAATAACCACATGCCTAACTTATAGCGTGCCTACGGTTTCTGAAAGCATGTTTACGCCCAGCACCTCATTTGATCCTCACAGGGTTCCCTAAGGTGGTCTGGGCCATTCTGAGCCCCAGCTGACAGGTAAGAAAAACCATAGCCACAGTGGTGAAGTGAAATCTATCCAAGGTCGTCTGGGAATTACGCGTGCTTACACCGTACACCTCTCCTTCAGCCACCTGGCCACATCCCTGCTCTGGGCTCCCACTTCCTGATTGGAATAGGGCTACCTGGGCTTTCGGGCTTATCTTGTTGCTTTTCTGGAGCGACTCAACAGCCCCTCTCCCCTGACGGACCACCCTAGTCTGGCCCAAACAGCACCTAACAATTATTCACTCAGAACCCAAAATATAGACTCAAGACAGGAGGGCAGCAGTAAGGCTGGCTACCCATAACTCGTCGGATGGAAGCGAGATACAGAGACCGGGAGAGGGTATGAACAACCCAATCCGTCAAGCAAGCTGACGATGTCAGTTCCCTTCACTGAAGCCTAGCAGAAGGAATCCCACTTCTGGTCCCTCCTGAGTGTGGGAAGTGACTTAGCTTCCCAAATATAGGATGTCACTATTATCCCCAGTCTTTAAGGTTAGGCTGACCACAAAAAAGAATAAAATATATAGGGATGTATCTAACAGCACCCAGTCCTTACTAAGACTTTGATAAATGTTTATTGAATTGAACTAAGCATTATGGATGAAAAAATGCATAAATTTTAAATGTGATATACAACAGGGAATAGGGAATATATTTAACTCAATGTTATAAATTAAAGATCTTGATGTTAAATACACAGTGCTCACCTACTACAGTTTATTATCTAAAGAGACATTTAAAGTCATTTTATTAAATTATCGCACCCTAAATTACAGCTGAATAAGCCTTCCCAAATATCTGCAGTATCAGTAGTTGGGGCAGCGGGCTAGCATATGTGTACTAACGTAGCAGAAAAACCAAACTTCTAAATTCTATGGAGCAATCAACACGTGTGTCGTTCTGTACGTTAAGAGGCTCTGTCAAGAAGAGGAAAAGAAAGCAGGAGATTTTTCGAGAAGAAAATCTGACAAGCCAGCAGGTGTAGGTCTGAGAGTGGACGGGGAACAACCTGACCAGGAGTATAAAGATTCTAGAAAAGATAGTGTAGGACAGACCTTCATAACCTTGAGCACGGTCACTCCACACATCGAGGTCCTGGGGCTGACAGGCAACAGCTCTCGCCACAGCAAACTTCTATTTTAAATCCTGGGATAGAGGTTCCCTCCAAGAAAACAAAAGTACCTCCCAAATCCTTACCTCATTTAGGACACAAGTCGTGAACGGTACACTTACCAGTTGATTCTGGTAGGCAGTGACTGCCGTGAAAACCGTCTCGGGGAAGATGAACGTCCTGAATTCTTCAGACTTCAGGTTGAGCAGTGAGGCTGTGTGGTCTTTCTTCTTAATGATGTGCACCCGCGGCTGGTACTTATGCATGGAGTTCAAGATGATCTACGACAAAGCAATGGGGACTCCTGAATTCTAGGTATTGACACTGCTGAACAGGCCAAACCACCCTGAGGCCAACAAAGAACCGTCAGGTCTGCGGTTTCAAGTTCAGTTTCAAGGAGCTCCATTCTTAAAGCAAATCGTTTTCACAAGGTTCTCAGCGTCACTCTTACAACTCACACTTCACCAAAACAACCACTGCAGGTAATACATGTTGTTCCAAGTGTCTTTTCTAAAATGATGGGAGTGGAGTGGGGAGAAAGTCATCTGGAGAAGGAGTTTATTTATTTTTAAATCAAGCCTTTAAAATTTTGTTTGTTTGTTAGTCTGGTTGGACCAAAGGATGTATGTCTATATTTTCTAAAGTAAGAAATTATAAATGCTAGGAGGGCAGATTGTTAATTTATGGGGTGGGGGTCGGGGGTTAAACAATTTGGAAAGGCTGTGTGGTATTAGACAGACGTGGGGTAGAATACTGAATCTGCTACTTTCTAGCTCTTTAATCTTGGGGCAAGTGATTTCACTTCTCCAAACTCATTTTCCCAAATGCAAAACCAGTATTACCCTCATAGGGTGTGGAGAATATTCCATGATGTAACCCTTACAAGCCATACAGCAAATCGGAAGTGCTCAGTAAACATGACCTGTACTGTTAGTGCTGTTGCTGTTGTTATTCCTGGCAGCTTCGTGGATGCCTGACTTCCAGTTATAAACGAAACATGAACAACAGCGATGGTCAGCTTCCATTCCATAGCTAATCCAAGTTGCCCAGTACTTAGAAATCATAGCATACCCTGGTATTTTCTCATGTGTCTTTTAAGCAAAAATAGAATAATCCGCCATTATGAAATCTGAGCAACAAAATTCATTTTCACATATAACATGTTTTCCACATCTTCCCCCAACCCCGCCCCGTCACCCCAACAGCGACCCAAACCTGCCAAATTGGGTATGTCTTTCCTGGGATAACAGGCCTGACATTGTATGGCACTTGCCCCAAGGACTGGCTGAACCAAGTTCAAGTGCATGCAGTGTTGTTGCGGCTAATGGCTGCCTTGTTCTCTTAGCTAACGTCAGTGCGGTGCGGCGGATGAGTACTCCTGTGGGCTGACTTTAGCGAGTCAAATACTAGTGACTGTGGAGTAACTGACACAGAGCTGACCGATCTCTCTCTGTGCTGGGAGGGAAGCCAATTTCAAGTTTCAGGGCATTAACTGGTACTGAATTTTATACCTGTCACCTTGTTAGGATCCTAAACCTAAGTAGGAAAGACTGAACAAATGAGAGCTTCAAATGAATTGAAATAAACTTAAAAAAAAAAGTTATCTCTTTGTATTGTGCATGTATTCTAAGGAGTTCAGGATACCTGTGCTCAATCATAAAACTTAAATAAACTCAAAGTGATAAAATATTGATGTAAGAAAAAAACATGAGCAATCATAAGATGCTCTACTAAGAAGACAGAATCTTTGAAACACACACACACACACACACACACACACACACACGGAAAAGCCCTAAGTTTTAAATACGGTCCCAGCTCCTCTATGTACACCACCACTCCGAGGTCAATTTCCTTGGGAAAAGTAGCCAGACAGGCTTAGACCCCAGAATGAGCTCAGACTCCGGGGCTCCCTGACTCTGCTCAAGCCCTTGTGGGACTAGGTAGCACGAATAAAAATGTAGGCGCTGCTTCTTCTTACTTCCAAATAAATTCCTGGAAGTCAGAGTTTTTCCTGCTATAAAACTAAAGATGCATGAGTAAGTGGGGCCTCTTCGGGACTAATTCAGAGAGCGTGGCTAAACACGGGACCTAAAACCCCTTCCTTGCTGTTTCCGGAATGCACTATGGCCGCTGGCAAAGGGTTAGAGTAAATAATAAAATCTTAAAGCTGAAATGCATAGGAACAAGCATCTAAAACTAAATGATTTATCAGTCTTATCTAGACTCGAATCCGGGACTCCTACAACACAGCCCGGTGCTCTGCCCACCCACGGGGCTGATGCCAAAGGGAAAACCTATCCGGTTCTAGACAGCTGACCTCAGGAGTGACCGTCAGGTCTTTCTGGGAAGACCCAGTTCCTACAAAAGCTTCACACAGAATGACACTAGAACCATTGAAAACCTTTATTTCCCCTGCAAAGATTTCTTGATCAGAGCCCAAGAAATGTTAATACAGATGATGTTAAGGATGATCACTGGCTTACAGAAAATGTCTCTCAGATACTGCATAAATCTTAACCTGAAAAGAAAAGGGGGGACATCTTTGGGAAAGAAAAGGGACAATTATGCCAACATCCTTAAAGATACAGATCGATGATCTTTTCCAATGCATAAAATAACAAAGCTGTCCACCTGTTCCCACCATCTGAACAATGTCACCGGCAGCGTCAGGCAGTCACCTGGTCATACTCTGCCTCAGCTGTGACAAGCAATGTCTCCCGTGGGCAAAGGGTGTTGGCAGCGCTGTGGAGCCTTATGTAACCTCAGGTTCAATCCAGCCGTCTGCACCAAGTCTAAGGCTCTCTAATGTATTGTCTACTCATCACCATCTCTCATGTAAAAAGTTCTGAAATTCTTTTTCTAAATGGCAGAGATCCGACAAAAAAACTAAAACCTGAAGTAACAAGCGCCTAAACGTAAGGGATAAGAGAGGCAATAATTATATCAGAATATCTAAGCCAAAAAAGCAACTATGAAAATGCCATTGTGCTTTGTGGCAATTAAAGCAAAAGCAGGAAGGAAGGGAGGGAGGGAAGAAGTTTCATCAAGAAGTATGCAGTCTGCCTGACCAGACAGTGGCGCAGTGGATAGAGCATCGGACTGGGATGCGGAAGACCCAGGTTGGAGACCCCGAGGTCGCCAGCTTGAGCGCGGGCCCATCTGGCTTGAGCAAAAGCTCGCCAGCTTGGACCCAAGGTCACTGGCTCCAGCAAGGGGTGGCTCGGTCTGCTGAAGGCCCGCGGTCAAGGCACATGTGAGAAAGCAATCAATGAACAACTAAGGTGTCACAACGGCAACGAAAAACTAATGATTGATGCTTCTCATCTCTCTCCATTCCTGTCTGTCTGTCCCTGTCTATCCCTCTCTCTGACTCTCTCTCTGTCCCTTTTTTTAATATATATGTAAAAATTTTTTTAAAAAGTATGCTAGTCTGTCTAAAGGCTCCTTAGCATAAAACCTAAGAGAATTGTTATGTAAGTCTTTAAGAGCACAGAATTACATCACAGGTAGTTCTTTAAACATCAATCTTTTCATATGTGTGAAGGCCTGCATCAGTAGCTATTTGTTTTGTTAACTTGATCAGAGCTCAGAATTCCATTTCTCCTTTTTCACATTTTGATGAACTCCTTTACTGACACAAAATCATCAAATCGTTTTGTTTTTAATTGCAAGACTTCTCTGTGCTTTCATGTTCATAAAGACTCTCTACAGAGGGAGCAGGCGAGGAGCAAAAAGCACTTGCCCAAACTTATTTAGACAGGGTTTCAAATGCTTGGTTTGAACCTGAAACCACATAAATTGTTTCCGGTGTTGCCAACACCCATTTGCCCACGGGAGACCTTGCTTGTCCCAACTGAGGCAGAGTAATCCGGTTACCGTGTGACTCTGCTGGTGGCACTGTTCAGACGGTGGAAGTTGGTGAACAAATTTCAAATTATTTGGACATAAAACCCTTTTGTTCTCTTGCAGGTCGTGTGAGTGTGGTCCGTAGAACACGCTCTGGGTAACCCCCAGAGGGGGTATCTCAGCCCCATTTCTTTTATGCTGTGTTATCTGATATACCACTGACAGAATTCAGATGTTTAACCCAAGAACGGGCTGTAATAGCCTCCACAATTCTCATAGGTGCACAACCATTGCTGAAGTCTGAGGAAATCCACGGTGCTGAAGGTGCCCTGACCCTCTGCTGTAGACATGGTACACTGCATCCCTGTAATTAGCCTCCTAAGAACATGGATACTCAAAGGTTCTGACAGAATGACTCAGAGCTAGAGGGGGTCGGGGCAGAGGAAGGGGAGGAAGAGACTTGGAGGAACGACGTTCTGTGCAATCTCTCCATTCTACCCCAGGAAATCCGCACAGTTCAAGGTACTGTACTTACGTGGCCATGTTGATCCAGCTCATTGTTGGTGAGTTTCACCTTTTCAAAAGACACCATCTGTTTGAGTAGCTGCTCCCCAGTGAAAGGAGAGTCTGGGTGTACATACAGCCTAAGAAAATTACAAGAGAGTTCATTAAGGCATTTTTAAAAAATATGTTCTCTGTGTGTTATAAAATATTCTGGTTCTAAAGGAATACAAAGTCCCCATATAAATGGTAAATTTTGTTTGCCTCATACAATCTCAGATTTAATAAGATAGCAGTACCAAAATAACTCTAAAACCTCTAAATGGGTTCCTTTGTATACCAATGACTGAAAAGGGGTAATACTTAATACATTTTCTATTATCTGTTTTTAAAGATTTTTCACCCTATCTATCTTGATGGCTACTGGGTTACTTCTGTAAAATATAAAATCTTATTGGTATAGGTATTTTCAAAGAAAGATTAGGTTATACTAATTGCGTAAGTCCCTAGGATAAGCATTGCTAAAAAGCAATGACGATAGAAAGAATGTAGAGAGGAGCCTGACCAGGAGGTGGTGCAGTGGATAGAGCATCGGACTGGGACACAGAGGACCCAGATTCGTAAACCCCGAGGTTGGCGGCTTGAGTGTGGGCTCATCCAGCTTAAGTGTGGGGTCACTGGCTTGAGCATGGGATCCTAGATATGACCTCATGGTTGCTGGCTTGAGCCCAAGGTCGCTGGCTTGAGCAAGGGATTACTCTCTGTGCTGAAGCCCCCTGGTCAAGGCACATATGAGAAAGCAATCAATGAACAACTAAGGTGCTGCAACAAAGAACTGATGCTTCTCATCTTTCTCCTTTCCTGTCTGTCTGTCCCTATCTTTCCCTCTCTCTAACTCTCTCTGTCTCTGTAAAACAAAAATGTTTTAAATGAAGACTGTAGAGAGGAAACAATTCTAGAGAATCCATTTATTTAAAATTGAAATTGACTTCCCTGACCAGGTAGTTCAGTTGGTTGGAGCATTGTCCAGATACAACAAGGTTGTGTGTTCAGTCCCAGGTCAGGGCACATGCAAAAGTCAACCAGTAAACATATGTCATTTGCATAAACAAATGGAATGGCAAATTGATATTTCTCTCTCCCCCCCCTCCTCCCTTCCTCTCTCTCTACAATCAGTAAACTAAACCTTAAAAAAATAAAATAAAATTGAAGGTGACAAGGTTTAAAGTTTATGTTGTTTATAAATACAAGACAGAATAACTGGTGATCTGCTGCTCCTCCCGTTAAATGCCATTACTTTCCCCGTCATCTATTAAATGATGAGAAAGAAAACAGGCTGAGTAGGCTTCAGATTATTCAGTGTATTTATTTGCAAACAGCCTAAGTGGGGGGGAAAAATGTATTTACCAAGCATTTATCATCTATCGATCAGCTGCTACGTGCAAAGCAATCTTTGACAGCTAAACGCGAGCCATTTGTTCTACCTGCGAGTACCCCACTGAGCCCAGCAATTTCTGAATCCCAGTCCTGTTATCCACCTGACATAAGCTTTTCTGAAGTCAGGGGAGATTACAGATCCAATAAAAAGGGGAAGGGAACGTGTTTGATTCTTTCATCGAGGTATCAGGTTACTTAGATCTCAATTGTGTATAGGATTCTTGTAACAGCAATTAAACATAAATATTATGGGGCGGGGCAAAGGCAAGGGAAAAAGTCCATAACCTTTCCTTGTCATGTTTGCGTGAAGAACAAGAAGTCTGTGCCATGGGTTGTCACGCAGAGGACAAAGAATAGAAGAAACGAGGACGTGCAGCCCGCCGGGAGCAAGGACAGGCTCACAGCAGTGAAGACATTTCCTAGAGCAATGTAAGGACTAGCAAGGCTTTAGGTGTTTGTTTGCCTGCAGCTGGTTTTATTTATTTATTTTATTTTATATTAGGAGGAGCATTGCCTTTCAATGGAAGTATTCCTTGATGACAACAACCATGATGGCTTTTCAAATGTCACTCCTTCAAGGCTGTAACTTCACAGGTGCCGTTGCTTTACTGGTCAGCACCACGTCCTGCCCTCCCTGCCAAAAATGTTTCCAGACTATTCAAAGTCCCTGAAGCTGCCGAAATGTGCTCTCTTTAAGTATCAATTCACCAGCCATACTCACATTAATCAAGATTAACTTACCTAAATAGATATCAATTCCTTTAAAGAAAAGGAAATGTCCTATGTGAAAATAGAGCATTATTTTAAATCATGGATAATGGCTTGCCCATTAGTATGATCAAATGATATTGTCAAGCTTTATTTTTTCTGATTAGGAACAACTGACGGATGAAGTTCAGTTTGAAATAAAATGTGTCAAAGAACTAGAACCACAAGGAATTTTCGCCATCTGTACAAAAATGATCACCCTACCAAGTTCCCCATCTTTTCCTTTATGGAGCTAGAAAATATAGCACCATTTCTGGTTTGTTTGCTTTTTTTTTTTTTTTTTTTTTTACCAAGTTCCCCAACTTTTCCTTTACGGAGCTAGAAACTGTAGCACTATTTCTTTCTTTCTTTCTTTTTCATTGATTTTAAAAAGAGAAGGAAAGGAGAGAGAGAGAGAGAGAAACATGGATTTGCTATCCCACTTATTTATTTATTCATTGGATGATTCTTGCCTGGGCCCTGACTGGAGATCAAGCCTTCAACCTTGGCCTTTCAGGATGATGCTCTAATCAACCGAACTACCTGGCCAGGCCACTATTTCTTTTTTTAATAATAATAATAATAATAAAGAATAGTTGCTTAAATTATCTCGACCATTTCTATCCCATAATACACTAAACACTTCTATCTCATGTCAATGTAAATAAGCTGGAAAAGCATACAGGAAGCTCCTCCTTTCTCAAGGTCCCTGGGACTTAAAATTCCAGCAATAGCTTGCACATGCTTCAGTTAAGATAGTGCGTTCCTACGTGCTTCCCTTCCCCAAGCAGAACAGATTAGTAACATAAACAAGGCATGTCATATTTCCAGAGTCCTGCCGGCCTGCACCAGTTCCCATACCTTCAGATAGGAAGAAATGCATGCTAAGTAAGAGTGATTAACTTCTTAGAGGAAAGATTTTAAAGGAGAATAAAAAAAAAGAGGGTGTGTTTGTAAAAATGGTTAGGCATCTGCTAATCTCTCTCTCTCTCTCTCTCTCTCTCTCTCTCTCCTCTTCCTCCTCCTTTAAGAGCTGGAGAGTGATGTGAATCAGCTGTTTAGTAAAGAATAGTAGAGCACCTTAATTATATTCATTTTAATATCTATTGTAAACTGGTGAATCTTGCTGAATAAAAAATGAGTGATATTTTTTAAATGTCTGAGTCATTTAAGATGTTTTTAATACACTGATTTGGAATGGCTGGGAAGAGATCCTTCCTGGTCTCTGGTGGGAACAGAAACCCTGGGAGGCTTCTTTAATCTCTTCCCGAATGTATCCAGCGTTCTGTGAGCCCAGCAGTGTGATCAACTGCTAAAGAAGCTTACTAGCCCGTCCGCACTGTACGTGCGAATTGTCTGTGCTGATTCTGTGCCCTGACCAAGGCTCCAGATGACATTCCTACAAAGAACCAGCTGTAACTTCAAAGTTCCTAAATCTTTTCATTTAAATAAGTGTTTATCTCTGATAGAACTTTCGATCGATTACAAAAATTAGTCATAAAACAACTGAAGAGCTGTGAGGCTGGGTTTTAGAACCCCAAATGTATATAAAGTCAGCTAATACTTTTTTCATTAAAGTATGAAGTTGGAGTCCTGTAACGACAGCTGTTACTGTGCACATAAGCAAACAGTGCTTCCCCCTAACCCTCCCAGTGTTCCGCTGGGCAGAGCAGCAATAATAAAGGTTTATATGTGTGATTCTTTACACAGGGCTCTACTGGAAAAACATTATTACCAATGGATTGCACAAACATAAACATATATGATCCCTAATATATTAATTGAATAATGTTTCGTGCAAAAATTAAATTTTTTTAAACGCTAACCTGATACTGAATTACATTCATCCACTTAAACTTTAAATTTAAAATCTGAGCCCTTTCCGGCCCAAAACAATCACATTTTATCAAAATGATTTTTTTACATGCAGATACTAACCACCTTGTTAACAAATATTTACTACAAGCAACCATTCGACCAAAAATGCATGCACTTTAAAAAAAAAAAAAAAAGGATTTCAGGGCAACCGTTTCATCAGGCTGGTGTTACGTAGCCAATCAGAAATGGGTCCAGATTTCTAATGAATATTCCCATTGTAATTTAAGGAAAACTCTGAAATGAATTGAGAAGAAAGATAAAATCAAAGGCAACGAACGTCCAGTCGATGCACAAACCCTGCTCCTGTTTTGTATCCTCAACCCTGGAGTGTCTGGGCTTGGAATCCTACCAGAGCTCAGGGCTTTAAAAACAGGCCCGCTTCAAAGTGCAACCACCAGGCCAGGAGCCATCCTACCAGCAGGGTTAGCACGCAGGTCGGGCAGGCAAAGATCTGGACGCACAAACCTGGCCGGCAGCGGTGGGTCGGCCTTGCCAGCCACCAGCCAGGACGACCGGTGGTAAGCGTAGCGGTATCTCTTGTTGTCCACCGGGACGATGTCCATCAGGACTATGTACTTGGCCTCGGGATCCACGCCGGAAAATGACACCCGGATGGTAGGAAACATCCTCCTGACACAGGGAGAGAAAGAATCGGCCTGAGCTCACCCGGCCTGATGAGCTGCCCCGGATCAGAGGGAAAAAAGGGCTGGACTCCCTTCCCTCGAGGCCCCTAAACCCTTTCTGTTTCCCGTAAAGCCAGGGAGACGTGAATTTAGAGACGGGCCTGCCAGGTCATTTTAAGTGTCACCTTTACAAGAGTCCTCCTGGCGGGGGGTGGGGGGAAGGGGTGCGCTCTGTTTCGTTTTGGAGATCCGAAGGGCCGAGGTTACGGAAGAGCCTTTGCTGGGTGCGCAAGGCCACGAGGCTCCCGCCCCAGGGTCTCGGAGCGGCGCGGCGGGGAGAAACCTCGCTCCCGCCATAGAGTGGGAGCGGTCTCCGGTTGCGTCTGGGGGACTCCGGGGTATTTCCCACAGGCCTGAGAGCTGGAGCGCGGAGGTGCCCAGGGCCACCGACCTCCGCAGCCTCTGCCCCAGGCCCGGGGAGCCCCGGCACCCTGGCTCCCTGCCCGCCCCAAGCCTGCCCAGCTGCGGCGCGCAGGGGCTGGGGGCCGCGCCCCTCCTATCCAGAGTGTGGTCCTCACAAGTTTCATTCGGCCACCCAGGTTTTACTTTTCGTTTTAACGGGAGCTGGAGGCTTCTGTAGATTGAGGCCCATGTAAAGGAAGCGACCTGTCTCCCTCACAGCGCCCAGTGCCTGCCCTGCACCCTGGGCTTGAGCCCCCCCTACCCTCCAGAGGCGAGCCTGCACCCCCCAACCCTCCTGGCCTGCGAAAAATCTCTCTGAGCAGCATTTTCCCAAGCAAGTCGGTGAGAAGCAGCCCTCCCTGAGTGAAGCTTCCGCCCCATTCTCAGGACCAGTGGGGAGCCCCCCAATTCCTGGAAGCGCCCCAAGCTACCGAGGGTCCATTCCCATCATGCACTCCTCCCCACCACGGCCCTGCTACCTGCCAGACTTGGTGATGATCATCTCTGTGCCCAGCTCGTGAAATTTGTCCCAGAGCTCCTTGGTCTCCAGGCTGCAGGCGATTTTGGCCATTTCCTCGCTGGGGATGATGGGGGTGGTGGGGATCAGCGGCTCGGTGCACAGCGAGGAGGAAGGTGGGCTGCCGCCTCCGTTGCCACTGAACTCCCCATGAGCGTCCAGGCTGGTCAGCTCACCCAGCGGCTGGGCACAGGATGACTTCTCCACAAATTGTTCTGCAACAGAACGGACAGGGACAGCTAACGACGCCGTCCAGCAAAGGAGACACAGAAAGGAGAACAGCGCAACTAGAACAGGTACCTGGATGTGACCTTGCCGAAGTGATGCTCAGATATGCCAGGAAGGCAGCTGAGTACTCATCATTGTAAATCAAGCATGTGAGTCCCATAGTGACGTGCCCATTGCTTGCTCACTGACCCGAATGAGTGAGTTCTAGGGGCCATGGTTCACTGCCACCATTACAGAAACCCACACTGAAGAGGACTGGAAAGGCAGTGATTGTGATGGAAGAAGTTCTCCTGTTTTTATTCCTCCCCAAGTTCCAGTCTTCACAGCTTGCAGGATCTGGTGCCAGCCCTGCCCCTCTGACAACCAAGAGAGACTTTTCTCCAGGGAGCGCAGAGATGAGCCCCTCCCTCACATGGAGGGGAACTTTCCTTTCCCTCATAGAGCCCCCTTTCCATAGGAAAGAGAGAGAGAGAGAAATAAATAAATAAATACAGGGGGAGTGGAGAGGTGGTTAAAAAAACTAAGTCCCTTCACTCCTCTGCCTGGCCCTCAGTTTCCTACGCTTTAAGACATCGAGAACATTTCTACAATGTACCTCCCAGCCAGAGATCTCATGCAAGACTAGCATTTAGCTTATTATAGGAGTGTGTGCTCTGAGCCATTTCTGGAAGGAAAAGGTCCTAGCAGTGCGGAAAACAACCAGAAACCCAGGCTAAAGCTAGCAGGCATATTAAAATAAGAAGAAGGCTTTGCAGTCTACCAGGAGGCTGAAATACCGTTGCCTATGAACCAAACATTTTCCTCCACAGCTGATAAGGGCCTGGGACTACACCAGTCACTTTGATGGAATACAGGGGGACTTTTGTAATTATCCCAATCATCTTGCATCCCTTTAAAAAGAAACTACTTGAATCTGCAATGTGAAACTGACCTCCAAACAACTCTATTCTAAGTGCCCTCAAGGAACTGAAATAAGTTCTAAAGGTAGATATATGCACATAGGTATGTTTGACATGTTTTATTTTCTGTACCGCTCCTTGACTTAGGGAAGGAAAGAGAGAATTTTTACCTTTTCTTCTTCTACAAAAACAACCCAAATCCTGGAAATGTTTTAAATTAAGATGATCAAATTTGTCTTTATATCTTCAAATTCAAAACCAGAGGCCCATGCAATGGCAAAAATCTTCTCTTCTGCTAATATTTTCAGCACATTCATGTGGTGTCATAACAGGGAACTAGCAAGTAGCCTTAGATGTTCTCTTATTTTTCTGACCATTGAAAAAATGAAAACTCCCTAAGCCAGGGGTCCCCAAACTTTTTACACAGGGGGCCAGTTCACCGTCCCTCAGACCGTTCGAGGGCCGGACTATAAAAAAAACTATGAACAAATCCCTATGCACACTGCACATATCTTATTTTAAAGTAAAAAAACAAAACGGGAACAAATACAATATTTAAAATAAAGGACAAGTCAATTTAAATCAACAAACTGAGCAGTATTTCAATGGGAACTATGGGTGCGGATGCATCCTGTGCTCCTCTCACTGACCACCAATGGAAGAGGTGCCCCTTCCGGAAGTGCGGCGGAGGTGGGTAAATGGCCGCAGGGGGCCGCATGCAGCCCGGGCCCTAGTTTGGGGACCCCTGCCTAAGCTCCCAACTCAGCATTGCGTCAGGGCTGGGAAGTGGAGGAAGAAGAAAATGTTAGGGAAATACTCTAACACATGTTAAATGTCAACCGCAGCTCAAAAATCTTTTGAAAAGAAATGCTCTAGTGTTCTGAGGCTGGCTGTTCTCCTAAATGGCTCCATGTGTTTACAGGGGCAATCACGAGACACTTTTGACTCCTACCCTACATCTGATTCCGTAGGGTTTCATACCGCACGCGCTCTCTGTGCCTTCCTCTTACCAGAGTCCTTTTGCTTATAGTCACTAATGGTGCTCTGCTGAACTGACCCCTCCAAGGGACAAGAATGCCTTCCAGAGGGAGGCTTATTTACTGACGGTGCCTGTGTGGCGAGGAAGGGGGGGCTGGTTCTGTGAGCGGTGAACAGCTCCAGAGCTTAGAATTTGGAGAAGGTGCCTTCCCCCCCACACACACCCCCAGGGGAAAGAAATAGACGAGGAAGCAAGGTTGCAATGACAGTAGAGCTGAAGCTGGCTTGTTCTCCAGTCCCCTGTCGGTACTTCCGTTGGGATGATAAACCTGAAATCGTCTTTTCCTGCCCGCTACCAAATTGCAATGGGGGTATCTGTAAGGAATTCAGAAGCCTCCTAAACAGGAGTGGACAATGCTGGGAAGTCCCACAAACATAAATTTGAAATTGGTGGTTATTAGCTGTCTACAGCCCTACTACCCTGAACGCGCCCGATCTCTTCTGAAATTAGTGGTTATCATTATTATTTTTATCTGAATAGTTGGTGTTTGATTGGTTGTTTCCGTTTCTTTGGCAGGTTTAGATTTAGAGGGGAGGTTGGGTGGGTTAGGGGAAGAAACAGGGAAAGGGAGGGAAAGCCCTGAGGGAGAGACTTTCTGACACTCTTCTACTAGAGACCTTCCAGTTTCTTCTTCCTATAAGAATTTTCATTCTCTCTCCTCTCTCTGCCCAGGTTCCTTATTTTTCATCTCTAGGGCTTCACCTTTCATATTACTGTTGTTGTTTTGGATGTGAGGTGTTAAGTTGTTGGAACAGACAGGGAGAAGGAAGAAAAAAAAATTGGGGAATATTAAAAAGAAAATATCACTCAGTTAGCCATTTGATGTTTTTCACTGTTTTCGGGTTACGGGCTCCTGGGGATGTGAAATAATTATTTCCTGAGGCCTCAAGAAGGGGATGGTGAGAACACTCCTTTCTCAGTTGTAAAGGGGTGTTGAAACACAGCTCGGGCAGTTTCTTTCCCACATAATTTACTTGTGCTGAGGGGAACATAATGCCTCCCCTCCTTTTACTCTGAGCCTGGAGTCTTCTATAAATGGTAAAGGTTGTTAGATAAACAGTATAGCTAAAAGTTGAGGAATTTCACTAGCTGCTGGTTTATGTTTTTGCCAACCTCTACTGCAAATGACTGCAGTTGCCAAGTGGTGTCTTATTGATAAGTCCAGAGCTTCTGCAAAGAACATGATTGACGTGAGAGAACGGGCTTATTCTACAGCACTTGACAGTAGTTTTTAAGAATCTGCCCCTGTTTAGTCCGAGTTTGCGGAGGGGGGGGGCAAAACTGAACTAGTTTCTTGTTAAGTCGCTTCGAGTCTCCCTGGTTTCGACTGCACAAACAAATGTTACATGCATCCTAAGTCTTACTGAGTCTTATATTTTCATCTTTGAATGTTTTTATCCCAACGAAGTTACACACCCACACCCCCTGGGACTCTAGACAAATAAGGAGAGCGCCTACCGCTTATACGAGATGTGAAACCAGTTGCACTTAACACACTGTGAAGCTCCCAAAGAAAACGTGGGCCTTAAAGGAAAAATTTCCCACCCCGCCACAGGCCGGACGGTCAGAAGCTGCCTGCCGCGCGAGCCGGGAAGAGCGGCCACCCTCACGAGCCTCCTGCAGCCAGGGGACAGCGGGGCAGATGGGTGCGCAGCACTCCGCCTCTGCGCACTGCAGCCAGGCAGTTCGACTTACCCAGGGGTTTGATGGTGTTCTCCGCGGCCTCCTTCTCCTTGGAGCCGCCGCTCGACATGAGTGCGGCGATGGAGAAGGCGTTGGCCCGGGAGGACAGCTGGGGCTTGGGCGACGCCGTGAACTCCATGGCCCCCAGTGCACGGTCCCGGCCGGAGACGGTGCCCGCCGAAATGCCGTCTAGCTTCCCCAAGGGAGGCAAAGATCGAAACAGCGCAAAGTTTCCGAGTGCAATCAGCGCAGACGGGGACTTCAGATGAGTCAGCCACAACCTCCCAAGAGCTCCACACTGGCCTCTCCACTCTCCCAGCGCCAAGCCCTGGAGCCGAAGAGACTTCGAACTAGCCGGAGAGAACAGGAGAAGACCAACTGCGGGCTCAACCGGGTGTGCCAGCACCAGGGCGCTCCGCAGGACCACAGGCTGCGCCGCTGGCAGCTAGTGACGAGCATCAGCCGCGCAAAGCCCAGGGGTCCCACAGCACCCCCTCAGCGTCCTTCCTCCCTTTCCCCCGCTGGAGACGGCCGGCGCGGCCTAAGCTGCAGGGAGGTGGGGACCTGCGGCGCGCCACGCAGAGGGCGCGGACAGCGGGGAGCCCGATCGCGGCGCTGCGGACACTGCGCCTGGTGCTCGCAGCCCTGCGCCTTAATTTGCTGGCGGCGCTGATCCTTGCTGCCACCAGCCAGTCAGCGCCGCCTCACGTCACCGCTTCCTGATTCCGCCGCCGGGAGGCGGGGCCGTTGGGCTGGGCGGGGAGGGCACGCCGCTGGCACCGCGTCCGTGTGGCCGCGCGCTGCAGCCAGCGGCGAACTTGGCGCCCGATGGGGAAAGGGGTGCCACCACCATGCTTGCGCAGCCACCCCTCATTCCTCCCGCCCCCCCCCCCGGGTCCTGCAGTCCCGGGATGGGAGGGAGGTGCTCACTGTCAGGAGAGGACATTTTTGTCGCGACTTAACACCCAGGATCCTGGGAATGGAGTAGTGCGTGAAGCTAGACCAGAGGAAGACTCGAGGGGCTATTGCTCCGACCAGCATTTTTTCTTACCGGTGCTCCAAGTTCCAAAAGAAAGTTAGGAAGCGCTCAGTAGGAAGAGAAGATAGCGGCGCCGCAAAGCCGGTGCCCACGGGCCAGATCCCATTCTCGGGGTACCGCCCAGGGCTGGATCCCCGTACGGGCTGGACTCCAGTATCTCCAGCTTGACAGTGGGGCTGAGAGGCGCAGCCCTGCAAACGGTGCGCTAAGGGGGTGCTGCGAGCGTGGGGCCAAGGATGCTGCACTCGCAGCAACGGTTTCTGCGGCACCCCGGTGTGCCTCTCACCTGCGGTTCCTGTTCTGGAGAGGGATTCGGGGAAATGGGGCTTCGATCAAAGGGAAGGCCAGGGGCGGACGCTGTGGCGGGGGGCGGGGGGAGGAGGGGGAGAAGGGGCGGCACCCTGAGAGGACACGCGACGCGCAGTGGGAGAGCGAGAGCGGTACAGCGCTCGGGTTTGGCGGATGCGGAACCTTCTGCCCTCGAAGACTCCGCGGCGACCGGGACTTCCCACGGCCTTGTGGGGGTCGTCGGGTTGGCCTTGTTCAGCTCGAATAACTCAAATTCTCCAAATTCGCAGGGTAATCCGTTTCACTCAGAGCCGTGTAAACTCAGGCTGAAACACACACTCAAGCTGTACATGTAAATATTTGCGCTCCTTTTCAGCCAGTCGGCCTGGCGATTAGGAGCCACTTGGTGGGTCTTAAAGAAAAAAAGAGAAGAAAAGAAAACAGCCCTATTTCCTGCCAGTCGTTCACTTCCTTCACTGCACCTCCCTCCCCCCACCTCTACACCCCGCTCCTGAAATAAAGTCATGGGGGGAAAAAAACTAAAAGTCAAAAACTGAGAACATTTATATGAGTAAAACGATGTCATCTGGGAGAGTCGTGCTTTAAGCCTGTCTTGTCATCGCATGTCAATTGTTTCTAACAAGGTGCTGTGTGGTGGTGACTAAGGAACGTTTTCCCTAGTCAGTCTCGATGTACAAAGTGTACAAGTGTAAGCGTTTGGGGAAATTCATAAAATCATACGCTTTTGTACTGGAAGGGGTTCACGCCGCCGTCGCCCCTCTCTGCTTTCTTTTAAGAGAGAAAAACCGGGTCTGGCGGCGGAGGGCGTATCTCGCCTGCGGTGCGCGCAGCCTGCTGAAGGCGGACTGGAGCGTGGGACCCGCACTCCGGCCAAGGTCCTGGTCCCTACCCTCAACCTCCTCCCGGACCTGCAGCTGCTCTGGGCTGTCGCTGCGATATCCATTGTAGAGCTAACGCAGGCTGAGAACAGAAGGCTTTCGGATTAAACTGCGGTAAGAACTGAGACGGACTAACCCACCGGTGCGCCTAAGGATGGTTCCCTTCTTGAGTCTTTCATACTTTGCTCTTTTTGGACTACAGACCTAACCCAGATCCTTCAGTCATTAAACTCTCCCACCTTCCCCACCGCCAGCCCCTCCACAATACAACAATGACATTGTCATCCTTCGAATGTAAGGCGCACTCTGGTTCCTTTCCCGTCTCAAATGCTTAGAGTTTGGTCAAGAAGAAACATTTATGCCAAGAGTTTTGGTGTGTGTTGTGTTTGCGGGGTTTTTTGGTGTGTGTGTGTGTGTGTGTGGAAGGAATGATGTTATGGTTAGTCTAGAATTTAATGCAGAATATGCTTCAACTGGGTGTGAAGATCTTGACTGCTGGTTTTAGTTTTCAAACACTTATTGCGGGGTTATACCGACACAATAATTTAAAAATGATAGATTTTTTAAAACCTTGCCAGTGCGTTTTTACACAAGGTAACACCATATTTCTTCTTGTCTTAATGGTTCAGACTGGAATTAGAATAATACCGCGATCGGGGCGTATTTAGAAAAATGGCTAGAGCAGCTGGAGTGCTGACTGCGGGTCAACTCCCACCTCGTCTTCCAACTGCCCACGCGGCCTTAGCTCCGCTCTGGGTCTCTGCTGAGCAGAGAACTCCGGCTACTCATCCTGTTACATATAGGTAAAGAAGGGGAAAATGAAGCAAAAAAATAAAATAAAATACTAAGCGGGCACGCGGCAAGCCAGAGGAATTGAAGGGGCCGGCGCGAGACGTGAGCCATTCGGAGAGGCCCGGCAAGCTATGTATCTTGTTGGTGTTGAAATCGTGGCAGTAAAATGTATACTACAATATAATTACCGCGGGCAGTGTCCCTTCTCTTAGATTTATTACTTTTGCAAATCAATATAGTACTATAAAAAAACAGGGAGCCAGTGTTGCGCAAAGAGGTGCTGTCAAAAGGTGATTCTGAGACGTCCCCAAGCGGAGAGCGCCCAATTCTGAGGTCCCTTTCAACCCCCTGCGTTAAGACTGGGTAACAGGTAAAGCCACCGTTGAGGCTGGAACAAAGCCACCCCATTAACACTTCGCTCCAGTCCCTGCTCAGGCGGTCGCGGGTTGGGCGGGGGCTGCGTTCCGACACCAGAAAGTGTCTTGGGGTTCAGAAGACGTTGAATCGTGACTTTAGCCCATGTTAGCCCTGTGACTTTTGTGTATGTTCCCTAAACCTCCCAAAGCCTGTTTCCTCATCTACATTAAAATAGGGCCAACAGCTTATTCCTACCTAGAAAATGGCTCTCTGGATTAATGAGGCAAGGCGCATAAAGCGCCTAAACTCGAAGTAACCCCGATGTAAGTAAAACACCAAGTACAGAACTTTGTTATATTTACTATTTGAACTGCAATTTCGCGATCGCAGAACTGGGGACGGTTTGGGGATGTGCGCAGAGAACTGGAGTCCCAGAGTGGTCAAGGACCAGTATTTAAATCCTGGTGAACTTCGTCGGGGCCTAGGACTTCAATTTTTCGGTTATACATCTGAGTTTGATTGTACGGGCTTTGATTGTATGGAGGACCGGAGGATGTCTTACACACACCACCCTTTCAAATTCTCTTTTGTAGCTTCCGGAACTCAAAAGTCAGCCGACCCCGATTGCTGTCCTGGAAATAATAGATTTCCCACTTTGGGCCAATGGTCCCTCGCTTAAGTAGAGCTAAAGCAAAACCCTTCGTGGACAGCGGCAGGGACGGGTCCCGGGCTAGTGTCGCCGACGTCCCCGCTGAGGCTGGGAGCGAGCGCTGAGCGGGGATGGTGGGATCTGGTGCGGGACCCAGAGCGCCATCCCGCACTCGAAGGTGAACTCCCGGCGGAAGGTGGGAAAGGAGCCCGGCTTCTCAGCACACGGGCAGCTACTCCCGAACATGGAGGACGTCCGTCCCCGTCCTTCCTTCCGCTCTTTCTGGGAAACGCTTGGAAAAGCACGGTAAGTGGGCCTTGAAGACTGGATTTCTAAAGTCGGTTTGCCGCACAGAAAACACTCCTGGAGTTGCGTGGGGTGGGAGGCCGCAGCCTCTTGTAGGCTTCTGCCGAGTGTCCTCGCCTGAGGCTGCGGGCAGCGCGCGTTCCCGCACCGGTCAGAGAGGGAGCGCGCGGCGCAGCCCCGGGTTTCACCGCGCACGGAGAGGGCGGGTCCCAGCCCGTCCTCGGAGGCGCCGGGCGGAGGCTCACCCGCAAACCCCAGCGGGGTTAAGTTTACTCGACCTAAAGTGGTCCCCGACATGCGGCCCTTCCAGCCCAGGCAGCAAGGACGGGCCCATTCGTCCTGGCCCAATGCCGGCTGTAAGGACAAAGCGAAGACCAGCTCCTCGACGGGGCACGGCCCGAATTTGTTATCTGACCACCTGGGGTGGTGTGTATGCGCGTGCCTCGCCCAGCAATGAGACCAAGGAAAAGAATGTCGTGTGGGCCAGGGTAGGAAGCACCCATTTTCAGGGCCCTGACCCGTCCTGGGCCTCCTCGGGTTCCCGCCGTTTGGCAGTCTTTGGTCTGGGGGCAGAGGTCAGGCTTGGGGCCCCAGAGCCTCCTCCCAGACTGCTAACCCTCCAGCTCCCAGCCCCGCCGCGACCCATCGCTTCCCGGATCTTCTCCCACGAGCTCGCGCCAGCAGGGACCGGCCGTTGGCGCCCAAGGCCTTCTCGCCGTGGAAGAACCACTACAGCTACGTGCATAACTCGCAGAACAGCAAAGAAAGATGTCCTCCTCCCTTCTTCTAGCTCCCGCCTTCCTTCTTTAACTTGACTCCTCTTGGAACGTCGTTGCTGCCTCCCCACTCCCAACGCCCGGCTGCCCATGGAGCCTCTCTCTATTTGAAGCTGTCGTGAATTTGTTGCATGAATTTTGATTTTTAAAATTATTGCATTAAAATATTATTTCTTGCTTACTGAGTTTTTGGCGCCCCCTTAAATTTTGGGCTTTCATCTTATTCCTGGACCCATCAGGAAAGTTAAAAATTTGATAGAAATTACATTGATGATAAGCAGTAGAGCAGGGATTCTAACCTGTTTTTCTGGCTTGGAAAGTATGGCTCCTGCCAGTACCATGCTGATGAAGCAGGAACTCTCACTGGGAGGAAGAAATCGGAAAGAGAACTGTTCCTGCTTGGGAATGAATGCCCTGTTGGTGAGTGCCCAGCCCTCTGGTGCAGACTCGTGGGGCCTTCGTGGGTAGGGTGCGCTGCAGCCAGACAGGCGACCCCAGCATGCTTCCTGAGGTGCAGTTTCTCAGGTGCTTAAAACAAACTCAAAACTACATGAGACAACTCCCAGAAGAGCTGCTTGCTGGGAGTGCCCTTCCTCCCACAGAGTAGTACCTGTTTTGGAGATGTCGCCTAATTCAATTTATAGCAGTTGCTGCATTTGGGAAGACATCCAGCCTTCCACCACCAATTGTGCCCTGGAGCCTGAAGTGGAGCTGTTTGGTTACAACCTATCCATGTCCTACCAGGAGGTTTGGAAGGTTAAGGTGAGGAAGACACAAGCAGAAAGTAGCCCCCCAAGGTCTCTGCTACCAGCTCCCAATGTGAGTCATCCCAGAAGCTCTCCATGGAAGCTCATCTTACCCTCTACCAAGGGTAAACCAGTAAGGGCTTGGCTGCCTAGTCCCAAATGCCAGCGTGCTCCCAGCAACTCGAAGCATGTCCTGCACAACAGGACAAAGATACATAATACAAAGTAAAGAGTGAAGAGAATGTGTTCATCCAATATTATCTGGTACTTACTCTGGGCTGGGTACAATGCTAGGTTTCAGGAATAGGCCAGCAATCAGAACCCTAAAATTCCTGTCTCCTGCAACTCACATTCTGGTGAGAAACACTAATAAACATGTAAAAGCCACAATAAATAGAAATTGAGACAAAGATTTGAGAAAATGAGCAGCAGAGATAGCAAACTCAACCTATATGGGACATTCATTCATTCTGGATCAGGCACTGGCTTATTGGTGTGGAGATGTGGTTGGATGATTTGCATATGATCCCTGCCCAAGAAGGATTCAAAGCCCAGGTAGAAATGTATAAAAGACCATGGATATAAAAAATACACATTCATTTTCCTCAATATTGAGCTAAAAGGACTGGAGCGTAATGGCTTAATGTTAAATACAAATAAGACAGAAAAAATAATAGAAACTCTTCTAAAGGAAGGTGTTGGGGATCAGAGACAACAGTTTGGAGCAAGCTATGCTGCCTCAGTTTCCACATCTGTAAAATAAGGTTACTGATGAAGACACCTACAACTAGGGTCCCATGTGAAGCTTAAAAGGAGTAATGTCCCTGGAAGGGCAAAGGACTTCATAGGCATATTACTATTTGCTAACTCTGGAACTTGGGGGAAAGCCTCCTTTTCAACTTAGGAATGATACAAATGAGATCTCATCAAGAGCTGTGTTCAAGAGCCCTAATTTGCACACTCAAGGAATGTAAGGAAAAGCTTTCTCTTTGGGGTCTGTGGGATGCTCTTTGTCTCACTGGGGCTCATGAGCCCCCATGAGGAGGGGGCCAGGTCCCCCCAGATGCTCCAACATGCAGCCTCGGCCGGGAACACCTCGCTGGAAAGGCTGGAGGCTCACAGACGGTCCCTGCTGTATTTTCCCTTATTAACCCACGCAGTTTGAAGGCTCTTTGAGTATATTTCACTGTTCTGGATGCAAGTTTTTCAATGCATTACAAAGAGGTATTAGGCACTTAATATGTGCCAGGCGCTGCACTTAGGCTTTCCAAGAAATATATAATGTTTATCATCTCAGTTGGGTAGCATTCTCATGTGCATTTTAAAGTTGAGGAAAAGAAGGCTCAGAAGGCTAACTAACTTGCTCAGAGGCACACGGGGACTTTCATGGTGTAGTGAAGGCGACCCTGGGCGATGTAAGCCAAGTCTTTTCGCTCTTCAACCTTAACCTCCATATCGAATTCTCGCGCTAACTTGGTTGGTGTCCTGTTCTGCAAGCAGAGGCAGTTCAGAGAGGGCTGAATTTTCCTGGTTTGTTTGTAAATCGCAGCCCTACAGCCCGGAAACAGATTCCTGTCTTTGTTGTTGCCCCCCCCCCCCCCCCCCCCCCCCCCCGGGAGACCAGGGACTTGATTTCTCCAAACCGGGACAGATGTGACTGGCAAGCACATAGTCCACCCTCCGGACCCACAAAGCAGAAAGGCCAGCCAAGTAAAGGTCTTTAGGTATTGCACGTGGACCGCAGGCACGGACGGTCCACGTGCAATACCTTTTTTAAAAAATAAAACTACTGAGTAATCTGCAGGTCCGGTAGGCAAGGCAGTGCGGCTCAGTACCCGCCTACCCGCAAGTTTTGGACACAGACTTACAGACTGCCAAGTTTTAAAGGTTGGAAGTCACATTTGTCCTTTGCTGGCCGTGTGACCCGGAGCTGTCTGGGCTGCTCTGAGCCTTAGTTTCCCTAGCTGTGAAGAGGGAGGCTCCCACGGTGCCCTGGCGCCGGCGGAGACCCTGGGAGCCGCCACCGTGGCTGCCGCGATGCCATGGCAGGAAGTGGATTCCTCCCGCAACCAGGCAGCACACATGCCTCGAGCCCACGGGCTTGCAAGGCGCCCTCACGCCTGTCCCATCTGGGATCCGCTGGTTCTCTCGCATCCACCCACCCATCCTTAGCAGCCATCGTCGTGGGTCCCAGATTGTCACCTTGGAGAGGCCACGGGGACAACGGCCCCGTGTGTCTGCCTTCACTTAGTTCCCACTCATGGTGACTCGAGAGGGGGATTCTGACTCCTAGAGACTCTCCCCAGGGCGACTCTATCGGGGTCCCCAAGAAAGATTGCACTTTTGGAAAGGCAGACCCAAACCCGTTTCTCTGCTCGAGACGCTCGCCCCCACCCCACCCCCCACCCCCGCCTTCGGACACACACACGGCTCCCACTCAGGCCCCGAGGCCAGAGACGGGGCCGCCGTCCCTGGAGCTGGGACCCAGATGTCCAAGTTAGAGCCCCCGCCACTGCCGGTCCCGGCTTGGTCGGCGCGGTGACCGTGGCGCTGGCGGCGGCGGGGCCTTCTCTTGGCTGTCCTGCCATTTAATCAGGGCTATTATCAGACTCGGCTTGCAGGATGGCGCCGTCCGAGCTTTACCCCCATTAGCGCAGGGCAGGGTGGGGGCTGGGTCGCAGCCCGCTGTCCGCCGGCCGCAGCGGCAGCGCTCCTGGGCGGTTCTGAGCAAGGCCCAGGAGCGGGGTCTGGCGGCGGCATGGGCCGTTTCAACCCAGCCTTTCTCAGACCGACGGTTTATTAGACTTCTTTTTTCCTGGCTCCCAATTCGATCCTTACTCACTCAGAGGCGTTGGGGCAAATCACTGAACCTCCCCGATTTGTAAAATGAATACGTAAGATTATCCTGAAAATTAACTAAAAGGATGCACCAGGTTAGGCAGATGACTTAACGCGCACAGGTGGTGTTACTACTGTTATTATATTAAACTTGTATCTGCTTTTTTAAAGTGTTTTTTTTAAAAAAATTAAAAATGAGGTGAAGAGTGGGACCAAGGTTGAATAGTTCAAAGAAGTGAAGAGATTACTCATGGACCTGCTGGTTTTATTCAGGACTAACTGGGTTGGTGTTTCACCTGTGCCACTTGCTTCCTGCATGACCCCGGGCGATCCACCTCAGCTCTGTGCCGCACTTGCCTGATCAGAGAAATGGGCAGAAGGCTGACACCTGCATGAATGGACTCCTGTGCACATTACTGAGCTGAGCAGACTCATATAGAGGCTGAGTACAGGGCACGCTGTTCTTAAGCACAGTTTAATCGTTACTGTTTACTAGCAAAATATTTTTACAAACCACAGACTGTATTATATATATATATATATATATATATATATATATATATATATATATATATATATATATTCAGACTACTGTCTCCTGGCCCTAAGGGATATTCATTGGGTGAGAGGCTCAGGCTTGGAGCTGAGTGCCAGGCCTGGGAATGCTGGGAAAAGGGAGTGAGCATCACCCAACAGTGTCTTCTGGCCTCTGGGTTTACTCTTCCTATTTCCCTCACAACGCCCTATTGACACGGTCCATTTAAAGATAAAAGCTCAACAGCAAAATCAGTCACCATGATTTTCCGATGGCTGCTAAGAGATTAGCGCTCCCAGCAATCCCAGCATTGTCAGCGGTTAGCTTCTAATCAGTAAAGTGTAATTAGCAAAGCAAGACTAATTATTAAAGTGACCTTCTAAGTCGTGAATGTTTGTGAATGGTCCTTAACTGAGACGTGCTGGGCGCACAGCCCAATCCTGAAGGACTGTGCTCAACTTCAGCCGGCACCGGCCTCAGCTCTGTGGTTTCCCCAAAAGCCTAGTGGGGCTTTTAAAACGACTTTCATTCTCTGACATGCAAAACAAATGTCCCATAATTAAGGTTATTATGATTTCCAGTGTTTGTATCTGCCCGGTAATAGCCTAAGCACCCTACCTGTATTATCTTATTTCATTCTCTCCATTTTACAGATGAGGAAATAAAGCACAGAGAGGTTATGTAACTTACTATAAATCACACAGCTAATAGGTGGTGGACAGGTTTGGATCCTCATCTGCCTTGCTGCAAGGCTCCGATGCCCCCATCTCCCAGATTTTAGCCCTTACCCTTCTGTTACCCTAAAAACATTTAGAAACCGATGGTAATTAAGTCAGTGAGTCTAGAGAACAACAGACAGAACACTTCAGGAAGGTGTCTGCTTCTAGCAGCAGAGGCTACGTACAGTAGGGGTCTGAGGGCCCTGACTACTCAGGATGCCTTCAGTCACTTCTCCTTCTGCCGCAATTTACTCTTCATAAAAGATTGCATGCTTCTTATATTGTATAACTCTTAGTTATATGTATTGTATAACATTTCGTGAGACCTAATATATATCAAAGCCTGTGTGGTAGGTGCTTGTATATACACCATTTAACTGTAAAATAAACTTGAAAGATTTTATTTTATAACAAATACTTCCTACTTCACAGGGCTTTTATGATGATCCAATGAATCAAACTATTTGGAAGTAGTAAAGAATTAATACTACATTTAAAATGACTATAATTTACTTTAAACATTCTGAAAAAATATATCTTTGGACAGTCTTTTTTCAATGCATGGTTCAAAGTCCACCTGCTTCCAAAGCATGGAGGAATTTTGTGTATTTCTTGGATCCACCCAGAGTGACTGGACTCAGGGTTCCTGGTGGGGGCCAGGGGTGGTTGTGTTGGGGAGGAATGTGACTTTGTACCAAGCAACTCCTGAACTCCTAGCCCTCATGGTGCTGCAGCCTTCCTATTGGCCACATTTAGCTTTGGACTTGACCAGAGCAAAGAGAAACAAGAACGTCTGAGATGCCATCTGTGATTAATCAGCAAGTCCCATACTGAAACCTACAACTTTCATAAGTCCCCCTTGTCCCCTTAATCAGAAAGGGTGGCTTCTGGACCTGACATGTCTGTTTCTTTTGAGGGTGAAGACGGGACGAGCATGACCAACTCTGTGCCCCTCACAGAGAGAAAAGCCTCCAGCCAGTCCCTCCCACCTCAGCCCACCACACCCAAACGCATTACCTACAGGGCACTGTGAGAGGTGAGGCCCTTAGCTTGGACCCACAGCAGGGACCCAGGCATTTCAGAATGTTTGAAAAGACCAGCGGTGTCACTAAAATTCACCCCATCCCCGTCTGACAGACGAGAAGCTTAAAAATATAAGCTTGGGTCCAGAAGTGACGTACATACACTCATGCTGCTGGGCCTCTCTTTGAACCCAGTTTGTCTGACTTTGAATTAATGATTTGACAGGAGCTCTCCTTCGGAGTAGGAAAAGCTACTATCTAACTTTAGAAAAAAGTTTCTATCTAACATTAGTGACCTAATTTATGCAAAAACACTTCATGTCATTGTCCACATGACATTTTGGGTGTTTTTTTTGTGTGTGTGATGATCATTAAGGCTACACAACTGCTCTTAGAATTAAACCCGAAGTCTGCAGCCTGGCTTGATTCAGCCATGAGCAGGGGACAAGACTTAGAATCCTGTCCTTGGCATCCAGGAGTTGATATCAGAGGAGTTCCTTGTCATCTGAGTTACAAAACAGTTATCTTTGGATCTGAAAGTTCACCGACCTACAAAACTGATGTACTGATAAAATGCAAGTATTTGAAATAAAATCTTAAGGCAGAAGGATTGAGCTAATGCATATATCATTAAGATTTTATGTTGCAAATAATGGGAAATTCTTTTCAATCTAGTTTAAACAATAAAAGGTTTTTGTTGGCCCACCCACTTAAATAGTTTAGGTATCATTTCAGGTGATGCATCATCCAAGATGCAAAGGAAATATTTCTTATCTCTGGCTTCTTGGTGTTGTTCCCATTTTTAGGCAGCATTTCCTCTGGGGTCAAAGAGGGCTGCCAGTAGGTCACATGGCTACATCCTTCCTTGTTTGCACCTATTACAAAATAGTCTCTCTCCTTCAGAGAGAGGAGTCCCTGCACCTGCAGAGAAAGGAGTCCAGGAAATGTCTTTACATCTCATTAGTCCTTGTTTAGGATCATGTGCTTTGAACCCAAAGCCATGATCAAAGGATTAAGGTATACCAATTGATTGGCTTAACCAACTCAGGACTCTCTGTCCCTGGAGTCTGGGGCTAGTGGAAGTCCTCATAAGACATATGACTAAGACCAAGAAAGGAGTGACTTCATTTAGGAAAAATGAGAGTACTATTGGCTATACTCAAGCTTGGGAAACCTTATTTGAGGAGATACTTTTTTTTTTTTTTTTTCAGGAAACCTGGGTTATGTTTCCCAAATGAAGCTTTGCAGAATGCAGTTGGCTACAGATATTGTGTGTTTTTGTATGTTCTAAGAGCTAAGAATTATTTTTACATTTTCAGATGGTCGGGGGGAAAACACACCAGAAGAATAAATAGTATTTTGTAACATAAAAATGATTTGAATTTCTAATTCCAGTGTCCACAAAGTTTTATTGTGGGGGTTGGCAAACTTTTTCTGTAAAAGGTCAGACAGTAAATATTTAGGTTTCTGGGCCATATGGTCTCTATCACAATTATTCAGCTCTGTCATTGTAACATCATAACAGCCATCAATAATATGTAAACAAACGAATGTGGCTGGTTTCTGATAAAATTTTATGTATGCATAGTGAAATTTGAATTTCATAACATTTTCACATGTCACAAAATAATATGCTTCGATGTTTTGTTTTGTTTTGTTTTTGAACCATTTAAAAATGTAAAGGTCATTCTTGGTTAGTGGGTTGTGTAAACATAGGTAGCTGGCCAGAGTTGGTCCACGGACCATCCTTTGCAGACCCCGCTTTTACAGTACGGAGCTGAGTAGCTGTGACAGAGACCACGTGGCCTGCAGAGCCTAAAATATTTGCTAGTTTGCTCTCTACAGAAAAGATTCACTGCTCCTGACTCTGGAATGGTACTGCTCTAGCTTTAATTTGCATACAGAGCACCTGGATTCTTGCTAAAATGCAGAATCCGATTCTATAAGTCTGAGTCAGTCCAGAGAGTCTGCATTTCAACAGTTTCAGAGGTGAATTAGTCATCTTTCTCTGGATATTTTATAATATTTTATATGAGAAACATCAGAGGGACTCCTCTCTCATCCTACCCCCACTTGAATTATAATTATTTATGCAGGGGGATGGGAATCTGCATATTAAATAAACAGAGTATTATCCTGATTCTTTTTGAGAACCCTTGACATTGGTGCTTTAACAGAGATTCAGTGACAAATGCATTGAGGACCATGTAATTAGCCCAACAACTGACATCAGAGCTGGTGAGATGTGGTGATTTTTAGTTCACCAAAGAATGAATACTATATTTTTTCGATGCCAGGAATCATCTAATTATTACAACAATGTTTCATTGGCTAATCTCCAGGGAGTGAATGCTGTTTCTAGCCTTCTGATTTCATATGCAGTCAGTGTTAGGTATATTGATTGCTAGCAAACTGGTACCACCGTCAATTCCCTGCACTTCAGCTATGCATTTACGACCTGCAGGATCTATGTATGCACTGATGGGCTTAAAGAGCAGGGTTGGGTTTTTATCCATTCTGCATATAGTGGCAGGGCAAACCTTCTAGAAAACCCTATTAAGGCCTTTCTCGGTCGACTCTCTTTCTTCTTCCCTTCATTCTCTCCTTGATGGACATCCATCTTGATTTTTTTTATCTTTTTTTTTTTTTTTTTTACTTTAATAAACTTCCAAAGAATGAAACTTCCCAAAACATGCAGGTTTTATGTGAGTGTCAAGAAAGAAAAAAGACATGGGCTTTGGGGCTTACCAAATTGTGACTCAAAACTCAGGTAGTGGACAGCAAGGAGCAGCCCACCTGAGAACCCGGAAAGGTGGAGCTTGGGCAGCTGTGGGACTAGGACAGTCCAACTGTCCCCCAGTTGAGTGGGGGGGCTGCATTGTGATGTGTGACTTGTCACGTACAACCGTGCAAAAAGCATTCACAATATCGTGGCTCACCTGAATGGAAAAGCCCCACTTGATTTCTTCTTTTTTATATGTGCTCATGACTAAAGCCGGCTTCAGGACATAGTCTGTGCACTTGGTCACGTGACCCAGGCCCGTCAGTGCCATTGGCTTCTGGGAAAGGAGTTGGGCACAGGGAACGAACAGGTGGGTGGGAGTGAACAAGCCATTCAAAGGCTGCAGAGAAGTCCAGGGCTGCCTGGGCCGCTACTGATCTATTATTAAGTTTCAGCTGCTTCACATGGGGTCCTAGTGGGTACTTTTGTTTTCATTAAAACTATCAGAATTCTTAGGCAAAGAGTAAATCTTTGTGTAAGCTTAGAAGCAGGTCCCCCAATCCAATTCAAGCTTCTAGATTACTTCAATCTTGACCAACTATTGATGTGATTTTTGATGATTATTTTGAAGGGCTATCTCGATGTCTTTACATAGTTAAGCTCTTATTTAACCAAGTCATGGTGATAGAGAAAAGCAATATTTTCCTTTTAAAAAACCCCACCCATCACCCCCATCCTAAATATCTAACTTGTCCGAGTTGGGGCTGTGGACACAGACGGCTCTCTGTCCTGCACTCAGGCCCACCATAATGCAGAGTGATTAGCCTTCTAGCTTAACAGGCTCCAGAGTAAGAGAGACCTGAAATCAAAAACCCCCTTAGACCTCTTAGAATAAATTACTTGGATTTGCTAAGTACACTGATGGGCCCTCAAAGGGAGATAACCACTTAACTATTGCTTTAGAAAGAGAGTCAATGAGGCCAGTTACGAGTCTTATTTTACATTAGTGATTTTACACAGGTAAAAATAACCACCTTGGGCCCTTCACAAGGTGTTGTTTTAAAACAAAAACCAAATGGATTTGGGACCTGTTTACATTTCAAAGATAGAGCAGCAGAGTGTAGTAAAGAGCCTCCTCCAGGTCAGGAGTCAGAAGGCCCGATTCTCCTGATTCCTACTGAGTCGGTTGGCAAGTCTGGGTGTCCCAGAAATGGTCATCTTCGAAAGGCAGAGG